>CM066577.1:0-1200000 GCA_033816785.1 Picus viridis
CTCCCATTCCCTCCAGGTCCATCCCATCCCCTCCCAGTCCCCTCCCACTCCCTTCCCAGTCCCTTCCCAGTGCCCTCCCAGTCCCCTCCCATTCCCTCCCAGTCCCCTCCTATTGCACTCAGGCCCTCCCAGTCCCTTCCCCACTGCCCTCCCAGTCCCTTCCCGTTCCCTCCCAGTCCCCTCCTAGTCCATTTCCAGAGCCCTCCCAGTCCCCTCCCATTCCCCTCCAGGTCCATCCCATTCCCTCCCAGTCCCTTCCCATTCCCTTCCCAATGCCCTCCCAGTCCCCTTCCAGTCCCTTCCCATTCCCTTCCCAGTGCCCTCCCAGTGCCTTCCCATTCCCTCCCCGTCCCCTCCTCGTCCATTCCCAGAGCCCTCTGATGTCCCTCCCAGTCCCCTCCCTGTCCATCCAATTCCATACCACTCCCTCTCATTCCCTCCCAGTGCCCTCCCAGTGCCTTCCCAGTCCTTTCCCACTTCCCTCCCACTCCCCTCCCAGTCCCTTCCCATTCCCAAACAGTTCCCTCCCAGTCCTTCCCAGTCCCTCCAGCCCCTCCCATTTCCTCCCAGTCCCCTCCCACTCCCTTCCCAGTCCCCAACCTGTGTCCTCCCAGTCCTTCCCAGTCCCCTCCAATTCCCTCCCAGTCCCCTCCCATTGCACTCAGACCCTCCCATTCCCTTCCCATTGCCCTCCCAGTCCCTTCCCATTCCCTCCTAATCCCCTCCTAGTCCATTCCCAGTCCCCTCCCAGTCCCCTCCCATTCCCCTCCAGGTCCATCCCATTCCCTCCCAGTCCCGTCCCATTCCCTTCCCAATGCCCTCCCAGTCCCCTCCCAGTCCCTTCCCATTCCCAAACAGTCCCCTCCCAGTCCTTCCCAGTCCCCTCCCATTCCCTCCCAGTCCCCTACCATGGCACTAAGGCCCTCCCATTCCCTTCCCAGTGCCCTCCCAGTGCCTTCCCATTCCCTCCCAGTCCCCTCCTAGTCCGTTCCCAGAGCCCTCCCAGTCCCCTCCCATTCCCCTCCAGGTGCCTTCCCATTCCCTCCCAGTCCCTTCCCATTCCCTTCCCAATGCCCTCCAGTCCCCTCCCACTCGCTTCCCAGTCCCTTCCCAGTGCCCTCCCAGTGCCTTCCCATTCCCTCCCCATCCCCTCCTCGTCCATTCCCAGAGCCCTCCGATGTCCCTCCCAGTCCCCTCCCTGTCCATCCAATTCCATACCACTCCCTCTCATTCCCTCCCATTGCCCTCCCAGTGCCTTCCCAGTCCTTTCCCACTTCCCTCCCACTCCCCTCCCAGTCCCTTCCCATTCCCAAACTGTTCCCTCCCAGTCCATTCCCATTCCCTCCCAGTTCCCTCCCAGTCCATTCCCATTCCCTCCCAGTTCCCTCCCAGTCCCTTCCCTATCCCTTCCCACTTCCCTCCCAGTCCTTCCCAGTCCCTCCCAGCACCTTCCCATTCCTTCCCACTTCCCTCCCAGTCCATTCCCATTCCCTCCCAGTTCCCTCCCAGTCCCTTCCCTATCCCTTCCCACTTCCCTCCCAGTCCCTTCCCAGTCCCCACCAAGTGTCCTCCCAGTCCCTCCCAGCCCCTCCCATTCCCTCCCAATCCCCTCCTAGTACCTTCCTATTCCCCACCCAGTTCCCTCCCCGTCCCTTCCCAGTCCCTTCCCAGTCCTTCCCATTCCCTTCCCACTTCCCTCCCAGTCCCCTCCCAGTCGCTTCCCGCTCCCCACCCAGTGCCCTAATAGTCCATCCCATTACCTCCCAGCCCCTCCCATTCCCTCCCATTCTCTCCCAGTCTCCTCCCTGTCCCTTCCCATTCCCTTCCCAGTGCCCTCCCAGTGCCTTCCCATTCCCTCCCATTCCCTTCCCAGTCCCCTCCTCCCAGTCCGTTCCCAGAGCCCCCCCAGTCCCCTCCCATTTCACTCAGACCCTCCCCTTCCCTCCCAGACCCTTCCCAGTCCCCACCCAGTGCCCTCCCAGTCCTTCCCACTCCCTCCCAGTCCCCTCCCATTTCACTCAGGACCTCCCAGTTTCCTCCCAGTGCCTTCGCATTGCCTCCCAGTCCCTTCCCAGTCATTTCCCACTTCCCTCCCACTCCCCTCCCAGTCCCTTCCCATTCCCAAACAGTTCCCTCCCAGTCCCTTCCCATTCCCTCCCACTTCCCTCCAAGTCCCCTCCCAGTCCATTCCCATTCCCAAACAGTTCCCTCCCAGTTGCTTCCCGGTCCCCACCCAGTGCCCTCCCAGTCCTTACCAGTCCCTCCCAGCCCCTCCCATTCCCTCCCAGTCCCTTCCCATTCCCCATGCAGTGCCTACCCAGTCCCTCCCAGTCCCCTCCCATGCCACTCAGGCCCTCCGATTCCCTTCCCAGTGCCCTCCCAGTGCCTTCCCATTCCCTCCCAGTCCCCTCCTAGTCCGTTCCCAGAGCCCTCCCAGTCCCCTCCCATTTCACTCAGGCCCACCCCTTCCCTCCCAGTCCCTTCCCAGTCCCAACCAAGTGCCCTCCCAGTCCTTCCCAGTCCCTCCCATTCCCTCCCAGTCGCCTCCCAGTCCCTTTGCATTCCCTCCCAGTTCCCTCCCAGTCCCTTCCCAGTCTCCTCCCAGTCCCTTCCCACTTCCATCCCAGTACCCTCCCAGTCCCCACCAAGTGACCTCCCAGTCCTCCCCAGTCCCTCCCACCCCCTCCCAGTCCCTTTGCATTCCCTGCCAGTTCCCTCCCAGTGCCTTCCCAGTCTCTTCCCAGTCCCTTCCCACTTCCATCCCAGTACCCTCCCAGTCCTTCCCTGTCCCTCCAGCCCCTCCCACTCCCTCCCACTCCCCTCCCACTCCCCACCCAGTCCCCTCCCAGTCCCCACCCAGTCCCCTCCCAGTCCCCTCCCATTGCACTCAGGCCCTCCCATTCCCTTCCCAAAGCCCTCCCCGTCCCTTCCGTTCCCTCCCAGTTCCCTCCTAGTCCATTTCAGGAGCCCTCCCAGTCCCCTTCCATTCCCCTCCAGGTCCATCCCATTCCCTCCCAGCCCCATCCCATTCCCTCCCCAGTGACCTCCCAGTGCCTTCCCATTCCCTCCCCGTCCCCTCCTCGTCCATTCCCAGAGCCCTCCCAGTCCCTCCCAGTCCCCTCCCTGTCCATCCAATTCCATACCACTCCCTCTCATTCCCTCCCAGTGCCCTCCCAGTGCCTTCCCAGTCCCTTCCCACTTCCCTCCCATTCCCTCCCAGTCCCTTCCCATTCCCCATCCAGTGCCCTCCCAGTCCCTCCCAGTCCCCTCCCATGGCACTCAGGGCCTCCCATTCCCTTCCCAGTGCCCTCCCAGTGCCTTCCAGTCCCTCCCAGTCCCCTCCTAGTCCATTCCCAGAGCCCTCCCAGTCCCCTCCCATTTCACTCAGGCCCTCCCCTTCCCTCCCAGTCCCTTCCCAGTCCCCACCAAGTGCCCTCCCAGTCCTTCCCAGTCCCTCCAGCCCCTCCAATTCCCTCCCAGTTCCCTCCCAGTCCATTCCCAGTCTCTTCCCAGTCCCTTCCCACTTCCATCCCAGTACCCTCCCAGTCCCTTCCCAGTCCCCACCAAGTGCCCTCCCAGTTCTCCCCAGTCCCTCCCACCCCTCCCATTCCCTCCCAGTCCCCCCAGTCCCTTTGCATTCCCTCCCAGTCCCTTTGCATTCCCTCCCAGTCCCTTTGCATTCCCTCCCAGTCCCTTTGCATTCCCTCCCAGTTCCCTCCCAGTCCCTTCCCAGTCTCTTCCCAGTCCCTTCCCACTTCCATCCCAGTACCCTCCCAGTCCTTCCCACTCCCTCCAGCCACCCCCATTCCCTCCCAGTCCCCTCCCACTACCCTCCCAGTCCCCACCCAGTGTCCGCCCAGTCCTTCCCAGTCCCATCCCATTCCCTCCCAGTCCCCTCCCATTGCACTCAGGCCCTCCCATTCCCTTCCCACTGCCCTCCCAGTCCCTTCCCATTCCCACCCAGTCCCCTCCTAGTCCATTCCCAGAGCCTTCCCAGTCCCCTCCCATTCCCCTCCAGGTCCATCCCATTCCCTCCCAGTCCCCTCCCAGTCCATTCCCATTCCCTCCCAGTTCCCTCCCAGTCCCTTCCCTATCCCTTCCCACTTCCCTCCCAGACCCTTCCCAGTCCCCACCCAGTGCCCTCCCAGTCCATCCCATTCCCTCCCACTCCTTCTCACTCCCTCCCACTCCCTCCCATTCCCCTCCCATTTCACTCAGGACCTCCCAGTTCCCTCCCCAGTCCCTTCCCAGTCCTTTCCCACTTCCCTCCCCTTCCCTCCCAGTCCCTTCCCAGTCCCCACCAAGTGCCCTCCCAGTCCTTCCCAGTCCCTCCAGCCCCTCCAATTCCCTCCCAGTCCCCTCCCAGTCCCTTTGCATTCCCTCCCAGTTCCCTCCCAGTCCATTCCCAGTCTCTTCCCAGTCCCTTCCCACTTCCATCCCAGTCCCCTCCCAGTCCATTCCCAGTCCCCACCAAGTGCCCTCCCAGTCCTCCCCAGTCCCTCCCACCCCTCCCATTCCCTCCCAGTCCCCTCCCAGTCCCTTTGCATTCCCTCCCAGTCCCTTTGCATTCCCTCCCAGTCCCTTTGCATTCCCTCCCAGTTCCCTCCCAGTCTCTTCCCAGTCCCTTCCCACTTCCATCCCAGTACCCTCCCAGTCCTTCCCACTCCCTCCAGCCCCTCCCATTCCCTCCCAGTCCCCTCCCACTCCCCTCCCAGTCCCCACCCAGTGTCCTCCCAGTCCCTCCCAGCCCCTCCCAGTCCATTCCCATTCCTTCCCACTTCCCTCCCAGTCCATTCCCATTCCCTCCCAGTTCCCTCCCAGTCCCTTCCCTATCCCTTCCCACTTCCCTCCCAGTCCCTTCCCAGTCCCCACCAAGTGTCCTCCCAGTCCCTCCCAGCCCCTCCCATTCCCTCCCAATCCCCTCCTAGTACCTTCCTATTCCCCACCCAGTTCCCTCCCCCGTCCCTTCCCAGTCCCTCCCCAGTCCTTCCCATTCCCTTCCCACTTCCCTCCCAGTTCCCTCCCAGTCCATTCCCAGTCTCTTGCCAGTCCCTTCACAGTTCCATCCCAGTACCCTCCCAGTCCCTTCCCAGTGCCCACCAAGTGCCCTCCCAGTCCTCCCAGTCAGTCCCTCCCACCTCCCTCCCATCGTTCCCTCCCAGTCCCTTTGCGTTCCCTCCCAGTCCCTTTATGTTTCCCTCCCAGTCCCTTTGCGTTCCCTCCCAGTCCCTTTGCATTCCCTCCCAGTCCCTTTGCATTCCCTCCCAGTTCCCTCCCAGTCCCTTCCCAGTCCCTTCCCACTTCCATCCCAGTACCCTCCCAGTCCTTCCCAGTCCCACCAGCCCCTCCCATTCCCTCCCAGTCTCCTCCCACTCCCCTCCCAGCCCCCACCCAGTGTCCTCCCAGTCCTTCCCAGTCCCCCTCATTCCTTCCCAGTCCCCACCATGGCACTAAGGTCCTCCCATTCCCTTCCCAGTGCCTTCCCAGTGCCTTCCCATTCCCTCCCAGTCCCCCTCCTAGTCCGTTCCCAGAGCCCTCCCAGTACCCTCCCATTCCACTCCAGGTCCATCCCATTCCCTCCCAGGCCCATCCCATACCCTTCCCAATGCCCTCCCAGTCCCCTCCCCACTCCCTTCCCAGTCCCTTCCCAGTGCCCTCCCAGTGCCTTCCCATTCCCTCCCAGTCCCCTCCTCGTCCATTCCCAGAGCCCTCCCAGTCCTCCCAGTCCCCTCCCTGTCCATCCAAGTCCATCACACTCCCTCTCATTCCCTCCCAGTGCCCTCCCAGTCCCTTCCCAGTCCTTTCCCACTTCCCTCCCACTCCCCTCCCAGTCCCTTCCCATTCCCAAACAGTTCCCTCCCAGTCCTTTCCCCTTCCCTCCCAGTCCATTCCCATTCCCTCCCAGTTCCCTCCCAGTCCCTTCCCTATCACTTCCCACTTCCCTCCCAGTCCCTTCCCAGTCCCCACCAAGTGCCCTCCCAGTCCTTCCCAGTCCCTCCCATTCCCTCCCAGTCCATTCCCATTCCCTCCCAGTTCCCTCCCAGTCCCTTCCCTATCCCTTCCCACTTCCCTCCCAGTCCCTTCCCAGTCCCCACCAAGTGTCCTCCCAGTCCCTCCCAGCCCCTCCCATTCCCTCCCAATCCCCTCCTAGTACCTTCCTATTCCCCACCCAGTTCCCTCCCGTCCCTTCCCAGTCCCTTCCCAGTCCTTCCCATTCCCTTCCCACTTCCCTCCCAGTCCCCTCCCAGTCGCTTCCCGCTCCCCACCCAGTGCCCTAATAGTCCATCCCATTACCTCCCAGCCCCTCCCATTCCCTCCCATTCTCTCCCAGTCTCCTCCCAGTCCCTTCCCATTCCCTATCCAGTGCCCTCCCAGTCCCTCCCAGTCTCCTCCCATTGCACTCAGGCCCTCCCATTCCATTCCCAGTGCCCTCCCAGTGCCTTCCCATTCCCTCCCAGTCCCCTCCTCTTCCATTCCAAGAGCCCTCCCAGACACTCCCAGTCCCCTCCCATTCCCTCCCACTTCCATCCCAGTCCCTCCCAGTCCCCTCCTAGTCCGTTCCCAGAGCCCTCCCAGTCCCCTCCCATTTCACTCAGACCCTCCCCCTTCCCTCCCACACCCTTCCCAGTCCCCACCCAGTGCCCTCCCAGTCCTTCCCACTCCCCTCCCACTCCTTCTCACTCCCTCCCACTCCCTCCCATTCCCCTCCCATTTCACTCAGGACCTCCCAGTTCCCTCCCAGTGCCTTCGCATTGCCTCCCAGTCCCTTCCCAGTCCTTTCCCACTTCCCTCCCATTCCCTCCCAGTCCCTTCCCATTCCCCATCCAGTGCCCTCCCAGTCCCTCCCAGTCCCCTCCCATGGCACTCAGGGCCTCCCATTCCCTTCCCAGTGCCCTCCCAGTGCCTTCCAGTCCCTCCCAGTCCCCTCCTAGTCCATTCCCAGAGCCCTCCCAGTCCCCTCCCATTTCACTCAGGCCCTCCCCTTCCCTCCCAGTCCCTTCCCAGTCCCCACCAAGTGCCCTCCCAGTCCTTCCCAGTCCCTCCAGCCCCTCCAATTCCCTCCCAGTTCCCTCCCAGTCCATTCCCAGTCTCTTCCCAGTCCCTTCCCACTTCCATCCCAGTACCCTCCCAGTCCCTTCCCAGTCCCCACCAAGTGCCCTCCCAGTTCTCCCCAGTCCCTCCCAGTCCCTCCCATTCCCTCCCAGTCCCCTCCCAGTCCCTTTGCATTCCCTCCCAGTCCCTTTGCATTCCCTCCCAGTCCCTTTGCATTTCCCTCCCAGTTCCCTCCCAGTCCCTTCCCAGTCTCTTCCCAGTCCCTTCCCACTTCCATCCCAGTACCCTCCCAGTCCTTCCCACTCCCTCCAGCCACCCCCATTCCCTCCCAGTCCCCTCCCACTCCCTCCCAGTCCCCACCCAGTGTCCGTCCCTTCCCAGTCCTTCCCAGTCCCCTCCCATTCCCTCCCAGTCCCCTCCCATTGCACTCAGGCCCTCCCATTCCCTTCCCACTGCCCTCCCAGTCCCTTCCCATTCCCTCCCAGTCCCCTCCCAGTCCATTCCCAGAGCCCCTTCCCAGTCCCTCCTCCCAGTCCCCTCCCAGTCCCATCCCATTCCCTCCCAGTCCCCTCCCAGTCCATTCCCATTCCCTCCCAGTCCCCCCTCCCAGTCCCTTCCCTATCCCTCCCAGTCCGTTCCTTCCCCTCCCAGTCCCATTTCCCAGTCCCTTCCCAGTTCCCTCCCATTCCCTCCCACTTCCCTCCCACTCCCTCCCACTCCCTCCCATTCCCCTCCCATTTCACTCAGGACCTCCCAGTTCCCTCCCAGTCCCTTCCCAGTCCTTTCCCACTTCCCTCCCATTCCCTCCCAGTCCCTTCCCATTCCCCATCCAGTGCCCTCCCAGTCCCTCCCAGTCCCCTCCCATGGCACTCAGGCCCTCCCATTCCCTTCCCAGTGCCCTCCCAGTGCCTTCCAGTCCCTCCCAGTCCCCTCCAGTCCGTTCCCAGAGCCCTCCCAGTCCCCTCCCATTTCACTCAGGCCCTCCCTTCCCTCCCAGTCCCTTCCCAGTCCCCACCAAGTGCCCTCCCAGTCCTTCCCAGTCCCTCCCAGCCCTCCCATTTCATTCCCTCCCAGTCCCCTCCCAGTCCCCATCCCAGTTCCCTCCCAGTCCATTTCCCAGTCTCTTCCCAGTCCCTTCCCACTTCCATCCCAGTACCCTCCCAGTCCATTCAGTCCACTTCCATCCCAGTACCCTCCCAGTCCTGTCCCTTCCCATTCCCTCCCAGTCCCCTCCAGTCCTTCTGCATTCCCTCCCAGTCCCTCCCAGTCTCCTCCCATTGCACTCAGGCCCTCCCATTCCCTTCCCAGTGCCCTCCAGTGCCTTCCCATTCCCTCCCAGTCCCTCTAGTCCGTTCCCAGAGCCCTCCCAGTCCCCTCCCATTTCACTCAGACCCTCCCCCTTCCCTCCCAGACCCTTCCCAGTCCCCACCCAGTGCCCTCCCAGTCCTTCCCACTCCCTCCCACTCCCTCCCAGTCCCCTCCCATTTCACTCAGGACCTCCCAGTTTCCTCCCAGTGCCTTCGCATTGCCTCCCAGTCCCTTCAGTCATTTCCCCTTCCCTCCCACTCCCTCCCAGTCCCTTCCCATTCCCAAACAGTTTCCCTCCCAGTCCCTTCCCATTCCCTCCCACTTCCCTCCAAGTCCCCTCCCAGTCCATTCCCATTCCCAAACAGTTCCCTCCCAGTTGCTTCCCGGTCCCCACCCAGTGCCCTCCCAGTCCTTACCAGTCCCTCCCAGCCCCTCCCATTCCCTCCCAGTCCCTTCCCATTCCCCATGCAGTGCCTACCCAGTCCCTCCCAGTCCCCTCCCATGCCCTCCCACTCCAGGCCCTCCGATTCCCTTCCCAGTGCCCTCCCAGTGCCTTCCCATTCCCTCCCAGTCCCCTCCTAGTCCGTTCCCAGAGCCCTCCCAGTCCCCTCCCATTTCACTCAGGCCTCCCCCTTCCCTCCCAGTCCCTTCCCAGTCCCCACCAAGTGCCCTCCCAGTCCTTCCCAGTCCCTCCAATTCCCTCCCAGTCGCCTCCCAGTCCCTTTGCATTCCCTCCCAGTTCCCTCCCAGTCCCTTCCCAGTCTCTTCCCAGTCCCTTCCCACTTCCATCCCAGTCCCCTCCCTCCCTTCCCAGTCCCCACCAAGTGACCTCCCAGTCCCCTCACCCCTCCCATTCCCTCCCAGTCCCCTCCCAGTCCCATTCCCTCCCAGTCCCTTTGCATTCCCTCCCAGTTCATTCCCTCCCAGTGCCTTCCCAGTCTCTTCCCAGTCCCTTCCCTTCCATCCCAGTACCCTCCCAGTCCTTCCCTGTCCCTCCAGCCCCTCCCATTCCCTCCCAGTCCCCTCCCAGTCCCTCCCCTCCCAGTCCCCTCCCAGTTCCCTCCCAGTCCCCTCCCAGCCCCTGTCCATTCCCTCCCTCCCATTCCCCTTCCCAGTCCATCCCATTCCCTCCCAGTTCCCTCCCCTTTGCATTCCTCCCAGTCCCTCCCAGTCCCATTTCAGGCCCTCCCATTCCCTTCCCAGATGCCCTCCCAGTCCCCCACCCAGTTCCCCTCCCAGAGCCCTCCCAGTCCCCTCCCATTTCACTCAGACCCTCCCCTGACCCTTCCCAGTCCCCACCCATTGCCCTCCCAGTTCCTCCTTCCCAGTCCCTCCCACTCCTTCCCTTCCCACTTCCCCTCCCATTTCACTCAGGACCTCCCAGTTCCTCCCAGTGCCCAGTCCCTTCCCATTGCCTCCCAGTCCCTTCCCAGTCATTTCCCACTCATCCCTCCCAGTCCCCTCCCAGTCCCTTCCCATTCCCAAACAGTTCCCTCCCAGTCCCTTCCCGTTCCCTCCCAGTCCTTTGCATTCCCACTCCAGTCCCTTTGCATTCCCTCCCAGTTCCCTCCAGTGCCCCCAATCCTTTGCCCACTTCCATCCAAGTACCCTCCAGTCCTTCCCAGTCCTGGCCCTCCCATTCCCTCAGTCTCCTCCACTCCCCTCCCAGCCCCCACCCAGTGTCCTCCCAGTCCTTCCCAGTCCCCTCTCATTCCTTCCCAGTCCCCTACCAATCCTCCCTCCCAGTCCCCCCTAGTGCCATCCCAGTCCTTCCCAGTCCCCTCCCATTTCACCCAGGCCCACCCCCTTCCTCCCAGTCCATTCCCAGTCCCAACCAAGTGCCTTCCCAGAGCCTTCCCAGTCCCCCTCCCATTCCCTTACCAGTCGCCTCCCAGTCCCTTCCTATCCCCCTCCCAAGGCTCCCAGTCCCTTCTCAGCTTCCTCCCAATACCTTCCCACTTCCATCCCAGTGTGATCCCAGTCCTTCCCAGTCCCCCTCCCTTTGCCTCCCAGTCCCCCCTTTCCCTCCCAGTCCCTTCCTTTTCCCTCCCAGTTCCCTCCCAGTTCCTTCCCAGTCTCCACCCAGTCCCCTCCCAGTCCTTCCCAGTCCCCTCCCAGTGCCCTCCCATTCCCTCCCAGTCCCCTCGCACTCCCTTCCCAGTGCCCTCGCATTGACTCCCAGTCCCTTCCCAGTCATTTCCCAGTCCCCCTCCCTCCCAGTCCCTTCCCATTCCCAAACAGTTCCCTTCCCATTCCCTTCCCAGTTCCCTCCCTCCATCCTAGTCCCTCCCAGTCCCGTCCCAGTCCCTCCCATTCCCTTCCCAGTGCCCTCCCCAGTGCCTTCCCATTCCTTCCCGATCGTCCATTCCCAGTCCCCACCCAGTCCTTCTCCCAGTCCCCCTCCAATCCCTCCCAGGCCCTCCCATTCCCTCCCAGTCCTTCCCATTCCCCCTCCCAGTGCCCTCCCAGTCCCTTCCCAGTCCCACCCATGCCCCCTCCCAGTCCCTCCCAGTCCCCTCCCAGTCCCCTCCCCAGTCCCTTCCCATTCCCTCCCCAGTCCCCTCCTAGTTCCATCCCAGAGCCTTCCCATTCCCCTCCCAGTTCCATTCCCTCACTACCAGTCCCTTCCCACCCTTCCCAGTCCCTTCCCAGTCCCTTCCCACTCCCAACCCAGTACCCTCCCCAGTCCTTTCCCAGTCCCTCCCATTCCCTCCCAGTCCCTTCCCATTCCTCCCAGTCCCTTCCCATTCCCTCCCAGCCCCTCCCAGTCCCTTCCCAGTCTCCTCCCAGTCCCTTCCCAGTCCCTCCCAGTACCCTCCCAGTCCCTTCCCATTCCCCTCCCAATTCCCTCCCAGTCCCTTCCCACCCTCCCAGTCCCTTTGCATTCCCTTCCCATTCCCTCCCAGTGCCTTCCCTCGTCTCTTCCCAGTCCCTTCCCAGTCCCCTCCCAGTCCCTCCCAGTCCATCCCATTTCCCTCCAGCCCAGTCCCACTCCCTCCCAGTCCCTTCCCATTCCCTTCCCATTCCCACCCAGTTCCCTCCCAGTCCCCTCCGAGTCCCTCCCAGTCCCCACCCATTGCCCACCCAGTCCCTCCCATTCCCTTCCCATTCCCCAACCTGTGTCCCTTCCCCTTCTTCCAGTCCTTCCCAGTTCCTCCTAGTCCCATTTCCCATTGCCCTCCCAGTCCCCTCCCATTCCCTTCCCAGTTCCCCTCCCAGTCCCTTCCCAGTCCCATCCCATTCCCTTCCCAGTTCCCTCCCAGTGCCTTCCCAGTCCATTCCCATTCCCTCCAGTCCCATCCCTCCGTCCCATTCCAGTCCCTTCCCAGCCCCTCCCAGTCCCTCCCAGTCCCCCCTCCCATTCCCCTCCCAATCCCGTCCCACACCTTCCCATTCCCCACCCATTCCCTCCCCTCCCCAGTCCATTCCCTCCCCAGTGCCTTCCCCAGTCCCTTCCCATTACCTCCCAGCCCCCACCCAGTGCCTTCCCATTCCCTCCCAGTCTCCTCCCAGTCCCCATCCCCAGTGCCCTCCCAGTCCCTCCCAGTCCCCTCCCCATTGCACTCAGGGCCTTCCCATTCCCTTCCCAGTGCCCTCCCAGTGCCTTCCAGTCCCTCCCAGTCCCCCTCCTAGTCCATTCCCAGAGCCCTCCCAGTCCCCTCCCATTTCCTCCCCATCCCCTTCCCTCCCAGTCCCTTCCCAGTCCCCACCAAGTGCCCTCCCAGTCCCTCTTCCCTCCCCAATTCCCTCCTTCCCTCCCAGTCCCTCCCAGTCTCTTCCCAGTCCCTTCCCACTTCCCTCCCAGTCCCCTCCCAGTCCCTTCCCAGTCCCCTCCCAGTTCCCTCCCAGTCCATTCCCATTCCCTCCCACTCCCCTCTCATTCCCTCCCAGTGCCCTCCCAGTCCCTTCCCAGTCCTTTCCCACTTCCCTCCCACTCCCCTTCCCAGTCCCTTCCCATTCCCTTCCAGTTCCCTTCCCACTTCCCTCCCAGTCCATTCCCATTCCCTCCCAGTTCCCTCCCAGTCCCTTCCCTATCCCTTCCCACTTCCCTCCCAGTCCCTTCCCAGTCCCCACCAAGTGTCCTCCCAGTCCCTCCCAGCCCCTCCCATTCCCTCCCAATCCCCTCCTAGTACCTTCCTATTCCCCACCCAGTTCCCTCCCCGTCCCTTCCCAGTCCCTTCCCAGTCCTTCCCATTCCCTTCCCACTTCCCTCCCAGTCCCCTCCCAGTCGCTTCCCGCTCCCCACCCAGTGCCCTAATAGTCCATCCCATTACCTCCCAGCCCCTCCCATTCCCTCCCATTCTCTCCCAGTCTCCTCCCTGTCCCTTCCCATTCCCTATCCAGTGCCCTCCCAGTCCCTCCCAGTCTCCTCCCATTGCACTCAGGCCCTCCCATTCCATTCCCAGTGCCCTCCCAGTGCCTTCCCATTCCCTCCCAGTCCCCTCCTAGTCCATTCCCAGAGCCCTCCCAGTCCCCTCCCATTTCACTCAGACCCTCCCCTTCCCTCCCAGACCCTTCCCAGTCCCCCCCACCCAGTCCTTTCCACTCCCAGTCCTTCCCACTCCCTCCCAGTCCCCCTCCCATTTCACTCAGGACCTCCCAGTTTCCTCCCAGTGCCTTCGCATTGCCTCCCAGTCCCTTCCCAGTCCTTTCCCACTTCCCTCCCACTCCCCTCCCAGTCCCTTCCCATTCCCACCCAGTTCCCTCCCAGTCCCTTCCCATCCCCTCCCACTTCCTCCAAGTCCCCTCCCAGTCCATTCCCATTCCCAAACAGTTCCCTCCCAGGACCTTCCCGGTCCCCACCCAGTCCCCTCCCAGTCCTTCCCAGTCCCTCCCAGCCCCTCCCATTCCCTCCCAGTCCCTTCCCATTCCCCATGCAGTCCCTTCCCAGTCCCTCCCAGTCCCCTCCCATGCCACTCAGGCCTTCCGATTCCCTTCCCAGTGCCCTCCCAGTGCCTTCCCATTCCCTCCCAGTCCCCTCCTAGTCCGTTCCCAGAGCCCTCCCAGTCCCCTCCCATTTCACTCAGGCCCTCCCCTTCCCTCCCAGTCCCTTCCCAGTCCCCACCAAGTGCCCTCCCAGTCCTTCCCAGTCCCTCCAGCCCCTCCAATTCCCTCCCAGTCCCCTCCCAGTCCCTTTGCATTCCCTCCCAGTTCCCTCCCAGTCCATTCCCAGTCTCTTCCCAGTCCCTTCCCACTTCCATCCCAGTCCCCTCCCCGTCCCTTCCCAGTCCCCACCAAGTGCCCTCCCAGTCCTCCCCAGTCCCTCCCACCCCTCCCATTCCCTCCCAGTCCCCTCCCAGTCCCTTTGCATTCCCTCCCAGTCCCTTTGCATTCCCTCCCAGTCCCTTTGCATTCCCTCCCAGTTCCCTCCCAGTCTCTTCCCAGTCCCTTCCCACTTCCATCCCAGTACCCTCCCAGTCCTTCCCACTCCCTCCAGCCCCTCCCATTCCCTCCCAGTCCCCTCCCACTCCCCTCCCAGTCCCCACCCAGTGTCCTCCCAGTCCCTCCCAGCCCCTCCCAGTCCATTCCCATTCCTTCCCACTTCCCTCCCAGTCCATTCCCATTCCCTCCCAGTTCCCTCCCAGTCCCTTCCCTATCCCTTCCCACTTCCCTCCCAGTCCCTTCCCAGTCCCCACCAAGTGTCCTCCCAGTCCCTCCCAGCCCCTCCCATTCCCTCCCAATCCCCTCCTAGTACCTTCCTATTCCCCACCCAGTTCCCTCCCCGTCCCTTCCCAGTCCCTCCCCAGTCCTTCCCATTCCCTTCCCACTTCCCTCCCAGTTCCCTCCCAGTCCATTCCCAGTCTCTTGCCAGTCCCTTCACAGTTCCATCCCAGTACCCTCCCAGTCCCTTCCCAGTGCCCACCAAGTGCCCTCCCAGTCCTCCCCAGTCCCTCCCACCCCTCCCATCCCCTCCCAGTCCCTTTGCGTTCCCTCCCAGTCCCTTTGCGTTCCCTCCCAGTCCCTTTGCGTTCCCTCCCAGTCCCTTTGCATTCCCTCCCAGTCCCTTTGCATTCCCTCCCAGTTCCCTCCCAGTCCCTTCCCAGTCCCTTCCCACTTCCATCCCAGTACCCTCCCAGTCCTTCCCAGTCCCACCAGCCCCTCCCATTCCCTCCCAGTCTCCTCCCACTCCCCTCCCAGCCCCCACCCAGTGTCCTCCCAGTCCTTCCCAGTCCCCTCTCATTCCTTCCCAGTCCCCTACCATGGCACTAAGGTCCTCCCATTCCCTTCCCAGTGCCTTCCCAGTGCCTTCCCATTCCCTCCCAGTCCCCTCCTAGTCCGTTCCCAGAGCCCTCCCAGTACCCTCCCATTCCACTCCAGGTCCATCCCATTCCCTCCCAGGCCCATCCCATACCCTTCCCAATGCCCTCCCAGTCCCCTCCCACTCCCTTCCCAGTCCCTTCCCAGTGCCCTCCCAGTGCCTTCCCATTCCCTCCCAGTCCCCTCCTCGTCCATTCCCAGAGCCCTCCCAGTCCCTCCCAGTCCCCTCCCTGTCCATCCAAGTCCATCACACTCCCTCTCATTCCCTCCCAGTGCCCTCCCAGTCCCTTCCCAGTCCTTTCCCACTTCCCTCCCACTCCCCTCCCAGTCCCTTCCCATTCCCAAACAGTTCCCTCCCAGTCCTTTCCCCTTCCCTCCCAGTCCATTCCCATTCCCTCCCAGTTCCCTCCCAGTCCCTTCCCTATCACTTCCCACTTCCCTCCCAGTCCCTTCCCAGTCCCCACCAAGTGCCCTCCCAGTCCTTCCCAGTCCCTCCCATTCCCTCCCAGTCCATTCCCATTCCCTCCCAGTTCCCTCCCAGTCCCTTCCCTATCCCTTCCCACTTCCCTCCCAGTCCCTTCCCAGTCCCCACCAAGTGTCCTCCCAGTCCCTCCCAGCCCCTCCCATTCCCTCCCAATCCCCTCCTAGTACCTTCCTATTCCCCACCCAGTTCCCTCCCCGTCCCTTCCCAGTCCCTTCCCAGTCCTTCCCATTCCCTTCCCACTTCCCTCTCAGTCCCTTCCCAGTCCCCACCAAGTGTCCTCCCAGTCCCTCCCAGCTCCTCCCATTCCCTCCCAATCCCCTCCTAGTACCTTCCTATTCCCCACCCAGTTCCCTCCCCGTCCCTTCCCAGTCCCTTCCCAGTCCTTCCCATTCCCTTCCCACTTCCCTCCCAGTCCCCTCCCAGTCGCTTCCCGCTCCCCACCCAGTGCCCTAATAGTCCATCCCATTACCTCCCAGCCCCTCCCATTCCCTCCCATTCTCTCCCAGTCTCCTCCCAGTCCCTTCCCATTCCCTATCCAGTGCCCTCCCAGTCCCTCCCAGTCTCCTCCCATTGCACTCAGGCCCTCCCATTCCATTCCCAGTGCCCTCCCAGTGCCTTCCCATTCCCTCCCAGTCCCCTCCTCTTCCATTCCAAGAGCCCTCCCAGACACTCCCAGTCCCCTCCCATTCCCTCCCACTTCCATCCCAGTCCCTCCCAGTCCCCTCCTAGTCCGTTCCCAGAGCCCTCCCAGTCCCCTCCCATTTCACTCAGACCCTCCCCCTTCCCTCCCACACCCTTCCCAGTCCCCACCCAGTGCCCTCCCAGTCCTTCCCACTCCCTCCCACTCCTTCTCACTCCCTCCCACTCCCTCCCATTCCCCTCCCATTTCACTCAGGACCTCCCAGTTCCCTCCCAGTGCCTTCGCATTGCCTCCCAGTCCCTTCCCAGTCCTTTCCCACTTCCCTCCCATTCCCTCCCAGTCCCTTCCCATTCCCCATCCAGTGCCCTCCCAGTCCCTCCCAGTCCCCTCCCATGGCACTCAGGGCCTCCCATTCCCTTCCCAGTGCCCTCCCAGTGCCTTCCAGTCCCTCCCAGTCCCCTCCTAGTCCATTCCCAGAGCCCTCCCAGTCCCCTCCCATTTCACTCAGGCCCTCCCCTTCCCTCCCAGTCCCTTCCCAGTCCCCACCAAGTGCCCTCCCAGTCCTTCCCAGTCCCTCCAGCCCCTCCAATTCCCTCCCAGTTCCCTCCCAGTCCATTCCCAGTCTCTTCCCAGTCCCTTCCCACTTCCATCCCAGTACCCTCCCAGTCCCTTCCCAGTCCCCACCAAGTGCCCTCCCAGTTCTCCCCAGTCCCTCCCACCCCTCCCATTCCCTCCCAGTTCCCTCCCAGTCCCTTCCCAGTCTCTTCCCAGTCCCTTCCCACTTCCATCCCAGTCCCCTCCCAGTCCTTCCCACTCCCTCCAGCCATTCCCATTCCCTCCCAGTTCCCTCCCAGTCCCTTCCCTATCCCTTCCCACTTCCCTCCCAGTCCCTTCCCAGTCTCCACCAAGTGCCCTCCCAGTCCTTCCCAGTCCCTCCCATTCCCTCCCAGTCCATTCCCATTCCCTCCCAGTTCCCTCCCAGTCCCTTCCCTATCCCTTCCCACTTCCCTCCCAGTCCCTTCCCAGTCCCCACCAAGTGTCCTCCCAGTCCCTCCCAGCCCCTCCCATTCCCTCCCAATCCCCCCAGTACCTTCCCTATTCCCAGTTCCCTCCCCGTCCCTTCCCAGTCCCTTCCCAGTCCTTCCCATTCCCTTCCCCTTCCCTCTCAGTCCCTTCCCAGTCCCCACCAAGTGTCCTCCCAGTCCCTCCCAGCTCCCTCCCATTCCCTCCCAATCCCCTCCTAGTACCTTCCTATTCCCCACCCAGTTCCCTCCCAGTCCCTTCCCAGTCCCTTCCCAGTCCTTCCCATTCCCTTCCCACTTCCCTCCCAGTCCCCTCCCAGTCGCTTCCCGCTCCCCACCCAGTGCCCTAATAGTCCATCCCATTACCTCCCAGCCCCTCCCATTCCCTCCCATTCTCTCCCAGTCTCCTCCCAGTCCCTTCCCATTCCCTATCCAGTGCCCTCCCAGTCCCTCCCAGTCTCCTCCCATTGCACTCAGGCCCTCCCATTCCATTCCCAGTGCCCTCCCAGTGCCTTCCCATTCCCTCCCAGTCCCCTCCTCTTCCATTCCCAGAGCCCTCCCAGACACTCCCAGTCCCCTCCCATTCCCTCCCACTTCCATCCCAGTCCCTCCCAGTCCCCTCCTAGTCCGTTCCCAGAGCCCTCCCAGTCCCTCCCATTTCACTCAGACCCTCCCCTTCCCTCCCCACCCTTCCCAGTCCCCACCCAGTGCCCTCCCAGTCCTTCCCACTCCCTCCCACTCCTTCTCACTCCCTCCCACTCCCTCCCATTCCCCTCCCATTTCACTCAGGACCTCCCAGTTCCCTCCCAGTGCCTTCGCATTGCCTCCCAGTCCCTTCCCAGTCCTTTCCCACTTCCCTCCCATTCCCTCCCAGTCCCTTCCCATTCCCCATCCAGTGCCCTCCCAGTCCCTCCCAGTCCCCTCCCATGGCACTCAGGGCCTCCCATTCCCTTCCCAGTGCCCTCCCAGTGCCTTCCAGTCCCTCCCAGTCCCCTCCTAGTCCATTCCCAGAGCCCTCCCAGTCCCCTCCCATTTCACTCAGGCCCTCCCCTTCCCTCCCAGTCCCTTCCCAGTCCCCACCAAGTGCCCTCCCAGTCCTTCCCAGTCCCTCCAGCCCCTCCAATTCCCTCCCAGTCCCTTCCCAGTCCATTCCCAGTCTCTTCCCAGTCCCTTCCCACTTCCATCCCAGTACCCTCCCAGTCCCTTCCCAGTCCCCACCAAGTGCCCTCCCAGTCCTCCCCAGTCCCTCCCACCCCTCCCATTCCCTCCCAGTTCCCTCCCAGTCCCTTCCCAGTCTCTTCCCAGTCCCTTCCCACTTCCTTCCCAGTCCCTTCCCAGTCCATCCCAGTCCCTCCAGCCATTCCCATTCCCTCCCAGTCCCCTCCCACTCCCCTCCCAGTCCCCACCCAGTGTCCTCCCAGTCCTTCCCAGTCCCCTCCCATTCCCTCCCAGTCCCCTCCCATTGCACTCAGGCCCTCCCATTCCCTTCCCACTGCCCTCCCAGTCCCTTCCCATTCCCTCCCAGTCCCCTCCTAGTCCATTCCCAGAGCCTTCCCAGTCCCCTCCCATTCCCCTCCAGGTCCATCCCATTCCCTCCCAGTCCCGTCCCATTCCCTTCCCAATGCCCTCCCAGTCCCCTCCCTGTCCCTTCCCATTCCCAAACAGTTCCCTCTCAGTCCTTCCCAGCCCCTCCCACTCCCTTCCCAGTCCCCTCCCACTCCCTTCCCAGTCCCCACCCAGTGTCCTCCCAGTCCTTCCCAGTCCCCTCCCATTCCCTCCCAGTCCCCTCCCAGTCGCTTCCCGTTCCCCACCCAGTGCCCTAATAGTCCATCCCATTACCTCCCAGCCCCTCCCATTCCCTCCCATTCTCTCCCAGTCTCCTCCCAGTCCCTTCCCATTCCCCATCCAGTGCCCTCCCAGTCCCTCCCAGTCCCTCCTCCCATTGCACTCAGGCCCTCCCATTCCATTCCCAGTGCTCTCCCAGTGCCTTCCCATTCCCTCCCAGTCCCCTCCTAGTCCGTTCCCAGAGCCCTCCCAGTCCCCTCCCATTTCACTCAGACCCTCCCCCTTCCCTCCCACACCCTTCCCAGTCCCCACCCAGTGCCCTCCCAGTCCTTCCCACTCCCTCCCACTCCCTTCCCACTCCCTCCCACTCCCTCCCATTCCCCTCCCATTTCACTCAGGACCTCCCAGTTCCCTCCCAGTGCCTTCCCATTGCCTCCCAGTCCCTTCCCAGTCCTTTCCCACTTCCCTCCCATTCCCTCCCAGTCCCTTCCCAGTCCCCACCAAGTGCCCTCCCAGTCCTTCCCAGTCCCTCCAGCCCCTCCAATTCCCTCCCAGTCCCCTCCCAGTCCCTTTGCATTCCCTCCCAGTCCCTTTGCATTCCCTCCCAGTCCCTTTGCATTCCCTCCCAGTTCCCTCCCAGTCCCTTCCCAGTCCCTTCCCAGTCCCTTCCCACTTCCATCCCAGTACCCTCCCAGTCCTTCCCACTCCCTCCAGCCCCTCCCATTCCCTCCCAGTCCCCTCCCACTCCCCTCCCAGTCCCCACCCAGTGTCCTCCCAGTCCTTCCCAGTCCCCTCCCATTCCCTCCCAGTCCCCTCCCATTGCACTCAGGCCCTCCCATTCCCTTCCCAGTGCCCTCCCAGTCCCTTCCCATTCCCTCCCAGTCCCCTCCTAGTCCATTCCCAGAGCCTTCCCAGTCCCCTCCCATTCCCCTCCAGGTCCATCCCATTCCCTCCCAGTCCCGTCCCATTCCCTTCCCAATGCCCTCCCACTCCCCTCCCAGTCCCTTCCCATTCCCAAACAGTTCCCTCCAGTCCTTGCCCTCCCAGTCCCCTCCCAGTGTCCTCCCAGTCCTTCCCAGTCCCCTCCCATTCCCTCCCAGTTCCTCCCAGTGCCCTCCCATTCCATTCCCAGTGCCCTCCCAGTACCTTCCCATTCCCTCCCATTCCCCCTCCTCGTCCATTCCCAGAGCCCTCCCAGACACTCCCAGTCCCCTCCCCCATTCCCTCCTACTTCCGTCCCAGTCCTTCCCAGTCCCCTCCTAGTCTGTTCCCAGTACCCTCCCAGTCCCCTCCCATTTCACTCAGGCCCACCCCTTCCCTCCCAGTCCCATCCCAGTCCCCACCAAGTGCCCTCCCAGTCTCTTCCCAGTCCCTTCCACTTCCATCCCACTTCCATCCCTCCCAGTCCCTTCCCAGTCCCCACCCAGTGCCCTCCCAGTCCTTCCCAGTCCCTCCCAATTCCCTCCCATTCCCTCCCAGTCCCCTCCCATTTCACTCAGGCTGTCCCATTCCCTCCCACTTCCCTCCCACTCCCCTCCCAGGCCCTTCCCATTCCCAAACAGTTCCCTCCCAGTCCCTTTGCATTCCCTCCCAGTTCCCTCCCAGTCCCTTCCCATTCCCTCCCAGTTTCTTCCAGGCCCTTCCCATTCCCTTCCCAGTTCCCTCCCAGTGCCCTCCCAGTACCTTCCTATTCCCCACCCAGTGCCCTCCCAGTATTCCCAGTCCCCTCCCATTCCCTCCCAGTCCCCTCCCATTGCACTCAGGCCCACCCATTCCCTTCCCAGTGCCCTCCCAGTGCCTTCCCATTCCCTCCCTGTCCCCTCCTAGTCCATTCACAGAGCCCTCCCATCCCCCCTCCCAGTCCTCCCATTCCTTCCCAGTCCCCTCCCAGTCCATCCCATTCCTTCCCACTCCCTCTCATTTCCTCCCAGGCCCTACCAGTCCATCCCATTACCTCCCAGCACCTCGTAATTCCTTACAAGTCCCCTCCCAGTCCCTTCCCATTCCCTTCCCACTTCCCTCCCAGTCCCTCCCAGTCCCCTCCCAGTACCTTTGCATTCCCTCCCAGTTCCCTCCCCGTCCCTTCCCAGTCTCTTCCCAGTCCCTTCCCACTTCCATCCCAGTTCCCTCCCAGTCCCCAGTCCCTTCCCATTCCCTCCCACTTCCCTCCCAGTCCATTCCCAATCCCTCCCAGTCCCCTCCTCATCCATTCCCAGAGCCCTCCCAGTGCCCTCCCAGTGCCTCCCAGTCCATTCCCCCTCCCAGTTCCCTCCCAGTCCCTTCCCTATCCCTTCCCACTTCCCTCCCAGTCCCTTCCCAGTCCCCACCAAGTGTCCTCCCAGTCCCTCCCAGCCCCTCCCATTCCCTCCCAATCCCCTCCTAGTACCTTCCTATTCCCCACCCAGTTCCCTCCCCGTCCCTTCCCAGTTTCTTCCCAGTCCTTCCCATTCCCTTCCCACTTCCCTCCCAGTCCCCTCCCAGTCGCTTCCCGCTCCCCACCCAGTGCCCTAATAGTCCATCCCATTACCTCCCAGCCCCTCCCATTCCCTCCCATTCTCTCCCAGTCTCCTCCCAGTCCCTTCCCATTCCCTATCCAGTGCCCTCCCAGTCCCTCCCAGTCTCCTCCCATTGCACTCAGGCCCTCCCATTCCATTCCCATTCCCAGTGCCTTCCCATTCCCTCCCAGTGCCTTCCCATTCCCTCCCAGTCCCCATTCCCTCCCAGTCCAGTTCCCAGAGCCCTCCCAGTCCCCTCCCATTTCACTCAGACCCTCCCCCTTCCCTCCCAGACCCTTCCCAGTCCCCACCCAGTGCCCTCCCAGTCCTTCCCACTCCCTCCCACTCCTTCTCACTCCCTCCCACTCCCTCCCATTCCCCTCCCATTTCACTCAGGACCTCCCAGTTCCCTCCCAGTGCCTTCGCATTGCCTCCCAGTCCCTTCCCAGTCCTTTCCCACTTCCCTCCCATTCCCTCCCAGTCCCTTCCCATTCCCCATCCAGTGCCCTCCCAGTCCCTCCCAGTCCCCTCCCATGGCACTCAGGGCCTCCCATTCCCTTCCCAGTGCCCTCCCAGTGCCTTCCAGTCCCTCCCAGTCCCCTCCTAGTCCATTCCCAGAGCCCTCCCAGTCCCCTCCCATTTCACTCAGGCCCTCCCCTTCCCTCCCAGTCCCTTCCCAGTCCCCACCAAGTGCCCTCCCAGTCCTCCCAGTCCCTCCAGCCCCTCCAATCCCTCCCAGTCCCCTCCCAGTCCCTTTGCATTCCCTCCCAGTTCCCTCCCAGTCCATTCCCAGTCTCTTCCCAGTCCCTTCCCACTTCCATCCCAGTACCCTCCCAGTCCCTTCCCAGTCCCCACCAAGTGCCCTCCCAGTCCTCCCCAGTCCCTCCCACCCCTCCCATTCCCTCCCAGTCCCCTCCCAGTCCCTTTGCATTCCCTCCCAGTCCCTTTGCATTCCCTCCCAGTCCCTTTGCATTCCCTCCCAGTTCCCTCCCAGTCCCTTCCCAGTCTCTTCCCAGTCCCTTCCCACTTCCATCCCAGTACCCTCCCAGTCCTTCCCACTCCCTCCAGTCCCCCCATTCCCTCCCAGTCCCCTCCCACTACCCTCCCAGTCCCCACCCAGTGTCCGCCCAGTCCTTCCCAGTCCCCTCCCATTCCCTCCCAGTCCCCTCCCATTGCACTCAGGCCCTCCCATTCCCTTCCCACTGCCCTCCCAGTCCCTTCCCATTCCCTCCCAGTCCCCTCCTAGTCCATTCCCAGAGCCTTCCCAGTCCCCTCCCATTCCCCTCCAGGTCCATCCCATTCCCTCCCAGTCCCCTCCCAGTCCATTCCCATTCCCTCCCAGTTCCCTCCCAGTCCCTTCCCTATCCCCTCCCAGTTTCCCTCCCAGACCCTTCCCAGTCCCCACCCAGTGCCCTCCCAGTCCTTCCCAGTCCCTCCCAGTCCTTCCCACTCCCCACTCCCTCCCATTCCCCTCCCATTTCACTCAGGACCTCCCAGTTCCCTCCCAGTCCCTCCCAGTGCCTTCCCTCCCATTCCCTCCCAGTCCCTTCCCAGTCATTTCCCAGTCCCTCCCAGTCCCCTCCCCACTCAGGCCCTCCCATTCCCTTCCCAGTGCCCTCCCAAGTCCCTCCCAGTCCCCTCCAGTCCGTTCCCTCCCAGTCCCCTCCCATTTCCTCAGGCCCTCCCCTTCCCTCCCAGTCCCTTCCCAGTCCCCACCAAGTGCCCTCCCAGTCCTTCCCAGTCCCTCCAGCCCCTCCATTCCCTCCCAGTCCCCTCCCAGTCCCTTTGCATTCCCTCCCAGTTCCCTCCCAGTCCATTCCCAGTCTCTTCCCAGTCCCTTCCCACTTCCATCCCAGTACCCTCCCAGTCCATTCCCAGTCCCCACCAAGTGCCCTCCCAGTCCTCCCCAGTCCCTCCCAGCCCCTCCCATTCCCTCCCAGTCCCTTCCCATTCCATGCAGTGCCCTCCCAGTCCCTCCCAGTCCCCTCCCATGCCACTCAGGCCCTCCGATTCCCTTCCCAGTGCCCTCCCAGTGCCTTCCCATTCCCTCCCAGTCCCCTCCTAGTCCGTTCCCAGAGCCCTCCCAGTCCCCTCCCATTTCACTCAGGCCCACCCCTTCCCTCCCAGTCCCTTCCCAGTCCCAACCAAGTGCCCTCCCAGTCCTTCCCAGTCCCTCCCATTCCCTCCCAGTCGCCTCCCAGTCCCTTTGCATTCCCTCCCAGTTCCCTCCCAGTCCCTTCCCAGTCTCCTCCCAGTCCCTTCCCACTTCCATCCCAGTACCCTCCCAGTCCCCACCAAGTGACCTCCCAGTCCTCCCCAGTCCCTCCCACCCCTCCCAGTCCCTCCCAGTCCCTTTGCATTCCCTCCCAGTTCCCTCCCAGTGCCTTCCAAGTCTCTTCCCAGTCCCTTCCCACTTCCATCCCAGTACCCTCCCAGTCCTTCCCTGTCCCTCCAGCCCCTCCCACTCCCTCCCACTCCCCTCCCACTCCCCACCCAGTCCCCTCCCAGTCCCCACCCAGTCCCCTCCCAGTCCCCTCCCAGTCCCTCCCAGTCCCCTCCCATTGCACTCAGGCCCTCCCATTCCCTTCCCAAAGCCCTCCCCGTCCCTTCCCGTTCCCTCCCAGTTCCCTCCTAGTCCATTTCAGGAGCCCTCCCAGTCCCCTTCCATTCCCCTCCAGGTCCATCCCATTCCCTCCCAGCCCCATCCCATTCCCTTCCCAGTGACCTCCCAGTGCCTTCCCATTCCCTCCCCGTCCCCTCCTCGTCCATTCCCAGAGCCCTCCCAGTCCCTCCCAGTCCCCTCCCTGTCCATCCAATTCCATACCACTCCCTCTCATTCCCTCCCAGTGCCCTCCCAGTCCCTTCCCAGTCCTTTCCCACTTCCCTCCCACTCCCCTCCCAGTCCCTTCCCATTCCCACACAGTTCCCTCCCAGTCCTTCCCAGTCCCTCCCGCCCCCTCCCCCCTCCCATTCCCTCCCAGTCCCCTCCCACTCCCTTCCCAGTCCCTACCCAGTGTCCTCCCAGTCCTTCCCATTCCCCTCCCATTCCCTCCCAGTCCCCTGCCATGGCACTCAGGCCCTCCCATTCCCTTCCCAGTGCCCTCCCAGTGCCTTCCCATTCCCTCCCAGTCCCCTCCTAGTCCGTTCCCAGAGCCCTCCCAATCCCCTCCCATTTCACTCAGGCCCACCCCTTCCCTCCCAGTCCCTTCCCAGTCTCTTCCCAGTCCCTTCCCACTTCCATCCCAGTACCCTGCCAGTCCCCTCCCATTCCCTCCCAGTCCCCTCCTATTGCACTCAGGCCCTCCCAGTCCCTTCCCACTGCCCTCCCAGTCCCTTCCCGTTCCCTCCCAGTCCCCTCCTAGTCCATTTCCAGAGCCCTCCCAGTCCCCTCCCATTCCCCTCCAGGTCCATCCCATTCCCTCCCAGTCCCTTCCCATTCCCTTCCCAATGCCCTCCCAGTCCCCTTCCAGTCCCTTCCCATTCCCTTCCCAGTGCCCTCCCAGTGCCTTCCCATTCCCTCCCCCCCGTCCCCTCCTCGTCCATTCCCAGAGCCCTCCGATGTCCCTCCCAGTCCCCTCCCTGTCCATCCAATTCCATACCACTCCCTCTCATTCCCTCCCAGTGCCCTCCCAGTGCCTTCCCAGTCCTTTCCCACTTCCCTCCCACTCCCCTCCCAGTCCCTTCCCATTCCCAAACAGTTCCCTCCCAGTCCTTCCCAGTCCCTCCAGCCCCTCCCATTTCCTCCCAGTCCCCTCCCACTCCCTTCCCAGTCCCCAACCTGTGTCCTCCCAGTCCTTCCCAGTCCCCTCCAATTCCCTCCCAGTCCCCTCCCATTGCACTCAGACCCTCCCATTCCCTTCCCATTGCCCTCCCAGTCCCTTCCCATTCCCTCCTAATCCCCTCCTAGTCCATTCCCAGTCCCCTCCCAGTCCCCTCCCATTCCCCTCCAGGTCCATCCCATTCCCTCCCAGTCCCGTCCCATTCCCTTCCCAATGCCCTCCCACTCCCCTCCCAGTCCCTTCCCATTCCCAAACAGTCCCCTCCCAGTCCTTCCCAGTCCCCTCCCATTCCCTCCCAGTCCCCTACCATGGCACTAAGGCCCTCCCATTCCCTTCCCAGTGCCCTCCCAGTGCCTTCCCATTCCCTCCCAGTCCCCTCCTAGTCCGTTCCCAGAGACCTCCCAGTCCCCTCCCATTCCCCTCCAGGTACCTTCCCATTCCCTCCCAGTCCCTTCCCATTCCCTTCCCAATGCCCTCCAGTCCCCTCCCACTCGCTTCCCAGTCCCTTCCCAGTGCCCTCCCAGTGCCTTCCCATTCCCTCCCCATCCCCTCCTCGTCCATTCCCAGAGCCCTCCGATGTCCCTCCCAGTCCCCTCCCTGTCCATCCAATTCCATACCACTCCCTCTCATTCCCTCCCATTGCCCTCCCAGTGCCTTCCCAGTCCTTTCCCACTTCCCTCCCACTCCCCTCCCAGTCCCTTCCCATTCCCAAACTGTTCCCTCCCAGTCCATTCCCATTCCCTCCCAGTTCCCTCCCAGTCCATTCCCATTCCCTCCCAGTTCCCTCCCAGTCCCTTCCCTATCCCTTCCCACTTCCCTCCCAGTCCTTCCCAGTCCCTCCCAGCACCTTCCCATTCCTTCCCACTTCCCTCCCAGTCCATTCCCATTCCCTCCCAGTTCCCTCCCAGTCCCTTCCCTATCCCTTCCCACTTCCCTCCCAGTCCCTTCCCAGTCCCCACCAAGTGTCCTCCCAGTCCCTCCCAGCCCCTCCCATTCCCTCCCAATCCCCTCCTAGTACCTTCCTATTCCCCACCCAGTTCCCTCCCCGTCCCTTCCCAGTCCCTTCCCAGTCCTTCCCATTCCCTTCCCACTTCCCTCCCAGTCCCCTCCCAGTCGCTTCCCGCTCCCCACCCAGTGCCCTAATAGTCCATCCCATTACCTCCCAGCCCCTCCCATTCCCTCCCATTCTCTCCCAGTCTCCTCCCTGTCCCTTCCCATTCCCTATCCAGTGCCCTCCCAGTCCCTCCCAGTCTCCTCCCATTGCACTCAGGCCCTCCCATTCCCTTCCCAGTGCCCTCCCAGTGCCTTCCCATTCCCTCCCAGTCCCCTCCTAGTCCGTTCCCAGAGCCCTCCCAGTCCCCTCCCATTTCACTCAGACCCTCCCCCTTCCCTCCCAGACCCTTCCCAGTCCCCCCACCCAGTGCCCTCCCAGTCCTTCCCACTCCCTCCCATTCCCCTCCCATTTCACTCAGGACCTCCCAGTTCCCTCCCAGTGCCTTCGCATTGCCTCCCAGTCCCTTCCCAGTCATTTCCCACTTCCCTCCCATTCCCTCCCCTCCCAGTCCCTTCCCATTCCCTCCCAGTTCCCTCCCAGTCCCTTCCCATTCCCTCCCACTTCCCTCCAAGTCCCCTCCCAGTCCATTCCCATTCCCAAACAGTTCCCTCCCAGTCCCTCCCGGTCCCCACCCAGTGCCCTCCCAGTCCTAGCCCTCCCAGTCCCCTCCTTCCTCCCATTCCCTCCCAGTCCCTTCCCATTCCATGCAGTTCCCAATGTCCCTCCCAGTCCCCTCCCATGCCACTCAGGCCTTCCCAGTCCCTTCCCAGTGCCCTCCCAGTGCCTTCCCATTCCCTCCCCATCCCCTCCCTCGTCCATTCCCAGAGCCCTCCCAGTCCCCTCCCATTTCACTCAGGCCCTCCCCTTCCCTCCCAGTCCCTTCCCAGTCCCCACCAAGTGCCCTCCCAGTCCTTCCCAGTCCCTCCAGCCCCTCCAATTCCCTCCCAGTCCCCTCCCAGTCCCTTTGCATTCCCTCCCAGTTCCCTCCCAGTCCATTCCCAGTCTCCTCCCTCCCAGTCCCTTCCCCACTTCCATCCCAGTCCCCTCCCAGTCCCTTCCCAGTCCCCACCAAGTGCCCTCCCAGTCCTCCCCAGTCCCTCCCACCCCTCCCATTCCCTCCCAGTCCCCTCCCAGTCCCTTTGCATTCCCTCCCAGTCCCTTTGCATTCCCTCCCAGTCCCTTTGCATTCCCTCCCAGTTCCCTCCCAGTCTCTTCCCAGTCCCTTCCCACTTCCATCCCAGTACCCTCCCAGTCCTTCCCACTCCCTCCAGCCCCTCCCATTCCCTCCCAGTCCCCTCCCACTCCCCTCCCAGTCCCCACCCAGTGTCCTCCCAGTCCCTCCCAGCCCCTCCCAGTCCATTCCCATTCCTTCCCACTTCCCTCCCAGTCCATTCCCATTCCCTCCCAGTTCCCTCCCAGTCCCTTCCCTATCCCTTCCCACTTCCCTCCCAGTCCCTTCCCAGTCCCCACCAAGTGTCCTCCCAGTCCCTCCCAGCCCCTCCCATTCCCTCCCAATCCCCTCCTAGTACCTTCCTATTCCCCACCCAGTTCCCTCCCCGTCCCTTCCCAGTCCCTCCCCAGTCCTTCCCATTCCCTTCCCACTTCCCTCCCAGTTCCCTCCCAGTCCATTCCCAGTCTCTTGCCAGTCCCTTCACAGTTCCATCCCAGTACCCTCCCAGTCCCTTCCCAGTGCCCACCAAGTGCCCTCCCAGTCCTCCCCAGTCCCTCCCACCCCTCCCATCCCCTCCCATCCCCTCCCAGTCCCTTCCCGTTCCCTCCCAGTCCCTTTGCGTTCCCTCCCAGTCCCTTTGCGTTCCCTCCCAGTCCCTTTGCATTCCCTCCCAGTTCCCTCCCAGTCCCTTCCCAGTCCCTTCCCACTTCCATCCCAGTACCCTCCCAGTCCTTCCCAGTCCCACCAGCCCCTCCCATTCCCTCCCAGTCTCCTCCCACTCCCCTCCCAGCCCCCACCCAGTGTCCTCCCAGTCCTTCCCAGTCCCCTCTCATTCCTTCCCAGTCCCCTACCATGGCACTAAGGTCCTCCCATTCCCTTCCCAGTGCCTTCCCAGTGCCTTCCCATTCCCTCCCAGTCCCCTCCTAGTCCGTTCCCAGAGCCCTCCCAGTACCCTCCCATTCCACTCCAGGTCCATCCCATTCCCTCCCAGGCCCATCCCATACCCTTCCCAATGCCCTCCCAGTCCCCTCCCACTCCCTTCCCAGTCCCTTCCCAGTGCCCTCCCAGTGCCTTCCCATTCCCTCCCAGTCCCCTCCTCGTCCATTCCCAGAGCCCTCCCAGTCCCTCCCAGTCCCCTCCCTGTCCATCCAAGTCCATCACACTCCCTCTCATTCCCTCCCAGTGCCCTCCCAGTCCCTTCCCAGTCCTTTCCCACTTCCCTCCCCTCCCCTCCCAGTCCCTTCCCATTCCCAAACAGTTCCCTCCCAGTCCTTTCCCCTTCCCTCCCAGTCCATTCCCATTCCCTCCCAGTTCCCTCCCAGTCCCTTCCCTATCACTTCCCACTTCCCTCCCAGTCCCTTCCCAGTCCCCACCAAGTGCCCTCCCAGTCCTTCCCAGTCCCTCCCATTCCCTCCCAGTCCATTCCCATTCCCTCCCAGTTCCCTCCCAGTCCCTTCCCTATCCCCCTTCCCAGTGTCCTCCCTTCCCTCTCCCAGTCCCTTCCCAGTCCCTATTCCCCAAGTGTCCTCCCAGTCCCTCCCAGTCCCTCCCATTCCCTTCCCAATCCCTCCAGTCCCTTCCCAGTACCTTCCTCCCAGTTCCCCCCTCCCAGTTCCCAATCCCCCCTAGTCCCTTCCCAGTCCCTTCCCAGTCCCTTCCCAGTCCCTTCCCACTCCCCCTCCCAGTCCCCTCCCAGTCGCTTCCCGCTCCCCACCCAGTGCCCTAATAGTCCATCCCATTACCTCCCAGCCCCTCCCATTCCCTCCCATTCTCTCCCAGTCTCCTCCCAGTCCCTTCCCATTCCCTATCCAGTGCCCTCCCAGTCCCTCCCAGTCTCCTCCCATTGCACTCAGGCCCTCCCATTCCATTCCCAGTGCCCTCCCAGTGCCTTCCCATTCCCTCCCAGTCCCCTCCTCTTCCATTCCAAGAGCCCTCCCAGACACTCCCAGTCCCCTCCCATTCCCTCCCACTTCCATCCCAGTCCCTCCCAGTCCCCTCCTAGTCCGTTCCCAGAGCCCTCCCAGTCCCCTCCCATTTCACTCAGACCCTCCCCCTTCCCTCCCACACCCTTCCCAGTCCCCACCCAGTGCCCTCCCAGTCCTTCCCACTCCCTCCCACTCCTTCTCACTCCCTCCCACTCCCTCCCATTCCCCTCCCATTTCACTCAGGACCTCCCAGTTCCCTCCCAGTGCCTTCGCATTGCCTCCCAGTCCCTTCCCAGTCCTTTCCCACTTCCCTCCCATTCCCTCCCAGTCCCTTCCCATTCCCCATCCAGTGCCCTCCCAGTCCCTCCCAGTCCCCTCCCATGGCACTCAGTCCCTCCCATTCCCTTCCCAGTGCCCTCCCAGTGCCTTCCAGTCCCTCCCAGTCCCCTCCTAGTCCATTCCCAGAGCCCTCCCAGTCCCCTCCCATTTCACTCAGGCCCTCCCCTTCCCTCCCAGTCCCTTCCCAGTCCCCACCCAGTGCCCTCCCAGTCCTTCCCAGTCCCTCCAGCCCCTCCAATTCCCTCCCAGTTCCCTCCCAGTCCATTCCCAGTCTCTTCCCAGTCCCTTCCCACTTCCATCCCAGTACCCTCCCAGTCCCTTCCCAGTCCCCACCAAGTGCCCTCCCAGTTCTCCCCAGTCCCTCCCACCCCTCCCATTCCCTCCCAGTCCCCTCCCAGTCCCTTCCCAGTTCCCTCCCAGTCCCCTCCCAGTCCCTCCCATTCCCTCCCAGTCCTTCCCAGTCCCTCCCAGTCCCTTCCCATTCCCTCCCAGTTCCCTCCCAGTCCCTTCCCCTCCCAGTCCCTTCCCCACTTCCCTCCCAGTCCCTTCCCAGTCCCCACCAAGTGTCCTCCCAGTCCCTCCCAGCCCCTCCATTTCCCTCCCATTCCTTCCCAGTTCCCTCCCAGTCCCTTCCATTCCCCACCCAGTTCCCTCCCAGTCCCTTCCCAGTCCCTTCCCAGTCCTTCCCATTCCCTTCCCACTTCCCTCCCAGTCCCCCTCCCAGTCCCTTCCCAGTCTCCCCAGTCCCTTCCCCTAATCCCATCCCAGAGCCTCCCAGCCCTTCCCATTCCCTCCCATTCCCTCTCCCAGTCCCCTCCCAGTCTTCCCATCCCATTCCCTCCCAGTCCCCTCCCAGTCCATTCCCAGTCTCTTCCCATTCCCTCCCAGTCCCTCCCATTCCCTTCCCAGTGCCCTCCCAGTGCCTTCCCAGTTCCCTCCCAGTCCCCTCCCAGTCCATTCCCAGAGCCCTCCCAGTCCCTTCCCAGTTCCTTCCCAGTACCCTCCCCTTCCCTCCCAGACCCTCCCAGTCCCCTCCCAGTCCCCTCCCCAGTCCTTCCCACTCCCTCCCAGTCCCCTCCCATTCCCTCCCAGACCTCCCAGTTTCCTCCCATTCCCTTCCCAGTTGCCTCCCAGTCCCTTCCCAGTCCCCCTCCCACTTCCTTCCCATTCCCTCCCAGTCCCTTCCCATTCCCTCCCAGTCCCCTCCCAGTCCCTTCCCATTCCCTCCCACTTCCCTCCCAGTCCCCTCCCAGTCCAGTCCCTTCCCCATCCAGTTCCCTCCCAGTTGCTTCCCAGTCCCCACCCAGTCCCTCCCAGTCCGTTCCCAGTCCCTCCCATCCCCCTCCCCATTCCCTCCCAGTCCCTCCCAGTCCCCACCCAGTGCCCTCTCCCAGTCCCTTCCCAGTCCCCTCCCATGCCACTCAGGCCCTCCCCATTCCCTTCCCAGTGCCCTCCCAGTGCCTTCCCATTCCCTCCCAGTCCCCTCCTAGTCCCGTTCCCAGAGCCCTCCCAGTCCCCTCCCATTTCACTCAGGCCCACCCCTTCCCTCCCAGTCCCTTCCCAGTCCCCACCAAGTGCCCTCCCAGTCCTTCCCAGTCCCTCCAGCCCCATTCCCTCCCAGTCCCCTCCCAGTCCCTTTGCATTCCCTCCCAGTTCCTCCCAGTCCCTTCCCAGTCTCTTCCCAGTCCCTTCCCACTTCCATCCCAGTCCCCTCCCAGTCCCTTCCCAGTCCTGCGAGGGGCATGGGAAGGGAGTGCGAGGGGACTGGGAGGGAATGGGAGGGCACTTGGTGGGGACTGGGAAGGGAGTGGGAGGGGAGTGGGAAGAGACTGGGAGGGAACTGGGAGGGCACTGGGAAGGGAAAGGGAGGGACTGGAAGGGAAAGGGAGGGACTGGAAGGCAAAGGGAGGGACTGGGAAGGAGTGGGATCACACTGGGAGGGGAATGGGAAGGTATTGGGAGGAAACTGAGAAGGAATTAGGAGCCTTGGAGGGAATAGGATGTACTGGGAGGGGACTGGTAAGGACAAGGAGGGACTGGGAGGGCTCTGGGAAGGGAATGAGAGGGCCTGAGTGCAATGGAATGGGACAGGGAGAGAATGGGAGGGAATGGGAGGGTCTGGGAAGGACTGGGATGGCACTGGGTGGGGACTGGGAAGGGACTGGGAGGGAAGTGGGAAGGGACAGGGAAGGGAATGGGAAGGGACTGGGAGGGAAACTGGGAGGGAATGGGAGGGCCTGAGTGAAATGGGAGGGGACTGGGTGGGACCGGGAAGGGACTAGGAGGGGAGTGGGAGGGCTCTGGGAACGGAGTAGGAGGGGGACTGGGAGCGACTGGGAGGGTACTGGGTGGGGAGTGGGAAGGGACTGGGACGGGACTGGGAGGGCTGGGATGGAATGGGGATGGACTAGAGGGCACTGCAGGGGACTGGGAGGAATGGGGGGAATGGGAAGGGACTGGGAGGGCACTGGGAAGGGTATGTGAATGGACTGGGAGGGAATGGGATGGACTGGGGAGGGCATTGGGAGTGGAATGGAACGGGACTGGGAGCGGACTGGAAAGGAATTGGGAGGGGCTGTGAGGGAATTGGATGGACTGGGACGGGACTGGGAAGGAGAGGGAGGGACTGGGAGGGCTCTAGGAATGGACTAGGAGGGGACTGGGAGGAATAGGGAAGGACTGGGAGGGCACTGGGAAGGACTGTGAGGGCACTGGGTGGGGACTGGGAAGGGACTGGAAAGGGACTGGGAAGGGACTGGGAGGGAATGGGAGGGAATGGGAAGGCACTGGGAGGGCACTGGGCAGTGGAATGGGACAGGACTGGGAGGGGACTGGAAGGGACAGGGAGGGCCTGGGAGGGACTGGGAAGGACTGGTAGGGCACTGGGAGGGACTGGGAGGGCTCTGGGAATGGACGAGGAGGGGACAGGAGGGAATGGGAGGGACTGGGAGGGGACTGGAAGGGGCTAGGATGGGACCGGGAGGAACTGGGAGGAAATGGGAAGGGAATGAGATTGACTGGGAGGGAATGGGAGGGACTGAAGGGACAGGAAGGTCTGGGAGGAACGGGGAAGGCCTGCGAGGGGCATGGGAAGGAGGGAAGGGACTGGAAAGGAATTGGGCTGGGCTGGGAGGGAATTGGATGGACTGGAAGTGCCTGGAGGGAGTTGGAGGGAATGGGATGGATCAGAGGGGACTGGGAGGGAATGGGAAGGGACTGGGAGGGCAGTGGGAAGGGAATGGGATGGACTGGGAAGGGAATGGGATGGGACTGGGAGAGAAGTGGGAAGAGAATGGGAAGGGCCTGGGAAAAACTGGGAGGTGACTGGGAAGGGACTGGGAGGGGAGTGGGAAGGCACTGGGAGGGAACTGGGAGGAATGGAAAGGGACTGGGAGGGCACTGGGAAGGGAAAGGGAGGGACTGGAACTCAGATCCCAGCCCTGGATCATATTGGATTAGGAACACTGTGGCCAGCAGGAACAGGGAGGTGATCATCCCCCTGTGCTCAGCACTGGGGAGGACACACCTTCAGTGCTGTGTTCAGCTCTGGGCTCCTCACTCCGGGAAGGACATTGAGGTGATGGAGAACGTCCAGAGAAGGGCAACAAAGCTGCAGAAGGGCCTGGAGCACCCGGGCTACAAGGAGGGGCTGAGGGAGCTGGGGGTGTTCAGTCTGGGGAAGAGGAGGCTGAGGGAGACCTCATTGCTCTCTACAGCTCCCTGAAGGGAGGTTGGAGCGAGGAAGGGGACAGCCTCTGCTCCTCGGTGGCAAGAGACAGGAGCAGAGGAAATGGTTTCAAGCTGTGCCAGGGGAGGTTCAGGCTGGATGCTAGGAAATATTTCTTCACTGAGAGGGTTCTCAAACACTGGAATGGTCTGCCCAGGGCAGTGGTGGAGTCACCATCCCTGGAGGTGTTTAAGCAGCCCGTGGAGCAGGTGCTTAGGGACATGGTTTAGTGTTGACCCTGCCATGCTGGGTGGAAGGTTGATCTGTGAGGATTTCTTCCAGCTGGGTGTTTTCTCTGAGATCTCCTTTTATCAGGGTTCCCCACCCCCAGGAACTGCTGACCTTCCTGTTAGCCCACTCCCTGGACGTGTGCCATCCCCCTGGAGTCTTCCAGCTGGGTGGTGGGCAGGCAGCTCTTACCTTCTCGACGTCCGTTCCGCAAGCACTTCACCTTGGGGAGCTTGCCCAGCAAGCGGCAGTCATCGGCTTGGAAGAAACACAAAGGGAGGACATATCACCCAGCAGCCCTCAGTGCTGCCTCCCACAGCAGGAAGGGCTCCCAGGGGAAATCTGGAACCCGTTGTGGACTGGCTCATGGCTTTGTTAGGGCACTGCTGGGGCACAGCAGGCAGCCCTCTGCTCGCACGGCGGCAGCCGGGACCGGCAGAGCAGCGGTTTCCATGGAGCAGCCCCCCCCAGCAGGTTTACACCAGGAGCAGCTGGATGGTGGCCTAGAGCTAGAGCAGAGAGCTGTAGTTGGGCTCAGGGTATTGGCACAGGAATGCAGATGGCCATTTCTGGTAGCTGCAAAGCAACACACAAGCTGCTGCGTGTCTGCACGGTGGGGCAGGGGCCTCCCAAGGTGGCCTACGAGCCCTGAGTGAGGAGAAGGGGTTGGTCATGCTGTGGAGCACCTCAGGGTTCCTCATGTCCAGGGCAGCAGCTCCATGAAGCAGCCAGACCTCACAGCCTCCCACAACCGAGCTAGGGAGGTCCTGCAAGCCCACATGCAGTTGCTGTCGATGATCCTGTAGAGCCATAGAAGGGTTTGGGCTGGAAAGGACCTCCAGAGGTCATCCAGTCCAACCCCCCTGCAGTGAGCAGGGACATCCTCCACTAGGTCAGGTTGCTCAGAGCCTTGTCCTGCCCAACCTTGAGTATCTCCAGGGATGTGGCTTCTAGCCCCAGCAGCCCTCCTTGGGGCACATTTCTCCCAGCAGGCTGGGTCTGTTACCTCCCCGGCTCCACAATCCCCTTGTGCCTCTCACCACTTCTCTGCCTCTTCCTCCCTGGCACTATGCACACACAGGCTTGTGTCCCACACCAGGCACCTCCCCTGTGCATCCCCCCCACACCTCCAAGGGCTTTCCCCAGAGCCCTCACTTTACTACCACAGCCCTGCCAGCTCGGGCAGGGGCTGCTGTGCTCTGTGGCACCAAGGCAGCTGAAGGGGCAGAGGCTGGCTGCAGACCCACGATGGGGAAGTGGCTGGGAAGAACAGCAGCCCACGTGCAGCATGACTGCATCCCAGTGAGTGAAGGTCAGAGGGCAGGCAGAGGTGAGAAATGAGACACCACCAGGCACAAAGATGAAGGCACCAAGGGCTTGGGCTGGGCAGCAGGGGAAAAAAACCCCAGCCCGTGTGTGTGTTATGCAAAAATGTATGCATTTTATGCAAATGTATGCAGAGGAGATGCCAGGAAGCTCAGACTATCATGGGAGAGGAGATGTAAGAGCTGAGAAGTGCTGATCTTGAGTAGCTGAGGGGGCTGCTCTCAGGCAGGAAACAGCCTCTCCCTGGCGCCCCAGGAGCCAGAGGAGTTTAAACTCAGCCCTGGTTCCTCCTCCTAGCCCTCAGCATGGGGTGTGCTGGGCAGGGAAGCTGCACTCTCACAAGCCCCTCCTGTCAGCAAAGGCAAAAGCTTTGTCTGGTTAGCCAAACACCCAAGCACTTGCTGCCCCCACCTCAGGACACCACTGCTCTATACCAGGGCATCTCCAGTCCTTTCCTGCACCAGAGCTGCTTTGCTGGTCCCCAGCCCTACCTAGCCTGGCCTCCACGTGCTGGAGATGGTCCAGAGCTCACCATCCCCACTGCAACCCTTGCCCCTGGCTCTTGTGGCCCCAGGGAGGCACAAATAGGTTGAAATGGGGCTTGAGAGAATCTGTCCCTAGTGCCTGTTTAGGACTTCCAGAGGACATCCCAGAGCAAAGCACAGATCCTTTTGGTTGGGTTTGTTGGGCTTCCTTTTAAACCTCTCTGCCCTTGTCCCCCCACAACTTTATTTCTTCCCCTTCCCCTTTTTTGCTCCTCTTTCCCTCCCTGCTTTGCAGCTCAGCAGAAATGTAAGTGCCACAGATCCCTCCAGCTAGGTGCATTTTATCATCCTTTTCATGCCTCTGTCTTTTGGAGCACTTCACTCCCAACACCTTGATCCTCCGCTTGCCCACCTCACTGGGCAAGGTCCTCATCTGGGGTGGTTGCCTGGGAAGCCTCAAGGCTTCAGCTGCTGACTTCTGCCAGAGATCAGAGCAATCGACTTCATGCCAGTCATGCTGTTAACCAGAATGAGAAGGGCAGGGGGGACACAGGCTGCCTGCAGCAGGCAGCACTGTTTGTGATGCCCCCTCAGAAAGGGGCACTCCAGGCAGGAGATCCTCTTTACACAGGTGAAAAAAACCTCTATCAGAGCTGCTGGCCCACATCATGAGCAGAGGCAGAACACAGGCATGCATCAGGAGGGCCAGGCTGTCATTGCCCTGTGCAATTCCAGTGGTGCCCAGCCAGGGCTGCAGCTGAGAGACAGATCACAGAATCGATAAGGTTGGAAAAGACCTCAAAGATCATCAAGTCCAACCTGTCACCCAAGACCTCATGACTAACTAAACCATGGCTCCAACACATCAGCTGGGCAGGAGGCTGGGCTCAGGTCTGGTGGGCATGAAAGGTATTTGCCACTCACTTCTCTGCGTTATTTCCAGGAGGTCAGGTCCGATCGTTGGGAGTGTGGAACTCTCCACACAGCAAGGCAAGCTTAGCACAGCAGGCTTGGCTCTCCACACCTACAGCCCTTGATGATTCCCCTTCCCCTCTGACAGACTCTTCCCTTCTCTCTTGCACACATCAGAGCCTCCCCCAGCTTTAAACCATAGAGAGAGGTCACTTACGATCGTCACTGAAGTCATCCACCAGCAGGATTTCATGGACCAGGTGCACTGGGGTGCGGTTCAGCACGCTGCAGGACAGAGAGAACATCACAGTGCTGCAGGACAGAGAGAACATCACAGTGCTGCAGGACAGAGAGAGAACATCACAGTGCTGCAGGACAGAGAGAACATCACAGTGCTGCAGGACAGAGAGAGAACATCACAGTGCTGCAGGACAGAGAGAACATCACAGTGCTGCAGGACAGAGAGAGAACATCACAGTGCTGCAGAACAGAGAGAACCATCACAGTGCTGCAGGACAGAGAGAGAACATCACAGTGCTGCAGGACAGAAGAGGAGAACATCACAGTGCTGCAGGACAGAGAGAACCATCACAGTGCTGCAGGACAGAGAGAGAACATCACAGTGCTGCAGGACAGAGAGAGAACATCACAGTGCTGCAGGACAGAGGAGAACCATCACAGTGCTGCAGGACAGAGAGAACATCACAGTGCTGCAGGACAGAGAGAACATCACAGTGCTGCAGGACAGAGAGAACCATCACAGTGCTGTAGGACAGAGAACCATCACAGTGCTTGGCCAGCCCAACAGCCCAGCAAACAGGCCAGCACAGCCCAGGAACTACCACAGTACACTACAGGTTTGGAAGGGACCTCAGAGATCACTCAGTCCAACCCCCTTCCAGAGCAGCATCACCAAGGGTAGTCCTCACAGGAATGCATCCAGGTGGGGCTGGAAAGGCTCAGAGAAGGAGACTCCACAACCCCCTGGGCAGCCTGCTCCAGGGCTCTGGCACCCTCACTGTAAAGAAGTTTCTCCTCATGTTGAGCTGAAACCTTCTCTGTTCCAGTTTGTGTCCATTGCTCCCTCTCTTGTTACTGTGCACCACCCAAAAGAGCTTGGCCCCCTCCCCTTGACACCCACCCCTCAGATATTGATAGGCATTGATCAGATCCCCTCTCAGCCTTCTCCTCTGCAGACCTAGCAGCCCCAGGGGTCTCAGCCTCTCCTCACAGGGCAGTGCTGCAGTCCCTTCAGCATCCTGGTAGCTCTCTGTTGGACTCTCTCCAGCAGATCCCTGTCCCTCTTCAGCATTTCTCTGATGAAGCATTCTTGAGCAGAGAGCTCCAAGCCTGTCCCAGCAAGGATAGGGTTTGGAGTACCTGTGCCCATCCAGAGGGAAAGAGTGGAGCTGGATCATTTGGAAGGAGAATATGACACCACAAGGCAGATGCTTCCAGTGGATCCTCCTCCATGCCTTTTGTGTCAGGTGGGGTCTGCTTGTGTTGGTTTGGTGGAGGTTTTGTGGGGTTATGAATTGTTGGGGCTTTGTTTGTTTCTTAGCTTGCTTCTCTGAGTCATTTTTCCCCTTTTCTTTGTTTTCCCCAGCAGAAATCTGGCAAACAGGAGGTTTATCTCAGACTGAAGTGGGCAAGGCTGCCACCTCCCTTTTTCCCCTTCTTTTTCCTCTCAATAATTACCTGTCCTGAAACACACTCTCTGCCTCCTCCACTTTCAAGATCTTGGCAGAAGACAAGATTTCCCCCCTTCACTTCAGATGCTTTGCATGTTCAGGTTGAGGTGGGGGAGAAATCCCCCAAAAGCAACACTTCAAGTGGGAATCCTGACAGGCAGAAACTGCTGCAGCCCCCAGTACCGCTACAGACTTGCACCAAGCAGGGTTAGACAGCACAGCTTTGCCAGCAGCCTGCACAAAGCATGCTGGAGTGTGGCCAGGGAAGGGCCATGAGGAGGAGCAGAGGGCTGGAGCTGCTCTGCTGTGAAGACAGGCTGAGGGAGTTGGGGTTGTGCAGTCTGGAGAGGAGAAGGCTCCCAGGAGACCTAATTGTGGCCTTCCAGTATCTGCAGGGGGCTCCAAGCAAGCTGGGGAGGGACTTTTGAGGGTGTCAGGCAGGGATAGGACTGGGGGGATGGAGCAAAACTAGAAATGGAGAGATTGAGATTGGATGTGAGGAAGAAGTTGTTCCCCAGGAGGGTGGTGAGAGCCTGGCACAGGTTGCCCAGGGAGGTGGTGGCAGCCTCCTGCCTGGAGGTGTTTGCAGCCAGGCTGGATGTGGCTGTGAGCAACCTGCTGTGGTGTGAGGTGTCCCTGCCCATGGCAGGGGTTTGGGACTGGCTGATCCTTGAGGTCCCTTCCAGCCATGACAGTTCTGTGACTATGAAAGAAAGTGTCTGAAGGCCCCTCCTGCTGCTGGGGCACAGAGAGCAATGCAGCTGTGCTGTTCCCACCTGCCAAGTGTTTCTAATGGTTATTATGAATAGGTCTGCTGCTGTTATTTATTCATTTTCAATGCCCACACGCAGGAGCTGAGTTCAGCAGCTTACGGCAGCCCAGCATCAGCAGGGAGGGACAGGAGAGCAATATCATGCTCAGTGGAATATTTAACGAGTGCTGATGGCCTGCAAACCCAGCTTGGTGAGACCTGCAGGAATGAAGCAGGCTTGTAGGGAAAAAAGCCAAGAAAATAAATAACTAACCTGCTGGAGGGAGGAGAGGAGGCAGAAGGCAGCCGGGGGACCTGCGGCACCTGCTGCCGCCCCCAGAAGCGCAGTGCAGGGCTCAGCTCTACAGAGAGAAAGGCACAAAGGGACTGATTCTGATTTTGCAGGTAGCAAAAGCACTGCCCTGGCCTGCAGGCTCAGAAGTGGACTCATAGTCATAGAATCACAGAATTGTCAGGGCTGGAAGGGATCTCAAGCCTCATCCAATCCCAACCCCCTGCCAGGGGCAGGGACACCTCACACCACAGCAGGTTGCTCACAGCCACATCCAGCCTGGCTGCAAACACCTCCAGGCAGGAGGCTGCCACCACCCCCTGGGCAACCTGTGCCAGTCTCTCACCACCCTCACTGTCAAGAGGAGTCAGGCTCTTCCTCAGTGATGCCCAACAACAGGACAAGGGGCAATGGGTGCAAGCTGAAGCAGAGGAGATTCCATGTGAACACAGACAAAATGTTTTCACTGTGAGGGTGCCAGAGCCCTGGGACAGGCTGCCCAGAGAGCTTTATGGAGTCTTCTTCTCTGGAGACATTTCAAACCCACCTGGATGCATCCCTGTGTGGCCTGCCGTAGGTGATGCTGCTCTGGCAGAGAGGTTGGACTGGATGATTTTTCCAGGTCCCTTCCAACCTGTGATTCTGTGATTAGCAGGCCCTCAAACTGGGCAGGCACAAGGCTATTGATGCAGCCATAAGGAGTTGCCCAGCACAGGCTGCAATGCCCTGACCCCAGCCTGCTTCCCATCATAGCCAAGAGCCACTGCATCAGCTCCTCAGCAACACCAAATTGACATCCTCAAGGCTTTTTCTGCCTGTGCTCTGGTAACCACACAGTGAGGCACCCATGCTCCAAAGACAGGTTACAAACAGCTCTCCCCATGGCACTCCTCGGGGAGAAGGTGAAACAGCGACACCAAATTCTGCTGTGGCCAGCTCTGGTGTCCCCAGCATAAGGACACAGTACTGCTGGAGTGAGTCCAGGGAGGCCACAAACATGATGCAAGGGCTGGAGTACCTCTGCTGTGAGGATGGGCTGAGGGAGCTGGGGGTGTTCAGCCTGGAGAAGACTCAAAAGGGACCTCAGAGCTGCCCTCCAGTACCTGAAGGGGTCCTGCAGGAAGGCTGCAGAAGGACTTTTGCTGAGGGTCAGGACAGGGAGGAATGGTTTGAAGCTGAGGGATAGCAGGGTTAGACTGGATCTTAGGAAGAACTTCTTCAGCAGGAGGGGGCTGCAACTCTGGCACAGACTGCCCAGCGAGGCTGTGGATGCTTCCTCCCTGGGGGTGTTCAAGGCCATTCTGGATGAAGCCTGGAGCAGCCAAGTCTAGTCGAGAGGTATCCATGCCCACGGCAGGGCGCTTGGAGCAGGTGGTATGAAAGGTCTCTTCCAGCCTGAGCCATGCTATGATTACAGCAGAGACTATAAAAGTACTCCAAAACAATCAATCAAAGCCAGCTTTTCTGTTCCTTTTGCCTTTCCTTAGCTTTGATTTTCTTTTCCCTATGCTTTCTCTTTCCCTGTGCATGCCTGGCCTTCTGTTTCCCTTTTCCACCAGGAGAATCAGAAGAACCATTAATTCTAGAGGGCTTTGAACTCGCTCTGTTATTTTTAGATTCATTTTTCCCCTGAAATCAAACCTAGGTAGATAGAGTGCAGTGATGGGAGCATGTGAACAAATCAAAACAGGTTTCAAGTTCTGTTGAGCCAGGGATCACAACATTCTCTTCCTTAAATCTCCAGAAGGACCTGTTAATATTGAAATGGAAACTCGTGCCTCTAGCCCACAAAGTGCTGCTGCTTAATTCAACCCCACGGGACCAGATCTGCTGCTGAAGTAGCCTGGAAAGCTAATGCTGAGGTTTTCCTTTGTTTCAGTGGATTTAGCAGACACTGCATCCAGCTCCGGTGTGCCCAGCAGGAGGAGGACACAGAGCTCTTAGAGGGAGTCCAGGGGAGGGCCACAAAGATGATGCAAGGGCTGGAGCACCTCTGCTGTGAGGACAGGCTCAGGGGGCTGGGGGTGTTCAGCCTGGAGAAGACTCCAGGAGGAGCTTGGAGCTGCCTTCCAATACCTGAAGGGATCCTGCAGGAAGGCTGCAGAGGGACTTTTCATGAGGGTGTCTAGAGACAGGGTAAGGGAGAATGGTTTGAAGCTGAGGGAAAGCAGGGCTAGACTGGATCACAGGAAGAAGTTCTTCAGTAGGAGGGAGCTGAGACTCTGGAATAGGTTTCCCAGAGAGGTTGTGGATGCTTCCTCCTGGGGATCTTTAAGGCTAGGTTGGATAAAGCCTTGGACAACCAAGTCTAGTTGAAAGGTGTCCCTGCCCAAGGCAAGGAGGATGGAGTAGATGATCTCTAAGGTCTCTTCCAGCCTAAACCATTCCATGATGATCTCACCAGATGTTTTCATCATAAGATCCTTTCATCCTCCTCAGCGATCTGTTAGGATTCTTTTCTACCTCGCCAGGGCCAAGCACTGGATCCAACCATTTCTTCTCCAAATAAATGGCCTGGAAGCGTGCCAGGGGAAGTTTAGGTTGGATACTAGGAACAATTTCTTCTCTGCAAAGGTGGTCAGGCACTGGCACAGGCTGCCCAGGGAGGTGGTGGAGTCCCCATCCCGGGGGTGTTCAAGGAACTGGTGGGGGTGGGACTTTGAGCCATGGTTTAATGACCATGGTGGTGTTGGGTTGACAGTCGGACTGGATGATCTTCAGAGGCCTCTTCTAAGTGGAGAAAGTCCTAGAAATCTATGAAGTAGCAATGCAAAAGTCCTCCTGACATGCAGGACACCCACAGTGTTTGCAGGGAGTTCAGATCTTCTGACCAAGGGTTGGTTTGTCTTCAGTCATCACCCAGCATACCAGCTGCTTTAGAGAGGAGTCTGTGGGGCTCCTCAGGAGCTCACAAGCTCATTAATTCTCTCCATGGCAACACATTTGGGCTTGTTAGGAGGAAAAATTTAAAATTAAAACAAAAATAACACATTTGGGAGTGTTTGGTGGGTGACACAGTGTCAGAAAGGGACCAGGGTCACCCTGTTGAAAATCAGACCGAGAGGGGGGGAGGAGGGGAAGGGAAAAAATTGCCCACCAAAATGAACTGCTTCACCGACCCAAAATGGCTAATTACAGAGGAAGAGAGATCACACCAAGAATAATCATAATGAGCTTTGATAGGCTGCAAGCTTTCACATTTCATTCTTTCAAATCCCCACCAAGCTCTTTGAAATTCCCGAGTTCTCTCATCTGAACATCAGAAGGTACAAAGCCCACGGAGGGCTGTGCGCTCCGTCGCTGCCAGCGACGGTAGCAAATTAAGGGGGGAACCCACAGCAAACCAACCAACAAAAACCAGCCCAGGGTTTAAGCAAAAAAAAACAAGGCAGAAAAATAAATTAAAACAAGAGAAACAAACCCTCCAAAGTGCTAATTACACAGCTTCTGTGCCACACCTGCCTTGGCCCTGCTGCTGTCATCAGGCTGGCTTCGCTCCTGGCCAGGCTCTACGTGGTGCCACCACTGCCTAGGGAAGAAGCTTCCTAGATTTATGCAAGAGTTTGGGTTAGAAAGCTGCTCCTACAACAGCTTGGGTTAGATGGGCACAAAGGGACTGATTCTGCTTTTGCAGGTGCCAGAACCACTGTCCTGGGCTGTAGGGTCAGAAATGGGCTCAGAGTGGAACTCAATGCCTGGGAGGAATTCCCTCCAGGGAACCTCTTTTGGAACAATCACAGAAGCAAGCAGGCTGGAAAGACCTGAGAGATCATCAAGTCCAACCTATGACCTAATCCCTAACCCCTCCTGACAACCAAACCATGGCTCCAAGTGCCACATCCAAGCCTTTTCTGAACACCTCCAGGGATGGGGACTCCACCACCTCCCTGGGCAGCACATCCCAATGGCCAATCTCTCTTGCTGGGAAGAACTTTCTCCTCACCTCCAGCCTAAACCTCCCCTGGCACAGCTTGAGACTGTGTCCTCTTGTTCTGGTGCTGGCTGCCTGGGAGAAGAGACCAACCCCCCACCTGGCTACAACCTCCCTTCAGGGAGTTGTAGAGAGCAAGAAGGTCTCCCCTGAGCCTCCTCTTCTCTAGGCTAAGCAACCCCAGCTCCCTCAGGCTCTCCTCACAGGGCTGTGCTCCAGACCCCTCCCCAGCCTTGTTGCCCTTCTCTGGACACCTTCCAGCAACTCAACATCTTTCCTAAACTGAGGAGCCCAGAACTGGACACAGGACTCAAGGTGTGGCCTAACCAGTGCTGAGCACAGGGCAGAATGACCTCCCTGCTGCTGCTGGCCACACTGCTCCTGATGCAGGCCAGGATGCCACTGGCCTTCTTGGCCAAATCATAGAATGATAGAATGGATTGGGTTGGAAGGGACCTTAGAGATCACCCAGTGCCAACCCCCACTGCCATGGCCAGGGACACCTCCCACCAGCCCAGGTTGCTCAAGGTCTCATCCAGTCTGGCCTTGACACCTCCATGGAGAGGGCATCCACATCCTCCCTGGGCAGCCTGTTCCAGAGTCTCACCACCCTCACTGGAAAAATTTCTTCCTAATCTCCAGTCTGAATCACCCTCCCCAAGCTTCAATCCATTCCCTCTCACCCTATCTCCTCAGGTGTGTGGCTTTGTCCTTTCCCTGTCTGGCAGCTCTAAGGTCCCAGCAAGAGAGGGAGGTGCAAGGTACTGGCTCTGCAGGGCACCCCTTCCCTTACTCACCAGGACAGAAAAATGAGAGGCATGACACTCTCCCTGCTAATCTGTCAGCTAAACATTTGATGTGGGTGTTGGTAGCACTCACATCAGGGCTTTTGCCAAAAGGATGTGTTTTGGTTTGTCAGCAAGAGGTAAATAATTAAGTTTTCCTGATCCCTATTCTGAGCTCCCCAGCTGCAAGCTGGAAGAATAAATAAATCAAGACCACTCAGTGGAGCAAACAGGACTCTCACCCTCTGCTCACCAGGCTGCCAGCACCACCACAGCCTCCCTCGCTCCCCCTCCTGCCCAGCCTGCACCAGCGCTGGCCAGCCCCCAAGCTCCCCAGATGGCCTCGCTGGACATGGTCACACATGGTGGTCTCTGATGGTCAGTCCAGGCTGCCTGCAGCCCCTTTCTCTCGATGCTGCTCCCAGGGACACTCCAGGCATGGGGCATGCACCAGCCCTGCCCCCTGCAGACCTCAGCATGGATGCCACACCACACCGTGGTGCACAGCTGTCTCCCCAGCACTGCTCTCTGGGCAGGGAGAGCATGCTGAGGCCTGCAAAGGAAAGGGGATGGTATTCTCATCAGCAAGCCGTGGAGTAGCTGTCCTCAAGCATAGAGTCCCAGCATCCTGCACGGCCCCAGGTGATGAGGAGTACATCTGCAGCTCCTTCCCCTCCAGTGACTGCAGAGGCCCTGGGGACATCATTAAGCTCTCCTCTGGAGGAGCTGGGCAGCTAGAGCTGGGCAATGAGCTGATTCCCTTCCTAAGCCCAGGCTAGCACGGCAAGGGAAAAGAGGAAAGAAGAAATCGTTGTGGGTTTGTTGTTGCTGTTAATGCCACTGCATTGTTTATTCTCTCCTTTTGCTCCTGCCGTCTCTCCTTGCCTTTACTCATGCAAACCCACAGATGTTGAGAAGTCTCCTTCTCTGGAGACTTCCAAGACCCACCTGGACGTGCTCCTGTGTGACCTGCTCTAGTGATCACAGAACCACAGAATTATTGAGGCTGGAAAAGACCTCTGAGATCATTAAGTCCAGCCTATGATCCTGCTTTGGCAGCAGGGGTGGACTGGATGATCTCCAGAGGTCCCTGCCAAGCCCTACCATGCTGTGACTCTATGAGATCCAATTCCTGTCGTCTTGGAGACAGTCACCAGCCCTGGAGCTTGAAAGATGTGCAACAGTCCCTGGAGAGGTAAGAAATGTGCCCAAGGTAATTCAGACAGTGAGTGGCCGGAACAAGCACCCAGTGGCAGTTTGTCTGCACAGTAAAGAAGGTAAAAAGAATGTCAAGAGCTCCTCCTTCCTGGCCTCTTCTCCCCTCTTCTGTTTCCCTAGCAATACGTAACTTTTTAGTTGGATATTTAGGGTTATTTGGACCCCCCACCAAAGGAGACCCTCCACTGGCCCCCACATGCCTCTATATGCCCCTACATCCCCCTTGACTTCCCATTCAAATTAAAAAACTAAAAATAAAACCAGTGGTGTTTCCTCTGTATGTCTTGTGGGTTTTTTTTATTTATAAGTAAAAGTAATTTCAAAGCCTTTTTGCATACACATTACTACTGTTCTGCAATCTCTCACATCTTTCTCTCTGCTGGAATACCTCAGACTAATACTTACATTTTTTTCCATGGGTTTTCATCCCTTCTGAGAGCATTCAGGCCTTCAAGCAGCTTTTTCGGGAGGTTTCCCCCACCGTCACTCACCTGCTCCCCTCCTGCATCATCGCCCCCCCCCCACCCCCCCCCACCCCCCACCCCAGTGTGGTATCATGGAAGGTATGACAGAGACAGCTGAGGGGCTGCCCTGCTTTTTATCACCCTGACCCAGGGACACCCTTCTCGGTAGGATTTGCACCTTCGGCACACGGCTGAGTTTTTGCTGCGCCTCTCTTCTCTGTGAGAGCTGCTGTGCAGGTCGGCATCTCCCAGCATATTACACATTCTCTGGGATTTACTACCCCAAAATCACCTTGCACTTGTTGCATTTCTTGCTGGCAATCAACCAATCTCTTCCATCTGTTTTGTTTCAGCTGTCTGAGCCTGTGTTGGTACAAGTCCTTCTCAGGGCACCGCAAACAGAGAGAGACAAAGCTTCCTTTTCTCCAATAGTTCCTGGAAGATTTCCAGTACTCTTAGGTGAGCACCAACAGAGTGACAGCTGTGAGGTGACAGCCTGGCACTGGAGCTGGGCATTCTAAGCAGACAAGGAACCCTGGGGAACACCTGCAGAGAAATCTTGGTTCCTCTGTTGAGAAGCACTGGCCTTAGAGACAAAGCCGTCTTTGATCTGGCCACCAGCTGCAGCTCTCAGCAGTGCCCAGCTGCAGAGCAAAGGCCTGCACCTTCGTCTTGATCCAGGTGGAGAGAGCACTGCCAGAAACATAGCTTCTCTGCTCTGGTTGCAGCATCCCCAGGTGCCAAGCGCAGCCGCACCGTTAGCCTGTTGGAGAGGAACACAGCCCCTGTGAGAACCTCCTGCAGTCAGGGGACAAACAAGGCGTGTTCCACAATGGAAACAAGGGAAGTCTCTTCGCCACCCCCATTATACCCATCCAAGGCTTTCTGCTTACCTACCTGCTCTGTTGGACTCTACACTGGCAGAAATTTCAGCTCCTTGGGAAGAGCGTGGACTGAACAATTTCCTTTTCAGCCTTTCCCTCCTGACTGACAGACCAAACCCTACCTGGAGCCCACACAAGCCAAGCAGAAGGAGATCCCCTGCTAGGCTGCAGGGCGAGGCTTGTACCATCGCGGCAGCCACAGCCCTTGTGCTGACCGTGCCGCTGCTTCACATCTTGCTTGCTTGGTCAATGAAGTGGAAAGCAAAGTGTCAATCTGTAAAGAGTAAAGCAAAAAGCAAAGAACAGATCTTGGTTACTCACATGATGAAGCTGTGAGGAGGTTTGCATGCATCCAATAAAAATACTACAAAATCATATTTTTTTTTCTTTAGCGCTCATTTAACTCAGAGCTGTGAACTGATGCCATCCCAAAACACAGTCAGCATCTGGTGGTACTTGGAGCACCAAGAAGAGAGTTTGGGATACTGGGAGGACACAGGGGCCTCACTGGGAGCAGATCTGGAGGTTACTGGGAGACTTGGGAAGGCACTGGGAGTACTAGAAAAGGATTTGGGAGTTACCGGGAGAAACAGGGGAGAACACAGGGGCCATGCTGGGAGCAACTGGGAAAGCATAAGAGAATACACAACTAACCAGATTGGAAAAGACCTTCAAGATCACCGAGTCCAACCGGTCACCCACCACCCTCTAATCAACTAAACCATGGTACTAAGTGCCTCATCCAGTCTTATTTTAAAGACTTGCAGTGATGGTGACTCCATCACCTCCCAGGGCAGCCCGTTCCTCATGAGTGTAACAATTGCAGACTTACTTGTGGTCTTGTTCTCCAAAGCACAATGTATAGGCCGCTCCTGACACAGACATACACACATATACAAAATGTATAAAACGCCAAGAGTCCTGCAGACAGGACTCCTAACAGGAGTGGAGAAACACTGGGTGTACCAGAAAAGAGAAACGGAGATAGAGGACCAATTCTGTCATCACTTACAGTTCCACACTTCAGTCATTATCGCATGCACTAGGAGCCCAGAGTTCCAAGTATCTCTAGGTACAGGTGAGCTAACTCAGACACTCAGGTAGAGCTATCATGTCTAAAAACCACACATTCTGCTTCTTTCAAAAGGGAGGTTTGCTTCACTGCGCTATTGCTGCAAATCCTACTGCTTTTCTAGGTTGTGCCCGCCTCACTATTTAGGTGTAAGGGTGAAACACCTGCACCCTCTAGGTGTCACGGGTAACACAGTACTTGTACCTAACATTCATTTTGAACTTCAAATGTATTGAGGCAGCTTATATCAATGTCTCCATAAAGCAATTCAGCAATAACCCAAGCACACCATGTACACGTCTTCCTGACTTACCCATTGACACACTCAACATATACTGTTACTCCTCTTGATTCTTTCGGGCCGCTACAGACCGACACCCCCACTCCGTCCACCCACCGCAGCCCGGCGGCGGCGGCCCCCCAGCCCCACGCAGCCCGGCGGCGGCGGCGGCCCCACGCAGCCCCACGCAGCCCGGCGGCGGCGGCGGCCCCCCCCAGCCCCGGCGGCGCAGCCCGGCGGCGGCGGCGGCGGCCCCCAGCCCCACGCAGCCCGGCGGCGGCGGCGGCCCCCCAGCCCCACGCAGCCCGGCGGCGGCGGCGGCCCCGGCGGCGGCGGCCCCCAGCCCCACGCAGCCCGGCGGCGGCGGCGGCCCCCCAGCCCCACGCAGCCCGGCGGCGGCGGCGGCCCCCCAGCCCCACGCAGCCCGGCGGCGGCGGCGGCCCCCCAGCCCCACGCAGCCCGGCGGCGGCGGCGGCCCCAGCCCCACGCAGCCCGGCGGCGGCGGCGGCCCCCAGCCCCACGCAGCCCGGCGGCGGCGGCGGCCCCCAGCAGCCCCACGCAGCCCGGCGGCGGCGGCGGCCCCCGGCGGCGGCGGCCCCCCACGCAGCCCGGCGGCGGCCCCCCAGCCCCACGCCCCACGCAGCCCGGCGGCGGCGGCGCCCGGCAGCCCCACGCCCCGGCGGCGGCGGCGGCCCCCCAGCCCCACGCAGCCCGGCGGCGGCGGCGGCCCCCCAGCCCCACGCAGCCCGGCGGCGGCGGCGGCCCCCCAGCCCCGGCGGCGCAGCCCGGCGGCGGCGGCGGCCCCCCCCAGCCCCACGCTGCCCCAGCCGAAACCCCAACCACCTGCGGCCGCTGCTCGCCTACCGCCCCACCTGCGGTGGATCCACAGGGTCCCGGCACCGTGAGCCTGGCGATAGCTCCAAGAACCGCCCCCTACCCCGCAAACAGAGCCAAGACAGAGTCTTGCAGCTGTTATAGAAAAACCCCACAAAGCAGCAGAGGCTGGCACTAACCCGGTACACGGCGGAGAAGCTAGGAGCGCTAACAGCCACAACTCTTCACTGAGCCGTTTTAAACCATCCGGCGCCAGCGTGGGGAGGGCGGTGCCAGCGTGGGGAGGGCGGTGCCAGCGTGGGGAGGGCGGTGCCACCTTGGGCAGGGCGGCGACTATTTGGGGAGCGCCGCCGGCATCTGGAATAGGAAGGTCGCCGTCGTGCGGAGGGAGGCGCTGCCTTGGTGTCCCCTCCGTTTACGTCTCTCCAGGTCCCCTTTGTCTCCTCACACTCAGAGCTTACCATGGGTTTTATTCCCCTCCAAGACTGTTGAGTTCTGAGCAGCTGAGGAGCCCTGGGGGACACCTGTAGACAAATGTTCCTCCAATAGCTGTCAGAAAAATGATCATTCCCCCAGCAGGCAGCTCTGGCACCAAAGCTTTCTGTGATCGTTCTGTTTAGCTCAGCACCAGCTGCAGCTATCAGCATCACCAAACTACACAGCAATGGCCTCCTCCCAGTGCCCTCCCAGTCCCAGAAGTTTCCTCCCACCAAAGGACTGGGAAAGAACTGGAAGTGACTGGGAAGAAACTGGCAGTGACTGGGAGGGCCCTAGGTGGAATCTGGGAGGGAAGGGGGAGGGAAGGAGGAGGAAACTGTCAGAGACTGAAAGAAAACTGGGAGGAAACTGGTAGAGACTAAGAGGTAATGGAGGCTCAAGTGGGAGGCACTGGGAAGAACTGTGAGAGAGCTCCGAGGGAACTGGGAGGGACTGAGAACAACTGGGAAAAAAGTCCCAAACAGGACCCTAAATTGGCTCAAATGGCCCCAAAGTAGACAGAGCCCAAAATGGGGTGTTCTGGACCAATGGAGCCAATGAAAGCACTTCCTGCCTAAACTGCACTGACCAATGAGAGTGCAGCTCTGCTTTCCCACTCCGGGAAAGCTGCCACACTGCAAGATGAGGAGACTGGGAGGGACTGAGAGGGCCTGGGAAAGGACTAGCAGAGATTGGGAGGGGACTGGGAGGAACTGGGATGACACTGGGACAGACTGGGAGAGGACTGGAAGGGGAGTGGGAGGAGACTGGGAGGAGACTGGGAGAGACTGGGAGAGGACTGGAAGGGGAGTGGGAGGAGACTGGGAGGAGACTGAGAGGGACCCAGAGGGGACTGGGAGGAACTGGGAAGGACTGGAAGTGACTGGGATGGACTGGGATGGGACTGGGAGGAGACTGGGAGGGATGGGGATGGGACTGGGAAGGGACTGGGAGAGACTGGGAAGGGATTTGAAGGAGATTGGGAAGGACTGGGAGAGGAATGGGAGGGACTGCGAGGAACTGCGAAGGGAATGGGAAGGGACTGGAAGGAACTGGGATGGAAATTGGAGGGACTAGGAGGGACTGGGCATGACTGAGAGGGACTGGGAAAGAACTGGGAGGGACTGGGATACCACTGGGACCCTCACAAGTCCACGGGAACAGATAGGATCCATCCCAGGGCAGAGAGCTCTGGCAGATGAGCTCCAAGCCACTGTCCAACAGTTGACACCAGTCCTGCATGACCGCAGAGGTCCCAGGGGGCTGGAAGCTGCCAGTGTGATGCCATTCACAAGAAGGACTGGAGGGAAGAACCTGGGAACTCCATGCCTGTTAGCCTGACCTCAGTGCCAGGCAAGACTATGGAGCAGATCATCCGGGGGGCAATCACAGCAAACCTGCAGGACGGGCAAGGGATCAGGCCCAGCCAGCAAAGGTTTGGGAGGGGCACATTCTGCCTCACCAACCTGATCTCCTTCTATGCCCAGGTGACTGCCTGGTAGGTGTGGGGAAGGCTGTGGATGTAGTCTGCCTGGACTTCAGCAAGGCCTTTGACAACGTCCCCCAAAGCAAACTCCTGGCCAGGATGTCAGCCCCTGGCTTGGACAGCAGCACTCTGAGCTGGGTTAGGAACTGGCTGGAGGCTGAGCCCAGAGAGTGGTGCTGAATGGTGCCACATCCAGCTGGCAGACAGTCACTAGTGGTGTGCCCCAAGGATCAGTGCTGGGCCCTATTCTGTTCAATATCTTTATTGATGATCTGGATGAGGGGATTGAGTCCATCATCAATAACTGTACAGATGACAGCAAGCTGGGGGCAGGAGTTGATCTGTTAGAGAGTAGGAGAGCTCTGCAGAGGGCCCCTGACAGGCTGGACAGATGGGCAGATTTCGGAAAGCATGCACAGACTCCCTGGTGGGTGAAGCAGGAATTGTTTATTGATACAGAACGAGCAGTTTACATAGGAAAAATCAAGCAAGCTAAGCAATTCCCTGACAATCTTGCACCACTGCTGCTAATTGAGTTTTGTCCTTTGATATGCAGCTGTCCATTATTATCTTCATCCTATATCAGGTTGAGCTTCTCCAGAACAGAGGCAAGCATCCTTCAGGCTGTTTCCTGCAGTCAGCTTTCTTCATCATCAGAGTATTCTTCCATTGTCAGCAGCCTGTTGTTCTTTCTTATCCTGAAACCTTCCATAGATACTTTCTGCTTTCTTACAGGCAGAGTCCAAGAGCATGATATTTAACACATCCAAGTGCCAGGTTCTACACATTGGACACAACAACCCCATGCAGAACTGCAGACTGGGGTCAGACTAGCTGGAGAGCAACCAGGCAGAAAGGGACCTGAGGGTACTGGTGGATAGGAGGCTGAACATGAGCCAGCAGTGTGCCCAGGTGGCCAAGAAGGCCAAAGGCATCCTGGCCTGCATCAGGAACAGTGTGGGCAGCAGGAGCAGGGAAGTCATTGTGCCCTGCGCTCATCACTGGTTAGGCCACACCTTGAGTCCTGTGTCCAGTTATGGGCCCCTTAGATTAGGAAAGATGTTGAGTTGCTGGAAGGTGTCCAGAGAAGGGCAACAAAACTGGGGAGGGGTCTGGGACACAGCCCTGCGAGGAGAGCCTGAGGGAGCTGGGGTTGCTTAGCCTGGAGGAGAGGAGGATTGAGGGAGACCATATTGCTGTCTACAACTCCCAGAAGGGAGGTTGTAGCCAGGTGGGGGTTGGTCTCTTCTCCCAGGCATCCAGCACCAGAACAAGAGGACACAGTCTCAAGCTGTGCCAGGGGAGGTTTAGGCTGGCGGTTAGGAAGAAATTCTTCACATAAAGAGAGACTGGTCACTGGAATGTGCTGCCCAGGGAGGTGGTGGAGTCCCCATCACTGGAGGTGCTCAATAAAGAACTGGATGTGGCACCTGGAGCCATGGTTCAATTGTCAGGAGGGGTTAGGGATGTGGTAATAGGTGGGAATTGATGAGCTCTACAAACTTGCTTCATTATGTGATTATGTGAGACTGGGAGGTACTGGGAGGTACTGGGAGGCTGTGGAAGGACCCTGGGAGGGAAGTGGGCAGGGACAGGGGTGCACTGAGGGTTACTGGGAGGGACTGGCAGGGCTCAGGACAGTACTGGGAAGGACTGGGAGGCTGTAAAGGGCTCTGGGAGGGAATTTTTGGGGGGCTCAGTGGGGCTCTGGGGGTTACTGGGAGGTACTGGGTGGGCTCTGGATGGTACTGGGGACACAGAGGGGTTCAGGAGGAACTGGGGAAAAAAGTTGCAAACTGTGCCACAATTGGCCCAAATGGCCCCAAAATGCACAGAGCCCAAACTGGGGCGTCGGGAGCAACGCAGCCAATGGGAGCGCTTCCCGCCTAAGGCGCGCTGCCCAATGAGAGCGCAGCTCGGCTTTCCCGCTCTGTGCCCTCAGTGCCGGGGAGGGAGAGGGAACCGGGGGGGCCCCGAAATGGCAGCTCCCAGTGCTCCCAGTTCCTCCCAGTCGGGTCCCTGCTGCTTCCAGTGGTCTCCCAGGGCTCCAGGACTGACACCAGGCAGTGCAGGTATGGCTCCCAGGTGTCTCCCAGTGCCTCTCAGTCCCTACCAGCCTCCTCCCACACTGGGACAGGACTGGGAGGCTGTAAAGGGCTCTGGGAAGGAATTGGGGGGTGCTCAGTGGGGCTCTGGGGGTTGCTGGGAGGTACTGGGAGGCTGTGGAAGGACACCAGGGGGAACTGGGGAGGGTCAGGGGGCCACTGGGAGTTAATGGGAAGTACTCAGAGGTAGAGGGAGGCTGTGGAAGGACTCTGAGGGAGAACTGGGGGTTTCAGGGGGACACTGGGGGTTACTGGGAGATATCCCAGTTGTCTCCCAGTTGTCTCCAAGTTGTCTTCCAGTGCTGCCAGTCGGGTTCCTGCTGCTTCCAGTGGTCTCCCAGGGCTCCAGGACGGACACCAGGCAGTGCAGGTATGGCTCCCAGGTGTCTCCCAGTGCCTCTCAGTCCCTACCAGCCTCCTCCCACACTGGGACAGGACTGGGAGGCACTGGGAAGGGCTCTGGGAGGGAACTGGGGGAGCTCAGTGGGGCACTGAGGGTTACTGGGAGGTACTGGGTGGGCTCTGGATGGTACTGGGGACACAGAGGGGTTCAGGAGGAACTGGGGAAAAAAGTTGCAAACTGTGCCACAATTGGCCCAAATGGCCCCAAAATGCACAGAGCCCAAACTGGGGCGTCGGGAGCAACGCAGCCAATGGGAGCGCTTCCCGCCTAAGGCGCGCTGCCCAATGAGAGCGCAGCTCGGCTTTCCCGCTCTGTGCCCTCAGTGCCGGGGAGGGAGAGGGAACCGGGGGGCCCGAAATGGCAGCTCCCAGTGCTCCCAGTTCCTCCCAGTGCTGCCAGTCGGGTCCCTGCTGCTTCCAGTGGTCTCCCAGGGCTCCAGGACTGACACCAGGCAGTGCAGGTATGGCTCCCAGGTGTCTCCCAGTGCCTCTCAGTCCCTACCAGCCTCCTCCCACACTGGGACAGGACTGGGAGGCTGTAAAGGGCTCTGGGAAGGAATTGGGGGGTGCTCAGTGGGGCTCTGGGGGTTGCTGGGAGGTACTGGGAGGTACCGGGAGGCTGTGGAAGGACACCAGGGGGGAACTGGGGAGGGTCAGGGGGCCACTGGGAGTTAATGGGAAGTACTCAGAGGTAGAGGGAGGCTGTGGAAGGACTCTGAGGGAGAACTGGGGGTTTCAGGGGGACACTGGGGGTTACTGGGAGATATCCCAGTTGTCTCCCAGTTGTCTCCAAGTTGTCTTCCAGTGCTCCCAGTTGGGTTCCTGCTGCTTCCACTGGTCTCCCAGGGCTCCAGGACTGACACCAGGCAGTGCAGGTATGGCTCCCAGGTGTCTCCCAGTGCCTCTCAGTCCCTACCAGCCTCCTCCCAGACTGGGACAGGACTGGGAGGCATTGGGAAGGGCTCTGGGAGGGAACTGGGGGAGCTCAGTGGGGTACTGAGGGTTACTGGGAGGTATTGCGAGGCTGTGGAAGGACACAGGGCGGGAACTGGAGGGGGTCAGGGAGCCACTGGGAGTTACTGGGAGGTACTTAGAGGTAGAGGGAGGCTGTGGAAGGACTCTGAGGGAGAACTGGGGGTTTCTGGGGGACAGTGGGGGTTACTGGGAGATCTCCCAGTTGTCTCCCAGTGCTCCCAGTTGGGTCTCTGCTGCTTCCAGTCGTCTCCCAGGGCTCCAGGACTGACACCACATGGTGCAGGTATGGCTTCCAGTCCGTCCCCGTCCTTCCCAGTCTCCTCCCATACTGCGACAGGAATGGGAGGCACTGGGAAGGGCTCTGGGAGGGAACTTGGGGGAGCTCAGTGGGGCACTGAGAGTTACTGGGAGGTAGTGGGAGGCTGTGGAGGGACTCTGAGGGAGAACTGGGGGTTTCAAGGGGGCACTGGGGGTTATTGGGAGATATCCCAGTTGTCTCCCAGTTGTCTCCCAGTGCTGCCAGTTGGGTTCCTGCTGCTTCCAGTTGTCTCCCAGGGCTCCAGGACTGACACCACGTAGTGCAGGTATGGCTCCCAGGTGTCTCCCAGTGCCTCTCAGTCCCTATAGTCTCCTCCCAGACTGGGAAATGACTGGGAGGGACTGGGAGGCACTGGGAGGTGCTCTGAACAGTAATGGGAAGGACTGGGAGGCTGTAAAGGGCTCTGGGAGGGAATTGGGGGGGGCTCAGTGGGGCACTGGGGGTTACTGGGAGGTACTGGGAGGCTGTGGAAGGACTCTGGGGTGGAACTGTGGGGGCTCAGTGGGGCACTGGGGGTTACTGGGACGTACTGGGAGGTAGTGGGGCGTACTGGGAGGCTATGGAAGGACCCTGGGGGCGGGGGCGAGGGTAACTGCTGGGCAGTGAGGGGGCACTGGTGGACTCTAAGGGTTGACTGGGAGGTACTGGGAAGGGCTCTGATTGGCATTGGGATGAACTTGGAGACTGTGGAAAGACTCTGGGGCAGTCTGGAGGGCCTCAGGGGGGCACTGGGGTTATGGGGAGATACTCCAAATGCTCCCAGTTCTCTCCCAGTTCCTCCCAGTGACCCCTAGTTCTCCCAGTTGGTTTCTGACTGCTTACAGTTGTGTCCCAGGGCTCCAGCAATGCCTCCACTCGGTCCAGGTATGTCTCCCTGTCCCTCCCAGTGCTTCCTGGTCCCTACCAATCTCCTTCCATATTGGGATAGGACTAGGAGGGATTGGGAGGTACTGGGACGTACAGGGACAAACAGGGAGGGACTGGGAAGGGAGTGGGACAGTGCGGGAAGGGACTTGGAGGGACACAGAGGGGACACACTGGGAAGGGACTGGGAGGGAATGGGAGGGGCTGGGAGGGGACTTTCATAGCCGTCTCCCAGTTTTCTCCCAGTTGGGTTCCTACTGCTTCCAGTTGTCTCCCAGGGCTCCAGGACTGATGCCAGGTGGTGCAGGTATGGCTCCCAGTCTCTCCCAGTGACTTCCAGTCCCTACCAGTCTCCTCCCAGACTGGGAAAGGTGTAGAAGGAAATGGGATGGACTAGGAGGCTGTAAAGGGCTCTGGGAGGGAAATCGGGGGGGTGAGTGCGCTACTGGGAATTCCTGGGTCATACTCCCAGCGCTCCCAGTTGTTTCCCAGTTGTCTCCCAGTTGTCTCCCAGTGTTCCCAGTTGGGTTCCTACTGCTTCCAATTGTGTACCAGGGCTCTTGCCAGGTAGTGCAGGTATAACTGGGAGGGGGCTGGAATGGGATGGGGAAGGGACTGGTTGGCGACTCTGACGGGACTTGGAGAGGACTGGAAAGGGAGTGGGAGGGGCACTGGAAGGAACTGGGAGGGAACAGGGAAGGGATAGAGAAGGGACTGGGAAGGAACTGGGAGGAACTGGCAGGGACTGGGAACGGCCTGGGAAGGGACTGGAAAGGGACTGGGGAGGGAACTGGGAATGAACTGGGAGGGCCTGGGACAGGCTGGGATGGACTGGGAGTGCACTAGGAAGGGACTGGGAGGGAACTAAGAAGGGACTGGGAAGGGAGTGGGAAGGGAATGGGAGGGCACTGGGACTAATTGGGAGGGGACTGGGGAGGGACTGGGAGGGGAATGGAAAAGGGACAGGGAGAAGAGTTGGAAGGGACTAGGAGGGACTGGGACGGGAAGGGGAAGGGACTGGGAGGAAATTGGATGGACTAGGAGAGTATTGGGATGGGACTGGGAAGGAACTGGGAGGGGACAGGGAAGGGACTGGGAGAGGAATGGGATAAGACTGAGAAGGGACTGGGAATGGACTGTGAGGGAATGGGATGGATTGGGAGGGGACTGGGGGGGGCTGGGTGGAATGGGAGGGGAATGGGAGGGAATGGGAGGAACTGGGATGGACTGGGAAGGGAACAGCATCGGATTGGGAGGAGGGGACTGGGAAGGACTGGGAGGGCACAGGGTGGGGAATGGGAAGGGACTGGGAGGGGACTGGGATGGAAGTGGGAAGGGACTGGGAAGGGACTGGGAGGGAACTAAGAGGGAATGGGAATGGACTGGGAGGGGACTGGGAGGGAATGGGAGGGGCTGGGAGGGACTGGGAAGGACGGGGAGGGCACTTGGTGGGGACTGGGAGGGAACTGGTAAGGGAAAGGGAAGGGACTGAGAGGGACTGGGATGGGAATGGGATGGACTGGGAGGGGAGTGGAAGACACTGGGAGGGCTCTGGGAATGGACTAAGAGGGGACGGGGAGGGAATGGGATGGCACTGGGAGGGCACTGGGAAGGGAATGACATTGGACGGGGAGGAAATGGGAGGGACTGGAAAGGACAGTGGGGGGCTGGGAGGGACTGGTAAGGACTGGGAGGGCACTGGAGAGGGAATGAGAAGGGACTGGGAGGGGACTGGGAAGGAATTGGGAGGGGCTGGGAGTGACTGGGAGGGAATGGGAGTGGAATGGGAAGGGACTGGGAAGGACTGGGAGGGACTGGGAGGGCACTGATAATGGAAGAGGAGGGGACAGGGAGGGAATGGGAAGGCACTGGGAGGGCACTGGGAAGGGAATGGGTGGGCCTGAGTGCAATGGGAGGGGACTGGGAGGGAATGGGGGGACTGGGAATACTGGGAGGGCACTGGGTGGGGAATAGGAAGGTACTGGGAGGGCACTGGGAGGGAACTGGGAAGGGAATGGGAAGGGCCTGGAAGAAACTGGGAGGCGAGTGGGAAGGGACAGGGAGGGAACTGGGAGGGAATGCAAAGGGACTGGGAGGGAACTGTTTGGGAATGGGAAGGGCCTGGGAGGGGAGTGGGAGGGAAGTGGGAGAGGAATGGGAAGGGAATGGAAGGGGACTTGGAAGGAATTGCGAGGGGCTGGGAGGTAATGGGATGGACTGGGAGGAAATGAGAGGGAGTGGGAAGGAATGGGATGGACTGGGAGGGGACTGGGAAGGAATGGGAGGACTGGGAGGGACTGGGAGGGCTCTGTGAATGGACTAGGAGGGGACTGGGAGGGAATGGGAGGGGACTGGGAAGGACTGGGAGGACACTGGGTGGGGACTGGGAAGGGACTGGGAGGGGACTGGGAGGGAAGTGGAAAGGGACTGGGAGGGAAGTGGGAAGGGAATGGGAAGGGACTGGGAGGGGACTGGGAGGGAAGTGGGAAGGGAATGGGAAGGGACTGGGAGGGGACTGGGAGGGAAGTGGGAAGGGAATGGGAAGGACTGGGAGGGAACTGGGAGGGAAATGGGAAGGGACTGGGAGGGGACTTGTAAGGAATTGCGAGGGGCTGGGAGTTAATGGGATGGACTGGTAGGGCCTGGGAGGAAATGAGAGTGAGTGGGAAGGAATGGGATGGACTGGGAGAGGAATGGGAAGGAATTTGGAGAGGCTAGGAGGAACTGGGAGGGCTTCGTGAATGGACTAGGAGGGGACTGGTAGGGACTGGGAAGGGACTGGGAGGGCACTGGGATGGGAATGGGAGGGAATGGGAGGGACTGGGAACACTGGGAGGGCACTGGGTGGGGAATAGGAAGGTACTAGGAGGGGACTGGGAGGGAAGTGGGAAGGGAATGGGAAGGGCCTGGAAGAAACTGGGAGGTGACTGGGAAGGGAATGGGAGGGGACTGGGAAGGGATTGGGAAGGAAATGGGAGGGAATGGGAAGGGACTGGGAGGGAACTGTTTGGGAATGGGAAGGGACTGGGAGGGCAATGGGAAGGGTATGTGAATGGACTGGGAGGGAATGGGAGGGACTGGATGGGACAGATAGGGCCGGGAGGGACTGGGAAGGACTGGGACGGCATTGGGAGTGGAATGGGATGGGACTGGGAGGGGACTGGAAAAGAATTGGGAGGGGCTGTGAGGGAATTGGATGGACTGGGAGGGCCTGGGAGGGAGTAGGAGGGAATGGGATGGACTGGGACGGGACTGGGAAGGACAGGGAGGGCATTGGGTGGGGACTGGGAAGGGACTGGGAGGGTACTGGGATGGAAGTGGGAAGGGACTGGGAAGAGACTGGGAATGGACTGGGAGGGAACTGGGAGGGAATGCAAAGGGACTGGGAGGGGACTGGGAGGGAATTGGAGGGGCTGGAGGGACTGGAAGGACTGGGAGGGCACTTGGTGGGGACTGGGAAGGGACTGGGAGGGAAGGGGAGGGCCTGAGTGAAATGGGAGGGGACTGGGAGGGCTCTGGGAACGGACTAGGAGGGGACTGGGAGGGAATGGGAAGGCACTGGGAGGGCACTGGGAAGGGAATGGGAGGGCCTGAGTGCCATGGGAGGGGACTGGGAAGGACAGGGAGGGCACTGGGTGGGGACTGGGAAGGGGCTGGGAGGGAACTGGGAGGGAATTGGAGGGAGTGGGATGGAATTGGATGGACAGGGAGGGGACTGGGAGGGACTGGGAGGGAATGATAGGGACTGGGAATAACTGGGAGGTCACTGGATGGGGAATGGGAAGGGACTGGGACAGAAGGCGGAGGGCCTGAGTGAAATGGGAGGGGACTGGGAGGGAAAGGGAGGGGACTGGAAGGGAATGGGAGGGGACTGGGAAGGAAGTGGGAGGGAAGTGGGAAGGGAATAGGAAGGGACTGGGAGGGAATGGGATGGGACTGGGAGGGCACTGGGAGGGAATGAGAGGGAGTGGGAAGGAATGGGATGGACAGGGAGGGGACTGGGAAGGACTTGGAGGGACTGAGAGGGCTGTGGGAATGGACGAGGAGGGGACTGGGAGGGAATGGGAAGGACTGGGAAGGGACTGGGAGGGAATGGGAAGGCACTGGGAGGGGATTGGGAGGGCTCTGGGAATGGACTAGGAGGGGACTGGGAGGGAATGGGAAGGCACTGGGTGGGGACTGGGAAGGGACTGGGACGGAAGGGGGTAGGGACAGGGAAGGGACTGGGAGGGAAGTGGGAGGGAATGGGAGGGGACTGGGAGTGACTGGGAGGGCTCTGGGAATGGATGAGGAGGGGACTGGGAGGGAATGGGAAGGCACTGGGAGGGCACTGGGAAGGGAATGGGAGGGCCTGAGTGCAATGGGAGGGGACTGGGAGGGAATGGGAAGGCACTGGGAGGGCACTGGGATGGGAATGGGACGGCCTGAGTGAAATGGGAGGGGACTGGGAGGGAATGGGAGGGAATGGGAGGGACTGGAAAGGACTGGGAGGGTACTGGGATGGAAGTGGGAAGGGACTGGGAAGAGACTGGGAAGGGACGGGGAGGGAACTGGGAGGGAATGCAAAGGTACTGGGAGGGGACTGGGAGGGACTGGGAGGGAGTGGGAGGGGCTGGGAGGGACTGGGAGGGCACTTGGTGGGGACTGGGAAGGGACTGGGAGGGAAGGGGTGGGCCTGAGTGAAATGGGAGGGGACTGGGAGGGCACTGGGTGGGGAATGGGAAGGGATTGGGAGGGAACTGGGATGCAAGTGGGAAGGGAGTGGGAAGAGACTGGGAAGGGACGTGGAGGGAACTGGGAGGGAATGCAAAGGGACTGGGAGGGACTGGAGGGGACTGGGTGGGGACTGGGAAGGGAGTGGGACGGAAGTGGGAAGGGACAGGGAAGGGACTGGGAGGGAACTGGGAGGGAAGTGGGAAGGGAATGGGAAGGGACTGGGAGGGGACTTGTAAGGAATTACGAGGTGCTGGGAGGTAATGGGATGGACTGGGAGGAAATGAGAGGGAGTGGAAGGAATGGGATGGACTGGGAGGGGACTGGGAAGGAATGGGAGGACTGGGAGGGACTGGGAGGGCTCTGTGAATGGACTAGGAGGAGACTGGGAGGGAATGGGAAGGGACTGGGAAGAGACTGGGGAGGGAACTGGCAGGGAATGCAAAGAGACTGGGAAGGGAATGGGAGGGCCTGAGTGCCATGGGAGGGGACTGGGAGGGAATGGGAGGGGCTGGGAGGGACTGGGAAGGACTGGGAGGGCACTAGGTGGGGACTGGGAAGGGACTGGGAGGGAAGGGGTGGGCCTGAGTGAAATGGGAGGGGACTGGGAGGGCCTGGGAGGGCACTGGGTGGGGACTGGGAAGGGACTGGGACGGAAGTGGGAAGAGAGGGAGTGCGACTGGGAGGGACTGGGAATACTGGGAGGGCACTGGGTGGGGAATAGGAAGGTACTAGGAGGGGACTGGGAGGGAAATGGGAAGTGAATGGGAAGGGCCGGGAAGAAACTGGGAGGTGACTGGGAAGGGAATGGGAGGGGCCTGGGAAGGCACTGGGTAGGAACTGGGAGGGAATGGGAGGGGACTGGGAAGGACTGGAAGGGCTGTGGGAATGGACTAGGAGGGGACTGGGAGGGAATAGGAAGGCACTGGGAGGGCCTGAGTGAAATGGGAGAGGACTGGGAGGGAATGGGAGGGCACTGGATGGGGAATGGGAAGTGACTGGGAGGAGACTGGGAGAGAATGGGAGGGGCTGGGAGGGACTGGTAAGGACTGGGATGGCACTGGGTGGGGACCGGGAAGCGACTGGTGGGGAACTCGGAGGGAATGGGAATGGACTGGGAGGGGACTGGGAGGGAATGGGAAGGGACGGGAGGGAACTGTTTGGGAATGGGAAGGGCCTGGGAGGGGAGTGGGAGGGAAGTGGGAGAGGAATGGGAAGGGAATGGAAGGGGACTTGGAAGGAATTGCGAGGGGCTGGGAGGTAATGGGATGGACTGGGAGGAAATGAGAGGGAGAGGGAAGGAATGGGATGGACTGGGAGGGGACTGGGAAGGAATGGGAGGACTGGGAGGGACTGGGAGGGCTCTGTGAATGGACTAGGAGGGGACTGGGAGGGAATGGGAGGGGACTGGGAAGGACTGGGAGGACACTGGGTGGGGACTGGGAAGGGACTGGGAGGGGACTGGGAGGGAAGTGGAAAGGGACTGGGAAGGGACTGGGAGGGAATTGGGAGGGAATGGGACAGCCTGAGTGAAATGGGAGGGGACTGGGAGGGAATGGGAGGGAATTGGGAGGGACTGGGAAGGACTGGGAGGGCACTGGGTGGGGACTGGGAAGAGACTGGGAGGGTACTGGGATGGAAGTGGGAAGGGACTGGGAAGAGACTGGGAGGGCACTTGGTGGGGACTGGGATGGGACTGGGAGGGAAGGGGTGGGCCTGAGTGAAATGGGAGGGGACTGGGAGGGCCCTGGGAACGGACTAGGAGGGGACTGGGAAGGACTGGGACGGAAGTAGGAGGGAATGGGAGGGGACTGGGAGTGTCTGGGAGGGCTCAGGGAATGGACGAGGAGGGGAATGGGAGGGAATGGGAAGGCACTGGGAGGGCACTGGGAAGGGAATGGGAGGGTCTGAGTGCAATGGGAGGAGACTGGGAGGGAATGGGAGGGGACTGGGAAGGACTGGGAGGACACTGGGTGGGGACTGGGAAGGGAGTGGGAGGGGACTGGGAGGGAATGGGAGGGGCTGGGAAGGACTGAGAGGGAACTGTTTGGGAATGGGAAGGGACTGGGAGGGGACTGGGAGGGCATTGGGAAGGGAATGGGACGGGACTGGGAGGGAATGGGATGGACCTGGAGGGGAATGGGAGGGGACTGGGAAGGCTCTGGGAATGGACTAGGAGGAGACTGGGAGGGAATGGGAAGGGACTGGGAGGGCAGTGGGAAGGGAATGGGAGGGCCTGAGTGCAATGGGAGGGGACTTGGAGGGAATGGGAGGGGACTGGGAAGGACTGGGAGGACACTGGGTGGGGACTGGGAGGGGAGTGGGAGGGGACTGGGAGGGAATGGGAGGGACTGGAGGGAGTGGGAAGGACTGGGAGGGTACTGGGATGGAAGTGGGAAGGGACTGGGAAGAGACTGGGAAGGGACTGGGAGGGAACTGGGAGGGAATGCAAAGGGACTGGGAGGGAATGCAAAGGGACTGGGAGGGAATGCAAAGGGACTGGGAGGGGACTGGGAGGGAATGGGAGGGGTGGGAGGGACTGGGGAGGACTGGGAGGGCACTTGGTGGGCACTGGGAAGGGACTGGGAGGGTACTGGGATGGAAGTGGGAAGGGACTGGGAAGAGACTGGGAATGGACTGGGAGGAAACTGGGAGGGAATGCAAAGGGACTGGGAGGGGACTGGGAGGGAATTGGAGGGGCTGGAGGGACTGGGAAGGACTGGGAGGGCACTTGGTGGGGACTGGGAAGGGACTGGGAGGGAAGGGGAGGGCCTGAGTGAAATGGGAGGGGACTGGGAGGGCTCTGGGAACAGACTAGGAGGGGACTGGGAGGGACTGGAAGGCACTGGGAGGGCACTGGGAAGGGAATGGGAGGCCCTGAGTGCCATGGGAGGGGACTGGGAGGGACTGGGAGGGCACTGGATGGGGAATGGGAAGGGACTGGGAGGGAATGGGAGGGAAGTGGGAAAGGACTGGGAAGGGACTGGGAGGCAATGCGAAGGCACTGGGAGGGAACTGGGAGGTCCTGAGTGAAATGGGAGGGGAATGGGAGGGAGTGGGAGGGAGTGAGAAGGAGTGGGAGGGAGTGGGAAGGACTGGGAGGGCACTGGGTGGGGACTGGGAAGGGTCTGGGAGGGAAGGGGGAGGGTCTGAGTGAAATGGGAGGGGACTGGGAGGGCTCTGGGAATGGACTAGGGGGGACTGGGAGGGGGAATGGGAAGGCACTGGGAGGGCATTGGGAATGGAATGGGAGGGACTGAGTGCAATGGGAGGAGACTGGGAGGGACTGGGAGGGCACTGGATGGGGAATGGGAAGGGACTGGGAGGAGACTGGGAGGGAATGGGAAGGGACTGGGAAGAGACTGGGGAGGGGAACTGGCAGGGAATGCAAAGAGACTGGGAAGGGAATGGGAGGGCCTGAGTGCCAGGGGAGGGGACTGGGAGGGAATGGGAGGGGCTGGGAGGGACTGGGAAGGACTGGGAGGGCACTAGGTGGGGACTGGGAAGGGACTGGGAGGGAAGGGGTGGGCCTGAGTGAAATGGGAGGGGACTGGGAGGGCCTGGGAGGGCACTGGGTGGGGACTGGGAAGGGACTGGGACGGAAGGGAAGGGACTGGGAAGGGAGGGAGTGCGACTGGGAGGGACTGGGAATACTGGGAGGGCACTGGGAATGGGGAATAGGAAGGGAATGGGAGGAGGGGACTGGGAGGGAAATGGGAAGTGAATGGGAAGGGCCTGGGAAGAAACTGGGAGGGCTCTGGGAAGGGAATGGGAGGGGACTGGGAAGGCAATGGGAGGGAACTGGGAGGGAATGGGAGGGGACTGGGAAGGACTGGGAGGGCTCTGGGAATGGACTAGGAGGGGACTGGGAGGGAATGGGAAGGAAGGGCACTGGGAGGGCCTGAGTGAAATGGGAGAGGACTGGGAGGGAATGGGAGGGCACTGGATGGGGAATGGGAAGGGACTGGGAGGAGACTGGGAGAGAATGGGAGGGGAATGGGAGGGGCTGGGAGGGACTGGGATGGCACTGGGTGGGGACTGGGTGGGGACTGGGGGGCGACTGGGAGGGAATGGGAATGGACTGGGAGGGGACTGGGAGGGAATGGGAAGGGACGGGGAGGGTGTTGGACGGGATTGGGAAGGAATGGGAGGGAGTGGGAAGGACTGGGAGAGGAATGGGTGGGGACTGGAAGGGGACTTGGAGGGAATTGGGAAGGGCTGGGAGGTACTGGGATGGAATGGGAATGGACTGAGAGGGAGAGGGAAGGAATGGGATGGACTGGGAGGCGACTGGGAAGGGACTGGGAGGAACTGGGAAGGGACTGGGAGGGGACTGGGAAGGGACTGGAAAGGGATGAGAGGGGATGAGAGGGAGTGGGAAGGACTGGGAGGGAAGGGGTGGGGAGGGCCTGAATGAAATGGGAGAGGACTGGGAGGGACTGGGTGGGCACTGGGTGGGGACTGGGATGGGACTCGGAGGTGACTGGGAGGGAAGTGGGAGGGAAATGGGAAGGGAATGGGAAGGGAATGGGAGGGCACTGGGAGGGAATGAGAGGGAGTGGGATGGAATTGGATGGACAGGGGAGGGGACTGGGAGGGCTCTGGGAATGGACGAGGAGGGGACGGGGAGGGAATGGGAAGGCACTGGGAGGGTACTGGGAAGGGAATGGGAAGGAAATGGGAGGGCATTGGGAAGGAAATGGGATGGGACTGGGAGGGAATGGGAGGGGCTGGGAGGGACTGGGGACTGGGAGGGCACTGGGAGGGACCGGGAGGGACTGGGAGGGAACTGGGAGGGGAGGAGGGAATGGGAAGGGACTGGGAGGGGACTGGGAGGGAAGTGGGAAAGGTCTGGGAGGGTACTGGGATGGAAGTGGGAAGGGACTGGGAAGAGACTGGGATGGAAGTGGGAAGGGACTGGTAAGAGACCGGGAAGGGACTGGGAGGGAACTGGGAGGGAATGGGAAGGGTCTGGGAGGGAAGGGGGAGGGTCTGAGTGAAATGGGAGGGGACTGGGAGGGCTCTGGGAACGGACTAGGAGGGGACTGGGAGGGACTGGGAGGGCACTGGGTGGGGACTGGGAAGGGACTGGGAGGGGCTGGGAGGGAATGGGATGGACTAGGAGCGCACTTGGATGGAATGGGAGGGCCTGAGTGCAATTGGAGGGGACTGGGAGGGACTGGGAGTGAATGGGAGGGCTCTGGGAATGGACGAGGAGGGGATGGGGAAGGAATGGGAAGGCACTGGGAGGGCACTGGGAAGGGAATGGGAGGGACTGGGACAGGACTGGGAAGGACTAGGATGGGAGTGGGAGGGAACTGGGAGGAAATGGGAAGGGAATGAGATTGGACTGGGAAGGGAATGGGAGGGACTGGAAGGGATAGGAAGGGTCTGGGAGGGACTGGGAGTCCTGCGAGGGGCATGGGAAGGGAGTGCGAGGGGACTGGGAGGGAATGGGAGGGCACTTGGTGGGGACTGGGAAGGGAGTGGGAGGGGAGTGGGAAGAGACTGGGAGGGAACTGGGAGGGCACTGGGAAGGGAAAGGGAGGGACTGGAAGGGAAAGGGAGGGACTGGAAGGCAAAGGGAGGGACTGGGAAGGAGTGGGATCACACTGGGAGGGGAATGGGAAGGTATTGGGAGGAAACTGAGAAGGAATTAGGAGCCTTGGAGGGAATAGGATGTACTGGGAGGGGACTGGTAAGGACAAGGAGGGACTGGGAGGGCTCTGGGAAGGGAATGAGAGGGCCTGAGTGCAATGGAATGGGACAGGGAGAGAATGGGAGGGAATGGGAGGGTCTGGGAAGGACTGGGATGGCACTGGGTGGGGACTGGGAAGGGACTGGGAGGGAAGTGGGAAGGGACAGGGAAGGGAATGGGAAGGGACTGGGAGGGAACTGGGAGGGAATGGGAGGGCCTGAGTGAAATGGGAGGGGACTGGGTGGGGACCGGGAAGGGACTAGGAGGGGAGTGGGAGGGCTCTGGGAACGGAGTAGGAGGGGACTGGGAGCGACTGGGAGGGTACTGGGTGGGGAGTGGGAAGGGACTGGGACGGGACTGGGAGGGGCTGGGATGGAATGGGATGGACTAGGAGGGCACTGCAGGGGACTGGGAGTGAATGGGGGGAATGGGAAGGGACTGGGAGGGCACTGGGAAGGGTATGTGAATGGACTGGGAGGGAATGGGATGGACTGGGAGGGCATTGGGAGTGGAATGGAACGGGACTGGGAGTGGACTGGAAAGGAATTGGGAGGGGCTGTGAGGGAATTGGATGGACTGGGACGGGACTGGGAAGGAGAGGGAGGGACTGGGAGGGCTCTAGGAATGGACTAGGGAGGGGACTGGGAGGGAATAGGAAGGGACTGGGAGGGGAGTGGGATGGAAGTGGGGAGGGACTGGGAAGAGACTGGGATGGAAGTGGGAAGGGACTGGTAAGAGACCGGGAAGGGACTGGGAGGGAACTGGGAGGGAATGGGAAGGGTCTGGGAGGGAAGGGGGAGGGTCTGAGTGAAATGGGAGGGGACTGGGAGGGCTCTGGGAACGGACTAGGAGGGGACTGGGAGGGACTGGGAGGGCACTGGGTGGGGACTGGGAAGGGACTGGGAGGGGCTGGGAGGGAATGGGATGGACTAGGAGCGCACTTGGATGGAATGGGAGGGCCTGAGTGCAATCGGAGGGGACTGGGAGGGACTGGGAGTGAATGGGAGGGCTCTGGGAATGGACGAGGAGGGGATGGGGAAGGAATGGGAAGGCACTGGGAGGGCACTGGGAAGGGAATGGGAGGGACTGGGACAGGACTGGGAAGGACTAGGATGGGAGTGGGAGGGAACTGGGAGGAAATGGGAAGGGAATGAGATTGGACTGGGAAGGGAATGGGAGGGACTGGAAGGGATAGGAAGGGTCTGGGAGGGACTGGGAGTCCTGCGAGGGGCATGGGAAGGGAGTGCGAGGGGACTGGGAGGGAATGGGAGGGCACTTGGTGGGGACTGGGAAGGGAGTGGGAGGGGAGTGGGAAGAGACTGGGAGGGAACTGGGAGGGCACTGGGAAGGGAAAGGGAGGGACTGGAAGGGAAAGGGAGGGACTGGAAGGCAAAGGGAGGGACTGGGAAGGAGTGGGATCACACTGGGAGGGGAATGGGAAGGTATTGGGAGGAAACTGAGAAGGAATTAGGAGCCTTGGAGGGAATAGGATGTACTGGGAGGGGACTGGTAAGGACAAGGAGGGACTGGGAGGGCTCTGGGAAGGGAATGAGAGGGCCTGAGTGCAATGGAATGGGACAGGGAGAGAATGGGAGGGAATGGGAGGGTCTGGGAAGGACTGGGATGGCACTGGGTGGGGACTGGGAAGGGACTGGGAGGGAAGTGGGAAGGGACAGGGAAGGGAATGGGAAGGGACTGGGAGGGAACTGGGAGGGAATGGGAGGGCCTGAGTGAAATGGGAGGGGACTGGGTGGGGACCGGGAAGGGACTAGGAGGGGAGTGGGAGGGCTCTGGGAACGGAGTAGGAGGGGACTGGGAGCGACTGGGAGGGTACTGGGTGGGGAGTGGGAAGGGACTGGGACGGGACTGGGAGGGGCTGGGATGGAATGGGATGGACTAGGAGGGCACTGCAGGGGACTGGGAGTGAATGGGGGAATGGGAAGGGACTGGGAGGGCACTGGGAAGGGTATGTGAATGGACTGGGAGGGAATGGGATGGACTGGGAGGGCATTGGGAGTGGAATGGAACGGGACTGGGAGTGGACTGGAAAGGAATTGGGAGGGGCTGTGAGGGAATTGGATGGACTGGGACGGGACTGGGAAGGAGAGGGAGGGACTGGGAGGGCTCTAGGAATGGACTGGACTGGGAGGGAATAGGAAGGACTGGGAGGGAAGTGGGAGGGAAGTGGGAAAGGTCTGGGAGGGTACTGGGATGGAAGTGGGAAGGGACTGGGAAGAGACTGGGATGGAAGTGGGAAGGGACTGGTAAGAGACCGGGAAGGGACTGGGAGGGAACTGGGAGGGAATGGGAAGGGTCTGGGAGGGAAGGGGGAGGGTCTGAGTGAAATGGGAGGGGACTGGGAGGGCTCTGGGAACGGACTAGGAGGGGACTGGGAGGGACTGGGAGGGCACTGGGTGGGGACTGGGAAGGGACTGGGAGGGGCTGGGAGGGAATGGGATGGACTAGGAGCGCACTTGGATGGAATGGGAGGGCCTGAGTGCAATCGGAGGGGACTGGGAGGGACTGGGAGTGAATGGGAGGGCTCTGGGAATGGACGAGGAGGGGATGGGGAAGGAATGGGAAGGCACTGGGAGGGCACTGGGAAGGGAATGGGAGGGACTGGGACAGGACTGGGAAGGACTAGGATGGGAGTGGGAGGGAACTGGGAGGAAATGGGAAGGGAATGAGATTGGACTGGGAAGGGAATGGGAGGGACTGGAAGGGATAGGAAGGGTCTGGGAGGGACTGGGAGTCCTGCGAGGGGCATGGGAAGGGAGTGCGAGGGGACTGGGAGGGAATGGGAGGGCACTTGGTGGGGACTGGGAAGGGAGTGGGAGGGGAGTGGGAAGAGACTGGGAGGGAACTGGGAGGGCACTGGGAAGGGAAAGGGAGGGACTGGAAGGGAAAGGGAGGGACTGGAAGGCAAAGGGAGGGACTGGGAAGGAGTGGGATCACACTGGGAGGGGAATGGGAAGGTATTGGGAGGAAACTGAGAAGGAATTAGGAGCCTTGGAGGGAATAGGATGTACTGGGAGGGGACTGGTAAGGACAAGGAGGGACTGGGAGGGCTCTGGGAAGGGAATGAGAGGGCCTGAGTGCAATGGAATGGGACAGGGAGAGAATGGGAGGGAATGGGAGGGTCTGGGAAGGACTGGGATGGCACTGGGTGGGGACTGGGAAGGGACTGGGAGGGAAGTGGGAAGGGACAGGGAAGGGAATGGGAAGGGACTGGGAGGGAACTGGGAGGGAATGGGAGGGCCTGAGTGAAATGGGAGGGGACTGGGTGGGGACCGGGAAGGGACTAGGAGGGGAGTGGGAGGGCTCTGGGAACGGAGTAGGAGGGGACTGGGAGCGACTGGGAGGGTACTGGGTGGGGAGTGGGAAGGGACTGGGACGGGACTGGGAGGGGCTGGGATGGAATGGGATGGACTAGGAGGGCACTGCAGGGGACTGGGAGTGAATGGGGGAATGGGAAGGGACTGGGAGGGCACTGGGAAGGGTATGTGAATGGACTGGGAGGGAATGGGATGGACTGGGAGGGCATTGGGAGTGGAATGGAACGGGACTGGGAGTGGACTGGAAAGGAATTGGGAGGGGCTGTGAGGGAATTGGATGGACTGGGACGGGACTGGGAAGGAGAGGGAGGGACTGGGAGGGCTCTAGGAATGGACTAGGAGGGGACTGGGAGGGAATAGGAAGGGACTGGGAGGGCACTGGGAAGGACTGTGAGGGCACTGGGTGGGGACTGGGAAGGGACTGGAAAGGGACTGGGAAGGGACTGGGAGGGAATGGGAGGGAATGGGAAGGCACTGGGAGGGCACTGGCAGTGGAATGGGACAGGACTGGGAGGGGACTGGAAGGGACAGGGAGGGCCTGGGAGGGACTGGGAAGGACTGGTAGGGCACTGGGAGGGACTGGGAGGGCTCTGGGAATGGACGAGGAGGGGACAGGGAGGGAATGGGAGGGACTGGGAGGGGACTGGAAGGGGCTAGGATGGGACTGGGAGGGAACTGGGAGGAAATGGGAAGGGAATGAGATTGGACTGGGAGGGAATGGGAGGGACTGGAAGGGACAGGAAGGGTCTGGGAGGAACGGGGAAGGCCTGCGAGGGGCATGGGAAGGGAGTGGGAAGGGACTGGAAAGGAATTGGGCTGGGCTGGGAGGGAATTGGATGGACTGGAAGTGCCTGGGAGGGAGTTGGAGGGAGGGAATGGGATGGACTGGGAGGGAATGGGAAGGGACTGGGAGGGCAGGGAATGGGATGGACTGGGACTGGGAGAGAAGTGGGAAGAGAATGGGAAGGGCCTGGGAAAAACTGGGAGGTGACTGGGAAGGGACTGGGAGGGGAGTGGGAAGGCACTGGGAGGGAACTGGGAGTGAATGGAAAGGGACTGGGAGGGCACTGGGAAGGGAAAGGGAGGGACTGGAAGGGACAGGAGGGGCTGAGAGGGACTGGGAAGGAATGGGAGCACAATGGGAGGGGAATGGGAAGGCATTGGAAGGGCACTGGGTGGGGACTGGGAAGGGAATGGGAGGGCACTGGGAAGGGAATGGGAATGGACTGGGAGGGAATGGGAGGGCACTGGGAGGGGAATGGGAAGGAATTTGGAGAGGCTAGGAGGGAATGGGATGGACTGGGAGAGGACTGGGAAGGACTGGGATGGAGTGGGAGGGAATGGGATGGACTGGGAGAGGACTGGGAAGGACTGGGAGGGACTGGGAGGGAATGGGAAGGCACTGGGAGGGCACTGGGAAGGGAATGGGAGGGACTGGGAAGGGAATGGGATTGGACTGGTAGGGAATGAGAGGGATTGGGAAGGAATAGGATGGACTGGGAGGGGACTGGGAAGTACTGGGAGGGACTGGGAGGGCTCTGGGAATGGACGAGGAGGGGACAGGGAGGGAATGGGAGGAACTGGGAGGGGACTGGAAGGGGCTAGGATGGGACTGGGAGGGAACTGGGAGGAAATGGGAAGGGAATGAGATTGGACTGGGAGGGAATGGGAGGGACTGGAAGGGACAGGAAGGGTCGGGGAGGAACGGGGAAGGCCTGCGAGGGGCATGGGAAGGGAGTGGGAAGGGACTGGAAAGGAATTGGGCTGGGCTGGGAGGGAATTGGATAGACTGGAAGTGCCTGGGAGGGAGTTGGAGGGAATGGGATGGACTGGGAGGGGACTGGGAAGGACTGGGAGGGCACTGGGAGGGGAATAGGAAGGGACTGGGAGGGGAAGGGGAGGGACTGGGAGGGATTGGGAGAAAATGGGAGGGAGTGGGAGGGAATGGGATGGACTGGGAGGGGACTGGGAAGGACTGGGAGGGACTGGGAGGGACTGGGAGGGGACGGGGAGGGCCTGAGTGAAATGGGAGGGGACTGGGAGGGAATGGTAGGGACTGGCATGGACAGGGAGGGGCTGGGATGGACAGGGAGGGTCTGGGAGGGACTGGGAACGACTGGGAGGACACTGGGAGGGAAGGGGAGGGGAATGGTAAGGGACTGGGAAGGGAATGGGAAGGGAGTGGGAAGGCACTAGGGAGGGACTGGAAGGGCCTGTGATGGAGTGCGATGGACAGGGATAGGACTGGGAAGGGAATGTGAGGGAATGGGATGGACTGGGAAGGCACTGGGAACAGAATGGGAAGGACCTGGGAGGGCCTAAGTGGGGACTGGGTGGACTGGGAGGGGACTGGGAGGGACTGGGAAGGACCTGGAGGGACTGGGTGGGGACTGGGACAATGTGCGAGGAGAATGGGGGGCATTGGGAGAGGACTGGCGAGGGACTGGGAGGGGACTGGGAAGGACTTGGAGGGCACTGGGAGGGACTGGGAGTGGTCTGGAATGGACTGGGAAGTACTGAGACAGACTGGGAGGGGGAATGGTAGGGGAATGGGAAGGGACTGCGAATGGATTGGGAGGGGAATTGGAAGGGAATGGGAACGGACTGGGAGGGGAATGGAAAAGGGACAGGGAGGAGATTTGGAAGGGACTAGGTGGGACTGGGAGGGACTTGGAGGGGAATTGGAAGGAACTGGGAGGAAATGGGAAGGAATGGGATGGACTGGGAGGGGACTGGGAAGGACTGGGAGGGCACTGGGAGGGGAATAGGAAGGGACTGGGAGGGGAAGGGGAGGGACTGGGAGGGATTGGGAGAAAATGGGAGGGAGTGGGAGGGAATGGGATGGACTGGGAGGGGACTGGGAAGGACTGGGAGGGACTGGGAGGGACTGGGAGGGGACGGGGAGGGCCTGAGTGAAATGGGAGGGGACTGGGAGGGAATGGTAGGGACTGGCATGGACAGGGAGGGGCTGGGATGGACAGGGAGGGTCTGGGAAGGACTGGGAACGACTGGGAGGACACTGGGAGGGAAGGGGAGGGGAATGGTAAGGGACTGGGAAGGGAATGGGAAGGGAGTGGGAAGGCACTAGGGAGGGACTGGAAGGGCCTGTGATGGAGTGCGATGGACAGGGATAGGACTGGGAAGGGAATGTGAGGGAATGGGATGGACTGGGAAGGCACTGGGAACAGAATGGGAAGGACCTGGGAGGGCCTAAGTGGGGACTGGGTGGACTGGGAGGGGACTGGGAGGGACTGGGAAGGACCTGGAGGGACTGGGTGGGGACTGGGACAATGTGCGAGGAGAATGGGGGGCATTGGGAGAGGACTGGCGAGGGACTGGGAGGGGACTGGGAAGGACTTGGAGGGCACTGGGAGGGACTGGGAGTGGTCTGGAATGGACTGGGAAGTACTGAGACAGACTGGGAGGGGGAATGGTAGGGGAATGGGAAGGGACTGCGAATGGATTGGGAGGGGAATTGGAAGGGAATGGGAACGGACTGGGAGGGGAATGGAAAAGGGACAGGGAGGAGATTTGGAAGGGACTAGGTGGGACTGGGAGGGACTTGGAGGGGAATTGGAAGGAACTGGGAGGAAATGGGAAGGAATGGGATGGACTGGGAGGGGACTGGGAAGGACTGGGAGGGCACTGGGAGGGGAATAGGAAGGGACTGGGAGGGGAAGGGGAGGGACTGGGAGGGATTGGGAGAAAATGGGAGGGAGTGGGAGGGCATGGGATGGACTGGGAGGGGACTGGGAAGGACTGGGAGGGATTGGGAGGGCACTGGGAATGGACTGGGAGGGAATGGGAGGAACTGGGATGGGGTGGGAGGGGATTGGGAAGGGACTGGGAGGGGCCTAGGACAAACTGTGAGGGGACTGGGAGGGGACTGTGAAGGGACTGTGAAGCGAGTGGGAAGGGACTGGGAAGGGAATAGGAAGGACTGGTAGGGCACGGGGAAGTGAATGGGTACAGACTAGGAGGGGACTGGGAGTGGACTGGGAGGGAATGGGAGGAAACTGGGAGGGAATGAGAGGGACTGGGGTGGACAGGGAGGGTTTGGGATGGACTGGGAAGGACTGAGAAGGGACTAGGAAGAGTCTAGGGAGGAACTGGAAGGGACTGGGATGGAGTGGGATGGACTGGGATAGGACTGAGAAGGGACTGGGAGGGGAATGGGAGGGAATTGGAAAGCACTGGGAGGGGAATGGGAATGGACTTGGAGGGCCTGAGAGGGGACTGGGAAGGGACTAGGTGGACTGGGAGGGAACTGGAAGGGATTGGGAAGGACCTGGAGGGGACTAGGAAGGGACTGGGAGGGCACTGGCACAAACTGGGAGGGCACTGGGGAGGGACTGGAGTGGGAATGGAAAAGGGCCAGGGAGGAGAGTTGGAAGGGACTAGGAGGGACTGGGATGGGAAAGGAATGGGAAGAGACTGGGAGGGAATTGGATGCCTGGGAGGTAACTGGAGGGAACAGGAGGGATGGGAGGGGACTGGGAAGGACTTGGAGGGACTGGGATGGACTGGGAGGGGCTGGGAGGGAATGGGAAGGGCTGGGAGTGAAGGGAAGGACTGGGAGAGCTCTGGGAGGGGAATGCAAAGGGACTGGGAGGGGACTGGGAAGGTACTGGGATAGAGTGGGAGGGAATGGGAAGGGACTGAGAGGAACTGGGAGGTAGTGGGAGGAATTGGGAGGGATTGGAAGGGGGCTGAGAAGGGACTTGGTTGGGACTGGGACAGTCCTGGGAAGGGACTGGGAAGGAGTGGGAAAGGACTGGGAGGAAACTGGGAATGGACTGGGAAGGGACGGGACAATGTGGGAAGGGAGTGGGTAGGGACAGCAAAGTGATTGTTACGGACTGGGAGGGACTGGGACAAGCTGGGAGGGACTGGGAATTGCCTGGGACAAACTGGAAGGGACTGGGACAAACTGGGAGGGACTGGGAAGGGACTAGGAAGGGACAGGGACAAACTGGGAAGGGACTGGGAGGAATTGGGAAATACTGTGTGGGACTGGGAGAACACATTGTGGTACTTGGGAGCCCTTGAGGGAGATCTTGGAGTTCCTGGGAGCACTGGTGGTGCTGGGAGGTCCCCGAGAGAGGGATTTGAGAGGCAGCAGCGCGTGGGACAGGAGGTCACTCACTGTGTACCTGGGAGGCCTGGAGAGGGATTTTGCAGTTCCCAGGAGCACTGGCAGAGGCTGGGTGGCGCTGGGGTCACGCTGGGATCGCTGGGCGAGTCTGGGTGGCGCTGGGTTCACGCTGGGATCGCTGGGCGAGTCTGGGGGCATTGGGGTCACCCTGGGAGCGACAGGAGACCAGCTCGTGAACTGGGAACAGACCGCTCCCGACCGCTGCATATCGACACCCACCCCACCCCTCGCCGCTGCTGCTTCTCGCCCCCCTCGCTGCCGCCCACCCCCAGACCCACGGCACAGTCTTGCAGCTGCCACAGAACAACTCCAGAGAGCAGCAGAGGCTGGCACTGAGCTGATGCAGAGCAGAGAAAGCAAAGGGGACGATGATCACGCTGGCCAGGTCGGAGCCGACAGCGCGAGAGCGGCGCCACCTTGGGGAGGGCGGGCGCTCTCACGGGGATGGCGGCGCCATCTTGGTAAGGGCAGGCACTGTCACGGGGAGAACGGCGCCATCTTGGTAAGGGCAGGCGCTGTCACGGGGAGAGCGGCGCCATCTTGGTAAGGGTAGGCGCTGTCACGGGGAGGGCGGTGCCATCTTGATGCCCCCAGATCCGTTTACATGCTCCCAGAGCTCCTTTGTCACCCTCTAAGGCGCTTGAGGTGCTCGCAGCTCACCTTTAGATGCCGGGGGAGATGTGGCTGGGGGCCTGGGACTGCAGGACACCGAATACCAGAGTGAGACCACCCCAATCCTGCGGGACCCCAAAACCTGGAACCTCACAGAGACGCCTAACACAACACCACCCCCACCACCCCCTGCCTCCTCAGCTGCTTCAGGACCCTCCGGGAGCCCCCAGGAGACCCTCCAGAGGCCCCCAGACACCGCTAGAAGCCCACAAAACCCCTCTAGACGCCCCAGAATACCTCTCCCTGCCTCCCTTCGGAGGCCACTCACACCCTTAGCAGCAGGTGACAGCAAGCAGTACCTGGCCGTGCCCACAAGGTGGCAGCAGTGAGCAAAAGAGTCAGCGGCACTAGGGACACCGAGACCCCAGCAATGCCACACAGCAACCCAGACACTGTGGGGACCTGATACAGAGACCCCAAAACCACACTGAGGCACAGATTCCCCCACTCCTCCGTGACCCTCCAGACATGACCCAGAAGCCCCTCCAGAGGCCCCCAGACACCTCTAGATGCTCCCAGAACCCTTCAGATGCCCCCAAATTCCCCTTTCATACCCCCAAGCCCACTTCAGCTGACAGCAAACCCCCTTTACAGGCCCCCAACACTCAGCAGGTCTGGTGGTGCTCATGCCTGGGGAGCAGCTCTGCCGGGCTCCCTGCAGAGCTTTTTCCATTCAATGAAAAAACAACTCACCACAAACACACAGGAAAGACAATCCACTTTTTAATTGAGAGACAGTTGCTATTTCTGTTTCAAACCCCCCTGTGGCTCTGCTCAGGATGTGCTTTTCTCCTCTAGAAGCCTTTCTACATAACAGAGGGGGGTCATGTCAAAGCCTTTCTGCACACAAATCACTGCCATTCTGCAATATCTCGATAAACAGCACAGCTTCTCCTCTGCTGGAACACCTCACACTCACACTTTTCCAGGGCTTTCCATCCCCTCCAAGAACGTTCAGGCATTTCATCCAGGGCTGCAAGCAGACTTTTTGGGAGGCTGCCCCCACCCCTCCCTCACTGCTCCTCTGCTGCATCCTCGCCCACCCCCACATGGCATCACAGAAGGAAAGACAGAGACAGGTGAGGGGCTGCCCTCCTTTTCTTAGCACCCTAAGCCGGGGACAGCCTTCCGGGTAAGATTTGCAGCTTCAGCACACAGCTGAGCTTTGCTCTCATCCATTAAACCCTTTTGTGGTTTCAGTTTTCTGAGCCTGTGTCAGTACAAGTCCTTGTCGGGGCACCGCAGAGAGGGACAAACCTCTGAGATCCAGGAAGAGGATGGCTGAGCAGACACTTCTAAAGACAGTAACTCCATCACCTGAACCCCACATTTCTCCCAACTTTGCAACAGCAAAGAACTCTGTGAACAACACAGTGGTGCTCCTAAGGTGGTCACCAGCTTGCAAGCTACAGGAGAAATAAAAACCTTTTTATTACAGAAGCACTGGCAAATTTTTCCAGACAGTAACAGCAGACAAGGAAATTCTGTGATTGAGCTAATGATACACATCAGGCCTAGGATCTGGCTACCCTGACAAAGGATGCCAACAGGACAGCATTAGGCCTCAGCAGCACTCCCAAAAAGCCCCACTGAGAGCCACAGGCTCTGGCCTGCGTCCCACTTGCGGGCCAGCCCTCCTGGCTGCAGCACAGCACCACCTCTTCAGGAGCCCAGGGACTGACCTCAGCCCTCTAAGGGCCAGGCAAGGTTGGTTCCTGTTAGCTGCCTAAAGCAGCCTCGCCAGCCCTGCTTACAGGGACCTTGGGTTGCTGACAGAAGGGGACAGAAGGGGGACAGAGGGCTCCACAACTCTTCACACAGACCCTGAGTACAGGGCTGTTAAGCTGACAGGGTGCCAAGAGAACAGGCTGCCATGAAGGCAGAGACCCAGGCCCTGAACTTTGCTGCAGCAACACGACTGAGCAGCTTCGCTGTGTCCTTTGAATAAAAGGAGGAAGTTCCACAGGAACAGAAGGAAAAACCTTTTCACTGTGAGGGTGCCAGAGCCCTGGAGCAGGCTCCCTGGAGCAGAGTTTGTGGAGTCTCTGGAGACATTCAAAAACCTGCCCACGGTGATCCTGCACTGGCACAGGTGTTGGACTGGGTGATCTTTTGAGGTCCCTTCCAACCCCTAACACTCAGTAATTCTGTGATTAATTATGCTGGTGACAGAGTCTCACTGAATATTCTTAAAAATGTTTTTCTTTTCTTTCAGCCTAGGAGTTTCATATTCTAAATATAGCTTCTGCTCTGTTTTCCTCAATGGTTTCCATCTTGTGTCTAAAAACTAGGAGAGGACAATCAGCTTGCTGAGGCGTATCCTGGGTGTCCCAATGTAGTATGTCTCAATTGCATACATGGATTTTGTAATCTTTTGCCCTATTGCTTGCACAAGGTGGATTAAGTTAATTATTTATAGCTTGTCAGGACAGCTTTTGAAGTGTCCTATGCAATGCAGGAGGAGTTGAATCTTATAGGAAACCACATTACTGTGCTTTGTCAGTCTGGTTATGGTCAGAAACCTCCTTAATTTTTTTTCCTGTTAAACAGATATATCACATTAGTCCCCGGAATTAATTTGTCTCTTCTCATAATTATTTCTTTAAAACTGTCTTAGAAGTGTCTCTGTCCTTCCCTCTCTCTAGATATTGGCTTTTTCCAGCTTTGGGTGGTTACACCTCTGTCTCATGGCCCTTCTAGAAAAGCCCACTGAGACCATTTCAAGTGGTGCAGAGCAGCCACTAAATGACACAGCCCAGACTGGGAAGAGCAAGGTCATGATGCACTAAGGCTCACATCACCACCTAGATAAGCTCAAATGTTTGGGTTCATTGGTTTTCTGTGGTTGGTTTGTTTGTTTGTTTGTTCCCAGGTCCTCTTTCTTCCTGTAATCATTGAATCACAGAATAGTTTGGATGGAAATAACCTTCAGGATCATTTAGTTCCAGCACCCCTGCCATGGGCTGAAACTCTCCTCAACCTAGACTGGGTTACTCAATGCCCTGTCCAACCTGGCCTTGGATTTTTCCAGAGAGGGGACTTCTCTACGCAACCTGTTTTTGAGTGTCTCACCCCTCTCAGAGTACATTGTGGGCCTCAGAGCTGAATGAATTGTTCCAGGTGGGGTCTTGCCAGAGCAGAGTGAAGGGGGAGAATCACATCCATCAACCTGGTGGTCATGCACCCATTGATGCAGCCCAGGATACTGCTATCAGTATCTGCTTGTAAGAAGGTTTGCTGCATTGAAGCTGGTCTCACAAAGTCTTAGTCTGGAGGAGCTGCAATCAGTGGACAGTGAGCCACAGCCCACTTCTGTGGTCCTGCTGAGGGCTCTGGAGTGACCAGAGCAGGGCAAGCAAGAGAATTACGCTGCTGGCACCCCGCTGGCTATCCCTGCATGCCCTCGCTGGCTGCAGGGCCCAGGCACTGTCTGCTAGGCCCTTGACCTTCTTTGTGGTGCTGCTGCTGACCTCTCCAGCTGACCAGTTCTGGGATCCTCTCCCTCTGCTCAGCCAATGGGGGCCTGCTCTTTGCTAATTGCTGCTCAGTCAGGCTTTCACAGATCAGCAGACGCTGACCATGAAAGCTGTGTTTTTCTTTCCCTTTAAGTTTATCCCAAACATTGTGTCATCTTTTTGTATCCAAACTTCCTCTTGCGTCAGTGGAGGTGAGGGATCAAGGACAATTGTGGTTTTTCTTGCAAGAAATGATGATGTGAACACCTGGCAGGTTGGGACACCTAAGAAACTTGAAGTGTGGGGAAAAAAAAACACCACAAAAACAACTCATAAAATCAAAGATCCAGCCACTGGTGCCCCAGAAGTGGTGGCCACTCAAGTTTGTCTATGTCTATTTTGTGGTTTTTTTTCTTAGTGGTTTTAATGTCCAAAGCATTTCTTGTGCTAAAGAGATTGTCCTGAGACAGAAGGAAGAAGTGTGAACAGCTGTCCGCGAAACCATTCTGTTCATGTCTTGGGCAACTGCAACATTACTTGAGCTGAGTGGCTGTGCTCAATACGGATCTTGACACGAATAAGGGAATAAGGGAAAAAAAGAGGGTGTATCATCTTTGGAAGAAAGGGGAGGCAACCTACGGAATGTTTAGGGATGTTGCTGGGACATGCAGGAAGAAAATTAGGGAGGCAAAAGCCCATTTAGAACTTAGACTGGCCTCTGCTGTGAAGGACAACAAAAAGTCCTTCTATAAATACATCAATAGCAAGAAGAAGGGCAAGGACAACCTCCACTCCTTGGTTGACACGGAGGGGAACGTTGTAACAAAGGATGAGGAAAAGGCAGAGGGACTTAACACCTTCTTTGCCTCAGTCTTCACTAGCAGGGCACAATGTCTTCCAGACAGCTGGCCTGCAGAGCTGGCAGAAAGAGACAGAGAGCTGCATAGTTTCCCGCTGCTCCAAGAGGAAGTCAGAGATCTACTGAGCCGCTTGGACCCCCACAAGGCCATGGGACCGGATGGGATCCATCCTAGGGTGCTGAGGGAGCTGGCGGATGAGCTGTCCAGGCCACTTTCCATCATTTTTCAGCAGTCCTGGCTCACTGGAGAGGTCCCAGAAGACTGGAAGCTGGCCAACGTGGTGCCCATCCACAAGAAGGGCCGGTTGGATGAGCCAGGGAATTATAGGCCTGTCAGCCTGACCTCAGTGCCAGGCAAGATTATGGAGCAGGTCATCTTGTGTGCGATCACACAGCACTTACAGGATGGCCAGGGGCTCAGGCCTAGCCAGCATGGATTTAGGAGGGGCAGGTCCTGCCTGACCAACCTGATCTCCTTCTATGATCAGGTGACCCGCCTGGTGGATGTGGGGAGGCCTGTGGATGTGGTCTACCTGGACCTCAGCAAGGCCTTTGACACCGTCCCCCACAGCAAACTCCTGGCCAAGCTGGCAGCCCATGGCTTGGACAGGATCACACTGTGTTGGGTTAGGAACTGGCTGGAGGGCCGAGCCCAGAGAGTGGTGGTGAATGGCGCCACATCCAGCTGGCGGCCTGTCACTAGTGGTGTGCTCCAGGCATCAGTGCTGGGCCCCATGCTCTTCAACATCTTTATTGATGATCTGGATGAGGGCATTGAGTCCATCATCAGTAAATTTGCAGATGACACCAAGCTGGGGGCAGCAGTTGATTTGCTGGAGGGCAGAGAGGCTTTGCAGAGGGACCTCGACAGGCTGGACAGATGGGCAGAGTCCAATGGCATGAGATTGAACACATCCAAGTGCCGGGTTCTGCACATTGGCCACAACAACCCCAGGCAGTGCTACAGGCTGGGGTCAGAGTGGCTGGAGAGTGGCCAGGCAGAGAGGGACCTGGGGGTACTTGTTGATTGTAGGCTGAACATGAGCCTGCAGTGTGCCCAGGCAGCCAAGAAGGCCAATGGCATCCTGGCTTGCATCAGGAACAGTGTGGCCAGCAGGAGCAGGGAGGTCATTGTGCCCCTGTACACTGCACTGGTTAGGCCACACCTTGAGTACTGTGTCCAGTTCTGGGCCCCTCAGTTTAGGAAGGATGTTGACTTGCTGGAACGTGTCCAGAGAAGGGCAACAAAGCTGGTGAGGGGTTTGGAACACAAGCCCTATGAGGAAAGGCTGAGGGAGCTGGGGTTGCTTAGCCTGGAGAAAAGGAGAGTGAGGGGTGACCTTATTGCTCTCTACAACTACCTGAAGGGAAGTTGTAGCCAGGCAGAGGTTGGCCTCTTCTCCCAGGCAGCCAGCACCAGAACAAGAGGACACAGTCTCAGGCTGCGCCAGGGCAGGTTTAGGCTGGATGTTAGGAAGAAGTTCTACACGGAGAGAGTGATTGGCCATTGGAATCGGCTACCTGTGGAGGTGGTGGAGTCACCTTCACTGGAGGTGTTCAGGAGAAGACTTGATGGGGTGCTTGGCTGTATGGTCTAGTTGTTGGGTGGGTTGGACTGTTTGATGGGTTGGACACGATGATCTTGGAGGTCTCTTCCAACCTGGTGTATTGTATTGTATTGTAATGGACATCTAGAAGGTGGGACAACAGGTTGCATAGGTTTGGAAGAGACCCTCAAAGGTCAGCTTGTCCAACCCCCCTGCACTCAGCAGGGACATCTCCAACTAGAGCAGGCTGCCCAGGGACACATCAAATCTAATCCTAATCCAGGGATGGGGCCTCAACCACATCCATGGGCAACCTGTTCTAGTGTTTCACCACTTTCGTTGTGCAGAACTTCCTCCTGATGTCCAACCTAAATCTGCCCTGCCCCAGTTTCAAACCACTGTCCTTTGTCCTGCTACCACAAGCCCTTCTGAACAGTCCCTCCCCACCCTTCCTGTAGGTCTCCTTCTGATGTTGAAATGCAGTTCTAAGGTCTCCCTTGAGCCTTTTCTCCTCCAGCCTGAATATCCCAATTCTTTCAACCTCTTGATAGGAGAGGTGCTCCAGCCCTCTAATTATCTTTGTGGCCCTCCTCTGGACCTGCTCCAGCAGCTCTATGTCTCTCTTGTGTTGGGGGACCCACAGCTGGACACAGTACTCCAGAGTGGCAGAATCACCTCTCTCAACCTGCTGACCACACTGCTTTTGATGCAGCCCAGGCTGCCATTTGCTTTCTGGGTTGCAAGTGCCCGTTGCTGGCTCGTGTCCAGCTTCTCAGCCACCTCTCTAAACAATCCTGCTCTTGGAAATCCACTGGATTATGCAGTGTGTAATAAGCAACTCTATACCTGTCTCATATTCCACACAAAAAAGCCAAACCAAAACCCTTCCAGGAAAACTTGTGGTACCTGTGTTCTTCAGACGTATGTTGCTTTGATGCCTTTCAGGTCAGTGTGGGAAAACAGTCTGGTCTGTTTACTTTTGTTTTAATTGATCTTACTTTGACTTTGCATCCTTTTGCTGGGGCATCAGTGCTGGGAACGGTAAACAAAGCAAAGATCTATCCCTTGTTTGTTTCAGTCCCTTGTTATGTTTCAGTCAACAGGGGATAGGTTTAGGTTCAGATTCTAGTCTCAGTGAGAACAGTGGGTAGGTTCTCACTAGGTGGAATTTTTCAGAAAGCATCTGATGTTTAGTTAGCTAGTATCCTACTGAGTACTCTTGAAAATTTCACCCTTGGTGTCATTACTACTTTTGAAAATTTCACCCTTGGTGTCATCACTGTTTGTCCTGCTGTTTGGTCAGGTCATCTAACTTTTCTGTACTGCAATAATTTCTTCTGTAAGATGAGAAACTCAAACCAGCTTGTGACTTAGGCTGGAAGGGACCTCAGAGATCATCTACTCCAGCCTCCCTGCCATGGGCAGGGACACCTCTCAACTAGACTCAGCTGCTCAAGGCCTCCTCCAACCTGGCCTTGAACCCCTCCCAGTGAGAGGGCACTCAAAACCTCCCGGGCAGCCTATTCCAGAGTCTCACCACTGTCTTACTGAAGAACTTCTCCCCATGATCCAGTCTAACCCTGCTCTGCTTCAGCTTCAAACCATTCCTCTTTGTCCTGTCTCTAGACATCCTTATGAAAAGTCCCTCTGCAGCCCTCCTGCAGGCTCCTTTCAGGTATTGGAAGGCATCTCTAAGGTCCCCCTGGAGTCTTCTCTTCTCCAGACTGAACAACCCCAACTCCCTCAGCCTATCCTCATAGAAGATGTGCTCCAGCCCTTGGGCCATCTTTATGGCCTTCCCCTGGACTCAAGTTTCTATTTCTTTCCACTGGACTCTCTCAAAATAAGTTTGTTTTTTTTTCTCTTTTCTTGAGAGGCTTTTGGTTTAGATTGCAAGCTTTGTGGCATAGAAACTGAAACCTCTCCCTCTTGTTGGAATCATTCTTTTGTGGTAACAAAGCCAATAGTGTTACAGCACTATTGCTGCAACTCTCCTGGGGCAGAAATGTCAGTGCTTTTACATACAGATTTCAGTTTAGGACTGGAACCATTATAGTTCCAGGTAGTGGAGTCACCATCACTGGAAGTGTTTAAAAAGAGCCTGGATGAAGCACTCAGTGCCATGGATTAGTTGATTAGATGGTGTTTGGTATAGGTTGGTCTTGATGATCTCCAAGGTCTTTTCCAACCTGGTTAATTCTGTATTCTGTTTAGTCTTAAGGGAGATGGATCTGAAATTCTGAATCCAACTCCACTGTGTTTTTATTTATACAAAAGAGCTTCTACTTTGTTCAAGGGGGTGAAAGATTTTCTGTGTTGTTTTTAATAAGGTGAGTATTGTTGGCTACTCTGACCACTTAACTGGAGATGCTTTGCCTAGCTCTGCTTTATCTCCTGGAAAGATCACTGCAAAAACATTGCAAAGAAACCTGGGTTACCCAACAGAAGCCAGCCAGAGGTGTGATTGGACATTCCTCTATTGCTAGCAATCGAGATAACAGAGAGCAGAAAACAACTAGCAGACTGTTATCAATATCTGCTGACCCAACTTGTTAACCATCAGGGCACACTTGTCCTAGGAAAACCAGCTTTGAACACTCCTGGTATTCACACACAGAATGACAGAATTGTTAGGGTTGGAAGGGACTTCAAGGATCATCCAGTTCCAGTTCCAACCCCTCACCTCACAACAGAGCAGGCTGCTCAGAGACCCATCCAGCCTGGCCTTAAAAACTTCCAGGGACAGAAGGGATCTTTAGTCTTACTCTTTCATATTTTTTTTAACTCAAGTATTTTTCCAAGTCGTTTGGCTAAACCCTGTCTTACAATCTTCATTTAACAAAGTTGTTAATCATGTTCCCATGAAGATACACCAGCAGCATTCTCCTGGAAGTGCAGGTATGTCTGTATCCTGCTTAGGTGCCTGCTGCACATTTCATTGCAACAGCCCTGTAATTATTTTGTTGGTAGATACCTCATTTGGCCTGCTTGGGTTCTGCAAAACAACCTTCTGCCAAGTTGTGAAAATTATCAGCTTTGTCTTTTGTGTTGGGATATCAACTAACTCAGGATACAAAATAACAACAGTGGGGGAGAACAGATTTCTTACGAAAAGGAAGCTGCTCCAGTTCAAAAGGGAGAGGAAAACTGTCACATTTGTCATCAGGTGGTACAAAGGACAGTCCTGTCAGAGGACTGGAAGCTCTGCCACATGAGGAAAGGCTGAGAGAACTGGGTTTGTTCAGCCTTGAGAAGAGAAGGCATAGGGGAGACCTTATTACCACATACCAGCACATAAAGGGTGGCTAGCAGGAGGATAGAGATTCCCTTATCATAAGGAGTCCCATGGAAAAGACAAAGGGTGATGGGCACAAGTTACTGCTGGGCTCCAGAAGGAAATATTTCCCCATGAGAATAGTTAAACACTGGAATCATCTTCCCAGGGAAGCAGTGGCTTCCCCTACAGTGAGCAGTTTGAAGACTCAACTAGCCAGGGTGCTAGGCCAGCTCATTTCAAATCTAGTGTGACCTAGAAAGGTTGGACCAGATGATCCTTGGGGTCCCTTCCAACCTGGCATTCAGTGATTCATGTTACGTGGCCTTAAATATTTGGGATCTGTAAGTCTGCCGTGGAAATACAGGAAGAATTGTAATGAAATAAGTTAACCTGGTTTCCAGGTGGGTTCGTGAAAAGTGGATGTAAGTTGGTTTTCATGCATGGAAAAGCTTCAGGAATGATGAAGCTGTAACGGTTCTGTTCAGTGCCTTCAGATATCCATACCTGGTCATAAAGTCACTGAAAGCAGTGAGTCTTGACTGTGAGGTACTTCTGTTTGAAAACAAGCCAGGTGATCAAAACTATATCTCTGTGACTCAGCAAAATGTTTAAGCTGTCCATTATTCCAGGATTTCTATGAGCTGTCAGCTTTCTTCACTCTCCAGTCTGATTAGAATAATTTGGGGAGTATGAAGGGTTTTTATTTTAGGTTGAGGCTGTAGGGTATCTGGTGCATTACTTAAGAAAATCTGTCCTTGAGCATGAGGTATGATTGGAGGGGAAACATGGGACTTGGAGTTATTTAAGTTTCCCCTTCTGGGAAGGAACACCACCATGCACCAGTAGAGGTTAGGGGTTGACTTGCTGGAGAGTAGCTCTGCAGAGAAGGACGTTGGAGTCCTGGTTGATAATAAGCTATCCATAGGACAGCAATGTGCCCTGCTGGCCAAGGCGGCCAAGGGTATCCTGGGGTGCATTAGGAAGAGTGTAGCCAGCAGATAAGGGAGGTTCTCCTCCCCTTCTACTCAGTCCTAGTTAGATCACATCTGGAATATTGTGTCCAGTTCTGGGCTCCCTGGTTCACGAGGGAACTGACAGAGAGTCCAAAGGAGAGGTATGAGGACGGTTAGGGGACTGAAGCATCTGAGGCTGTTTAATCTGGAGAAGAGAAGTCTGAGAGGGGGCCTTATCAACATCTACAACAAATAACTGAGGGGTGGGTGTCATGGTGAAGGCGCCAGGCTCTTTTTGGTGGTTCCCAGTGATAGGACAAACAACAGCGGGTACAAACTGGAACACAGGAAGTTCTGCCTCAACGTGAGCAGAAACTTCTTTTCTGTGAGGGTGGCAGAGCCCTGGAGCAGGCTGCCCAGAGAGGTTGTGGAGTCTCCTTCTCTGGAGACATTCAAAACCCGCCTGGATGTGTTCCAGTGTGACCTGCCCTGGGTGATGCTGCTTTGGCTGGGGGGGTTGGGCTAGATGTTCTTTGGAGGTCCCTTCTATACCCTAACATTCTGTGATTCTGTAGCTGTTATCAGAGGTTTGATAATGAGCCATCTAATGCACAGGCAAGAGAAAACTAAATTTAATGGTCTTCTGAGAGAAATTCATCCATACTTTCACAGGGTCAGAAGAAAACATGCAAGGCAGAGCTTTGTGTAGAGATTGTCTTTTGTGAAGAAAAGCAGTGGAAAATTAGCCACATGCTATGCAAGCTAGGTATGGGGACTAGCTTTGACTTAGAGTGGCTGTTATGAATATGCCCTCAGAAATGAGCGGCAGAGATATCAATACAAAAAAAATTAAGTTTATTTTTTATATATATATATATATATATATATATATATATATAAAAAAAACCTCTGCAACGGGGTATGTACAGTCCTCCTTCACAGGTATCAATATTCAGTTAGTGGAACTATCTTTACAGAATGTCTAGGCATAGGTACTTAAACCAAAATAATTCACAGAACTTAGAATCAGACTGATCCGGAAAGCGGCGGGGGAGGGGGTTGGTCAGTGACCGGCGGTCCTCCACCTGGAGCGATTTCCAGGCTACCCTGACTGAAACTCTATGAAGAAGGGTCTGGCTTACTCACAAGCTGAGAGCTTCGTGAAGTCTTCCCTTGATAATATTTATAGTCCGCAGAACGCAGCACGGATGTGCCGTAATAAGGACACAGGAAATGGCGCCGACTGCGTGGCTGCGTCACGTGGCTGCTGCTTCTTCCACCAAATGGAGGTTCCCCGCTCGGGGTGGGGGGAGGCACTGTGGCAGTTTGCCAACAGTGGTTCACACGGGTTACCAGGTTTTCTCCTGCGGCGATGGATCATGCAACGGTTGATCCCACGGGGTAGTGTCCACGGCACTGCACGCAGTTAGGTGCAGGTGGCAAAGTACTACGAAGCCTCTTGGAGCACTGGCTTTAGTCCCGGGCAAGGTGAACCACAACAGCACTGGTGCGCACACAGATACAGGCTCAACACCAATGTGGGGGGGGGGCTCGTTTACCAAACGACCCCTATTTACCATTTGCCCCAATGAATACTGGTCCAATGAGCATCTGTTGCTAACACAAAGATTAACCAATGAACTGGCATCTACCAAATACGGTGCAAGCTTATGCTATACACAGGAAAACAAACATATAGCCTGACCCTTGTGTACCACAGGGGTGAGACCACGCCCAGGCAGGCAATTTACCTGGACTCAGTGGCGCCTTCAGAAAAGAGGAGGAACAAAGGAAGGCTAACACACAGAAAAGCATGTCCTAGAAATATTCAGGGGCACAATCCTGGCCATAAGCATCATCCACTACAGTGGCCCAGAAGCTCTTACTTGCCTGCTCAGGGATGCTGCAATATCAGGGTGGTTTTTGATACCAGAGAGTGGATGCTTTAGCAGCTTGTCAGGAGAATTAAGTCATTACCTTCCTCCCTTTCTTCTGAAATATTTGCTGGAGACAATGCTTCCAGTTGTGACAAAGACAGCAGACAGTCTCTGCAAGGGGACTCTGCTTCTTTCTTGTGCATGCTGGGGCAGAATTATATTGACTAAATATGAAAGCACCTAGAATACCAGCAGATGAAGAGAAAGAAAGGCCAAGAGGAAAGATTCAAATACCTTGCTTATTTGTTGAGTTAGGCTGTCAGGACAGGAGGATGAAGTTTCTCTCTCATGATACCCTGCAACAAGTAACAAGCAACTGCTAGATGTCAAGGTAACTGACGAAGAAGACAAGGAACATATATTAAAAAAACCTGCTTGAAGACAAGTTGCTTTCCAAGTCAGATATAGAATCATAGAATCAAGCAGGTTGGAAAAGACCTCAGAGATCATCAAGTCCAACCTATGACCTAATGCCTAACACCTCCTGACAACTAAACCACGGCTCCAAGTGCCACATCCAAGTCTTTTCTGAACACCTCCAGGAATGGGGACTCCACCACCTCCCTGGGCAGCACATTCCGTTGGTCAATTGCTCTCTCTGGGAAGAACTTTCTCCTCACCTCCAGCCTAAACCTCCCCTGGCACAGCTTGAGACTGTGTCCTCTTGTTCTGGTGCTGGGTGCCTGGGACAAGAGACCAACCCCCCCTGGCTACAACCTCCCTTCAGGGAGTTGTAGAGAACAAGAAGGTCTCCCCTGAGCCTCCTCTTCTCCAGGCTAAGCAACCCCAGCTCCCGCAGCCTCTCCTCACAGGGCTGTGCTCCAGACCCCTCCCCAAGCCTCGTTGCCCTTCTCTGGACACCTTCAAGAGTCTCAATGTCCTTCTTAAATTGAGGAGCCCAGAACTGGACACAGGACTCGAGGTGTGGCCTCACCAGTGCTGAGCACAGGGCAGAATGACCTCCCTGCTCCTGCTGGCCATACTATTCCTGGTGCAGGCCAGGATGCCATTGGCCTTCTTGGCCCCCTAGGCACACTGCTGGCTCATGTTCAGCTGCTGTTCACTGGTACCCCCAGGTGCCTTTTTGCCAGGCTACTCTCCCGCCACTCTGACCCCAGCCTGTAGCATTGCATGGGGTTGTTGTGACCAAAGTGCAGCACCTGGCACTTGGATTTGCTAAATGCCATCATGTTGGACTGTGCCCTTCTGTCCAGCTTGGCAAGGTTCCTCTCCAGAGCTCTCCTACCCTCTATCTGAAACATCATTTTTTTTGGTCCACACGAACTGGGTAATGAAAGAAAAAACACAGAAATCTTGCTTTGCTGCTTGTTCTGAAGGCTGGTGTCACCCAGTGCCTCTCACCAGAAGACACAATTCACTCTTGCCAGAGGAAGCCAGGTGCTAGGACTAGGGAAAAGAACTATAATTAAACTCCACCTATCTTCAAATGCAGGTGAAGAAACTGTAATTGATGAAATGAATCTGTACAATTATACAATATTTATACAATTATAAGCTGAACATGGAATGATTAAGTGATTCATGAATAATGAGCAAGTACTCACAAATCTTAATGAAGAGATCCAATTCATAGTTGCTTTGGGACCAGGAGCTTTTACAAACCTGTATCTGTAACCAGAAAGGAATTTGGATGCCTCATGAGGGAGTGAATGAAACGTGAGATTTTTGAAAATTATTATTATTATTACTCTGAGAAATCCCATTGAAAAAAATAAGCAAAAACCTTATTTTTGTATTTATTGGGCAGTTTGGTGGATTAGATTTTTCATTTGTTACTGAAAGGTTTTCACAAGGGCTTGTAGAGAGAGGGTGAGAGGGAATGGATTGAAGCTTGAGGAGGGCAGATTTAGGCTGGAGGTTAGGAAGAAACCCTTGACAGTGAGGGTGGTGAGACACTGACACAGGTTGCCCAGGGTGGGGGTGTGGATGCTCCCTCCCTGGAGGTGTTCAAGGCCAGGCTGGATGAGGCCTTGAGCAACCTGGTCTGCTGGAAGGTGTCCCTGACCATGGCAGGGGAAAAGGAACTGGATGATCTTGATGGTCCCTTCCAACCCAAACCATTACATGAATGCATGACTCTACTGCCTTTGTTAGGACACAGGAAAGATTCTATTTCTCTGAGGTCTTTTAGGAGAATCTCTCAGTAAACTATGACTGTCCCTGTCAAGTCAGATAAAAAGACCACTTCTTTCAGGAGCCTGTCTTCAACAGTGGTCAATAGGTGATGCCAAGGAGAAGAGCAGACATCCTCAGGCAACATTCCCTGCCTTTACTTGCACTGTCTGTAATCAGCGCTGGATAAGTATTTAGTTATTTATTTATTTTTCAATGTATACAGAGAAGATAGCGTCACAGAATTGTTTTGGTTGGAAAAGACCTCTAAGATCATCGAGTCCAGCTGTCAACCTGACACCACCAGGGCCATTAAACCGTGCCTGCACGTTTCTGGAACACATCTAGGGACAATGACGCCACCACCTCCCTGGGCAGCCTGTGCCAATGCCTGACCACTCTTTCAGTAAAGAAATTTTTCCTAATCTCCAAACAAAACCTGCCCTGGCACAACTTCAGGCCATTTCCTCTCATCCTATCAGGTGATACTGAGGTGAAGAGACCAAACCTCACATTCACAACATAGCAACAAAACCACCAATAGTTTATGCCCAAAAAGGAAACTTTAAAAACTAGGATAAAGTGTGTAAAGCCCTAACAACCTTGATATGCCTTTGTAGCTGAACCTGATTTCAGCAGGTTGGAGACCTCCTGCAATCCTGAGAAGAGTAGCAGCTGGAGAGGGATCTCCAGGCATAAAACATACAAGCTGTTTCCACTTCAGCTGAAGGGTGTTCTCCACATGTTTTAGTACTGGTTGATACTTCACAGATTTGTAGAGTCGGTCCAGCTATTACTGAAGGTGCAGCAGCCACAGAGTTAATGCAAAAACACTGAGACTTGATCCATGGGCTACTGCATTAAAGCACTGACTTGGGCCTGTGCTACCTGCCTCATCAAATTGCTCCTTAGAAATCTCTCCACAGAATCCTCTTCAGAGCTGCCTGTAATTTCCTCCCATTTCCCACAAGAGGGACAGGAGAACTCTTATGAAAAGTCCATCTCCAGCTTTTCTATAGGATGGCTTCAGGTATTGGAAGGCAGCTCTAAGATATTCCCCCAGAGTCTTCTCTTCTCCAGGCTGAACAATCCCAGTTCCCTCAGCCTGTCCTCATAGCAGAGGTGTTCCAGACCTTGAATCATCTTTGTGGCCTCCTCTGGACTCACTTTAACAGCTGTGTGTCCTTCTTATGATGGAGTCACCAGAACTAGACACAGTATTTGAGGTGGGGGTCTCAGTACAGCAGAGTCAAGGGGCAGAATCCCCTCTCTTGTCCTGCTGACCACAGTCCTCTTGATGCAGCCTAGGATATGATTTGCCTTCTGGGCTGCATGAGCATATCTATACATACCTAATGAATTGGTGGGTCGAAAATAAACCATCATAGGATGCTGTTGACTGGTTTATCAGAAAGAGAATGTGTCCAGAGAAGGGCCAGGAGGGTGATCAAAGTGCTGGAGCACCTCTCCTATAGAGACAGACTGAGATCGTTTGGAGAAGAGAAGGCTCCAAGCAGACCTTATTGTGGCCTTCCAGTATCTGAAGGAGGCTACAAGAAAGCTGGGAAGGGACCTTCCAGGGTGTCAGGTAGTGATAGGACTAGGGGGAATGGATCCAAGGTAGGGGAGGAGAGATTGAGATTAGACGTTAGGAAGTTCTTCCCCATGAGGGTGGCGAGAGCCTGGCACAGGTTGCCCAGGGAGGTGGTGGAAGCCTCATGCCTGGAGGTGTTTGCAGCCAGGCTGGCTGTGGCTGTGAGCAACCTGCTGTAGTGTGAGGTGTCCCTGCCCATGGCAGGGGGATTGGAACTGGATGATCTTTGAGGTCCCTTCCAACTTTGACAATTCTGTGATTCTCTTTAACTGTAAGTTATCACATAAAATTTGCATGTGAGATTCCTTCAAGAAGCTCTGCCACGCTTACAGGTGCTCTTCACAGCTGAGAACATTGTGGTGCGTTGTGGAAAACACAGATAAGGAAGCTAAGCATGTTTGATTCTGCTGTTAGTCCTGTTATGGCTGGTTGCTCCAACATTGCTGTGACACATTACCTGTGGTTATGAGTAATCATGGCCATTTAAACTATTACAAAACCATTTACAAGTGCTAAGCTTGTGTACACTAATTTTGAAGCTGATTATTGCTCCACCAGGGCAGTGCTGCTGTGAATTTGCAACACAAAGTGACAGAGCTGAAGATACAGAATCATAGAATTGTTAGGGTTGGAAGGGACCTCAAGGGTCATCTAGTTCCAACCTTCCTGCCATGGGCAGGGACCCCTCACATTAGGGCAGGTTGCTCCTTTCTTGGAATAAAATGTTGCTTATTCCTAAACCTTTTATGCTACAGAGTGGGAAGTGTCAGACCATAGGTGTCAGCACTGCGCAGCTTCACTGCAAGTGCAGAAGGAGGCAGCTGGTGTTAAGCACGTTTGTCACCAGCTAGGCTTTCAGAGAGGAGAATGCCTGTGAAGAAGTGCTGAGGCAGTGTTTGACAGCTGTTACAAAACACCTTTTCTAGGGGATATACTGGGCAATAGAATACTGTGAGTCAGAAGATAAACGCTGGGAAAAGAATAATGCGTGCCTTGTGTTTGCTCTGGCACATTGCTAGCGCACTGAAAGGAAGACTGCCTCTGAAAATGACACTTTCATCAGGATTTGCTGCCTTGTGGCTTGCTTCAGAGAGGGTTCCTGGGAGGGAGGCTTTGATGTAGTGCATTCCCAGGGATTTTGAGAAAAGCAAAGGACCTAACAGAAACTAGCAAGCCTGGGGTGCGGAAGAAGGGGAAACAAAGCCACAAACATCAGAACAGAGCAGATATGATTAAGTACAGTATTAGGAAACTTCTGAGAGACTTTGGAATTCTGCTGTTTTGTGGAGAAATTTTTTAAGTGGAATTAAGGGTTTAGGTACTTTGCTCATGAAACTAACAAGTGTCATATCTAGGGGTCTGCAGACAATTAATTCTGTGGCAACTCTGGAAGGAAAACCAGGAGGGCTAAAACAGTGCAAAATACATGATTGTGTAATGGAGAAACCAGAAGAAACCACCACCAAGGAAATGGAAGACAAAGTCTTCAAAGAATTGGTTTTCCTCTGTGTTTCACTGGAATACTGCACCTATGATCCAGGATGTGAGGATTCAATCGAAATAGGTAAGCCTGAATGTTTTAAGAACCCAGTGAAACCATTGTGATCCTAGCCCAGCAGCTCTTTTGAGCTGCTAGGCATCCACGTAGAATTTGTATGCTCAGTAAGTCATTCTGACATCTGATTTTTAAAGGAGATTGAAGTAAAATGTTCATTCCATTTCCATTTAAGAACCCAGAAAACTCTTTAAAAGGGCTGTTCAGTCTGGAGAAGAGAAGGCTCCAAGGAGACCTAATTGTGGCCTTCCCGGATCTGCAGGGGGCTCCAAGAAAGCTGGGGAGGGACTTTTGAGGGTGTCAGGGAGTGATAGGACTGGGGGGATGGAGCAAAACTAGAAGTGGGTAGATTCAGACTGGATGTTAGGAAGAAGTTGTTCCCCATGAGGGTGGTGAGAGCCTGGCACAGGTTGCCCAGGGAGGTGGTGGAAGCCTCATGCCTGGAGGTGTTTGCAGCCAGGCTGGCTGTGGCTGTGAGCAACCTGCTGTAGTGTGAGGTGTCCCTGGGCATGGCAGGGGTTGGGACTGGCTGATCCTTGAGGTCCCTTCCAACCCTGACAATTCTATGATTCTATGGTCCTCTTTCCTAGCCCCCAGCGCTTCTGATCCGAGTGTCGGTTCTGTGGAACTGCTTTGATCTGGGCAAATACACATGTCTTTAAATCATGCCCTGGCAGGTGGAAGGTGCTGTAAGGGAAAAAAAGAAAAGAAAAGGGTAGTGAAATATTGCTGCTGTCAGCCAGGGAGCTGATGTGCATGGATGGAGGAAGATTGGAGTAAACAGGTGCTCTCCTCCTAGACCTCTGTGTAGGGAATGCCACGTGGATGGCTCTGCACAGAGCAATGGAAACGTAGCTCTTCCTTGTCAACATCAGGTGAGGGACAGTTGGGAGAACCTCTCCTCCCCTGGAGTTTGCACTGGATTGCAAAACACTGTGAATTCCTGGCAGCCCTGGCGGTGGCACACTCCAGGTGCCCTGAGCCTGGCAGTGTAACCTCAAGGGAAATGCAGCTGAGTTGTGATCTATCGCTGTATAAAAGGGGGCGGGCTGCTCTTGCTGTCCCAGCTCCCTTTCTGTCACGACTGCCGCTGCAGAAGCACCAACCCAAGGCAGCTGGCACGCCTCTTCCTTGTCTCTTATATAACATAGGGTTGCACAGGGCGCTGATGTAGAAACAAAGTCAGTCTTGAGGGAGACTCCAATTTCTTGTCCTATCGCTGGTGCTCCCTTGGCTGAGGGGTGTAGGGCTGCTCTTGAGAGGGTGATCTGTGGCCCTGTTGGAGTGACCTGTGGGAGGTGTGCAGGATGGCTCCCAATGAGACGAGGGATGAATTGATTTTCTTTGTGAATGGTAAAAAGGTAAGGAAGATTCCAGCTTTCTGTCCAGCTTGCTCCTGGATTGTGGTTTGATGACTTACTTCTTTTTCTACTCTTTTTCCTCCTCTGGAGTTTTCTAATTGCCTCGACTTTTAAATACTAAGTTGTGAGGGCTATTTATTTGCTCTTGCTCTTCTTTGACTTCACCTTGTGAATTATGCCCAGGGAGGTGGTGGAGTCACCATCACTGGAAGTGTTTAAAAAAAGCCTGGATGAGGCACTTGGTCCCATGGTTTAGTTGATCAGATGGTGTTGAATGATAGGTTGGACTCAATGATCTCTGAGGTCTTTTCCAACCTGGTCAATTCTGTATTCAAAGAGTGACACAACTACAGAATGCCCCTTTTGCATTTTAGATTTGTCAGCAATGATTTACTGCAGTTCTGACATAACTGCCCTTAAATGAAGATGCACTGACTTAAGTGCAGGCATTGCTACTAGGAATAATGTCAGTAATTACCACAGATCTGGAAAGTGTAGGCATCCATACAGAATTTGTATGGTCAGTTAAGTCAGTCTGACATTTCATTTTTTAAAGGGGATTGAAGTGAAATGTTCATTCCTTTCCCATTTAAGAAGCTAGAAAACTCTTTAAAATCTGAGTCCACCAACTGATCCTCTTTCCCAGAGCAGGTGCTGGGAAGTGACTGTCTCACAGGAGGCTTGCACATGTGGGACACCTTTGAATACTTTGTCCCACAGCCCCCTTTGTCAGTTTGGACTACCCTTGACTCTTCAAAAGCTTTTCAAGTCAAGGCTGCCTCAGTTTTGGATTGAGTAGCAAGTTGGTTCTGTTTCTGAGCTCAGCTCAATGCTAATCTTGCCTCACCACCTCCCCCTTGCTGAGATACTCGAGCAGGGAAGCTTGTGCCAAAGGAGCTTGCAGCTGGGAAAGCTGAGGAGGAGAGTGGGTTTCATATCCATTGTGTGCTGTGCAGCTGAGACTTTTTTGGGCCTTCCCTGTACACTGCTCAGGGGTAAATAATAGGCAGCACTAACTTTGGGATGGAGAATTCCTTTTTTAACCCCCGAGGGACTGCAGAATATTCTTAGCTGATTAAAAAGCTCCATGCCCTGCCCTATAGACTGGCACAGGAGTACCATCAGTTTTGCTTTTGTTGGTCTTTCCTGCTAATTTGTCCAAGTCTAAATGTGGATAAGATTCTTGTTACAGTTAGGGTGTTTTACTTAGGAATTTGGATCCCAAAGTGGATTGGAATTTGAACTTTCCAAGGTGCTAGAGCATTTGATGTCAAAATTTTCTCAACCAAGAGCTAGGTGAAGAATGAAATTTATCTGGAGTGGATTATAAATCAGTCAAGGAACTCTTGAATGTGTTACTCACATAGAACCCTACCCTGGTTCTGCAGTTTTATGAAGAAGGATGACAATGAAAACTTTTCTGACACAGATCAGTAATGGTTCATATGTCAGCTTTAATTGACATACACAGCCATCCATTGTTGCTAAATGGAGGTGAAAACTTGAAGCTCCTAGTTAATCATGACTAGCTAATTGAGTCTGGTAACTGAGTTTGTGAAGCAGAGGCACAGGATGACCTGTGAGCAGCATCTGATTAATTTTTCGGCTATGATGGGCAAAGGTGTTATATGATTAACTTGTCTTCTTCCTCTGTGAAGGTTCTAGAGACTTCAAACCCTTCTTCTGAGAACCTCAATCTTTGGAGGGTGACCTGGGAGCTTTTTGCAGGAGGAGGTTGGCACAAACATCTTGGGCAATCCAGACCTTGATACAGGCCAAGGCCATGGCCAAGAGTACAGTTTTCCTTTCTTTTTCTGCTGTGCTCTAATTAAAGAATTGCAGTTCTGGTGCCAGAGTGGCTAAGGTTCAGAACCAATATGCTGCTCATAGTAGGTATGAAGAATTAATAAATAAATTTCTCTCTCTGTTTTCAGCTGGTGCTGCAGCACTGGTTGGTGCTTAGGTGTTACAGGAGCCTTGTTCTGTGTGAATCATTAGTAAAGCCCTTTCTGAAGGAGACTCTTGGCTAACACAGCCAAATGTGTAGTAGCCAAAGCAAAAGAGAATAGCCTGAGCAGCACAGAACTGGTTTGTTTATGCATGTGGAGTGAGGCACAGGAGAGAAAGAGCAGCCTAGACTCTGAAGGCTAACAGCAGAAAGCAGCCAGATCCTTTTGTATCTGCTGTCTGCTCTTGTGATATCCTGGAGCTATGGAATGTGCTGTGAATGGCATTGCCCTTGGGGCATTTCAGCAGTTTTTATAGCACTGCAGTTCCTGCTTACAAAGGGCACGTCTCAGAGGTGAGCTGCTGCACGTGTGAAGGGCTTTGTCACGGTGTGATGTTGGCAACTGCAGGCTAAAAGAAACACACCAGGCTGGAGGTGGCTGTGAGCAACCTGCTGTAGCGTGAGTGTCCCTGCCCATGGCAGGGGGGGGTTGGAACTAAATGATCCTTGCGGTCCCTTCCAACTCTAACAATTCTATGATTCTATGTTGAATGCAGCTAATGGTACCAACTCATTCCACCTGTCAAGGCTATCTCAGCATCCGTCTCTGCTGGCTCATGGAACCAGCAGTGCTAGCAAAGAAGCAGGTTCCACTCGATCAGAACAGAGAGGGCTTCCTGGATTGTATGCAACCCAGAGCTTCTTTCTTTTGTCTTTTTTCCCCTCTATTTTTGTTCTTTTCTTTCTTTTTTTATTCCCTTTTTGGGTGTGCTGCCAAAGTGGCTTGAGTTACACTCCCACCAAATCATAGAATCATAGAATTGTTAGAGTTGGAAGGGACCCCAAGGATCATCTAATTCCAACCCCCTGCCATGGGCAGGGCCACCTCACACTGGATCAGGTTGCTCAGATGTGCTGATGCGCCTGTCAATATGATATTTGGTTTTAAAAAAAACCCAAATACCCCAGTAACAGAGCAAAAAGGAAATATTTCCTTAATGGTAATATACAGTTAGGCTGATCCTATTCATTGAAGGCAGTGGGTAGAATTCAGTTTCCTCCTGCACAAAAACACTGAGAGGTGGTGGCAAGAATTGTTTTGATGGGTAAGGTACTGAGATATTGAGCTGTGAATCATAATGTTCTGGGCATCAGACAAGAGAAGATGTTATCCCCACCCACAGTGTTGTAAAATATTTGAAGAACAAATCGCCACAGGTGACTGCAAGAAGCCACTGGAGGAATGACATGTTGGAGAACAAAACCAGATCAATGACAGAGAACAAAAGGCAGGAACAGGGAAAAGTTCTTCTGCTGTGGCCAGCACTTTCAAGACCCATCTGGATGTGCTCCTGTGTGACTTGTGCTAGATTCTATGGTCCTGCTCTGGCAGTGGGGTTGGATTCTATGACCTCCAGAGGTCCCTTCCAACCCCTGACATCCTGTGGTCCTGTAATCTGAACGCAAAGAAGTGTCTCCTTAGTCTCTGATGCGTGAGATTTGCTTTAATCCAGAACACCCTCCAAACTCTTACCCCTTATCTCCCTCTCATCCCAAGTCTCTGCAAGCCCTGAAGATACAGAGCAACAGTGGAGGTGTTTGAAGTGCCTCCAGTAGGAACTAGGCATGGTGGTTTGAGCAGGGTAAGAGTGTGGTTTGTGCAGGACATGTTCTACTACGTAGTGGGAGCCACTTTCTTATAAAGTTGAGCAAAGGATTGACTTTGGGGCTCAACAGATGTGTGGAGCTGAGTGGCTAAATGCTTTGCTGAATCAAGGCTGAGGCCTGTGTTTTCTTTCTAACTTCTTGAAAAGAAGCCCTTGTGCCAGATGATTAATTTGAGTACATAGTGGAGTGCTTCTTGGATGCTTGCAAGAAAACTTCTTGAGACATTTTCTTTCATCTAAGCAAAGAATAATTCAAATAGTCTTTAACTGTCTGGAAAACTGTCCTGAAGCATTTTCTGTGCCTGGCTATCTTAGAAGCTGCTTTGGAAGAGTTTGCAATGTCCATTGGCACAGTCCTGAGAAAGAAACTCAGCTTGACAATTTGAGTATGAGTTCAGAGTTCACAGTCACAGAATCATAGAATGTTAGGGGTTGGAAGTGATCTCAAAAGATCATCCAGCACAACACCCCCTGCCAGAGCAGGATCACCCAGGGCAGGCCACACAGGAACACATCCAGGTGGGTTTTGAATATCTCCAGAGGAGGAGACTCCACAACCTCTCTGGGCAGCCTGCTCCAGGGCTCTGTCACCCTCACAGTAAAGAAGGGTTTTTTTTCTCCTGTTGAGATGGAATTTCCTGTGATTGAGTTTATGTCCATTACCCTTTGCACTGTCACTGGGTGTCACTGAAAACAGCCTGGCTCCATCTTCCTGGCAGCCACCCTGCAGATATTTGTAGACTCTCAGCCTTCTCTTCTCCAGACTAATCAGCCCCAGGTCTCTCAGTCTTTCCTGGTAAGAGAGATGCTTCAGTGTCTCAACCATCCTCATAGCTCCCTGCTCAACTCCCCAAGCAGTTCCCCATCCCTCTTCAACTGGGGAGCCCAGAGCTGTGCATAATATTCCAGATGTGATCTAACTACGGCTGAGTAGAGGGGTAGGAGTACCCCAGTGCAGGAATGAGACATGCAAAAAATGACCAGTTGTGTTTTGCAGCAGCAGCTTTATTGGACAGCTCTAAAAACAAGGTCTCAAAGAGGAAGCATGAACCTTGCCTGTTTAGAATAACCTCATTACGTGTCAAAGGCATAAACCAGAAGCAGTGCAGATGTTGTGAAGGTTTCTTATCAGTAAGAAAAAAAGTCTCACCTAAATGGCCTCTCTTTCAGTTTGCCCTTCAAGCTAGGAGGGATTAATTTAAGTAAACTATAACTACTGTACTTAGGACTTGCACACTGTAAGAGCCAGAAGCACAGGATTCCATTCTGGCACACAGTGAGCTTGGAACAGTTTCTTGGTGCTCAATTAATAACAGGAAATCGAAAGACAAGCTCTGCAGCCTTCAGGAGAACTTTGGTTTCTGGCCATGGGGCAGAGGTTGAAGTAGAGTCTGATTTTATGTCTAATAGATAAGTGCTAAGAGTGTTTTTCACTGACTCACAATGTGCAGAGAAAAAAAATCTCTCCTGTTTGGCATTCTTCATTGCCCCATTTAGGACAGCTACTAATTGAACACTGGCTGATTTAATGCTTGCAGGGAGGGACAAGAAACTTCAAGGTAATGGTTGGAGCTTGCTGGCTGTCTTGCAGTATCTGTGTTGGTCACATTAGGGTTTCCACTGTTGGCTTTTTTGTTCTCTGGAAAGTCTGTCCCTGATGCTGTTTCTGTCATCCTGCCCATAGCAGGGAGGGCTGGAACTGGGTGATCCCTGAGGTCCCTTGCAACCCTGACAATTCTATAGTTCTGTGACTGCCTGCTCATTTTCTTTTATTCTAATTGTAAGAAGGGGGAGGGGGCAGAAGTAAGCTGTGTATGGTCAGTAAAGATGAGATGCAGCTTGGGCAGCTGTCAGGAGTTCAAAATTTGGATACACAAGACAGTTCTTCCTCTGCTCAGCACTAATTCTGCTTGGTATTTATTTTATTTTGTTTTCTTTTACTTTACTGTATTGTACTTTATTTTAATTTATTTATTTTCCTTTATTTAATTTTATTTAACCTTATTTTATTGCACTTTATTTTCCTTTATTTTATTGCACTTTGTTTTATTTCATTTTACTTTATTACTTTCATTATTTTATTTAATTTTCATATTTGCCTCATTGTGCTGTGTCTGAAAACCCCTGACTTATGTAATGCATCTACTTTTATTTCTGCCACAATAAATTCAAGGAAACCATGCAATCACAGAATGTTCTGGGTTGGAAGGGACCTCCAAAGGTCACCTAGTCCAATGCCCTCTGCAGTCAGCAGGGACATCCTCAACTAGATCAGGCTGTGTCTGGATACGTGACCAGCATTCTTGAACCTAGCGCGGGAGTTAACCACTGGTGCTGCTTCCTGCTTGGGAAAAGAATTTGCAGAAAGAGTCAACTTTCTCCTTCCAGTGTGTGTTGTAAAGCACTCTGTAACAATACCTGTCCCTTCTTGCAGGTTGTGGAAAAAAATGTGGATCCAGAGACAACTCTGCTAACCTATCTCCGAAGAAAACGTATCCAGTGTCAGAAGAAACTGCAGAAGGCTTCAAATGCCTGCAGCATTTCAGAGTTGCTTACTGTTCTGTCTGCCACCTGAGTGCTAGGCAGAGCTTGTGCACAGAGTGTAAGAGGATAGTGCCCTGCATGGTCTGGTGTCACAGAATCACAGAGTGTTAGCAGTTGGAAGGGACCTCTAGAAATCATCTTGTCCAACCTCGCTGCCAGAGCAGGATCATAGAATCACAGAATTGTCAGGGCTGGAAGGGACCTCAAGGCTCAGCCAGTCCCAACCCCCCCTGCCATGGGCAGGGACAGCTCACTCTACAGCAGGTTGCTCACAGTCACATCCAGCCTGGCCTTCAAAACCTCCAGGATCACCTAGAGCTGGTCACACAGGAATGCATCCAGGCAGGTTTTGAAAGTCTCCAGAGAAGGAGATTCCACAACCTCCCTGGGCAGGCTGTTCCAGGACTCTGGCATCCTCACAGTGAAAAAGTGGTTGCAGCTGTTTTTCCAATCTTAAGCAGCAGCAAATTTTCAATAATAAACTTTTAACAAATCAACTTTAAATAATTCATTAACACTTTAAAGAGGAAAATGCTTGGAATTACTAGAATCATAGGATGGCTTAGGTTGGAAGGGACCTTAGATATCATATAATGGAAAAAGCAATACCGAGGTGACAATAAAATTGAAGTAAACTTGTGTGTGTTCCACACAACCTGTAAAGAATTTCTGGGGCAAAACTCTCCAGCCGCTGGAACTACTTGATGTACAATAATTTGGATAGTACTGGATAGTTAATATCCAGTAACTTGATGATCCTGTGGCTCGTTTATCATATGACAGAGGGATGCAAACTCAAGAGGCAGGGTTGCCACCACACACTGTGGGCATGTTTACATGAGCATACACAAGCAGTCACGTTTCACTCCTGTTGAAAACTGGTCACCACATGAGTCAGATGAGTTTCAGGAGCTGGATAGTTATTACTGTGATGCCCAGGCTGGCTCAGCCAGGTCTGGTTTGGTAGGTGGTGTCATTCCCTGTTTTCTGAGTTCTGTCTGGCCAGGTGGGTGTGTATTGTGGTAGTTTTAAGCCATACCTTTAAATTTTTTCTCAGATCTTGAACAGAAAAGTAGTAAAATGTAAATAAATCACTATTGGGTACAAAAAGGAAATAAAGATAATTCTAAGCAGTCCCCTTGGAGAGATCTACCATAAGACTGGTTGTACCAAAACCATTTTTTCTTCTTGCTTCTTGGCTCTGGAGAGATACTAACTTGCTTCTGCTTGGCTGCATTTTTTGGTTAAATCTATCAGCAACTTTCCCTGCCTACCCAGACCCCCTGTACAAAAGGGAGATCTGTTCAAGATCTGTGAAAAATTTTAAATGCATAGCCTTAAACTACCACAGTAGCTTTGTCAAACTGTTCACATCCCTGTTGATGTACTCCTTAAAAAGAATGGTGCACACTTATTTCACCATGCTACCATCTCTGTCTGACATTGTTGACCTAATTGTGGCCTTCCAGTATCTGAAGGGGGCTGCAAGAAAGCTGGGGAGGGACTTTTGAGGGTGTCAGGGAGTGATAGGACTGGGGGGATGGACCAAAACTAGAAATGGGGAGATTCGGATTGGATGTTAGGAAGAAGTTCTTCCCCAGGACACTAGTGAGAGACTGGCACAGGTTGCCCAGGGAAGTGGTGGAAGCCTCATCCCTGGAGGTGTTTGCAGCCAGGCTGGATGTGGCTGTGAGCAACCTGCTGGAGCGTGAGGTGCCCCTGCCCATGGCAGAGGGGTTGGAACCGGATGACCCTTGAAGTCCCTTCCAACCCTGACAATTCTGTGATTGTGTGACATCTGAAGTCAGTGTGGAGATATAAATCACACTCCTTCTTCAGTATGAGGGTGGTGAGACTCTGGAACAGGCTGCCCAGGGAGGTTGTGGATGCCTCCTTCCTGGGGGTGTTCAAGGCCAGGTTGGATGAGGCCTTGAGCAACCTGGGTCGGTGGAAGGTGTCCCTGCCCACGGCTGGGAGGTTGGAGTAGGATGATCTCTGAGGTCCCTTCCAACCTGAGCCATTCTGTGACTCTGTGACTCCTCTTTGGGGTTTCCAGCAGAACTATCACCAGCCTTACTTTGCCTGACCGTTGCTTGGGTGGCTAATGTTCAAGAGGGAAGATAAGTGGCATGACTTTTGTGCCCGCATTCACACCTCACCTCTAGAGCCCTTTTATGCCTGAGCTTATTAATACCTGAAGCAAATAGCTTTGTAAAGAGGTAATATGAGCTCTCCCAAACCTTCTGATCTTCTACATAAACATTGTGGTGAAGTTTTTTGTAGTGATCTGGTTAAGGTCGGATAAATACTTTGAGGAACATTTGTTGGTTTGGGGTTTTTTTGAGGCAGATTAAGACTGCTGTCAAGAGAAACCTTGGATGGCATAAGAAAGCTGTATCTTTGTGGAAGCATGCATGTGGTTCTGGGAGAAATAGGCATGGTGTTTAGGCACATGATTCAGTGGTGGACTTGGTAGAGTTAGGTTTATGGTTGGACTAGATGACCTTAAAGGTCTTTTCCAGACTAAATGATTCCATGATTTCCATGATTCTGTGAAAATAGTCAGTTCCAGAGCCTTTGCAGTGAAGGCAAAGATGATTTGAGTTCCCTCTGGCATGATGGCTGTTCCTTTTCCTCACACCTAAGGTGATTACCTCAGCCTGGACATGTGCACATTGCCACTGAAAGCAGCTGTTCTTTTCCCAACAAGAGTCTCTCAGTGCTGGCTAATCCTCTTGACACTAAATAACAGTGGGTAATTACCTTCTAATGTGAGAAGGAATCTAATGGCGAAGGGGCTCGAGGAACTGTCTCCTGAAATCCCTTAGCAAACCAAAGGATGTGATGCCTGACTGTAAAGTAGAGAGATGAGCTTTGCAACCTGCTTAGGCCAGCCCATACACCTGGTGAGTTCCCAAATGTCTGTGCAGTGGCTCTGTGCACCTCAGTTCTGGATCTCAGAGCCTCCCTCCTCTGGTTTTGTAGGAACCAGGATTCTGAGGAGTGTGCTTGGCTGGTTTTTGTCCTTGGCAATGAGGAAGCCATCATCAGTGGGGCCCAGAAAGAAACTAAAGTGGCCTGACTCTGACTCTTGAGATGCAGGTAGTTTGTGAGCAGTTCAAGTGTTATGGTCCCGTGGCAGTGGGAGTTAAACTAGTCGTAGCAATGCATGACTGCCCTGCCTGGGTGCCTTCTAGGTGGTGAGAATCACCAAGTGTAGGAAGAAACCAACCACTACCGGTAAGAGGTGCTGAAGGAGATGTCACAATGTGTCTCAGGGATGTGGCTGTGTGCCTGAACATCTCCTGCTCAGCAATTACTGAGTTCTTTGTCTCCCTTGTGTCATTTTCTTTTCTGAGTCTAATTGAAAGTGGGAATTGTTGAAGTTCAGAAATCTTTTGTTTATTCTGAGAGTCTGCTGGAATGTGGACTTGCCTCCTTACTAGGCCTTTTGAGTTATGATCTCAAAGTTTACATGCCAGCATTTGAAACTTTGCTCATGTTAAATTAAGGTATTAAGCAGATAAAAATAACCCTCAGTGCTCAGGTTTCCAGCAAGAACTTGTTGCAAAAGCCTGACTGACAGCTCTAGGAGCAGGCTTCTGCCCAAACTCTTTGTGTTTTCCTTGAATCTTGTTCTCTCAGTGGGCCTATGTGGGACAAAACTAGGCTGTGGAGAAGGTGGATGTGGTGCTTGCACTGTGATGATATCCAAGTACGATCCCTTCCGGAAGAAAATCCTGTATCCTTTGCAATCTGAACTCTTCAGCAGAGAAACGAAGTGGGGACAGATCCAGGTTCTTGACATTTCAGAGGTGGTACTATTAAAAGAAAAATGTTCTATAATGTGTGTTTCTGCCAAAATATGATTTTCCACGTGAACTCAGAAGCCTAACACAAGAAGGTGTTTTTCCCTACAGCATTGCACAGTGCTGCCGGGGAACTCTTTCTTCATGCCCTGAACTATCTGCCCTGACTTTAGCACTCAGATCATCTACCTTTTCCCAGCTCATAGAACCTTCCTCTTCCTCTCTTTCATTGTAATATGACTTCTTGCTGTGGTGAATCAAATGGTGATTACTGTGATAAAATCTTTATTGTTGTTCTACTACTACAATAATCAGGTTTCTGTACACCAGCAGATATTACCTTCCTTTCTCTTGTAACCTTCAGAATTACTCTTATTCCCTGAGACATAAATGTTCCTCATGTTCTGTCTATAATTCATTGAGGACTGAAGCAGTGGAATCACCTGTACTCGGTCCTGGTGAGGCCACAGCCTGAGTTCTGTGTTCAGTTCTGGGCACCACAGGGTAATAAAGACATTGAGGTGTTGGAGGGTGTCCAGAGAAGGGCAATGAGGCTAGTGAGGGGTCTGGAGGAGTGGTTGAAGGAGCTGGGGTTGTTTAGAAGGGAAGGCTGAGAGGAGACCTCATTCCTCTCTGCAACTACCTGAAAGGAGGTTGCAGTGAGGCTGGTGTTGGTCTCTTCTCCCAGGTAACTAGTGCTGGGACAAGAGGAAATGGAGTTTTGTTGTGCCAGAGGGAGGTTAGGTTGAATATTAGGACAATTTCTTTCCTGAAGGTGTTGGAACACGCTTCTCAGGGAGGTGGTGGAGTCACCATCCCTGGAGGTGTTCAAGAAGCTGTAGATGTGGCCCTTCAGGATATAGTTTACTGGTTGTGGTAGTTGGGTTATGGTTGGACTCAATGATCTTAAAGGTCTTCTTCAGACTTAATGATTCTATAATTCCATGATTCTATGAAAAAGGGGAATGGGGAGGGATAATGAGGCAGAGGGACAGGCCCCATTTCTGTGCTGTGAGGAGTGGGAAGCTCTGAAATCTTGGATATATTTGGAATAATACGTGGGAGATACTTTAACTTGGCCTTAAACGGGGTATCTTTAGGGTCATTTTTTTCTCTTGATAGAAAACAGTCTAGTCTCTAGGCTAGTCTCTGTAAGACTTTTTGCAACACTGTCCTCTTTTGCCTTTAGCCTGGACTTTTCCCCCATGGGTAGCTGCTACAGATGGTTTCCTGGGTAAAAGGCCAGGAGATCTAGGCTCTTACGTAGGTGCATGTAGGCCAGGCCACTGTCTAACATCTTGGTGTTTGTAGCCTGCCTCTATAAATTGATTACATGGGTTCTGCAGCCTAACATGCAATGAGGATGTGCAAAGTTGCTCTTCCTAGTCGAATGCTATGGTGCATACTCAATTTAAGCTTCAAGTGAAGTTGAAGGGAAATTTGGCTGAGGAGGTGCTGTAGGATTTGGCTTCTAACAAATCACATCTAAGTGCTCCTCTTGCATCCACTTGCTCCAGTTTCTGAGTACTCTTCAGTCCTCCTGTTCCTCTCTTCATCTGTCAATCAGCCCTGCCAAATGAAATGACCTTAATTTGTTATTTTAGCCACCATACTGCCAATGCCTGCCTCTTCCCTGTCTGTGCCCTGCATCATGTAGCTGTGACTACTGTGGAAGGCATAGGAAACACAAAATCCAGGCTGCACCCAGCCCAGGTAAGCTGTGAATGCTGCCAACTTGAAACCTTTGTCCGTATTTTCTTCTTGAGGAAACCTGGGACCTTCATCATTATGTCAAAGCTGGGAGTTTGACTTTGCACATGAGTGGCCTTTACATGCAAGAATGGTTAAGTGATAGAATCAATGTCCTGGGTCAGTGCTGCAAGCTCTGCTATGTCCTGGCAAACTAACTGCTGGCTGGGTTGCTGATGCCTGTGTTCTAAGGCTACATGGCTGTATTTGGTCCATGTCCTGGACCAAATCCTGGGAACTGAAAAGGCTAATGTGTTGAAAGCCTCCTTGAGGTCTTTAGGACACTTTATACTACAGCAGGTTGCTCACAGCCACATCCAGCCTGGCTGCAAAAACCTCCAGGCATGAGGCTTCCACCACTTCCCTGGGCAACCTGTGCCAGTCTCTCACCACCCTCATGGGGAAGAACTTCTTCCTCACAGCCAATCTGAATCTCCCCACTTCTAGTTTTGGTCCATCCCCCCGAGTCCTATCACTCCCTGACACCCTCAGAAGTCCCTCCCCAGCTTTCTTGGAGCCCCCTGCAGATCCGGGAAGGCCACAATTAGGTCTCCTCAGAGCCTCTCTTCTCCAGACTGCACAACCCCAACTCTCTCAGTCTGTCCTCATAGCACAGCAGCTCCAGAGATATTACAGAAACAAGCACAAGGATGAACCCACCTCACCCATGAACATCACCTCACCCACTGTGAGCTGATGGTTGTTGTTACTTTTTCCTCAGGAGAGAATAGCAAAGAGCCACGGGTCTCAATGTGGCTTTTGCACTCCAGGCATTGTCATGTCCATGTACACCTTGCTTCGGAACAAGCCTGAACCCAAAATGGAGGACATAGAAGATGCTTTCCAAGGTAATACTCTTAGACCTACTGAGATACAGTCTGTTCTCCTTTCATTACCTCTGTTTCACAAAATGGGATGGAGGTGCACCTTTGTTTGATGTATTTTGTTGAAGGTGGAGGTTAAGAAACTAATTTTTCCACTAGGAGAATGGCCAAGTGCTATGATATGAACAAAAATGGCCTCTGGAAACCCTCAGTGAAGCAGGGGCAAGTAGCTTCAATCTTAGATCAGGTTCCCACTAAGCTTAACACAGAACAAGTGGCCCGTTCCTGGGGTCTTGCATGAGCCTCCACATCTCTTTGTTTATTCATTGCTGTCACAAGATCTTGCAGAGGTGACAGCATCTAAGTGAAGGACCAAGAGAGTTGGAGTGGGGCAGAATATAGATGAAGAAATCATCTGTTGCTATTGCTGAGGTTAGAGCTGTTACCATGCTTTTGGCAGTGACTTGAGAGAAAAGCACATACAGAATCATAGAATCATAGAATTGTCAGGGTTGGAGGGGACCTCAAGGCTCAGCCAGTTCCAACCCACCTGCCATAGGCAGGGACACCTCACACCACAGCAGGTTGCTCACAGCCACATCCAGCCTGGCTGCAAACACCTCCAGGCAGGAGGCTTCCACCACCTCCCTGGGCAACCTGTGCCAGTCTCTCACCACCCTCATGGGGAAGAACTTCTTCCTAGCATCCAGTCTGAATCTCCCCATTTCCAGTTTTGCTCCATCCCCCAGTCCTATCATTACCTGACACCCTCAAAAGTCCCTCCCCAGCTTTCTTGTAGCCCCCTGCAGACGCTGGAAGGCCACAATAAGAACACAAACTCTTTGTAACTCAGGAGTGTGTACTGATTAGACTTCCACAGCCAAAGTAAATGAGGGCTGAATAAGGCAGATTTTGTTTGGTTGGTTTTGTTTCATTTTGGGGGTGTTGCTTGTGTTTTGTGGTTGTTTTGTTGCTGTCGTTGTTTTTCCCCCTAAATTAATTTAAGTTTAAAATTTCGGCAAAAAGTGATGGTAGAGTTGTTGCAAGGTCACTAATGATATTTTCCTTGTGCCAGGGTTTTGGTTTTTTTCCCAGTAGTTTTATCTGGATGTGACAAGCTTTGGGGAGAAACACTAGAATGTTCTCAAAGAAGAGAAGTTTGCAGCCAAATGGCACTAAATTTTTACCCTTTTCTACTCTGGCAATGCAGGAAACTTGTGTCGGTGTACAGGGTACAGACCCATTCTGGAAGGATACAGGACATTTGCTACAGTAAGTGGCTTCAAATGGTGTTTAAAACAACCTAGAAAGCTGACTGTTTTCTCCCTCTGATATTGAAGCACCTTATGAGCTGAAATGGGCAGGCAGGAACATGCTGCAACAGGTCAGCTCCAACCTGGCCATCACACTGCAGGGTACTGCCTTCCATTAGCAAGGGAAACACATACTTGCTTGCCATGTCCTGTCTCCTCTTTCAGCTTTGGATACAATAAATGGGGGGTCTGTTTCTCTCAAAAAGGCAAACAACCCTGATTGATTTCCTTGGAATCTGCAGGTGTTTCTCAGAAAGGTTTTTGTCCCTGCAAGGTCTCAAATTGCTGTGGCAGAGTAGCCAATGATACTGGATGGTGTCGTGATGGTGAGAGGGAAAATAGCATGGTAGGCTGGATTTTCAAAGCTATAACCTCAAATCTGCTAATAGAGTGTTAGTTTGGATGTTAGTCACCTCTCTGGCCCTGCCATGGTCATAGAATCACAGAATCATTCAGGTTGGAAAAGACCCCTGGGATCACCAAGTCCAGCCATTGACCCTACTCTACACAGTCACCCCTAAACCATAGCCCCAAGTACCACATCCAAACCACCTTCAAACACATCCAGGTTTGGGGACTCCACCACCTCCCTGGGCAGCACATTCCAATGCCTGACCACTCTTGCTGGGAAAAAATGTTTCCTGATGTTCAGTCTAAACTTACCCAGTCACAGCTTGAGGCCATTCCCTCTTGTTCTATCACTAATTACCTGTGAGAAGAGACAAGCACCAACCTCCACAAGGTCCTGAAAGGTAGTTACAGGAAGCAATGAGGTCTCCCCTCAGCTTCCTCTTCTTCCAACTAACCATCCCCAGCTCCTTCAGTTGCTCTTCATCAGATTTATTCTCCAGGCTCTCCCCAGCTTCCTTGCCCTCCTCTGCACTGGCTCCAGCACCTCAATGTCTCTCTTGTGTTGGGGTATCAAAACTGGACACAATACTCGAGGTGTGGCCTCACCAGTGCAGAGTACAGGAGGACAAACACCTGCCTGGTGCATCTACTTAGAACCACCTGAGGTGGTTTGAATGTCAGTCTCTTGGAAAGCACTGCAGCTACCTATGTCCTGGTTAGCATGGTCCACCACCACCACACACGTTTTCCTTCTGAATTTGGGAGGTACAAGAGGGAAGGGACAGGCTCTGCTCACTTGCACCCTGGGATAGGACAAGGGGCAATGAATATAAACTCCGGCACAGGAGGTTCCACCTCAACATGAGGAGGAACTTCTGCACTGTGAGGGTCCCAGAGCCCCGGAGCAGGCTGCCCAGAGAGGTTGTGGAGTCTCCTTCGCTGGAGCCTTTCCAGCCCCACCTGGATGTGTTCCTGTGTGACCTGTGCTGGAGTCTATGGTCCTGCTCCGGCAAGGGGTTGGACTTGATGATCTCTAGAAGTCCCTTCCAACCCCTTGCATCCTATGAGCCTGTGAGCAGTTTTATGACAGCTGTAAGCAATGTGTTACCAGGTCCTGGTACACTGAGGTAATCCATCTTTCTGTGAGAACAGACAGAAAGCCAAGTTAATCCCTCACTATTATCTTTCCCAAACTTTGCAGACCAATGACAAATGAGGTAACTTAATGATCATCCTAATAAATTGTACAATTGGAACTTCTTGGGATATCTGGAGGGGGGAAAAAAGTTCATCACATTTCATGTACCAAGTGAGGTAAAAACACTGGAAGGATAAAAGCAAAGAGTTAAGGCATAAACTAATGTGAGTATAAAATGAATTTAGGGAAGAGAGAATATCATGAAATTCTTTGCCAGGAAATTCCAGTAGATTCCTGTGGATCCTTTGTTAGGAAGCATCCAGTGTTGCATAGAATACTCCAGCAATTAAGAGTGCTTGGAGTTCTTTTGTCAAAGTACTTTATTAATGAAAAAATGTTAATGCAAATTTCTGGAATCAAGAGATTGATAAAAGGTATAAGGGGGAGGGGGAATATATCCTGTAAAAGTTGGAATGTTCCAGTTTTGAGTAGAATAACAGAAGTGTGCATCCTTCTGCTTCAGAATGGGGGCTGCTGTGGAGGAAAAGCCAATGGTCCAGGCTGCTGCATGAATGGAAATGGAGACAGTGTGGTAAGGTGCCTCTGAAATATTAAGTTTTCCTCTGTTTCTGATGTTTTTAAGTCTTAGTGCTTTTAACTTAGCTGCATTTGTGCAACACCAATTAGACTAATTTGTATTTTCTACATCTGAAAAGGTTCTTTGACGTAATTTAACATGCCAATGTGAAAGAGATGTCACTTTTGATTGGCAGAAACCTGTTAGTGGGTTCAGGTTTTTGACCAACACACATTAGGATCAGAAAAATATGTCTGAAGCACCTGGAATGCTGAATCAGGTGGCATCTTCTTACTGTCTGTCATTCTTTACTCTGTGAAACAGTAACAGGCATTTGACTGGAAAAAGGAAGGAGTTAAGGAAGGAGGCAGAGTTCTGTATGGATAACTTTCCTCTCTGCTTTGCATTTTCTCTGTCACAGACAATGTTGTCCTCCAGCTTGTTCAATTCCTCTGAGTTCCAGCCATTGGACCCTACACAGGAGCCAATTTTCCCACCAGAGTTAATGGTAAGTTCATGAAAAAAACACGCTCAATGTCATTCAGTTGTCCACTGGTTACATTGTTCTGCATGGGGGTTGAGTTCTTCTGTGTCTCTGCCCTATGGAAACGACAGTGCAAAAGGTGGCTGTTGAGAAAAGAAGACGCATGGGCATGAATTCTTCCCTGTTTTATGAAAGGGAAGGCTTCTAAGCCACAGTGGCCTAAAAGACATGCAGTTCTTGCCCCAGCTGGCTGGTTTTCCACTGTCTCTCATCATACATGCCTGCCCTTGGGTTGCCTTCCATTCTGCTCACTGCCTATCCAGGGGTGGGGCAGTTGCTGACATCTATACTTCAATTTACTTCTTATACACTGAGTACATCCAAGTCTCAGCTATTTGCCCTGTGCCTCCCTGATAGTGCAGGAATAGAAGTAGGAGCTCTGGGATGTAGCTGAATATATGTTTCAACTAGATGACTTCCCCAAAGCACCAGCTTTTCTCCACTCAGTGTAGCAGGAGTGGAAGTTGGCTGGCTCACACTACCATCAAAAATTAGGTGAGATTAGTTTCTCTCAGGGGTAGTTTTTCACCTAAGCAAATGCACCCAAGCCAGGAATCTAGACCAGCATGTGGCATGTGCAAAGGCAAAGTAAGGCTAGTGATAGTTCTGCTGGAAACCCCAAAGAAGAGTCACAGAACGGCTCAGGTTGGAAGGGACCTCAGAGATCATCCTACTCCAACCTCCCAGCCGTGGGCAGGGACACCTTCCACCGACCCAGGTTGCTCAAGGCCTCATCCAACCTGGCCTTGAACACCCCCAGGAAGGAGGCATCCACAACCTCCCTGGGCAGCCTGTTCCAGAGTCTCACCACCCTCATACTGAAGAAGGAGTGTGATTTATATCTCCACACTGACTTCAGATGTCATAGTGACTTGAGAGAAAAGCACATACGGAATCATAGAATCATAGAATTGTCAGGGTTGGAGGGGACCTCAAGGATCATCCAGTTCCAACCCCTCTGCCATGGGCAGGGACACCTCACACCACAGCAGGTTGCTCACAGCCACATCCAGCCTGGCTGCAAACACCTCCAGGCATGAGGCTGCCACCACTTCCCTGGGCAACCTGTGCCAGTCTCTCACCACCCTCATGGGGAAGAACTTCTTCCTCACATCCAGTCTGAATCTCCCCACTTCTAGTTTTGGTCCATCCCCCGAGTCCTATCACTCCCTGACACCCTCAAAAGTCCCTCCCCAGCTTTCTTGGAGCCCCCTGCAGATCCTGGAAGGCCACAATTAGGTCTCCTTGGAGCCTTCTCTTCTCCAGACTGCACAACCCCAACTCTCTCAGTCTGTCTCCATAGCAGAGCAGCTCCAGCCCTCTGCTCATCCTCGTGGCCCATCTCTGGACACCTTCCAGCACCTCCAGATCCTTCCTGTAATAGGAGCTCCAGAACTGGAGGTGTTGAAGGCCAGGTTGGATGTGGCTGTGAGCAACCTGCTCTACTGTGAGGTATCCCTGCCCATGGCAGTGGGGTTTGAACTAGATCATCCTTGAGGTCCCTTCCAACCCTAACAATTCTATGATTCTATGTCATGCTTGGGGATATGGTTTAGGGGTGAACCTTGTAGAGAAGAGTTCTCAGTTGGACTTGGTGATCCTGAGAGTCTTTTCTAACCGGAATCTGTCTGTGATCTTGTGAAAATAGCTGGTGCCGCAAGTATATGCCAGAATTTTGGTCAGCTGGAGCTTGCTGTTGGGGGTCTTGCTAGGGAGATGTGGCAGCAGGATGCACCTGGCACGTATCAGGAGGGGAAGACTTTTGTCAGCATGACAAAGACTCTTGTCCCTTGTAGGAAAAGGATGGGGAACAGCTAACTGCCAACAACGCTGTGGATATCACAGCCACCCTGTCAGTAGTTTGCCTGAGATGGAGCTTGGCCTGGCACAAGCCTGGGGGGCATGTGAGCAGAAGCTGCTGGCTTGTGCAGGGTCTGAGCGCTCCCTGAATTCCCTTTTGCAGATGCAGAGGCAGGCGCAGCAGAAGCAGCTGTGTTTCAAAGGTGAGCGCGTGATGTGGATCCAGCCGACGACTCTCAAGGAACTGGTTGCTCTCAAATCCCAGCACCCCAATGCCAAGCTGGTTGTGGGGAACACAGAAGTGGGTAAGAGAAAGGAAGAGCTGGCTCCCGTTAAGAGCAGCTGGAAAAGCTTTCCATGGAGTGTTTAGTGAGAACAATGCAAAAGTAAACCTTCTTTATGGCACTGCCCTTGTGTAGCTGTTTAACCCTCAAGACTCTGTGTTGGGAACAAATTTCCTTCTCAAGTAGATTCATCTCAGAGTGAATGTTTTTCCTTGTCCTTTGCTGTGTGGGGTAAAAAAAAAACCTGAAAGATCATCTAGACCTTTGAGCTTTTCTGCTAGTTTTGTGGACTTTTGAGAAGAGGGCAGGGAGAAGCACCGAGTAAAATGTCTTCACAATCGAATGAATTCAGTTGTCAAACCTGCATTTGGAAAGATTTTTTTTTCCAGTGAGTAAACTCCCAAGACATAAATTCTGACTGGTTTCCTCCCCCCAAATTATATACTTATGCAAACACAGGTGCTGAAGAAGAGAATTCCGATGTGGTTAGTCATTCTGTTATGCTGGGCAATTGGTTCAGGAGGCAAGCCCCAAGCTTTGTGTGGATCATTGCATTCATTATTCTTTCCTGAAGGATTATGTGCAGTAGCCAGGTTCCACAAGTACTAGCCACAGTGTGTTTTAGGTTATTGTAAGCCTAGAAAAGAGTGTCTAAAGCTTCCCTGTGAGGATTCTGGTGTTAGTGGAAAACAGCTGTTTGATATCTCTGGTACCTTTTTTAATCTATGTAAGAGAATGAACTGACTCTGCTCCACCAGACCTGCTGCCACTTCAGTGAGAAATAGGGAACTTGGGCTCTCTGTCACCTGTGTGCAACTGAAGGAGTCTTACATTTTCCTTAAGGTATTGAGATGAGGTTAAAGAACATGTTGTATCCAGTGATAATAGCACCAGCGTGGATCCCTGAGATGAATGCTGTCCAGCAAACTGAAACAGGTGAGCAAAAAGAGGCAAAATGCCTCTGGAGTGAGTGAGGACTCCATGGACAATAAAGAGGATATGAAGGAAACCTCCCAGCTGAAAACTGATTTCTGTATGCGTGCATGTCCCTCCCATCCAGGGAACTCAGTGAGTGATACAGAAAACCTGATCATGGAATAACAGAATTCTTTTGGTTGGAAAAGACCTCTAAGATCATCAAGTCCAACCGTCAGCCTAACACCACCATGGCCATTAAAGCATGTCCCCGAAGTGTCATGTCCACATTCTATCACCTGATATTAGAGAGAAGAGCCCAACACCCGCCTCACTCCAACCTCCTTTCAGGGAGCTGGAGAGAGCAATGAGGTCTTCCCTCAGCCTCCTCCTCTCCAGACTAAGCACCCCCTTTCCCTCAACTGCTTCTCACCAGCCCTGTTCTCCAGACCCTTCCCCAGCTTCATTGCCCTTCTCTGGACATGCTCCAGCCCCTCAATGTCCTTCTTGGAGTGAGTGGCCCAAAACTCACCAGTGCTGAGTACAGGGGCCTAATCCCTTCCTGGTGCTGCTGGCTACACCATTGTGGATCCAGGCCAGGATGCTGTTGGCCTTCTTGGCCACCTGAGCACATTGCTGGCTCAGGTTCAGCCAGCTTTCAACCAGCACCCCCAGATCCTTTTCCACCAGGCAATTTTCCAGCCACTCTACCCTAAGCCTGAGAATTAAAGAGGGTTGTCATTAGAAGGTAGACATTTAATCTGTTTTGTGCTTGATGTTGCATGTGATTTAACTGGGTTAATAATGGGTTTCAAAGGGCAGTCTTATTTCTTTTTTTTTCCTTAATATAGAAATATTTTTAATTATTAACTGGGGGAAAGATGCTGGATTTTGACAGCCTAAAGTGACTAAATGAAATACTGCATTTATCCTCAGTGCGGGAACAAGTCAACCTTATAAATAGTTAGAAGCAATTAGGACAAGGGAGTGCATATGGCCTAATGCCTGGTAGCACATTTAAGGTGTGGAAACTGGAGAGGAGTTTCCAAAGGACTTCTCAAAGGATAAGCTAATACCTGTAGGAGGGCAATATTATCCCTAATGCTCGGAGGCAAAAGGGCAGTGTGGCTACTGTCATGTAACCTACAAGAAAGTTGAGGAGGGACCTTTCAGGGTGTCAGGTAATGATAGGACTGGGGGAATGGAGCAAAACTAGAAGTGGGGAGATTGAGATTGGATGTTCGGAAGAAGTTCTTCCCCATGAGGGTGGTGAAAGCCTGGCACAGGTTGCCCAGGGAGGTGGTGGAAGCCTCATGCCTGGAGGTTTTGAAGGCCAGGCTGGATGTGGCTGTGAGCAACCTGCTATAGTGTGAGGTGACCCTGCCCAAGGCAGAGGGGTTGGGACTGGATGATCTTTGATGTCCCTTTCAACCCTAACAATTCTATGATCCCATGTGAGAAACACTACTCCCATGAGCTATGGTGCAAAGGGGAATTTTGATCTGAGGATTTGATATTTACATGCAGTGCATGCAAAATAGTCTGGTGTGACTGAATGTCTTTTCTGAACCCAGCTCTCAGTGACACCTAAGTTTTGTAGATAGTCAGAACTGTTCTCCTGTACCCTGACACTTGGGGGGAACAACCACTCTTTTCACTTTTGTTTTTTTCACAGGGGTTGCCTTTGGTGCTGCCTGTACCCTGAGCTCAGTAGAGGAGGTGCTGAAAAAAGTCGTAGCAGAGCTTCCTCCTTACAAAACAGAGATGTTCCAGGCCGTCCTCGAGCAGCTGCGGTGGTTTGCAGGGCCCCAGATCAGGAATGTTGCTGTAAGTGACTTGGGAGCATCAAGGGCTGGAGTTTAAAGGTCAAGTCTGCAGGAGCTGACCTGCCTCATTCAGTTGTTGGTGTGCTTCTGCTTCTCACATAAGAACATTTGCAAACCTAGGCAAAGAAGCTAGAACACAGAAATGAACCCCAGGAACTCACAGCAACAGGGATCTCAGCTTCTGTACGTGTACACTGGTATCAGGGATTTAGCAAGCAAAGGAAACCTGGCAGTCGTCCAGGTCCTCCATTGCTGTTATCAGGATACGTGGGGGAAACTGCAGCTAAGATTTCTCTAATTTAACAGAAATTAATTTAGAGTAGTGGACAAACTTGCAAGAGGCAGGTTTTGACAGCACAGCTAAGATAGGCATAGTGTTAATGCACCACATCTGGCAAATTTTCCTCTGGTTTCAAAGGGAACGAGGAGATGGGTTCAGTATCTTCAAACCCCATTTACTGGAAGTAAAACCATCCATCAAGCAGATGAATCAACCTGCCAAACACAAGATTTTATTCCACAAGACGCTGTGCCCTACGTTAGCATTGCAGTCAAAAATCTTTGGGCTCCTGAATGTCACTGCAGAGCTGCTCCGTGCTTTCATGGATCTTCCCTTAATTGCAGCTACAGTGATTGAATTTTGGCATTGTTGGGCATACATGATTTGAGTACAAGATAATTCTGATGCATTACCCAATGACTGTTATTAAACCTGCTCCAGGCAAATGCTGGGACTGACTGGGGCAGCAGCTGGTTTTGTGGGGGTTATGCTTTCCCACTTCATCCAACACCTAGAACTGCTGAGTGAGCAAACAGGATTTATCAAAGCAAACTCATGCAGAGATAACCTCTGGTGTATGGAGTAATGCAGGATTACAAGATGCTAGGGCTGAGTCTTCAGGAGGTTTATTGTTTTTTTCTGATGCCTGTGTTATCCCTCCAGGCTCTTGGTGGCAACATAATGACAGCAAGCCCAATTTCTGACTTAAATCCTGTGTTAATGGCAAGTGGAAGCAAACTGACTCTGGCATCAAATGGTAAGTTACAGGAGAGTAGTGGGGATAGTCAGCAGTCTTCTGCTGTGGACTGCTAAGTCACCCCAGAGCTTGAAAGTAGAAGTTAACACTGTGTAAAACAGGACTGGTCAGAGTCCTCAGGGGTTTTGTCCGTTTTGTGGGTGGAGTCACAAGGCTATGCCTAAGGATGGCTTCCTAAAGAGTTTCTAACTTCAGTGCCAGAATGAACCTCTGGTACTCCGTATGTGCTCAAAGGCACATCCTTGTGACAAGCTGGTTCAAGTTATCTGTTCATGAGAAGCATACAGGGCTGAAACTGTTTCTGTCACTGTCGTATTGGGATCCTTGTGGATTTCTCAGATAATGATTGAAAGTTGTGGTTTGCTTTTTTTTTTTTTAACTTTGAAGAAAGGCAAATGTCTCAGTCTGTGTTTTGCTCTTAGGAAGGTTTTTGTTTCAAACAGGGTCCTTGAAGTAAGTGGGCTGTGCCCACTGTGATCAGTGCCTCTCTCTTGCACTGGTTTGTGTGGAGGAAAGGGGACAGAGGGAATTACGTTGGGGTGTTGGAAATTGGTTCACCTGGAGGTTCAGCTTTAATTGGATAAAGAAGGAGGGAGGTCTCTCTGATTAGTTCCTGAACAAATAGAATTTTGTGTGTAGGCAGAAGCTCTCTTACATTTCATAAGGACCAAGTAAATCTGAGACAATCCTTCCTGATTTGGCGAAAGACGGTGGGAGAAATGAAAACTGAGAGCAAATCAAGTGTGACTTGTGTAGATTAAAGGCTCTTTCACACATACTATTGCCATTCTTCATTTAAGTTACTCACCTCTCCTCGCTCTACAGCGGGCAAAAGGACCATCACAATGGACGAGAAGTTTTTCACTGGCTACCGAAAGACAATAGTTAAGCCTGAAGAAATACTTCTCTCTGTTGAAATCCCCTACAGCAAGAAGGTATGCTTGGAGGGAAAGACTTCAAAGTCTGTGGAGCTAAAATGCTGTTGTTTCAGTGTTAGTTTCAATGTTAAGCACTTTTTCTCTTTGGAGGCTGACCTCAAATAGCTTCTGTAATCCCAAGAAGTCCAGGAAGTGAGTACATTATGTGGAGACAACCTAGCAGCATACATTTTTTGACAAGCAAGGGGAGCTGGGCTCTCTGATAAAGTCTAGCAAGCCCAAGAGCTTTTCCTAGTGCAAGCAATACAAATTTTACTTTATTGTCTGGAGCTTTTTCAGTGCATTCAGTAAGGATGAAAGGTGTCAGAGTGATGTTCCCAGAGGTCTAAGCTCTGCTTCCAAAAAAGTCAGAAGCAAAAAATGCTAGCAGCTATTGAAGTGAAGGTTACCAAGGTTCCTGCTTCATTTCTTTGAATTGAAGGTGGTGGTGGGGAAGTCTGTATGTGTAAGAAAGAAGTTTAGTTTCTGCATCCTTGCCTTGCAAGACTGAAAGCACAGGGACTGATTTTTAGGGCTTTTGGCAATGTGGACTTGAAACTTCAAATTAAGCTGCAAAGCTTCCTTTGAGATGAAGCAATGAACACTTCCCTTCCACAGCAGCATGAATCACAGACTCCTTCTTTCCTTTAGGGCTGAGAACAGCAAAATGTCATTTCATGTCTGTGAAGGTTGTTTCTTAGAGATTGAGGTTACAAGATGAAAAATGCAAGGATTCACAGCGTAGGGTACTGATGGAGGGGGTCCAGAGGAGGGCCACAAAGATGCCTGGGGGCTGGAGCACCTCTATTACAAGGACAGGTTGAGAAACATGCTTGAGGTAGTGAATGGGCAACTCCATATTCCTCCTTCCACATGACAGTATCACAGGGCAAACAAACAGATGTGTATCCCTAGGTCACATGCTGCTCACTGATCTGAAAAACTAAAGCAGCTTTTGAACTCTCTGCTTCATGGGTTCTGCACATTGGCCACAGCAACCCCAGGCAGTGCTACAGGCTGGGGTCAGAGTGGCTGGAGAGACGCCAGGCAGATAGGGACCTGGGGGTGCTGGTTGATGGTAGGCTGAACATGAGCCTGCAGTGTGCCCAGGCAGCCAAGAGGGCCAATGGCATCCTGGCCTGCATTAGGAACAGTGTGGCCAGCAGGAGCAGGGAGGTCATTGTGCCCCTGTACACTGCACTGGTTAGGCTGCACCTTGAGTCCTGTGTCCAGTTCTGGGCCCCTCATTTTAGGAAGGGTTGACCTGCTGGAACGTGTCCAGAGAAGGGCAATGAAATTGGTGAGGGTTTGGAACACAAGCCCTATGAAGAGAGGCTGAGAGAGCTGGGGTTGCTTAGCCTGGAGAAGAGGAGACTCAGGGATGACCTTTTTGCTCTCTACAGCTATCTGAAGGGAGGCTGTGGACAGGCAGAGGTTGGACTCTTCTCCCAGGCAACCAGAACCAGAACAAGAGGACACAGTCTCAGGCTGTGCCAGGGGAGGTTTAGGCTGGATGTTAGGAGGAAGTTCTACACAGAGAGAGAGATTGCCCATTGGAATGGGCTGTCCAGGGAGGTGGTGGAGTCACCATCATTGGATGTGTTCAGGAGGAGACTTGATGGGGTGCTTGGTGACATGATCTAGTTGTATAGGTGGGTTGGATTGATTGATAGGTTGGACGCGATGATCTTGAAGGTCTCTTCCAGCCTGGTTTATTGTATTGTATTGTATTGTCCTGTCACTGCAGGCCTTTGGAAACTGTCTCTCTGCATCTTTCCTGTAGCCTCCTTCAGGTACTGGCAGGCTACTATTAGGTCTCCCCAGAGCCTTTTCTTCTCCAGGCTGAACACCCCCAGCTCCCTCAGCCTGTCCTTGTAGCAGAGCTGCTCCAACACCCGATCACTTTTTGTGGCCCTCCTCTGCATCCTCTCTGTCAGGTCCTTGTCCTTCCTGTATTGAGGGCTCCAGACCTGTACACAGTACACACCACATCCACACTGAGAGAGGTTAACAGCTTGTTCATGTTTATACTCCAGGGCATGCCAAGGCAAAGAATACAACAATGTTTTCCTGTCTTCCAGGGTGAATACTTCTCAGCTTTCAAGCAGGCTTCCCGTCGGGAGGATGACATTGCCATTGTGACGTGTGGGATGAGAGTCCTGTTCCAGGATGGCACCAGCCGAGTGAGGGAGATAAAACTAAGCTATGGAGGCATGGCTCCTACAACCGTCCTGGCACTGAAAACCTGCAAAGACCTCACTGGCAGGTAAGAATTAATCTGTGACAGAAAGGTTATCTGGTGGAGCAGTGCCCTTGTACTGGTGACTGTCCCTTTATACTCAGCTCTGGTGAAGCCACACCTTAAGTATGGTGTCCAGTTTTGGGCACCTCAATACAAGAGAGACATTGAGGTGCTGGAGCCAGGGCAGAGGAGGACAAGGAAGCTGTGAAGGGCCTGGAGAATAAATCTGATGAAGAGCAACTGAAGGAGCTGGGGGAGGTTAGTGTGAAACAGAGGAGGATGAGGGGAGACCTCATTGCTGTCTACAACTACCTGAAAGGACCTTGTGGAGAGGCTGCTCCTGGTCTCTTCTCACAGGTAATTAGTGACAGAACAAGAGGGAATGGCCTCAAGCTGTGACTGGGTAGGTTTAGACTGGACATTAGGAAACATTTTTCCCCAGCCAGAGTGGTCAGGGACTGCAATGTGCTCCCCAGGGAGGTGGTGGAGTCCCCAAACCTGGATGTGTTTGAAGGTGGTTTGGATGTGGTGCTTGGGGCTCTGGTATAGGGATGATCCTTGCAGAGTTTCTGGGTTGGACTTGGTGATCCTGAAGGCCTTTTCCAACCTGAGTGTTTCTGTGACTCTGTGACATGAGCACAAGATGAGAGCACAGCTGACACAGACTATAAACAGAAACTGAGAGCTTGCGAGGCTGCTGTGTCAGAATTGGTCTGCCCTGGTGATATTTAGTGCTGATCACAGGCTCTGCATCCCCTTGGCTCCCTTGCAGAGACTGGAACGAGAAGCTGCTGCAGGATGCGTGCCGCTCACTGGCAGGTGAGATGGAGCTGTCTCCTTCTGCCCCCGGCGGGATGGTGGAGTTCCGACGCACTCTCACCCTCAGCTTCTTCTTCAAGTTCTACCTGACAGTCCTCCAGAAACTCAGCAAGAGCCATAGTAGCACTGTGAGTGCTGCTAGGGGAGGCAGATTTGGGGAAGAAGGGGCCTGGGTGTGCTGTCTTGTTTGGGAAGGCGTGGAGAGGTTCAGATTCAAGCAGAGTGTTGCAATAGCTCCCAGAGCTGCTCTGCTCCTTACCTGTAAGGCAGTGCCTAGCGAATCTTCCCTCTTGCTGCCTCATGGCATTCCCACCATGCTGTGGAAGGATGCTGATCCATGGGTTCAGCAGGAGGGTTCCTGGACTTCTTCTCTCCCTTGCATTATGACCACTTCAGTGAGTCTGTGGCTATTCTTTGCACAGAGCCTGAGCCCTGTTTCCCTTTCAACCAGTCAAAGATGCACTATCTGACTGGAGAATGGAGAATGGAGGGATATCCTGGGCTACTGGGGAATGTGAGAAAGGGACTAGCAGGGAAGATGACTGTTCTTTAACATGTTTCTGGCAGAAAAATCTGTGTGAGCCCATGCCCTCAAACTACCTCAGTGCTACAGAGCTGTTTCACAAAGATCCCATTGCAAATGCCCAGCTTTTCCAAGTAAGTAGCATTGCCTGCATGACATGGACACAGGCTTTTCTGTATCTCAGATTGTGCTTATCCTCTTGTCTGTCTCAGCAGGAGCAGCATGTGAACTTACATAATGCCATTGATAAGGCTTCTCCCTGGCTCTCTTCCTTGCTTTAGGATACAGTGTTGTCCCCTGCCATTGCTCAAAATTGTTCCTGATGTGCACAACTTCATAAAAATTGTGCTGGGTAGCACTTCCTTTCTGCAGCCAGCTCCATATCCAAACTGAAATTGCCCTTCTCCTTTCCCCAGTCACAGCCTGCTTCTCTTTGCATTTCTCAGCCTTCAGATTTGGGATGTATCTTCTTCCTTATTTCTCCATTGGTGTCCTGTTCTCTTCTGCTTTGAGAGTAGAAGCTAGGTTCTGAACTTGAACCCTTATGCAAGCTGTCACATCAAACCTCTCTCTTCCATAGCAGTTTCAAGACCTGAATCCTTTTCACTTCATTCTCTACAGCTCCCTTTCTGCAGTCGATCTATCTTGTTTACCTTCCTTTCCCTCAGGTCTGATCCCTCATCCCATTCCCCATCTCACTAGAATGTCTCACAGTGCCTTTTGTTCTGCACTCAATGCTTCTGAGCCCTGCAAGTCAAACAGTAGTAGTCAGTTGTGTGTTTTACTCCAGGAAGTGCCCAGGGGTCAGGCAGTTGAAGATATGGTCGGCCGGCCTCTGGTGCATGTTTCAGCTGCCAAGCAAGCCTGTGGAGAAGCTGTTTACTGTGATGACATCCCTCACTATGAGAATGAGCTCTATCTGACACTGGTGACCAGCACCAAAGCCTATGCTAAGATCCTGTAAGTGCTGCACCTGCATTTCAGATGTTCGGAGCAGATTGAGGGAGGTTCTCCTCCTCCTCTACTCTGCCCTGGAGAGACCTCACCTGGAATGTTGCATGCCGTTTTGGGCTGTCCAGTTCAAGAGGGACAGGGATCTGCTGGAGAGAGTCCAACAGAGAGCTACCAGGATGCTGAAGGGACTGCAGCACTGCCCTGTGAGGAGAGGCTGAGAGCCCTGGGGCTGCTTAGTCTGCAGACGAGAAGACTGAGAAGGGATCTAATAAATGTCTATAAATATCTGAGGGCTGAAGCAGACTGGTGATCAAACCCCCAGTCAGATCCCAGATGGTTTGATTTGTTGCCCTTTCTTCCTTGGGCTCACATCACATTCGTGCATCAAGCTGCTCTTCTTTTGCACAGCCAGGCCCAGGGAACCATGAGAATGCGTTGGTAGGTCATAAACACTGACCAAAAGCAGGATGAGAAAGGCTAACAGTGCCTCTCCTCCTTTCTCTCTTTAGGTCTGTGGATGCTTCTGAAGCCCAGAGTGTTCCTGGCTTTGTGTGTTTTGTCTCTGCCAAGGATGTTCCTGGCAGTAACATCACTGGCATTGCTAATGATGAGACTGTCTTTGCTGAGGATATGGTATGTGCTTAAAAATAGCCTTTCCCCCCTTTCTTTCTTCATCACACAGCTCAGGAGATAAGATTTCTCATATTGCCCAGTGAAATATTCTACCTTACACAGAGATAAATTTTAACTACACTCAAGAGAAATCTTGGTGCCAAGTTCAATAAGGCCTGAGTCCCTTCATCAATGACATTGATGAGGGGACAGACAGAGTTTGCTCAGCAAGTTTGCTGATGATACCAAACTGGGAGGTTTGGCTGATAGCCTGAAGGCTCAGAGGCCATTCAGTGAGACCTGGAATGGCTGAGCGCTGGGCAGAGAGGAGCCTCATGAGGCTCAACAAGGAGAAGTGCAGAGCCCTGCCCCTGGGCAGGAAGAATAAACTGCAGCAGTACAGGTTAGGAGGTGATCTGCTGGAGAGCAGCCCTGTGGAGAAGGACCTGGGAGTGCTGGTGGAGAACAAATCATCCATGGGACAGCAATGTGCCCTGGGGGCCAAGAAGGCCAAGGGGATCCTGGGCTGCATGCAGAGGAGTGTGCCCAGCAGATCCAGGGAGGTTCTCCTCCCTCTCTACTCTGCCCTGCTGAGACTGGGGCTCTTTAGTCTAGAGAAAAGAAGACTGAGAGGGGATTTAATCAATGTTTATAAATATCTGAGGGCTGGGGGTCAGGAGGGAGGGGACAGGCTCTGTTCACTTGCACCCTGGGATAGGACAAGGGGCAATGAATATAAACTCCAGCACAGGAGGTTCCACCATAACACAAGGAGGAACTTCTGCATTGTGAGGGTCCCAGAACCCTGGAGCAGGCTGCCCAGAGAGGTTGTGGAGTCTCCTTCTCTGGAGCCTTTCCAGCCCCATCTGGATGTGCTCCTGTGTGACCTGTGCTGCAGTCTATGGTCCTGCTCTGGCAGAGGGGTTGGACTCAATGACCTTTGGAGGTATCTTCCAACCCCTAACATCCTCTGATCCTGTGATCCTTTGCCCCATGCCCCTCTCCCCAGGCTTATTTGCACTATTGCCCTCTAAGCTGCAGGTCACTGAGACAGGCTCCCTCACTCAGTTACTGCCCAAAGTTATTTGTCATAGTCCTCCCTTGACTGGTTTTAAATAGACTGAACAAACAGATGAAAAGCTGTAGAAAAGGAATAGGTGAAGAGAATTATCAAGAGGCTCTCAGCACATAGATACACACACCAAATGATGATGATGAGTCCTAATCTTGCCTGTAGGTCACTTGTGTTGGCCATATCATTGGTGCAGTTCTGGCAGACACACAAGAACATTCCAGAAGAGCAGCTAGAGCTGTGAAGATTAGATATGAAGAGCTCAAACCAATCGTCACAATTCAGGTAAGATGCCTCAGATCTGCTTCTGCAGTTAGATTGGGACGCTTTGCTGTCTAGCTAACTTCCCTTCTCACACAGGAGGAGGTTATTTAGCTACAGGTTCTGTTAGTCTTTGGAGGTGCAGCAGGATATGGAATGAATGAGTAATTTGTATAGAATTTGATCAGAGGGCTGGAGCACCTCTCCTACGAGGACAGGCTGAGAGAGTTGGAATTGTTCAGTTTGAGAAGAGAGGCTCTGAGGAGACCTAATTGTGGCCTTCCAGTATTTGAAGGGGGCTACAAGAAAGCTGGGGAGGGACTTTTGGGGGTGTCAGGGAGTGATAGGACTGGGGGGGGATGGAGCAAAACTAGAAATGGGTAGATTCAGATTGGATGTGAGGAAGAAGTTCTTCCCCAGGAGGGTGGTAAGAGACTGGCACAGGTTGCCCAGGGAGGTGGTGGAAGTATTTTTAAGGATGTGGCTCTGGTCAATATGGTCTAGTGTGAGGTATCCTTGCCAATGGCTGGGGGGTTGGAACTAGATGATCTTTAAGGTTCCTTCCAACCCAAACCATTCTTTGGACCTATGAATCTAGAAATGTGAACAAAATGTCAGAAGCCATTCTTCTTGGGAAAACATGAGAACTGTGGATTTCAAATGAGTTTGTTTGCTGGTCAGTGTTTCATCCCATGTGTTTTGTAATGTGAATTGTATCCAGGCAATTATGAGGAGGCTGTGCCTTGTCTAGTCTAGACTGATATTGGTACTGTCATCTGAGGGCAGAGGTTCTGTGTTCTTTGCATGATGGGTGATGGGGTCAGGGAGCAGTGTAATGCCCTGGATATCCATGAGGAATTAGTTTGGGACCTGATGAGCCACTTGGACACTCACAAGTCCATGGGGCCGGATGGGATCCATCCTAGGGTGCTGAGAGATCTGGCAGATGAGCTGCCAAGCTGCTCTCCATCATTTTCCTCCAGTCCTGGCTGACCGGTGAGGTCCCAGATGACTGGAAACTGGCCAATGTGGTCCCCATCCACAGGAAGGGTCGGATGGAGGAACCCAGAAACTATAGGCCGGTCAGCCTGACCTCAGTGCCAGGGAAAGTGATGGAGCAGATTATCCTGGCGGCAATAACTGTGCACCTGCAGGATGGCCAAGGGCTCAGGTCCAGCCAGCATGGATTCAGGAAGGGCAGGTCTTGCCTCTCCAACCTGATCTCCTTCTATGATCAGGTGACCCGCCTGGTGGATGTGGGGAGGCCTGTGGATGTGGTCTACCTGGACTTCAGCAAGGCCTTTGACACTGTCCCCCACAGCAAACTGCTGGCTAAGCTGCCAGCTCGTGGCTTGGGCAGCAACACTCTGCGCTGGGTTAGGAACTGGCTGGAGGCTGAGCCCAGAGAGTGGTGGTCAATGGTGCCACCTCCAGCTGGAGGCCAGTCACCAGTGGCATCCCCCAGGGATCAGTGCTGGGCCCCATGCTCTTCAATGTCTTCATTGACGATCTGGATGAGGGGATTGAGACAGTCATCAGCAAATTTGCAGATGACACCAAGTTGGGAGCAGATGTTGGTCAGTCAGAGGGTGGAAGGGTTCTGCAGAGGGACCTCGACCAGCTGGACAGATGGGCGGAGTCCAACGGGATGGCATTCAACAAGTCCAAGTGCCAGGTGCTGCACTTTGGCCACAGCAACCCCATGCAGAGCTACAGGCTGGGGTCGGAGTGGCTGGAGAGCTCCCAGACAGAGAGGGACCTGGGGGTGCTGATCGACAGCTGCCTGAACATGAGCCAGCAGTGTGCCCAGGTGGCCAAGAAGGCCAACGGCATCCTGGCCTGCATTAGGAATGGTGTGGCCAGCAGGCGCAGGGAGGTCATTGTGCCCCTGTACTCTGCTTTGGTTAGGCCACACCTTGAGTACTGTGTCCAGTTCTGGGCCCCTCAGTTTAAGAAGGACATCGAGACACTTGAACGTGTCCAGAGAAGGGCAACAAGGCTGGTGAGAGGCCTTGAGCACAAGCCCTATGAGGAGAGGCTGAGGGAGCTGGGATTGTTTAGCCTGGAGAAGAGGAGGCTCAGGGGCGACCTCATTGCTCTCTACAACTACCTGAAGGGTGGTTGTAGCCAGGAAGGGGTTGGCCTCTTCTCCCTAGCAACCAGCACCAGAACAAGGGGACACAGTCTCAAGCTGCACCAGGGGAAGTTTAGGCTGGAGGTGAGGAGAAAGTTCTTCACTGAGAGAGTCATTCGCCATTGGAATGGGCTGCCCGGGGAGGTGGTGGAGTCACTGTCCCTGGAGGTGTTCAAGAGGGGACTGGACGTGGCACTTGGTGCCATGGTCTAGTCGTGGGATCTGTGGTGACAGGTTGGTCTCAATGATCTCCAAGGTCTCTTCCAACCTTAGCGATACTGTGATACTGTGATACTGTGATATTTGTGGCTTCACAGATGATGTGTGGGAACTTTGCCTTTTTTGGAGGCTTTTAGTTATTTATTCAACCAAAAGCTGAGAGTGAAGCCAAAAATGTGAATGCTCTTAAAATTATTTGTTGTCATTGTTGTTTGATCACTCTGTGGTGGGTTGGGTTTTTTCATTATGGAGAGCTTCTGTTTTGGCAAAAGGGAAATGAATTCCTAAAACATTTACAAGAAAGATTATTGTGCATTAGCCTAGAAGCAAACTATTTCTGCAGAAGTTATCTTCTTTTCTGACTGATTTAGTTTCCTCCTTCTGGTCTCTTTTCCTTTTTCTTTGTTTTCCTTTTTCCTTTCTTTTATTTTTCCTTTTTCCCCTCTTTTCCCTCTTTTTCTTTTTTTCCCTTTTCCTTTTTCCCTTTTCCTTTTCTTCCCCACCCCCCCCTTTTATTTTTTTCCTTTTCCTGCCCCTTCTGTGCACAGACCACACTCCATGTAAGTTGTAAGGCATACCTCTGGCTACAGACCTCAAGGTTCTGGGTCTGTAATGCAAAATGGGTCACAAAGCTATCTGAGATTGTCCAGGTGTGGTGTTTATAGTGAAATTGCTGTGTTGCCAATAATCACTCTGTGTAGCTTTGAGTGAAGCCTCTTGGCTGCTATCATAGTTAGTGTTTGACGAGTTCCTGTGTTTCTTACCCTGGATATTTCTTCCTCGGCCAGAGGAAGCTTTGTTTGCTCTCCGCTTCCCCAAACATTTCACCGTATGATTTTGTCTCCTAGGAAGCTATTGAGAAACAATCCTTTTTTAAGTCTATAAAGAGGATTAAGAAGGGAGATGTGAAGAAAGGATTTGAAGAGTCTGATCACATTTTGGAAGGTGAGAATGAGCACTCATGCCTCTTTTTGAAACAGGATGGTTCGTGACAAAAGAAGTCTAGCTATCAGCTTGCTTTTCGTGCCTAATGTACTGACCTCATGAAAGTAAGGCTTGTGGGACTCAACTGACTTCACATTAAGTTTCAACCGTTTACATCTTTCATGAGCTATTTATGTATAATTTCAGTATCAAACAGTCCTGGAAGCTCCCAGCACTGCCCTGTAAGGACAGGTTTTTCTGAAGTAACTTCAGGTCCCTTCCAACCCTAACAATTCTATGATTCTATGAACAAACCAGGGCCAGGACTGAGACAGGAGGTTGCTTCTGTGACTCAATAGTGTGTAGCATCACTGCACATTGTACCTTTGGCACTGCCAGGTAAGATGTCCTGGGAAAGAGCTGCTTGCAATGACAGTTGATTGCCAGTTGGATTTTCTTGAGGCATTTTGGGTTTATGCTTTTTGTTTTCCTCTTTCAAAGTCCTTGTATAATAACCTTGCATTTGCTCTGCTCAGCTAGACTATGCTTGATTGGTTTTTTAGCTTTCATCCTAGTGGGGTTATCATGAAAGGCACCCAACATTCCTTCTGAAGGGATGCTGGGTCAAGGACATGGTGTGCAGGCTTCTTTTTCAAATGTCTTCCACTTGTGTTTTGGAATGAAGATTTCTAGAAAGGGGAGGGGATGCCTGGTTTGAGGTTGGGTTTGGGTTTTGGGTTTGTTTGGGGTTTTTTTGTTTGTTTACTTTTTGTCTTGTTGGAGTGTGTGTGGTTTTTTTGGTTTGGGAATTTTGCAAATTTCAAACCAGATGTGTCGATTTTTGATCTAGAGTCACAGAATCATAGGATTGTCAGGGTTCGAAGGGACCTCAAGGGTCATCCAGTCCCAGCCCCCTGCCATGGGCAGGGACACCTCACACTACAGCAGGTTGCTCACAGCTACATCCAGCCTGGCTGCAAACACCTCCAGGCATGAGGCTGCCACCACCTCCCTGGGCAACCTGTGCCAGTCTCTCACCACCCTCCTGGGGAACAACTTCTTCCTCACATCCAATCTGAATCTCCCTAATTCTAGTTTTGCTCCATCCCCCCAGTCCTATCACTCCCTGACACCCTCAAAAGTCCCTCCCCAGCTCTTTTGTTGCCCCCTGCAGATCCTGGAAGGCCACAATTAGGTCTCCTTGGAGCCTTCTCGTCTCCAGACTGAAGAGCCCCAACTCTCTCAGTCTGTCTCCATGGGAAAGGTTGTCCATCCTTCCTGTGGAGGCAGATCGAGAAAGTTGGGGCTGTTCAGTCTAGAGAGGAGAAGGCTCCAAAGAGACCTTATGCAAGGATATTCAATGCTGGGCAGGGCAAAGTGTTGTCATTTAACATGAGTCAAATGGGCAGCAGCTTGCAGGCAGTGCCTTCTAGACCAGGGACACCCCACCTCTGTGTCACCTCTTTCGCTTTTCTAGGAGAGATGTACCTTGGTGGCCAGGAGCATTTCTATCTGGAAACTCACAGTACTCTGGCTGTGCCAAAGGGGGAAGATGGTGAGATGGAACTCTTTGTATCAACCCAAAACCCAGCAAAAACACAGGTACCATCTCCCTGCCCTGCTACCTAAAACACATTTAGTTTCTCAGTTTTGGACCAGATAAATGCTTCCTTCTATGACTGGTCCTACCTTGTCTTGAATTAAAAAGGCTTAGAGCTAGGGATGGGATCTACAGTTCATACCCATTCATCTGGTGTCCTGGATCTGCTTCCCAGGTGGCAGAGATGTTTCTGTTGGTGACACATCTTTGTCTCCAGGGATTTTGTGTTTAACCTTTTCTGCAGGGGAGTCAGCTGCTCAGTAGGCATGGCTGTTGAATGACAGGTCAGAAAGAGAGGCACTGATTGTGTATACCAAATCTCACCTCTGAGAGAGGCTGCTGGCACTATGGATAGTCTTTGGCCTATTTATTGCCTCACCAAGACTGTCCAAAAGTGAGGAGAATGGATGGAATGGTACCAACATCGGACCCTATGCTAAAAGAGACATATGTCTTTGGTGACTCCTTCTCCTGTCAGTCCCTTCCTGAAAGTGGCGCTGTCTGCTGAACCACTGTGTGCCTTCCCACACTGGAGATGAAATGCTGGACTCAGTGGTTTCAATTGCAAACCCAACAGAACCTGCACCATAACAGAGTATTTGCACTGTTGGCAGTGGTTGCAGAAAGGCCATGTGCTGATACCTGGTTGCTAGCCCTCAGCTGAGCTCTGCAGATGTTCTGCTGCTCTGTTTTTTCTGTAGGAGTTCACTGCTAATGCACTGGGAGTCCCTTCAAACCGGATTGTGGTTCGAGTGAAAAGAATGGGAGGAGGATTTGGAGGGAAAGAGACTAGGAGCACAATTTTGACAACTGCAGTGGCTGTCTCAGCCATCAAGTAAGTCTGGGTGTGGGGCACAGGGCTTTTTCCTTTCAGACTGCCTGGAGTCCCATTTGCTGAGTCTGGTTACTGTACAGCTGATAGGAAGCTGGGATTCCTCAGAAGAGATGTCTAATAGGCTTTTAGCTGGTGGGAGGACTTGAACCTGCTCAGAGGGGCTAAGCTTATCTGGGAGTGTCAGCTTTTAGTAGGAAAAGGGGGAAAACCCTTTCCTTTGCTGCTCCTTTGGTGCTCTCTGGCAGTTCTCCTATCTCAGATCATCTGCCTCTCTCCTTCACCCCAAATCCTTTAAAAATTCAGCACTAGCCACACTTGTTTTGTATAATAGAGGTATGAGGGTCTCTTGCTTGCTCAAAACTCCGCTACACCAGCCTTGCACCACTATTGCCCTGCTCTTTGGATTTTTTCCTTAGAATCATTACAGTATTACAGTATTACCAAGGTGGGAAGAGACCTCAAAGATCATCGAGTCCAACCTGTAACCACAAACCTCACGACTAGACCATGGCACCAAGTGCCACATCCAGTCCCCTCCTGAACGCCTCCAGGGACGGCGACTCAACCACCTCCCCGGGCAGCCCATTCCAATGACGAATCACTCTCTCGGTGAAGAACTTTCTCTTCACCTCGAGGGGACCTCCAGAGATCATCAAGTCCAACCCCCCTGCCAGAGCAGCATCACTTAGGGTAGTCTGCACAGGAACACATCCAGGTGGGTTTTGAAGGTCTCCAGGGAAGGAGACTCCGCAACCTCCCTGGGCAGCCTGCACCAGGGCTCTGTCACCCTCACTGTGAAGAAGTTTCTCCTCATGTTAAGGTGAAACCTTCTTTGTTCAAGTTCATCTCCATTGTTCCTTGTCTTACAATTTTGCACCACTGAAAAGAGCTTGGCCCTCTCCACTTAACACCCACCCCTCAGGTATTCATAGGCATTGATCAGATCCCTCTCAGTCTTCTCCAGACTAAACAAGCCCACGTCTCTCAGTCTCTCTTCACAGGGAAGATGCTCATCCTCATAGCTCTCCATTGGATTCTCTCCAGCAGTTTCCTGTCTCTCTTGACCTGGGGAGCCCAAAACTGGATACAGTATTATTGCAGGTGTGGTCTCACCAGGGCAGAGATTCTATGATTCTTTTAATTATGATGGGATGATGTAGTTCATTATGATTAGATTTTAAAATCCCTATTACTGATTCCTCACATTTCCTGCTAGCAGTTTCTCATGATTTCTAGAAATACCAATGCAAAGAAGCTGCACTAAAATCTCTACAGCACCTTGGGAAGGGTGGCAAGCCACTGAACAGAAACCCATACTTTCCAAACTTCTAAAAGCTGCTGGCTGTGCTAGAATGAAACTCCTCTATTTAAAGCAGCTGAATTTTCCCTGTCTCCTTTCTCTAACTAATCAGTAATACATGTATATTTTTTTCTCTTTATCTTTGACAGCCAAACCACTATTTTACATCCCAGTGGTTATGGAATAACATCTATGGCAGTCCCTAGATATTTTTACAACCCTAAGTGAGGCACTAGGAAGGTGGAATCAATAGAAATTGAAGATCAACTCCTCCTTGTCTCCTTTTTTGGATAATAAGCAAGGATATTGGATAATAAATCAAACCCAAGGTCGAATTGAAGGTTAGTTAGCACTGTACTAAGCATTGTTACATAATTCACATCTCATTCTCTATTGCAAAGCTAAGGGGATGCCTTGAGAAGTAGCCTGGAAAGCAGTGATTGCTGAGTTGTTAGTATCAATCTCTGTAAGAAACTCCCTCTCCTATGAAGAAAGACTGAGAGCCCTGGGGCTATTTAGACTGGAGAAGGGAAGGCTGAGAGGGGATCTGATCAATGCCTATCAACATCTGAGGCATGGGTGTCAAGAGGAAGGTGCCAGGCTCTTTTTGGTGGTGCCCAGTGATAGGACAAGCAGCAACAGGTACAATCTAGAAAACAGGAGATTCAACCTCAACATGAGGAGAAACCTCTTTACAGTGAGAGTGACAAAGCCCTGGAGCAGGCTGCCCAGAGAGGTTGTGGAGTCTCCTTTGTGCAGACTTTCAAAACTCACCTGGATGTGTTCCTGTGTGGCCTGCCCCTGGTGATCCTTAAAAGATCTTTAGGGGTTCTTTTCAACCCTTAACATTCTATGATCCTGTGATTCTACCCTTCATTTTAATGTATGAGTCTCTGCAAGAGTTTTCACAAATAGGTCCCAACTTCTAAGATTTTATGGTGGGTTTTTTGCTCATTCTTGCCATTTTCTTAAGAGGAAGATAGATGAACCAAGCTGCCAGGGAAGTGGTGGAGTCACCATCCCTGGAGGTGTTCAAAAAAGGCTTGGATGTGGCACCTGGAGCCATGGTTTGGTTGTCAGGAGGGGTTAGGGATTAGGTAATAGGTTGGACTTGATGATCTCTGAGGTCTTTTCCAGCCTGCTTGATTCTATGATTCTAAGCACCTTACTCTTAATTCCCATTGTCACTCTGGAAAGCTAATGCCCACCAAAGACAGGAGTGGCTTGCTCTGTAGGAACTGTGGTGTGCACTTCAGGCTTTGCCTGATCAATGTGTCCTTCAACAGAACTGGGCGCCCTGTCAGGTGCATGCTGGATCGAGATGAGGACATGCTGATTAGTGGTGGGAGACACCCCTTCCTGGGGAGGTACAAGGTATGCAAACATAGGAAATAGGTTCATGGTGTCTCAGTGCTGTCATCTGAAACATAAATACCCTGAAAAAAAAAATCACTGCTCTGGTTGTTTAACTGCTCATCTCCCCTGCTGCAAATGGATTGGACCAGCTGTTGAAGTCTTGCAAAAGTTCTTTAGGTTTGCATGGTTCCTTTCTTGTGACCTCAGCATAGATACTTCCCTTTCCCTTGGAATTGAGACTGCCCCTATTTGACAGTTGAATTGCTCTTAGATGCTTCCCCACTCCTTTACAGTCTTGTGCCACTGTTTGTTTCCTTAACTCCCATTCCAACTGTCTCTGCTTTCCAAAGCAGTAACTTCTTCAGGAAGATGTAGCTGTCACAAAAAGGGAGCACCAATGTGCACAGATGGCCCGTTACTTCCTCAGTGCTGCTTGTGCTTGTGCTATGCTGCAGCAGAGGACAGGCAACCTTTTGCCCTCTGTGAGGGCCGTTCTGCTTTGGGAGGGAAGCACGAAATAGAATGCTTTGGAGAAAACTGATTACTGAGGAGCCTCTCTTGACAGGTTGGTTTCATGAAGAATGGGAAAGTCAAGAGTCTGGAGGTGTCATACTACTGCAACGGGGGCAACTCTGTAGACCTCTCTACGGTGTAAGTAAAATTTTCTGGTGCCTAACTAGGCAGAAGACATTTACCTGGGCAACCTTTTGCTCCACAGAGCTGATATCTACAGCATTGCTCACACATCCTGCTCTCCAACAGGACTGAAAGCAAACCTTGATGGGTTTTTTTGCAGCTTCTACAATTGCTTTCTGAGCTAAATGACCTGCATTGATGTGTGCCACTTATTTCCTATTAATGCTGCAATAACCTGGATTAGGCAAAAAGGGTCAAGAGATTGCTCTTTGCATTACAGAGAGCTGTGATGGGAAACTCATTGCACAATGCAGGATGACTGAGAGGTCCCCACTTTAGGGGAAAGCTAATCAGTAGGCTGATCAGGGCAGAGTGCCTAAATCAGCAAGCTTGTTAAGGACTGACTGAACCCTGGATTCACAAGAACTAAGACAAAAATCATAGAATTGTCAGGGTTGGAAGGGACCTCAAGGATCATCCAGTTCCAACCCCTCTGCCATGGGCAGGGACACCTCACACTACAGCAGGTTGCTCACAGCCACATCCAGCCTTGCTGCAAACACCTCCAGGCATGAGGCTTCCACCACCTCCCTGGGCAACCTGTGCCAGTGTCTCACCACCTTCATGGGGAAGAACTTCTTCCTAACATCCAATCTGAATCTCCCCTCCTCTAGCTTGGATCCATTCCCCCTGACACCCTCAAAAGTCCCTCCCCAGCTTTCTTGGAGCCCCCTTCAGATACTGAAGGGCCACAATAAGGTCTCCTCAGAGCTCTTTCCTCTCCAGACTGCACAACCCCAACTCTCTCAGTCTGTCTCCATAGCAGAGCAGCTCCAGCCCTCTGATCATCCTTGTGGCCCTTCTCTGAACATGCTCCAGCATGTCCAGCTCCTTCTTGTAATAGAAGTGTGCTTATTGTCCTGTCCCTCAGGAGGATATCACTGAACACTTCCTTGCTAACAGAAGGGAGTACTGTCTGCACCTCATTGCTCACCCAGCAGTGCTGGCAGTGGAGCTGCAGGGTGCAAGAGGAAGTGCTGGCTATTGCAAATCAGCTTCAGAGCTTTCCAGCCTGGCTTTGGCAGCTAGGGAGAAGTCTGGTATGTGAGTCATGTAAAAAGTGTTCACCTCCACTCCTTCTCTTCACCAGGTTTTGGACAGAGCCCTCTTACATTTGGATAACTCCTACAATATCCCTAATGTCAGCAGCACCGGCTTTGTTTGCAAGACCAACCTGCCTTCCAACACAGCCTTCCGTGGCTTTGGGGGCCACAGGGAATGATGATTGCAGAGTGCTGGATGAGCGACATCGCTCGGAAGTGTGGCCTGCCACCTGAGGAGGTAGAGTTCCACCCACAGCCTTTCAGGGGGCTGCTGTCCTTGAGCAAGCTCTGGGAACTGGACATGACAGCCCTATCATAGTGTGCGTTATCTTCTGCTTCATCGAACTCCCACAGTAGCCTCCATTTGTAACTCCTGCTTTAACGAGAGGCACCAGATACCTTAATCACAGAAACATTCAGGTTGGAAAAGACCCTCAGGGTCACCAAGTCCAACCCATGGCGCTACTGTACAAGGTTCACCCCTAAACCATGTCCCCAAACACTGCATCCAAACCACCTTCAAACACATCCAGGCCTGGGGACTCCACCACCTCCCTGAGCAGCACATTCCAATGCTTTACCACTCTTAATCTTGCTAACAATGTGCTTAACTCCCAATCTCTTGAAAATTCCCCACCTTAATGCCTTAGCTCCATTTTCCCACAAACGATAGAATCATAGAATGACTTCAGTTGAAAGAGACCTCCAACTTCCACACCATGGGCAGGAATGCCTCTCAGCTAGACTTGGCTGCTCAAGGCCTCGTCCAGCCTGGCCTTGAGCACCCACAGCGGGGAGGCATCTACAGCCTCCCTGGGCAACCTGTTCCAGAGTGTCACCACCCTCATACTGAAGAACTTCTTCCTAAATCCAGTCTAACCCTGCTCTCCCTCAGCTTTAAACCATTCCCCCTTGTCCCGTCTCTAGACACCCTTATGAAAAGTCCCTCTGCAGCCTTCCTGCAGGATCCCTTCAGGTATTGGAAGGCAGCTCTAAGCTCCTCCTGGATTCTTCTCTTCTCCAGGCTGAACATCCCTAGCTCCCTCAGCCTGTCCTCATAGCAGAGGTGCTCCAGCACTTGCATCATATTTGTGGCCCACAGATATGTGTCTGTTAATTCTGCTGTTTTGTAGAGTAAGCAGAGAAGTAAAACTGAGACTCAACATACTTTTGATGTCATCCAATGCAAAGACCTAGTCTGAAGCACTGAACTTGGCACGTTCTGTCTATGTCTCTCTGGGCAGGTGAGGAAGCTCAATCTCTATCATGAAGGAGACCTGACTCATTTTAACCAAAAGCTGGAGGGATTTACTCTACGAAGATGCTGGGATGAGTGTTTGTCAAGCTCCAGCTATCATGCCAGGAAGAAACTGATTGAAGAATTCAACAAGTAGGTGTTGTGGAGCTGTCTTGGTACTGGGTGCATTTGTTGCCTGTTAACTTTTGAAGCTCTCTTAGCAACTTGAGTGACATCCAGATAGACCTCATAGCTGCAGAGAGACTTGTAAAAATGTCTCCTTTTGGGACTCCTTCATGAATTCCTTCATTCCATCAGTGAGCTGATATTTTAAATAAGGCAGTGATCAGACCTAGCATGGCATGGTTTGTGAAGAGAAATATAGGAAAGGATGAGGAGGCTCTTAAGTCCAGCTACACTTTTCAAATGAACTGCCAAGACAATTTGTTGAGGCTTTACACCACCTTAGAGTCTTTTTTCCCCCCAGTTTGCCTGTATACAACTGAATAGTTAATAGTGCAGACAATTGCTTCCATAATGCCTGAGGGAGCATGGTCAGGTTGGATTTCTTCATGTTGGGACCCATAAACGAAGGCAACCTTTCGTAAAATCTACTGATTAACTCCATCTGTATCTCACTCAGGTATTTTCAGTGTGGCCAGCAGGAGCAAGGAAGTCATTCTGCCCTGTACTCAGCACTGGTTAGGCCACACCTCGAGTCCTGTGTCCAGTTTTGGGCTCCTCAATTTAAGAAGGACATTGAGACTCCTGAAGGTGTCCAGAGAAAAGCAACAAAGCTGGGGAGGGGTCTGGAGCACAGCCCTGTGAGGAGAGGCTGAGGGAGCTGGGGTTGCTTAGCCTGGAGAAGAGGAGGCTCAGGGGAGACCTTCTTACTCTCTACAACTCCCTGAAGGGAGGCTGTGGCCAAGTGGGGGCTGGTCTCTTGTCCCAGGCAGCCAGCACCAGAACAAGAGGACACAGTCTCAAGCTGCACCAACCTGGTTAATTCTAATTCTATATTCTTACCTTCTTTGACTCCCAAGCTGCCAGAGGGGAAGAACTGAGTTGTGATGAAAGCTTCCTGGGCATATGGATAACGTTCTCTCCTTGCAGGCAGAATCGCTGGAAGAAGAGAGGGATGTGCATCACTCCTACCAAATTTGGCATCAGTTTCACCGTCCCATTTCTCAACCAGGTCTGTGAGTGTCCTTCAGCCTTTCAGATGAGAAGTTAGATTTATGGTGCCTCCCCCATTTGAAATGAACTGGGCTTATCAGAGAAGGAGTGAAATAGTTAAGAGAGAGCCTGCTTTGCTCATACCAAAATGAGCAGCACAACAGTTTAGACTGTCTCACAGACACCTCAGTGCAGCTGATACTGTGTTCTGTTCATTTCCCTGCCTGGTACCTCTTCCTCAGTAGTCAAAATGCTGTTCCTGTGTCTGACCTGCCAGTGTTGTTAGCAAGTTCAGCTGTGTGGCAGTTTGAGGCTGTGGGTGCCTTTAAGAACCACAAGGTGACAGACCTCCAGAGGGGCTAGGCTGTCCAGGAGGGGGACTGGAAGATGTATTTCTCACCCATAAATCCTGCATCCCTATAAATCTGGCTGCAAAATCAATTCGCTTCACTCTTCCCTCCCTCTCTCATCGTGGGAAGGATGCCCAGGCTCTTGTCTCTTTTGGTGGGGGACTAAGGCCTGGTGTCAGCATTGGCAATGCTGCCAATTAGGTCTGGAGCTGCCTAATTGGGGCCTGGAGTTGCCTAGCTGAATTTTGTGCCGCATCACAATGGTGTGGTACAGAGGGCAGAGAGGCTTGGTAGGGAGGGGGGCAGGAAGGTTTGGGTTTTGTTAGCCTGGTTTAAAGGGAGGTTTGTGTGAAGCTTTGGCTTAATGAGCTTCTGTGTTAAACTCAGACTATGGATCTTTGTGTATTATGTGCTTTGTACTGCTGTATGTAGTTGTGAACAGCCTTTCCATTTAAACTTTCCATCCTATCCAATCCTTTGTGTGAGTGATTTTATTTTATTTTATTTTGCCCCTTTTGCTGCAAAAGAGCAATTCACAGAGTCACAGAATCAACCAAGTTGGAAAATACCTCAAGCCCAACCTGTCGCCTAATGCCTAACACCTCCTGACAACTAAACCATGGCTCCAAGTGCCACATCCAAGCCTTTCTTGAACACCTCCAGGGATGGGGACTCCACCACCTCCCTGGGCAGCACATCCCAGTGGCCAATTCCTCTTTCTGGGAAGAACTTTCTCCTCCCCTCCAGCCTAAACCTCCCCTGGCACAGCTTGAGACTGTGTCCTCTTGTTCTGGTGCTGGGTGCCTGGGAGAAGAGACCAACCCCACCTGGCTACAACCTCCCTTCAGGGAGTTGTAGAGAGCAAGAAGGTCTCCCCTGAGCCTCCTCTTCTCCAGGCTAAGCAACCCCAGCTCCCTCAGCCTGTCCTCACAGGGCTGTGCTCCAGACCCCTCCCCAGCCTTGTTGCCCTTCTCTGGACACCTTCCAGCAACTCAACATCTTTCCTAAACTGAGGAGCCCAAAACTGGACACAGGACTCAAAGTGTGGCCTAACCAGTGCTGAATACAGGGCAGAATGACCTCCCTGCTCCTGCTGGCCACACTGTTCCTGATGCAGGCCAGGATGCCCTTGGCCTTCTTGGCCGCCTGGGCACACTGCTGGCTCATGTTCAGTCTACTGTCAACCGGTACCCCCAGGTCGCTTTCTTCCTGGCTGCTCATTAGACCAAGACAAGGTGAAGGCTGCATCATTTTCACAGGGCCAGGTTTGGGTTACCTCACTTTCTTTTTTGAGCTGAAAATACAGCCTGAGGTTTGTTAGGTCATTAGAATTTCTAGTGAGCTGGTGAGACTTAAACCGAACTCACCTCGAGTGTAAACGAGTGGCTGTAATTCCACCAAAAAAACACACTGATCTGCTTCCAAATGATTTATCTCTGTGGTTTGCAATTAAAACCTTTTAAGTAGTTCACCAGTTCATTTGTGATGACTCTTGGATTAATGCTCATTTTTACAGGCTGGAGCTCTGGTCCACGTGTATACAGATGGATCTGTGTTAATCACACACGGCGGGACCGAGATGGGTCAAGGGCTTCACACCAAAATGATTCAGGTAACAATGACCTTGGGCTGAAAAAGGAATGAGACATCCTTCCAGGAAAATTACACTCAGCCTGCATATTACATCAGAAAGCTTGACACTTCTTCTGTGTGCATGCCAAGGGAACAAATCATGCCTAATTCCTCTTAATTGTTTTAGCAGCAGTGCTGCATTTCCAGGGGATTATCACAACTGAGTGGGAGAATTAGATTCTTCTTTGTATCCCCCCCCGCCCCGGATTATGCAGGCAATGCAGGTCATGTTTACAATCTAGCTACTCTGGCTATATAATCTCATCCCATTAAAATACAATTTACACCTATTTTGTACACAAATTAGTCCTGTTGCAAATGTTTCTCTGCCTATGCCTAACGCCTTTGTATTTAAAAAGGCCTAAGGGAACAACATTGCTTTGGCAGGGAAATGAAAGGAAGCCTAATAGCACTTTTCATCCTCTGGTTCTTGTAACCATTGAGAGAGAACATTGAGGGCCTGGAGGGTGTCCAGAAAAGAGCAGTGAGGGTGGTGAGGGGGTTTAGAGGGCATAGTGGATGAAAAGTGGCTGAGGACCTGGGGTTGTTTAGTCTGGAGAAGAGAAGGCTGAGGGGAGATCTCACTGCTCTCTACAACTCCCTGAGACTGGAGTGAGGCTGGTGTTAGTCTCTTCTCCCAGGTAACCAGTGATAGGATGAGAGGAAATGGCCTAAAATTGTGCCAGGGGAAGTTTAGGTTGGAGATTAGGAAACATTTCTTTGTTGCAAGAGTGGTCAGGCACTGGAACAGGCTGCCCAGGGAGGTGGTGGTGGCCACATCCCTGGAGGTGTTCAAGAAATGTGTGGACAGGGTATGTGGGGACATGGTTTAATGGCCATAGTAGTGTTGGGTTGGTGGTTGAACTGGACGATCGGAAGCCTTTTCCAAGCTTAGTGATTCTAGTATTTTATGACTTCTATGATTCTAGTCTGACAATAACTAAGTGTATGTCATTGTGGCCATGTGTATGTGTCTCTCACACACTCAGGCTGTGAAGGGCAAGCATACCAACGTCCTGGTAGCCCTCAGACACTACATCAGCTGAGCCTGCAAGAAAAGTTACATTTAGGGTGGGAGGGAGGGTAGAGGTTGCAGTGTGGATCCCAGTAGTATAAGCAACAAATGATAATTATGAGGAGAGACTGAGGGAGCTGGGGCTCTTCAGCTTGGAGAAGAGGAGACTGAGAGGTGACCTCATCAATGTTGATAAAGATGTGCAGGTTGAGTGCCCAGAGGTTGGAGCCAGGCTCTGCTGGGTGATGCCCAGTGCCAGCACAAGGGGCAATGGGTGGAAGACCTGCCTGGATGAGTTCCTGTGTGACCTGTTCTAGGTGATGCTGCTCTGGACTGGATGATCTCTCAAGGTCCCTTCCAGCCCTTAACATTCTGTGATTCTGATGCTTATGTATAAGAGCAGCTGCTTACTAGCTGTTTACCTTTGCTGTGCAGGTGGCTAGCAGATCCCTGGGAGTTCCCACCTCCAAGATTTACATCAGTGAGACCAGCACAAACACCGTCCCAAACACCTCCCCGACAGCTGCGTCCGTCAGCGACATCAACGGCATGGCCATCCATGTATGGAAACCAAGTTACTCAGACTAGTGGGTTGTGAGCTGGGGCTCCACAGCATGACAGGTTGATGAGTATTTATCTATTACTCAAGGAAAACATGACCACCAAAAGGCAGTTCCAAGGCTAAGGATGACCCAGAACTCTTTTACCTGCTATAACCACTGCTGGTATTAGAAGAATGACCACATTTGTTTTCAAGCTGTTTGAAGTTCTCTTCAGTTTTGTAGTTCTAAATTGGAGTGTTTGTGATTGCTCCAAATTAACAGAACAAAACATCCATTTAAATAAGTAGCCTCTTAATAATTAATGTGGCCTTATCCTGCACTTGGCTCACACCAACCCCTAGCAATGCTGCAGGCTTGGGGCAGAGTGGCTGGAAAATTGCCTGGCTGGAAGAAGGACCTAGGGGTGCTGGTTGACAGCTGACTGAATACGAGCCAGTGGGTGCTCAGGTGGCCAAGAAGGCCACCAGCATCCTAGCCTGGATCAGGAATAGTGTGGCCAGTAGGAGCGGGGCAGTGATCATGCCCCTGTACTGGGTGCTGGTGAGGCTGCACCTCAAATACTGGGGTCAGTTTTGGGCTCCTCGCTGCAAGGAGGACATTGAGGTGCTGGAGCAGGTCCAGGGAAGGGCCACAAAGCTGGTGAAGGGTCTGGAGAAGAGGGCTGGTGAAGAGCAGCTGAGGCAACTGAGATTGTTTAGTCTGGAGAAGAGAAGGCTGAGGAGAGACCTCATTGCTCTCTACAACTCCCTGAGGAGGTTGGAGTGAGTTTGGTGTTGGTCTCTTCTCCCTAGTATCAGGTAATAGGATGAGAGGAAATGGCCTGAAAATGTGCCAGGGCAGGTTTAGGTTGGAGATTGTATAACAAATGCACTGTGCTGCAAATATGAACAGCAGATGGTTTGTGGGCCACACTCCAGAACCAAAGACCTGGAAGTGTTGATACACTCAGAGCAATGACATGGGCACGATTCTCTGACCTGATGGAGCATATATTTTCAAGCTATGTGACTGAAAAAGACTCATTTAGTACTGGTGATTCTCAGGTTTGAAGACAAAGGGAAATGCCACCTGAGAAGTAAACCCATCAGCCTGTTTTTAAGTCTCTACACAGCTTGCCTGAGGAGGTTGATTTCTGGCAAGAATGTTGATTATTTTTTTCAGTGCTGTAGGCTCATCTTTCTAGATATGCCAAGCTGTCCTGCTATGACTCACTGCAGATAAAGTTCCTGTATAAATGGGTGGATTTCTGAGGTTGTGTGTCATGGTCTGGAAAGTTCTGTACTGTATTTGTGATTCCCTTTTGCTGTCAACATAATCAATCTGCTTTAAAATCCTTTATAGTCAACATTTCTTCCTATATAGCAAGAAATCTGTTAGTGAACTTCGATCTTTTTTATGCTATCCCGAAGTCCTGAACACTGATTTAAAGAGAAGGTTCTTTCAGACTCTTATAGGGCTCTCAATACTATGACTTTTCAAACCTTAAAATACTGCTTCTCTCTCTGTTTCTAGAATGCTTGTCAGACTATCTTAAAGAGACTTGAGCCGATCAAACAGTCTAATCCCAAAGGATCCTGGGAAGACTGGGTAAGCTGCTTCTTATCTGTCATGAGTCAAGTGGGCATGGTCAGAGATTGTTTTAACTGGGTCGCCCTGTACGCAGCTATATCCTCCAGGCCTCCTGCATCTCACTAACTAAGATCTAAGCAGAGCTGAAACAAAAACTCAGCAAGGGAAGTAAACCAAGCTTACAAGAGGTCATCCCCAAAACATCATTTAGGAGTTTAATACGGAGATTTCTCCAGATCCTGGGACCTACCTGTGACAAACTTGACCAAATAAAAGTCTGGAGTGGTTCCCTGTGTCCTTCTAGTCAGCCTACAATCTTGGGCAGGAAGAAAACTGACTTATAATGAAGAGCTTCTGTGACAAAGATGACTCTCTGTTGAGCTACCATCCACCTCCTGTAATGCTCCTTGGCTGCAGCATCTCTGTCTCCTCAATAATGAGACTGGTTTGCTGTAAGGCTCTAAGACCGTTTTCAGACCCAAGTTCTTCTCTTCATTTGGAAGTCAGGGTAGGATTTCCCTGGCTTCACTGAAGCCAAGATGACTGTCGGTTTAACCTTTGTCTCTGAGTTTGAAAGTCTAACCTGCAGCTGAAAGCTGAGCAAACAAGAGCAAGTCTCATCCCTCTGCCAGTGCTCCTGGTCACTGCTGACTGGGCAGTTTGGGGTAGTAGCTGCATGATGATGTTTCCCTTGGCACTGCTGGGGCAGGGTGGCATACCAGGTGTCTGCCACTGGGCTGTCTCTGTTCATGTTCTCCTGGAAATCTGTCTTGGGGCAGCTATTTTGCAGTTGGACAGTTAATGTTTTCAAACTCTTGTTTTATGTTGCTAGATTAAAGCTGCCTACGAGGACTGTGTCAGCCTGTCAGCCACGGGGTTCTATAGGTGAGTAGCCATACTGCAGAGTACAGCTCTTACTCTGTGGAATGGATTGGCACCCAGAAAAATTCTGGGAGGATTTACAACCCCTATCCCCCTCTCACTGACTTAGGACTACCTTCCTTTCCTCACCTAGAAATGTTAATTTTAGGTTAGAATCATCATAGAGTCATAGAACACGAGAGGATGGAAGGGACTTCCAGAGATGATCCAGCCCAAGCCCCCTGCCAGAGCAGGATCACTTAGGGTAGTCTGCACAGGAATGCATCCAGGTGGGGTTTTGAAAGTCTCCAGAGAAGGAGACTCCACAACATCTCTGGGCAGCCTGCTCCAGTGTTTGATCACCCTCCCTGTAAAGAAGTTTCTCCTCATGTTGAGGTGAAACCTTCTATGTTCAAGTATTTCTCTCTACTGTTCCTTCTCTCAGCTTTTCCTCACAAGACAGATGTTCTATTCCTTTAATCATCCCCATATCTCTGTTGAATTCTCTCAAGCATTTCCCCGTCCCTCTTGAACTGGGGAGCCCAAAACTGTACACAATATTCCAGACAACAGTCAGCACAAGCCCTGATATTCCTGGAAAAAAGAGAGATGGCTAAAATGGTGTAGCCAGGTGGGGGCTGGTCTCTTCTCCCAGGCACCCAGCACCAGAACAAGAGGACACAGTCTCAAGCTGTGCCAGGGGAGGTTTAGGCTGGAGGGGAGGAGAAAGTTCTTCCCAGAAAGAGGAATTGGCCACTGGGATGTGCTGCCCAGGGAGGTGGTGGAGTCCCCATCCCTGGAGGTGTTCAAGAAAGGCTTGGATGTGGCACTTGGAGCCATGGTTTAGTTGTCAGGAGGGGTTAGGCATTAGGTCATAGGTTGGACTTGATGATCTCTGAGGTCTTTTCCAGCCTGGTTGATTCTGTGATAGTTTGGTAGTTCCAGTGAGGTTTGGGAACACAGTGCAGCTTTAGCAGATTTCTGTTGGTAGCTGTTTACACTCTTCATTGCTGCAAGGGCTCAGTGATCAAAACGAAAGTGACTAAGTGGCATTGATCTCTGAGCTGTAATGTGTTTGTGTTCACTTTGAATGCTCATGGAAACAAACCTGGTTATGTTTTCCTTTGTCTCAAGAATTCCTGACCTCGGCTACAACTTTGAAAAGAACCAAGGGAAACCATTCTGCTACTTCAGTTATGGTGTGGCCTGCTCTGAGGTGGAGATAGATTGCCTGACAGGTGACCACAAGGTGAGGAGGTCAACGCTTGAAATTGTCCTCTGTGTTCAAGGCAAGGAAACGTTCACAAACAAGTGGTGGGTGTCAGCCTGTTCTCAGCTCTGCCATTGGTGTGGTGTGACCTTCAGTAAGTTTCTTAACTCCTCTGTTTCACAGTGCAACAGTCCATAAAGTACAATAAAATGATCATTATCTGCCCTGCAGGGATATCAAGAGACTAAATGAATGATTGCAGAAGTTACTGGGTTGGCTTAAGTAAGAGATAGCAGCACTGTGTTAACACTTAGGAACAGAAACATACTGGAATTGAGTTAATCATTTAAAATAGCACTTTTAGAAAGATGAGAGGGAAGAGGGGTGAGGGGAGAGGGGAGCAGAGGATGTGACCTAGTTGGTTACACTCATATCTGGGAGCTAATAGAAATTTGGTCTGTTGGATCCCTAGGGAAAACTGCAGTGAGTTCCTTTGATTTACTGCTGGGACAAACTCAGATTAGAAATCAGTATGAAGAGTTGAGCTGAAATAGTTTGTTGAATACTGGCCAAGTGAAGGTAGTGGTTGGCTGCATTACTCCTCCTCCAAGCCCATGGTGTGCCAGTTTCAGTGTTCTGTGCTGATCTGTTCTTTATTTCTGCCCTTTAGAACATTCGTACAGACATTGTTATGGATGTTGGTACCAGTCTGAACCCAGCCATAGATATAGGGCAGGTAAGTGTTGCTGTTTCAAGGACTGTTAGGGGTTGGGAGGGCTTTCCACTACCTGAAGGGGGCGACAAGAAAGCTGAGAAGGGACATTTTAGGGTATCAGGGAATGATAGGATGGGTCCTATCCTTGAGGATCCCTCCAACCCTGACAGTTCTGTGATTCTGTGAAATCAGGAGGGAAGGGCAAAATCATCAATGCTTGTTCTAGTGCAGGGAAGAAGAACAATAAAACCCTGAATGTAACCTTGTTTGGATGTGTTTGTAGATAGAAGGAGCATTTGTCCAAGGCCTTGGGCTCTTCACCATGGAGGAGCTACGCTACTCTCCCGAAGGGAACTTGTACACTCGAGGGCCTGGCATGTACAAGATCCCAGCTTTTGGAGACATCCCCACAGAATTCTACGTGTCCCTTCTGCGTGACTGCCCAAACAGCAAGGCAGTTTATTCATCCAAGGTATGCCTGGGTGACCTGCATCTCTCACTGCTCTCTAGTTCTGTAGGGCTGACTGTGACAATGATGCCTGAGTGTAAATAATGAATCTTTTTTTTCCTGCTGGCTTCCTTTACAGGTAGGAAGAACCAAACCAACCAGTGTGTTGCTGCCCTGAGTGTCCACTAGAGAGAACTGAAGCGACTTTGCTGTGCTAGTTCTGCTGAAACTGCCAGCCTCCCTCTGTGTGTCAGCTCCCTGGTTGCCCTTGCTGGCAACAGATAACATTTAGCAGAACCCTAGAATCACTCAGGTTGGAAAAGACCTCTAAGATCATAGAGTCCAACTTTCTACCCAACATCTCTATGACCACTACACCATGTCTCAAAGTGCCACATCTACTCTTTTTTTTAAACTCATCCAGGGCTGGTGACCTCACCACCTGCCTGGGCAGCCTGCTCCAGCAGGGCCATTTCCCCACATTTGATGCATCAAGACTTTATGCCTGAGTTTTCATGTCTCGCTTTCTTCACAGTCTCACAGTGCTCCTGTCACCCTTAAAGGTCCGCTTGCCCTTAAGCTGCTTCTACTGCTGTCAGTGCTGTTTGAGAGGACAGCATCAATGATTAGAATTCAACTGCCAATATCCATTTCTGAGTACATCTGGCCAGCCTCCTTACAATCTCCATTTCCATTCCACCCACAGGAGCATCTTTGTAAATGAGGAGAACTTTTAGATGATCAGTGCTGATGACAGAATTAAGAAAAAAGAGGCGGCCAGGGACCTCAGGGCAGGATAATACTCATGTAATCCCTGAGGAAGGCATTCCTGCTGGTTTGCAGGGACCTCCAGTGATGGAGCATCATGCCTCTGCCCAGACAGCTCACCACTGTCTTCTCTGCATTCCCTTTGCTGCAATTCCAGCACCACCCAAAAGGTTATGGGAATGGGTTAGTCCATTTCTCCTCCATAACATCCTTGCTGTGTCAGACAGCTTGTGTTTCCCTGCTGTTACTTCTTAAACTGGCTGGAGGTTGTTTCACCTCAGGCTTTCCTCACTGATCACACCTGGCAAACTGGAGTCTGTTTTGAAGTTGTGTTTCCTCCCTAAGAAGTTACAAAGAAGGAGGAACGGGGAATGCAAACAATTCCCAGCTCTCTCCCAGGGCTTGCTCAGCTTCCTGTTAGCCTCTTTAAGCCTTTCCAGGACTGTTTTGGGCTCCAACCTCACTCTTTGCTTGTTGCTCTGTCTAGGCTGTGGGAGAGCCACCTCTCTTCCTGTCTGCCTCAGTGTTTTATGCCATCAAAGATGCCATCTATGCAGCAAGGCAGGACTCAGGTGTGACTGAACCCTTCAGGCTGGACAGCCCTGCTACCCCTGAGAGGATCCGCAATGCTTGTGTGGACACCTTCACCAAAATGGTAACAGCTCCTGGCTTCACAGCCTGCTCCTTAGCCAGCTTCCACCCCAGGGAGTCTGTGTGCTGGTCTGGCTTTAGAGAAGGATGGGGAGGATGTGGCCCTGCTCAAGCAGATGTTTTGATTTTATGAGTGCTATCCCTCCTTCAACGTGCCCCCAAACAAGACAACTCCACAGACCCACACTGCTCAGGCTCCCACTGCAGGAGGTGCTGCCACACAACATCCAGGAAGTTGCTGCTCATCCCTTCATCCTCTGCCCGTCAAACAAAGGCACTGAACTGTTGACCTAATTCTCCTATAATCATTTAGGGAGTCACCACCACTGACTTTGCAGATCCACCCTGTCATTTAGTGGTGTCCCTCAGGGAGGGAGAGAAAAGTGCCACTGAAAATGTTCTAATCTCCTGAAGGTTACGGCTACAGGAGTCTCCTTCAGGGCTGTGAGCTTGATAGGAAGGAGTGAAACAGTCAAACCTTTCACTCTCTCCATGGGTTCCTCAGTGCTGTGACAGTGCTACATAGACATGGGTCCTTACACAGAGTCCTGCTGACTCCTGTGTGACTTAGAAAACAGCTGCCTGTCTATGTGGGCAACCTCCAGGCTTTGTGAGCTAGAACCCAGCTCTAGATGGCAGCAAAACCTGAGTACCTCAGCCCTTCTTACCTAACACCTGCACCACTGCCTGGGGAGAAGGAGTGGGGCACACACTGCACATCCATCAGGCCTTCCAACAGCTAACTGAAGATCCATGAGCTCAGATCTTTGAGGGTACCAAATCACCCACCTCACAGGGAGCGTGGTAAGGCACTCTGAACCCAGGCCAGGACCTTCAGTTAGAATCATAGAATTGTTAGGGCTGGAAGAGACCTCAAGGATCATCCAGTCCCAACCCCCCTGCCATGACCAGGGACACCTCACACTACAGCAGGTTGCTCACAGCCACATCCAGCCTGGCTGCAAACACCTCCAGGCAGGAGGCTTCCACCACCTCCCTGGGCAACCTGTGCCAGTCTCTCACCACCCTCCTGGGGAACAACTTCTTCCTAACATCCAATCTGAATCTCCCCATTTCTAGTTTTGTTCTTGCTAAGTGATTTCCCCCCCCCCCCCCCCAACACTCTCTCTACAGTGCCCTTCTGCTGAGCCAGGAACCTTCAAGCCATGGTGTGTGCGTGTGTGAAAGGGAAGTTTGAGGAACAAACTCTCCTCAAGAAGCTGAGCTTACATCAGAAGGTCCACAAGCCACTAGGACTGCAAAGGAAAAAAAAAATATATGTATGGAGTCTGTGTTGATGTGGCTCACCCACTGACTCATGGAGCTTTCATATTTAATTGTCCAATCACTGCTTTCTCTAGGAGAGGGAACCGCTGCTGTGGTGTAAATTCATATGAAGAGTAAATGGAGGTAGTGTGAGAATAAGTGGAGGCTGGTTCCCACCTTCCCCACAAAGCTGAAGCCTGAAGTGCAGCAGCTAATTGGTGAATTAATTCACCATCAGGCAGGCTCCAGGAAAGCAGAGCTCCACACCAGTTCTGCACATGGTTTAGTGGCCATTGGAAAGGGGTAAGGGGTGGTGTTGGGTTGATGGCTGGAGCCTCCAGACCCTTCCTCAGTGCAGTGGGTTGAAATTCCACCCCACCCCCACCTTTAACTTTACCAGACCAGCTCAGTTGGAAGAAAATAAAGCTGTATTTACAAGCCAAAACTACAATCCACAATGAAATGCCACGAATATGTACAAAATACGCAGTAGTTACAATATTTGCAGGTGTTTACAATTAATGAACAGTACAAGAACCCCCTGGTCAGAAGCCAGGGGGAGCTACTAAATTCTCCTTCCCTGCCTCCCCCTGAACAAAAGAAGGGAGAAAGGAGCAGAGGAATGTTAATACCAACAGAATGCAGCCAAGGTCAAGCAGAAGCAAGTCAGTATCTCTCCAGAGCTGAGAAGAGAAAATTGTTTTGGGAACAATATCTTATGGTAGACATCTCTCCAATGGGATTGTTTAGAATTACCTTTGTTTTCCTTTTTACACCCAATAGTGACTTATTTACATTTCTTTTCTACTCAAGAGCTCTGAAAAATTTTAAAGGCATAGCCTAAAACTACCACACCCAGCGCTGTTGCCCTTCTCTGGCCCTGCTCCAGCTCTCAAAGTCATTCTTGGAGTGAGGCCCCAAAACTGAACCCAGCACTCAAGCTATGGCCTCCCCAGTGCCCAGTTGAGGAGGACAATCCTTGCTCTCCTCCTGCTGCCCACACCACTGCTGATGCAGGCCAGGCTGCTGGTGGTCTTCTTGGCCACCTTGGCCACTGCTGCCTCACCTTCAGCCAGCTGTTGATCAGCACCTCCAGGTTCTTCTCTCTGGGCACCTTCCAGCCACTCTGCCCCCCAGCCTGGAGCTTCCATGGGGTTGCTGTGACCCAAAAGAAGTGCCCAGAAAAGCCCTCCAAGTCAAAATCTCTTCTGTAGTGCAGCAGTTGACACCAACACAAGCAGGAGGTTACAAATCAGCCTTACATTAAAATCTTGATCCTTGTGGTGGGTTGAAGATTCCCCCCAGCATGAACTTTGCCAGGCCAGCTCAGTTGGAAGCAAATGAAAGCTGTATTTACAAGCAGAACTGCAATGGAATGCAACAAATATGTATAGAATACACAGTAGGTACAATAATCAGACATTGACAATTAATAAACAGCACAAGAACCCCTCTGGCCAGGGGAAGCTAACAGCTTCTCCTTTTCTGCGCTTGCTCCCCCCCCTTACCCCCTGTACAAAAGAAGGGAGAAAGGAGCAGAGGAATGTTAATACAAAACAAAGCAGCCAAGGCCAAGCAGAAGCAAGTTAGTATCTCCCCAGAGCAAAGAAGCAAGAAGAGAGATACTGTTTTGGGAACAAGATCTTAGGGTAGGTATCTCCAATGGGATTGTTCAGAAGTGTCTTTGTTTCCGTTTTTACACCCCATAGTGAGTTATTTACATTTTACTACTTTTCTGTTTAAGAGCTGTGAAAAATTTTAAAGGCATAGCCTAAAACTACCACAGTCCTCTACGTGCCAAGGAGCCCAGCTCCTCACACCACTGCTGTGCTTTCCGCTAAACTCTGTATCAATTCCCGAGCTCACACAGCTCTGAAGCCTACCTTGGTGATGCTCCAAAGCTTCCTGTAGTCAATGGGCAGCTGTTTTAATTACAAAAGCAAGCTTAGTTAAACCTCTTGCTACAGCTATCAAGCACCCTTCAAGCTGCTATTTGTAAAGGCAGTCTTATCACCCAGGCAGCACTTGGGCTTGCTTCAAGACTTGCTTGGGCCTGGAACTGTTCATCCTATGCATCAACAACCTGGCTGAGGGCACTGCCAGCCAGTTTGCTGATGATACACAACAGGGAGGGGTGGCTGACACCCCCTCAGGCTGTGCTGATCCTGCTCCCTGCCCCAACCTTCAGCTTGCCAAGGCGGCTCCTGCTCCCCTACCCCATCCTCCACCCTGCCTAAACAGCTCCTGCTCCACCACCACCATTCTTGCATCCATCCCAGAGCCGGGGATGGATGCAAGATAACACCCAGAGGAACTCAGCCCCAGTGAGGAGCCCCAGCCAGCACCCGTGGAGGGGATTGGAGCAGTCATCAAGCCTAGCCCTAACAACCGGGGGCCACCAGGCCCCCCGGCCTTTTGTCACCATCACCCAGTGTGCACCAGGGGCACTCACCAGAGATGAGAGGAGAATCCTCAGCCCAGATGAGCTCAGCTTGGGGCTGCTGCCCTTCCTGGGAGGCATTAAATAGGGCAGAGGGTAGGGAGGGCAAAGTGGCCGCCCCTGGGGTGGGAGGAGACTGCAGCAGAGCCCAGGTGCCCTGGGTTTGAGGGGAAAAAGGGGGAAATTGGGGTGGGTGGGGCGACAAAGGGGCATGGTGTGAAACCAGTGCTCTGGAGACAGACTGGAGGTTAAAATCCCATTCAGGTGTGAGCTGTCGACTTGCAGGGATTGCTGGGTGCTTCATGTGGCTGCTGCCAGGATGTTCCACTCCTCCTGGAGAGCAGAGAATTCACTGACAGCCCCAACAGGCTTTTGAGAGGCCAATGATAAGTTCAATGAACAAACCCCACACAGCTTCTGCTAAGGAGGTGATTGGGTACAGTCAGCACAGCTCCCCCAGGGGCAGGTCCTGCCTGGCAAACCTGGTGGCCTTCTGTGACAAGGTCACAACATCAATAGATGAAGGCTGAGCAGCTGACCTCATTTACATGGACCTGAGCAAAGCCTTTGACACTGTCCCACAGCACATCCTGGTCTCCAGCCTGGTGCAGGATGGGGTCCATGGAAGGACCATTCAGTGGATACAGAACTGGCCTGAGGGCCATACCCATGGGCTGGCTGCCAATGGGTCCATGTCCAAGTGGAGTCGCTCAGGGGTCAGTCCTGGGACCAGTCTTGTTCAGCATCTTTGTTGGTCTCATGGACAATGGCCTTGAGTGCACCCTCAGCAGGGCGGCTGAGGACACCAAGCTGTGTGGTGCAGCAGACAGCTGGAGGGAAGGATCCATCCAGAGGGACCTGCACAGGCTGCAGAGCTGGGCCCGGGACAACCTCATGAGGTTCAACAAGAGCAAATATGAGGTCCTGCAGCTGGGGCAGGGCAACCCTGGGCGCTGATGTAGGCTGGGCAGGGACTGGCTTGGGAGCAGCCCTGAAGAGGAGGATTTGGGGGTGCTGGGGATGAGAAGCTCACCAGGAGCCATCAGTGAGCACTTGCAGCCCAGAGAGCTAATCCCATCCTGGGCTGCATCAAGAGAAGCAGAGCCAGCAGGTCAGGGAGGTGATTCTCCCCCTCTACTCTGCTCTGGGAGCCCCCTGCTTGTCACCAGCCAGTGGGAAATGGCAGGCTGGTTGTTTCTTTTCCTTGTCTGCCATGGAGCAAAGATGGATGACCTTGTGATGCTGTGCCAGTTTTGAAGTCATAGCCTAAAACCACCACAACATCTTTCTCCATCTTTTAAAGAGGGGACCTTGGAGATAAAGTTACTCATAGTTGTTCCCGAGGCAATTTATCCCAGGCCAGGGACAGGGGAAGATGGGCACAGCTGGGGATTAGCTGGCTCTGTGTGCCCTCTAGGGTCAATGCTTTGCTGTCACACCACGGCCTTGCCTTCTCCAGACAACTCTTAATTTTGCTGAATGTTAGAGAATTGCCTGTTTTTGCTTGTCTGAAAAGAGTGTTGACCATGCAATGACCTCGTGTCTTGTGAGCTGGAGGCATTTCTCACGTGGGATTTAATGCTGGGCACCCCTCTGCTTGCCACTGCCAGGTTAAGCACTGCAGCATCATGTTATGATAGCAGCCATGTACTGTACCTGTTCATCATGTGCAAATTTGTATCTGTTTCTCTGGCCCACAGCTCTATGAAAATGTAGACAGCAATAAGGTCTCTGAGCCTCCTCTTCTCCAGGCTAAGCAACCCCAGCTCCCTCAGCCTCTCCTCACAGGGCTGTGCTCCAGGTCCCTCACCAGCTTTGCTGCCCAGCTCAGGGCTCTCTTATTACCTTTCTGCAGCCCCTGGGTGGTGGAAAGAGGAAACAACTCCTTTTGGGATGCACTGCAATTGAATGTCAGTGATAACAACCACCCTGGGTGGGGGCAGTGGTATAAAATCAGGATTGCAAAGTAGTCACAGAACCTGCTCTTGAGGGGGAAATGGAAGCTTGGGGACTAGTAGGAATTTGCAAAGAGGTCATTGTAACACTTGGCTGGGCTGTAGGGGAAGACAGGGACCCTAGTAAAGAACACAAAGCTGGGATTTTCATTTCACCTCTCTGGGTCTTAGCATTTCATGCATTGCTTTCCCATGGAACTAAGGGCCAGGTACCTTAGAGAAGGGCTGGGATATGCTGTGGAGGCCTGGCAGGAAGAGATGATCCAACCTAAGACGTGGGCTGCACTACAGAGCTGTCCAAGGGCAGCTCTCCAGGTGTAAGCACACCGCACTATGCTTTGCTTGGGTGCTGTGTCTCATCCTTCCATGCACATCTCAGCACATGGGAGTTCAGCTGGTAATCACTGAAAGGAAAAAGCTACCCATGAGGAGAAAATGTTCCTTCCCCAGTAGCTGCCAGCGAAATACAGCATGGATGCATGGCTCTAATGTCACCTGTCACTGGGAATTTGCTGCTGCTCTCCTTCAGAAGGGATTCCTCAGAAGAGGAACCATGCCATCTGGTTAGGCTGTGGAGTGTTACCCACAGTTGTTGCTGCAGCTGTGTAGTTAGTTTGTGGGGAGAATGAAGGAGGCCATCTGATATCTTAACACCATTAATCACATGTCCCTCCATGGAAGAGGGGCATCAAGGTGGCAGTGATTGTTTTAGGTCAGTTCTAATTGGCAACTTTTATTGTTATTCTTTAATGAGCAGTGTCCAGTCAGTGTCACATGAAGGAAGGCAGAATTCTTACAGTATCACAGGATGTCAGGGGTCAGAAGGGACCTCCAGAGATCTTTGAGATCAACCCCCTGCCAGAGCAGCATCACCCAGGGTAGTCCTCACAGGAATGCATCCAGGTGGGTTTTGAAAGTCTCCACAGGAGGAGACTCCACAACCTCTCTGAGCAGCCTGCTCCAGGGCTCTGTCACCCTCACTGTAAAGAAGTTTCTCCTCATGTTGAGCTGAAACCCTCTCTGTTCAACGCTGAACCTGTTATTCCTTGTCTTATTACTGTGCACCACCAAAAAAGAGCTTGGCCCCCTCCCCTTGACACCCACCCCTCAGATATTGATAGGCATTGATCAGATCCCCTCTCAGTCTTCTCCTCTCCAGATTAAACAGCCCCAGGGCTCCCAGTCTCTCTTCATAGGTCTCTCTTCAAGTCCCATAATCACCCTCCTGGCTCTCCATTGGACTCTCTCCAGCAGTCTCTGTCTCTCCTGAACAGGGGAGCCCAGAACTGGACTCAGAATTCCAGGTGTGGTCTCACCAGGGCAGTGTAGAGGAGGAGCAGAACCTCCCTAGCCCTGCTGGCTACACTTTGCTTGATGCCCCTCAGGGTACCACTGGCTCTCTTGGCTACCAGGGCACATTGCTGTCCCATGCAGAACTTGCTGCCCACCAGCACTCCAAGGTCTTTCTCCATGGAGCTGCTTTCCAGCAGGGCAGCTCCTAACCTGTCCTGGTGTTGCTCCTCCCCAGATGCAGGACCCTGCACTTGTCCTTATTGACCTTCATGAGGTTTGCCTGCAGCCAGCCCTCAGCCTGTCCAGCTCTCATTAGATGGCAGCACAGCCTGAGGGGTTGTCAGCCAACTTCCCCAGTAATCAATGCTCCTCAACTCCAGCTGGGTTGTTTCTACCAGGGCTGTGGGGTGCTGGGGAGGCCTGTCAGAAAACTGCTAGAAAATGGGAAAGCAGCAAGGTCCCACTGGTAGAAATGAGAGAGTTGCTGCTTCTGTTGGGGGGACAGCTCCTCGAACATCTGCTCTGACAACCAGCTGTAGGTCCACCTCACCTGGGTGTCGGTGAAGTCCAGGAGGAGGAGGCTGTCCACAGGCAACCCAGCTCGCTGCAGCACATGGCTCAGCTCCTGCCTAAAGAAGCCAAACACCACCACGAAGTCATAGCGGACAGAGCAGGGCTGGCAGAGGCTGACGAGCGGTTCCCAAGCAGCGCTGGCATTGCGCTGGCCACTGCCTAGCACATCCTGAATGAAGCTGCTGAAGGAAGGGCTGCTGCCCATGCCTTGCATGAATGTGGAGATCAGCCTGTGGAAAGGGTCCCTGACAAACAGCACCTTGGTGTAAGACCTTAGCATGGTTTCTGTCTCTGTCAGGTTGAAGTCTCTCAGCTGTGTCCCCTGAGCATGCTGCCGGGGATATGGAAGTGGCACTGGGAGTGTCAGGTTTGCCTTCTCCTCTAGCTTCTCCAAAAGCTGCTGCCATTCTTCCATCCCTGTAGATGGCACCTGGCAGTAGAGGAGGTCAAGCTTGGTGCTTACCCTCAAATGTGAGAACAAGTGGGCTCTCTCCACCTGGCTCCTTGGCAGTGTGCTGCCTTTGCCTGATCGGCTGCAGAAATCTCGCAGCCTCTTCTTCCTGAGCTGCTGCACATGAAGGAAGGTGTCCAGTGTCAAAGTGAAGTCCTCCTCTTCCTTGGGGGCCAGGTCACCTGGAAAACAGCATTTGAAGATGTGGTGAAGAAAGCCCAGATCAGACCTTTACCCAGAGCTGGCACAAGATGCTGTGGCAGATTCTTTTCCAGTTATTGCTGTGTGGAAAAGACACAGCATGGACAGAGGAGAAGGGAGAATAGCCCAGCCTGGCAAAGACCTTGGTTTTACCAGAAAATGGCTTTCTGTGCCTTTGAACATGTGAGATGGTGGAGACCCAGACCACCATAGATGGCTCAAGGTGATTGAAGGGCCCAGATGATGCAACTTCTTGCATCACTTCCCTATGCAAACTTTGCCTCCTGTGGATAAAAAGGCCAAAGCAAATACAAAGCAAAATAAAAAAGCAAACAGAAGCAAGGAGCCAGCAAAGCAAATACAAAAGGCAAAAGCAAATACAAAAGGCAAAAGCAAATACAAGGCTCTGTGGCAGTCAGTTTCATTTCTCAAATTCCATCTTTGTATTCTTTAATCTTCTTATTTTTGAGGTGAAGAGGCCACGGTGGGTTTGAATGCAGAGGATCAATGCCTGCTTTGCTTCTTTATGGGCTTTTGGAGCAGCAGCACATCTGCCTTTCACATCACCTGCTAGGAGGAGCCCCAGGGAGGCAGGCAGTTGGGTGGTTTCTCCTGGGTCCTTGGGAAGTTAAACATTTTCCACTGAGCTGGGGAGGTTGTCACACAAGGAGGAGAAGCACAGTTAAAATTAGGAAGAGGACGCTGGGAAGGTAGGAAGAATCAGAGCATTGTTTGAAGCTAGCCTGAGCTGCTGTTTCACTCTCCCAGCCCCAGCCTGATAATGCCTGCAGAATCTGCTGCTGGCTTTGCCCTGGACTGGCCAGGACTAGAGGAAGGGATTCATTTTTCAGGCAAGAGAGGCATTCACCACTGACTTTCCTACCCATTCCCCTACTCCCTTCTGCCTCCCCAACAGCATTTCCCATCAAAGGAGCAGCCCAACACCTGCTTTCCTCAACACGCCTGACATCAGTGACCCCACCAAGGACCTAAAGCTGCAGGGCTCCACACCTTACTCTGCCTCTGGGGCTGCGCCAACAATGTTTTCTGTGCTATAGGCATTTGCCCACCAAGAACCTCCAAACCCAAGCTCTAGGTTGTTTCCCCCAAGGTACAGAAATGCTGCTAGCCATGCAGGACCCCCACAGCACCCAGGTGTTACCTCCTTGGCCAGTAAGCAGGCTCCAGAGCAGCAGCCTCCAGCTGAGGAAGGTGGCAACAGCCAAGGCAGACGAGGTGGCGAGGCGGGGAAGGAAGCGCATGGCCTGCTGCTGCTGCTGCTGCTGCTGCTGCTGCTGCAGCCAAGAGCTCTGCCCCTGAGGAGATGGGGACCCAACCTCCTGTGTTTGTTCAAGAGGAAACACACCCAGAGCTGGGTTAAAGTACTGCTTGGGCAGTGGCCTGGCTAAGGGCAGGGAAATCATGGAATCGTAGAATTGTTTGGATGGGAAAAGACCTCTAAGGTCATGGAGTCCAACCATCAGCCCAACACCACCATGGCCAGGAAGCCATGTCCCAAAGTGCCATGGCCATGTATCGAGAGGGAGGGGACAGGCTCTGCTCACTTGCACCCTGTGACAGGACAAGGGGCAATGGATAGAAACTCCAGCACAGGAGGTTCCAGCTCAGCATGAGGAGGAACTTCTGCACTGTGAGGTCCCAGAGCCCTGGAGCAGGCTGCCCAGAGAGGTTGTGGAGTCTCCTTCTCTGGAGCCTTTCCAGCCCCATCTGGATGTGTTCCTGTGCGACCTGTGCTGGATTCTATGCTCCTGCTCTGGCAGGGGAGTTTGGACTCGACCTTCGGAGGTCCCTTCCAACCCCTAAGATCCTGTGATCCTGTTTGGACAGCCAAGGTTTGCCCAGCAGAGGGTGCTGCGTGCCCAGGAAACCGCTGCCCAGCGCTGGGCTGCAGCTGGAGCTGGTCTCTGTGTGACACTTCCCCGCTGCGGGTGGAAGAGCTTATTTCACAGCTGTCACGGCCACATGTGTGACTTCTAAACTCAGCTGGGTCTCCTTTGAGCCACGGGAAAGCTGCTGTGCTTCTGGGAATTTCTGTGAAGCGTTTTTCAGCTCTCGATGAGGAGGATATGTTTCCTCCAGGTGATGGGATGCTGGGATGCCCATGCTGGGAGATCAGCTCTTGTGGCCAGCCCTCGCTGCACATGCTCTGGCAAAAGGTCCCCCCTCCAAATCTAGGAGAAGCATACTACAGCCTGAAGGTGGGGCAGGAGAGAATGTCATAGAATCATAGAATGGTCTGGTTGGAAGGCAGCTCTGAAGGTCATCTAGTTCAACCCTCTCTACAGTCAGCAGGAGCATCCTCAACTAGATCAGGTCAACCTTTTGCTTCCTTTCCCAGCAGAAGACATGTATTGTACTTTGAGCTGCAGTGCTCTGCTTAACCCTCCCAGCCCAATGTGTCTTAGAATCATAGAATCATTCAGGTTGGAAAAGACTTCTAAGATCATCAAGGCCAACTGTCAAAACAACACCACCATGGCCACTAAACCATGCCCCAGAGTGCCAGGTCTACACGTTTTTTGAACACCTCCAGGGATGGTGACTCCACCACCAACCTGAGCAGCCTGTTCCAGTGCCTTGGCACTCTTTGGAGAATGATTTTCCCCCTAACATCCAACCTAAACCTCCCCTGGTGCAACTTGATGCCACTTCCTCTCCTCCTATCGCTAGTTACTTGAGGCAGGAGGAGTTACTTGAGGCAAGAAGATGCCTAAATGAAGGGTGGACATTAACTGAAAACAATTGTTTGTGGTGTTGCTGGAGAGCTGACCCACTGCAGAGGTTTAATCCACCCACACCCATGAAAACTCAGCTAGGCACAGCTGGGGAAGCAAATGAAGCTGTATTTTACAAGCAATAATGAAATGCAATTAATATATGCAAAATATACAGTATTTACAATATCATACAAGAATTTACAGGAAAGAACACAACACAGAAGTCCTCCTCACTGGAGGATCCCACCTCGGGTTCCCCCAACCTCTCTCCCCCTCCCCTTTCCCCTCCAGTTAATTAGATGAAAAAAGGAGAAAAATATTAGGAGGAGTTCAGTTAGCTTAAAGCAGTTGTTAAGAAGTTAGCTGCTTATCTTATCAGTTTCTGTCCAGGGTCATCGTGCATGCCAAGAGAAAAGACAGAAGCTGGAGTGAGTGAGAGAAAAAAATGTGAGAGATATTTGCTATGGTACATCTCACATCTGAGCAATGAAAGCAGTTTAGAATTAATCTTTGTTTTCCTTTTTACACCCAAACGTTGAGCTAGAGAATTCTGCAGCTGTCCTTTCCTTAAAGGCACAGCCTAAACTGTCACACCTTCTCGGCCACAAGGGCACATTGCTGATCCATACATAATATGTTGACCACCAGGATCTTTGATCTAAGATGAGACCAGTCAAAATACAGGACTTTTTTGAGCCTTGGGACCTTCTGGGTCCTGCATAACAGTGATCCCTGTCGCTCTTTAGCTGGGGAGCCAAGAACTGGGTGCAATATTCCAGGTGGAGGCTCAGCAGGGCAGAGTAGAGGTGGGGAGAGGTATCAGGTTGGAAGGGGCATCAAAGGTCATCTGGTCCCACCTTTCCTGGGAAAAGCAGGGTGTAAGCAAGGTGGCCCAGCACCCTGTCCAGATGAGTTATAGAACTGTCCAGTGTTGAGGACTCCATCACTTCTCTGGGGAGATTATTCCAGTGGTTGGTTCTTATTGTGAAACATTCCTCTTGTGTTTAATCTGACTTTAGAGTTAGATGATGGTTGGACTTGATCTTAAAGGTCTTTTCCAACAAAAATAGTTCCATGATTCCAATCAGAATTTCACCAGGTCTGCAGTACTGTGTCCAGCTGTGGGACCCCCAACACAAGAGAGACATGGACCTGCTGGAGCGGGTCCAGAGGAGGGCCACAAAAATGATCAGAGGGCTGGGGTACCTCCGCTATGGGGACAGGCTGAAAGAATTGGGGCTGTTCAGCCTGGAGAAGAGACGGTTCCAAGGAGACCTTAGAGCTACTTTTCACTATCTGAAGGGGACCTACAGGAAGGATGGGATGGAACTCTTTAGAAGGGCCTGTGGTGATAGGATGAGGGACAATGGTTTGAAACTGGAGCAGAGCAGATCTCGGTTGGACATCAGGAGGAAGTTCTGCAGAATGAAAGTGGTGAAATACTAGAACAGGTTGCCCAGGGATGTGCTTGAGGCCCTGGCCCTGGAGGCATTCAAGATCAGAGTTGCTGCTGCCCTAGTCAGCCTGATCCAGTTGGAGGTCTCCCTGCTTTGAGGGTCCCTTCCACCCTGATGAAATCTGTGACTGTGTCTCTTTTCCCTTGCACCAGCATCAGGGAGGCCTGAATAAAGCTTTCCAGATTTAGCCCCAGCCATGGCTGCAACTGCCTTGCCTTGGACTCCCCTTTGTTTTCCTCATAGGATGCAGAGGCTTTGGAGATATGCTCACATGTTGATAAACATCCTTGTCCTCAGCCTTCCCGCAGCCCTCCCACACTTCCAAATTCTGCAGAGTATTGTCCTGTGCAGCCGTGACCCGCGGGAGCTCCTGCAGCGCTTCCCCACCCTCGCACCCCGCTCGCGCCTGTGGGAATGTGAAGTCCCTGCCTGAGCCAGGGAGGGAACATTGCTCCCTATAGGCAAAGGAAGAGCAGATGGGAAACCACCTCTCCTTAATTTTGACAAGCACCATGCCCCTGTGCTGTGTAATCAGCTGTTGCCCCTCCCCAAGGCGCCATGAATGGACCTTACGACCTGGGCTGACCCTCCTGCATGTTCAACACTGGAAGAGAGAAATTATTCACTCATTTGTATTCTTTTTGGCCACTCCAGAGAGGACCTAATAGCTGCCTTCCAGCACCTGAAGGGAACCTACAGGAAGGCTGCAGAGGGACTTATTGTAAAGGTGTCTTAGAGTCAGGACAGGGGGGAACGGTTTGAAGCTGAGGGAGAGCAGGGTTAGACTGGAGCTGAGGAAGAAGCTCTTCATTACAAGGGTGGTGAGACTCTGGAAAAGGTTGGCCAGAGTGGTCGTGGATACCTCCTCCCTGGGGTGTTCAAGTCAGGTTGGATACCTCAATACAAGAGAGATACGGAGGTGCTGGAGCCAGGGCAGAGGAGGGCAAGGAAGCTGGGAAGGGCCTGGAGAACAAATCTGATGAAGAGCAAGTGAAGGAGCTGGGGATGGTTAGTGTGAAACAGAGGAAGCTGAGGAGACCTCATTGCTGTCTACAACTACCTGAAAGGACCTTGTAGAGAGGCTGCTGCTGGTCTCTTCTCACAGGTAATTAGTGACAGAACAAGAGGGAATGGCCTCAAGCTGCATCAGGGTAGGTTTAGCCTGGACATTAGGAAACATCATTTCCCAGCAAGAATGGTCAGGGACTGGAATGTGCTGCCCAGGGAGGTGGTGGAGTCCCCAAGCCTTGCAGAGTAGGGCTCTGGGTTGGACTTGGTGATGCTGAGGGTCTTTTCCAACCTGAATATTTCTGTGATTCTGTGAAATGTGTGGCCATGGCACTTGGGGACATAGTTTAATGGTTATGGGGGTGTTGAGTTAATGGTTGGAGTCGATGGTCTTAGAGATCTTCTCCAACCAAAAAGGTCCTCTGATCTCCTTCAGCTCTTGCATTCATTGCTGTCCCCAAGCTGCCCCTGTTGGTGGTGGGTTAGGAAGGTCCTTCTGCACTGGACAGAGAGCACCTGGCTGGCTGTAGGCAGGTGTGGATCAGGTGGGGACCTCAAGAACCTACTCCAGGCAGCAGCATCCCGTGACCACCCGGAGCCGGTCCCAGAAATAGTTAGGCAAGGCGGAAAGGAAGGCAAAGCGAGTTCACACAGCACCCAAGGAGAGCAGCAGGTAGGACAATGTTTGGAGTGGTCGTACAGCTCCAGTGCTTCCTGTTTTCTCCTGGGCAGGAGCTGTGATTGTCACTTCTTATTCAAGCTCCTCATCCTGGGAGGAAGACGGTATCGGGCTGCCCGGGGGCAGCAGGATGTTTGTGTGGTAGGGCTGAGTCAAGGTGCTGCTTTTAGTCCTCCTCAGAGCAGAGTCGCTGGGGGTGGGAGGGAAATGTACATTTTAGAGTTTATTTTTATATTTTAGATTTTATTATTATTATTTAATTTTAAAAAAGAGAGAGAGAGAAAAGGTTCATAAACATCCCAAGTGCTCTGCAGCCTCCAGTGTAGGCTCACTGCCAGCTCAGTGTCATTTGCCTTCTTCAAGGCCAGGCTGGATGTGGCCGTGAGCAACCTGCTCTAGTGTGAGGTGTGCCTGCCCATGGCAGGGGGGTTGGAACTGTATGATGCTTGAGGTCCCCTTCTAACCCTGACAATTCTATGATTCTATGATTTTACAAGGTTCCATCAGCCAGTGGTGGTTTAGGGGGATTGGGGGTAATTAGTGATGCTTTGTTGAGTGGTTGTGCTTAATTACTATGTGAGATGTTAACGCTCCATTGATTCACCTAGGCACACATCAGTGTGTGCACCTAACTGTGCTAGATAGGGGCTGAGGCAGCTCTGCAACCTCTGCCACATGCCCACCCAGAGGGCTCATCTCTTCCTGCTTTTTTAGGGACAAGGTCAATTTTTCCTGGGAGAGGTGAGCTGGGGACTCACTGAGCCTAAAGGTCCTAAAAACTGAGAGGATTACAGACATCACATCTCTGGGACAGTAGGTGGGAATCTCATGGACACAAAAATCAGCAGTTTGGATGTGTACATGGCACTAGTGGCCATCACCTCCCTGCCAGCAGCTCCCATGGGACAGCAGCCATCCATCCATCAAATGCGCTGGAAGATGAGCTGCCAGGGCAGGCAGCCAGCCTGGATGGGCAATGAGCTTCTAAAAGAACTAAGAGCAAAAAAGAGGGTGTAGCATCTTTGGAAGAAAGGGGAGGCAACCCATGGAATGTTTAGGGATGTTGCTAGGTCTTGTAGGAAGAAAATTAGGGAGGCAAAAGCACATTTGGAGCTCAGACTGGCCTCTGCTGTGAAGGACAACAAAAAGTCCTTCTATAAATATATTAATAGCAAGAGGAAGGGCAAGGACAAGCTCCACTCCTTGGTGGGCACGGAAGGGAACATTGTAACAAAGGATGAAGAAAAGGCAGAGGTGCTTAACACCTTCTTTACCTCAATTTTCACTAGCAGGGCAGAACGTCTTCCAGACAGCTGGCCTGCAGAGCTGGCAAATGGAGCCAGGGAGCAGCATAGTTTTCCTCTATTCCAGGAGGGGGTAGTTAGAGATGTCCTCAGCCTCTTGGACCCCCACAAGGCCATGGGACCGGATGGGATCCATCCTAGGGTGCTGAGGGAGCTGGCGGATGAGCTGTCCAGGCCACTCTCCATCATTTTTCAGCAGTCCTGGCTCACTGGAGAGGTCCCTGAAGACTGGAAGCTGGCAAACGTGGTGCCCATCCACAAGAAGGTCCAGCTGGAGGAGACAGGGAATTATAGGCCTGTCAGCCTGACCTCAGTGCCAGGCAAGATTATGGAACGGCTCATCTCGAGTGCGATCACACAGCACTTACAGGATGGCCAAGGGCTCAGGTCCAGCCAGCATGGATTTAGGAAGGGCAGGTCCTGCCTGACCAACCTGATCTCCTTCTATGATCAGGTGACCCGCCTGGTGGATGTGGGGAGGCCTGTGGATGTGGTCTACCTGGACCTCAGCAAGGCCTTTGTCACTGTCCCCCACAGCAAACTCCTGGCCAAGCTGGCAGCCCATGGCTTGGACAGGAGCACACTGCGTTGGGTTAGGAACTGGCTGGAGGGCCGAGCCCAGAGAGTGGTGGTGAATGGCGCCACATCCAGCTGGCGGCCTGTCACTAGTGGTGTGCCCCAGGGATCAGTGCTGGGCCCCATGCTTTTCAACATCTTTATTGATGATCTGGATGAGGGCATCAAGTCCATCATCAGTCAATTTGCGGACGACACCAAGCTGGGGGCAGGAGTTGATCTGCTGGAGGGAAGAGAGGCTTGGCAGAGGGACCTCGACAGGCTGGACAGGTGGGCAGAGTCCAAGGGCATGAGATTGAACACATCCAAGTGCCGGGTTCTGCACATTGGCCACAACAACCCCAGGCAGTGCTACAGGCTGGGGTCAGAGTGGCTGGAGAGAGGCCAGGCAGATAGGGACCTGGGGGTGCTGGTTGATGGTAGGCTGAACATGAGCCTGCAGTGTGCCCAGGCAGCCAAGAGGGCCAATGGCATCCTGGCCTGCATTAGGAACAGTGTGGCCAGCAGGAGCAGGGAGGTCATTGTGCCCCTGTACACTGCACTGGTTAGGCTGCACCTTGAGTCCTGTGTCCAGTTCTGGGCTCCTCATTTTAGGAAGGATGTTGACTTGCTGGAACGTGTCCAGAGAAGGGCAACAAAGCTGGTGAGGGTTTGGAACACAAGCCCTATGAAGAGAGGCTGGGGTTGCTTAGCCTGGAGAAGAGGAGGCTCAGGGGTGACCTTATTGCTCTCTACAACTACCTGAAGGAGGCTGTGGACAGGCAGAGGTTGGTCTCTTCTCCCAGGCAACCAGAACCAGAACAAGAGGACACAGTCTCAGGCTGTGCCAGAGGAGGTTTAGGCTGGATGTTTGGAGGAAGTTCTACACAGAGAGAGAGATTGCCCATTGGAATGGGCTGCCCGGGGTGGTGGTGGAGTCACCATCATTGGATGTGTTCAGGAGGAGACTTGATGGGGTGCTTGGTGCCATGGTTTAGTTGATTAGGTGGTGTTGGATGATAGGTTGGACACAATGATCTTGAAGGTCTCTTTCAACCTGGTTTACTTCTATTCTATTCTATTCTATTCTATTCTATTCTATTCTATTCTATTCTATTCTATTCTATTCTATTCTATTCTATTCTATTCTATTCTATTCTATTCCATCCATTCATCCATCCATCCATTATCTGCCCATTGGACTAGGGCCATGACCTCTATGCCAGCAGCTCCTCATGGAGCATCATGGAGCTTCAGTGTGTGCCCTTTTGCTGCTGAGCACCTCTCTAACCAGATCCCAGGCTTGCTTTGCATCCCAAGCATCTCCCAGCTCCTCCTGGCCTTCCACTCTCTGGCTGTTAAAATGCAGCAGCACCACAGGGAGAAACCTGAAGCACCTGCACCCAGAGCAGCTTTTGGCTCATGGCAGCCAGGCTTTTGCCTGTTGCTGATGCTCCTTGAAAACTGAGCTTGCTTGGGGGCACACCCAGATATCTGCCCATGGTTCTGGCCCCTCTCCTGAGGGAGCTGTGTCACACTAACACTGCTGGCCATCACATCCTCTTGGTCACTGGCTGGTTCCATTCTCCATCCAGCAACTCTTTAAAAACATTCTGAGATCTCCGGCTGCTTTTTAAAGTGGAGCAGCTCATGGCGGGCTGCCTTCGCACCCGGCTCTTGTGAGATACTGTTTCTGGTGAGTGAGGCTTTCGGGAAGGCTGCAGTTCCTGGCCCTGACTGGGTTACTGTACCAGAAGTGGCAGTTGGGGGAAAGAGTTGTGAGGTCTGTTTGTTTTACTCCTTTGTGCGGACAATGAGCCAGCAAATATCCCAGGCTGTTTATGTTTGGATAAGGCTGCTCTGTGTCCTGTGAAAGGAAAATGACACATCTGTGCTTCTCCTGGGGAGAGATGGTGTGGGGCAGCTGGACCTGGCTGCAGCCAGGCATAGTTGCTAGAAGCCTCTTGATGCCACCTGTGGGATGCATGGGGTAGCCTGGGTGCTTTAGTCCACACAGGGAGGGCACTGCAGGGGCACGAACACCTGGATTTTTGTCATTGGTGACATTAGGGTTGGAGGCAGGCACACAGGAAGGCCAGAGCTTGCCCCTCAGTGCCAGCCCGTGTTGCCTCCTCTCTTCCTGCTCTCCCACCGAGTCCTATAGGATGCAGGGCTGTGGACACTGTCAGGTGGCTTCATCAGCCTTTACATCCAAGTTGTTTTGAGAGAGAATCATAGAATGGTTTGGATTGAAAGGGAGCTTAAAGGTCATCCAGTTCCAACACCCCTGCCATAGGCAGGGACACCTCCCACTAGACCAGCTTGCTCAAGACTTAATCCAGCCTGGCCTTGAACACCTTCAGGGAGGGGCCATCCACAATTTCCCTGGACAACCTGTTCCAGTGTCTCACCACCCTCAGTGGAAAGAATTTCTTCCTCACATACAGTCTAAATCTGCCCTCTCTGAGCCACCGAGAAGGTGGGAAAGAAAATGAGTGATGGAGAGGGAACTCTCTTGGGAAAGACACCCACAAGAATGCATCCATTGCTCCCTTGAGCCCCTGAGGGAGGAGAAGCCAGCAGGGAAAGTGTGGGAAGATGCTGTAGACTCCATGGCACAGCAATGCCTTCAGCAGCTCCTGAGCAGTGGGAATTGGTATCGCTGCTGAGATCAGTGTGGGAGTGCTGCCCCAGGCCTTGGGGTTACACTAGAGCAGGGCACCAAAACTCCCCTGAGACCTGACTCTCGGGTCCTTCTGAGGCTTTTTAGACCCTTGGCTGCTGTTTTGGTGTTGCTACAGCACATTCCCACTCCCTTACTCCTTCCCTGGCAGTCCCTTTGCAGAAGACCATGCTGGTGCCCCAGGAGAGTTGCCAGTGCCAGCTGCCTCTATAAATACTTTGCTATGACTTCAGAGAGCTTGTACCCAGCAGCCACAGCCCTGCCTCCCACCACCATGTTGTGAGGTGCCAGGCTGTGGGCACTATCACAAGAGAAACAGCTTCTGAAGTTATTGGTAGAAGGCTTCCATTTGGATTTTCAGTTGACTCACAAAAGCAGTGCAATGGTGGCTCACTGCTGCTGCAACCTTTCTGTCCCCTGGGTCTTATCTTCAAAGTCACAAACCACAGAATGGTTTGAGTGGGAAGGATCATCTAGTTCACAGGATCACAGGATGTCAGGGGTTGAAAGGGACCTCTGGAGGTCATCAGGTCCAACCCCTGCCAGAGCAGGACCAGAGAATCCAGCACAGGTCACACAGGAACACATCCAGATGGGGCTGGAAAGGCTCCAGAGAAGGAGACTCCACAACCTCCCCAGGCAGCCTGTTCCAGAGCTCTGTGACCTTGACTGGTTCCAACCCCCTTACCATGGGCAGGGACACCTCCCACTAGACCAGGTTGCTCAAAGCCTCATCCAGCCTGGTCTTAAAGACATCCAGGTGTGAAATGTCCACAAATCCTCTGGGCAAGCTATTCCTGTGTCTCAGCACCCTCAAGGTAAAGAACTTCTTCCCAATGTCCAACCTAAATCCACCCTGCTCTAGTTTCAAACCATAACCCCTTGGCCTATCATTACAAGCCCTTGTAAAAGGTCCCTCTCCAGCTTTCCTGTACCCTCCATCAGATAGTGAAATGCTGCCATAAGATCTCCCTGGAGCCTTCTCTTCTTCAGGCTGAACAGCCCCAGGTGAGAGGAGGAAATCTTCAGCTGCCTGCCCATTTCTGACAGCCTCCTGCAGTACCGAAGGCTATCTCAGGGGTGGGCTGCAGCCAGAGCTGCTTTCAGCCTTGTGACACATCTTCTCCATGCCCAGCCCCACTGAGAGAATGAGGATTTATTCTTAAAAGGAAAAACTATGCACTTGGCCTCCCCTGAGGGAAGCCTTGCACTCACTTGCCAGGAGGAACAGCTTGCTGGGGGCTGAGGGAAGCTTCTGCTGGAGACCCAGAGGACGTGTGAATTCCTCTTCACTTCCCTCTTGGCACTGCTCCTTTGGGCACTTGAGATGTTCTTCCCTGGCTGGCAGAGAAAAAGCAAGCAAGAGAGCAGGTGGCAGTGGGCAGCAGAGCTCTTGCCAGCCTTCTACTCTCAGAAATGCTGCTGGTGACCTTGGTGGCTTTGGAGTAAGGTTTCAGGGTGTGCAGGGGTCTTACCTAGGGCAGGCAGAGCTAAGAGGAGTGATGCTTTTGCATTGCAGGAGAATGGAAATAATTTGCCTTCAGGTTCAGAACAGCCTGTCCTGAAAGCATGGTGCCCCGAAGGTGGGGAGCAACTCCCTGAGATTCTCCCAGAGAATCACAGAATTGTCAGGGTTGGAAGGGACCACAAGGCTCATCCAGTCCCAACCCCCTGCCATGGGCAGGGACACCTCACACTACAGCAGGTTGCTCACAGCCACATCCAGCCTGGCTGCAAACACCTCCAGGCATGAGGCTTCCACCACCTCCCTGGGCAACCTGTGCCAGTCTCTCACCACCCTCATGGGCAACAACTTCTTCCTCACATCCAATCTCCATCTCCCCATTTCTAGTTTTGCTCCATCCTCCCAGTCCTATCACTCCCTGACACCCTCAAAAGTCCCTCGCCAACTTTCCTATAGCTCCCTTCAGATACTGGAAGGCCACAAGAAGGTCTCCTTGGAGCCTTCTCTCCTCCACAAAGGTGTACACAGCTCTGGGAGCAGTGCTGGGGAGTGTGAGTACATGCTTGTCAAGGACCAGGAATATGCTGACACTGAGGACCGTGGGCACACCTGTGGTGAGGACCACAAGCATGCTCACAATGCTCTTGTGCCAAGAGGATGGAGCCAGGCTCTTCTCAGCAATGCCCAACAGCAGGACAAGGGGCAATGGGTGGAAGTTGAGGCATAGGAACTTCCATGGAAACAGGAGGAGGAATTATTTCCCTGTGAGGGTGACACTTGGACAGGGTGCCCAGAGGGGTTGTGGAGTCTCCTTTTCTGGAGATATTCAAGACCCACCTGGATGAGTTCCTGTGCGACCTGTCCTAGGTGATGCTGCTCTGACAGAGGGTTGGACTGGATGTTCTCTCAAGGTCCCTTCCAGCCCCTGACATTCTGTGATTCTGTAATGCAGACTGTGGGTACACAGTCCTTGGTGTGTTGAGGACAGTGGGTACATGTCTGTTGAGGAGAGTGGGTGCACATGTGTTGAGGACCACAGATATGTTTCTGTTGAGGACCACGGGTGCATGTGTGGTCACAGGATCAGAGGGTATTAGCGGCTGGAAGGGAGACCTCTGGAGTTCATCGAGTCCAACCCACCTGCCAGAGCAGGAGCATAGAATCCAGCACAGGTCACAGGAACACATCCAGATGGGGCTGGAAAGGCTCCAGAGAAGTCTCCAGAGTTGAAGACAATGGGTGCACATGTGTGTTGAGGACCATCATTTAGCCTGGACAGGAGGAGGCTCAGGGGAGACCTTATTGCTGTCTACAACTACCTGAAAGGAGGTTGCAGGCAGGTGGGGGTTGGTCTCTTCTCCCAGGCAAGCAGCACCAGAACAAGAGGACACAGTCTCAAGCTGTGCAGGGGGAAGTTTAGGCTGGATATTAGAAAGAAGTTCTTCACAGACAGATTTGCTATTGGAACGTGCTGCCCAGGGAGGTGGTGGGGTTGATGTCCCCAGAGGTGTTTCAGGAAAGCCTGGATGAGGCACTTAGTGCCATGGTCTAGCTGATTAGTTAGGGTTGAGTGAATGGTTGGTCTTGATGACATTGGAGGTCTCCTCCAGCCTGGCTGATTCCGTAATTCTGTGCTGCTGTGACTCTGTGCTGCTGTGACTCTGTGCTGCTGTGACTGTGCTGCTGTGACTGTGCTGCTGCTGTGACGCTGTGCTGCTGTGCTGCTGTGACACTGTGCTCCTGTGAGTCTGTGCTGCTGTGATGCTGTGCTGCTGTGACACTGTGCTCCTGTGCTGCTGTGTTGCTGTGACTCTGTGCTGCTGTGACACGGTGCTGCTGTGACACTGTGCTCCTGTGACTCTGTGCTCCTGTGACTCTGTGGCTGTGCTGCTGTGACTCTGTGCTGCTGTGACGCTGTGCTGCTGTGACTCTGCTGCTGTGACACTGTGCTGCTGTGACACTGTGCTGCTGTGACGCTGTGCTGCTGTGTGTGCCACGCCACAGAGGAGCAGGAAAGATGGGAGCAATTACTGTGCTCCCACACCGATATTTCTCCCCCAGCTGATGATGAAGCTCAAATGGAGGATACACCTCCCTGGAGCCCAGCAAGCTTTCAAAGATCTGCCTGGGAATGATGCAGACCCAAACCTCTGTACTGAAAATCCCCAGGCCAGGGAGGCTTTCCAAAGCAGAGTCCTGGAAATGTTAAATCTGGTGGCGAGTCACAGAGGCAGGGAGCAGGGGTCATGGCTGCTGTATTTTTTTCCCTCAGGAGAAATGTAAACCCTGTCCTTCAGCTGGTCTGCTGGGCTTTGAAGCTCCCATCAGTAACCTCTTAGGCACTGGCTTCCCAAGGCAGAGCTGCTCCTAAACAGGAATCCCTTATCAGGCAGCAGGAAATGCTATTTTTACACCAAGTTCAGATTAAAAATAAAAGGGGAAGGTGCCTACCGTGAACATGGGCTAAAATTAAACACTGAGCTTCTCCCCTGATAGCTGTCTCCTGCTGCTGGAGAAGCCAACAGCCAAGAAGGAGCCCACAATCAGAGCTGCTTTCAGTGGGATTTGCTCTGCTGTGGTGCTTTTCTCCTCACCTCAGTGGCTTAAACAAACCACCCTGGACACTGCTCTTGTTAAGAGCTATGATGCTCTTTTGCACCTTCTTCCTGTGGCTCCTTGTCATGCTTTGGTTTCTGACAGCTCTGTGTCCCACCTAACCTGTGTCCCACCTCCACTGCCAGCTGCCCCACCTCAACATGAGGAGAAACTTCTTTACTGTAAGAGTGTTGGAGCCCTGGAGCAGGCTGCCTGGAGAGGTTGTGGAGTCTCCTCCTCTGGAGACTTTCAAGACCTGCCTGGATGTGTTCCTGTGTGACCAGCCCTAAGTGATGCTGCTCTGGCAAGGGATTTGGACTGGATGATCTTCAGAGGTCTCTTCCAACCGCTAACATTCCATGGCTCTATGATTCTATGTCCAGTCTGAGCCCTTTCTGACCAAGATTTCTGCATCCAGGTGGTCAGATATGGTGTACTTGCCCCAGTGACCCTGCTCTTGCCAACTTTGGATCTGCTCCCCTGTGAGGAATGGACTGCCATATCTGATCTGAATTTTGAGCATCACCTTACAAAGCTTTTTGGAATCTGTGGCAATGGAACAGGCACCAAGCTACAATCCCCAAATCTCTATAGATAAGCATTGACAAGATGCCCTCTCAGCCTTCTCCAGGCTAAAAGCCCCAAGTTCTTCAGCCTTTCTTTGTAAGACAGATGCTCTAGGCCCCTAATCATCTTTGCAGCCCTTTGTACACCCTCTCAAACAGTTCTCTGTCCTTCTTGAACTGGGGAGACCAGAACTGAGCTGCATCAGCTTTAGGAGCTCTGTGGGCAGGGTGTCACTGGGGCAAGTCTCACAGGGACCTTGTCAGCAGTTCTGTCAGGGAGCTCTTTTCAGGCTTATCTGTGTTGGACCTTAGACCCAAAGGTTTTCTGCTTGGCTTGCAAAAATCAATTCAAATGTATCCTGAGAAGTCCCCGGGTAAGACACGAGGGGCAGGCACCTGGCTGGAACACTGACACTGTTTATGTGTCAGTGCACAAGTACAATCTACCTCCTGCTTGGAAAAATCTTTTTCAGGCATCCATGGAGAGCAGGGAAGGGCTTTTGAGCCCATGTGGGGGCTCCTTGCGCCATGACAGAACCACAGAATATCTTTGGTTGGAAGAGACCCTCGAGATCAGCAGGATGAGGGAGGTGATTTGCCCCCTCTGCCCTGCTCTGGAGAGACCCCACCTGCAGCACTGTGTCCCGTTCTGATGCCCCCAGCATAAGAGGGACATGGAACTGCCAGAGTGGGTCCAGAGATAATCAGAGGGCTGGGGAACCTCCTCTAGAAAGACAGGCTGATAGAGTTGGGGCTGTTCAGCCTGGAGAAATGAAGGCTCCATGGAGACCTTAGAGCAGCCTTCCAGTACCTGAAAGGTGCTACAAGAAAGCTGGGGAGGGACTTTTTACAAGGGTCTGTAATGATAGGACAAGAAGGAATAGAGTGAAGCTCGAGGAATGTAGTTTAAGACTGGAGATCAGGAAGAAATTCTTTCTAGTGAGGGTGATGAGACACTGGCACAGGTTGCCCAGGGGGGTTGTGGATGTCCCCTCCCTGGAGGTTGTGTGAGGCCAGGCTGGATGAGGCTTTGAGCAACCTGGTCTGGTGGAAGGTGTCCCTGCCCATGGCAGTGGGGCTGGAACTGGATGATCTTTAAGGTCCCTTGCAATGTAAACTCTTCTATGAATCTATGAATCATCCATTTCAACCCTTGACTCAGCACTGCAAGGTCACCACTTAATCATGTCCCTGAGCACCAGGTGCATGTGCTGTTTAAATACCTCCATCTGGGTGAGAGATGCCCAAAGCCCTGGAGGGCCATAACCTGCTCCTTGGGGGTGGCAGAGGAGGCAGGATGCCCACAGCTCACTTTTTGTTGGCCAAGGTTGGCTGCTGCAGGACTTGGAGGACGTGAGGCATGGGAGCACAGCCTGTTCACACTGACACAGCCCAGAGAAGCTGCAGGGCTCCAAAAGAAGGCAGGAGGAATGTAAATGGTTGTCAGGGATAATAAACTGCATCTGGAATGCTTGAATGTTTGGAAGCTCAACAGAGCAAGTGTGCTGAGCCTTGGGAGTGGATCTCAGCCCTCATTTGACTCATGGAGAGTACCACAACCAGTTGTGCCCAGGTAGATCCTACACAGGCTTCACCCAACAACTCCTCTGCTCTGCTGATTCTGAGAGGGGATAAAGCAAAACCCTGTGGTGACCTTTGTCTGCAGCAAAGCTTCGCTCTGCACTGGTGGCTGAAAGGTTGTTTGCTAGGAAGAAGCTCCTGAGAGTGTTTGCAGCCCCTGGCAGGAGAGCAAGGCCCAGAAAAATCACCTGGGGCAGCTTGAGTCAGGCAGATCCTTGCAGATGCTTAGCAGAAGTTTGGCTTGCCAGGCGAACAGGAGTTTAGGAGCTGCATTTCCCTCCTCCTCCTTAATGCAATTCTAGACAAGTTTGAAAGGCTGGAGAGAGAATGGCTGTGTTGGGTTGCTGCTGTAGAGTCAAGTTGTGAGAGAGGAACAGTCTTTGGAGACTAAGGAAGGACAGAGAAGATAAATGATGAGGGAGCATTTGATGCTGATTTTGGATTCTGGAGCACCTAGGGCTGTAAGGAAGGAGCTGTCTGGGTTTTTGGTTCAGCCACAGTGTGATTTTTAGAAGGTGGCTTTTTTTTTTTGGGAGATGGTAGGGTTGTACCATCCCTTTCTGCTCCTTGAGTCCTGTGTCCAGTTCTGGGCCACTCAGATTAGGAAAGATGTTGAGATGTTGGAATGTGTCCAGAGAAGGGCAACAGAGCTGGGGAGGGGTCTGGAGCACAGCCCTGTGAGGAGAGGCTGCGGGAGCTGGGGTTGCTTAGCCTGGAGAAGAGGAGGCTCAGGGGAGACCTTCTTGCTCTCTACAACTCCCTGAAGGAGGTGGGGGTTGGTCTCTTGTCCCAGGCAGCCAGCACCAGAACAAGAGGACACAGTCTCATGCTGTGCTAAGGGAGGTTCATGCTGGAGGTTAGGAGGAAATTCTTCCCAGTAAGAGAGCTTGGCCTTTGCGATGTGCTGCCCAGGGAGGTGGTGGAGTCACCATCCCTGGAGGTGTTTAGGAAGAGCCTGGATGAGGCCCTTGGTGCCATGGTTGAGTTGATTAGAAGGTGTTGGGTGAAAGGTTGGAGTTGGTGATCTTGGAGGTCTTTTCCAGCCTGGTTAATTCTGTATTCTATATTCCTGTTTGTGGCTGGCCTGGGCAGCTGTAGGTACTAAAACTTAACACTGTGATATAATTTCCTTTGCTTGTCTTCTTGTGCACTGAGGTGGGTGTGTGGGAAGAGCTGCTGCCAGGCTTGCTGGCTAATGTGGGAAAGAAATTAAACTGTGTTGGGCAACCTCGTGTCTCAGTGACTGAAATGAAGGTCTGAAAGCCCACAAAATGCAGGTCTGTGATCTCTGTTGTGTTGTGTAAATGCTTCTCACTTCTGTCATTTACTGTAAGATGAAGTGGTGAAATTGGGCTTGAAGGAGAAGTGATGTGAAACAGAGCCTAGTCTGGAGGGTAGAAGCACTGATTCGAGGCCTGCTCTTCCTCTCTGAAGTGCAATCTACTCTGAACTTCATCCTGAAAAATTATCTGGCTTGCAGACAAAAGGTTTTGCTTTGTAAAACATCACTTTGCTCTTAGTTCCCCATGAACTCACTGTTGTGACCTGCCCAGGCTGCTCCTCTGCTGTAGAAGCTGTGGGGCTCTGACCCATCTTCAAACTTCCCAGGGCAGGGACTACACAGCAGAGGATACAGAGCATTTGAAGCTATTTTTGCTTCAGTTTCTGGAGTGGAATGAATTTCCAGCTGGCTGTTGCCCTTTTAATGCCAGGTGGTTTTGAGGATTAAATGTTAAAACACTGTGTGGGCATCTGGTGCTCCTGGGCCACAGCATCCTCATAGAATCACAGGGTTTATCCTGACACCTCAGAGACCTTCTGAGTTGGGGAGAGCAATGGCCCTTGTCCTGTAGCCCCCAAAAGAAAGCCAGACTATGTCAAGTCCCAGAGCAACACAGCACAGAGAGTTGGGGCTGTTCAGTCTGGAGAAGACTCCAAAGAGACCTTATTGTGGCCTTCCAGTATATGCAGGGGGCTACAAGAAAGTTGGCGAGGGACTTTTGAGGGTGTCAGGGAGTGATAGGACTGGGGGGGGTGGAGCAAAACTAGAAATGGGGAGATTGAGATTGGATGTGAGGAAGAAGTTGTTCCCCAGGAGGGTGGTGAGAGCCTGGCACAGGTTGCCCAGGGAGGTGGTGGAAGCCTCATGCCTGGAGGTGTTTGCAGCCAGGCTGGATGTGGCTGTGAGCAGCCTGCTGTAGTGTGAGGTGTCCCTGCCCATGGCAGGGGTTGGGACTGGATGATCCTTGTGGTCCCTTCTAAACCTGACAATTGTATGATCCTGTGATGTTGTCAGAGGCAAAGCACAGAACTTGAGGGAGCACAGGGCAGGACCAAAGGTGTGTGCTGCAGCAGATCCATCATCCCTGAGTGGAGACAGGTCCAAGACGCTCCTTTCTGCTGATGTGCTCGAGTTTCTTGGACCTGCTCCCCATCTCACATTCAGCAAAGCAGAGCCTGTTTTGCAACACAGCATGTTTGGGGGAGGAAGAACTAAAAGAAAAAGGGAAAAAAGAGAAAAGGGGAAGGGGGGAAGTAATCTGTTGGCTCTTCCTTTCTGAGATGTTTGAGAGAGTCAATTTTTGTCAGAAAACACAAATCCCAAGCCAAAACTCAAAACAGGAAACTCTTATCAGCGTGCCAGGAAGCTCTATTGCTCTGTGGAAGTGTTACCCCACGGTCATTGCTCCTTTCAGTAGCTGTTTGTGAGTAATTTATGGCTTGGAGATGGGCGTCAATCTTCCAGGAGAGCAGGGGAGAGGCCCTGAAGCTGGAAGGGGGAGCAGTGGAAAGGAGCAGAGGGTGGAGGGGAAATGCCAAGGAACAGGATTTGTATTATCTTACTGCATATATTTACAACGATAAGATTTTCATTGTCTCTCAGTGGTAAATTATGATCCTGTTTTTGTTCTGGATTGGGTTCAGGAAACAACAAACCTGTGTCTTACGAGAAAAATAAAGCAAAAAAATGCATGGGGTTGGTCTTCAGGGGCTGTTAGTCAGCAGAAGAAATGGAGAGACTTGGGGTGATCTGCCTGGTGAATTTCTACCTTATAGCTTGCCCAGGGAGGTGGTGGAGTCACCATCCCTGGAGGTGGTCAAGAAACCTGTGGAGATGGCACTCGGGGTGCGGTTTAATGGCCATGGTGGTGTTGGGTTGAGATGGTTGGATGTGACGATCTCAGAGGGCATTTTTGGGTTGATGTGGTTGGGCTTGATGATCTCAGAGGGTTTTTCCAACCAAAATAGAAGATTTTGCTTCAACATGAGAAGAAACTTCTTTACTGCGGGGTGACAGAGCCCTGGAGCAGGCTGCCCAGAGAGGTTGTGGAGTCTCCTTCTGTGAAGACTTTCCAACTCCACCTGGATGCATTCCTGTGTAGACTACCCTAAGTGATGCTGCTCTGGCAGGGGGGTTGGACTTGATGATCTCTGGAGGTCCCTTCCAGCCTCTCATGTACTGTGATACTGTGAAAACACTCCCATGATTCTGAGGTTATTGCTTATGGAATTCTGCCTGCTCATACGGTAGATGTGTGCTGGTGCCTCTGTCTCAACCTCCATATATATTTAGCTGTATTTAAAGGACCATTACAACTTGACACAGGGAGCTGCTTTTCATGGCCCAGTGTTGGGGAGTTGGACTTGATGATCTCCAGAGGTCCTTTCCAGCCCCTAAGCTCCTGTGGTCCTGTGCCCATCTCCAGCACAGAGGAGCTTGTGCATAGCCAGAAGTAATTTCTTTCAATCACCTTTCTTCAGATCACTTTATAGGCTGTAAAAAGAAGTGGCATGCAATGTAGCAGAATGTACCTAAAAAGCCCTGTGTGTGTGTACTTTGTGTAGAGATCAGAGCTTTACAACTCCAACCTGCCAGGCACTTGTGTTGAAGAGCACTGGCTCCTTGCCCAGTATTTCCTTTCATTTTTGCCTCTTTTTTTTGGTGCTCTGGTGTATCTGTAAGTGCTTTGTGGATTGCTGCCACCCCTCTGGTCTCCCAGCACTATGGCAATCTTTCCAGCAGAGCTATTTTGTGACCTGCAAGCCTGATGCTGGGCAGGCACATTGTGTTGATGGCTGACTAAAGTGCTTGTTTGTCTTGGAATTTGTGCTGGCAAATGGCTTTTGTTTCAAAATGAGAAGTACACTTTTGTCGGGAAAGCTGAGCTTCTGGGACATGAAGGAGAAAGGGTTTCAGAGCGTGCAATCCATGCTCAATTGGGCAGAGGAGCTGGGGAGATCCCAGGGATGATCCTAGGATGGTCATAACGTCCTGGTAAAGCTAACTGAGAGCTACCAGCAATGCAGAGCATGTATCTGTGGGCTCCTGGGCTCTGTCTACTCAGCCCTAGCTAGACCACATCTGGAATATTGTGTCCAGTTCTGGGCTCCCTGGTTCAAGAGAGACAGGGAACTGCTGGAGAGAGATCAATGGAGAGCTAGGAGGATGGTTAAGGAAGTGGAGCATCTCTCTTATGTGGAAGGACTAAGAGACCTGGGGATCTTTAATCTGGAGAAGAGAAGGTGAAAGGAGACCTTATCAATGTCTACAAATATCTGCAGGGTGGATGTCAGGAGGATGGAGCCAGGCTCCTTCCAGTGATACCCAGTGACAGGGCAAGGGGAAATGGATGTAAACTCAATCACAGTAAATCCTATCTCAACATGAGGAAAGAATTCTTTACTGTGAGGAGCAGGCTGCCGAGAGAGGTTGTGGAGTCTCCTTCTCTAGAGATCTCCAAAACCCACCTGGATTCATTCCTGTGTGACCTGCCCTAAGTGGTCCTGCTTTGCATGGCAGTTGGACTGGATCTCTGAAGGTTTCTTCCAACCCCTAGCATACTGTGGTATCTGAAGGGGGCTACAGGAAACCTGGGGAGGGACTTTTGAGGGTGTCAGGGAGTGATAGGACCGGGGGGATGGAGCAAAACTAGAAATGGGGAGATTGATATTGGCTGTGAGGAAGAAGTTGTTCCCCATGAGGGTGGTGAGAGCCTGGCACAGGTTGCCCAGGGGGTGGTGGAAGCCTCCTGCCTGGAGGTGTTTGCAGCCAGGCTGGATGTGGCTGTGAGCAACCTGCTGTAGTGTGAGGTGTCCCTGCCCATGGCAGGGGTTGGGACTGGACAATCCTTGAGGTCCCTTCTAGCCCTGACAATTCTGTGATTCCATCTTGGCTGGAGGACTCCCTGTGAAACCAATGTGAGAGAGCTTAGAGATCTCCATCCTTCATGTCTGTACAGACACTGAGTGTGCTTTAAAATCTGGCCCTGCTTACTGGCTTCTGGTCCAATAACCCTCTCTGAAACAGATCTTTAAATACAAAGTTCAACTTCTTTTTTTTTCATCCCTTAGCTTTTAAATGATGGTCTTAAACTCAGAGCCCCCTGTGCAGGTCCAGCATGCCAGTGTTGTGTGCTGCTGGGGCATGGGGTTGCTCCATGACTGCTTGAAGCCTTTGGCCAAGCCTTGTTGATGCACAGAGGTACAGCATAACAACTGCACTTGTGTCTGAACCCATCTTCCTCTTGATAGGCACTTATCTGCCAGGGCATTTGAAGTCATTTGTCTAAACCCCAGTAAGCAGTGGCCTTTTTCTCTCCTTGGACTATCTTCAGTGTTTGCACTTGCACTTCTTTAGGAAGTAAATAGTAATTTACTAGGGCTGTAACAATCATTCTTCCTCTCCTTGTACGTTATCTCATCTTCCTGGGCAGAAGTCAAGAGCCTCTTTCTTTCCCCACTCCCTTCCCCTCTTGGCTGTACAACTGAATACAAATGATCCAAGGGGTATGATATGCCAGGTATTTTGCACACTCATCTCTGGAGAGCTGATAGCAGCAGCTTGGGAACCAGCTCTTGGCCTGCTCTCTCTTGCTGGAGTCAGCAGTTGCATGCAGGGCTGGGAAGTGTTTGTCTCCTTTGCCCTTCTGGCAAAAGGACTTTTGGAGGCAGGTGATGAAGTTGCATCTGATGCTTTGAGGTGCCTCAGGAGTCATGAACACTGAAGCTCACTGATGCGTCTCGTGGATTAACTGTAAACCTCCAGCCAGGGTGGTGGGGGTCCTTGAAAGGCATTTTCTCAAATAGAGAAGGAAAAAGAGTAGGAAGCCAGGTCTGAGCATCCTCAGGGGTCTCCAAATGGCTGAGCCCACCAGCCCCATCTTGTCCTGACTTTGGCAGCCTTTCCATGTAAACCCCAGCTCTGACATACGCGTCTGCAGTGACGAGTATCATGGAATGTTGGAAGGGACCTCCAGAGATCATCCAGTCCAACCTCCCTGCCAGAGCAGGATCACCTAGGGCAGGCCACACAGGAACACCTCCAGGTGGGTTTTGAATGTCTCCAGAGAAGACTCTACCACCTCTCTGGGCAGCCTGCTCCAGGGCTCCAGCACCCTCCTTGTAAAGAAGTTTCTCCTTGTGTTGAGGCAGAACCTCCTGTGTTCCAGCTTGTTCCTGCTATTCCTTGTGCTATCACTGGGCACCACCAAAAGGAGCCTGGCACCTTCACCTTGACACCCAGCCCTCAGATATCTGTAGACATTAATCAGGTCCTCTCCTGGGGAAAGGGACAGGGCTGCAGCCGGTAGGTACCTGCCAGGCTGGGGCCAGCAGGCTGCAGCTCTCTGCTGGACTGCAGCAGCTTTTGCTCGTAGCTGTCCTCCTGGAAGGAAGTGGTGAAAGGCCATCAGGCTGCCTTTATTTCTGGGAGCTGGAGTGAAATAAGCGAGGAGACCCGTCGGAAGCAGATTGTTAGACATATTTGTGACCTTACACGATCCCTGCAGGGCTGGGAGAGAGGCAGCTGGAAAGGGCAACGTGTCCTCGCTTGTCATCCTAGCAGTTTACCATCTCCTGTTCTGCAGGGTTTATTTCTTTCCCCCAGAGAAGGAGGCACCTATGCTTCCTGTTAGGTGGCAGCTAGCTGCTCCAGAAGACCTGGGCAGACCTTCCATGGAGGCACAACCCACTTTCAGCATGCTCTACTTGCACTAATCTGCGTTGCATGGATGTGGCACCTCGGTCAACTTTCAAGCAGGTTCCCCTATGCCTTGGTCCCATCTCTGAATCCCTGGGGCTCCCTTTGTGTATATGGCAGCTGCTCCTGAGGCCTGGGCTGAGAAGCCACCATTGTTATAGAATCATAGAACTGTCAGGGCTGGAAGGGAACTCAAGGATCAGCCAGTCCCAACCCCCTGCCATGGGCAGGGACACCTCACACCACAGCAGGTTGCTCACAGCCACATCCAGCCTGGCTGCAAACACCTCCAGGCAGGAGGCTTCCACCACCTCCCTGGGCAACCTGTGCCAGTCTCTCACCACCCTCATAGGAAACAACTTCTTCCTCACATCCAATCTCCATCTCCCCATTTCTAGTTTTGCTCCATCCCCCCAGTCCTATCACTCCCTGACACCCTCAAAAGTCCCTCCCCAGCTTTCCTGTAGCCCCCTTCAGATACTGGATGTGAAACTCTGACCTTGGGTCTGTCTTGCATGCTGCCAAGGTGACGTGCTGCTTCTGAGCTGTGTAGAGGAAGAGGATAGAGTGGAAAGGGAAAGCTGTTCAAGACTAGACTTTCAGAGAATCACAGAAACACTCAGGTTGGAAAAGACCCCTGGGATCACCAAGTCCAGCCCACAACCCTACTCTGCAAGGCTCGCCCCTAAACCAGACCCCCAAGCACCACATCCAAACCACCTTCAAACACATCCAGGCTTGGGGACTCCACCACCTCCCTGGGCAGCACATTCCAGTCCCTGACCACTCCTGCTGGGAAAAAGTCTTCCTGATGTCCAGTCTAAACCTCCCCAGTCACAGCTTGAGGCCATTCCCTCTTGTCCTGTCACTAGAGCCTGGGGCTCTGGTTTAGGGGTGAGCCTTGCAGAGTAGGGTTGTGGGTTGGACTTGGTGATCCTGAGAGTCTTTTCTCACCTGAATGACTCTGTGACTCTGTGACTTTTGGTTTTGTGGTTGGTTTTGTTTGTTTGGTTTGTTTTTATTAAAGCTCCCTGCAGGACCTGGGGTTGATAGTCCCTGCTAGCATGACTCTTTCTCTTACGTGCAATAAGACACATCTTTCTCAATTGCTTTTTTCCCCTTGCTGGATTATCTGTTGTCCCCAGGAAGCCTACAGAGCTCCAGGCTAATATTAAATGGCAACCACTAGATCATCTCCTTCCCTTCTTTCCCTTCTCAAGGCTGCTCTCAGAAAGGTTAGGCCTTGCACAGCTCAGAAGGGAGGGTTTTAGGTGTGCTTTGCCAGTGTGTGATGGTGACTGTGGGTGGAAGCACATCACTATTTCTTTTTAGAGTTTGCTTTGCAAGCTGTGATGTCTTGGCAGAGAGGATGGTTATTGGGCTGCCTCTATCCCTTTGGCAGGGTGAGTCAGCAAAGACAAGATTACGGAACAGGTCACCTTGAGTGCGATCACACAGCACTTACAGGATGGCCAGGGGCTCAGGCCTAGCCAGCATGGATTTAGGAGGGGCAGGTCCTGCCTGACCAACTTGATCTCCTTCTATGATCAGGTGACCCGCCTGGTGGATGTGGGGAGGCCTGTGGATGTGGTCTACCTGGACCTCAGCAAGGCCTTTGACACCGTCCCCACAGCAAACTCCTGGCCAAGCTGGCAGCCCATGGCTTGGACAGGAGCACACTGCGTTGGGTTAGGAACTGGCTGGAGGGCCGAGCCCAGAGAGTGGTGGTGAATGGTGCCACATCCAGCTGGCGGCCTGTCACTAGTGGTGTGCCCCAGGGATCAGTGCTGGGCCCCATGCTCTTCAACATCTTTATTGATGATCTGGATGAGGGCATTGAGTCCATCATCAGTAAATTTGCAGATGACACCAAGCTGGGGGCAGGAGTTGATCTGCTGGAGGGCAGAGAGGCTTTGCAGAGGGACCTCGACAGGCTGGACAGATGGGCAGAGTCCAATGGCATGAGATTGAACACATCCAAGTGCCGGGTTCTGCACATTGGCCACAACAACCCCAGGCAGCGCTACAGGCTGGGGTCAGAGTGGCTGGAGAGCGGCCAGGCAGAGAGGGACCTGGGGGTGCTGGTTGATGGGAAGCTGAACATGAGCCAGCAGTGTGCCCAGGCAGTCAAGAGGGCCAACTGCATCCTGGCCTGCATTAGGAATAGTATGGCCAGCAGGAGCAGGGAGGCCATTGTGCCCCTGTACTCTGCTTTGGTTAGGCCGCACCTTGAGTACTGTGTCCAGTTCTGGGCCCCTCAGTTTAAGAAGGACATCGAGACACTTGAACGTGTCCAGAGAAGGGCAACAAGGCCGGTGAGAGGCCTTGAGCACAAGCCCTATGAGGAGAGGCTGAGGGAGCTGGGGTTGTTTAGCCTGGAGAGGAGGAGGCTCAGGGGTGACCTCATTGCTCTCTACAACTACCTGAAAGGTGGTTGTAGCCAGGAAGGGGTTGGCCTCTTCTCCCTAGCAACCAGCACCAGAACAAGGGGATACAGTCTCAAGCTGCACCAGGGGAAGTTTAGGCTCGAGGTGAGGAGAAAGTTCTTCACCGAGAGAGTGATTCGTCATTGGAATGGGCTGCCCGGGGTCGCCGTCCCTGGAGGTGTTCAAGAGGGGACTGGATGTGGCATTTGGTGCCATGGTCTAGTCGTGAGGTTTGTGGTTACAGGTTGGTCTCAATGATCTTCGAGGTCTCTTCCAACCTTGGTAATACTGTAATACATGCTATTAATTAGAGAACTAATCTTCCTTTGCAGCAAATGGTGCAAGTTCCCTGGTTTGCTAAGGGTGTTTTGCTCCACTCTAGAGCTGGATTGGTGCCTGCTAGCCACCAACTGTGTGCTCATGACCTTTCTGTGTAGAGAGGAGAATTAAAGCTCCTGCCTGGCATGTGAGGGAACTCCTTAGTGAAGGGTTGGGGAGCAGTTCTCTTTTTAATATGCAGCATACCTGTTGAGCTGCCAACTGGGACTCCAGCTATGTAGTTATGGCACTTACTGGAGATGCCTGTGATGTGTAAGATTTAAGGGTGGTGGTATGCAGACAATTCTCCCTTGTCTGCCTTGTGAATGGCTTCAAATTGGCAGGCAGGCAGTGAGCTCTCACTGCCCCCAGAAAAAGAGCTGCTGAAACTCTGCATTGAAAGCTAATGGTTGAAGGAGGTGAAAGGAATGCCCAGGGAGGTGGTGGAGTCCCTGTCCCTGGAGGTGTTCAGAAAAGGCTTGGATGTGGCACTTGGAGCCATGGTTTGGTTGTCAGGTGGTGTTAGGGATTAGGTAATAGGTTGGACTTGATGAGCTCTGAGATCTCTTCCAACCTGGTTGACTCTGTGAGAAGTGCCCCAGAGAGCTTTTCTTGGGAGCTGTGCTTCCTCCTGGCCTTTGTGCTGCCATCACCTTATAAGGAGCTTCTGTGACTCCTCTTGGTGATAAATGTGCAGGGTGGCAGACTTGAGTGGTGGGTAAAAGCCATTTGGAGGGAGTTTTTAGCTGGCATTTGCTTTCACTGCGATCCCTTGAGGTGGAAGGAAAGGAACTCCAGGCGCATGCCCTCCGTTTGCTGGCGCAGGGGAGGAGGCTGCTAGAATCCAAGGCCTATAAATACCTTCCATGTCTCCAGAAGCCATGAACAGAGCCCTTGCTGACACTTGTTTGTGTGCTGCGTAGCTAGCTGGAGAAGAGCCCATTCGAAACCTAGCAACTCGTGCAGGGTTTGGTGTGCTCCTGGCCAGTGAAGGCACAGAGCATGTGCGCTGTACTCCGGGATTTCTCTCCCCTCTGGGCAGGGAGGGACTGTTTCAAAGCATGCTCCCGCTGCTTTAAATAGTGGCTTTGCTACTCTATCTGCAGTGCTTGAAGGACCCAGAAAGCTCCACAGGGATTGACTTGCCTGCACTAGCCTTGAACCTTCTCAGCATGTTAAATTTCTAAACTGAGACACCTTGTATTTTTTTTTTTCCCCCCAGCCTTGCACAGAGTGGGAAGAGGAGGGAGAGGCTCCTAAGGAAAGATCAGGAAACAGTAGATATTGCATTATGAAACCCCCACAGAAATAACTTGGATGCTTTAGTCAAGCTGCTCCTCTGAAATAACTCAATGCTGTGCTCTCTAAGTGTTTCCAAATGCCCATCTGTCAAGCTCTGAATCATAGAATGGTCCAGGCAGGAAGGGATCTCCAAAGGTTATCCAGTCCAACCTCCCTGCAGTCAGCAGGGACATCTCCAACTGGATCAGACTGCCCAGGGTCTTGTTGAGTCTTACCTTGAGTATCTCCAGGGATGGAGGTCTCAAACAACTCCCTGGGCAACCTGTTCCAGTGTTCCACCACCCTTGTAGTAAACAACTTGTTCCTAATACCCAATCTAAATCTGCTCTGCTCTAGCTTGAAGCCATTGGCCCTTGTCCTGTCACTGCAGGCCTTTGTAAACAGTCTCTCTCTATCCTTCCTGTAATTCCCCTTCAGGTACTGGCAGGCTGCTATTAGGTCTCCCCAGAGCCTTCTCTTCCCCAAGGTGAACACCCCCAGCTCCCTCAGCCTGTCCTTGTAGCACAGGTGCTCCAACCCCCTGATCATTTTCATGCCCCTCCTCTGGACCCTCTCCATCTGGTCCTTGTCCTTCCTGTATTAAGGGCTCCAGACCTGCACACAGTACTCCAGGTGAGGTCTCCCTGGAGCAGAGCAAAGTGGCAGAATCACCTCTCTGGATCTGCTGGCAACACTGCTTTGGATGGAGCCCAGGATGTGACTTACCTTCTGGGCTGCAAGCTGACACTGGCTGCTCCTGTCCAGCTTCTCATCCATCACCACCCTGAAGTCCTTTTTCCTCAGGGCTGCTTTCTATCACCTCCTCCTCCAGTCTGTATTGATAGCAAGGATGAACCTGAGGAAATCTGAGCCTGGGAAGAGGTTAGTCTATCCGGTCCCTTGATTTCCCAAAGCCTAAAGGTCGAGTCACCTAATGCCTCTTCCCAAGGCTTGTCCCTGAAAGAGGAGGAACACTGAGATAAAACAACAGCAGAAGGGGAAGCTATCAGTGGTGCAAGAGGTGAATTCTGGAGAGGCTCGGTTGCTGGGCTTGTAGAATCAGTCACTCTGTGTGAGGTCACATGTCCTGTAACTCTGTGTTCCCCAGCCACAGGTTGCTTTTGTATGGAAAAAGCATTAAAGCATAACAAGGAGAGCAGGTTGAAAGAACAGTTTCCAGACCTAAATCTGAGTTTCATTGTTGTGTGAAGTTTGTGTTGGAACTTAAGGGGATGGAAAAACTGATTCTAACTTGTTCTGTTTGATTAAGAATCCCCCTGAATTCCAGCAGGCTGGAGTTAATTGCCTTTGGCTAAAGGGCACACACCCTGTGCAATCCTGTCCAGGGAACTTGGTGTAATTGCTGTCCTTCCCTTCAAAGAAATGGCTGCAGAGGGCTGTGGATCCAATTCACCTGCTGTGTTCCACAGCAGAGACTTTCAGGAAAGCCATATGTTAGCCCATACAGCATGTAGGTGCAGATTCTTTCACAGGATCCCAGGATGTCAGGGGCTGGAAGGGACCTCTGGAGACCATCAAATCCTAACCCCCTGCCAGGGCAGGACCATAGACTTCAGCACAGGTCACACAGGAACACATCCAGATGGGACTGGAAAGGCTCCAGAGGAGACTCCACAACCTCTCTGGGCAGCCTGCTCCAGTGCTCTGGGACCCTCACAGTGCAGAAGTTCCTCCTCATGTCATTGATGATGTTGAACAGGACTGGACCCAGCACTGATCCCTGGGAGACTCCACTAGTTACAGCTCTCCAAATCCTTCCCAGAAAGCAGCAGAAAGAGAAGATCACATGCAGCTCCTAGTTGGAAAAAGGACCTTTTTGTTCTTCTGACCTTCTGGAGGTTCTTCTGACAGATGACGGGTAGAGAGGGCCATGAGAGGAAGAGAAGCAAGTGATGGTGATAAGTTCATTTGGTGGAATCCCCCACCCACAGAGAGGAGCAAATGAATAGGTTCCTCTGTGTAACTTCCTAGGGAAACCTTGCTGGGTGATTGAACTGTTCTTGGAAAAAGGAAGCACTGTTAGACACAGATAATCTCCTTCAGGAATCAGCAAGAACTGGCTGGAGAGCTGCATGCAGAGCCTGGGAAATCACAGCCTTGCCCACAGACACGTGAAACAATACAGGTGGCTGGGATTGCCCAAAGAGTCACAGTTCTGAGAAGGGAAGAAAAAGGGTGTGGGTGTTTGTGTGTGTGTGTGTGTGTGTGTGTGTGTGTGTGTGCAGCTGCTGCCTGTGGAAAGGGGATGGAGAAGTCATCCAGTCCAACCCCTTCTGCAGTCAGCAGGGACATCCCCAAGTCAGTCAGGTTGTCCAGGCCCTCCTTGAGCCTCACCTTGAGTATCTCCAGGGATGGGGCCTAAACCTCCCTGGGCAACCTGTTCCAGTGTTCCACCACCCTCATAGTAAAGAACCTGTTCCTAACATCCAATCTAAATCTGCTCTGCTCTAGCTTGAAGCCATTGGCCCTTGTCCTGTCACTGCAGGCCTTTGCAAACAGTCTCTCTCCATCCTTCCTGTAGGTACCTCCTGTAGTACCTTCAGGTACTGGCAGGCTGTTATTAGGTCTCCCTGGATTCTTCTCTTCTCCAGGCTGAACACCTCCAGCTCCCTCAGCCTGTCCTCATAGCAGCGGTGCTCCAACCCCTGATCATCTTTGTGGCCCTGCTCTGGACAAATCTATGGATCTTCTTATGGAGAGGCAGGATTGCATGCATTTTTGTATAGAGAACCTCAGGGTGCTTGAGGTGTGGTGGTGCTGTCCTGGTTGTGTTTTATTAATTTGCTGAAGAGCCCAGCACAAGAGGACACAGTCTCAAGCTGTGCCAGGGGAGGTTTAGGCTGGAGGTTAGGAAGAAATTCTTCCTAGAAAGAGAGCTTGGCCACTGGGATGTGCTGCCCAGGGAGATGGTGGAGTCACCATCACGGGAGGTGTTTAAAAAGAGCCTGGATGTGGCACTTGGTGCCAGGGTTCAGTTGATTAGATGGTGTTGGGAGATAGGTTGGACAGGAATATCTTAGAGGTCTTTTCCAACCCGGTTAATTCTGTGATTCAAAGTGAACTGTGCTGGGTAACGTACCTGAATGTGGAGAGCTACTTGCAACCTGCCTCTGGGAACACAGCCTCTGTAGTTTCTCTTTCCTGTCTATTAACAGGGTGGCTTTGTCTCCTGCCCTGCTGCTCAATGCTGCAGTTGTTAAGTAACTGCTGTTTGTTGCTAAAATGCTGGGGGAGTTTCTTTCCCCTCCAGCACGAGTGGGGAAGTTGCATTTTGACAGTGCAAGTGGTGTCTGGGTGAGTGTTGAAAGCCACCTCCCATTCTGTGGTGCTGCAGTAGTTTTGTACATCTGACCTGTGCTGGCGGAGCTCTCTGTCCTGCTGTCCCTTCTGAGTGAATCCTGCTGACCTACCCTGGGGCGGTCAGAAGTGGTGCAGAGGCAGGAGCTGTGGCATGTGCTGTAGTGCTGGCATGCCCTAGCTGGGCTGGGTATGTGTGGTCACAGCTGCCACCACAGGCACAGGAAACCCTCCTGCTCTTTCCTGCTTCACAGCAAAACTTTCTTTTTGACCTGAAGCACAACTGCAGTCAGAGCAATGAAAACTCATCTGCTGCAGGTGTTTCAACAGGCAAACTGCTTTGGGCTGCGAGGTCATGTGCCCAAGCATTCAAGCACACCAGGCTTTGTGCCCTGTAAACTGTTTGACATCTACTGCCACACATTTTTTGACCTCGGTGGTGTGTGTTGGAAGAAGACTATCAGCCCTCACTTCTGTGCTCCAGCAGACAACCAATAAGTAGGATGTCAGGCAGTGATGGGTCCAAGGGGGCTGGAGCAAAACTAGAAGTGGGTAGATTGAGATTGGATGTTAGGAAGAAGTTGTTCCCCAGGAGGATGGTGAGAGCCTGGCACAGGTTGCCCAGGGAGGTGGTGGAAGCCTCATGCCTGGAGGTGTTTGCAGCCAGGCTGGATGTGGCTGTGAGCAACCTGCTGTGGTGTGAGGTGTCCCTGCCCACGGCAGGGGGTTGGGACTGGCTGATCCTTGGGGTCCCTTCCAGCCCTAACAATTCTATGGTTCTAAGCTGCTCCTTAAGAAAGGGTTATTTTTCATCATGACACAAATGGCCCAAGCAAGGTGCTGTGTTTGAACAGCCATGAGAAAACAGTGCCTGTACAGAGATGGGGCTGACCCAGGGTGCTCTGTTCAGTCTCAACCCTGTCCCTCAATCTGGGAGTCAGAGGGACGCAAACTCCACAGAAAAGACCTGGACAGCATCAGCAGCTGTGCAGGCTGTGATGGTGGTTAAACTGGGGTTACTGGTGGTTGAACTGCAGTGACATACAGCCTGCTAACTTCTCTCTAAATGTGCATTTATTGCTTCTTGCCCTCCACCCTATGACTTCCTCTCCCCTCTCTCTCATATCCTGTCTGAATGCTAAGTGGAAACTCCACCAACCTTGACTCATAGAGTCACAGAATGGTAGGGGTTGGAAGAGAGCTGTGGAGATCAAATCCAACCTCCCCCCGCCAGGGCAGGGTCACTTAGGGCAGGTTTTGAGTGGCTACAGAGATGGAGATTCCACCGTCTCCTTGCAGCCTGGTTGTGCACTGCCAGCCTCAAAGTAAAAGAGTTCCTTCTCACGTTTAGATGGAACCTCCAATGTTCAAGTTCTTGTCCTGTCACTGGGGACCACTGCCAAGAGTCTGGCCCCACCTTCCCCACACCCACTCCTGCAGTATTTGTCAGCATTAACACCATCCCCCTCAACCCTCCAGACCCAACTCTCTCAGCCTTCCCTCATATGATCACAGGCCTGGAGCACCTCTCCTATGAAGACAGGCTGAAAGAATTGGGGCTGTTCAGCCTGGAGAAGAGAAGGCTCCAGGGAGACCTTAGAGCTACATTTCAGTATCTGAAGGGGAGCTACAGGAAGACTGGGGAGAGGCTGCTGAGGGCTTGGAGCAATGGGACAAAGGGCAATGGTCCTCTCCAACCCAATGCAATCTATGGATGAGAGATGTTCCAGTCCCTTCATCCTCTTAGTGGCTCTGCAATGGACTCTCTCCAGCAGTTCCTTGTCCTTCTTGAGCTGGGGTGCTCAGAATTGGACACAGTACTCCAGGTGAGGCCTCACCAGCAGAAGCTGCTTTGAGTGCTTCCCCAGCTCTATCCTATTTACTCACACAGGAATAGGTTGCGGGGGGGTTGGTTGGTGTCTTCCTTTCCAGCTGCATTACATTTGAATATGTAAAGAAATACACAGATCTGGCCTTTCTTTTTTAATAATGTTTCAGGACCAGGGTACAAAAAAAAGGGTTAATGCATTAATTTTTTGAAGACAAGTGATAAATGTACTGCAAAGAAGCACATCCTACATACACAGAATATATTTCTCTATAGAATTATGGACACAGAGATATAAAATAACTTATACTTGCCTTGTTGTTTTGTTTGTTTTTCATCACAGTAGGAGCTCAGCTTATATAAAGTGACAACAGGAACTGAACAACAGGCTGCTCCAAAGCAACAACAAAAACCAGCAGAGTGCCTCTGTGTCTGTGTGATGTTGGGGCAAAAAAAAAACACAATAGGAAACTGAGGGATTTCTGCCAAAACTGGGTCTTGAACACAAACATGAACGAGGAGGGAGAAGGTCTCTTGGCCATGGGGAGAGGTTCTGGAGGAGATCAAGTGCTACTGTGTGGTGAGGGTGGGGTGAAGACTGTCAACATCTCAGTTATGTTTGTAGGGATACAGGCATTAAGTAGAGCAAGCTCTGCCCACTGCCTCAGCATGTTGTCTGCTCCTAGGGTGGACCATCCAGCTGGCACTGTGGGGCTCTGATCTTTACAGTGAGAGTGGCACCTCGTAGCCTTCACTGTGCACGATGAGAGCAAACACAGCACTTCACAGGAAGGATAAGTATCACCACTGTGGGAGGACAAAACACTATCCAGTGGCTGTGAAATGTTCAGTGGGCTTGGAGTGGCCTTCCTCACTTGCAACCCACCTGGTGTCTGCCTCTAGTGCTCCCTTCCTTCTGTGTCCCTTCAAGGGATGGCTCTCCTGGCTATGCCTGCAGAACAAATCTTCCCTAGGGACTGAATGGGAGGTAGAGCTGATTGGGAACTCTTAGTGCTTGGCCCACAGCAAACAATGAGGAACTCCATCTGCCCAGCTCAAAGCTATCTCAGGTTTTGCTTACAGGTTTGGTTTTTTTGGTTTATTTAACAGTAAGGAAATGTTTTACAAAATTTGCATCCAAGAGTGAACTGAAGTTCCCAAAATTCAGGACTCTGGGCTTGCAGTATCTAAGTGTTTTAGTGGGGGCTTATGTGAATTGGGAGAACTCTTGGGGCTGGCCAACAGCTTGCAGACCTTGTCGCTTCCCTCTTCACTATCAACACCTCATGTTTGTGAGATCCAGCAATAGCAGAAGGTGCAGCCAAAGCTCAGGAGTGATACTGGCAGTCAGCAGATTTCTAGTGGTGCCTACTCCACTCAAGAAAGGAAACCCATTTTGTTTTGCTTTTACTCCCACTCATCAGCTCCTCCTGTCTCCACATCCTCTCTTGACCTCCACATTTACAGACCACCCAATAGAAAGCAGGGATGTTACACTGGAAGAGCTAATTGCAGATTACCATCAGGAAGGGTTGGACTCTTTTCTTCTGCTTTAGGTTTGTGGGTTTTTCTTCATACAGTAAAATAGGTAAAAATCCAAAGGTGATCTCACATCTAAAGGTATAATTTAAGTAAACATGTTTTTCTAGATCTCTTCCCACCCACTTCTTCCCTTTCCCTCTTCCCCGCTGCAACCTTCCTTTCACTCTGCAATTTTCCTCTTGGATGGAGGGAGGAGGTGGGAAGGGAGCTCGTTTGGCAGCTCATGCCCCTCCAGCTTGACTTTAATGAGATGATTGGCCAAGGCAAACTCCTCATCATCCAGCATGCCATCCTTGTCGATGTCAGCCAGTTTCCAGATCTTGCCCAGCACCGTGTTGGGCAGCTTAGACCTCACCATCTCCTTCTTGGCATTGGCACCAGTTATTTTACCATCCACAGGCGAGAGGGTGTAGAAGATCTCATCGTACATGGGCTTGTCCCGGGCCACCACCCACTGGGCGTCGTCGATGCCTTCGCCGGCGCCTTCGCCGTAGCCGTGGCCGAAGGGCCCGTGCAAGGTACCCTCAAAGGCTCCCCCTTCACCATCTGGGTGGGGCGCTGGGACTCCTCCTGGCGCACCAGCACCATGAGCTGGGCAATGTCGTTGGCCAGCATGTCTTCCACGGTCTCCAGCAGCTTGCTCTTCAGAGGCTGGAACTTGCTAAAGTCCTGGGCTTGCAACTGATCCTTGAAACAGGACAACAGAGCCAGAGGTCAGCCACTGGCCCTGCACACAGCTGGGACAGTGTGCAGCGGGGTCTCTCTCTGCTGCTTGGCTCAAAAGGGAGGAGGTGGGGGGGCACAGCTTTTCCTCCTCTGATAGCTCTGCCCCAGCATGGGATGGGGTTTCCCTGGCTGGCTTTGTGAGCGCAGAGGAGGGCAGGGAAGCTGGAGAAGGGCCTGGAGAATAAATCTTATGAGGAGTGACTGAAGGAGCTGGGCATGGTTAGTGTGAAACAGAGGAGGCTGAGGGGAGACCTCATTGCTGTCTACAACTACCTGAAAGGACCTTGTGGAGGGGCTACTGCTGGTCTCTTCTCACAGGTAATTAGTGACAGAACAAGAGGGAATGGCCTCAAGCTGCATCAGGGTAGGGTTAGAGTGGACATCACGAAAAAGTTTTTCCCCAGCCAGAGTGGTCAGGGACTGGAATGTGCTGCCCAGGGAGGTGGTGGAGTCCCCGAGCCTGGATGTGTTTCAAGGTGGTTTGGATGTGGTGCTTGGGGCTCTGGTTTAGGGGTGAGCCTTGCAAAGAAGGTTGTGGGTTGGACTTGGTGATCCTGAGGGTCTTTTCCAGCCTGAGTGTTTCTGTGAAATCCTCTTTAAACCCTACAGAATATTACTTTCTTGGCTTATAAAGAGGGGGGCTGAGGTGCTTCAGAGAGGGGAAGTGCTCTACATAAAGGCACAGAAGATGGCCACCTTGTAAAGAAGACTCCTTCTTTCTTATCTCCTGAAAGACCAAATTGTTCAAGGCAAACTGGTTGTGCAGCTCTTGCTGGATCATCCAGCCAGTCCCGCTCTGCACTCTGGAAAGGAGAGGCCACTCTGGCAAAAGACTGTTGGCCACCTCATTGAGCAAAAGGGCTTGGAGCAGTGCCTGCAGGTAGCTCTCCTCTAAAATCTGCAAAACCACCTCCAGCTTTATCCTTCACCCTCATTAAATCCACATTGCTCACTCTTCCTGGATTGGCAGATACATTTACTAACACTTGGTAATGCAGTTTAACAGGCAGTGAATGGGATCTGTTGGAATCACTCTCCACAGATCTCATTCCCAGGAACTTATGAAAAAATAGCCTTTAAAAACAAACAAAAAGAAGAGCAGATGTTGTGTTTTCCACAGGGAGGTACTAATGACTTCAGCAGCCAGCAGCTCAGAACAGGTCTCTGCCTGGAGCGAAGCCACACAGCAGTGTCCAGCATTGTCTGCATACACAATACAAGGCTCTGATCCAAGGACCTTTCAAGTCTTTGACTTACATGGACAATGGGTCAGGTCTCAGCTCTGCAGAGCAGAAACCCCGTTTCTCTGCTTAGAACAGAGAAGGGCCCTGAAGTTTTCACATCCTCCTTTCTCTCTTTCTAGAGAGTGAAGTAGAAGGCAAAGGAAAAAAAATGGAGCTCTTGAGGAGAGAGGGGCAAATGCAGGTTTTTCAGGACCTAGTTTTCCTCATAATACAAACTGGCAGTGCTCTTGGGCCTGAAAAATCTGCAAATGGAACCTGGAGTTAAAGACAGCTACAGGAAATAATTTTCTAAAGTGCTACTCAGGCAAAGATTTGGGAATGAAGGCAGCTGCAGTCTCGCATGAGTCCTGTGTGCAAGAAGTGTTCCTGCCCAAACACAGCCTGCACACGTTGCAAGGCTCATGCCAGCATCACAACCACCAAGAACCACACTCCCTGTGCACTCTCTGCTCTGGTCCCTGCAGTCACTCTAATGCTCTGCCCTTGGGTGTTTGGTGCTCCAGCCAGGGTGTTGCTGCTTACCTGCATCTTTCTTAGGTTAGGGAAATCCCCAGGTGAGATCTGATGCTCCCGTTCGATCCGGGCATAAATCTCTCCCAAGTTGTTCACAAGCTCCTTCTTTTGTTGTCTTTCCCAAACATTGAGGGCATTTCCTTCTTTAGGGAACTGATGATGTAGGCGTGGACCTAACATGGAATGAAGAAGACAAACAGTAAAGAGCACGTCAGAAAATTCGTCCCAGCAAGAGAGTGTTTGTACCTAGGACTCGAGCCCATCTTGTGCCACCTTGAAGAGCAACCGCAGCTTGCCTGGACCTATGAGGAGAGGCTGAGGGAGCTGGGGCTGCTGAGCCTGGAGAAGAGGAGGCTCAGGGAGACCTTCTTGCTCTCTACAACTACCCGAAAGGAGGCTGTAGACAGGTGGGGGTTGGTGTTCCAGAAAGGATTGGCTGTGGCACTTGGAGTGGTTTAGCTGTCAGGAGGTGTTAGTTATTAGGGAATAGGTTGTCCTTGGTGATCTCTGAGGTCTTTTCCAAGCCAGGTGACTCTATGATAGGCAGCACGAGTGCCTGGGTGCTGTGTGGCACACTCACCTTGGCCAGCCGCGCCGCTTGATGAGGTCGTTCAGCTTCCTCAGGGCTGCGTTGCGGGGCAGGCTCTGGATGTCCCGGAACAGATCCTGCTCCTCTGCCTCGAACAGCTTGCGGTTGTCAGGGATGAGCAGCTGGTGGGACCAGAAGGAGCCAATGTAGACCCTGATGACCTCGGGAGTGTTGACAATCTTGCCCAGGGACCACATGAGGGCCCCATAGACCCGCATCAGCTGCTGAGTCTCTATCTGATCGGCCTTGTTGAGAACAACTCTCATCTTGTCCTCGTGGTTCTTCAGGGCTTTGATGACCTCGGAGAACTCGTCGGAGATGTCCAGCTTGTGGGCGTCGAACAGCAGGATGATGCGGTCCACCCGCTCCGCAAACCACTCCAGCACGGCAGCGAAGTCATAGCCTGGGAGGGGGAGGAAACGCAGAGATGAGCGTGTGGGGTACTAGAGAAGACACAGAATCATAGAATGGTCCAGGCCAGAAGGGACCTCCAAAGGTCATCCAGTTTCACCTCCTGGCAGTCAGCAGGGACATCCCCAACTAGATCAGGCTGCCCAGAGCCCTGTCGAGTCTCACCCTGAATATCTCCAGGGAAGGAGCCTCGATCACCTGCCTGGGTAACCTGTTCCACTACCCTCATAGGGAAGAACTTGTTCCTAACATCCAATCTAAATCTGCTCTTCTCTAGTTTGAAGCCATTGTCCCTCGTCCTGTCTCTGTAGGCCTTTAAAAAGTCTCCTTCCATTCTTCTTGTAGGTCTCCTTCAGGTACTGGAAGGCCCAGAGCCTTCTCTTCTCCAGGCTGAATAACCCCAGCTCCCACAGCCTGTCCTTGTAGCACAGGTGCTCCAACCCCCTGATCATTTTTGTGGCCCTCCACTGGACTCTACTTGCCCTACCTGAACTATGCCACCTGAGGGTAAGCTTACAAAGAGGCCGTTTCCCTAGGAGATCAGGTAGCTTGGTAAGGGAAACCTAAACCATCATTCCTTCTCCCAGAGAAGGCAGAATGAGGCACTGCCCTTCACACTGAAAAGCCCAAAGTGCACACAGTTGAAGATAGTTCTCTCATCCTCTCCACCGTAAGAGACCATCCAAAGAAGTCTTGAACTGGTGCTAGAGGCTTCCTCCAAATGTGCCACAGGGAAATTGCCAAATCCAAGCAGTTACTGCAGGAGTCTTGCATGTGGCAACAGGAGAAGTCTAACTTCTGACTTACAGGCCATCAGCAGAGGCTGGAGAAAGCTGGGTAACTGCAATGCTTGCACCCAGACTGGTTTGAGATGTGCATCTCTCCTGCTTAACAACTCTTAGGTCTTGTCTAGCTATGTAAGACTTCCCATCTGACTCAAAACCCAGGATGCAAATGCCTTGCCTTAACTGAGTCACCACCCTGTCACACCTGCCTCACGTGCACAGAGCAAAATGATGCCTCTTGACTTTGCTAAGGACTGAGGGTGGTGAGAGCCTGGCACAGGTTGCCCAGGGAGGTGGTGGAAGCCTCATGCCTGGAGGTGTTTGCAGCCAGGCTGGATGTGGCTGTGAGCAACCTGCTGTAGTGTGAGGTGTCCCTGCCCATGGCAGGGGGTTGGAGCTGCATGATCCTTGAGGTTCCTTCCAACCCTGACAATTCTGTGATTCTATGACTTGATGCTTAAAGACAGCACTGCTGGGAACATACAAACAGAGGGGGCACATTTCATGTGCCTTGGATGGATGCATCTGAGGCTGGTGTTGGTCTCCTCTCCCAAGTAACTAGTGATAGGATGAGAGGAAATAGGTTTGAGCTGTGCCATGGGGAGGCTCAGGTTGACATAAGGGACATTTTTTTTCCTGCAAGAGTGGTCAGGGATTGGAACAGGCTGCCCAGGGAGGTGGTGGAGTCCCCATGCCTGGAGGTGTTCAAGAAGCTGTAGATGTGGGCTTCAAGACATGGTTTAGTGGTCATGGGAGTTGGGTTACAGTGGGACTTGATAATCCTGAAGGTCTTTTCCACCCTTAATCATTCCATCCATGTCTAGCCACACTGGGGATTGTAAATGGTGTCTGTGTAGATGTGTTTAAATTAGCAGCAACGGCAGGACCTTCTTTCTTAGTTCTGTGGTGTGACGTTCACTTGCTTTAAAGCCTCACTGGGAGACTGGTGCTCTCCCTCTGCTGCCAGGCTCTCCTAGGCTGGGCAGCATTCAGGGCTATCAGTGCTACAGTGTTAGAAGAAATCAGGACAGAGAATGCTATTTGCATTTAAATGCTTTAATATACTATTTTAGTCTTGGCTTTCATGAATAAATGTATGACAATTAGGGCAAGGCTTTCCCCCCTTTTTTTACTGTTTCTGTCTTCCCTAAAGCCTAGAGGGCAACCAGTGCAGCCTAGCCTTTATATCAGAGCTACAGCAGAAGGGAGGGCTGCTGAGCTCTGATTGCCTCCTCCGTTCTTGCTCTCATGAGACCCTCACCTGCAGCACTGTGTCCAGTTCTGGGGCTCCCAGCATAAGAGGGACATATTGCTGCTGGGGTGGGTCCAGAGGAGGGCCACAAAGTGGACCAAAGGGCTGGAGAAACCTCCCCAATGGGGACAGACTGGGAGAGTTGGGGCTGCTCAGCCTAGAGAAGAGAAGGCTCCAGGGAGACTTTAGAGCAGCCTTCCAGTACCTGAAGGGGGCTACAAGAAAGACAGGAAGAGACTTTTTAATAAGGGCTTGTAGTGACAGGATGAGAGGGAATGGACTGAAGCTTGAGGAGGGCAGATTTAGACCAGGGATTAGGAAGAAATTCTTTCCAGTAAGGGTGGGGAGACACTGGAACAGGTTGCTCAGGGAGGCTGTGGATGCTCCCTCCCTGGGGTTGTTCAAGGCCAGGCTGGATGAGGCTTTGAGCAACCTGGGCTGGTGTGAGGTGTCCCTGCCCATGACAGGGGGTTGGAACTGGATGATCTTCAAAGTCCCTTCCAACCTAAAACACTTTATGAATCTATTTTATTAATTTTGCCACTGGCCTTTCCTCCCTTGTGACTAAGCAAACAGGGTTAGAGAAATCTTGGCTTTCAAGTCAAGGAGCAAAGCCCGCTTGAACTTTCTCTTCAGCTGGATAAATTGGTATTAACTGTCTGCCTGGGCTGGCCAGTCCTCTAGCATGGCAGGAGAGTTTGTTCTGCATACACACAGCTCCACAACCTGCTTTCTCACCATGGAAGCAGTGAGTCAGGGTGACTTTGTTTGGAGATGTTTGTGCATTTCATCTTGTCAAATCCCATCGACTGGAATGCTTTGCTTGTCAAGCTGGCATGGGTTTGAATTGCTCCACAGCTACCTCTAGGGTTTTTTTAGGGGTTGTTTGTTTGTTTGTTTTACTTGGGAAGGGATCAAGCAGGAAGCACAGCTGTGCTCTCCAGGCCACCCTGTAACGTTACAGTGATGTCCTGCCACAGAGCATACAAACAAAGCAGAAGGTGGCACTGTAGTTTTGGTGCTAGCTGAAGAGGTGGGAGACTGACCTCAACCCTTTGATCTGCCTAAGTCTCGTGGTTTGCTCAAAAGCATCTCCAGGTGCTTATCTCTCTTGACTTTTATCATGTGCCACATCTGGAATACTGTGCTCAGTGCTGGGCTGCCTGCTTCGAGAAGGACAGGGACTTGCTGGAGAGGGCACAGAGAAGGGCTACAAAGATGATGAGGGGACTGGAACACCTCTCATGAGGAAAGACTGAGGAAATTGGGGCTTTTTAGTCTGGAGAAGAGAAGACTGAGGAGGATTTCATCAGTGCTTAAAAATCCTTCAAGGGTGGGTGTCAGGAGGATGGGACCAGGCCATTTTTTGGTGGTGCCCAGTGACAGGACAAGGACTAACAGGAACAAACCTGAGCATAAGTTCTGCCTAAACATAAGGAACACTGGAACAGGCTGCCCAGAGCAGTGGTGGAGTTTCTGGAAACATTCAATACCCACCTAGATGCTACCTGTGCAACCTGCTGTAGGTGAACCTGCCTTGGCAGGGGGCTTGGACATGATCTCCTCTTTCCGGCTGCACTGTAGTCACTGTGAGCTCTCTTCTGAAGCTGGTGCTATCCAGAGGTTGAAAACTCACTACGTAAAGACACAGACATAAAACTCTGCCTCTGTCTGTCAACTGAGGGATGAGTTCTGTGTGTCTGAGGACATCATCAGAAGATGGGGTAGTTGGCACAGTGAACACTGACTGCCTAGAGAGGGAGTAGCTCTTGGAGATGAAGTGAATGCCTCTTCCTGGGAGCTAACCATAGAATGGTAGGGGCTGGAAGGGACCTTCGGAGATTGAGTCCAACCCCCTGCCAAAGCAGGATCACTAGTGACTTGATCTGAGTTTTTAAGTTGAAGAAGCGGGTTTGGAGGCTCAGTTTAACTGGTCACAGGGATGTTCTGCCTGAAAGTCCTTCGAAGCCCAGGGAAGGAGACTATGTAAAGGCAAAACAAGCAGGCAGCCTGCACTGGAGGGGAAGAAAGTGCCAGGAGGGGCAGGTGTTACCTGAGTGTGACAGAGGGCTGTAAGCAAAGGAGAAGGTGACACAATGGCCATAGGAAAATGGAGGAAGGGAGGGGGAAGTGACCTACCCCTTTGAGGACACATGAAGTGGGAAGCAGGGCGAGTGGCTGCTGAGACACAAGGAGGGATGGCACAGTGGTGAGTGGGGGAAGAGAATGAGAGATGAAACAGCTGAGGCTGGGTGGAAAAACAGTGATTTGGGCAAGTTTCTCTCAAGGTGAGGAGGTGGTGGTGCCAGCAAGGAGAGGACAGAAGGGAAGATGAAAAGTGAGAGATGAGCATTGGCTATACCTCCCTGCAACTCATATTAAACCTTCACTGTAGAAAGCTGTCATGCTCCTCTCTGGCAGTGGCTGCTTTCCAAGGGGATAGAAAGAGATCCTTGTAATGCTCATCTGTGGGTGTGCTGGGAAGTAGAGTGAAGTCCTTCAGGATGAGAAAGATTTCTGTGAATGTCACATGGCATAGTTTCTGGAGCAGGCCTCAGCTTGCTGATCACTTCTGCCTTTGCCTACACACAAATCATCCGTCCTGCAGCTGCTGACTCACAGCACTAGGAGCTGCATCCTCCAGCCAGTGCTCTGTATTTCCTCCTTCTCAGTACCAACAACTCATGGAAACATTAATGTTTTGGAGGCTTAAAGGTTTCCAAAGCAAAGGCAAAAGGACTCAAAGCACAGCATATCTGCCTATGCTCTTAGCTAGGAAAGCTGGGTGGGTGTCAGATTCCAAACACCAAGCTTCACATTAAGCAGTACTTCAAGTGGCAGACCTTGCTTTCATGTGGCTTACTGCAGGGGTTTCAGGGTTGGGAAGAGCCTGGAGATCTGACAGGACTCTAGCTTTATGTCAGTGGAAAATGAGTGAAACCTTCCTAAGTGTATTCAAATCAGGTGGAGTAAAGCTGATGGAGCATTGTCCAGAGTCAAGCTTCTTGTAACAGCCTGTTTGGCTTCTGTGTGCACACAGCAGAACTTGTCCCCTCTACCACTTGCTTGTGCATCAGCTGCTGGAGGTGAGGAAGAAATTCTTCCCAGAAAGAGAGATTGGCCATTGGGATGTGCTGCCCAGGGAGGTGGTGGAGTCACCATCCCTAGAGGTGTTGAAAATAAGACTGGATGAGGCACTTGGTGCCATGGTTTATTGATCAGATGGTGTCGGGTGATAGGTTGGACTCGATGATCTCCAAGGTCTTGTCCAACCTGGTCAATTCTGTGTTTTGTATTAGCAGTCTGAGGCTCAGGGCTTCACATGTTTCTATGGATAAAAGAGCTGTGCAGGTCCTTCTGCTCACTTCTGTGCTGCTCTTAGAGGAAGCACGGAGCTGTGACTGCAGGAGCTGATCCGTCCAGTGGAAAAATTGTTTGTGAGATTGGGATAAAAGTCAGGCAAGCTTGGCAGAGCCATTGCTGCACTGCAGTGCTGTAGGTGAAGTGGGAAGTCAAAACTAAGCAGTGCACTCTCACCCTCCCAGGCAGAGTGAAATAGCAAATATAAGCAAACAGCACCAGCAGGAAGTATTATAGCAAATATTTGAAATGCCTCCCTCTCAGAGCTTGCAGGGTGGATGCTTTCAGCTGGACTCCATGCTGTTGCTAGCACACATGACTCATCTCTTTAGGAAACAAAACGCAACAAAACAAAACATTTTCTTGTTGCCATTGTACCCTAAACAACACTGCAAGCAGTGGGTGAGCACCAGTTCCTTGGGTGTTTGCTTTTCCCTCCCAAGCATGGCACTTTGAGGCACAGCTGGGCTGAGACTCCTGCACTGACCGAGGCTGCTGCCATGAGCATTTTGGTTCACCCTGTCAGACTGGTGAGTGACTAAATGCCCCTGGTGTTGAAGCTGCTCACTGCTTGGGAATTCTTCCTACCCAGGCAATGGGACAAGGCTGCTGGGTAGGGTGGTTTTGTGCTGTCCAGAGAGGTGGTGGAGTCACTGTCCCTGGAAGTGTTTAAAAAGAGACCTGGATGAGGCACTTAGTGCCATGGTCTAGTTGATTAGATGGTGTTGGGTGATAGGTTGGACTGGATGATCCCAGAGGTCTTTTCCAACCTGGTTAATTGTGTGATTCTGTGAGACTAAGGGTGAGCAGAGCATGTGAGGCTCAGCCCCCAAGGGATGGCACTGCTACTGAAGCACAGGAGCTGCAGACACTGTAGGGTGGCTCAGCCAGCATGGCAGGCTGCTCAAGATGATAAGTTGTGAGGAAATCCTAACTCCTGCCCTGGGTCTGCTGTACTGTGTGTCCTGAGCTGATTCTCTCCTTTGTTCTCATTTGTTTCAGCACAGTCATCCCCTTGTCATCTTCCCTCCCAGCAGGACAGAACAAACCAGGACAGCGGTTTGTCACATAATGGACAGCAGCCACATTATCACAGAACTGTGAAAGCAGCCAAAGCTGTGCTGCTCTGCTACAAATACCTCCTCTATGAGCACCTCTGCAGCCTGCTTGTTGCCTGATGCTCAGCTGTAAACAGTAAAAGAAAGGGAGAAGGCAATGCAAGGACTACTCCTTTACACCTGGACACAGACCCATGCCCCAGTGTGTGAAAAAGATCAGATGAGAAATGCCTGCTCTCCAGGCAAGGATAACAGAGAAGCAGTGAAGACCACGATGGCTTTGGGCCACCACATCCAAGGAACACTTCCCATCAGGCCTGTAAATGAAACTTTTATATCCTAAAAGGTCTAGTGAGAGCTGTGACACCATGGGTGCCCGCCATGAGTCACAGGAGCTCAGCAGAACAAATCACTGCAGGCAGCTCCTTGGCTAACACTTTTTACTAGAGGCAGAGAGCAGCAGCAGCTGTGGCAGTATTGGTGAGCTCATTGCATGCCAAGGGGATGGAGACTTCAGCTCTGACAGTCTGCATCACTCTCAGCTGCTTGACAGGCCTAAACCTGCAGGTCTGCTACTGGGAAACTTCATGGGCTGCACTCTAGGCAGAAGGTGGCTAGGTGGCTCTTACATGGTGGTGTACTGGAAGAGAGCCAGCAGAGAGCTCTGTTCCTCTGCATTACACCACACTCCTTGGAGGAAAGCTTGCACCCAAAGGTCTGCTGCTGGCTACAAGAGGCTGACTCTGCTGCTAGCAGCCTCACTGGTGAGCTGGTGTCCATCAGAGAAGGGGCTGTTATCTGTCAGGTTGGTCCTTCCACCAGCAATGAGGCAGAGACTTTAATCCAGAGCTGAGTTCAGACAAAGGAAAAGCTTCAGAACCCAGTCTTGGGCCCTGAATCATTCCTTTAAACCCAGTTTTCTTGCACCTGCTCCTTGAAACATGGATGCAGTAAGAGGAACAGCTAGTACCTTGAAAGTCAAGAGGTGTAAGGTGGCCCACGGAGACTGCTGGATAGCTCTGACCCCACAGCATGCTGCCAAAATGGCAGTGTGTAGGTTAGCCAATGCTCTTGGTGTCTAATGGGAAAGGAGACAGAGCTGTGGTGTTCCCAGTGAGAGAAATTTGCTATTTTCAGAAGTGTTGCTGGTTCTCATGGGATGGGCAGGCTGAGAAAGTCTGCCACATCTTTTGCATCTTTATCCTTCCCCTCAAACTCGTGACAGAAAGCTGCTTTGTTATCCACTCCCTCCCCTGACCTTCCATCACATGTCTCTCAGACTGAGGGTCTTAAAACCTACTGCTAGCAAACCATGTGGGCAAGAACTCCCCAGTTCCTGGCAGTTAAGAAATTTCAAAGTATTTCTTGAGAAACCTCCCTAAGACTCCCTCAGGTCTTGCTTCACTCCCAAGTGAAATCTGAGCAGGCTGGGAAGGTGTAGAAGGGCAGGAGCACTCTGTTGTGTCAGCACTTTTGAGCAATGTCTTGTTTTCTGCCTAGAAACCACATTATTGCCTTATCTGCCTCCAAACCCAACTTGCTAATGAGGGCAGCTGGCTCATAAGCTTCATGGCAAAGTCAGTAGCCTCACCACTTTTTCCTTTTACTCTTCCATGGCATCCAGGAGGTGAGCACTCCCTTCAAACACCAGCTTCCTTGAGATAAACCCAAGCCAATGCCTGGCAGCAGATCTTCCTGAACATGAAGCAGCTCATCACTCTCTTGACTCTCTGCTCCCTGGGCTGGATCCCCCACAGACAAAATCTGCTGGAGCTCTGCAGGCTTCAACACAGCTCTGTTGATCTAAAGTAGATAAGGATCTCATCCTGCAGCTATTGAAAGGCCATCCAGCATGGGCCACGTAACCAGTCTCGGGCTGCCCTGGACAGCCAGGTTGGGACAATCCCAGTGTCTGCCTAGAAATGCAGCAGAACAAATTCCTGGCATGGTAGGATGATGGTGGGATGGCTGTGCTCCATCCAGGGTTCTCCCCCCCTGACACAAGGGTGGAGCTACCGCAGCGTGGTCACAGGGCCAATGCATGAGCACCTGACTCCAATAAGGGCAGAAAAGCTGTCCAGCAGGAACTTGTCCCATGTGCTGAGAGAGGCCCTCAGTCCTACAAGTAGGTATAGCATGCAAAAGCTTAGAGGGAAGGGATGGCATCCAGAGGGTCTTGGACAGGCTGGAGAGGTGTCCCCAAGCCAAGCTCATGCAGTTCAACAAGGCCAAGTGTGAGCTCCTGCACCTGGGTCAGAACAATCCCAAGCACAAATAGAGGCCGGGTGAGGAGTGCCTCAAGAGCAGTCTGGAGGAGAAGGACTTGGGGGTGTCAGATGATGGCAAACTCCCCAGGAGCCAAGGAGCCAGCAATGGCCACTGGCAGCCCAGCAGGCAGCTGTGTGCTGAGCTGCATCCAAAGCAGCAGCACAGGGAGGGATTCTGCCCCTCTGCTCTGCTGAGACCCACCTGCAGCACTGTGTCCAGTTCTGGGGCTCCCCAGCATAAGAAGGACATGGAACTGCTGGAGCAGGTGCAGAAGAGGCCACAAAGATGATCAGAGGGCTGGAGAACCTCCCCCATGGAGACAGACTACAAGAGCTGAGGCTGTTCAGCCTGGAGAAGTGAAGGCTCCAGGGGGACCTTAGAGCAGCCTTCCAGTACCTCAAGGGACCTACAAGAAAGCTGGGGAGGGAGTTTTGACAAGGGCTTGTAGTGACAGGATGAGAGGGAATGGATTGAAGCTTGAGGAGGGCAGATTGAGACTGGAGATGAGGAAGAAATTCTTTCCAGTGAGGGTGGTGAGACACTGGAGCAGGCTGCCCAGGGAGGCTGTGGATGCTCCCTCCCTGGAGGTGTCAAGGCCAGACTGGATGAGGCCTTGAGCAACCTGGGTTGGTGTGAGGCTCCCATGGCAGCGAGCTTGGAACTGGATGATCTTTAAGTCCTTTCCAACACAACCCATTTTATGAATCTATGAATCAGGACTCCTCTTCACCCTTCTCTGCTTAAGAGCAACATTCCCTCAGCTGTTTGGAGAGGTGTGTCTGGGGTCAAAGTGCCCCACTGGCTTTCCCAACAGTGCACAGCTGTGAGTCAGTGTGTTGGCACTGCTGGCATCTACTAGAGCAGCTGCAGGAATGGGACACCAAGGCCCACTGGGAGGCTGGAAGAAATTTTGCAAGAGGCACCAGCACATTCTGGCAGGAGGAGAGTTCTAGAACTACAAATAGCTGGAAAATAGGAAAGCTTTGCAACATATGTCAAGATTTGAACTGGTGAGGAGCCAGAAAGGGCTTATGGAATCTTTCTCAGGACCTGAAATGGTCCATTTGGACTCACAGTTTTTATCATTTTTTTAAACAAATACATTTCCTCCTAAGCAAGTCTTCCTCACAGGGACAGCTTCACAACTGCTGCCCTTCAGCGGCATTTTGGGACTGAAAATAATTTCACAGCATGTAAGACCAAGGTTTGAATTGCTGTGCAACATTCCTTTCTTCAGCAGAATGTTTTCCAGCCTTCTGATGAAGGCTTGCACATTTTGCTACCTTCTGCAGACCACCTGGAAGGTGGAAGGGGGCCTACAAGAAGAGAAAGACTGCTTCCAAAGGCCTGCAGTGATAGGATGAGGGGCAATGGTTTGAAATTGAAGATGAGTAGATTTAGACTGGATGTTAGCAACAAGTTCTTTACCATGAGGGTGGTAGAACAGTGGGAGAGGTTGTCCCAGGGAGGTAGCTGAGGCCCCATCCCTGGAGATATTCAAGGTGAGGCTCCACAGGGCTCTCTCTGGGCAACCTGATCTAGTTGAGGATGACTCTGCTGACTGCAGAGGAAGTTGGACTAAATGACCTTTAGAGGTGCCTTACAACCCAAACCATTCTATGATTCTATGAATTTATGATCCCTTTGTAGTGCAGAGACCTATGCTGAATAACCACAGTGTGAGTTTTCAACTAGCTCCAGCTGTCCTCTATGGCTTTGCTAACACTTTTTTGGCTGAAGGTCCTGGGGGGCAATATCCCAGTAGAACAAACCAGACCTGGCTCTCTGGGAGGTGGCTGCTCAATTAAAGAAGAAAATGAAGTCTCCAAGAACAATTTCAGTGCCAAGGAGTGTTATGAAAGTGGGACAGGCATGATCCATCAGAAATCATAGAATGGTTTGGGTCGGGACCTTAAAGATCATCTAGCTCCAACCCCCCTGCCATGAGTAGGAAGGCCTTCCACCTGACCAGGTAGCTCATGGCCTCATCCAACCTGGCCTTGAACACCTCCAGGGTGAAAAACTTCCCTGGGCAACCTGTTCCAGTGTCTCACCACCCTGACCGTAACGAATTTTTTTCCTAACATGCAGTCTAAATCTTCTGAGACAGAACAGTGGAACATGGGAAAGGCCTCAGCACTTTGGGTAGAGCCTGTGCTGCTGAACTGGAGCTGTGCAGTTAACAGGCAGTGTGAATAAGAACTGCTCTTTCTCAAGTCTGAATGCCACAACTACTACTCTTGGCTTTCTTCCAGAGAAGTGTTGCATAGCTACTAATTCAAAGTAACCTGCAAGAAATGTGAGCTATACCACCACTACCTTACAGAGTAATCAAGTGACCACAGATGTTAGGTTTAAAGCATCAAGATGTTGCTCACTTCAGACAGGTCAGCCTGAGATGCTCAGGAGTTCACTAAGGGACTCTGCTATCCATCAGATCCACTTAGTGTCTCCAGGACTTCCAGATTACTCACTGCAATGAAGGAATTGGGTGCCTGTGGTTCTTAAGCCCATCCAGTCTTGTGCTATATTTAGGAAGTCTGGAGAGTGCAAGAAACCAGCTAGGTCAGCTGGAAAGAAGCCGGCTTGATTGCCCTGGAAGCCTTGCCTATGGCTTATCAATAAGTCACTGAAAGCAAGTGCTCCTGCAGTGCAGATAGGTAGACAGCAATGGACTCTCTCTGATGGAATCTGTTCCTCTGGGAAATACTGGAGTGTGGCACAGGTACTGCTGACCTTGTCAGCAACTTTCCCTGAAAGCATTTAAATTGCCTGTAGCAGCAAATTGAATCCAAAGGGACATTGGCAAAGTCATGCTGTAGCCATGAGAGGCACCTGTTAGGGCTTGTCTGCAGCTTGAGGTGGAGCTCAGCCAGAGTCTTTGTGGCAGTTTTAGGCTGGACCTTCAAAATTTTCCACAGATCTTGAACAGCAAGTGGTAGAATGTCAATAAACAACCCACCATGGTCCTTTTGGTTTCCACTGCTGTCATTTGGAAGAGAACTGAATCTGAGACTTACCTCTGCTAATTCTCTGTTTTTCTCCAGACAGGATTCCTGGTGTATCAATGACACTGATGCTCTCTAACACAGGGTTAGGTAGTTGGGCACAAACAAACCTGGAAGAAAAATAAATCACAGAGCTGTCAGGGTTGGAAGGGACCTCAAAGCTCATCCAGTCCCAACGCCCTGCCATGGGCAGGGACACCTCACACCACAGCAGGTTGCTCACAGCCACATCCAGCCTGGCTGCAAACACCTCCAGGCAGGAGGCTTCCACCACCCCCTGGGCAACCTGTGCCAGGCTCTCACCACCCTCCTGGGGAACAACTTCTTCCTCACATCCAATCTCAATCTCCCTATTTCTAGTTTTGCTCCATCCCCCCCCAGTCCTATCACTCCCTGACACCCTCAGAAGTCCCTCCCCAGCTTTCTTGGAGCCCCCTGCAGATACTGGAAGGCCACAATTAGGTCTCCTCGGAGCCTTCTCTTCTCCAGCCTGCACAGCCCCAACTCCCTCAGTCTGTCTCCATAGCAGAGCAGCTCCAGCCCTCTGCTCCTCCTTGTGGCCCTTGTCTGGACACCTTCCAGCACCTCCAGATCCTTCTGGTAACAGGGGCTCCAGAACTGGATGCAGTACTCCAGGTGTGGTCTCCAATGTGTTTAAAACAAGCACAAAAGGTTACTTATGATGTGCAGTAGATCATAAATAACATTGCAGGCACCATGGAACAAGGCAGGCTCTGATCTCTCTTCAGCTGGAGTTTGGAGCTACTGCTGATGCAAAGAAATGAGAAAGAAGCCAGATCTGAGCCCTTTGGCTGTTTTGCTGCTTCTGGAACACAGGTCTCAGTCATGATCTATGACAGTTTTGTTTTTTTTTATGTGGCCCTCCAAATGATGAATTATTAATGAAACTGTGGAAATCCAAATGTTTTCATCTGCTGTTTAGACTTTAGCACCAAGTGTTGTTTGTTTCTCCGCACTTAAGCGTTCCCCAGCAAGAATCCTGAACTCCAGTGAACTGAACTAACTTGTTTCAGAAAGAAAGATAAAAACCCAAGCAACCAGAAAAAACCCTCAGCAATATTGTAGGATTCTTGTTCTCTTTCAAATCTGGTCTTAAAACTAACAGAAAGAGGGGGTTGGACCAGATGACCTTTAGAGGTCACTTCCAACCCAAACCACTCTATCATTCTGTTCTTGCACCATGGAAATTCTATGGCACAGAGAGTGTAAGATCTCAAGAGCTTGCTTAGCCTATCCTGCCCCAGGGCAGGATCAGTCAGGTGCTTGTCTGAAGTGCTGTTTAGATCCCTAACAATGCAGCTCTATCATTTGCTGGGAGTCTACTCCATTACTTAATTATCCTTCCCAGCAAAGCCTCTCTTTCTTATTGTCTAATCTAAATCTTCCATGCTACACTGCCTTTCAGTCTCAAACAGTAGCTGTGGAAAATGATTTATTTCTCCTTTCCTGTCACAATGGATACTGTTGTCATCCTGTCTCCCTTCTCTTTCCTCTAAGGAAAACAGTTTGGTGCTGTTTGTTCCTCCTCCCCAGCCTCTTTCAGTTCTCTCCAGCTGCTTTTCAGATAATTTCTAAATCACAGAACCACAGAACTGTCAGGGCTGGAAGGAACCTCAAGCATCATCCAGTTCCAACCCCCTGCCATGGGCAGGGACACCTCACACTACAGCAGGTTGCTCACAGCCACATCCAGCCTGGCTGCAAACACCTCCAGGCAGGAGGCTTCCACCACCCCCTGGGCAACCTGTGCCAGGCTCTCACCACCCTCCTGGGGAACAACTTCTTCCTCACATCCAATCTCAATCTCCCCATTTCTAGTTTTGCTCCATCCCCCCAGTCCTATCCCTCCCTGACACCCTCAGAAGTCCCTCCCCAGCTTTCTTGGAGCCCCCTGCAGATACTGGAAGGCCACAATTAGGTCTCCTTGGAGCCTTCTCTTCTCCAGCCTGCACAGCCCCAACTCCCTCAGCCTGTCTTCATGGTAGAGCAGCTCCAGCCCTCTGCTCCTCCTCGTGGCCCTTCTCTGGACACCTTCCAGCACCTCCAGATCCTTCCTTGCACAGAGGCTCCAGAACTGGACACAGAGCTCCAGGTGGGGTCTCAGCAGAGTGGAGCAGAGCGGGAGAATCATCTCCCTGACCTGCTTGTTCTGTTTTTCTTGATGCAGCCCAGGATGGGATTGGCTTTCTGGGCTGCAAGTGCACCCTGGTGCCTCAAACCCCTGAAGGCTCCTGCAGCTTTCCTTTTGGGTGCTTTCAAACTGCTCACCATATTTCTTCAGGACCCATGCCCCAAGATGCTGTGGCATTCCAGCTGTGACCTTGCCAGTGCTGACCACAGCAGACGGATTGCTGCTTGCCTCTCCCCTGGGACAGTCCTGTTTACATACCTCAGCAAGATGTTTGCTTTTTTAACAGCACTCTGACACTGTTGACTTACACTCAGTTTGTAATTCATTCCTCCCCCTCTGCAGCTCTATTTCTGGGTAACTGCTCTTTAGCTAGCTGCTCCCCATCTAGTGTCAATGCAAATCACTGCCTAAGAAAAGCTTAGCAGGCTGCATCTGTTTCAGTGGCTGGTAACAGCAAAGGCCAGCAAAAGCCTACATCCTCACGTGGCTCCTGGGAGGATTCCATGGACAGCCTTTTTGTGATGGCACTCCAGGCAGCTCTGTGTGTGGGCAAATGGATGCTAACAGTGGTGTGACACCCAGCCACGGCAAATGTGTGAGTGTGGGAGGGAGCAGAGACACAGGAGGGATGGCACCAGGACTGCAGACAGAGCCCTGCAGTGCTCTGCTGAGCGGCTGGTTCTCTTCAAGCCCCTGCAGCTATGAACTCCTCCTGGCTAGGCAACAGCCTCACCCCAATTTTTCTACTCCAAGAAGATTGTGACAAAAGTGAATCTTCATAGGTTAGCTGAGTGACTTCTCTCCTAAGCTGTCAGCTATTTCAGACCACATATTACAGCCTCTTTCTCCCACATCCACAGCTTAGCAGGTGGCAACAAGGAGCATTTCTGAATGTGTAACACTTCATGTATTAAACTAAGGGCTCACTTAGACTCACAGAATCATCAGGGTTGGAAGGAACCTCAAGGATCATCCAGTTCCAACCCCCTGCCATGGGCAGGGACACCTCTCACTACAGCAGGTTGCTCACAGCCACATCCTGCCTGGCCTTAAACACCTCCAGGGATAGGAGGGAGGGCTTTATCCTCCTGTTGAATGCCAGGCACAGCAATAGAGAACAACAGGCTCAGGAGGTCCTGTTATGCCCCTGTCCTGTTAAATGACTCAGGCAAGGAAATTTTCCACCAGTTTCTCTAGGGCAAGTACTCCCCAGGAGCTTTCAGATATAAGGTCAGAGGCCAGCATGAGTGAGTGCATTCTGGCTCTGTTGGCAAGGTTAAGGCTGCTGCTGCCTTCCTGCTGTCCCAACAGAGCTGCAGGACTTCAGTGAGCATGACCTAGTTATGCCTGGGGCCACGTGAAGGGAAGGACATGGTGCCAGACTAGACCTTCACTACCTCTACAGGCAGAGCAGGAAGAAGGAGGAACTTGTTACTCATGATGTCTCCTGCCACTGACAAGACAAAAGCAGGACTGACTCCCCCTTAGCTCCCTGAGACAGACTTTGGGGCTGAGGGGAATCTTGCAACCAAGCTAATGAGATATGGAAGTAATGACAGATTCCTGATTTTGCTCCAGGCCTTTGGTGCCAAACAAGTCCTTCTGATAATGAGGTGCAACCTGTAATCTCTCTGCTGGGAGCCTTCCAGAGCTGGAATGAGGAAAACAAGCCCTTCCCTCAGTATCCAGGAACAACCAGAGGCAAGGAAAGGTGGACAAGTGACAAGGTACTGCAGAACTGCTGTCCTCCTTTCAAACCCAGGCAGCTTGTCAGCTCTATCTCTGCCCTTAGCCAGGAAGGTAGGCACTCCAGGGAAGCAGTGGAGAGAGGATACAGGCTCTGAGCAGCACAATTAGCTCCTGTCTCCCAGCCAAACCCTGATGGTACCACTCTTCCCTTGTTCCTGGCAGGCAGCAGGCCCCAGTCTCTGCTGGGAAGGGAGTACTGGCTGGATGCTCACTCCTGCTCCTCCACTTAGCTGCCCTGGAGCAGCAGGCTCTGCACCCAAGGACAGAGTGCTGTCAGCTGCCACTTGCCAACTGTGACCAGCATGGTCTGTATGAATGCTACTGCCCTGTACTGCTCTGCTCTTCCCCACTGGTGCCCATAGCAGAGCATTACTTTAACCACCCACGGATAGAGTGGACTTGCTCATGGTCACTCTCCTATCTCAGGGGTGTGGTTGAGGGAGATCACCTCCTTTCTCCAAATGCCTTGCTTGCAGCTGCCTGGCTGAGGTCAGCGCCTCAGCACACACACACACAGCAGCAAGATACATGCAAGGCAGAGACAGCTCTGCAGTGTCTCTTGCCAAGAAGCCAGGCCCACAACTGGTAAGAGTGGGAGGCTTAACCCAGCCCCTTGGGTGCACCCTGACTTACCTCTGCTAAATTTCTGGCCCACTGAGTCAACTCCTGCTTGCACTTCATTTCCTAATTAGTTCTGCATTGCCATCTGCATTTTCAGCCCTGTGATGCTCACACTGCTGAGCTAGCTCCCCTCAGCCTGTCTTCCTCTGCCAGTTTAGAAATCATCACCTTATCTGTCAGCAGCCAAGGGGTTAATTAGCTGCTCTGGCTCCTCCCTGCATTGCTGGCAGGACTGCACTTCTGCTGCTACTGAGTCACTGCTCTGCGCCTCTGCCCTGCTGTTCTCACAGGAACATACTTGACTGCTTTCTCACAGGAGAAAGAAGGGTAGCAGGAGAGTAAGGAGCACAGCATGATACAGTGAACTAGGACACAGATCCCATGCAGGCTGAGGAGCAAATTGCATTCAGGACACATCAAGCATTTCAGTTTGGGGTTGCTAGCTTTTTTGCTCTCTATGCATGGCTTTCTTATTTCCTGATGTTGCTTCTCCTCTGCAGTGAACTGTCTGCCTGCTGTGGCAGTTCTTGGCTGTCAACAGAGCTGCTCTGAATGATATTCTCTATGTCTACAATCCCTGCACTTCAGGGCAAACCACCTTCCTCCCTTGGTGTAGGGAGTGGGTGGCCACCTGACCCAATTGCTGGCCCAGTGCAGATGGTCTGGGCCCTATAAAATATTGAAAACTCAAAGTCTCACAGATGCAGGACTGTGTTGATGTAGTTGAATGATGACTCTGTGCAGTGATCAAATATTGCTCACAGAGGCGCTGTGAGGCTGCCTGCATAGTGGCAACTCCACCTAGAAGCCTCTTCTCTCATCATGCTTCTCTGCAGGTCCCTCTTCTACCCTTACTGGAGCCCACAGCAGCACTCCTGTGCTCAGTGCTAGTAGCTGGTGCTGCACTCTCTGGAGAGACATTCTCTAAGCTCAAAGGTTGAGAGGGAGCCAAAGCCCAAGCTTTCCTGACTGCTCGGCAAGGCAACTGCCATGTTTGCAGCATCTCCCACACTCTCAGCTGGGAAGGTGCTGCTGAGGGGGACAGTCAGGCAGTTGGTTCCCATCTGCCTACTGTAGCACAGCTTGTGCTCATCTAGGATATGGGTGTGTGCTGCTGGCTTCCTGCAAGGCCTGGATCCAAAGCTCAGTGTGGCTGGACTAGGTTGAGGGGCTGGAAAGGTCAATTCCTGGTATCACAGAGCCACTGTCCAAACCCCCTGCTACAGCTGTTTCTATGAGAGCTGTCAATTTGCACCTCAGGTTATATGGTTGAGGCACCAGCATAGAGAGAGCCTGGTTTTGTTACAAGGGGGACATTCAAGTCACATCTAGAAGTGCAAGCAAGCAAAGACCTGTGTATTGTGCCAGTCCCATGTCTCTACTGCCTTCAGTGGCTATGTCTGGTTGGACAATGCAATTTCAGGGAACTGAGCTGGTGGCTGAAGAGAAGCAGCTAGGAATATAAAAGCAAGGGAGAGTGAAGGGTAGTATTGTTCTCTCTGGACTCCTGCAGGATGAGCTTGGCAGGCTGTGCCACGTTTTGTGTTTGCTGAAGTAAAAGGAAGGTCCGTCCCGCTTGAATTTGTTCATCTGCCCTTCAGTGAGTGACTGATGTGCACCCAGTAGGACTGGAATGGCTTTGCACCAGCCATGTGGATGTGGGGGAACTGCTGGCTAGGCAACTCCACTAGGTTCCAGCTTTATTGTCCAGAGCAACCAAGTTCTTGAGCACTGACCTGTTCAAGAAGGCATTGCCAAAGGCATTGAGTTTCCTGAAAGGTTTTTTGGGATCCACCACCAGTGCATTTCCAGGAATGATTCCTTCCACATCTCCTTGCATAACTGCTATGAAGGAGTCAGTTGTAGGCTCTGGTCCAATCCTCATCCCTGGGAAATCCTGCTCCAGCAGGTACCTGTAGGCAAATAAACAGGATGTGGGCATGAGACATGAGCTGCCTAAGTCCTGAACGAGTTCTACAGAAGTGTGCAGTATAATTATGGAGCTCAAGAACGTGGATCCTTCAGAGGCTATCTTTAGCATTTGTCACTGAATCATCTGACAAATGTCACAGGAGCCTTTCCACTCTGGATGTCCACTTTTACAGCTTTCTTCTTTCCTGTGGATTAAGAAATGGAGGTGATACTTTAACCCTCAAGACATGTGGAATACACTCAGCAAAGTTCCCCTGCAGTCACAGAGTTAATCCCCAAACCTTACTGGCCTTTGGTGCCAATATCAATTAATTCACTGCCGCTCATTCCAACAGACTCATCCAACTGATGTGCTTAGCCCCCAGCCCAAGTCAAATGCCCACTTCTCCTCTACTTGACTGTTGGAAGCCTCAAGCCTCCCTTCTCGTGTGCTTCTGCAATGCAGCTGCAGGTCTGCATCACGAACTGCTCAAGAACACTGAGCATGAAGCATGTGGGTGGCAGAGCATATCCCCATACCTGCTGTCAAGATAAAGAGCACAGTAAGCACAGCAACCCTTTTTATTTCCTAAGCCACTGGCAGCTCCTCTGGAGGTACAGTTTGGCACACTGCAGGGAAAGACAGTCTCCCATGTGGCTGCAGGACGTTGAATAGGACCCTGGCAGCACATCCCGACTTATCTTGCCAAATTCAGGGTGTGTCAGTGGTATCCATGCAACAGGTCCCTTTGGCTCAGGTCAGGTCTGTATTTGTGAGTGTGGGTGCAGAAAACATCCACCTGCTGATCCTGTGCTGAAAATTAAGACCACTGTACCCATGTGGCTTGCAGAAGGTAGCTGGAACTGGTCTAGCTCTCAGTATGGGATGGTGTCAGACCGCCTGACCTGATGATAAGCTCTGGATTGTCAACTAAGAGCCATAATGACTGCCAAGTTAGAGAGGTTGGTACAGTAATGAGCTGCTGCTACTTGTTCTGGCACTTCCTCTTCCCCTGCTTTGACCTAAACTTCAGGAGGCAGAAAGCAGAAATAGATAAATATTGAATTGCTGTGATGTTAAAAGTAGACTCAGGTGATGGGAGAAGGGATGAGGATTTTCCATGATTGAGACCAGCAATGGCTAAATCAGATGAGTCTTATCAAAGAGGGTAAGTTTCCAGATGAGGGACTACAGGACCTCTGGCATGAAGGCTTGTGCTAACTTTTTTTGAGGGGGGTCCTGCTTTCACCATCATTTTTACAGAGGCAATAATCCAGTGCTTTGAGAACAACAACAAAGCTATGTATTGACACCACAAACAGCATCCACAACCTGAGTCCTGTGTCCAGTTCTGGGCCCCTCAGTTGAAGAAGGACATTGAGCCTCTTGAAGGTGTCCAGAGAAGGGCAACAGAGCTGGGGAGGGGTCTGGAGCACAGCCCTGTGAGGAGAGGCTGAGGGAGCTGGGGTTGCTTAGCCTGGAGAAGAGGAGGCTCAGGGGAGACCTTTCTTGCTCTCTACAACTCCCTGAAGGGAGGTTGTAGCCAGGTGGGGGTTGGTCTCTTCTCCCAGGCACCCAGCAGCAGAACAAGAGGACACAGTCTCCAGCTGTGCCAGGGGAGGTTTAGGCTGGAGGGGAGGAGAAAGTTCTTCCCAGAGAGAATTGTTGGCCACTGGAATGTGCTGCCCAGGGAGGTGGTGGAGTCACCATCCCTGACCCTGGAGGTGTTCAAAAAGGCTTGGATGTGGCACTTGGAGCCATGGTTTAGTTAGTCCTGAGGTCCTGGGTGACAGGTTGGACTTGACAATCTTTGAGGTCTTTTCCAACCTTATTGATTCTATGATCTTCAGATTCCAATGGCCAAGGCAAACCAAGGCAAAAACACACCCAGCACATAGCTCAAGCCACTGCCACTTCTCTGCCTAGGTAGAAAGTGATAAAGATAATGGCTGCAGCAAGAATCACTCCAGCAGGGACACCCATCGCTCCCTCAGCAGCTGACCACCTTCTTTATTGCTATGTATCATCTATTTTCTTACAGCTTTCTTCCAGAGTGATTTCCAAGTCCTGCCCTCACAGGAGTGCCATCAGAAATTACTTCTGGAAGCAACTCTGATGAAACAGCAGCTGCTTGGCAACTACCAAAAATAATGAAATAATCCAGGAAGGAGTTCAGGAAGGGAACAGCCCTCCCATGCTAGGGTGGATACATCCTATCCACCTCAAGCCTACGCAAGTGTTCCTTGAGCCTTTCAGTCATTAGCTAACACAGGCAGGCTGCAGGTGATGCTGCTGGGGGCCACCTCCCTGGCTAGGGATCACAATACACCTCCCTGGCAGCTACAGTAACTCTGCTCTAGCCTGAGGCAGCTGAGAACAAGGAGGAGCTGCTTTTGTCCCATCGAGGGCTCTGTAGACTATCTTATGAATGTTCTTGGCTCAGTTCCCTGGAAAGCTCTTTACATTGCAACAACCATTTGCTAGGTCAGAAGTCACTCAGCCAGACTATGGAAACTAAGCTCAGTCCTCCTGGATGGCCATTCGGAAACGTCAGCCCCTGATGGACATTGCTGCAATGCTAGTCACTGCTATGGGCATTCTCCTGCCCAGGCTCTGCTTTTCGTCTGACAGTCTACTTAACAGTGACTTATGGAAAGGCACTCACTGAATCCTTAGGAATCAGCCTTTGGGTCCTCCTCTTGCAAATACTTGAGACAAAAGAAACGGGTAGTGATAATTTGAGAGGTCTGGAGCACAGCCCTGTGAGGAGAGGCTGAGGGAGCTTGGGTTGCTTAGCCTGGAGGAGGCTCAGGGGAGACCTCATTGCTCTCTATAACTACCTGAAGGCAGGTTGTAGCCAGGAGGGGGTTGGTCTCTTCTCCCAGGCACCCAGCACCAGAACAAGAGGACACAGTCTCCAGCTGTGCCAGGGGAGGTTTAGGCTGGAGGGGAGGAGAAAGACCTTCCCAGCAAGAGAGATTGGCCATTGGGATGTGCTGCCCAGGGAGGTGGTGGAGTCCCCATCCCTGGAGGTGCCCAAAAAGGCTTGGATGTGGCACTTGGAGCCATGGTTTAGTTGTCAGGAGGTGTTAGGGGTTAGGTTACAGGTTGGACTTGATGATCACTGAGGTCTTTTCCAAGCTGCTTGATTCTGTAACAATTGTCAAATGCAGCAAGTGAAGTGCTTTTGAGAAGCAGCCCTTCCTCCCTGTGCCAGGGCACAGCCTTGCCATAACAACCACCTGCTTATTTTCTATGGGTTTGAGATGGGTTCCAGCAGGAGCAGGGAAGGGACTTCCTCCTGTACTCAGCTCTGGGGAGGCCACAGCTTGAGTGCTGTGTCCAGTTCTGGGCACCTCAGCACAAGAGAGATGTGGAGGTACTGGAGCCAGGGCAGAGGAGGGCAGGGAAGCTGGGGAAGGGCCTGAAGAACAAATCTGATGAAGAGCAACTGAAGGAGCCGGGGATGGTTAGTGTGAAACAGAGGAGGCTGAGGGAGACCTCATTGCTGTCTACAACTACCTGAAAAGACCTTGTGGAGAGGCTGCTGCTGGTCTCTTCTCCCAGGTGATTAGTGACAGAACAAGAGGGAGTGGCCTCAAGCTGTGACTGGGGAAGTTTAGACTGGACATCAGGAAGACTTTTTTTCCCAGCAGGAGGGGTCAGGGACTGGAATGTGCTGCCCAGGGAGGTGGTGGAGTCCCCAGGTTTGAAGGTGGTTTGGATGAGGTGCTTGGGGCTCTGGTTTAGGGGTGAGTCTTGCAGAGTAGGATTGTGGGGTGGACTTGGTGATCCTGAGGGTCTTTTCCCACCTGAACGATTCTGTGATCAATGCACCATGTTAGCTTTTGAGTGTTGTCATTGCCCAAAAAATCTTAAGCAAAAGTCCTGAACATAGCAGCAGCTCCCCTGTAGCCAGGCTTCTTCCTGACAACAGCTCTCATCCAGAAGTAGCTCCAAACCAATGTTAATTGCCCTGATGTGCAACAAGTGGTATGCAACCAGACAGATGAAGCTCTGCACTGCCTAGTGTCACAGCCTCTATTTTAAGGCTTCTCTGGGAGACTGGGAGCACTCTGCAAGCAGGGTGTCTGAAGCACAAGAATCTCATTGTGCACAGGACAAACACAAGGGGATTTGTTGACACTGTGTGATGGGGGAGGCACTTCTGCTAGGCACTGCCATGGGCTGCCTCTGCCAGCAGAAGCAAGCCAGAGAGCACAGGCAGCTGCCACACGGGAGGGGATTTCTGGGAGAGAAAAGCAAGCAATAGCTGTGGAAAACACCACAGTGAGCAACTTCCCCTGCCAGCAAATCATGCCTTACTCTGAACTGCTGAATGGGGAGAAATCAAATGAAATCCAACAAGGCTAAGGGGAGAGTGCTGCACCCCATGGAGCAGGATAGGTTGGGGAGTGACCGGTTGGAGAGCAGTGTAAGGGAAATGGACCTGGGAGTCCTGGTGGACAGAAGGAAGCCCATGAGCCAGCAATGTGCCCTTGTGGCCAAGAAGGCCAACGGCATCCTGGGGTGGATTAGAAGGGGAGTGGTGAGTAGGTCCAGAGAGGTTCTCCTCCCCACCTCCTCTGCCCTGGTGAGGCTGCATCTGGAATATTGTGTCCAGTTCTGGGCCCTTCAGTTCAAGAAGGACCTCAGGGAACTGCTTGAGTCTAGCACAGAGCCACAGAGATGGAGTGGAACATCTCCCTGCTGAGGAAAGGCTGAGAGAACTGAGACTCTATAGCTTGGAGCAGAGGAGCCGGAGGGGAGACCTCATTCATGTTGATAAAGATGTGCAGGGCAGTGTCAGGAGGATGGAGCCAGGCTCTGCTCAGTGGTGTCCAGTGATAGGCCAAGGGGCAATGGGTGCAAGCTGGAGCAGAGGAGGCTCCATGTGAACATAAGGAAAAACTTTTCCACTATGAGGGTGTCAGAGCCTGGAACAGGCTGCCCAGAGAGGCTGTGGAGACTCCCTCTCTGGAGACATTCCAAACCCACCTGGATGTGTTCCTGTGTGACCTGCCCTGGGTGATGCTGCTCTGGCAGGGGGTTGGACTGGGTGATCTTTTGAGGTCGCTCCCAACCCCAAACATTCTGTGATTCTGTCATTCAGGGGCTTGAGGGAGTGACCTCCATCCAGGCTGGAGAAGCCCACAGAGAGCAGCAAGTTAGAGGGGATTTCTTTTTAATAACCAGTGTGCTTTTTGGAGAAGTGTCTGGAGTTAGTACGTGGCTGGAAGCATTGTGCTAGTTGCCCTGTTTCAAGCCTGTCCCTACTGCCTGTGAGGGACAAGGACAGGAAAGCTGCATTAGTGCCAGCCTGGCTCAAGGCCCCCTTTCCCAGTTGGGTTTGAAACAGCATAGGAGGCAGGCAAGGAGGTTGCAGGCTCTCTGGGCAGGACTCTGCAGGATGTGGGGGAAGGGGGCTGCTTGCACCTGATGAGTCATGCAGGAGCCATGCAGGATACTGCTGTGTGTGGCAGCAGAGGTGATGTAGAGAGGGAAAGGAAGGAGGACAGAGCAGGAGGAAATGGTGACAGCTGCCCTGTGCAGGCAGAAATGAAAGGTTCAGGGCCATGCAGGGAGGTCATGCCAGAGCTCTGCATGTAGCCTGTGTCAAACAGCCTGGAGAGGCCAGGAGGTGTAAATGATTAGCTGCAGGAGGAAAGGGTGGCTGCACCAGAAAAGCAAGCCCTGTTGACAGTTAGGAGGGCTCTGCAAGGCTTGTTTATTTTATTAGCAGGATGGCTGGACAGAGGCCAGGGTTATTTTTAGAAAAGACCATGGAACCTAAGCTAATTAGCAGAGTCACGTTCTGTCCTGCACTCCCACCCTCTTACAGGAAACATAAAAAGCAATAACATCACAAAGGCTTCACTGACATCCTGCCATGGCTGTCAGATATTCCCAGGTAGAGGTGTTGCCTTGTCCTTGCCATCACAGCCTTCCAGACTCCAACCCTGCAGAAAAAGCCTCAGCCAAATGAATGCTGAGGAGAGAAACAGGAGTGAGCAAGAGGAGAGGCTACGGCAGGAAACAGGAATGGAAAAGCTGCAGTTAGCAACACTGAATCTTTCAGAAAGCAGAATAAGGCTCTCTTCTCTGGGTCCCTGGAAGCAGGGCAGAAAACATCCTGGTTCCCCTGAAAACAAGCCAGTGCTCCTCTCCTGCACTGCTGGCTTTAACCCACACAGACTCACTGCCCTCCTCCCCACCACCTCTGTTTCTCACTGCTGACCTTGACTGCCTTCCTTCTGCCACCCAGCTCCTGACAGGAAGGCAGCCCCACTGCAAGATGCTGCAGCTTAGGTGCATTTGTTTCACCTCACATTTCCCAAGGAAATACTTGGGAGATAAACCCACCTCGGGTAGGTGATTAAGGTCCTTTGGGATCCAGGTGGCCTGGAACTGAGTTCATTCCACAACAGCACCTAGTGGCATTATGTCACCTCTCTAAATTGCAAGGCAGTGCAAGCAGGATGCAATGTAAGAGTGGAATGGGATCCATGAGGATAACACTAATTACCTCCCACCCTGATATAATTATGGAAGAGGTGTCCAGAGGCTGTTTCTCACTTTGTTCTACCACTAAGTCATAATGGTTGCCTCCCTTCTCTCTTCCCCCCAGCCCCTGCTCAACTTGCCCCTGCTCTCCTTCTTGCCTTCCCACAATGACTCTGGATGCTAATCTGCTTATCCCAGCTCTCTAATGACCACTGCCTGCAAGCTTGGACTGGAAGCCTATCAGGAGGAACACTCAGTTCTCTGGCACCTCCTGCCTTTGTTTGGGAACACATTGGAGTAACACAGCTTCGTACTCCTACTACGAGGGAACTCTCTGAGAGCCCCAGGGCCTTAACTTTCACCTTCTTATGCACTACTTTGCACGAGGATGACTGCCTTCCTAGAAGGCTTCTCAGGTCCATTTTGCACTCCTGTACAGCAGCAGCTCCTGATCACTTTAGCTTTACCATAGCCTTTGGGTAGGCTCATCCCAGCCCCGTGCACAGAGGAAGCTGGGAGAAGAGGACACAAGCACAGATGCAATGCAGTGGTGAAAGAGCAGCTCAGGTGTGCTTGCTGACAGCAGAGAGGTTGCTGCCGTTCCACATGAGTGAAGACTCAGTCTTCTCCTTTTGCCTGAAACATGCTTTGGACACCCAAACCTCTTGAAAAAGGAGCTCAGGCTTACAGAACAAAGATTGTACCGAACAGAGCAGCAAAGACAGGAAGTCTCTAAGAGCAGCACGCAGGTGAAGACTACTGCAGGGGAAATGCTGGTGCTGGCAATCCAGAGAAGCACTAGGAAGAGATGCTGCAGTTACACAACCAGCAGCCTGCTTGAGTTCAGGGCAAGTTCTGCTCTGAACAGCAGTAACCCAAAGGACAGAAAAAGCCTTTCACATAGGTTTGATACCAAGCCACAGAAGAAAGACCTGGGGAAGAACCAGAACCAGACAGCTGTGCTATCTAAGCTAGCCTGATTTTCCACAGGAGCAACTCCCTCTCTCGCAATGTGCCAAATGCTTTCTAAGGTGCTTCATGCCCCTTCACCATCTACCTGACCTGCCCACCAGAGAAGCACCTTTTTACTCTTCAGCTTTGTTTGCCAGGTGCATGACAAGGCAGCAGAAGTGCCTTTTGTTCTTGGCTCCTGGCTGGGGCATTAAGTAGCAGGAATATTACAGCACACACACAAACCCCTCTGCATTTCTCAAGGTCACTCCTTGAGAAGTACAGGCAATTTGATTCAAGTCTCTCTACTTTCCACAGCTCCCTCCTCCACCAAGAAATACCGGTGGAACAAAGGGCTGGCTGCTCGTGGCTCGTGTCCAGATTTACACTGGGGTAATCCTGCAGATTTCAACACAGCCACACCAGAAAAAGGCTGGAATTTAACACTAAGCTTATGAATCACATAGGAAATGCAGACAGCACAACTTCAGCTATGATCCCATGAGAAAGGCTGCTGCAAGTTGAACTAGGAGTGTGGCTGAAGGGAGAGAACCCTGTAAGCAAGTCCAGCTGGAAAAGTTTAACCCTCTCTTCATAGCATCACATCAAACCTGATGCTGGCACCTACCCTTTCTTTACAGTTAGGAATGAACCTGCTGCTCCTAGCACCTGATCAGAGGAGGACTTGCTCCTTTTGGAGCCCCAAAGATGGGCAGGTCCCTCCTGGGTACACACATTTCTCACACCAGGCTCTGAGCACGGGGACACAGCACAAAGACACGTGTGAGGACACATTATGTGGCACAGGTTGCCCAGGGAGGTGGTGGAAGCCTCATGCCTGGAGGTGTTTGCAGCCAGGCTGGCTGTGGCTGTGAGCAACCTGCTGTAGTGTGAGGTGTCCCTGCCCATGGCAGGGGGCTGGAACTGGATGACCCTTGAGGTCCCTTCCAGCCCTGACAATTCTACGACTCTATGACACAGACAACACACTTTAGGGCTCTCTAGACCATAGGTTGCCCCACCACCCAAAAGCTACATCCAGTGGCTGGTGCAAGTGCTACCCTGAGCCAAGCAGCGACCCTGTGCAAGGCTTCCTGCAGCTTTTGCACTTTGAACGGACAAGAGGGCCCCAAGTGACTCACATCTGAAGTCCTGCCCGCACTGGGCTGCTTCTTGCCACGTCGGTGTTTCATGAGCCATCTCCCACCACCTTGCCCCTGTGAAGGGACACTCAGAGTTGGAGGGGAGGTGGCTTTCAATTGAAAACTGGTGATGGGCCAGGAAACAGAAGTGGGGTCCTGGGACCCCTTCTGCCCCCACCAAGGCGCACGGAGGCTGGAGGCACCCCGTGGGGAAGGCAGGTAGCTGGGTGTTACCTGATGAAGGTGGTCTTCCCGGTGGAGTACTGCCCCACGAGGAGCACCATGGGCTTGTTGTCGAAGTCGGCATCCTCCAAGGCCGGCGAGTGGAACTCGTGGAACTTGTAGTGCTCTTCCAGGGGCAGCAGTTTGGTTTTGTAGAGCTTTTTCAGGCCCTCACTGACCGTCTGAAACACCTCGGGGTCCTTCCTCCGGCGATCATCGGTGCCCAGCCAGCTGAACATTTTGGGGCCACCTGAAGCCAGCTCCGCAGCAAGCAAGCAGAGCAGGGCGCGGGGGCTACGGCAGACAGCGCTGGCTGCCGGCCCAGGCTAAGCCCGCATGCCCCCTCAGGCCAGGCGAGCGGCCGCTGGGGCCCCGGACACGGCCTGGCAGGCCTCACTCCCCTCCAACGCGCACCGGCGAGGGACGCCTTCCCGTTCGCGGCCCGCACCGCCGGTTTCAGTCAGAAGACGGCGCCGGCGGGAGGATGCTAAAGCCGTTTCCCCTCGCGGGCCCCGACGAGCGGCACCAGTGGACGCCGCCTACATTCACGCCGCCGGCTGCCGGCGTGGGCACGGCGCGGAGGCAGAGCAGGAGGGGCGGCGGCGGCAGCGCCCTCCAAGCGCGGCGGGCGGTGTTTAAAGGGCGGCGCTCCCGGAAACGGGCCGGCGGCGGAAGTCGGCGGCTCCTGGCAGGCGCCGCCCGTTCGACACGGCAGGTGAAGCCGCTCTGGGCGGCGCCATCTTGGGGCGGGGCGCGATGCGGAGGGAAAACGAGGTGGGGCACAGTGTGTCACAGCGCCGCCGAGAGGCCGCCGCGGGGGCTTGCAGCTCTGCCGCCATGTGCCGCCGCTTGTGCTGCTGGCTTCGCTGTGAGATAAGGCTCTGGCGGGGACTCGGCTGAGCGCTGATTCCCCGAGCTGCGTCTCCAGACCTTCTCCGAAACAACGACTCGTCTACATTGCTGCAGCCCATCCCTTCGCGGGGGCCCACAGGCACAGAATCACAGAATCAAGCAGGCTGGAACAGACCTCAGAGATCATCAAGTCCAACCTGTCGCCTGATACCTAACCCCTCCTGACAACCAAACCATGGCTCCAAGTGCCACATCCAAGCCTTTCTTGAGCAGCTCCAGGGATGGGGACTCCACCACCTCCCTGGGCAGCACATTCCAGTGGCAAATTACTCTCTCTGGGAAGAGCTTTCTCCTCCCCTCCAGCCTAAACCTCCCCTGGCACAGCTTGAGACTGTGAGGGAGCTGTGGGTGTTCAGCCTGGAGAAGAGAAGGCTCTGGGGAGACCTAATAGCAGCCTGCCGGTACCTGAAGGGGCTACAGGAGGGACGGAGAGAGACTGTTTGCAAAGGGTTGTGGTGATAGGATGAGGAACAATGGCTTTGAACTAGAGAAGAAGAGATTCGGGTTGGATGTTAGGAGCAAGTTCTTCACCATGGAGATAGTGAAGCACTGGAACAGGTTGCCCAGGGAGGTGGTTGGGGCCCCATCCCTGGAGGTATTCAAGGTCAGGCTCTTCAGGGCTCTGGGCAGCCTGCTCTAGTGGAGGATGCTCCTGCTGACTGCAGAGGTTTGACTGGATGGCCTTTGGAGGCCCCTTCCAAGCCAGACCACTCTCTGATTCTGTGTGAGAAACATGGCAAGGGGCAGTTTGGGAAGTGATCCTGGTGTATGGTGTGCTCCTACCCCTTCCCAGCCCTTTGCAGACAGCAGGAAGAGAGGCAGTGGCGGTGCATTAGAAGCGGTTGTTGATCGTGGGGCAGGGGTAGCATCCAGAGCTGCCTGTGGCCCACAGTCCAGCTCCCTTCCTATGCCTCTCGCTGCCCGAGTAGCCCTTTCCATGGCTCTCCCCCCGTATGATCCCATGTGCTTGCATGCCCTGTGGCACGATCTGACCCATGAAGTGTGAGCCACGACTCCAGGGACTGTTTTTCCTTTTTCTGGAAGAAAATGCCAAGCTGACTGTTTTCTGAGGGTCAGGCTTCTCCACTTCCCTGCCAATGCCTACAGCTGGCCCGAAAATGCAGCTTCGTGTTTTGAAACTTCCTTAAGACTCATTTTCCTTATTTCTATAGTTTTATAGAGACTTCTGGCTTTGGGAATGTGGCTGCTTTCAGATGGAAACTCCTGTAAAAATCAACACGTTTTGGCAAGAACTCCTCATTTTGTTGGGAAAAAATCAAATTTGCTTTCATCTAGATAGTTCTGCCATTTAAGGGCTGTGCTACTCCAGTGCCTTTCTGGTATTTCTGCAGCTATATATGGAGTCTCTTTGGTGCTTGCTTGTCATATCCTCAGAGCCAAGTAAAGGTCAGACCAGGAAGCCTTTGATTGTAAATCTCTCCAGGCCACCTTGATGGCCTTCCTGAATGCAATGCATGGGGGAGGAAAGCGAGGTTGCTGTTGTGCAGGCTGTGGGAGCTGTCTACTACAGGTAACAGCAGAGACACGCTTGGCCTGCATCTACGAGAGGATAATATTTCAATCATTGAGTTGCACTAATCATCAATATGTGTGCCTGACATCCAAAGGGCCCCAAACCCCTGTTTTCTTGCCTGGAAGAGAGTCCCTTCCCTCTCGACTCTTTGTCACCACGACAAGTCACAGCCAACCTTGGCAGTTTTGATAGGCATTCCTGAGGTGATTCACAAACGTTGCACAACTGTATTTACTTTTCAGGCTGTTTTCTTCGCCTTCTCTCCCTGGGAGGCTGGCTTCCTGAAGGACTCTTTTTTCACCTTGAAGTAGAGAACACGTCGAAACCAAAGGGAAGTAAAACTGGGGAAGGACGTTTTGAGGACAATTAGGGGTTTTTCTTTCTGCCATAACCTGTACTGAAAATTTTAATCTGTTCCCAGTGTTTATTCCTTTCAGTGTCTTAGGAGTGGTTTCAGATGGTTTTCTGCTGGACAGAGTGATCCTCCTTGTTCCTTGCTGTGGGGTTTTCTTTCTTTTTCAAATTTGAAAGCAGAAAAGAACAAAACCAATTAAATTTTTCTTTCTTTTTTTTTCTTTTCTATTTTTCCCCAAACAATGTGTTTTTTTCACTTAAAATGTCACTGCTGGGAGAAAGATGTTTTTTTCTAGAATCTTTCTGAGCCATTAAAGTTCAAAAGCTCTCTCTTAACAGCCCTGCACAGAAACTACTCTAGTGCCCAGTGCCTGACACTAGTACTGATGGCATCTGCTGCTGTCCTCTGCTATCGAATCATAGAATGGTCTGGGTTGGAAGGGACCTCCAAAGGTCATCTAGGCCAAACCCCCTGCAGTCAGGTAAGGTTGCTTAGGTTGCTTAGAGCCCTGTCCAGCCTGACCTAGATTATCTCCAGGGATGCGGCCCCAGATATCTGCGTGGGCAAACAGTTCCACCCCCCTCATGGGGCAGAAATTGTTCCTAACATCCAATCCAAATCTCCTCTAATTTCAAACCATTGCCCGTCTTCCTATCACTGCAGGCCTTTGGAAACAGTCCCTCTGTAGCCTTCTTGTAGCCCACTTCAGGTACTGCAAGGTTGCTATTAGGTCTTCCTGGAGCCTTCTCTTCTCCAGGCTGAACACCCCCAGCTCCCTCAGCCTGTCCTCATAGCAGAGGTGCTCCAACCCCCTGATCATTTTTGTGACCTTCTCTGGACTTGCTCCATCAGGTCCATGTCCTTCCTCTGTTGTGTGCTCTAGAGCTGGACACAGTACTCCAGGTGAGGTCTCACCAGAGCAAAGTAGCAGAATCACCTCTCTAAATCATAGCATTGTTGTAGCTGGAAAAGACCTCTAAGTTCATTGAATCCAGCCATTGACCTCACGCCACCGTGGCCATTAAACCATATCCCCAAGTGCCACGTCCACAGATTTCTTGAACACCTCCAGGGATGGGGACTCCACCACCTCCCTGGGCAGCCTGTGCCAATCCCTGACCACTCTTGCAGCAAATAAAGTTTTCCCTAATCTCCAACCTACCCCTCCCCTGGCACCATTTCAGGCCATTTCCTCTCATCACCTGATACTAGGGAGAAGAGACCACCCCCACCTCTCTCTAACCTCCTTTCTTCTCCTAAAGGCTGACAGCTTTTAAGTCTTGTAGTTTCTCAGTTGTGTCCCTGCTGTTGGTAGTGTCACTGGCAGTCACTTAGCTTGATTCTTGTCTCAACCAGGAGAGGCTCTGCAGGGGAAGATTCACTTCCACTTTTCTGGAAGCAAATAAGGCTGGACTAAGCCGTGCAGTATTTGAAACCTAACGTGGTGGTGGTGAAACAAAATGTTATAAAACTGAAACTCCTTTCATGTGAGATCAAGTCATGGTGAGGTGTGTGTTTGCTTATCTCCTGCTTTAGGCTGGACAGCTTTACTTCCTCCAAATGCTCACCTGAAGATGGGCACAGTAGCAAGTCATCACCCAGTTTGAAGAGAGGTGGTGACTCAGCTGGTCCAGTAACACTCTGACAGTGTTTTGAAGAAGGCTGTGGGAGCAGTGGAGTTCAGTAACATTAACTTCCTGCCACCACAGATACTGTCACTGTTTGTTCATTGACAAGTAAGAAACCCAAACAGGCTGTGTCAAAAGTTCAGGTAGTGATGGGCTCAACTCGGCATAGCTGGGTTTGTGGGACGGGGACGAAGGGAAAGGAAGGCATAGCAGGGCCACCAGAATGAAACCAAACTCCTGATTTGGTAAGGAAAGGGAAGGGAAGGAGACTTAGAATCATAGAATCATAGAATCAATAAGGTTGGAAAAGACCTCAGAGATCATCAAGTCCAACCTGTCACCCAACACCCGAGGACAAACTAAACCATGGCTTCAAGTGCCACATCCAATACCTTTTTGTACACCTCCAGGGACAGTGATTCCACCACCTCCCTGGGCAGCACATTCCAATGGCAAATAACTCTCTCCGTGAAGAACATTCTCCTCACCTCCAGCCTAAACCACCCCTGGCACAGTTTGAGACTGTGACCTCTTGTTCTGCTGCTGGTTATGTGGGAAAAAAGACCAACTCCCACCTGGCTACAATACAATACAATACAATACAATACAATACAATACAATGCACCAGGTTGAAAGAGACCTTCAAGATCATTGTGTCCAACCCATCAACCAATCCAACCCACCCAACAACTAGACCATACAGCCAAGCACCCCATCAAGTCTCCTCCTGAACACCTCCAATGAAGGTGACTCCACCACCTCCCCGGGCAGCCCATTCCAATGGGCAATCACTCTCTCTGTATAGAACTTCTTCCTAACACCCAGCCTAAACCTGCCCTGGCGCAGCCTGAGACTGTGTCCTTTTGTTCTGGTATTGGCTGCCTGGGAGAAGAGACCAACCTCTGCCTGGCTACAACCTCCCTTCAGGTAGTTGTAGAGAGCAATTAAGTCTTTCCTCTGCTTCAGCTACATCAAACTTCTCAACCCCATGCTGTTGCCATAGAGTCATCTCTAAAGTCATCTCTGTCCCTTCCTCACTCACTGCTTTGCTTTTACAACTCAGAAGGCTGCTGCCTTCCTCTGCAGCCCTCACTGCTCCTGCATACTCCTCCAAAACATTTCCCATTGTGTTTCCCCTATCATTGTTCTCATATGGCTTCACACACACACACACACACACACACACACACACACACACTGTCCTTTTCCCTATCCTCTACATGCTGCTCTTCCCCCTTTGTTGTCTGGGGCAGAACACGGTGCTGGTACCCACAAGTACCACCAGAGATGGAGAACTGCTCCACACTGCTGTGACCACACTTGGAGTACTGCATCCAGTTCTGGAGCCCCTAACATAGGAAGGATCTGCAGGTGCTGGAAGGTGTCCAGAGAAGGGCCACAAGGAGGAGCAGAGGGCTGGAGCTGCTCTATATGGAGACAGACTGAGGGAGTTGGGGTTGTGCAGTCTGGAGAGGAGAAGGCTCCAAGGAGACCTGATTGTGGCCTTCCAGTATCTAAAGGGGGCTCCAAGAAAGCTGGGGAGGGACTTTTGAGGGTGTCAGGCAATGATAGGACTAGGGGGATGGAGCAAAACTAGAAATGGGGAGATTGAGATTGGATGTGAGGAAGAAGTTGTTCCCCAGGAGGGTGGTGAGAGCCTGGCACAGGTTGCCCAGGGAGGTGGTGGAAGCCTCATGCCTGGAGGTGTTTGCAGCCAGGCTGGCTGTGGCTGTGAGCAGCCTGCTGTAGTGTGAGGTATCCCTGCCCATGGCAGGGGGTTGGGACTGGCTGATCCTTGAGGTCCCTTCCAAGCCTGAGAGCTCTGTGGTTCTCTGGTTTGGTTTGGTTTTCTTCAGGGATCGCTAGGATGTTGTGACTGACAAAGTGAAGAGGCTGTTCTGAGGAAACGTGGGGGTTGAGTTGAGGGTAATTCCTTTCTGAGCTTTTTTGCTCTTACCTGAAAGCAGAAATCCTGTTTAAAGGCATTAAGACACAGCTGAGCACACCTTTCTGCTGTACCTTGTCAGTGATAGATGAAGCAATGGGGAGCTTCGTGCTGTGAAGAATGCAGTGGCTAACTAAACAAGGAAGCTGCGAGGGGCGAGTCGAAAAGGAGCCTGCCTGATGGTCTGACCTGTCCTTTCATGTCTTCTGAGGAACATTTTGCATTGGGCTCTTCAGAATTTTTCTGCCATTACTCAGCAGGAGTTTTTGCCCTCCTCCTGCTTCTACCACAGAGCTTGATAGGTTAATACTAGCTCTCAGGGTTATGTAGGCAAGACAGAAATATACCTGCGTGCATATAAATACACAGGTAGAGGAAAGAAAGATGTTATTTATAAGCAGCAGCAGGCATCACTGCCAGTGGAACAATTACCCATTGCTGTGAGGACTCACCTGGAGAAGGTAGGACATCATACACCAAGTGCTGTGTGGAAGGGTTTGGTACTGGCATCCAGGAAGCCATTTGTGGCTGTCGTAGAGTTCAGATTTGCCAGGGGTGCTGAGTGGAAGCTGTCCTCTAAGGGTCAGCTGGGTGTATTAATTACACCACCCTGCTGAACACAGCAGCTGCTGCTGTGCTTTGCTCTGAAAGCATTGAAGGGGAAGGCACAAAGTTCATATCAGCAAGCATGAGAAGAATGGTGTGATGTAAAATGTGGAGATGAGCCTCAGCAGCTGCCTTGCAAGTCTCAGCTCCAAAGCTTCTGCCTGCCAAATGGTTGGGAAACACAGGCTGGTGTTTCAGCTAACCCAGATTTTCAGCACCCTTGCCCTCTCACTTTTGCTGGTTAGGGGTGGTTTAGTTGATGCTTGACCCCAAAGTATTCTGCAGAGATCACAAGTTTCAGTTGGCTTTAACAGGAGTTGTGAATGGTCAGCAGCAATCACCAGTGAGACCTCACCTGCAGTATTATGTCCAACTCTGGAGCCCTCAACTCAGGAGGGTCCAGAGGAGGCCACAGAGATGATCAGTGAGGCTGGAGAACCTCCCCTGGGGCTGTTCAGCATGGAGGAAAGAAGGCTCCAGGAACACCTTAGAGCAGCCTTCCAGTACCTGAAGGGGACTACAAGAAGGCTGCAGAGGCTGTTTCCAAAGGTCTGCTGTGATAGGATGAGAAGCAAGGGTTTGAAATTAGAGAAGAGCAGATTTAGTTTGGATGTTAGGCACAAATTCTGCACCATGAGAGTGGTGGAACATTGGAACAGGGAGGTAGTCATAGCCCCATCCTTGGAGATGAAATTCAAGGTCAGGCTTGACAAGGCTGTGAGCACCCTGATCTAATGGGGGATGTCCCTGCTGACTGCATGGGGTTTGGACTAGATGACCTTTGGAGGCCCCTTGCAACCCAAACCATTCTATGATGCTGTGATTAGGGTGATTATGAATGGGATGCTGTAACCTTGAGTGCTAAAGGACAGATCTTGAGTACATGGGATTTTGTTTTTTTCCACTGATTTTGAGGTAGTTTAGAGAACTTGCAGAGAAAAGAAGATGCATTGTAAATTCTCAACCAGAGTCTTTAATAATGAGTCTTTGCTCAGAGAGGTATTGCTTGAAGTTCTGAAGCCATCCAGGCATTTTTGCTAGAGACTTTTTGTTAACAACAGTGAGAGGCTCAGGGGCAGGTTCACTGCTTGGCCTTGAACATTTCAGCACCAGAAGATGTCCAACAACTTTGTGGACAATTATCTATGCAGATAAAATTCAGGACAAGGTCTTCCACCTGTCTGTATGCTCATTTATTTTGTGAGAAAACACACTTCAGTGTCTCTCTTCAGGATGTTTCAGAATAGAATACAGAATTAACCAGGTTGGAAAAGACCTCAGAGATCATCAAGCCCTACCTGTCACCCAACATGATCTAATCAACAAAACCATGGCACCAAGTGCCTCATCCAGGATCTTCCTACACACCTCCAGGGATGGTGACTCCACCACCTCCCTGGGCAGCACATCCCAATGGCCAAGCTCTCTTTCTATGAAGAATTTCCTCCTAACCTCCAGCCTAAACCTCCCCTGGCACAGCTTGAGATTGTGTCCTCTTGTTCTGCTGCTGGGTGCCTGGGAGAAGAGACCAACCCCCTCCTGGCTACAACCTCCCTTCAGGAGTTGTAGAGAGCAAGAAGGTCTCCCCTGAGCCTCCTCTTCTCCAGGCTAAGCAACCCCAGCTCCCTCAGCCTCTCCTCACAGGGCTGTGCTCCAGACCCCTCCCCAGCCTTGTTGCCCTTCTCTGGACACCTTCAAGCAGTTCAACATCTTTCCTAAACTGAGGAGCCCAAAACTGGACCCAGGACTCAAGGTGTGGTCTAACCAGTGCTGAGCACAGGGCAGAATGACCTCCCTGCTCCTGTTGGCCACACTGTTCCTGATGCAGGCCAGGATGTCCTTGGCCTTCTTGGCCCCCTGGCTCATGTTCAGCTTACTATCAACCAGTACCCCAGGTCCCTTTCTGCTTTTCTTGGCCAGCTGGGCACACTGTTTCTCTGTGCTAAAAAGCCCACAGGAAGAGAGGGGGTCAGTTTTAGCCTTTATTTATGAGATACACTACTGTATATAATCAAAGACTTGAGGTTGTACCTGCAAGGGCTCTTTTTGTATGAATACACTCACTTTTCCATTTTGAGAACAGTCAGACGCTGGAATCATCTCCCAAGGGAAGCAGTGGATTCTCCTACACTGGACAGCTTTAAGGCTCAGCTTGACATGCTGCTGGGACAGCTCATTCAACTAGACTATTACCTAGGAAAGTTGAGGTCCCTCCCAACCTGGCACTCTGTGATTCTATGTGACAAGCACTGCTAGTATTCCCATGTAAATATGAGGAAATTTTTTTCCCTGTGAGGGTGACAGAGCCCTGGCACAGGCTGCCCAGGGGGGGCTGTGGAGTCTCCCTCTTTGTAGGTATTCAAAACCTGCCTGCCTGTGTTCCTGTGTGACCTGCTCTAGGTGATGCTGCTCCGGAGAGGGGTTGGACTGGGAGATTTATCAAGGTCCATTTCCACCCCTAACATTCTGTGGTTCTGTAATTTCTGTGGCTGATGTTCTCCTGTGTTAAGAGTATGGTTGCAAAAGATGCCCCTGCACTGTTAGTTCTGCTGTTCGGTTGCACGCAGACGTTTGCTGTGTTCCACACACTCAGGGGAGGCTTCTCAGCTCAAATGCAGATTGTCTTTGTTAAATCAGAGGAGCTGGGATGAGCTCTGCCAGCTCCAGCTTTACAGATGGCATTGGGTTGGAAGGGACCCTCAAAAGTCATCTTGTCAAACTCTCCTACAGTGAGCAGGGACACCTCCAGCCTGAGCTAGATCAGGCTGCCCAGGGCCAGAGGTTTCACTCTCAAGTTGCCCACTGCCCCAGTTTGCCTGAGGGAAATTCTCTTCACAAAGAAAGTAGAAGGCTCCTGGAGAAGTCTCTCATGGTCCAATTTCTTACAGTAAAAGTGAAAGATTTTCTGTGGATTCTTCAGATTCCCATTTCAAGACTTAAGAGCAACTCCCCTAAAGTGTTGAGAAACGAGATCAGGGGAGATGATAGAATGCCAGTGTAGTGGAAGGACTTTTATCATGTGGCAAACTTGCTAATGAGGGGAACAAGCAGACTTCTGAGGGTGTCAGGGAGTGATAGGACTGGGGGGATGGAGCAAAGCTAGAAATGGGGAGATTCAGATTGGATGTTCTTCCCCATGAGGGTAGTGAGAACCTGGCACAGGTTGCCCAGGGAGGTGGTGGAAGCCTCATGCCTGGAGGTGTTTGCAGCCAGGCTGGATGTGGCTGTGAGCAGCCTGCTGTAGTGTGAGATGTCCCTGGCCATGGCAGAGGGTTGGAACTGGATGATCCTTGAGGTCCCTCCCAGCCCTGACAGTTCTGTGATTCTATGAATAAAGAATCAAGTCCATCCAACCTACTGGTTGGACTCAATGATCTTACAGGTCTTTTCCAAGCCAAACAATTCTATCATTCTGCTGGTTCATGGCTTCCATCTAAAGCTTTTAACCTCTGTCTGCTCCACGTGGCTGCTTTCCCTTAGAAACATTAATTGCTGGAAGAGGCTTGCACACACACTGTGCTCTGCCCATGCTGGAGGCCATGGTGGAACACTGATTCAACCTGCTTGCAGTAGCCTTGTGGAGTGGAGCACAACTGATTTCCAGGGCTACCTTGGTTATTCATGTAGAAGTGTGTCTTGTGCTTGCTCACACACAGGACTGCCAGCAGGCAGCAGGCAGAAGGTTAGAAGATGAAGTGGAGCACCTTGTAGCTGTCTAAGCAGTGACTGTCAGGGACACATAAAATGCTTCACTGCATCTTTTGTTCAAAGATTGCCAGGAAATGGGGGAAAGGTTTCAGAACAATGCACCTACAGGCAAGTTTCACCTGGAAGGTTTTCAAAACATACAAAGTAGATGGGTTGTTGACTCTCAACACACACTGGTGTATTGGGGATGCTGGTTGAGTTTCTTCAAAGTAAGGTTTCATGTTCAGATCACTGTGTCCAGTTCTGGTGTCCCCATCACAAGAAGACAGAACTGCAGGAATGAGTCCAGATGAGGGCCACAAGGATGATGCAAGGGCTGGAGCACCTCTGCTAAGAGGACAAGCTGAGGGAGCTGGGGGTGTGCAGCCTGGAGAAGGGAAGACTCCAGGGGGGGATCTTAGAGCTGCCTTCCAATGCCTGAAGAGTTCCTACAGGAAGGCTGCAGAGGGGCTTTGCATAAGGGTGTCTAGAAACAGGACAAGGGAAATGGTTTAAAAGCTGAAGGAGAGCAGGGTTAGACTGGATCTTAGGAAGAAGTTCTTCAGTAGGAGGGAGCTGAGACTCTGGAATAGGTTGCCCAGGGAGGTTGTGGATGCTTCCACCCTGGGGGTGTTCAAGGTCAGGTTGGATAAGGCCTTGGGCAACCAAATCTAGTTGAGAGGTGTCCCTGCCCATGGGAGGGAGGTCAGAGCAGATGATCTCTGAGGTCCCTTCCAACCTGAGCCATCCTTTGATTCTGTGGTGTAAACCTCCATTTTTTGAAAGCATTGGGCTTTCTTCACAGCATGCCTGGGTTTCAAGGCCTGTCTGTAAGGTTGAGTTCCTTTTCAAATGAACACCAGACTGAGGTGAGGACCAGTGAAGTGTTTTTATCAGGCACTGTGGATGCTCTGCACACCCCAAAATCAAGTCAGAAGTATTTGCTTTTCAGTGTAGCTCAAAGTATGTCAATTGCTGACCACTTCCTTTCCTGGGGAGCAGCAAAATGAGGAATTCTTCTTCATCTCTGTTTTGGCTGTCTACACAAAGTGCAGCCAGGCTCCAGGCTGTTTTCTTCCTCTCGCTGCTCTCGTAAATCTATTGCTCTGTCTGTTGCTCAGGCTTTTGGAGCTGTGAAGGTCAGTGGCTGTAAAAAGGCAAGGTCTGGAGGCACAGACAGCATTTTTCATCTGGAGAGGAAAAAAAAAAGAAGGCAAGTTGTTAGGCACTTAAATCCCTTTTTCAGGTCTGAAATGCCTCCTGTGCAACAGAAAATTGAATTTTTGGTTCCAGGGCTATATTTTGAAGATTTTTTTCTCTTGGTTGCCCCTGAGGATCAATCTTAGTGGATCAGTTGCTCTGATAACAAATGAGAGCTGTGTGTGGATGGACAGTGCAATCTGCAGTTGTGCAGCTTCTCACAGGGAATGCAGGTGACCTTCAGCTTCCAGGGGAGTAACAACCAACTGGTTCCTAACTGGGACCAGCTTAGAATCATAGAATCACAGAATCACAGAATCAACCAGGCTGGAACAACCTATGACCTAACGCCTAACCCCTCCTGACAACGAAACCATGGCTCCAAGTGCCACATCCAAGCCTTTTCTGAACACCTCCAGGGACGGGGACTCCACCACCTCTCTGGGCAGCACATTCCAGTGGCCAGTCTCTCTTGCTGGGAAGAACTTTCTCCTCACCTCTAGCCTAAACCTCCCCTGGCACAGCTGGAGACTGTGTCCTCTTGTTCTGGTGCTGGGTGCCTGGGAGAAGCTTCCTAGGGTGCCTGGGGAAGTAACTGTGAGTCTTAGCCTTTTCTGCAAGGAAGCCTTCCAAATACTGTGCCATCATGCCATGTGAACCATTGATTCAACTTTGCATGGCAATGCATTTCTTCAGGCTGCACTGTAGTGAGAGGGCTGTGGTTGTGATCACCTTATTAGCACTGATGGCTATGAGTTGCTTGCTGAGGTTTTGAATCACAGTTCCTGCCAGGAGCCCACCACTTGAAGCAAAAGCTGATGGCTGCTGATATTTAGTGTAGCTCCTAGTATTTAAAAGGGGCTATGAAATCACTCTTTGCTTTTTCAGTGGGAGGGGATGTGAAACATCTGTCTTGAATGTTGCAAGGGCAAGAAAATAATCTCAGCCTGGAATTTCATATGTGAATCTGTGAGAATCACCGAGATGGAATGTGGTCTCTGGGGGGGGATTGTTTCATTCTCCAAAATGAGGCAAAAAGGGCAAAAGAGCCATTGGGAGGTTGTTAGAGATGGCTTTGTATCACTTAATGCGTTCCAGGTTTTTGTTGGCCTTTGATTTACCTTGCTAGTTGGTTTTGTGGTTTGGTTTTATTTAACTTTAATTTTATTTTAAATTGTTTTATTTTGTTTTGTTTTGTTGTATTCCCATTCTCCAGTCTCAATCTGCCCTCCTCAAGCTTCAATCCATTCCCTCCCATTCTATCTCTACAAGCCCTTGTCAAAAGTTCCTGCCCAGCTTTCTTGCAGGCCCCCTTCAGGTTGTGGAAGGCTGCTCTAAGGTCTCCCTGGAGCCTTCTCCAGGCTGAACAGCTTCATCTCTTGCAGCCTGTCCCCACAGGAGAGCTGCTCCAGCCCTCCGATTGCCTTAGTGGCCTCCTCTGGCCCCTCTCCAGCAGCTCCATGTCCACCTTATGATCCCCAGATTTCCTGAGAGCACCACTCCCCCACACTCCCCCACACTCCCCCATACTCCCCCACTAGCTAAAGGAACAAAAATCAAATTCCAAAGCCATTATGAAATAGATTTTTTGCATTTCTTTTAAGGATCAGGAATTCTCCTGGAGAAGACACACCTCATTCCAAGGTAGAAGGTGATTCCAGCAGGGCTGTGCAGGGTGGGATCCCTGCAGAACCTCCAGAGCTCAGCATTATCCTGGTGGGACTGTGAGGCTCACCATGCCTTTTCTGGCATGTCTGAAGAAAAAGAAGTCACCTGTGCCTTTGGGCAAGAGTATCTTCCAAAAGCACATCCCACCCACCCAGCAGAACTACCAGGCCTTGCTGGAAACCTGCCTGAAGAACAAATGCCTGTTCACAGATGATAGCTTCCCTGCTCACATCAGCTCTATTGGAACAGGAGCACTGCTGAAGAAGCTACCCCGAAATTTACAGTGGAAGAGGCCACATGTAAGTGACTTGCAGGAGAACTGTTTACAGCTGGTCACAGCAGCTTAGGGGTTGGAAGGGACCTCTGAACCCTCACAGTGCAGAAGTTCCTTCTCATGGTGAGGTGGAACCTCCTGTGCTGCAGTTTCCATCCATTGCTCCTTGTCCTATCCCAGGGTGCAAGTGAGCAGAGCCTGTCCCCTCCCCTTGATTGCCAGCACTGAGCAGGCTACTCTTAGACTTTTCATTTGGCTGTTTGATTTAGGTGTTCTCATTCTCCAGAGATGACACTGTTTGTATCACCTGGCATTTGGGAGGCTGGGGTACATGGGATTTCCTAATTGCCTTTGAAGCATTTGTTGCCCCAAATCACGACCAGCGTCGTTCAGTTTATATCCAGTAACACTCAGAGCAGGCCAGGAGAGCAGGTGAAGGAGAGGTGCAGGCTGATGTAGTTGGAGCTCACAGCTCTTGTGATCACACAAAGTCACAGAATGCTAGGGGTTGGAAGGGACCTCCAGAGATCATTGAGTCCAACTGCCCTGCAAAGCAGCATCACCCAGGGCAGGTCACACAGGAACTCAGCCAGGTGGGTTTTGAAGATCTCTAGAGGAGACTCCACAACCTCTCTGGGCAACCTGCTTCAGGGCTCTGTCACCCTCACAGTAAAAATGTTTTCCCTCATGTTTGCATGGAATTTCCTGTGATGGAAGTTTACATCCATTGCCCCTTGTCCTGTCACTGGGTATCACTGGAAGGAACCTGTCACCATCCATCTGAGAGCCACCCTGCAGATCTTTGTAGACAGTGATAAGGTCCCCTCAGCCTTCTCTTCTCCAGACTGAACAGCCCCAGGGCTCTCAGCGTCTCCTCATAAGATCCCACTGTGATTCCATGATGGCAGTTCTCATGGTGATGATCCCTCTCCCAGACTTTCAGGTCTTGACCATAAAGAAGCTAAGTTTCTAGACAGTGCTTAGCTGTTGACCCCTCTCCCACAGACCACAGACTTGTGTGATGCTGGAGCTGCTGTTTGCACAGGCAGTGGCAGGTGCCTTATCTTCTTGTTGGGATGGGTTTTTTCCTGCCTGTTTAGTCTACACTACTTAGAGATATCTTTTCCCAGCTCTCAAGGTTGAGTTTCTACTACAGCCAGTAATTGGCCATCAGTCACTGAGCAGTTTTTAGCTCTGGAGCCTCTCTTTTCTGCTTGTGCCTGTATTTCCAAGGCCCTTGCTGGCATCCCATGCTTAAACTGGACATCACAGGAGACACCTGGTTGCAAAGACTGTCCATAGAGCACATTCTCATAACAAGTGAGTAGATAACAAGTCTGGGAGGCCAGGGGCCTTCTTTTGCTCCTTGGTCTGCTGTACTTAGAGCTATCTTCTCCCAGCTCTCAAGGTTGAGCTTTTACCATGGCCAGTCACTGGCCATCAGCCAGTTGGTAGTTTTTGTTTCTGGGGCTCCTGTTTTTCACTTGTGCCCATATTTTCAAGGCCTTTACTGGTATCTTGTGCTTAAACTGGACACCACAACTAGAGACACTTGGTTGCAAGGGCTGGTCACAGGGCAAGTTCTCATAATAAATGGTTAGATAACAAGTCTGGGAGGCCTGGCTCTGTTAGATAAGGCTTGTTACTAGCAGTGGCAGTTCCGCTCTTCACTGAGCTGCTGTGCAGTTATTGACAGTCAGATCTTCCTGCAAGCAATGTATGGAATTCTCTGGGAATTGCAGTAGCACTGAGTCCTTACATTACCCTGTCTGTAAGGGAATTCTGCTAGGTATAGTAGCAGATAGCATCTCCCAGCTGAGTTGTTTTTGAGATGCCATATTTGTTCAGTTGTAGCCAATTGTGCAGAAGGACCGAGGCTTTGCAAAACTTGTGATAATCCCTGGTGTGGAGAGGTAATTGCAGAGCAAGCAAGAGAACTTGGGAGTAGCAGCCCTGGTTCTCAGAGTTTCATCACAGATTCACAGAATGTTAGGGGTTGGAAAGGAGCTTGAAAGATCACCCAGTCCAACCCCCTGCCAGAGCAGCATCACCCAGGGTAGGTCACACAGGAATGCATCCAGGCAGATTTTTAATATCTCCAGAGAAGGAGACTCCACAATCTCTCTGGGCAGCCTGCCCCAGGGCTCTGACACCCTCACAGGGAAAGAGTTTTCCCTTCTGTTCCTGTGGAGCCTCCTCTGCTCCAGCTTGCACCCATTGCCCCTTGTCCTGTCATTGGACATCACTGAGCAGAGCCTGGCTCTGTCCTCCTGACACTGCCCTGCACATCTTTATCAACATGAATGAGGTCTCTCTTCAGGCTCCTCTGCTCCAAGCTACAGAGCCCCAGCTCCTTCTGCCTGTCCTCAGCAGGGAGATGTTCCACTCCCATATGTAATTCAGTCTCACAGATGGTTTGTGCTAAGCCAGGATCTGCAGCTGGAGGAAGAGAGCACTCCTCAGGAGGCTGAGCTGGGTTGTGCCAGGCAATGCAGCTGAGTCAGCTGTGGTAGCATAGAGGTATTTGGGAGGGGAGGTTAGCATGAGTCCTGATCCCTACAAAGCCCTTCAGGTGTCCCTTCACCCCAGTGATGTGGGGATAGATTTGAAACCTCCTCTATCTCTAGTCCACTATTCTCTGCTGCTCTAAACTTGCCTGATGCAGAAGGCTGCTTTTTGCTCTGAATTCCCAACCCAGCTCAGCAAAGGCTTTACATCCTTCCTTCCCTGTGCTGCAGAGGAAATGCTGAGACTCTGCCGTTCGGCCTGCAGGCTTGCAGCTTGCTGCATCTGTGACTGATGGCCTGCAAAGTGAACACCCAAATTCACCAAGGATAGAAGCTGATGTCTAATTACTGCAACTGCCTTCTGAGGGTTTGCCATTTTTCTGCTGCTGCCTGCAGGGGATGCTAACAGTGTGAAAATTAGCTTGGGCAATTTGTAGGTCATTAGAGTGAAACCCAAGTTTGACACATAGGTTATTAACCCCAGAGACACTTATGAAATGGGGAAAACCAACAATATAATTTCTCTCTGAACAGTTATTCATAAATCCACTCTTGTCACAGCAACAGCAACTTCTGTAGGAGCCATCAGTCTGTGGCTCCACTGTCAGTCAGATCAAGGAGTTGTCAGGCAGGTTAGCTGAAAGTCTGAACAGTTATGGTCTCACAGTGTAGCTTCTTTTGGCTAGAACTTGTCAGTAATTCTGGAGGAACAGGGCTGGCAAGTCTGAAGGGTTGTCATCTCAGCCAGGGGGTCAGGGACAGCAATGGTCATGCACCACTGCCTTATGTGAGGGACCAAATTTAATGCAGACCAAGCTCAAATGTGTACCCAGGCTTGTGTCAGGTTAACCAGAGCACAGGATAACACTAGGGTGATACCTGCAACAGAACATTGCCTGCTAGGCCAAAGGGACTCTGAGGATTTTGAAAGCTTTGGATCAGGCAGAGGGAGTGTTTTGTATCACCTAAGGATTTCACATCCTGCACAGGGAACTCACTCAATTTCCCATCTTATGGAAGTGGAAGGTCCTGCACCTACATCAGGGCAGTCCTTAATATCAATCCAGGCTGGGGGATGATGACATTCAGAATAGCCCTGCAGAAAAAGACTTGGGGGTACTGGTGGGTGAGAAGCTGGACATGAGCCAGCAATGGGCACTGGCAGCCCAGAAGGCCAGTGGCAGTCTGGGCTGCATCAAAAGCAGTGTGGCCAGAGATGGAGAGAGGAGATTCTGCCCCTCTGCTCTGCTGAGACTGCACCTGGAGCACTGTGTCCAAATATGGTGTCCCCAACACAAAAGAGACATGGAGCTGCTGGAGTGGGTCCAGAGGAGAGAGACAAAGATGATCAGAGGGCTGGAGCACATCTCCTGTGAAGACAGGCTGAAAGAACTGGGACTGCTCAGCCTGGAGAAGGCTGTGGGGAGACCTCAAAGCTACATTTCAATGTCTGAAGGGGACCTACAGGAAGGCTGGGGAGAGACTGTTTAGAATTTCACCACTCTCAAAGTGGGAGTGGTAAAATACTGGAACAGGTTGCCCAGGGATGTGGTTGAGGCCCCATCCCTAGAGACATTCAAGATCAGCCTTGCTGTGTCCCTGGGCAGCCTGATCCAGCTGGACAGGCAGGGAGTTGGACCAGATGACGTCCGTGGGTCCTTTCCAACCTGATGCAATCTGTGAACGAAGCTCTGCTCACAAGAAGGCCTTGGCTTCAAGCTAAACCAGCTTACCTTACTGACCTGACTCTCTCCTTTTGTTCTGGTTGTGTGCTTCCCAGGCTTTGCACAGAAGTCCAGTGTTTTATACTGCAAACAGAAAGCAACTTGATCTCTGCCAAGGACTGGTGGGTAAGAAAGCTCCTTTGTGTAGATATCCAAATATTTTTATACCAGCTAACACTCCTTGCAATTCTGACTGTATAAAACTTGGGATAGAAGAAGAAGGCTTAGCTCTTCACTGGGCATGGTGTCAATAAAGAAATCCTTAACGTGGGCTGGACTCAGTAAGGAGCCTGGCAAGCTTTGAGGTGGGGATGGAGAGGTGAGAGGTGTGTCCAAAAGCTGAACTCACCACTCTTACTACTGCTTTTGTGCAAGCCAACACTGCAGTGCTCCTGAAGTGTTGCTATTGGACAACTGAACAGAGGCCACAGATGCAGGAAAATTGGAGACTTCTGCTCTCCTTGTACCTTAGGCTCAGTGTGTGCTCTCTTCCCAGCTTTTCAGTCAGAGAAATAAGTTTTATTCCCATATTACCTAAGGTAAGAGGATATACTTGCATCTTTGAAACAGGCAGGGGCAGGACTAAATTAATTTTAAAGTGCTTTAAGCCCTTAAAATCTGCTCAGTGGAGTTTGACATGTGAGATCCATTTTTTCTCTTCTAACAAGTGAATGTTTTCACAGGGAAAGGGGAAATGATTGCTTTTTAAAGAGTGTGCTTTTATAGAGAAATGAAATAAAGTGGGGGGTGGAAAGCCCTGCACAGTGTCAGTACCACCCGGAGTGCTTCCACTGAGAGCTACTTCTTGTTCAATTCCTTGGTTAACCAAGCAGTATCCAAGTGCAAAGCTGATGAGAGAACAATTATAGCCCAGTCATGGTCTGCTTAAGCAAAGCACACCTCTGGATTGTGGCAGTTGCTGGCTGTGATTTGTTCTGACTGTAAAGACCTCAGCACCACAGTCCTGCACGGAAGGTGGTGGTGCTGCCGACCCTGGCTGACAGCTCTCCCTTCCCAGCCAACCACACGTGTCCCTTTGCCTTGGCGCAGAGAACTGCTGGTTCCTGGCGGCCCTGGAAGCCCTGACGTTCCACCAGGACATCTTGGCCGCAGTCGTGCCACAGACCCAGAGCTTCGAGAGGAGATACGCCGGCATCTTCCACTTCCGGGTACAGCTGCTCCCCCACACTGCAGGAGGGCTCCAGACAGCCTCAGGCACCTTTAGTGCCAACATCCCTTAGGCCGTTTGTATGTGGCTCCCCTTAGCCAGGGGCCAGTGGCCAGAGGGCATCCCAGCCTGGCGAGTAGCCCATCACCCCTCCCACAGAAGCAGTGCAGCAGTGGGACAGCTACAAAGCGCTCTGAGGATATACCTCTGCTTGGCCCTTCTCTCCAGCCCTGCCTTACCCGTATTTTAATCCAGACAGAAGTCCTTCTCCAGAGTGGCAACAGTTAGCTGGGCTTGAGCGGACCTGCTCTAACCTTAGAAACTCCCTCCCCAGCTGTGCCTAATTTCTCTGTTTAATCCTGATAGCATCATGGAATCAGAATTGTTGTGGTTGGAAAAGCCCTCTAAGACCATCAGCTAAGACCACCATGGACATTTAGTCATGTCTTGAAGTGTCATGGTTTCCTAACACCTCCAGGGATGGGGACTCCACCACCTCCCTGGGCGCCTGTGCCAGTCCCTGACCACTCTTGCAGCAAAGACATTTTTCCTAATCTCCAACCTCCCCTGGCACAATTTCAGGCCATTTTCTCTCCTTCTATCACCTGATACTAGGGAGCAGAGACCAGCCCACACCTCACTCCAACCTCCTTTCAGGGAGTTGTAGAGAGCAAGGAGGTCTCCCCTCAGCCTCCTTCTCCCCAGACTAATCACCCCCAATTCCCTCAGCTGCTCCACATCAGCCCTGTTCTCCAGACCTCTGTTACCCTTCCCTGGACACTCTCCAGCCCCTCAATGCCCTTCTTTTATTGAGGGGGCCCAAAACTGACCCCAGTATTTGCGGTGTGGCCTCGGCAGTGCTGGGCAGTGCTGGGCACAGAGCCATAGTCACCGTGGCCAGCTCCTGCTGGCCACACCATTCCTGCTCCATGCTTTGTCTTTCCCTGGCAGGGTGGGGATGAGGAGCTGGCTCTGGCGGTGGGTCAGCAGTCCTCACTGACCCAGAGGAGCCCTCTCCTCAGGACAGCCTGTCCTGTGCCCACAGCCACATGTCCTGCCTTCCCTGTTGCTTCAAGGGAAGGTCCCTTCCCAGGGAAGCCTCAGCTCATTGCTTTGCCCTGGCAGTTCTGGCACTTCGGTGAGTGGGTGGACTTGGTGGTGGATGATCGCCTGCTGGTGACCGAGGTGGGAGAGCTGCTCTTTGTCTCCTCAGTCTCTCAGAACGTGTTCTGGGGAGCCCTACTGGAGAAGGCATATGCAAAGTAAGTGCCTCATTGCAAGTTCTGCAAATAGTCTCTCTGCAATACGCTGGCCGGTGCCCGCGCAGCTTGCCCTTGTGTGTAACTGGGTCTCCCAGGCCGTGCCACGTCTGGCGTGTGGTGAGTGCCTCTCGTCTTTCCGTCCCTGAGCAGTAAAAGCTGCCACTGCCATAGCTGTTATCAGGCCAGCCCCTTGAATTTAAATCTTCACAGAATCACAGAATGTCAGGGGCTGGAAGGGACCTTGAGACATCATCCAGTCCAACCCCTCTGCAGCATCACCTACAGCAGATCTCACAGGAACACATCCAGGCAGGTCTTCAATATCTCCAGAGAGGGACCCTCCACAACCCCCGTGGGCAGCCTGTTGCAGGGCTCTGTCACCCTCACAGGGAAAAAATTTTCTTCATGTTCCCATGGAACTTCCCTGGTCAGCTTCCACCACTCCCCCTTGTGCTGGCATTGGGCATCACCCAGCAGAGCCTGGCTCCAGCCTCTGGGCACTCGCCTTTTACATATCTTAAACAGACCTATTCTGGGGAGCTGTCCTCTGAGCATTAGGCTTTTATGGGGTGCATTGGCTGGGATGATGCCTTCCTCGTCAATGCTGCAGAGGAGTGGAAGGTCACAGACAGGGATTCTCAAATGTGTGTGATTTCTGGAATGTCTTTTGATGTACTATTGAGAACCCCCCCCAACAAGTTTCACTTGGGAGTCAGTTGAAGAGTTGTGCTTTGGTTTTGGTAGAAGTTCCTGCCCTGGGTTTCCCCCAAAGCTGAGACATTGAACACATCACATGGCATGGTGAGAGTGCTGGCTTCTCTCCAAGGTGTTTTGCCAGGGTTAAGAAGAAAGCAGCAAGGCATAACTGATAGAGTTTGTTAATCCTGGGCTGAAATAATCTCTGCCAGAGCAATGAAAATTCCTAGTTCACAGTGACACAAAGATCAAAGCAAAGGAGAGAAAGCTCAGCTCTTTCCATCTGAGTTATCATTAGAACAGAAAGAGCAGAGAAAGTTGCTCTGTAACGATGAAGACGATCAGACTGAACTGTTAAGGCACAGAGTGCCTCTCAAGGCACTGTATCAGTGCCTAGTGATCTCTTCAGACAATATCCACTGCAGCAGAGCTGGGCATGTTCTCACTAGTGTGCAGCATGGGATGATAGCGAAGAGTTCCTTTCAGACTATAGCCAATATCGGAAGCAATTGTCTCCTAAATGAGAAAGATTTACATGAGTAAGATAGTAAAGCATGAGCATGAGGTACAGGCTTCCTCAGCCTATCATTAGTGACTATAACCTCATGTACTGGTGTCCTTTTGTTTTTGCTAGACTCTATGGCTCCTATGAAGATCTGCAGATTGGGCAAGTTTCAGAAGCCTTGGTGGATTTTACAGGTGGTGTTAATACCAGGATCAACCTTGCAGCTGCTCCTCATGATCTGTGGGATATCCTTACAAGAGCAACCTACAGCAGATCTCTCATGGGCTGTCAGACACATTTAGGGGTGAGACCTGGTTTGACATCGAGTGGTTTCACAGCTAAAAGTGTTTCCAGGCCTGTTTCTTGGTGCTCATCCTGGCTTTGTGACTCAGAAAGGATCACTGTTGACACACATGGCTTTCTGGGGAAATGGCATCCTTGACATTTGCACATGGGTTGATTGATTCCCAGCTTTCTCAGCTCCCTCTTGCTACACTTAGGAGCTGCTGGAGCAAGTCCAGAGGGGGACTACGAGGATGATCAAGGGGCCTGGGATAGGCTGAGGGGGCTGGGGTTGTTCAGCCTGCAGAAGACTCCAGGGGGACCATGGAGCTGCCTTCCAATACCTGAAAGAATCCTACAGGAAGGCTGCAGAGGGACTTTGCATAAGACTGTCTAGAGGCAAGACAAGGGGGAATGGTTTGAAGCTGAGGCAGAGCAGGGTTAGACTGGATCTTAGGAAGCAGCTCTCCGGTAGGAGGGTGGTGAGACTCTGGAATAGGTTGCCCAGAGTGGTTGTGGATGCCTCTTCCCTGGGGATGTTTAAGGCCAGGTTGGATAAGGCCTTGGGCAACCAAATCTAGTTGGGAAGTGTCCCTGTCCATGGGAGGGGAGTTGGAATAGATGATCTCCGAGGTCCCTTCCAACCTAAGCTATTCTGTGACTCATTCTACTATTCTATGAACTCATTTATCTACTAAAGAACCACTTATTAAATGAGGTCCTGCTGCATTCCCCCTTTTTTTTTGTTGTTTGATAAATTCTCCACTTTTACAGGTGGTGAGGCACAGAGACTCGTGGAATGAGTTTATAAAGAAAGACAGAGAGGTGTGTTGTTCAGAACATGAGTTCAGGTCTGGCTTTCAAGCCATGTGCTAACACTTGGGCTGTTGGGAAGCCCTGCTATTCTGAAAATCAAAACTTAACCTCCTGGCCTTTTTAGAAGTGTGATAGTCTTTATCCAGAGATCCAGAGTTTCGGAAGGGACCTTCCCAATCTACCTTCCAGTCCAAACATTGCAATATATATAGCTACATTTGAATGTCTGAAGGGGACCTATGGGTAGGCTGGGGAAGGACTGTTCAGAAGGACTTGTGGTGACATCATGAGGGGCAATGGTTTGAAACTGGAGCAGGGCAGATTTAGATTGGACATCAGGGGGAAGTTCTGCACAGTGTGAGTGGTGAAATACTGGAACCGGTTGCTCAGGGATGTGCTTGAGGTCCTGTCTTTAGATCAGCCTTGATGTGTCCCTGGGCAGCCTGATCTAGTGGAGCTGTCCCTGCTGAGTGCAGGACAAGATGACCTTTGAGAGTCCCTTCCAACCCAGTCCAACCTGTGAATCTCTAAAATGTGGCTGTTAGCAGCTCAGACTTAATTTTTTGGTTTTTTTTCTAACCATTCTTCACTTGCTTACACAGGTACAGGTCTATGGTATTGGTATGAGTCTGCTGTGTAAGTAGGGAGAGAGTAAAAGTTTCTTTTCCTTTTGTTTCTCTTCCTTGAATGCAGACAACAAAGGTCCTGAGGAATGGGCTTGTTGCTGGCCATGCCTACACAGTGACTGGTATCAGAAAGGTAAGATTAGCTTTGATGTCCTAAGGCCAGATTTGTTGGGATGTCAGCAACTTCTATTGCAGTTCAGCCCTTAATCAGGACCACTGCAACACCTCCTCCCCACTCTGCTCTTAGTGTAAGGCTGAAAGAGATGGGTGCTTGGTAAAGAGTCTCTTCCACGTGTGTCCATTTCAGTGTCTCAACCTCCACCGAAGAACAAGGGTCACAGATCAGCACTCCTGTAAGGGTGGGAATGAGTCACGGGGCTCTGCTGACAGCATCACCTACAAATGCATCTTAGCTGTTAAAGACAAATGGATTGGCCCCGGGGGATGCTGCTGAAACCTACCTGGGGTGAAAAACCTCCCTCTGAAGTTAGAGAATAGAGAAGTAGAGATATAGAAATAGAGAAGTAAAAATATTGAACACAAGGGCCAAAGCATAAAAAGCTGCATGGAAGCGTGAGTCAAGGCTAAAGTAAGGGGTCTGAACTGTACTCCTTTGTAGAGAGTACCAGGTAGACCCTGCTGATCTGCAGGCATATCACTGGGAGGCCCCTAAAGCTGTTTGACTAGAGGTAAGGCACAGGAAAATAATGTCTCAAAGAGTGGGAGAAAGCTCAAGCTTTCTCCTCCTGGACTGATGACATTCTTGCCCAGATTCAAAAGGAGGCTGACAAGGATGGTAGAGGACTTTGTGAGGCTTTGGACATGTGGTATAGCTGTGAGTGAAAGCATGTTCAGCTCCTCTAGCAGGAGATACTAGGAAAGCAGGAAATGATGCTCTGAGCTGGGTGGTGCACACCTGTGTCTCCTATCCACAGCAGGGGGCTTTAGGTAAGGGCTTTAGCAGTGATATGTTTGTCACAGAATCACAGAACTGTCAGGGTTGGAAGGGACCTCAAGGATCAGCCAGTCCCAACCCCCTGCCATGGGCAGGGACATCTCACACTACAGCAGGTTGCTCACAGCTACATCCAGCCTGGCTGCAAGCACCTCCAGGCATGAGGCTTCCACCACCTCCCTGGGCAACCTGTGCCAGGCTCTCACCACCCTCGTGGGGAACAACTTCTTCCTAACATCCAGTCTGAATCTACCCACTTCTAGTTTTGCTCCATCCCCCCCAGTCCTATCACTCCCTGACACCCTCAAAAGTCCCTCCCCAGCTTTCTTGGAGCCCCCTGCAGATACTGGAAGGCCACAATTAGGTCTCCTGGGAGCCTTCTCTTCTCCAGACTGAGAAGTCAGTCTGGCTCCTCTTGATGGGATGAAGAGCCAGGCAGGAATGAGGGACTGAGCAGGTGTGTAGCCAGTGTGAAGTGAGCTATTCTGATGTGTGCTGCCAACAAATCCCCTATCTGGCCTGGCTCCCTTTTTTCCCACCACAGCATTCCAGTTTAGAAGACACTAATCTACATGGTCATCCCATGGCCTCCACTGTGCTGTGCCTTTGCACTAGGGTAGGATTTCGCTTTCACAGTAGAACAGTCCTGCCCCCACATCAGCACAAAAATGAGCAGATGTTGGAAAGGGAGAGGAATTTACAGCCAAGCCTCCAAATTAGGAATCTGTGAGGTCTCTAGTTTCAGTTCTAGAAGGTAAGGTAAGCAGCTCAATCCCTTTCTGCCTGCACTCAGAGCTGCATGCTTGTGGATCTTTATCACCATACTTCCTGTCATCTATGAGAACCAAAATAGATTTTGAGAACAAAAATAGCTTTTGTTAATACTTGACATAGTGCAGAGATACAAAGAGAGGAGAAGTGCTAAGACCTTGCTAAGCACAGTGCTCCTGTTTTCTGCAGGTGACCTGTCAACGTGGACCAGAATACCTAGTGAGGCTGAGAAATCCATGGGGGAAAATTGAATGGAAAGGAGACTGGAGTGACAGGTGAGCTGAAAAGCAGAGGTTTGCTGCTGAGTGAGAGGAGAGGTTTCTTGGAGGAAAGCTGCTGCCATCTTCAGGCATGGATCAGTGCTGAGAGCAGAATCAAGCTAAGTAACAGTGCCTTGCATAGACCCTCTGGTGTCAAAGCAGTGCATTTGTGTTTTTCCAGCAGGCAGTGCTCAAGGAGTCAGGCTCACTTCACAGACACAGGTTCAACGAGCTCAGTTCTGCTCCTCCATTCACAAACTGTCAGAGGGAACATGAACATCACATGCTGGCCACATTGATGTCACCTGGATGGCATGCAAAGGGACAGAGAGCTGTGCAGAAGCCTCTCAGCAGCATGTTTTAGGGCACACAGCCCCTTGTCACCAGAGGAACTGTGCAGAGCTCTCCACAGGCTGTCCAGTGTGGGAGTTGGGTGGCTGCAAAGGAGTCCTCCATGGGCTGCCCTATATTTGCACCTGCCTGAGTTGTGTCCCTTGGGATCCATGAGGGTCAGTGGTTTGCACTCTCGACCATGGACCACTGTAGGCTTGCATCCTCTGAAGCGGAGCATGTTCCTTCCAAGCTTCACTTCATTCCCTGCACAAACCCTGTTTGCTGAGGCTCAGGGTTGGGGGGGGAGGAGGAAGAGCCCAGGGAGGTGTTGGGGCTGTGAGTGACTTTCACCTTGTCTAGCAGAGCAGTAGCTCCTCTGATGCGTGCCTGCCACGTAATGACAGCGTGCCAGCTGCTCCTGGTGAATGGCATAATGAGCAACATACTGTAGGCCTGCCTTTTAACTGACTCCCAGCTGCCTCTTGTGCTGTCCTACTCACTCATTCATTCATTATGCCAAGCACTCATCCTGTTATGTCTCCTTTGCCAGAAAATTAACCAACAAAGCAGGTCTAGATTTTTTTCTTTTTAAGCACTTGGGGCTGCATGTGCAGACTGATGGAAATTGCAGCAGCTCTGGCTTCTGCTGGAGAAAACTAAGCCATTTAGCTACGTCTCAGGGGACCCAGAGTGCTTGTGGAGAGTCTCCAGAGGCATGGGGGGATGGGGGCTTGTGTTTAGTGAGGGATAAATCTGGAGATATGTGGGGACAGGGATGTGGCCTCTCTTCATAGAGCAGAGCTATAGCCACTGCCCTGAATCTGAGGCCACGTTTGGTTAGTCATGTCGTGGTTTTGCCCTCAGCTCTTACAAATGGGAACTGCTGAGCCCCAAGGAGAAGATTTTGCTGAGGAAAAAGAAGGAGGATGGAGAATTCTGGTAATAGCACAGTCTTACCTCTCCTCTCTCTGCCAGTAGCTCTGGGGCTGCATCTGGAGATGAAGCAGCACATTGCCACTCAGGCTGAAGCGTATGTGATCTGCTTGATAACAGCCCCTGCTTGGCTTTTCTGCTGCCTTCTGCTTGACCATGTGAGAAGCTGTAGCTGTGCTGCCACGGGAGAGCTGCACTGCTCTTCAGTGGCAGGAGGGAAGGAAAAGCAGGACACAGCCAGCTCTCCCAGGGCTGCTAGAGACATGGCCAGCTGTCAGGAACTTCTCCCCTGCCTTTTTCTTTTAAGGTAGCTTTGGGAAGGCCACCTGGAGTACTGTGCCCAGTTCTGGAGCCCCCAGCACAACAAGGACATAGAAGTGCTGGAGAGGGTCCAGAGAAGGGCCACGAGGATAAGAGGGCTGCAGCTCCTTTCCTATGAGGACAGGTTGAGAGAGTTGGGGCTGTTCAGTCTGGAGAAGAGAAGGTTCCCAGGAGACCTAATTGTGGCCTTCCAGGATCTGAAGGAGGCTACGAGAAAGCTGGGAAGGGACTTTTGAGGGTGTCAGGGAGGGATAGGACTGGAGGGGATGGAGCAAAACTAGAAATAGGGAGATTCAGATTGGATGTTAGGAAGAAGTTGTTCCCCGTGAGGGTGGTGAGACACTGGCACAGGTTGTATGTCTTTCTTGTGTTGAGGGCCCCATAACTGGATACAGTACTCCAGGTGGGGTCTCTCCAGGTGGTGAGAGCCTGGCACAGGTTGCCCAGGGTGGTGGAGGAAGCCTCATGCCTGGAGGTGTTTGCAGCCAGGCTGGATGTGGCTGTGAGCAACCTGCTGGAGTGTGAGGTGTCCCTGCCCATGGCAGGGGGCTGGAACTGGGTGATCCCCGGGGTCCCTTCCAGCCTGACAATTGCGTAGCTTCTGCACAGCTTGCGCCGCAAGGTGGCAATGCCGCCCGTGCGGCTCGGTGGCAGTGCCGCCCGTGCGGCTCGGTGGCAGTGCCGCCCGTACGGCTCGGCGGCGGCGCCTGCGGGGGCAGCGCTCCCTTTGCCATCTCCGCGCTGCTGTGCTTGGCTGAAATGCCCTTCCTGCCTTTGCCGCTGCTGGGGCTGCTGCTTGGAGCAGACGCTGCCTTCTTTCCTGCCTCATAAACCATGAGCGTTACCATATGCAGCAGGGAGCAGGGTGGCTTCGAAGCTCCCTGCTCCCTTCCCTTGCCTTTTTTTCCCAAGCCATATGGACCAAACTGAACTGCTGACAAGATGTCTCTTGGCACTCTTTTCCCAGGATGTCTCTGCGAGATTTCCAGATTCATTTTGTAGATCTGGTGATCTGTAAATTAACTCCAGACTTGATGAGCCAGGAGGATGGGAAGAAGTGGATGTACTCCCTGAAGAGGGGGAGATGGGTTAAAGGAAGCACTGCAGGAGGAAGCCTGGGATGCTGTAATGGTGAGAGATGTTCTTTTGGAGGACTGACTGCTGACTCGGTTGCCAGCACTTTAAACCTGTTGTGGCAAAGCTGACCACAGAAATGTGCTTCCTCCTTCACCCTCCACACAAACATCAGAAAATAAGCAGCTGAAGGGCTTGCACCAGATGGGGTTTGGCCAGTGACAGGACAAGGTGCAACAAGTGCAAACTAGAACACAGGAGCTCTCACTAGAACTTAAGGAGAAACTTCTTTCCTGTGAGGGTGTCAGGTCAGGTCCTGTGAGCCCTGACCAGGTTGCCCAGAGAAGTTGTGGACTCTCCTTCAGTGGAGACTTTCAAAACCCACCTGGATGCCACCATGGACAACCCAATCCAGGTGATCTCCAGAGGTTCCTTCCAAATCCTACCATTCTATGTTGCTACCATCACTCACAAATACAGGGCAATGGGCTGCTTATGGCATGAAATGAGCTGCAGGATCCTAGGATCAGTTGCCAGTGCTGAGCTGATTTGGAGCATTAAGCTTGTCTGTAAAAATTTGGCTCCTCAGCACCTTCAGGGAGTGGTATTTTAAGTGAAGTGAATGGGCAATGCAGAGGCTCAGCCTGTCTGGAAGCAAAGCAGGTGGTGTCTGAAGTCAGCTAGGCCATAGACCGGCGGTACTGGAGCAACAATGACACATTTCTGACTGAAAGGAGTCCTCAGTTGCCGGCGAATGGAAACGTAGCTCCTGATCCTGGGCCTTCCTCCTCTCTTACACAGTGGTTGCACAGCTAAGCTTCTGAGCTGCACCCTGAGAACAAAACCCTGTGGAGTCTGGAGATCCAGACAAGCTGTGACCTGTTCAGTCAGATGGCAGACACAGCTCCCTCTCTGGAGACATTCAAGGCCCACCTGGATGTGTTCCTTTGGGGTCTGCCCTAGGTGATGCTCCTCTGGCAGGGGCTTGGTCTGGGTCATAGTTCGAGGTCCCTTCCAAGCCCTAACATTCTGTGACTCTGTGGTTCAGGCATCATGTGGGAAGGTAGAAGCCAATTTTAAGGTGGAAAAGGACATCAAAATGTTTTTTCCTCTTTTGCTTAGGCACCTTTTGGATGAATCCTCAGTACTGGCTGAATGTTTTACCAGCTGAAGACAGCAGGAGAAGGCTGGGTTCCTGCAACGTGGTCATATCCCTGATGCAGAAACACAGCGGCAAACACCGGAACCGAGCTCCTCACCTCTTCATTGGGTTTTCACTCTACAAGGTGTGAAGAATTGCTTTGTCCTTCTTGCTTTCCCCAAACAGGGACACTTCCAGCCCCAGCAAATTGTAGAGCTTTGCAGACCAAGAGTTCTGTTGGGGTTTTGTATCCTGGGCTGCAAAAGAAGTGTGACCAGCAGGGCAAGTGAGGTGATTCTCCCCTTGTACTCTGCTCTCCCGAGACCCACCTGGAGTACTGTATCCAGTTCTGGTGCCCCCAGCACTAGAAGGGCATAGAACTGCTGGAGAGGGTCCAGAGGAGGGCCACAAAAATGAGGAGAGGACTAGATAACCTCTGCTGTGGGGGTATGCTGAGAGAGTTGGAGCTGTTCAGCTGTGGCTATGTTGGGTAGGTCTCAGAGGGCCCTGTCTTACAGATGCTCTTCTTCTTTCCTTCCTGCAGGTGGACCTACAGGTGAGTGCTTTGTCATCACTTCTGGCTGTTTGCTGGGGGACCTGAGCTAGTGCCCCTGCAATGACAACACTGAAGAACACTGTGATTGCCTTTGTTCCTTGGCTGACAGCTGGTGACAGTGTATTTGAATTCATGGAGGCTCCACTGTAAGTCACTCTTAACAGGGAGCTATCCACTGACTCTTGGGGAAAGCAGCCAGTTAGGAGGGCTCAGTGGCCTTAAAAGGGGACATCAGTTGTCCAGCTTCTGTCTTCAGAGGTATTAGAAGTGGCATCAGTGTTTATCCAACCAGCATTTTCTTCCTGCCCCAGTTCTTGGCCATGTCTAAGCTGGATTGACTGCAGCTCTCAGGAGAGCCAGAGCCATATTTCTGCCATGTCTCAGTCTTGGGATGAGGTGGGGACAGAGCTCTTGGTCCCATGCAATTCAGGGGTTTCTCAGGGAGCTCAGGTTCCTTCCTAGCTGGGCATACTCGGGAGCTGATGCTGCAAGTGCTTCAGCTTCATCAGGCCAGCTGTAGTTGTAGTATTTTCTTTATCCAGGAGCCTTTGGGACCTCAGTGTTAAATATCTATGAGTTACAGCCTGGAAGAAGTCCCATTTTGGGGGCTTTTTAAAACAGGGAGAGCTTTAGGGTCTTTTATCTTAAAAGGGCCTTTCTTCCATCCTGTTACTACCCAGAACACCTCTTAAGGGAGAGTCACTTTGGGCTGGCAAAGAACTAGTTTGGGGGGCATGATCAGGGCATCACAGTTACCTTGCCAGTTACTGCATGGTAACCACAAAGTAAGATGCCACTCCTTCCTGACTTCAGTATTTTGCATGCCACCAGGGTTAGAAGTGGCAGATGGGATCTGAGTGTGGCCCTAGCACACTGCTGTGCTGCAACCCAGGGGGCATGGTGGCAGCCAGGGCTTTAATTTCAGGTTTGTAGTAGTTGCCAGGATCGATAGAGAGAGGTGGTGAGCCCAGAGGGTATAAGGTATTGGAACTAGAGCCAGCAAAGTATTGACTGGAATATAAAAAACTTGGAATTTAACATAAGGGGCATGAGAAGGAGTAACCCTCAGCCCTTCAGAAGAAAGATTGCTCTATTAGTAAGAAAAATATTGGCAAAGGAAGAGAAATAGCATCGCTGCCACGAGGCTGTGGACTGAAATGGCTAAATGTTTGGAGGAGCAGCCAAGATCAGAAGGTGACAGTGGTTTTAGCTAGCAAGATTATTTATTTGGCTTCTATACTGGGCACTCTGGCATTAAAAATGAGTTCAGTGTTGCCTGGATCAACACTTTATCCAGCCTTCTATTGGAGAAAAGTGCCTGCAGAGCAAAACATCTGTAAGAGCTAAGAGTGTCAGGCAGATGAAGGACACAGGGATGCAGTCAGGGCTAGGGATTAGCTTGCTGCTGCTGCATGCTTGGATCACAAGTGCTCTGAAAAACCCTTCTGCAAAGGACAAGCTGGGGACAAAATGCAGGGTACCCATGGGATGGGAGAGATGTTCTCAGATTGGATGTTAGAAAGAAGTTGTTCCCCAGGAGGGTGGTGAGAGACTGGCACAGATTGCCCAGGGAGGTGGTGGAAGCCTCATGCTTGGAGGTGTTTGCAGCCAGGCTGGATGTGGCTGTGAGCAACCTGCTGTAGTGTGAGGTGTCCCTGCCCATGGCAGGGGTTGGGACTGGATGAGCTTTGAGGTCCCTTCCAGCCCTGACAATTCAGTGATTCTATGATTCTGGCTCGTGAAGAGCAATCTCTAGAGCAGCTCCTGCCTGCAGCCATTTCTGCCAGAGTGGAAGTGACTTTTGCAGTAGCCACTTTGGAAGGACCCCCTTCTCCTGCTGCTGTCTCTTGCAAGCACTGTTAACTGTTGGCAAAGTTGCAGGAAGCCCTGCCCTTTGCCTTGCAATTATTGGGCAGAGGTAGTGCAGAGTGAGAACCATCCTGTCTTGAGATGAGACTGTGCGCCCTGCTACCTGCTTGTGCTGAGGTGTTGTGGCAGTTTTAGGCTGTGCCTAGGAAATTTTCCACAAATCTTGGACAGAAAGTAGTAGAATGTAAATAAATCACTCCTGGATGTAAAAGGGGAAATAATGATAAGATCCAAATAATCCCTTGGTCTGAATGCTAGCATGAAGTTAGTTGTGTAAACTAACTCTTGCTCTTTTCTGTTTCTTTGCTCCAGCAGATACTAGCTGGTTGCTTCTGCCCCTGGCTGCATTTCTTTGATGTGGTTAAATACTATCAGCTACTCTCTGCTCTTCTCTCTCTCTTGTCCCATGTACAGGGGGGGAGGGGGCGGGGGAAGGAGGAAGCTGTTGGTAACCCCCTGGTTTTGTCCAGGGTGGTTCTTGTGCTGTTTATAAATTGTAACTCCATGTAAATACTGAATATTTTCATAGAATCACAGAATCAAGCAGGTTGGAAAAGACCTCAGAGATCATCAAGTCCAATCTATGACCTAATCCCTAACCCCTCCTGGCAACCAAACCATGGCTCCAAGTGCCACATCCAAGCCTTTTTGAACACCTCCAGGGATGGGGACTCCACCACCTCCCTGGGCAGCACATCCCAATGGCCAATTCCTCCTTCTGGGAAGAACTTTCCCTTCACCTCCAGCCTAAACCTCCCCTGGCACAGCTTGAGACTGTGTCCTCTTGTTCTGGTGCTGGGTGCCTGGGAGAAGAGACCAACCCCCACCTGGCTACAACCTCCCTTCAGGGAGTTGTAGAGAGCAAGAAGGTTTCACCTGAACCTCTTCACAGGGAGCTCCTCAGCCTCTGCTCACAGGGCTGTGCTCCAGACCCCTCCCCAGCCTTGTTGCCCTTCTCTGGACACCTTCAAGAGTCTCAATGTCCTTCTTAAACTGAGGGGCCCAGAACTGGACACAGGACTCAAGGTGTGGCCTAACCAGTGCTGAGCACAGGGCACAATGACCTCCCTGCTCCTGCTGGCCACATTGTTCCTGATGCAGGCCAGGATGCCGTTGGCCCCCTGGGCACACTGCTGGCTCATGTTCATCTGCTGTCAACCAGTACTCCCAGGTCCCTCTCTGCCTGGCTGCTCTCAGTCACTCTGTCCCCAGCCTGTAGCTCTGCATGGGGTTGCTGTGGCCAAAGTGCAGCACGTGGCACTTGGACTTGTTGAATGCCATCCTGTTGGACTCTGCCCATCTGCCCAGCCTGGCAAGGTCCCTCTGCTGATCTCTCCTACCCTCTAACAGATCAACTCCTGCCCCCAAGTTGGTGTCATCTGCAAACTTGCTGGTGGTGGAGTCAATCCCCTCATCCAGATCATCAGTAAAGATATTGAATAGGATTGAGCCCAACACAGTCCCTGGGGGACCTATTTTATACACATTCACTGCATTCCATGCTTCTAGATGGGAGCTGTGCTTGCAAATACAGCTTCCTTGGCTTACAGCTGAGCTGCTCTGGCAATTCTATGCTGGGGGAGGTAATTTCAACCTCCCCCCAGCTGTGCAAAGAGGTTGTCTATGCCATGTGCCTTTCGTCCATCTGCTGCAGAAGAGGTTTCTCTTCTCTTTCCTCCCTGACCAGTACCAAGAAAGCAACAAAAAGCTCCCCCCAGCTTTCTTCACCCGACACCAGCCCAACAGGCACCAGATCTTCCTTGATGAAAGGGAAGTGACTCAGGACTTCCACCTGAAGCCTGGTGTCTATGTGATTGTTCCATCCACCCTGGAGCCTCAGCAGGAGTCTGAATTCATCCTGAGGGTCTTCTCCAGGAAGCACGTCCTCCGGTGAGATGCTGCTGCCCCTCTGCCAGCACACCTGAACCTTTGGAGTGCTCTGTCCTTGCTGATCTGACAGGGGCAGCACAATCTCTTTTGGGAGAGGCTGGCTGTGGGTTTCTCCCACCTTAGGGTTCTCAGTGGCTAAACCATTGCTTTTGGGCTTATCCTTTCAAGTGTGGAAGTAGGCCCACACAGGGATCCTTGCAGCATGCTCCTGTTTGTGAACAACCTTTTTAATGCACCATCAGTCTGCCAGCAGCTCCTCTGGTATCATTCATCATTCTATGATGATTCTGTGATAGGGATGTTGAGCAGAAATTGGGCTTTGGAGAAGTCAAATGCCAGCAGTCCCTGGGGAGCTGTAGAGATGTGGGGGCTTCTTCCCTTACTGCAGGGGCAAAATACATGGGCTGGTAGTGTGCTGGGGGTGGGGGATGCCTCCTCAGAGACAAACACAAACCCCTGGCATATCTGCTGAATGTGTCTGCTCTTTTGTATCTGCAGGGAAATGGGTGGGAACAGCAGTTTCACCCTCTCCAAGGTGAGTATGAGGGGAGTGAGATGTTGGATTTTGCCTGTTGCTCTGCTCCACAGAGAGGCTGGGTGAGAATGTGAGTGATTGTGGTGCAGCACCTCCGAAAGGGCAGCTCAGGTTTACAGCCAGACCCTTAGACCACGTGGACAGATGCAGACAGATGTGGGGGACTGCCAAATATTTTGGAGGCCTTTATTAGTTGCCTTTTTGCAAACTTCTTTTGGGGACACCATCTTATTTGCTCTGCAGTCTTTCTTGTTCATGGCTTTTTGAAGGCTCCTGGTCCATTCTTGCACTTCTCCCTTCTCCTTTCATGCCTTGAAAGTTTTGAAGACCTGATTCATAGATTCATGTAATGGTTTGGGTTGGAAGAGACCTTGAAGATCATCCAGTTCCAACCCCCCTGCCAGGGACAGGGACACCTCACACCAGCCCAGGTTGCTCAAGGCCTCATGCAGCCTGGCCTCACACAACCTCCAGGGAGGGGACATACACCACCCCTCTGGGCAACCTGTGCCAGTCTCTCACCACCCTCACTGGAAAGAATTTCTTCCTCATCTCCAGTCTAAATCTGCCCTCCTCAAGCTTCAATCCATTCCCTCTTGTCCTATCACTACAAGCCCTTGTAAAAAGTCCCTTCCCAGCCCTCTTGCCAGGCCCCTTTCAGGTACTGGAAGGCTGCTCTGGACCAGTACTGTTCCCATACAGAGGTCTGGAGGTTATTTTCCTGCACTCCTGCAACTTGTGCCAGGGAGTTTATGGCATAGTCTGTTTCCCTGGCATCAACAGGGCCATTCCCTCTTTCATCTCCTCTATCGTCCTGCATGAAGGAGGACAGAGCTCCTTTTTTTTCTTCTTGGCATGGAGTGAGGCCATCCTTTGTGGTGGAGCTTGGGGGTTGGGGGGGGGCACTGTTTCTCCCTGCTGAGTGTTATCAGAGTATTTGGAACGATCTCAGTAGTGGGTTGCATTAGAGATGAAGCACTGACTGGGGAGGTGGGGAGAATGTGGGATGACAGAGTTCAGCTCTGGGAAAGCATCTTTAGTAACTCTGTCTTGGATGATGATTATTTTTCTTTCCTGAGTTAATGACTTGTTTCATTTTTCTTAATACCTCACAGGAAATTGTTGATAGGTACGAAGGCAAGATCTGGGAGGACTTCTTCACAAAGTATTTTGAGCAGGTAAGTGTGCAGACTGCTCCAGAGCTGTGGTGGAGCTCTGTAGCAGTAAAAGTATGTTCAAGGGAACTCTGGATGTGGAAGTGTGGGGAACAGAGAGGGGCTGCAGGAGGCTGAGCTGTGTGTACAGTGCTGGTTCCATACAGCAGATGTTACTGTGAAGCTTAACAACAGCTTAGCATTGAGACAGGAATCCTTCTCTACACAACAGGGTGTGAATGGTTTGAATTTAACCTTAGGATCACAGAGCTGTCAGGGTTTTGGAAGGGACCTCAAGGATCAGCCAGATCCAACCCCTGCCATGGGCAGGGACACCTCACACCACAGCAGGTTGCTCACAGCCACCTCCAGCCTGGCCTTCAAACCCTCCAGGGATGTGGCTTCCACCACCTCCCTGGGCAACCTGTGCCAGTCTCTCACCACCTGGAGAGACCCCACCTGGAGTACTGCATCCAGTTAAGGGGCCCTCAACACCTCTCAGAACAGGAGGCTGCTTTTATTTGGTAGAAAAGTACTTGGCAAGCAGACTCTGACAGAAGCATGTTTACCCTTTTGATAGCAATCCTCTGGCAGAAGCTGTTACTAAAAAGCAAGCAGTGCTCCTTTTTGGCACTTGTTTAAGATACTGCTTTTGAGAATGCTGTGGCTCTCAGGAGTGCTACAAATTGCCCCATGTTGTGAGGTCCCTGTCCTTTGCTGTCAGGAGGTCCAAGTATGCACACAGGTGAGCAGTGCTGCTATTCCTTAAATCATGACCCTGCATGCCTCAGTGGGCTGAAAGCAGGTTTTTTTTCTTTATGAAGAGTGGCATTTAAAACAATTCCTCCAAAGAAATGTCACAGTTTCTATAACAAAAAGAAAAACCAACCTGTAAACTTTATCTATAACAAGGAGGAGGGGAAGCCTCTGCTGTGAAAAGTGTGGCTGAGAAGAAGCACTACAGGCTGGGGTCGGAGTGCCTGACAGCAGCCAGGCAGAGAGGGACCTGGGGGTACAGAATGACAGCAGCTGAACATGAACCAGTAGTGTGCCCAGGGGGCCAGGAAGGCCAAGGGCATCCTGGCCTGCAGCAGGAACAGTGTGGCCAGCAGCAGCAGGGAGGTCATTGTGCCCTGTGCTCAGCACTGGTTAGGCCACACCTTGAGTCCTATGTGCAGTTCTGGGCCCCTCAGTTTAGGAAAGATGTTGAGCTGCTGGAAGGTGTCCAGAGAAGGGCAACAAGGCTGGGGAGGGGTTTGGGGCACAGCCCTGTGAGGAGAGGCTGAGGGAGCTGGGGTTGCTTAGCCTGGAGAAGAGGAGGCTCAGGGGAGACCTTCTTGCTCTCTACAACTCCCTGAAGGAAGGTTGTAGCCAGGAGGGGGGTTGGTCTCTTCTCCCAGGCACTCAGCACCAGAACAAGAGGACACAGTCTCAGGCTGTGCCAGGGGAGGTTTAGGCTGGAGTTGAGGAGAAAGTTCTTCACAGAAAGTAATTTGCCACTGGGATGTGCTGCCCAGGGAGGTGGTGGAGTCACCATCCCTGGGCAGGTGTTTAAGAAGAGCCTTGATGAGGCACTTGGTGCCATGGTTGAGTTGATGAGATGGGGTTGGGTGACAGGTTGGACTGGATGATCTCTGAGGTCTTTTCCAACCTGGTTAATTCTGTATTCTGTATTCTGAAGCATCCCAAAATTTCTGTCTGTCTGTTTGTAAATGACACAAAGGGAAATATTTGAAGCAGATCTCTTGGCAGTGTGCTTGATGGAGCAAGTGACAGCAGGGCTGGAAGGTGAGCAGTCTGGATTCTCTCTCAGTGTAAGTCTGCACTACCACCCTGAGCTGTGTGTAGCCCTGAGAGCCTAGCCCAGAGCAGGCTGCAGGTCTTGCAAGCTGAGAATGTTGACATATTCAGAGGGAGTCTTTCCTATTGATTTTCACACTGGCTGGAGTGGGGCCAGAAAGCAGAGAGTGAAGGTGGGACATGCCAGGAAAACAAAAGAGGGAGGAAAGTGATTTGATACTTGAAATAAAATAAAATAGTAAAAATTCTCTTCCATCTCACAGAATCCTGAAATAAATTCTGTTCAGCTCCAGAGGATCCTGAATAGTGTATCTTGGAGAAGTAAGTGCTGAGAAAGAATATTTCTGTAGAATAAACCCCCTTAGAGAAAAGTCTCAGCTCCTGTATCTGTTCCTTGAATCCTAGGATGAGAACCTGGGTTGACTCTGACCCAAGTGACTCCTCTGATGCCATCTTAGATTTCCAGAGAGGATCTGCAGGGCTCTGGCTCAGCATGGCAGCAGTTTTACAAACAAATCTAATTTAGCTTGGATTTCAACAAGTGAAAGAATGAGGGGAAAGAGCAAGCATAGTACCTATGCAAGCATGCTGTGTGGATGCAGGCTCTGAATTGGACCTCCAAATCCAGCTTGACCTTAGCCTTGATTGTGAAACTCTATCTCATTTCGCCCTCATTTCATCACCAGTAGCAGGTGTAGGAAGTTATCCTGGTCTGTTCTGTGGGCAATGATGTGAGGGAAGAGGACCTTTCTTTACCTTAATGTGCCTGGTTCATGCCTCCTGTTCCTATTTACCTTTCTCTGCTATGTATGCATAGAGCTGCTCCTCTGTGCCTGAGAGACAGGATGGAAGTGCAGGGAGCCTGTGTAACTTATGCTTCTGAGAACCAAGTGAGCCCTGAGGCTGTCCCTCTTGTGAGGAGTCTGACGTCCACTCTGCCAGCTGCAGCCCAGAGCACTCCACAAACTCATTGCATCCTGTGTTGAATCAGTAGTGTGACCAGCAAATGGAGAGAGGGGATTCTGCCCCTGGCATGGTGACACCTCACCTGCAGTGCTGTGTCTAGCTGTGAGGCCCTCAGCACAAGAGAGACACGGACCTGATGGAGTGGATCCAGAGGAGAGCCACCAAGAATATCAGAGGGCTGCAGCACCTCTCTTGAGGCTGAAAGAATTGGGGCTGTTCAGCTGGAGAAGAGAAGGCTCTGGGGAGACCTTAGAGCTACATTTCAGTATCTGAAGGGGAGCTACAGGAGGGCTGGGGAGGGACTGTTCAGAAGGGTCTGTGGTGATAGGACAAGGGGCAATGGTTTGAAACTGGAGCAGGGGACATCTAGGTTGGACATCAGGAGAAAGTTCTGCACAATGAGAACAGGCTGCCCAGGGATGTAGTTGAGGCCCTGTCCCTGCAGACATTTAAGTTCAGAATGGCCTTGGGCAGCCTGATCTAGTTGGAGGTGTCCCTGCTGACTGCAGGGGAGGTGGCCGAGATGACCTCTGAGGGTCCCTTCCAACCCAATGCAATCTGTGACTCCGTGAATTACTTGGTCCCTAGTTCTACCTGGGCAGCAGCAAGGCCTTGGGGTGGCTGTTTTCTCTCAGCAACAACAGTGATGTTGCAGATATGATCATGAAGAATCCAGTTTGCCTTCCCAGTTTCTTCACTGGCACCAACAGAGGTGCAGCACATTGGACTTGATGATCCCGAGGGCCTTTTCCAACCTGAATGTTTCTGCGCTTCTGTGAGGAGAGGCTGCTCAGCCATTACAGGCAACACAGAAGACAAACAAGAGACTGATGTGATGCTGTTTCCACTTAAGCTGGATTTGATGTAGCTCCCTTTTCCCTCACTACAGGAAGGACATTGAGAATCTGGAGCATGTCCAGAGAAGGGCCTGGAACACCTGGGCTACACCTCCAGTGATGGTGACTCCACCACCTCCCTGGGCAGCACATCCCAATGGCCAATTGCTCTGTCTGTGAAGAATTTCTTCCTCACCTCCAGCCTAAACCTCCCCTGGCACAGCTTGAGACTGTGTCCTCTTGTTCTGGTGCTGGGTGCCTGGGAGAAGAGACCAACTCCCACCTGGCTACAACCTCCCTTCAGGGAGCTGTAGAGAGTAAGAAGGTCTCCCCTGAGCCTCCTCCTCTCCAGGCTGAACACCCACAGCAGTCAGACGTGTCAGAAGATTCTGTTGAGCAGAGAGTGGTTTGTTTTGCATAAGCAATCAGTGTGAAGACAAACCCCTTCTGGTACTTGATTCCTGTTTACTGTAACAGGGCTGTTACCAGCTGAAAACCTCTTTGCTGTCTGCAGGGAAGGGATTGATGAGTTGTGGTGCTGTACCTTGCTCAGAGGAAGTCTACAGACAATCTATGATCATGATCTGCAGTGAGGTTAGAGTCTATTGCTGTTACTCACCCTGTAATTGATGCACGAAGCAGGGCTGCTAAGCTTTGATGCAGCAGCATGTTTTCAGTGATGCCTCTGCTTTTAATTATATTAACAGAGCTGGCAGGGTGTCTGGAAGAGGAAGAGAGATGTATAGCACAAGTGTCCATTAATCTGGAGTGCTGCTTCCCAAAGCTCTTCAGGTCAAGTGACTTTGCTCAAGGTCATGCAGTAGATTCTGCCTGGGATGACATCTTTGGGATGTCCTTTCCCTTCCGTTTTCTCTCATAGCTGGAGAGACTGAACCGTATTTCATGCCCTGTTACATGCCTGCAGGGAGCTCATATTGGATTTTCTAAGACTGGTAGGATCCATCCTCTTGCCTCATATTTTTATCATCATAAAAGATAGATCATCTCAAGTGGGTATAAAGATTCAGAATGGCTTTGGGGGCCTGAGCCCTCTCAAGTGAGAGACAGTATTCACAGAATCACAGAACTGTCAGGGCTGGAAGGGACCTCAAGGCTCAGCCAGTCCCAACCCCCTGCCATGGGCAGGGACACCTCACACTACAGCAGGTTGCTCACAGCCACAGCCAGCCTGGCTGCAAACACCTCCAGGCAGGAGGCTTCCACCACCTGCCTGGGCAACCTGTGCCAGTCTCTCACCACCCTCCTGGGGAACAACTTCTTCCTCACATCCAATCTCAATCTCCCCATTTCTAGTTTTGCTCCATCCCCCCCAGTCCTATCACTCCCTGATACCCTAAGAAGTCCCTCCCCAGCTTTCCTGTAGCTCCCTGCAGTTCCTGGAAGGCCACAATTAGGTCTCCTGGGAGCCTTCTCCTCTCCAGACTGCACAACCTCATCTCTCTCAGCCTGTGCTCATCAGAGCGGGACTCCAGCCCTCTCATCATCCTCATGGCCCTTCTCTGGGCCCTCTCAGCAGTTCTGTGCCCTTGTGCTAGGGGCTCCAGAACTGGGCACAGTACTCCAGGTGGGGTCTCACAAGAGCAGTGCAGAGGGGGAGAATCACCTCCCTCGACTTGCTGGGAGCCCCTTGTTCTGAGACTCCTCAAAACCACCTTCTAGGTTGGGTTGGTTGGTTTGTTGTTGCTGCTGTTTGGGAGATGTTTTCTGTTTGGTTGGGGGGTTGTTGTATTTTTTAGGGGATATTTTTGTGGGGGTTTTGTTTGTTTGTGTTGATTTTATTTGGTGGTGGGGGTGTGATGTTTTTTGGTGGGTTGGGGTTTTTCTGTGGTTTTTTAAGTGTTTTTGAAGTTGTGTTTGGGCTTTGGGCTCCTTTTTGTTGTTTGGGTTTTTGGCTTCTGGGCCTGGGGCTGTTTTTGTTTGTGGGGTCTTGACTGGTGGTGGGAGTTCTGGGAGAGTTGTTTTTCTCTGGGGAATTGTTTGGGGGTTTTAGTGTTCCAGGTTTTGGTTGCCTGGGTTTTGGTTGGGTTTCTTTGTCGGGGGTTTTGTGTGGAGGTTTTTTGCTTGTCTGGGGTTTGTTTGGGCTGTTTGCCTGTTGTTTGGGCTTCTTTAGTTTTGTTTGGGGGTTGGGGCTTTTTTTTTGCTGTTTGCTGGGTGGAGTCTTTTTGTTTGTTGGGTTTGGACTATTTTGGTGTTGGGGTTGTCTGTTGGGGGTTTTGTTCCTTTGTTCCTTTGTTTGCTTCTTGTTTTTTTCTCTCTCCAGGTTTCCAGAGTTTTCATCTGAGTTTCAGCCTGGATGCCTGCCAGGGAATCTTGGCTCTCCTGGATGTATCCTTGGCATGAGTGGCACTCCTGGCTTGTGCACTGGAACATTATTTCTGACTGCAGGCTGGGTGTTCCTGTGATTTCTTTTCCACCAGGGCATGGCCCTGCTTCTTGAACTTCTCACCCTCCACAGTCACAGTTCAGCTGTGTCAGAAGGGAACTAGTCCGGGGAAAGGTTGATTCCTGCTGCCTTTGGAGTCAGCAGCCAGGATCCCATTGGCTTGGTGGGAGGCTCATGGGCTAAGAAGTCAGTATCCTCACCTTACCATTGTGTGAATGTCTGAGTGGCTATGGTTTTTTGGTCTCTTTGGGGGGTTTGTGTGCTGGGTGCTCTCCAATGCTTCACTGAGGTGGTCTGGCCTTAATTCTGCCACAAAGCTGAATACATCTGGCACACTGAGTATCCAGGAATTCAGAGTCCTGTGGAAGAGGCTGCTTTTCTATTTGGTATAACACTGATTTCTCTGCCCCCTCTCAATGTCTCACTGCTGACAGTGCCTTTGGGATCATCTGTTCTGGTTTTGAGAAGGCTCTTCCGTTTAAGTTTTCTTTTCCTTCTCCCCACTCCCCAGGAAGTTTTCCAAAAAAAAGACACCAACAGATCAGGAAAGCTTGACCTTGTGGAGCTGCATGCAGCTGTGCAGGAGACAGGTGAGCCCATGGCACATCTTGGCATCCTCTTCCTCATAAAGGCTAGAAAAAGCCTAGGGCTGAAGCACACCTTGAGAATTGGGTCTCCATCAAAAGCAGGGTGACCAGCCGGGTGAGGGAAGTGATCCTCTCCCTCTATTCTGTTCTCATGAGAGTAGAGTGTACTTGGATCTGTTGGAGAGGGTCCAGAGGAGGCCACAAAGATGATCAGAGGGCTGGAGAAACTTCCCTGTTGGCTGAGTGAGTTGGGGCTGTTCAGCCTGGAGAAGAGAAGGCTCCAGGGAGACTTAGCAATGGACTGCCAGTACCTGAAGGGAGCCTACAGGAAAGCCATGAACAGACTTTGACAAGGGCTTGTAGTGACAGGATGAGAGGGAATGGATTGAAGCTTGAGGAGGGCAGATTGAGGCTGGGGATTAGGAAGAAATTCTTTCCAGTGAGGGTGGTGAGAGACTGGCACAGGTTGCCCAGGGAGGCTGTGAATGCCTCCTCCCTGGGGAGTTCAGGGCCAGGCTGCATGAGGCCTTGAGCAACCTGGGCTGGTGGAAGGTGTCCCTGCCCATGGCAGGGGGTTGGAACTGGATGATCTTTAAGGTCCCTCCAACCCAACCCATTCTGTGAATTGTAGGCAGAGCCCAGGAGGGATGGAAGACACCATAGGCTGCATGGTCTTTGCCATCTCTGCTTCCCTTTTTGGTCTGAGTGAACACATCTGAAAATTCTTTTGCTGTAGCATGAGCTGCTTAGCCTTTGCCCTGATGTGGCCTCACACTGATAGTTGTGTGAAGCAGAAGTGTCTGTCTGTTTTAGAGCCAGTTCTTAAATCCCTTCCTGCTTGTTGCTGATTCAATTTTGAAAGCCTGTGTAGGGATGTGCAGGAGGCCAGGCAGTGCTCCTATTGAATGGCTGCTGCTGCTGAAGGCAACAGCTCAGGGGCTGAGCCTGGGCATGCTGGACTTGCACAGAGGCAATACTGCTGATTCACCTCACTAACTCAATGTCTTCCACCTCTAGATCAACAGCACTTCAGTCAGCACTTATGGTTCCATGTACTGGACCAAGCTCTGCTGCTGTTAGCTGGGCTTGGAGCAGGGGCTGATGCTCGCTCTTGTAGCTTCCTTTGCATGTTAACAGCCTGGCTGTTGCTCCTCAATGGCAGAGTGCGACAGGACGGCATTGAACAAGTCCAAGTGCCAGGTGCTGCACTTTGGCCACAGCAACCCCATGCAGAGCTACAGGCTGGGGACAGAGTGACTGAGAGCAGCCAGGCAAAGAAGGACCTGGGGGTACAGAACGACAGCAGCTGAACATGAACCAGTAGTGTGCCCAGGGGGCCAGGAAGGCCAATGGCATCCTGGCCTGCAGCAGGAATAGTGTGGCCAGCAGGAGCAGGGAGGTCATTGTGCCCTGTGCTCAGCACTGGTTAGGCCACACCTTGAGTCCTGTGTCCAGTTCTGGGCCCCTCAGTTTAAGAAGGACATTGAGACTCTTGAAGGTGTCCAGAGAAGGGCAACAAGGCTGGGGAGGGGTCTGGAGCACAGCCCTGTGAGCAGAGGCTGAGGAGCTCCCTGTGAAGAGGTTCAGGTGAAACCTTCTTGCTCTCTACAACTCCCTGAAGGGAGGTTGTAGCCAGGTGGGGGTTGGTCTCTTCTCCCAGGCACCCAGCACCAGAACAAGAGGACACAGTCTCAAGCTGTGCCAGGGGAGGTTTAGGCTGGAGGGGAGGAGAAAGTTCTTCCCAGAAAGAGGAATTGGCCATTGGGATGTGCTGCCCAGGGAGGTGGTAGAGTCCCCATCCCTGGAGGTGCTCAAGAAAGGCTTGGATGTGGCACTTGGAGCCATGGTTTGGTTGTCAGGAGGGGTTAGGCATTAGGTCATAGATTGGACTTGATGATCTCTGAGGTCTTTTCCAACCTGGTTGATTCTATGAGTCTATGATTCCTACTTTTGATGTGTGCTGCACTCTGATTGTTTGAGTCACTGAGAGCACAGTGAGAAAGGCAGGCAGACCTCTGCTAAATCAAACTGGGATCATGCAGAATGCCAAGATGGAAGTTACCCCAAGGATCAGCTGGTCCAACCTCAGGCCATAAATAGGAAATACTTTTATTTCTTGCAACTGCTGCCTGACACTGGGACAGATGCATTCTGTATGAGCTGCCCCTGCGTTTCCTTTTTCATCTCCTTTCCTACCCTCCCATTGACTAGCAGCCTGCCAGTACCTGAAGGGGGCTACAGGAAGGATAGAGAGAGACTTTCCAAAGGCCTGCAGTGACAGGACGAGGGCAATGGTTTCAAACTAGAGCAGAGCAGATTTAGATTGGATGTTAGGAACAAGTTCTGCACCATGAGGGTGGTGGAACACTGGAACAGGTTGCCCAGGGAGGTGGTTGGGGCCCCATCCCTGGAGATATGGGGCTGTACAGGGCTTTGGGCAGCCTGATCTAGCTGAGGATGTCCCTGCTGACTGCAGAGATTGGTCTGAATGACCTTTGGAGGTCCCTTCCAACCCAGACTGTTCTATGATTCTGTGACTCTAGCTCTCAAACACAGCTGCTGCCATTACCATCATACCCCATGAACAAAGCATGCCCATTTCTATCTTCTGCCATCTCTGCAGGATTGTGAGTCTAGGAGACCCCATCTGAACCCCTGTCAGTTTGGAGGAGATATCTCCATGGAGTGGTCTGGTCTGGGGCTGATTATCTTAGGGGGGAGGTTTGGAAAGCCAAGCTGTTGGAGAAGAGCTGAAGCCAGCTCAGTTCTGCACGCTCACAGTTGCGTGCACACCTGTAGCTGTGCACATCCAGCTGTTTGCAGCTGGGATTTCCCATCTCATTCTGGTTTTCTTTTTTTTTGCAGGCATTTCTCTCAGCAATGAAGTCTGCAATTTGATGGCCATCAGGTATGGGGACCCTGACCTGAAGATCAGCTTCGAGAGCTTTGTGTGCTTCATGCTTCGAGTGGAGATCATGGGAGGTGAGGCTGGTGGTCCATGGCTAGCCAGGCAAGCTTGGGCTGCCCAGGTAAGCCCTGCTGCTGATGCAGCTCAGCTGGCAGTGGCAAGGACAACATTAGAAGGATTTAGGTTCTTGGTAGACAGAGAGTAATCAGAAAAACATTCTGTGCTTTGAGGGTGCAAGTGAGCAGAGCCTGTCCCCTCCCTCCTGACCCCCAGCCCTCAGCTATTGATAGACATTGATCAGATCCCCTCTCAGTCTTCTCCTCTCCAGACTAAGCAGCCCCAGGGCTCTCAGCCTCTCCTCACAGGGCAGTGCTGCAGTCCCTTCAGCATCCTGGTAGCTTTCTGTTGGACTCTCTCCAGCAGATCCCTGTCCCTCTTGAGCTGGGCAGCCCAGAGCTGGATGCAGTATTACAGGTGAGGTCTCAGCAGGGCAGAGCAGAGGGGGAGGAGAAGGCCTTGGCTGGTGCTGATCTCTTGGCTCTCAGGTTGATGCTCCTGGTGTCTGTCTTCCGCAGAGGCCTTTCGCAACTTGACGCAGGACGGCAAAGGGATTTACTTGCAGGAATCTGAGGTACAGCCCAGCCCCTGGCACTCAAGTGCAGGACTTCACTGCAGCTGGCACTGCAGGATGTGTTACATAGCACTACAAAGAGCTCTTCACCTGACCACCTATAGAATAGGTTGGAAATGGCCAGGAGCATCAGGCTGCTAAACCACAGAATTGTCTCCATTGGAAAAGACCTCTAAGATCATTGGGTGCAAGCATCAACCCAACCCCACCACAGCCATCAAACCCTGGCCCCAGCTGCCATGCCCTCAGGCTCCTTGAACACCTCCAGGGATGGGGACTCCACCACCTCCCTGGGCAGCCTGCTCCAGTCCCTGACCACTCTTGCAGCAAAGACATTTTCCCTAATCTGCAACCTAACCCTGGCACAATTTCAGGCCATTTCCTCTCATTCTGACACCTGATACTAGGGAGCAGAGACCAACCCCCACCTCACTCCAGCCTCCTTTCAGGGAGCTGTAGAGAGCAAGGAGGTCTCTCCTCAGCATTCTCTTTGCCAGACTAAACAACCCCAGTTCCCTCAGTGGCTCCTCACCAGCCCTGTTCTCCAGACCCTTCACCAGCTGTGTTGCCTTTCTCCGGACACTCTCCAGCACCTCAGTGTCCTTGTAGTGAGTGTCTCAAAACTGAGCCCAGTACTCAAGGCATGGCCTCACCAGTGCTGGGTACAGGGGCACGATCACTTCCCTGCTCCTGCTGGCCATATTATTCTTGACTCAGGCTAGGATGCTGGTGGCCTTCTTGGCCACCTGAGCACACTGCTGGTTCATGTTCACCCAGCTGTCAACCAGCATCCCCAGGTGCCTCTGCTTTATTACAGCTTCAGCTCCTTCTGGAGGCACAATGTCTCCAGTGCCTTGTAGTCCAGCTCAGCTGTGAGTGTTGCAGAGGCCCTGCAGGGATGGGTGAGTTCACCTCACGTTCCCCATTGTTTTACAGTGGATGATGATGACTCTGTATTCCTGAGGCAATGCTGTAGAGGAGGGGACACCCAGACCCACACCAGGATGAGGAAGGCTTCTTTGTACCAACTGTCTGCACACACTCAGGGCTGAGCCCTGCAGCCTATCTTGTACAGAAGGTCTTCCCCTGGAGCAGACTGGACCTAAGAGCCACAGACTTGGTGACTGAAGTTTTGCTAGTGAATGTATTTATTCTGAGTCCTATTTCACTTCAGACAGCCCTTCTGGGAAGAGGCTTCTGGATGCCAGCTGCTCCAAGTGCAGTGTGACACCATGGAGCAGAGCAGCTGAGTGGTTGGGGTCACTTACTTAACGCTGATGTCCCACTGCTGAGGGCACACATTGTGGTGCTGCTCAGAGGCTTGAGCATGGAGGGAAACTGTCCCTGCCTTGGTTGACTGCTCTGACACCTAACAGAGGAAATCTCAGTTCTGTAGTTGCTCAGCCCATGGTAGAGGGCAGGAGTCTCTGTGCCTGTGGGGAAACAGGGATGGGAACTCTGAACCCTCCTCCCTAGCCATGACTTGGAAGGGTGACTTGCAAGCATTCAAACTGTCTCCTGAAGTGAGCCAAAGTTGATCTGGCCAAGAAGTGAGATGGACCTCCAGGTTTTTATTGTGGATGGATGCTGTGGAGTTTGCATATTTACTGCAGAAAGGGTGCTCTGGGGGTTGCCAAGTACAGCAAGAAGTGAACTGTTGTGCTGTATTTAAGTCACCAGAGATGGGCAGGGAAGGGGTGCTCTCTACAGCATGGTTCAGGAGCAGCCTGGTATTGGAACATTGCTCAGTTAGTTTTCAAAAAGCAGGAGGAAAGAGAGAGAAGGGGAGGGGGAGAGGAGAAGGGGAGGGGGGATGCTTTCAGATGATGCAGGCACATGTAGGCTGTAGCCAATTCCATAGTGGCAGCTGGGTGTGCAGCTGTGAACAGTGATAGTGAGCACAAGAGGGGACTATTCCCATCAAATTCCCTGCTAAAATTACTTGATGGATTTCTCCATAGGACCATTTTTCGCTTCCTTATCACTACTGATCTATTTGGGCTGGACATTTCCATGCCCAGTGCCAGTCACACCTTGCTGCTTTGATATTTCTGTTTGTGTTCTGGTTCCTTCTTTGCCTGTTGGTTTGTTTCACATTCCTATGGGCAGCACAGCTGTGGCTCACTCCCTCCCTTCCAGGGCACAGCCTGGGCTGAGAGCTGAATGGAATAGACCTCTAATGAGAGCAAACATATCTGAGCAGCCTGCTCTGGTGGAGGATGTCCATGCTCAATGCAGGGAGGTTGGACTGGATGGCTGTTGGAGGTCCCTTCCAACCCAAACCATTCTATGAGCGTCCCTGCTCTGATGCCTTTGCAGGAAGGAGTTGCAGAATCCTAGACTCACAGAATTGTCAGGGTTGGAAGGGACCTCAAGGATCATCCAGTTCACAGTATCACAGTATCACCAAGGTTGGAAGAGACCTCAAAGATCATCAAGTCCAACCCATCAGCACAGACCTCATGACCAGACCACAGCCACATCCAGCCTGGCTGCAAGCACCTCCAGGCATGAGGCTTCCAGCACCTCCCTGGGCAACCTGTGCCAGTCTCTCACCACCCTCATGGGGAACAACTTCTTCCTCACATCCAATCTCAATCTCCCCATTTCTAGCTTTGCTCCATCCCCCCAGTCCTATCACTCCCTGACACCCTCAAAAGTCCCTCCCCAGCTTTCTTGGAGCCCCCTGCAGATCCTGGAAGGCCACAATTAGGTCTCCTCAGAGCCTTCTCCTCTCCAGACTGCACAACCCCAACTCCCTCAGTCTGTCTCCATAGCAGAGCAGCTCCAGCCCTCTGCTCCTCCTCGTGGCCCTTCTCTGGACACCTTCCAGCACCTGCAGATCCTTCCTGTGGTAGGGGCTCCAGAACTGGACACAGGAGCTTGCACAGGCAGTCTTCCCTCTGGCTCTCTGTGACTTGTTAGGTGCTTAATCTCCTCCAGAGCTCAGTGCTGGGGTCAGTTCTCTTTAATATCTTTATCAATGGTAAAAGGGATTGAGGGCATCCTCAGTGAGTTTGTAGGTGACACTAAATTGGGTGGGTGCTGATCTGGTCGAGGGTAGGAAGGTTCTGCAAAGGGATCTGGACAAGCTGGATCAATGGGCTGAGGTAAAGGGAATGAGGTTTAACAAGGCCAAGTCCTGGGTCCTGCACTTGACTCACACTAACCCCATGCATCACTACAGCCTTGGGGCAGAGTGGCTGGAAACTGCCCAGCAGAGAAAGCCCTGGGGATGTTGATTAACAGCTGGCTGAACATGAGCCATCATGTGGCCAGCTGGCCAAGAAGGCCACCAGCATCCTGGCCTGGATCAGCAATGGTGTGGCCAGCAGGACCAGGGCAGTGATCATGTCCCTGTGCTCAGCACTGGTGAGGCCACACCTCGAATACTGGATTCAGTTTTGGGGCCCTCACTGTAAGAAAGACACTGAGGGGATGGAGAGTGTCCAGAGAAGGGCAATGAAGCTGGGGAAGGGTCTGGAGCACCTAGACTATGAGGAGCAGCTGAGGGAGCTGGGGTGGTTTAGTCTGGAGAAGAGGAGGCTAAGGGAGATCTCATTGCTCTATACAGCTCCCTGAAAGGAGGCTGCAGTGAGGTTGAGGTTGGTCTCTTCCCCCTAGTAATAAGTGAAAGACAGCAGGAGAGGAAATGGCCTGAAATTGTGCCAGGAGAGGTTCAGGTTGGATATTAGAGGAAAGGTCTTCCCTCAAGGGGTTCTCAAAGACTGGCACAGGCTGCCCAGGGAGGTGGTTGAATCCTCATCTCTGGAGATGTTTCAAAGAGGCAGGGAGGTGCTGCTGAAGCCCATGGTTTAGCACCAGCCTTAATAAAGTTAGCTAAGGGCTGGACGATCTTAAAGGCACTTGCTGACTGAAATGATTCTCTGATTCTATAAATATCCTTTTGGAGTGCATCTGAGCTTCAGGAGTGAGGTGAGCTGTGGATAAGAACATAAACACCAGCAAAAGGCAAAGCTGAGGTAGGTGCTTTCCGCTGCATCAAAGCCTTGTGCAGCAGCAGAAGCACATTTAGGAGATAAAGCCTGGAGCATAGAAGTGTTCCCAGTCAGGAGGCATTAAAAGCAGGGCAGGCTGTGTCTAAGCAGTGTCATTGGCATGCTGGTTTGATGAGGAAACTGCCAGAAGCAACCAGCCAGCTGTGCTCATGCTGGTTTGCTACAGATTCTCTATCCACTGTCTGCTACGAGCATCCTGCTGTGCTGTCACTGCAACCACAGAGTTCACACAGGATCACAGATGTCAGAGGTTGGAAGGGACCTCTGGAGATCTTCCAGTCCAACCCCCTGCCACAGCAAGAGCATAGAATCCAGCACAGGTCGCACAGGAACACATCCAGATGGGGCTGGAAAGGCTCCAGAGAAGGAGACTCCACAACCTCTCTGGGCAGCCTGCTCCAGGGCTCTGCCACCCTCACAGGGCAGAAGTTCCTCCTTGTGTTGAGGTGGAACCTCCTGTGCTGCAGTTCCCATCCATTGCCCCTTGTCCTATCCCAGGGTGCAAGTGAGCAGAGCCTGTCCCCTCCCTCCTGACCCCCAGCCCTCAGCTATTGATAGACATTGATCAGATCCCCTCTCAGTCTTCTCCTCTGCAGACTAAGCAGCCCCAGGGCTCTCAGCCTCTCCTCACAGGGCAGTGTTGCAGTCCCTTCAGCATCCTGGTAGCTCTCTGTTGGACTCTCTCCAGCAGATCCCTGGTCTCAGCAGGTCTCAGCAGGGCAGAGCAGAGGGGGAGGAGAACCTCCCTGGATCTGCTGGGCACACTCCTCTGCATGCAGCCCAGGATCCCCTTGGCCTTCTTGGCCCCCAGGGCACATTGCTGTCCCATGGATGATTTGTTCTCCACCAGCACTCCCAGGTCCTTCTCCACAGGGCTGCTCTCCAGCAGATCACCTCCTAACCTGTACTGCTGCAGTTTATTCTTCCTGCCCAGGGGCAGGGCTCTGCACTTCTCCTTGTTGAACCTCCTGAGGCTCCTCTCTGCCCAGCTCTCAGCCTGTCCAGGTCTCACTGAATGGCCTCACAGCCTTCATCTGTCTTAGCCAAGCCTCCCAGTTTGGTATCATCAGCAAACTTGCTGAACAGACTCTGTCTACCTGTCCCCTCATCAATGTCATTGATGAAGATGTTGAACAGGACTGGACCCAGCACTGATCTGCCAGGCAGAGCAGGTCAGGAGCACAGGGACATCCAGGCCCTCGAGCAGCAGTGCTCCTGCGGGGCTCCCATCGAGGACCCGCTCGTGGCTCTGGCACGATGCAGGTGTCCTCTGCCAGCTGTTGTGCCTCTTGTTCCCTTCGGTGGCTTGCAGCTGAAGATGACAGCAGGAACTAAATGAGCCTGATTTAATTTGCACTCAGCTCAGTGGGGGATGTTATCAACACTGATTTACGGCGTGCAGGAGCAGCACTGGAGGAACCCAGAAGGTTGATTGAGAGAGCGCAGGCCTTGCTTTTTTTTTCAGTGCTCTCTGAAAAACAGAGACCCTGGCAGCCACAGGGACAGCCAGAGGATCTGTGCCAGAGCAGAGCATCCTCAGCACAGCTCTGCAGTGCGTGAGAAGCTGGGCATGAGCCAGCAATGGGCACTTGCAGTCCAGAAGGGCAGTGGCAGCCTGGGCTGCATCACAAGAAGTGTGGCCTGAGATGGAGAGAGGGAGTTATGCCCCTCTGCTCTGCTCTGGTGAGACCTCATCTGTAGTATTGTGTACAGCTATGGGACCCCAACACAAGAGGGACATGGAGCTGCTGGAGTGGGTCTAGAGGAGGGCCACAAAGATGATCAGAGGGCTGGAGCACATCTCCTGTGAAGACAGGGGGAAAGAATGGAGGCTGTGGGGAGACCTTAGATCTGTGTTTAAATATCTGGAGGAGACCTACAGGAAGGCTGGGGAGGGACTGTTCAGAAGGGCCTGTGGGGATAGGATCAGGGGCAATGGTGTGAAACTGGAGCAGAGCAGAGTTAGGTTGGACATCAGGAGGAAGTTCTGCACAACAAGAATGGTGGAACACTGGAGCGGGTTTCCCCGGGATGTGCTTGAGGCCCTGTCCCTGGAAGCATTCAAGATCAGACTGGATGTGTCCCAGGGCAGCCTGTGCTAGTTGGAGATGCCCCTGATGAGTGCAGGGGGGTTGGGCAAGATGACCTTTGAGGGTCCCTTCCAACCTGATGCAGTCTGTGACAACCTGTCAGTCCCAGCTGGGTTCGTAGCAGTGTGCGATCAGCTCAGCAAGAGCTGCTGGAGACTGAGGGTCTGCTGAATGTGGCTCTGGCACAGGCTGTGTGCCCCAACCTCAGCTCATTTCCATGTTGCAGGCATTGCTCCTTAGCTCAGCTTCTGTACTTATTTACTTCACAGCTCCTTAATACAGAGCAATGTAATTGCAGGGAGATTATTTTGCTATTGATTACTGGATGCAGGAAAGAAACGGAATCCATCCCTGCCATGAATCACTAAAGCATTTTGCAGCAATAAACTTCATTGAGCCACGTGACTTGCTGTTACACAAGTGTAAAGAATGCTTTCCTGGAATGATTGTACCAAACCCTCTGCAATTCACACTGAATTATCTGTCTCACAATAAAATGGGGGGGGATGGGGGGCAAGGGCACCTGCTTGGACACTGTGAGGTTTTTATATTGCTAGCAGAAGATTTCCTGGGCAGTTCTGAAGATAGGTGACTCCTCATTTACAATGTGCATTGTAGGGGAAAAAAGGTCCAAAAGGCTGCTGAAGGATGCATGGTTCCTAACTACACAGGTTCTAGAGATGCTGAGCTTTGCAGTGCTGCCCTGGCAGGTGAGCTGCAACGTGCCCTTGTGGCCAAGAAAGCCAATGGTATCCCAGAGTGGTTTAGAAGGACTGTGGGGAGTAGGTCCAGAGAGGTTCTCCTACCCTCTGCTCTGCCCTGATGAGCCCACATCTGGAATATTGTGTCCAGTTCTGGGACCCTCAGTTCAAAAAGAACCTCAAGGAATAGCTTGAAAGAATCCAGCACAGAGCCACAAAGATGCTGAAGGCAGTGGAACATCTCCCTGCTGAGGAAAGGCTGAAGGAGCTGGAGCTCTATAGCCTGGAGCAGAGGAGCCTGAGGGGAGACCTCATTCATGTTGATAAAGATGTGCAGGGCAGTGTCAGGAGGATGGAGCCAGGCTCTGCTCAGTGGTGTCCAATAGGCCAAGGGGCAGTGGGTGCAAGCTGGAGCAGAGGAGGTTCCACAGGAACAGAAAGGAGCCTGGAGCAGGCTGCCCAGTCTCCTTCTCTGGAGACATCCAAAACGTGCTTGGACATGTTCCTGTGTGACCTGTGCTGGGTGACCTGCTCTGGCAGGGGGGTTGGACTGGATGATCTTTTGAGGTCCCTCCCACCCCCAAACATTCCGTGCTTCTGTAAAAGGGAAGTGGGGCTTCAGCTGGAGATGTGTTGTTAATAAAGGTCCTCTTTGGAAAAGGCAGGTGCAGATAACAAGAGCATCAAATAATGGCTGCAGTGCAAAGAGGAGCTGGATGATGAGGTGCAGTGTGTCAGGTAGACTGAGGTGAAATTGAAAGGAAGCAATCAACCTTTTGCAAACAAAATACTGAGCTGTAGCTTATTATAGAATCAGAGAATCACAGAACTGTCAGGGCTGGAAGGGACCTCAAGGATCAGCCAGTTCCAACACCCCCTGCCATGGGCAGGGACACCTCACACTACAGCAGGTTGCTCACAGCCACATCCAGCCTGGCTGCAAACACCTCCAGGCAGGAGGCTTCCACCACCTCCCTGGGCAACCTGTGCCAGGCTCTCACCACCCTCCTGGGGAACAACTTCTTCCTAACATCCAATCTGAATCTCCCCATTTCTAGTTTTGCTCCATCCCCCAAGTCTTATCACTCCCTGACACCCTCAAATGACCTTCCCCAGCTTTCCTGTAGCCCCCTTCTGATACTAGAAGGCCACAATTAGGTCTCCTCAGAGATCAGCCAGTCCAACCCCCCTTCCAGAGCAGGATCACCTAGGGCAGGATCACCTAGGGCAGGTCATGGTGGGTTTTGTTGGTTTGTTTTTAATGTGTTTTTCCTTTCTTCCCCCTCCTTCTCAAGGAGCAGCTCTTTGCAGCACAAAATGCTAAGGAGTGCCTCTTGCCTTTCCTTCCTGCTGTGTCTTACACTGGATTAAGCCTGAGAAGCAGTATCACCAAGCCTGAAGTTCCATTTATCAGTGCAGTCAGGATTGATTTGTTACACTACCTGTTCTGGGGAAACGAATGTCTCCATCGTGCTCCCTTCCAGTGCAGGCAGACCTTTGTTTTGCTCAGATCAGCTATGTAATGTAGAAAGCTGACACACCACAGATAAAGGGGGAGAAAAAAACAACCCTACAAAATCCTGACTAATTCTATCCAGCCTGCTGGCAGTGTCAGAGACTGATGCCACTTGCAAAGCACCCACCTGGTGTTCTGGTGGCTGCAGATGCCAAGCAAAAGAAGTGCTCTCTGCTTGGGCTTATCTCCTACTTCCTTTTTTGTGCACAGAATCACAGGATCCCATGACGTCAGGAGTAGGAAGGGACCCAAAGAGATCATGGAGTCCAACCCCCTGCCAGAGCAGGACCAGAGAATCCAGAGCAGGTCACACAGGAACACATCCAGATGGGGCTGGAAAGGCTCCAGAGAAGGAGACTCCACAATCTCTCTGGGCAGCCTGCTCCAGGGCTCTGCCACCCTCACAGGGCAGAAGTTCCTCCTCATGTTGAGGTGGAACCTCCTGTGCTGCAGTTTCCATCCATTGCCCCTTGTCCTATCCCAGGGAGCAAGTGAGCAGAGCCTGTCCCCTCCCTCCTGACCCCCAGCCCTCAGCTGGGTTGCTGTTGTTGCAGTGGTAAAAAGTGGCATGGGAAATAACCCTTGGGTGACTCACACATCCCCTTTATCATTATTAATGTCGTAGCTGGGTGGCCAGGTTGGTCCTTGGAGCTCAAACTCATAGGAAGAGTCAGGCTGCAAGGAAAGTTATTGTTGTGTACAAATGTTCAGCTGTTTTGTGAGCCAGTGGGAGTGCACTCAGCTATTGCCGGGCAGGAAAGCTTCCATTCACTAGCACAGGGAATGTCTGTTAAGAAAGCATGAGATTCAAAATCCAGCTTTCTCCTGCAGCACATTGTGATACAAGTTCTTTACCCTGAGGGTGGTGGAACACTGGAACAGGTTGCCCAGGGAGGCAGTTGAGGTCCCATCCCTGGAGATATTCAAGGCGAGGCTCAACAAGGCTCTAAGCAACCTGATGGTGGAGGATGTCCCTGCTGACTGCAGAGGGTCTTCACAGAATCACAGAATTATCAGAGCTGGAAGGGACCCCAAGGATCATCCAGTTCCAACACCCCCTGCCATGGGCAGGGACACCTCACACTACAGCAGGTTGCTCACAGCCACAGCCAGCCTGGCTGCAAACACCTCCAGGCAGGAGGCTTCCACCACCTCCCTGGGCAGCCTGTGCCAGTCTCTCACCACCCTCATGATAATGACCTTTGGAGGTCCCTTCCAACCCAAACCATTCCATGATTCTCTAAACGTGGGGATTAGCTTTCCAGCTTCTCAAGAGGCAGATTTTTGGGTACTGTTACGGAGAATCATATTTTTGTCAAGCCCCATTAATTATTATTGTCTAATAATCTTGTGTTATTCTTGTGTGGAGGGAAGGGTTAAGAGCTGGGCACCCTGTGGAAACACGTGGAGCTCCTCCTGCTCCTGCAAACGTGGCTTGGAGGAGGATGTCGATAGCTGCTGCTCATTAAGTGAGACCAAATGAAAGAGGTAGTTGCTCTGAAGTAGCTTTTTGTTTTTTTCCTCAGGTAAAAGCAGGATTTCTTTCTCATAGATATGCTGCAGCTCGACATAAACCACTTGCAGCTTGAAAGCAGCTCTGCTGAAGAGCCAGAGCTCATGAGTGAGAAATTGAGTCATAAGCAATCCTGACCAGGGCGCTGTCAGCCTGGCTGCTGGTGGTGGCTGGGCTGCAGGAGGTTCCTGTCTCTGCAGCTCACACACAATGCATCAGGTTGGATGGGACCCTTAGAGGTCAAGGTGATCCCCCTATGGTGAGCAGCAACACCTCCAACTAGATCAGGCTGCTCAGGGTCACAGCCTTTTTGACCTTGAATGTCTTCAGGGACAGGGTCTCAGCTCAGCACTGAGCTTCCAGAGGAGTGGGCCTCCAGGGAGACAGTAATGGACTGCCAGTACCTGAGGAGGGCCTGCAAGAAAGCCATGAACAGACTTCTACAAGAGCTTGTAGTGTCAGGATGAGAAGGAATAGGTTGAAGCCTGAGGAAGGCAGACTGAGTCTGGAGGTTAGGAAGAAATTCTTTCCAGTGAGGGTGGTGAGACGCTGGCACAGGTTGCCCAGGGAGGCTGTGGATGCCTCCTCCCTGGAGGTGTTCAAGGCCAGGTTGAACAACCTTGAGCAACCTGGGCTGGTGGGAGGTGTCTCTGCCCATGGTAGGGGGGCTTGGAACTGGATGATCTTTAAGGTCCTTTCCAACCTTCTATGATTCTGTGAACCTGTATCACAGTACCACAGTATCACAGTATGACTAAGGTTGGAAGAGACCTCGAAGATCATTGAGTCCAACCTGTAACCACAGACCTCGTGACTAGACCATGGCACCAAGTGCCACATCCAGTCCCCTCTTGAACACCTCCAGGGACGGTGACTCCACCACCTCCCCGGGCAGCCCATTCCAATGACGAATCGCTCTCTCATTGAAGAACTTTCTCCTCACCTCGAGCCCAAACTTCCCCTGGTGCAGCTTGAGACTGTGTCCTCTTGTTCTGGTGCTGGTTGCTAGGGAGAAGAGGCCAACCCCTTCCCGGCTACAACCACCTTTCAGGTGCCCAACTCCTACCTGCACTGCACTACCTGCCTTCTGCCAGGCAGAAATGTTAGCCTGTTCACAGCATCACAGAACATGAGAGGTTGGAAGGCACCTCCAGAGGTCATCCAGCCCAACCCCCAGCCAAAGCAGGATCACTTAGGGTAGTCTGCACAGGAATGCAGCCTGGCAGGGGTTGTTAAGGTGCTGGTCCCTGGAGCCTGGAGACAACTATGACTCCTGGCCTCCCACTGCTCAGCAGGTAGATATGGACAGCAGGAATCACCTTGGACTCCTCCAGTGTAGATTGATCTGAAGGAGCTTTTGAACAGCTGAAACAATCCTTACTGGCAGCTCCGTTTCCCCTGCACACGCTGTCACCTGTACAGAGCAGAGCTCAGGAGCAAGGCTTGGATGTTCCACAGCTTCCAGCACCTGGATCGATAGTTTCCAATATGCACAAGTTTCCAAGGGTTTAAACCATTGCTTTCTGGCTGCTCTTTTGCCAGAATTTTCGTTGTGTCAGGTGCAGAAAGAAGAAAAGGCAGAAAGAAGAAAGGGAGACTCTGACAAACCAGCCCAGAGCTACGCTCACAACGAACCGAGGAGGTGAGGGAACAGGAAGTCATTCATATGCTGCAAGACCAAATGCTGAGGCCAAACTGGGAGGCTTGTCTGAGACAGATGAAGGCTGTGTGGCCATCCAGAGAGACCTGGGCAGGCAATACTCGTGAAGGCAGAAAACAACAGGAGAAATTTGGTGGAAAGGTCATGCAGGGGCTGCAATTCCTCACCACTGCTCTTGAGACAACCTAAGCCGTTGCACAAAATTTGAAGAGCACCAAAGAAGTTCTATCAGCTCCTGCCACCTGGAGCAGCTGAAGTGAGCTGGGGAGCTCCACATCACTGCTGAATTAAGGTGCCAAAAACCTGAGCTGCAAACACAGCTGTCACTGGAGAGCTTACTGTGACAGGAAATCAAGGCCCTTTCCATTGTGAGGTTGGACAGCCATCCTGTCTCACGTTATTTAAAGCATCTTAGAGGTGGCCCTCATTGTTGCATGCACATCACAGGTAGGATCAGCTGAGAGTGACTTGGCATATAGGATCATAGAATGCTTTTGTGCTGGAAGTGACATTTAAAGGTCATCCAGTCCAACCTCTCCACAACAAGCAGAGGAAGCTTCCACTAGAACAGGCTGCTCAGAGCTCACTCCAAGCAGATCTTGCGTATTTCCAGGGATGGGGCTCCCACCACCTCTCTGTGCCAGTGTTTCACTACCCTCTTTGCCTAAACTGTCTTCCTTGTAGCCAGTCTAAATATCCCCTCTTCCAGTTCCAAACCATTACCTCATCCTGCCACAACATACCACACTGAAAAGTCTATCCCCATATTTCTCATAGGCCAGAGGAGGCCGCAAAGATGATCAGAGGGCTGGCACAGCTCCCCTATAGGGACAAGTTGAGAGAGTTTGGGTTGTTCAGTCTGGACAAGAGAAGGCTCCGGGCAGACCTCAGAGCAGCCTCCCAGTGCCTGAAAGACGTGACAGCAAAGCTGGGGAAGGACTTTTGACAAAGGCTGGGAGTGAGAGGATGAGAGGGAGAGGATTGAATCTTGAAGAGGGCAGATTGAGACTGGAGATTAGGAAGAAATTCTTTCCAGTGAGGGTGGTGAGACACTGGCACAGGCTGCCCAGGGAGGCTGTGGATGCTCCCTCCCTGGAGGTGTTCAAGGCCAGGTTGGATGAGGCCCTGAGCATCCTGGGCTGGTGTGAGGTCCCTGCCCATGGCAGCGGGTTGGAACTGGATGATCTTTAATGTTCCTTCCAACCTAAACCATTCTATAAGCCTATGTTCTTTGTGGCCCTTCTCTGGACCTGCTCCAACAGGTCCATGTCCTTCTCATGTTTGCATCCCCAGGGTGGGATCTACCAGCATGGAGTAGAAGGGTCTGCTGGCCACACTGCTTTTGGGGCAGCCCAGGATATGACTGGCAATATAGGAAGAGCTGCCTCTAGTTAGCAGTCTCCGGAGGGTAAAGCCTAGCGAAAGGTCCCCTGCTGGTTGGTAAAGCTGCTTGTCTAAGAGGCTGTGCTGGGTGCTTGTGCAGGAGCAGGGTCCAGGAGCTGAGCTGGCTCTTTTGCAGGGGGAGTGGCAGGGTGAAGGTCCTGCTGTGTCAGCTAAGGCTGCCTTGCTGCTTTTTCTGTCAAGTCAGTGCTTCTCCCTTGCTGAATAACCCTGGGCTTGCTGCAGTGAGGTTTGAGACTGTCCTGATGTTAGGAGGAGGTGGTTGCCTCCTAAGGGATCATAGAATCATAGAGTGGTTTGGGTTGGAAAGGACCTTTAAAGGTCATCTAGTCCAATGCCCCTGCAGCCAGCAAGGACATTTTTCAGCCAGCTCAGGTTGCTCAGAGCCCCATGCAACCTAAACTGGAATGATTCCAGGGCTGAGGTTTCTACCACCTCTCTGAGCAACCTGTGCCAGTGTTTCACCACCCTCGTTGTGAAACATGGAGCAACCTCTTCTGCACTGCTCAGCTAGCAGTGAAAGTACTCCAAGGGTGAGCATGCCATGGGGTGACACAAAGGGTGGGAGGTAGGCATGCAGTATCTCCATCAGTAGCTCGGCTCTGGGGGGCTGCTGGGCTATGATAGCCTGCCCTGACATACCCCCATAATTGAGGGGACTCAGGCTGCTGCTGGACTGTGCAGGATGGAGCCAGGCTGGGATCTGAGTGCCTCCTTGCACTCAGCACATGGAGGAAGGAAATGAAAGGATCCATCTTCCCAAGTCAGGCTTTTTGTAGAGCTCCTCAAACCTAGAAACAGCTCCTCTTTCTCCTGCCACTAGGCTCAGCTTGTTGAAACAAAGATTCTAAGCCTGAATCCCTGTGAAGGTGCTTTGATGGCAGCCCAAACAAGCTCCCTAGAGAAGAGCCATCCCTGGGTTTGAGGAGAGTTTGAACTTCAGCAAAGCAGGCTGGTGAGAAAAGCACAGCTAGTCCTGCAAAGGTGAACGGGATACAGCTGGGCAGGACACAGCGAGGGCATGAGATCCACAGCTTGCTTGGGTTGGAAGGGACCCTCAAAGGGCATCTTGCCCAACCCCCTGCACTTGGCAGGGACACCTCCAACTAAATCAGGCTGCCCAGGGTCACATCCAGTCTGATCTTGAATGCCGCCAGGGACAGGGCCTCAAGCACATCCCTGGACAACCTGTTCGGTATTTCACCACTCTCACTGTGCAGAACTTCCTCCTGATGTCCAATGTAAATCTCCCCTGGTGGAGTGTTAGCTTTCATGTCTAGCTGAGTCCTAGGCCTTTAGACAAGACTTAATCTCTTCTGTAAACAAATAACACCCTCATTTACATGAATAATCTGCATTTCTTATGCAAATCATTTCCCTGCTGCTGTTCCTACCAAGAATAATACTCAGTGTAATTACCTCATTTATTCAGTGGATCTATTTACACAGGGTAGCTCCCTGTCCATGAAGGCTCTTCACCAGAGAGGCCCAAAGACCCACAGGGGAGCCCCAGCTGCCAGCCATGGGCTGCCCACTCAGAGCATTTGGGGACCACTCAAGATGTCTTGGCAGGAGCAGAAGGATGTCAGGATCCTGGACCAGAGCAATCCTTGCTATCAATACAGACCAGAAGATGAGGTGATAGAAAGCAGCCCTGAGGAAAAGGACTTGGGGATGCTGGTGGATGAGAAGCTGGACAGGAGCAGCCAGTGTGAGCCTGCAGCACAGGAGGCAAATAATATCCTGGGCTGTACCAAAAGAGGCATTCACAGCATATCCAGAGAGGTGATTCTGCCACTTTGCTCTGGTGAGACCTCACCTGGTGTACTGCATCCAGTTCTGGAGTCCTCAATATAGGAAGGACATGGACCTGGTGGAGCTGGTCCAGAGGAGGGCCGTGAAAATGATCAGGGGGTTGGAGCAGCTCTGCTAACAAGGACAGGCTGAGGGAGCTGGGGGTGTTCAGCCTGGAGAAGAGAAGGCTCTGGGGAGACCTAATAGCAGCCTGCCAGTACCTGAAGGGGGTTATAGGAAGGATGGAGAGAGACTGTTTGCAAAGGCCTGCAGTGACAGGACAAGGGGCAATGGCTTCACGGGAGGGGAGGGGAGGGGAGGGGAGGGGGGAGGGGAGGGGAGGGGAGGGGAGGGGAGGGGAGGGGAGGGGAGGAGAGGAGAGGGGAGGAGAGGAGAGGAGAGGAGAGGAGAGGAGAGGAGAGGAGAGGAGAGGAGAGGAGAGGAGAGGAGAGGAGAGGAGAGGAGAGGAGAGGAGAGGAGAGGAGAGGAGAGGAGAGGAGAGGAGAGGAGAGAGGAGAGGAGAGAGAGAGAGGAGAGGAGAGGAGAGGAGAGAGGAGAGGAGAGGAGAGGAGAGGAGAGGAGAGGAGAGGAGAGGAGAGGAGAGGAGAGGAGAGGAGAGGAGAGGGAGAGAGGAGAGGAGAGGAGAGGAGAGGAGAGGAGAGGGAGAGGAGAGGAGAGGAGAGGAGAGGAGAGGAGAGGAGAGGAGAGGAGAGGAGAGGAGAGAGAGAGGGAGAGGAGAGGAGAGGAGAGGAGAGGAGAGGAGAGGAGAGGAGAGGAGAGGAGAGGAGAGGAGAGGAGAGGAGAGGAGAGGAGAGGAGAGGAGAGGAGGGAGGAGAGGAGAGGAGAGGAGGGTGGTGGAACACTGGAACAGGCTGCCCAGGGAGGTGGTTGGGGCTCCATCCCTGGAGATATTCCAGGTGAGGCTCAGTGAGGCCCTGGGCAGCCTGATCCAGCTGGGGATGTCCCTGCTGAGTGTGGGGAGGTTGGACTGGATGAGCTTTGGAAGTCCCTTCTGGCCTGGACCATTCTGTGATTCATTCCATTCTATGACCCTGCCTCCATCCCGGGAGAGCAGCTGCTCTGCCCTGCCTGCTAACAGCTTGCTGCTGGAGCTGGAGCCTAACCATAATGAGGCAAGGCACTTGCAATAGCAGCTTCCCTCTGGGTGTAAGGCTATCTCAATTTTTTTGTCTGTGTATGTGTGTTTAAGTTGGTAATTGCCATAGTTTGAAAATCTTCCAGGTTTTACCACTCTTAATTATGTTCTCATGAATATGCATCCTCTGCTTGTGTGCTCATTACTGCAAGGAGATCACAGCCCCAGACACTGCCACAGCTCTTGCCTGCAATTATCTCCCCTGTGCAGAGCTGGGTGTGAAAGACATTGCCTGGGTGGGACAGCACAGGCTCCTGCACCCAGGTCAGGGCAGTCCTCACTATCGGTACAGGCTGAGGCATGATGAGATTGAGAGCAGCCCTGCAGAAGAGGATTTGTAAGTACTGGTGGGTGAGAAGCTGGATATGAGCCAGCAATGGGCACTGGCAGCCCAGAAGGCCAGTGGCAGCCTGGGCTGCATCCAAAGAAGTGTGGCCAGAGATGCAGAGAGGAGTTCCTGGCCCTCTGCTCTGGTGAGACCTCATCTGGAGTGCTGTGTCCAGCTCTGGGGCCCCCACACAAGAGGGCCATGGACCTGTGGAGTGGATCTAGAGGACAGCCACCAAAATGATCAGAGGGCTGGAGCACCGCTCCCGTGGAGACAGGCTGAAAGAATTTGGGCCATCCAGCCTGGAGAAGAGAAGGCTCTGGGGAGACCTTAGAGCTACATTTCAATATCTGAAGGGGACCTACAGGCAGGCTGGGGAGGGACTGTGCAGAAGGGCCTGTGGGGATATGATGAGGGGCAATGGTTTGAAACTGGAGCAGGGGACATCTAGGTTGGACATCAGGAGGAAGTTCTGCACCATGAGAACAGGCTGCCCAGGGACAAGGTTGAAGCCCTGTCCCTGCAGACATTTAAGTTCAGAATGGCCCTGGGTTGGACCAGGTGACTTTTGAGGGTCCCTTCCAACCTGATGCCATCTGTGACTCTCTCTAGAGCACATCTTGGTGTCTGGAGCACACCTTGCTCTCTGAGATTAAATCAAGATCCATTTCTTCCCTCGTGTCTCATGCCCAGGTTGCTCCCACCCGGGCTGTCCCCTGGCTTGCAGCACCAGCTTTGGAAATGTTTGTTCAGGGGAAGTTATTGCTGTGTCCTGCTGGAAAATATTTCAGCTTTCTAGGACCCTGATTGCCTCTTTACCTGCTCTGTTTGCATCTATTGATCGTTCTGGTTCAACAAGGGCCTCTGGGACTAACAAATCCTATCAGGTTTGAATGCATTAATGAGGTGTTATGCAGGGAAGGAAAAAATATTGCTGCTGGGCTCCTCACTTGTTCTTGCTCAATAACAGCAAAACAAATGTGTGCAATTAAACATTACTTTGTTGTGGTGGGTTTTCTAAACAGCAGCCCTGAAATTTGGTCCTGCCAGTGGGGAACTCGAGCTGCTGCTTGCTGTTCTAAGCAACAGCAATGGTTTGGTGAGGGGAAATCACAGGATGCCAGGGGTTGGAAGGGACCCAAAAATGAGATGTTAGGGAGCACAGTCAGGGTGGAATATAGTCCCCTTGCAGCAGGCAGGGTTTGGAGCACCATGGGAGCTCACAGTGAATCCCATGAAAAGATTGCTGTGGAATGCAGAATCCTAGAATGGCTTAAGTTGGAAGGGACCTCAGAGACCATCTGCTCCAACCTCCCTGCCATGGGCAGGGACACCTCTCAACTAGACTCGGCTGCCCAAGGCCTCATCCATCCTGGTCTTGAATACCTCTGTGGAGGAGACATCCACAACCTCCCTGGGCAGCCTGCTCCAGAGTCTCAGCTCCCTCCTACTGAAGAACTTCTTCCTAAGATCCAGTCTAGCCCTGCTCTGCCTCAGCTTCAAACCATTCCCCCTGTCCTGGCTCCAGACACCCTCAGGAAAAGCCCTTCTGCAGCCTTCCTGCAGGATCCTTTCAGCTATTGCAAGGCAGCTCCAAGGTCCCTCTGGAGCCTTCTTTCCTCCAGGCTGCACACCCCCAGCTCCCTCAGCCTGTGCTCACAGCAGAGCTGCTCCATCCCTTGGATCATCTCTGTGGCCTCCTCTGGACTCCCTCCAACAGCTCTGTGTCCTTCTTATGCTGGGGACGCCAGCCCTGGATGCAGTATTGTGGGTGGGATCTCATCAGAGCAGAGTCAAGGGGCGGAATGGCCTCTCCCAGCCTGCTGACCGCCCTGTTGGGAGCTCTTTTTGCACTCCCTGCATGCTTTCAGCTGCTTTTCCAGGAGAGGTGTGGTTAGCTGCTGGCCCCTCAGAGCTGCTGTGTGAGAGCAGGAGGATTGCCCTGCTCAACTATAAATCACTTCAATCTTATGCTGGGAGAAGTACAGGGAAGAAATATCTGTTGCTAGACACTTCACCTAAATAATGGGATTGGAGGCTTAGCAGCGTAGGTGGCTTGTGGCTCACTCCCTGCAGGTTTTGGATCCCTCAGGAGAGGGGAGGGATGAACAGCCAAGAATCCTTTTCTGTGAAACACTTTTTTTCCAGGGGAAAACTTCTCACCCAGCTGTGAAAAGGCTCCCTCCCACCAAAGGCCTGGTGCCACATTGCATGTTGCCAGCTGTGCTAATAGCTGCCTGAGTCCCAGCTGGCATCAGGCCACGCTTTACATATCGATGAAGAACAGATCTGGCTCTGGAGGCCACTTAACACCTGCACACAAAGAGAGAGAGCATTCAAGGTGCTTGAAGGATGAGGCTTTATGTTGGGTGATGTGCTCTCTCAACCAGCACCTGGCTGCTTCTTCATCCTGTAGCCAGGTGGGGGTTGGGCTCTTCTCCCAGGCAGTCTGTGACAGAACAGGAGGACACAGTCTCAAGCTGTGCCAGGGGAGGTTTAGGTTGGGTGTTAGGAAGAAATTCTTCCCAGCAAGAGAGATTGGCCATTGGGATGTGCTGCCCAGGGAGGTGGTGGAGTCCCCATCCCTGGAGGTGTTTAGGAAGAGCCTGGATGAGGCCCTTGGTGCCATGGTTTGGTTGATGAGATGGTGATGGGTTGGACTGGATGATCTCGAAGGTCTTTTCCAGCCTGGTTGATTCTGCGCTGTGCACACACTGATGTCTGCACTGAAGGTGTGGGTTTGGGGGTGGTCACAGAATCACAGAATTTCAGGGGCTGGAAGGGACCTTGAAATACCATCCAGTCCAGCCCCCTGCCAGAGCAACATCAGCCACACAGGAACACATCCAGGTGGGTCTTGAGTATCTCCAGAGAGGGAGACTCCACAGCCCCCCTGGGCAGCCTGCTCCAGTGTAATTCTGGAATTCTGTATTCTGTCCACACTGCAACTATGGGCTTGAGGGTGCCTAAGGACAGAGTGCTGCAGCTGGCTGAAAGGGCTGACCTAGCATCTTCAGAGTAACAAAGGGGTTTATCCTGAATTCTGGCCGGGTTCTCTGCCTGCTTAAGGATGGTTAGGGGGTGAGAGGGTGCACATGCATGCAGGACACAGGGATGCACTCCTGGGGAGGCAGCTGAGCATCTCTACTTCTCCCTGTGGAGTTACAGCAGCACTGGGGTCCCCCAGGAGGGTGGGTGCAGGCTAGAGCTATGCTGCGGACTGCAGGGTGCCCAGCACCCTACACACTTAAGTGCTGCTGGTAAAGATTCAGCTGCCCTGTGCTCTGTTTGCTGTGACTCGGTCCTTAAAGCTGTCCACTGCCTTGTGTCTCAAATGCTCTTTTGTGACCGTTTGCAGTGGCTCCATTGGTTGCTGATGCAGTGACCAGGAGGTAGACAGCTTCCCCTGGCCAAAACACTGGAAAAATGAGCTGTGGGATCACTTATCCATGGGTTTTCCCCAGAAAAGGCCTGTGTTGGGGATCATCAGGAGAGACTATCAACCACAAGAGACATCTGGAGGCAGACAAGACCCAGAAGACTTCGTTCCATTGTGGCAATAAGGAGCACAAAAGCAGGTCTGGTCAAAAGAAACCAGTGGACAGGACTGAAGGTGGTCAGAGTGGAAGAGCACTACTCAAGGGATCCATTCTTATGCTCCCTAATATGTTCCCCAGCCACATGCTGAAGTAAATGTTTCTCTTCTCTGGAGCCTTTCCAGCCCCATCTGGATGTGTTCCTGTGTGACCTGTGCTGGAGTCTATGGTCCTGCTTTGGCAGGGGGTTGGACTTGATGGTCCTGTGATCCCTCCAAAGCTCCCACTGCTCTGGCCCTTTCCCCTACCCCTGCTTGTCCTGGCATCATTTGGCACCTGGAAGTGCTGAGAGCTAGTAAAAGACTGCACCTAAGCCAGAAAAACCTGTGCTGCAGCAAATGGAGTAAATGGGGTGAACATGAATTATAACCATAGAAACATAGACTTGTCAGGGTTGGAAGGGACCTCAAGGATCAGTCAGTTCCAACCCCCTGCCATGGGCAGGGACACCTCACACCACAGCAGGTTGCTCACAGCCACATCCAGCCTGGCTGCAAACACCTCCAGGCATGAGGCTTCCACCACTACCTTGGGCAACTTGTGCCAGGCTCTCACCACCCTCATGGGGAACAACTTCTTCCTCACATCCAATCTGAATCTCCCCATTTCTAGTTTTGCTCCATCCCCCCAAGTCCTATCCCTCCCTGACACCCTCAAAAGTCCCTCCCCAGCTTTCTTGGAGCCCCCTGCAGATACTGGAAGGTCACAATTAGGTCTCCTCAGAGCCTTCTCCTCTCTCAGTCTGTCTCCATAGCAGAGCAGCTCCAGCCCTCTGCTCATCCTTGTTGCCCTCTCTGGACACCTTCCAGCACCTCCAGGCCCTTCCTGTAATAGGGGCTCCTATTTAAGACAATTAAACACAAGTTCCAGTGGGTGGCTATTTGATAGCAGTCTCTAAAGATGCCTACTTTGTGGCAGGCAGGAGTTCCCACCACCTTCCACCAGTGTGACAGTCTTAGGCTGATGCCTAGGAAATTTTCCACAGATCTTGAGTAGAAGGTGATAGAATATAAACAAATTGCCATTGGATGGAATGGGAAAAGAATTATAAGGTCTAAATAATCCCATTGGGCTGCCGACTAACACAAAGCTAGCTGTATGAACTAACTTTTGCTCTTTTCCTGGCTCTTCATTCTAGCTGACACCAGCTGGTAGCTTTTGCTTGGCTGTTGCTGACCTTGGCTGCATTCTTCTTGTGGTTAAGTACTAAAAAGTTACTCTCTGCTCATTTCTCTTGTCCCTGGTACAGGGGGAAAAGAGGTTGAGAGGGTGAAACTATTGGTAACCCCCTGGTTTTGTCCAGGGGGTTCCTGTGTTGTTGATGAATTGTAACTCCATGTAAATATTGAATAGTTTGTACATATTCATTGCATCCCATACTTCCAGTTCATAGTTGTGCTTGTAAATACAGCTGCATGTGCTTCCAACTGAGCTGCTCTGGCAGTTTTTATTCTGGGGGGTAATTTCAACCCACCACATCCAGGTTTGCTACAGAGATGTCTGTGTGTTTCACCCAGTGTTGAGGGAGCTCAGCACCGTCTCATCCATCCACTCCCTCACCAGCTAGGCTGAAGGTGGGAGCCTGACTTGTAGGACCTGCATCTGAATGCCTGGCTGTGTGCTAGTGCCCATCTACTCAGAGAGCAGCTTCACAGGATCACAGGGTCACAGCATGTTAGGGGTTGGAAGGGACCTCCAAAGGTCACTGAGTCCAACCCCCTGCCAGAGCAGGACCATCTGGTCCCACAGTGGAGGGCAGCTTGAGCATGGGTTTCTGTTTTCTATTTCCTCATCCATCACTAAATACAGCAGAAGAGAGCAATGGATTCCACCCCCACCTCCTGCACCAGCAAAGCTCTGGACAACCTAGACAGATGAGGTTTGCTCCTAGAGATTTCAGGGTGGGATTTCACCAGCAAAGCATCACACAAATTTCCTCTTCTCTCCCTTCCTGGACCTACCAATGCCTACACAGCCATCAGGAGCTGCCCTGGTACTAAACTCTGCCTTTTTGTTCCTGACAGCTTTGCCACTTCAAGCTCTTAATTGTGGAGACGGGAAATTTTTTTGCAGGATACACAGTCCACAGGCTCACAGGATGTCAGGGGTTGGAAGGGATCTCTGGAGATCATCAGGTCCAACCCCTGCCAGAGCAGGACCAGAGAATCCAGCACAGGTCACACAGGAACACATCCAGATGGGGCTGGCAAGGCTCCAGAGAAGGAGACTCCACAACCTCTCTGGGCAGCCTGCTCCAGGGCTCTGCCACCCTCACAGTGCAGAAGTTCCTCCTCATGCTGAGCTGGAACCTCCTGTGCTGCAGTTTCCATCCATTGCCCCTTGTCCTATCCCAGGGTGCAAGTGAGCAGAGCCTGTCCCCTCCCTCTACTCATCAAATCAGCTCCGTGTTGCTGCAGCTGATTTGATGAGAGCTTCAATTACCAAATGCTATCAAAGTAGCTCTCCTCTTTTTTTTTTTTTATTATTTTCCCCCTTTTTCATGCACAGCATTTCCTGACAGCTCAAACCCTTAATTAACTGGAGATGCCATCGTGGAAAGTTTTTGCTAGAGAAGAATGCTTACGGTCTAATTAAAAAGGAAAAAAGCCATCAACTAAAGCACCACCAAGCCTTTAGAGGTACTGAAAGTGCAGCTCCTCCATTTCCATTTCTGACTGCAGCAGCAGGTGAGGAGGTGCAGAGTGATGCCATCACCCATGTGGAAGGTGTGAGTGCTTCACAGCTTCCTGTTTGACCCCTGGTTTAGGCTGCGCATGTAAGACAAGCTACACTTCTGTTATCTCAGTGAGGGAAAGGAGACAGCCAAGGAGAAAGCTTTTACCTTTCCCAACAACTTACCTCCTTTATCTTACAATTCTTCTGGTCATTAGGCCAGAGCTGTCTCTTAACATCTGGGGTCTTCTCTGAGGGCACACAGGGAGAATGTTGTTCAGCACAAGCCTGTGAACACCAGGAAAAACCTTTTCCCTGTGAGGGTGGCAGAGCCCTGGAGCAGGCTGCCCAGAGGGGCTGTGGAGTCTCCTTCTCTGGAGACATTCCAAACCCACCTGGATGTGCTCCTGTGTGACCTGCCCTGGGTGATGCTGCTCTGGCAGTAGGTTGGACTGGGTGAGCTTTTGAGGTCCCTCCCAACCCCAAACACTCTGTGATTCTGTGATTTTATTTTTTTTAAAACTCCCATTACTGCTCAAAACCTAAGGCAGAGCTCACCTGCCACAGCAGTGTGGGATAATGTTTACAGTACCTTCAGCAGCCTTCATGGAAGCTGCTTTCTGAGATGGTGCTGAAAGGTGTCCAGAGAAGGGCCACGAGGAGGAGCAGAGGGCTGGAGCTGCTCTGCTATGAGCACAGACTGAGAGAGTTGGGGCTGTTCAGTCTGGAGAGGAGAAGGCTCCAAGGAGACCTCATTGTGGCCTTCCAGTGTTTGCAGAGGGCTCCAAGAAAGCTGGGGAGGGACTTCTGAGGGTGTCAGGGAGGGATAGGACTGGGGGGATGGAGCAAAACTAGAAGTTTTTAGATTCAGATTGGATGTGAGGAAGAAGTTGCTCCCCAGGAGGGTGGTGAGAGACTGACACAGGTTGCCCAGGGGGGTGGTGGAAGCCTCATGCCTGGAGGTGTTTGCAGCCAGGCTGGATGTGGCTGTGAGCAACCTGCTGTAGTGTGAGGTGTCCCTGGCCATGGCAGGGGGTTGGGACTGGATGATCCTTGAGGTCATTTCCAAGCCTGACAATTCTATCATTCTATGGTAGGGTGTTGCCTGAGGTGGCAGAGAGTGCTCCCTGCAGTTCACAACAGAGGGAGCTGTGTGGGATGGTAGCTGTGGCTGGGAACCACCAGCTCAGTACACTCTTGCATCCTTGCAGCAGCATGCCACAGGGCCAAGGCATGGTGGTGACAAGTGCCACAGAGCTGCTGGACCCCCATGACACAGCAACAATCTCTCCTTGGGCAAGCAACTCCTGCCCATACTGACTGGATTAGGAATAGACCACGGGACCTGGAGGCTTTTTGAACAGCTGCAGCTCCAAAAACGGGAAATTTTGTTCCATTATCAAACAGAAACCTGGAAGAGTCACTGACATGACTGCATTCAGAGCACAGTTCCACCCCTCGACAAGCAGTGAATGGTTTCTGAGTCATCCCTGGGGAACAAGTGAGGGCTGTCAGCGTGGTGCCAGGGCCAGGGGCATGTACTGGATTGCTCCCCTGGAGGGCCTACACCCAGGCTGACACCTCAGCTGCTGGGTGGCAAGGGACAGCTGGGCTTCCTGCAAAACATGCCAATGTTCAGCACTTGCCAAGACAGCTATTTGGGAGCAGCTTGATGTGCTTGCTCTGCCTCCTCTCCTGGCCCTGTTCTCAGCGTGGTTAAATTCAGTGAGCGTAGCCCACCCTCTTCCAGAGGTGGGAGAGAAACTTCTCTATTAGCTTCTTTCCCCGAGCCTGGAGCAGGGCCCATGAGGGTACTGTCGACCACTGAATGAATTCCATCTTCCATGCTGACCCTCTCAAGCTCTGATCTCTTCATTTTTGCCAACAGGCTCCTTCTGATCTATCTGCTACTGCAAGCAGCACCTCTTCATGTGGGAGCTGCACTGCCACAGACAGCAGTGAGAGCTGTGCTGCTCCAAACCCCTCTCTGTGTGCCAGACCCTCCTCTGCCAGGGGGCTCTGTGTCCTACAAACCCTATTTCAGCCAGAACTTGGTGTTGGCATTGCTCCACCCTGCAATTACCTTTGATGTTCAGCTGAGACTCAAACCTAGGAGCAGTCCTAGCAAAAACTGCACTTGTGCCTAGCTGGTTTGTAGACCTGGTGAGCTGAAATTCCCTTAAAATGTGCTTTAGAGATGCCCCTGAAAGAGTGAGGATACCTACTTTCCCCTAAGCTTCTGTGCTTAGAGGCAGGACCCTGAAGGGCCAGCACCTGAAGCTGCAGCTACAGAGTCCCATTTCCACCCAGAAATGCTGTCCTATTTTTGCTCTCACGAAACAATTGCTTCCCTCAGCTTTGCAAGCGCTATGCCAGCAGATGCTAAATATCTGTTTCCTAGTCTGGTTTTCTGTCTCTGGCTGCACTGCTGGCTTTACATTTTGCTCCCTTGGAAACAGGTAGGATGTTATGGACCTCACTTGCCAAGCATCTGAGATTGGCAGATGGAAAATTAGAAACATGGGGCAGGTAAGGGTATCAATATCACAACAGAGGATTGCTGTTATTGTCATGAGTTCAGTGGAATTGTCAGTAGGATTTATACACAGATCTCTGGGAGTCTGTGGTTTCAAATAACTCTGAACCTGCAGGTTTGTGCTCTTGCTTTACTCTTGTACCACCACCTGCTTGATGCACCATCTTCAGCCTGGAGGAGGATGTGGGGAGACCTTAGAGCTACAGATCTGAAGAGGACCTACAGGCAGGCTGGGGAGGGACTGTTCAGAAAGGTCTGTGGTGATAGGACAAGGGGCAAGGGTTTGCAACTGGAGCAGGGGAGATCTAGGCTGGACATCAGGAGGAAGTTCTGCACAATGAGAATGGGGAAACACTGGAACAGGTTGCCCAGGGGTGTGGTTGCAGCCCTGTCTCTGCAGACATTCAAGGGCAGACTGGAAGTGTTCCTGGGCAGCCTGATCTAGTCGGAGGTGTCCCTGCTGAGTACAGGGGGTTGGACAAGATGACTTTTGAAGGTCCCTTCCAACCCGATGCAATCCGTGAATCTGTCCCAGCATATGTACACACGGGCAGGAGGAACAGACTTCCCTGGAGATCATCCGTGTTGCTAGAGCTCCGCGTATCCCCTTTCTCATCACGGCACCCCCGCGCAGAGCGGCACCAGGGTAAGGGTAGTGGCAGCAGGGAAGGGCCAGGCTGTGCACCGCGGACTGCTGGTCAGGGCGCTGAGCGCTGCCAGTAGAGCTTTCCCTCAGCAGAGGGAGTTGTTTCTCAAGGTAATGAGCGAGATAGCACCATCCCATCGCGGTTTTGTCAGCTCCCTCCTATTTATTACCCTGCCTGCAACCTAATTTGTAACGTATTTCCCCGGTATTTCTGTTTCCTCCCCTACGTTTTCTAATAACTTTGTGCCGAATGTCTGACCTACAAACCCCACGAGGTTTTTAATCCAGCTCTGAATGGTAACACCACCCCCTCAGTGCCTTCATCTGGAAAAGCTCTTCCAGCCCAGCAGGGAAAGCTCAGCGCACTTTGCAAACGTGTCAGGGGAGCGCCGCAGAGCCACAGCCAAGGACGCTTCGTCCCAGCCACGAAAGTACCAGCAGATATTTTCTGCTTTGTGGCAAGTTGATCTTCTTGGCCAGAACGCATTTCTGCTCCACAGAGTTATGTGAGAGGAACAACCAGCCTGCGCCAATCGCTAGGGGTGGGTGCAAGGTAAGAGGACAGCTGTAAGCCATGTGAAAGCCACCACTGCTGAAGGCTGCTCAGGGACTTGAGGAGAAAGCATAAAGCAACAGTGTGGGAAAGGGCAGCAACTGCAGGTCCTCTCTGGGTTGGGCAGAGACATATCACGGTGGCAAACCTAGTGTGTGGTGGCTTGACTGCCCCAAGTGAGGGGTTGAGGAAGGTTGCTTGAGCCACAATACACAGCAGGGGAAGAGGAGATGTTTTGGGGCTGGGCTGCTGGTTCACCAGTGAACAAAGGATTTTACTCTCTTTCCACAGAGTTCTGCTCCTGCAGTTGTAAAACCAAGTTCAACCTGAGCCTGCCTGCTGGACTTGGATTTCATCCTTCTTGTAAGGTGCCTCAAAGTTAGATGTCTGTAAAATAAAGAAAGGGAAATACCCTTTTTTCTTTCTTTTCCCTTTTTCTGTGGATGCTAATGAAATTTTTATCAGGGCATCATTCCGTGACTGGTGGGCCTGAGAAGCAGGGATGATGTTTAGGGGAGAAGGGCTTGCTGAGCCCCAGAGATAAATCAGAGGACGACGGAGGATGGAGATCACAAATGACAAATTAGGAAGTGACAGAAAACAACTGCAGGAAATAATAAAGCCAGGAGGAGCGTGTGGGAAATGCAATAGGAGAGGTTGTTTACAACATGCACATTGGGCTCCCCAGCATTTGACATCTTATCTCCACTCCATCCATATGTCACTCGGATTCATGTTTTTATGGAGTTCCATAGTTTCAGCACTAACATGAATGACTCACATCTGCTCCAACACTCCGCTTATTCTCCAGCGTTTCCTGCAAGGCTTTGCTCAGCTCATGCAGCACTCATCTGTGGCAGGATCAGAAGGCAGGAGAGCAGGGATGGCTGGGCGAGGAAGCTACTTTCTGAGTCCGACCCTTGTTGGGTTTTATCTCCTTAGCCATGTCTGCAGTTCCCAGCTGGGCTGCCTTGTGTGGGGCCAGCAGGGAACATCCCCCAGGACGGGGTTGGTGGTGGAGCTGCTGAGGGTAATGATGTGCCCAAAGCTGATGGTAATGATTTTATTTCGTAAGTGCTCTTGACAGCTCTGGAGACTCGATCTTCTCTTCCAAATCCCGTAATTAAATTCCACCTACCTGAATTCCCCCCGCTGTTCCAATTGGATAAATTAGTCTTCCCGTCATGTCTGAGCCTCTTCTTGCACTCGGCAGAACGGTGGCCTCCCCTCGCCCCGGAGCCGGACGGGGAACGGGACTGTCCCAGGGTCATCTTCGCCCGGTTCGGGGACCCCCGGGAAGCGTCTGGCCCCACGCACGGTGCGTGGGAGGGGACACGATGGGCTGCACCACGGGCTACACCCCCCATCGCGCTCGGAGCCTCTGTTCCCAGGTGGCCGCAGCCCCGGGGGCGCGGTGCGGTGCCCGGCGGAGCGGGCAGGGCAGCGGCACGGCCCCGCGGTGCCAGCCCGGCTGCCAGCGCTCAGCGCCTTCTCGCAGCTCCGGCTCCAGCCCCGCTCCGCCCGGCGCCTCCGCCTCCTCCTCCCCTCCCCTGCAGAGCACGCACAGCCCGGGACTCGCTCCGCCGGCTGCCAGGCGGGCGGGCCAGACCCTGCTGCCCGCCCAGCCCCGCTCCGCTCCTCCGGCCCGGGGGCGCTCAGCGCCCTCCCTGCCCCCTCCGGGGCGCTTCCTCCCCCCAGCCGCACTTTTCCCACCCTCCCGAGGATGAGGCCGCCGCGGCGGCTGGCGTTGCCGCTGCTGGGGCTGCTGTGGCTCGCCGCCCTCCTCCTCTTCTTCTTCTTCGGGGCTCGGAGGAAGTTGGAGGCGGTGGGGACCGAGGTGCGCCCGTCGGAGGTAAGAAGGGGTCGCGAGGGCGCCGGGGCCGCCCCGGCGGGAGGCGCGCAGGGCAGGTGTTACCGGCGCCGGTCACCGGGACGGCCGCCCCACCACGCTGCCTTACCACGCTGCCCTTAAAGTTTCCCACCGGCTCCGTCCCCGTGGGTGGGGGACGGACCCTTCCTTACACCTCACCCTCCAGGTCGCGGTACCTCCGCTGGCACAGACAATCCCAGTATTCGTGTGTCCCCACCCCCTCCCACCTTCCCCCTCGCCCCGGTTCACCGGGGGCTGCAGCCGCCGTTGCTCACCGAACCGCGGCTGCCGGCGCGGCTGGCAGGAGCCAGCGGCCAGCGCTCTGTCCCGCAGCCAGCCTGGAATGTCCCCATCTTAGGGCGCTGGATCCCCGGGGATGGCAGGGGTCAGTGCTCTGTCCCGCAGCCAGCCTGGAACGTCCCCGGGGATGGCAGGGGCCAGAGCTCTGTCCCGCAGCCAGCCTGGAACGTCCCCGGGGGTGGCAGGGGCCAGCGCTCTGTCCCTGGCTTAGCGCGTTGTGTCCCCGGGGCCACACCGGTGTGCCCCGTGCCAGTCCAGAGCTTGTTTTCTGTCATGCGTGGGGACAGGCGGCCTGGCCCGGTGGCTCCTTTGCCCGCGGGGGTCAGGCGGCGTTCCCGAGCTTTGTCGAACTAGAAGGGCTCGCTCCTGTGTCCGTGTTAAAACGGGAGGGGAGCAGAAGGGGAGGGTGTCCGGGCGGCCCGTGGTTGGCGTTCGTGGGCTGGCAGAGCTGCAGGTCCATCAGCCGGTGTAGGTCGCTGGGCTTTTAGTTCCCGCTGGAGTGTGAGGGCAGGATGTGGGTCAGGCTGCTGTCCTCTCGGTCTCAGCCTGGCTGCAAGAAGGAGAGCGTTTGCAACCGTGGTGTTTCTGTGTCGAGTTTGGGTACCTGGAGTGCGTGGGAGCAACAAGAAGAGCATCCCCTTTGGCTCAGGGAGTAAGACCAAGAAGCTTCACTGCCCCATCGAAAAGCAGGGGGGCTGCAATCAGCTTCCTTTGAAGAAGGGTCTGGGTCCCCTCGAAGAGCCGAGAGTGGCCACAGCTCAGCCAGGGGTTTAACTTCCCAGAGGAGACAGATGAGGTGGTGCACTGTTGTGAGTCTTGAATAAATTACTTGGGACTACAGCCTGGGTCTGGAAGAACCTGCTGAGATCAAGGCTTATTCGGGGAGTGCTTGGCCCCCTGGTTTTGTGGTGCCCAAGTGAGCGGCCCATGGCACGTGCCCATTGTATGTGCTGGCCAGGTCTTTGTAGAGTCTGATGTCTGTGCCACCTCTGCAGCTGAATTAATGACCTGATCGGGGGGGAAAACCACAAAGTCAGAACTCATAAAACTTACTTTGATTTATTTTTTTAACAGCCTCCTGAGGAGTTATTGGTTTTCCATGTGTTGTTTTTTGTTAAATAAAAATGATTGAGGAGCGTTTTTTTCCCCAGGCTTTCAGAGAGCTTTCAGCCCCGGCACAGGGGTAACGGATCTGCGCAATTCCAGGCCCCGGAAATGAGCAATTAAATCTACATTTATTTATTCACCGAGGAGGACAATCATTCATGGAAAAAAGAGAGTTTAGAAGACAAGTGCTGCTTGCTGCTTTTGTGTTTCTGAACAACAAGCACACTTGTGGTGTCAGGAGGTTTCTGTTAGAACTGTTGCTCTTAACAACTGCCATGTTAAGACCTCCCCTCTTTGACACGAGCCCTGATGTTCTTGCAGTGAGCCTCTCCTCTCATGTAGCTCTGCCTGCAGCCCGGTTTGCTGACATTTTGCAGCCCATCTTTTACTCCTGTTCAAGGCCCTGAGGTGCAGGTTTGCTGCTGCTGCTGCTTTCAGGGGCCAGGCTGGCTGAAGCCAGCTTCTCCTGTCACAGGGAGATCAGGCCCTGAGTTTCAAGGCTGCAACTGCCAAGTTGCCAGAACTCCGAGCACTTTGACTGCTAAAATTGCCTCTCCATCATTGCCTCAGAATTTTCCATCAAAACAGTCTCATCCCCTCGAGGTCCATACAGTGCAGATTCTTTTCTTTCCTTCTTTTCTATTTTTTTTAATGCATTACATTTTTTTGCCTTTGGAAGCCACTTTTGAGCAGTGTGAATGACAAGGCAGTTGTGAGCACAGGGACACGGTGTCACTTCAGTTAACCCATCTGAAAAGCTGCAGGGCTGAGTGCGTATTAGAGGCAGGGATGCTGCTGGGCAGGGAGGAGCCTGGCAGTGTGTCCTGTCAATTCCCCTGCCAGTTAGAGCTCTCCTCTGAACTTCCTCAAGAAGCAAGGCAGAGGTTGGAACAGCAGTGCAAACCCTGTTGCACAGCTACAGTGGAGAAGGGGAGCAAACCCACACTGACCTCCTGGCAGCTCTTTCCAATGCCTTTTCTTAGAATCATAGAACTGTCAGGGCTGGAAGGGACCTCAAGGATCAGCCAGTCCCAACCCCCTGCCATGGGCAGGGACACCTCACACTACAGCAGGTTGCTCACAGCCACAGCCAGCCTGGCTGCAAACACCTCCAGGGATGAGGCTTCCACCACCTCCCTGGGCAACCTGTGCCAGGCTCTCACCACCCTCATGGGGAACAACTTCTTCCTAACATTCTTCTTTTAATCCAACCCCTCCCTCCCTCCCCTTCTGCCTTTGCTCTGTCAAGCTGCATTTCCATGGCCATATGCACACCATATATCATGCCTCATACGGGTTTAACCTTGAGACCCTTCTAGTTAGGCTCCAGCTGGTAAATGCCTCCTCCTGATCATGCCTGTCTCCTGGCAGGGCTCTCAGCACACATCTGATCCTGGAAGGCCACAGTGCCTGAGCTTGCTGGCTGGCTGTGACATGTTGGTGGCTTGCCAAGGGCCAGTGGCAGAGCTCCTGGAGCTGCTGCCCGTGGCTGTGTGGAGGCAGGGCTTGCCTGGCCGTTGCCTTTATTTTGGTCTGCATCCATCCTCGCTCTTTGCTCCCAATCCTGTGCCAGATTCAGTACTCAGCTTCCCAAAGGAAGGCTTCTGATGTTTTGCCTGTAGCTGGAGAACCCTCTGTTGGGGTCATCAAGGTCTCCAAGGAGCAGGTGCTTGGCTTGTGGGCTCTCCTGTGATCTCCAAGTCCTGCTTGCTCCCGAAACATGCTGCTGGCTTGGCCTCCTGTGGCCCTGGCAGAGGCAGGTGTGTGGGGCAAGTCTGAGCCTCCCGAGCTGCCTGAGGTGGGGGCAGCCCTCTGTTGTGATTGACTTGGCTTCACCTCCTCTTTTTTTCTCTCCTGGTTTTTCTCTCTGATTCCACCTCCGTGGATCTCTTGCTGCTGCCAGGCAGGCTCAGCAGGCCCCCTCTTGCCAGCTCTCCTCAATCCCTGTCACCTTCCCCTCCTCATGCCTGCTGTTTGCAGCCCCTGGCAGTACATGCCAGGGCAGTCAGAGCAGGCTGAGGCTGGATTTTAGGGTGTGAGTCTCTCTCCTGGCTCTGGCGTGTAGAAACCTTGTAGGGCTGGCAGGGTGTGGAAGAGAATAACTTGCCCCATTTGGGACTACGATGCTGTTCTTGGGATGACTTCCCCGCTCCCTCTGGTGCTGTTATTACTGCTGTCACTTTGGGTTTGGGTTTCCACCCCCGCCTTTCCAAAGGGCAGATCAAGCCCTATCAGTGCAGTGAGCAAGATTTGCCTTTCCTGGATTCCTGTAGCTGGGCTGAGGGGAGCAGCCCTGGTAGCGCTGGGGCCTCTGCCAGGGCATAGGACCTGTGGGACCGGCTGCCTGCCTGCTTAGCAGCCCTGGGTCAAGCCCACGGGAGAGTGAAGCCTCATGGATGAGGGTGTGTGGGGGTTATGGGTCAGCTGGGATTGCTCCCTGCCTTCTGCCCTCCCTGCCTTTGGGCAGAGGGTGTCGAAATACTTTGCAAGCGTTAATTAGCCAGAGCCGGTCTCCCTGCCCCAGCAGTTTTCTGGCTGGGTAAACTGGGACCTGGGGAGGTTAATTGAACTCTGCATCCTTCTGGCTCTCGTCAACTCCAGAGGAACTGGAGTCGCTCAACCCTCTTGGAAGAAATCAGGCTGCCAACGATCCACCTGAAGCCAGGCAGGGAGGCGGCGCCGGGGCTTGGCGTGCGCTGCAGGAGCCCAGGCTCACGGCCTCCTGCTGCTGCTGCCCGGCATCTCCCCTGCCTCCCTCTGCTTTGGGAAGGGGGAGAACGTACAAATTAATAACTTAATTAGATTAAGAAATCATGAGGGGGACTGATACGCAGGATTAATTACAAGCAAATTCCCAAACTGATCTGTGAGGAGTGTGTGTGGCCAGCCCTGCAGCGATGCCTTGCTGCCACCCCGGCTCCCTCAGCTCCACACCTGTGCCCTGTGCCAGACTGCAGCTGTGTGGCCCGGAGAGGAAGCAAGAGAGTAGGCAACAACCTCTTGGTTCATTGTGCCACCTCCACCTGGTGAAAAACTTTTTTGTTTTGAGGCTCCTGAAAAAAATCTTTGCTTTGAACTGAAAAGGTCCTGCTCTGGCAGGGGGGTTGGCCTCAATGATCTTCGGAGGTCCCTTCCAACCCCTAACATTCTGTGATCCTGTGAGGCTCCTGGAAAAATCTTCTTTGCTGAGAGACTGCTGAAAAGCCTTCTTTGTTGCTTTGAGGGTCCTGGGGCACTGGAGCAGGCTGCCCAGAAAGGTGGTGGAGTCTCTTTCTCTGGGACTTTCAAACCCCACCTGGAGGTGTTCCTGGGCAGCCTGCTTTAGCAGTGGGGCTGAACTAGATGTTCTCTGGAGGTCCCTTCCAAGCCTTTACCATTCTGTGATTCTGTGATTCTGTGATCTGTGTTAGACCAAAGTGAACAGCTGACTGTGTAGCAGAGCCCTGCAAGAGTGAGGGGCTGGCAGGAGAGGGATGCTGGGGACCAGCAGTGCAAGCATGAAGGTGCTGTGTTGGGTTTGGGGGTGTTTTATTTCTCTTCATCCCCTCCTGCACGCTGGCTTGCTCCTTCTGATGAATGTCTGAAGCAGAGCTGGCAGCTCTGGGGGGAAGGCGTGTCTGTCACAGGCTGGCTCGCGGGAGGAAAGCCGGAGAGGAAAAGTTCCTTTTAATAAAAACAGTGACCTGATCTACTTGACTTGTGCTGGAGCTGGCAGTGCAGCAGCTCCTCCCTGAGAAAGCTGAAATGCAGCTTGGGGGATGGCTCCTGGGAGATGATGTGAGAGGCTCAGTGACCTTGCTGTTTGGGTGTGTTGCACCAACCTGAGCTTCCTTCTGCATCATTGCCATCCAGAAAGCCTCAGCACCTGGAGCTCAGCTGACACTCCCCAGATATTAAATTCCTGTTGGTTTTATAGCAGCAGAGCCACTTAACAGATTAAAATAACTGTCTGGAGAGGAGAAGACTGAGAGGGGATTTAATCAATGTCTATAAATACCTGAGGGCTGGGGGTCAGGAGGGAGGGGACAGGCTCTGCTCACTTGTACCCTGGGATAGCACAAGGGGCAAGGGATGGAAACTGCAGCACAGGAGGTTCCAGCTCAGCATGAGGAGGAACTTCTGCCCTGTGAGGGTGGCAGAGCCCTGGAGCAGGCTGCCCAGAGAGGTTCCTTCTCTGGAGCCTTTCCAGCCCCATCTGGATGTGTTCCTGTGTGACCTGTGCTGGATTCTCTGGTCCTGCTCTGGCAGGGGTTGGACCTGATGATCTTCAGAGATCCCTTCCAACCCCTGACATCCTGTGAGCCTGTGGACTGTGTATCCTGCAAAAAAATTTCCCATCTCCACAATTAAGAGCTTGAAGTGGCAAAGCTGTCAGGAACAAAAAGGCAGAGTTTAGTACCAGGGCAGCTCCTGATGGCTGTGTAGGCATTGGTAGGTCCAGGAAGGGAGAGAAGAGGAAACTTGTGTGATGCTTTGCTGGTGAAATCCCACCCTGAAATCTCTAGGAGCAAACCTCATCTGTCTAGGTTGTCCAGAGCTTTGCTGGTGCAGGAGGTGGGGTGGAACCCAGCACCAGAACAAGAGGACACAGTCTCAAGCTGTGCCAGGGGAGGTTTAGGCTGGAGGGGAGGAGAAAGTTCTTCCCAGAAGGAGTAATTGGCCACTGGAATGTGCTGCCCAGGGAGGTGGTGGAGTCCCTATCCCTGGAGGTGTTCAGAAAAGGCTTGGATGTGGCACTTGGAGCCATGATTTGGTTGTCAGGAGATGTTAGGGATTAGGTCATAGGTTGGACTTGATGACCTCTGAGGTCTGTTCCAGCCTGCTTGATTCTGTGATTCTATGCTCACTGCTCCTGGTGTGTTTAGTGGTGGATGTGGAAGTAGAAAACAGAAACCTGTGCTCAAGCTGCCTTTGTCTGTGGGGCCAGATGGGATGGGTCTGGTGCATCAGTGTTTCTCAGACACTCCCCTTCCTTCTGTGGGCTTGGGAAAGAGGTTTCCTCAGCCTGGCCACCTCCTTGTGCCTGCATCCTTGTGGAGCAGGAGTGAGGTGAGAAGTCCTGCCCAAGTGAGTACCCAGCCACCTCTGCTACTAAAGCAAATGATGATCAGCCTGCCTTCTACAGCTCATTTAATTAATCTGCCTGCTGCATGTCCAGGCACTTTCTGAGATACCTGTGGAAGATAAAAAGTCAATGAAACCCCTGCTAATTTCTCACTGGTAATTGCAGTGAGTGAATTTCCCCCATTACATTCTGGTAGAGCTCCCTGTTGCAGCTGTGATTGATGGGGGCATAAATATTGATTGGACAAGACCTGTTTGCTTTGCAAAGTGGTGAGCATCAGGGTGTCCAGATGCCTTTTCCTGGGGCTTTTAAAACAAGAAAAATGGCAGGGAAGAAAGGGGAGGATGCAAGGATCTTGCTGCTGTGCTGCTAACTTGCTAAGTCCATTTTTATGCAGCTGGTACTTGTCTTGTTGACAAGAGGTGCTGAGCAGCAGGAGAGTCAAAATACTTTTTAGTCTGGAGAGGAGAGGACTGAGGGGGGATTTAATCAATGTCTATCAATAGCTGAGGGCTGGGGGTCAGGAGGGAGGGGACAGGCTCTGCTCACTTGTACCCTGGGATAGCACAAGGGGCAAGGGATGGAAACTGCAGCACAGGAGGTTCCAGCTCAGCATGAGGAGGAACTTCTGCCCTGTGAGGGTGGCAGAGCCCTGGAGCAGGCTGCCCAGAGAGGTTGTGGAGTCTCCTTCTCTGGAGCCTTTCCAGCCCCATCTGGATGTGTTCCTGTGTGACCTGTGCTGGATTCTCTGGTCCTGCTCTGGCAGGGGGTTGGACCTGATGATCTCCAGAGGTCCCTTCCAACCCCTGACATCCTGTGATCATGCTTTGGAAGGACAGAAAGAACTGGGAAAGGTCTTGCTGCTTTGCTCTGAACGGGTGTTGAAGATGCTGATGCCTCTGGGTTGAGCTGAGCTCAGGAGTGTCACAGTCTCTTGTAATCTACTTCTGGATGGGTCCCTGAGGAGCATGCTGCCAGTGGGACTGAACTGGGCTGCCGTGTCCCTCAGCAGCTGATGTGGTGTGTGTGGAATCCCCGTGGTAGGTCACAAAGAAGGGCTGGAGCCTTTGCCTCTGCAGCTGGGGTTTTAGGAAGATTCAGCTCTGGCTTGTGGCCTGAGCCCTTGGTGACCCTTTGAGGGTCCTGCTTTGGAGCAGTGAGCTCTCTGAAATCAGCTCTGTGTCTGGACACCGAGGCATCATAGGTACAGCATGTATGTTGTGAAGGGTTTCCATGCTTGAGAAAGGTGCTGGGTGTAAGAGGACAAGATGTTCTTTCCTGATCATCCTTCTGCCACCTCAGTATATGTGCAGAGAGGGAGTCTTTACTCAGAAGGCCAGGCTGTTCTGTCCTCTATGCTCTTTCTTTCCATGGTAAGAGAACATAATCCTGATTTATTTTGATGTGCTCATGGCCCAGGGCCTGGCTTGGCTGGGTTTGCTTCCTCTTGCTCTGCCTGGATATCTCTTGACCCTGGCTCTGCAATGTGACCTGTGCCTCCCCATGGGCAGGGGAACTAAACACTGGGTGGCTGCAGGGTAGGAACTATAAATGGCTGTGCCTAGGGGAAGATCTATGGAACATGTTGTGGTCTGGGACTACAGTTCTATGAGGACAGACTGAGAGAGTTGGGGCTGTTCAGTCTGGAGAAGAGAAGGCTCCCAGGACCTTCTTGTGGCCTTCCAGTATCTGAAGGGGCTACAAGAAAGCTGGGGAAGGACTTCTGAGGGTGTCAGGGAGTGATAGGACTGGAGGGATGGAGCAAAACTAGAGATGGATAGATTCAGATTGCACGTGAGGAAGAAGTTGTTCCCCAGGAGGGTGGTGAGAGACTGGCACAGGTTGCCCAGGGAGGTGGTGGAAGCCTCATGCCTGGAGGTGTTTGCAGCCAGGCTGGCTGTGGCTGTGAGCAACCTGCTGTAGTGTGAGGTGTCCCTGCCCATGGCAGGGGGTGTTGGAACTGGATGATCCTTGGGGTCCCTTCCAACTCTGATAATTCTATGATTCTTTCCCTCCTGAAGCTGAGAGGTTGGTTGTAGACAGAGAGAGTGAGACAGAGCATGGGTGCATGGTCTGCTGAGCTGCTGTGGTTTAGCAGGCACCAACTGGGTGAGCACAGGCACTAGAAGGAGGGTGCTGGGGGAGGCAGATAACACCCCTGTGTAAACCCATAGGAACAGAGGTGTAGCATTACTGAACTGGGGTGGGCAACCTCCAGATAGCTGAATCTGGAGTTTGAGCAGAGGTGGTGTGAGTTAAGTGTTTTTTTCTTAGCTCTGTGGACATGCATGAGCAGTGTGTGCAGCCTGTGGGATGCCAGGTTGGTACTTGTGGGTGCTCTGGGCTCTTCACTGGTGGAATCACAGAATCACAGAAATGTTCAGGTTGGAAAAGAGCCTCAGAATCACCAAGTCCAACCCACAACCCTACTCTGCCAGGGTTACCCCTAAGCCATAGCCCCAGGCACCACATCCAAACCACCTTCAAACACATGCAGGCTTGGGGACTCCACCACCCCTCTGGGCAGCACATTCCAGTCCCTGACCACTCTGGCTGGGAAAAACCTTTTCCTAATGTCCAGTCTAAAATGATCCAAGGGCTGGAGCACCTCTGCTATGAGGACAGGCTGAGGGAGCTGGGGGGTTCAGCCTGGAGAAGGCTCTGGGGACACCTAATAACAGCCTTCCAGTACCTGAAGAGGGCTACAGGAAGGATGGAAAGGGACTGTTTGCCAAGGCCTGCAGAGACAGGACGAGAGGCAATGACTTCAGACTCGATTTAGATTGGATGTTAGGAACAAGTTTTTTACTTTGAGGGTGGTGGATCACTGGAACAGGTTGCCCAGGGAGGCAGCTGAGGCTCCATCCCTGGAGATATTCAAGGTGAAGCTGGACAGAAAAAAGCAAGCTGGGGAGGAGCCATGGCAAAGCACAAGCAACGTCCTGCAGCTGGGAGAGAGGAAGGCAGCTGAAGCTGCTCCCTTTCCACGAGGGCAGCCTGGCATTTGGTGCAGTAAAACCAATTATGGGGAATGTGTCTGCAGAGGAAGCAGAAGCAGGATCTGTTTAAGAAAGTCGTTTGTGTGAAGGAGTAATTACGTGGAGCCTAATGACAAAGGGTGCAGTGGATTGACTATTAATTGGGGCTGGGGATTGCTGGTGTTTCTTGCTGGCTTCCTCCTGTTTAAAGAAGGAAGGGGTGAAGAGGAGCAGATGATGGGGGGAAGGGGAGAAGTTGCTCCCCATCCATGTTTCCCCCATGCAATGCAAAAGCCTTTTTCCCACCCTTTCTCTCGCAGAGAAACCTTCAGATCTTGCCAGCAATGCTTAGCACAGTTGCTTACTAAGCTGCAATTAAATTGATTTCCCCCTCCCTCTTTCCCCTTTTTGGTTCCAAAATCGCAGCAGGAGTTGGTGTTAGGGGAAGAGCAAGCCAAGGAGGAGGTCGTGGGGCCCCATCTGAGTCAGTATTGCTCCCCTCTTCCTATGTATTTCCATAGGAGCTGGGGCAAGCAGGGTGCCTGGAGAGAGGTTTTCCCCCTATAGCTGCTGCTCTGGTGGGGGAGGGCAGCCCTAGATCTGGCTGGATCAGTCCAGAGAGTACCCAGAAATGTGCCCACTGTGGGGTGGGTGTCCCAGGGGGGCTGGGGCTCTGGGGTGCACAGGGGTGCTGGCAGAAGGCTGCAGCTGATTTCTGCTTGCCTTTGGGGAATGTTCAGCGGTGACAGGTTCAGCAGGAGTTCACTGCTTGCTTTGTGGAGGTGGAGTTAGCAGTATTAATAGTTTATCTTCCATCCCTGCTGTTTGGAGACTCCTTTTGAGCCTTACTTAACCCTTGCTGCAGCCCCGAGGCGGCAGCAGCAGCAGAGGTGTGGTTGACCCTCTGTGTGCCACAGAGAAGCATTTTGGGATGGGATAATCATAGAATCACAGAGCTGTCAGGGCTGGAAGGGACCTCAAGGATCAGCCAGTCCCAACCCCCTGCCATGGGCAGGGACACCTCACACTACAGCAGGTTGCTCACAGCCACATCCAGCCTGGCTGCAAACACCTCCAGGGATGAGGCTTCCACCACCTCCCTGGGCAACCTGTGCCAGTCTCTCACCACCCTCTTGGGGAACAACTTCTTCCTCACATCCAATCTGAATCTCCCCATTTCCAGTTTTGCTCCATCCCCTCCAGTCCTGCCACTCCCTGACACCCTCAAAAGTCCCTCCCCAGCTTTCTTGGAGCCCCCTGCAGATGCAGGAAGGCCACAATTAGGTCTCCTCGGATAATGTGTCAGGTTCACTTCTCCACGGGGGGCAGTGGGCATGCCGGGTTGGAGCCCAACCCTAGCCAGAAGGCATACATAGGCACTGGTGGTGGCCCCCTCGTGTGCCCCCCTCCAGCCCCTGCTCGTCGAGATTAGCGATGATTCCCGGCAGAGCCGGTTGAGCCCCGGCGTTGGGAGGAGCAAGGGAGCTAAAGGTTGCATCTCGTCCCGGTCAGGGCTGTGCCAGGGGAGAACTGATCACAAGCAAGAGAGCTTCATGTTCAGGCCAGGCTGAAAGGCAAGGGGAAGGCACAGGATTATTAATATGATTTTGGAATAAAATTATTTTTCTCTTCCCCCCATCGCGCCCCCCCCGCTCCCCCCGTCCCTGTCTGGAGTGCGAGAGATGATTTGAGCTTTGTTTCTCAGCGGGAGTGCCGCACAATGAAGCCTGATTGGAAAGTGACAGGCGGGAGAGCAGGGTGCGAAAACAAACCCGCTCTGAAATCACCTTCCCTTCTCTGAGTGGTATTCACGCAGCCGAGGAAAACGAGATGGACTTGGCCTTTTTTTCCTTTCCCTTTTTTTTTTTTCTTTCCCTTTTTTTTTCCTTTCCCTTTTTTTTTCCTTTCCCTTTTTTCTCATTCCCCTTTTTTTCCTTTCCCTTTTTTTCCTTTCCCCTTTTTTTCCCTTTCCTTTTTTTTTTTCCTTTCCCTTTTTTTTTTTTCCCTTTTCTTTTCCTTTCCCTTTTTTTCCTTTCCCTTTTTTCTCATTCCCCTTTTTTTTCTTTCCCTTTTTTCTCATTCCCTTTTTTTTTCCTTTCCCTTTTTTCCTTTCCCCTTTTTTCCCTTTCCCTTTTTTTTTTTTCCTTTCCCCTTTTTTTCTTTCCCTTTTTTTTCCTTTCCCCTTTTTCCCTTTCCCTTTTCTTTCATTTCCCCTTTTTTTCCTTTCCCTTTTTTTTTCCTTTCCCCTTTTTTCTTTCCCTTTTTTCCTTTCCCCTTTTTTTATTTTCCCTTTTTTCCTTTCCTTTTTTTCTTTCCCTTTTTTTTTCCTTTCCCTTTTTCCCATTCCCTTTTTTCCCATTCCCCTTTTTTTTCCTTTCCCTTTTTTTTCTTTCCTTTTTTTTTCCTTTCCCTTTTTTCCTTTCCTTTTTTTTTCCTTTCCCTTTTTTTTTTCCTTTCCCTTTCCTTTCCCCTTTTTTTTTTCCTTTCCCTTTTCTTTCCTTTCCCCTTTTTTTCCTTTCCCCTCTTTTTTTGGTGGGCTTCTTTTTCTGGTTTGGGTTTTTTTCCTGTGGTTTTTTTTTTTTTTGTTTTGGTTTTTTTTGTGTGTGGTCTTTTTGTGGGGTTTTTTGCTGGTTTTTTTTTTTTGTGTGTGTGTGGTTATTTTTGTGTGTGGTGTTTTTGAGGTACTTTTTTCTTGGGTGGTTTTATTTTTGTGGGGTTTTTTGTTGTTTTTTTTGTGGGGGTTTTATTTTTGTGGGTTTTTTATGATTTTTTTGTGTTGGGGTTTTTGTGGTATTTTTTAGTGTGTTTTTTTGTGGGGGAGTTTATTTTTGTGAGTTTTTTACGAGGGTTTTTTGTGTGTGTTTGTGTGGGGGTTTTGGGGGTTTTGGTGGTTTTTTTGTAGCTTTATTTTGAGGGTGTTGTGGGGGTTTTTGTGTGGTTTTTCCCCTGTGTGGGGTTTTTTGTCCTTTTTTGGTGTGGTTTTTTTTTTGTCTGCTTTTCGTTTGTGTTTTTCTTTTGTGTGATGTTTTTTGTTGGGTTTTTAGCCTGGGCTTTTTTTGAGTGTTTTTTTCCCGATGTATTTGTTGTGTGCGATTTTTTTGATGTGGCTTTTTTGTGGGGTTTTTTTGGGGGGTTTTATTAGTTTTTTTGGTGTTTTTTGTCGTGTTTTTTTTTTGTGGTTTTATTTTATGCGTTTTTTTTGTGGATTTTATGGTGTGTAGAGTTTTTGGGGGTTATTTTGGGGGGGTTGCGGGGTTTTTTTGGTGTGTGTGGGGTTTTTGGTGGATTTTATGAGGTTTTGGGTTTTTTTTGGGGGTTTTATTTTGTGGGGGTTTTGTGATTTTTGGCGTGTGTTTTTTGTGGGGTTTGTGTGGGTTTGGGGTTTTTTGGCGGTTTTATGTTGTGGGGGTGTTTGTGGGGTTTTTTGGTGGTGTTTGTTGAGGGGTTTGGTGTGTTTTTTTGGGGGGGTTGGTGGTTGGGGGGTTGGTGGTTTGGGGGGTGTTGGTGTTTTTCTATGTGGGTTTGGTGGCTTTCGTTTTGTTGTTGGGGGGGGGGGGGGGTGTTGGTGTGGATTTTGTTGTTGTGGGGTTTTTTTGGAAGCCGCTGAAGGCATAAGCCCAGAGGATGTCATTTTGGCCCAGGCAAGGAGAGCAAGCCTGCTTTGGCTTGGCTTTCTGAAGAGCTTTGCCTGCATTTAGACACAGACCATTTCCTCCTCAAGGGCCGCCGTGGCTGCCTGCCGCTTACAAGCACACCTCATAACCCGCGATGGCTCAGCTCCCTTCAGCCTGGCCTCAGCAGCCCCGGGCCGGAGGGAGTTGCTGCGCGCCTCGCCTGCCCGTGCACGGCGTTTTGAGTTGCTTGTCCTTAGGTGAGGCGGAGACAAGCTGGGAGGGAGGAGATCCAGGTGTGAGCAGGCTCGGTTGCACCACCTTAGGGCAGTTGTTTTTACTAAACGTTGGGTTTTCTTTCTTTTGCTTAATTTATTTTTCTTTAAAGAGTTTTTTTTTTTGTTGGTTTGCTTTGCTTTGCTTGGGTTTGGTTTTGTTCTGTTCTGTTGTGTTCTGTTCTGTTTTGTCGTGTCCCCCCCCCCAAGTGAGGGTAATTTGCTCTACCCAATAGGCTGATCTGGGGCCTGCAGGATGGAATAATATCACAGAATCACAGAATGCCAACTTGGAAGGGACCCCCCAAGGATCATCCAGTCCAGCCTAAGTGATGGTGCTGCTGAAATGAGCTGGCCCAGCAGCCTGTCAAGCTGAGTCTCAAAGCTGCCCAGTCTAGGGGAACCCACTGCTTCCCTTGGGAGATCATTCCAGTGTCCAACTGTTCTCCTGGGGAAACATTTCCTTCTGGAGTCCAATGGGAGTCTTCCCGTCTCCCCTTGTCTTTCCTTGGGACTGCTTGTAAAAAGGAGTCTCCATCCTCCTGGCAGTTTCCTCTCATCTCCTTTGAGACCTGCTTCAGGAGGTGTTTAGGATGCAGCCCCTTTGCACTGTGCCCTTGCCCAGCTGAAATGCAAAGCCTGGGGTCTGGTTGGGGAAGGTGGCTGGTTTTGGGAAGGCAGGAGGGTGGCTGGCTTTGGGCAGCAGGGTTGGTGGCTTTGGGCAGCAAGGAGGGTGTCTCTGGGGAGGTGGGTGTCTTTGGGAAGGCAGGAGGGTGGCTTTCCTAACAGTGAGAAGTGGGAAGCCATGGGGGACTGCTGGAGCTGATGCTTGAGAGCCAAGCAGGGAGGGAATCATAGAATCATAGAATCATCAGGGTTGGAAGGGACCACAAGGATCATCTAGTTCCAACCCCCCTGCCATGGGCAGGGACACCCCACACTAGAAGCTGTGGTGTTACAGGTTCCTGCCTTCCAGCAAGAGCTGATGTGGACTGGGGGCGGTGGTGGAGGGGGAGAATACAGGGAAGAGCCATGGCATTTAGAATGCCCATTGCATTTCCCTGGCACGATAACACACTGTAATTTGGAGAGAGAGAGACTCAAACATACATTAAGCAGCCATCTGCTCCTGTGGCTGGCATCAAAGTGGATGAGTATCTATGTAATGCTCAGAGTGAGGCTGGCTACAGCGGGCAGGCTGCACACAGACGGTGTGCTGCTCCTGCTGTGGAAGAGCACTTCCAGCCTGCCCCCGTCCTGGAGCACTGTGTCCAGTTCTGGAGCCCCTATCACAAGAAGGACTTGGAGGTGCTGGAAGGTGTCCAGAGAAGGGCCATGATGATGAGCAGAGGGCTGGAGCTGCTCTGCTATGAGCACAGACTGAGAGAGTTGGGGTTGTGCAGTCTGGAGAGGAGAAGGCTCCCAGGAGACCTAATTGTGGCCTTCCAGGATCTGGAGGGGGCTCCAAGAAAGCTGGGGAGGGACTTTTGAGGGTGTCAGGGAGTGATAGGACTGGGGGATGGAGCAAAACTAGAAATGGGGAGATTCAGATTGCACGTGAGGAAGAAGTTGTTCCCCAGGAGGGTGGTGAGAGACTGGCACAGGTTGCCCAGGGGGGTGGTGGAAGCCTCCTGCCTGGAGGTGTTTGCAGGCAGGCTGGATGTGGCTGTGAGCAACCTGCTGTAGTGTGAGGTGTCCCTGCCCATGGCAGAGGGGTTGGAACTGGATGATCCTTGGGGTCCTTTCCAGCCCTGACAGTTCTGTGATCTCTACCTTAGGAGAGTTCTTTCTCCTAAGAGGAGAAAGAATCCCAACCACCCTGCAGCCCTTGGCAGAGGGATAGCATGTGTCTAGGGAAGCTGTTAGCAGCAGTTCTGCTATGAGGTGGAGATTCTAGAAAGCAAGAAGGAAAATCTATTTGCCCTTTTGGTAAGAGTTGAATTTCTTTATTTATTTAACCATCTAATTAAATACCCACAGAAATCCTGCTCTGGGTCTTTGAAGACCAGGGCTGAGGTTTTAAAGTGGAGTATGCTGTGGTACCCATCACCACTTTAGCTCCTGTTAAGAGGGTGTAGCTTGAGTTCTGCCTGCTGCAGTGATGTGCAAGAGTGCTTGCAGAGCTTGCTGGATGGCCTCTGCTGCCTTTTCAAGCAGCTATTTTTGGTCTCTTTTCTTACCGCTCCCTGCTGACCCAAAGCCCATAGATGGAAGGCAACACACTTCCATGGAAACCTTTCTGTTTTGCTGGACACAGGCAGCCAAGGGCTTCATGACCTGTTCAAGGCCAGAGTTGATGAGGCCTTGAGCAACCTGGGCTGGTGGGAGGTGTCCCTGCTGGGTTGGAACTAGATGGTCTTCAGGGTCCTTTCCAACCTAAGGCATTCTATGCATCTGTAATAATTGTATTTGCACAGCTCTTGGATAAATAAGGATGCACATCCTGCAGCCCTGCTGAGGTGATACATGAAGGATTTGGTTTGGGACTAGAAAATTATGAGAAGATGAAGCCACCAAATAGCCTGAAATAAGCTGAGACTTCAGGTGCTGCAGTCTTAGGAAGTGTCAGGTGTTGGTGCAAAATCAGCCTTTGCAAAGGCTTCTCACTTTGCCTGGTTTGGTGACATTCCCAGGGACACCTCACACTACAGCAGCTCACAGCCACATCCAGCCTGGCTGCAAACACCTCCAGGCATGAGGCTTCCACCACCTCCCTGGGCAACCTGTGCCAGTCTCTCACCACCCTCATGGGGAAGAGTGAGACTCCAGGTGTGGTCTCACTAGAGTGGAGTAGAGGGGGAGCATGTTAGCACTTGAGGTCAGTGGCTGCTGGGAGGTGAAGTGTGGTCAGTCCTCCCCAGCAGGCATAAGTGATGCTGTGTGACACAGGATGGCTTTGCTCTTGGTACTTCTATGCCTCCTCCAGAGATCAGGCACTGCTGCTGGCCAAGTGCTGGCACTGGATGCATCCCAGAAGTGCAGAACACCTCTGCTTGCTCTTTAAGCAAACCCTTGTACAACTGCTGTTTAACCAGGCTGTGCTTGGACAGCAGGTTCAGAACTGGGGCAGAAGCTGGTGTGGAGGCAGTTGCTGTAACTGGACCAGCAGATGCAGATCCAGCACAGGGGGTTTTGTCCTGTCCTATAGCTGGGAATGAGCGCATTAAATAAAAGTTTGCACCCTCTAATCACAGTGATGCCTGCACAGGTGGACACCTGTATTTGAGGTAAAAGCTTGTTCTGCTTCAATTAATTTAATGTCAACATAAGCTGAATAATTCAAGGTGTGAATAAAAGGCCAGATAGTTATTTCCCTTCCCTCTGGTGCAGAGGCTGCTCTGAGATAGCTTGGGGATGTGGGAGCACCCAGCAATCATAGAATTGTCAGGGTTGGAAGGGACCTCAAGGATCAGCCAGTCCCAACCCCTGCCATGGGCAGGGACACCTCACACCACAGCAGGTTGCTCACAGCCACATCCAGCCTGGCTGCAAACACCTCCAGGCAGGAGGCTTCCACCACCTCCCTGGGCAGCCTGTGCCAGGCTCTCACCACCCTCATGGGGAACAACTTCTTCCTCACAGCCAATCTCAATCTCCCCATTTCTAGTTTTTCTCCATCCCCCCAAGTCCTATCACTCCCTGACACCCTCAAAGGTCCCTCCCCAGCTTTCTTGGCACCCCTTCAGATCCTGGAAGGCCACAATTAGGTCTCCTGGGAGCCTTTTCCTCTCCAGACTGCACAGCCCCAACTCCCTCAGTCTGTCTGCATAGCAGAGCAGCTCCAGCCCTCTGCTCCTCCTCATGACCCTTCTCTGGACACCTTTCAGCACCTCCAGATCCTTCCTGGAACAGAGGCTCCAGAACTGGACACAGTGCTCCAGGTGGGGTCTCAGCAGAGTGGAGCAGAGGGGGAGAATCCCCTCCCTGACCTGCTGGCTCTGCTTCTCTTGATGCAGCCCAGGATTGCCTTTCTGGCTGCAAGTGCAAGACTTCAAGACCTCTGGCAAATTTCTCTCCTGAACCTGTGTCTGAGGCACCAGGAAAGGATTACCAAGGGAGGAAAAGAAATCCTGAGCCTGGCATGAGCATAGCTGTGCCTCAGAGCTAAAGAAGGATCATACTTTTCAGGTCAGGCTTCAGTCCATTCTCAATGGAATATGATCCCAAGGCTTCTACACTTCAAACGCTTGGAGTCAGTTATTGGGTTAACGTCACTCTGAGAAGCTCCCTGGGACTTTGATGTGAAATGGCCAGCTATCTACTGCAGCTGCTGTGCCTGTGACATGCAGCCACTCCTGGCCCACAGACCTGAAGCACTTTCTGGAAATAAGGGAGAGGGAGAAAAAATGTAAGAATTCCTCTGCTTTATCTCTTGGATACAGTGATGATTGCTAGCTCTGCCTGGAGCCAGGGAGAGCAGCTCGAGCCTCGAGCCTGCATTCAGAGAGAGAGATGCTGGCTTCAGCCACACAGCTGATAGGTTCACTTGATGATCTTGAAGGTCTTTTCCAACCTGGTTAATTCTCTATTCTGTATTCAGCTGCTGCCCAAACTACTGCTCATTCCAGGAGATCTGCAGGGGAAAAATTAATTGGTCTCAGTTGATATTTACTTGTAGAAACTCAAAATTGTTTGCCTTACAAGATGGAGCAGGCAGGTTTCACCTGGGCTGACACTTACATTGGGCAGGGACTGGCTTGAGAGCAGCCCTGAAGAAAAGGGTTTCGGGGTGCTGGGGGATGAGAAGCTCACCAGGAGCCAGCAGTGAGCACTTGCAGCCCAGAGAGCAAATCTGGCTGCATCAAGAGAAGCAGAGCCAGCAGGTCAGGGAGCTGGTTCTCCCCTCTGCTCTGCTGAGACCACAGCTGGAGCTCTGTGTCCAGTTCTGGAGCTTCTATTACAGGAAGGATCTGGAGGTGCTGAAAGGTGTCCAGAGAAGGCCCACGAGGAGGAGCAGAGGGCTGGAGCTGCTCTGCTGTGAGGACAGACAGAGAGTTGGGGCTGTGCAGTCTGGAGAAGAGAAGGCTCCCAGGAGACCTCATTGTGGCCTTCCAGGATCTGCAGGGGGCTCCAAGAAAGCTGGGGAGGGACTTTTGAGGGTGTCAGGCAGGGATAGGACTGGGGGGGGATGGGGCAAAACTAGAAATGGGGAGATTGAGATTGGCTGTGAGGAAGAAGTTGTTCCCCAGGAGGGTGGTGAGAGACTGGCACAGGTTGCCCAGGGAGGTGGTGGCAGCCTCCTGCCTGGAGGTGTTTGCAGGCAGGCTGGATGTGGCTGTGAGCAACCTGCTGTAGTGTGAGGTGTCCCTGCCCATGGCAGGAGGGTTAGAGCTGGATGATCCTTGAGGTCCCTTCCAACCCTGACAGTTCTGTGGTTCTATGCTTGCCTGGTTTTACAGGACCTCGAATTCCCTACGGGGCCAGCCCGGACTGAAGGAGGCTTTAAAGCCACTGGGTTTGCCCTAGCTCCTGAGGCACACAGGCTTTTGCTGCGTAGGATTGGGTTTGCAGAGAGGGTTAATGGGGATATGGCCCTCGCTGTTCTGTAAGTGGTGCTGATTTGGGATGCTGTGAGGAGCGCAGCGGCGTTTGACAACCCAGCAGCGCGGCTTAGTGCCTTCCCCGGTGCTGCCTGCCTGTGCTCCTTGCAAGGAGCCCCAGCCTGATGTCAAGGGCTGTTAAATGCCCTTAATGTGCCCGCTGCTGGAGCCAGCTCTGCTCCTCCTCAGGCTCTGCTGTCTGCTGTTGTTTGAACAGCACCACGCCGAGTGGCAAATCGCCCGTGCCGCGCTCAACAGCCTGTGCAGCCCCTCCAGCCAGGGGCTGCTGAGGCAGTGGCAGATGCCTCCTGTTTGCCCTCCTCCTTTTCTCCATCTCTTTAAGCAATGACGTTTTTTTTCCCAAAGCAAATAGAACACAAAGGAAAAGGTTCCAGAGCTGTGCAATGAGCCAGGAAGCAGATTCTTCTAGAGAGGTCAAGACAACACAGGGCACAGGAGCTGTCTGCTCCTCAATATCGACCCAGGCTGGGGGATGGTGAGATGGAGAAGCAGCTCTGCAGGAAGGGACTTGGTGGATGAGAAGCTGGACATGAGCCAGCAATGGGCACTGGCAGCCCAGAAGGCCAAGGGCAGCCTGGGCTGCATCAAAAGCAGCCTGGCCAGAGATGGAAAGAAAGGATTCTGACCCTCTGCTGTGGTGAGACCTCACCTGGTGTAGTGTGTCCAGCTTTGCCCCCCAAATTAAGAGGGAGCAGGTCCAGAGGAAGGTTACAAGGATGATCAGAGGGCTGGAGCACCTCTGCTGTGGAGACAGGCTGAAAGAATTTTGGCTGCTCAGCCTGGAGAAGAGAAGGCTCTGGGGAGACCTTAGAGCTACATTTCAGTGTCTGAAGGGGACCTGCAGGAAGGCTGGGGAGGGACTGTTTAGGAGGGCTTGGAGTGGTGATGTGTGGAGGCTTATGGAGCAGAAGCCAGGAGCTGCTTACTATGAAGGAGCTCCAGCCTACCCCTGGGTGCTGGGGGCAAGCGGCTCCTTAGGTGGTTCTCTGTGGGTCAGTTTGGTGTTTGGGGAGTGCCTGTGCTGTGGTCACAGCTCCTGGGTTTCCGTGGCTGGTTCCCTGTCAAAGCTTCATCCCTTGCATGCAGCCTCAGCCTCTGCAGTGGCACCTTCAACCTGTCAAGCATGTTAGGGAAAAGAGCCAAAAGCAGTTTCCTGGTGCCCTTGCTTCTCTGGTTTGGCTGCTTTCAGTCTCCCAAGGCTATGTTCTTTCTCCCCTGGCTGCTTCCCAGCTCATCCACAGGTATCACAAGTAGATGGCTTGGCTCAGAGTCATCCCAGTGCTCATTTGACTCTGGAGGCCATGAAGACTTGGATTTAGCTTGTGGGGCTGGGGGCTGTGGAAGGACCATGTGTATCTGGGAGAGGGATGCTAAGCCAAACATCTGTGTCTCTGGGGAGATCATAGAATCATAGAATGGTCCAGGCCAGAAGGGACCTCCAGAGGTTATCCAGTCCAACCTCCCCACACTCAGCAGGGACATCCCCAACTAGATCAGGCTGCCCAGGGGCTCATTGAGCCTCACCTTGAATATCTCCAGGGAAGGAGCCTCAACCACCTCCCTGGGCAGCCTGTTCCAGTGTTCCACCACCCTCATAGTGAAGAACTTCTTCCTGACATCCAATCTGAATCTGCTCTGCTCTAGCCTGAAGCCTTCCCAAGGCTGATTCCTGGAAGCAGCGCGGTGGCCTCGGCATCCCTCTCTTCTGCATCAGCGGTGCCAGAGGGAAGGCTGGCACCTGCCCAGCACAGCTCATTCCCCTGGCTTGCTTCCATGGGGTCTGGGTGAGAGGAGCCCTGACAGGGTGGCCATTAAGAAGCCTGTTGGGTAGTGGCTGCCCTGTCAGTTTCGCTTAGGGAGAGCAGGGCGGCAGGGACGCCTGGCTGGGCACCAGCAGCAGCCTGGGCTTGGGCTTCCCCCAGCCTCCATTGATTGTTGTTTGTTGGAGCATTTCACACTGTTCATTAGGAGAGGGAGAGAGAGAGAGAGAGAGAGAAATGCTCCTGCTGCAGCAGGTTTCTCCCCTGCCTGGTTAGGGAGAGGAGAAAAAGAATAGATGGAGTTTGGGTCAAATCTTCCTGGACATTAGGAAGGTCTTTGTTATGAGGGTGGTGGAACACTGGAACAGGTTGCCCACGGAGGCCCTGTCCTTGGAGGCACTCGAGGTGAGGCTTGATGGGGCACTGAGCAGCCTGGTCTGGTTGAGGGTGTCCTTGCTTACTGTAGGGGAGTTGGACTGGGAGTCTTAGAATGGCTCAGGATGGAAGGGACCTCAGGGATCATCTAGTCCAACCTCCTCACCATGAGCAGGGACACCTCTCAACTAGACCCAGCTGCTCAAGGCCTCATCCAGCCTGGCCTGAAACACCCCCAGGGAGGAGGCATCCACAGCCTATTCCAAAGTCTCACCACCCTCATACTGAAGAACTTCTTCCTCAGCTCCAGTCTAACCCTGCTCTGCCTCAGCTTCACATCATTCCTTCTTGCTCTCTCTCTGGACACCCTGGTGAAAAGCCCTTCTGCAGCCTTCCTGTAGGATCTCTTCAGGCATTTGAAGGCAGCTTCTAAGGTCTCCCCAGAGAGGGGGTCCTCACATTCATGGAGCTGCTGAAATTAAGAGGTGCTGGCTTCATGATAGCTCCTAAAGGTCCCTTCCAGTGCCATGCGTTCAGTGATTCTCTGCTCCTAGGGGACTCAGCTTCTAAACTCCTGCCTTCCAGGAGTGACTGGCAGGACATCCGTCCATCTGTTCTGCCATCACCCCATCCTTGCAGGCTTGCCACAATGAGGGAAGAGTGAAGAAAGTCTTGCTGGTGGTGCTCTTGCTTTGTGAGGTGATTTTCTGCCCTGTCCTCCCCTCTTGTCCTGCCAGATTCCCATGGCCGGGTCTCTGTGCCTGTTGGTCTTGATGTTTTCATGCAGCTCATGCTGGATCCAGGCAGTAAATCAGCTTGGCAGTGCTGTGGAGATGAATGATGGCTTTGATGTGAACTGAGGGGAAGGAGATAAAAACAAACAGACAAAAAACCCACCAAAAAAAACCCCAACCCAACCCATGGGAAAAAAGTAATAAAAAAGCTGGGAATTAACCAGTAGGCCAGCAAGAGATGGGCTGTGGGGGGACACCTACCTCAACCAAAGCCCCTTGGCAATGTGGTGCCATCCCTGACTCCAGGTGCTGCAATGGGACCTGTTGGGGTAGGAAGAGGGGGTGGCCATGTGTGCAGAGCTGCCCTGGCACCCCACCTGCCCTGCCTCTTGCTCAGCAACAGAGCAGCTAATGGGTGGTGGAGATAAGGAAGAAAGTCAGGATCCATGGCATGGGCCTGACTAGAGGGCACCAAATCATAGAGGGGTGGAAGGGACCTCTAGAGATCATAGAACCCAATCTCCTGCCAGAGCAGGATCACGTAGGGCTGGTCACACGGGAACACATCCAGGCAGGTTCTGAAAGTCTCCAGAGGAGGCTCCACGACCTCTCTGGACAGCCTGTTCCTGTGCTCCAGCACCCTCACCAGAAAGAAGTTTCTCCTCATGCTGAGATGGCACCTCCTGTGTTCCAGCTTGTACCTGATGTTCCTTGTCCTATCACTGGGCCCCACCAAAAAGAGCCTGGCAGCTTCCTCTTGACACCCACCCCCTCAGATACTTGCAGACACTGATCAGATCCCCTCTCAGCTTTCTCTTCTCAAGACTAACCAGCCCCATGCCTCTGTCTTTCTTCACAGGAGAAATGTTCAAGTCTCCCAGTCCTCATAGCTCGCTGTGGGACCCTCTCCAGCAGATCCCTGTCTCTCATGAGTGGAACTGACCCACAGAGCAGCTTGCAGTCTTGCTGTCTACAGCTGCAGGGATGGTCTGAACTGAGCTGCTGCTGTTTTGATGTCTCTGCAGCTCCTAAGGTTGCAACCTCTCCACTAGCTGCCTGCCTTAGCTAGGTTTCTTTTTTTCCCCTTCTGATTTTCAAGTTCTTTCCTGCTAGTGAAAAGCTGAAAGGCTTAAGTCTTGAGTGCTTTTTAGGCCCCTGGGCTGTGCTTTGGGGATGGAGAAGGGTATTGGGAGCTGAGTCAGTGGCATCTCCACTGGTGAGGAATTATGCACTCTGAGCTGAAGAGAGTCCCCCAGCAACTCGTGGGGCACAAACCAGATGTTGGGTGGCAGTGACTGAAAGCCTCTGTCATCTGGAGACAAACTGCTGATAGCAACTCTCTTTTTATAGATGGAGATTTTGAGTCATGGGAGGATTTGATGGGGGTGGGGGAGATGCTTTGGGAAATCAGCTGTTCAGCTAAGTGTAGTGACATCCTGGCCAAATGAATTCAAACTTGCAGGAAATAAATCTTTCCTGTGGTCAGGGGTTGGCACAGGCTGCCCAGGGAGGTGGTGGAGTCCCCATCCCTGGAGGTGTTCAAGGAACCTGTGGACATGGCAAGTGGGGACAGGGTATAATGTCCATGGTGGTGCTGGGTCTGTGGTTGGACTGGTTGATTTTAGAGGCCTTCTTGAACCAGAACAGTTCTCTGAGTCTATTTTCTAAGCTGTCACACCAGATGACAGTTCAGGAGCACGTCCACTCCTTGAGCGTGCTGCTGATTTGGCAGCATCTTGCTGGCATGAGTCCTGGGTTGAAAGAGATTAAGGGTGGATGATGGGCAGTTACCTGCAGGATGGGAGAGAGGGATTTCACTGCTAGACCCTCCTCCTGCTGTCAGGCTGCTTGAGGCTCAAGCACATGATGGTTAGTACCAGGGGTCTGGAGCACAGCCCCGTGAGGAGAGGCTGAGGGAGCTGGGGTTGCTTAGCCTGGAGAAGAGGAGGCTCAGGGGAGACCTCATTGCTCTCTCCAACTCCCTGAAGGGAGGTTGTAGCCAGGTGGGGGTTGGTCTCTTCTCCCAGGCACCCAGCAGCAGAACAAGAGGACACAGTCTCCAGCTGTGCCAGGGGAGGTTTAGGCTGGGTGTTAAGAAGTTCTTCCCAGAGAGTAATTGGCCATTGGGATGTGCTGCCCAGGGAGGTGGTGGAGTCCCCATCCCTGGAGATGTTTCAGAAAAGCCTGGATGAGGCACTTGGTGCCATGGTCTGGTTGATTAGTTAGGGTTTCATGATCAGTTGGACTTGATAATCTCTGAGGTCTCTTCCAGCCTGGTTGATGGATTCTGTGGTTTGATGGCTGTGTGGCCATCCTCAGGCACAGCTTTTATAAGAGGAGGGAGGAGAGATGGCTAAAAGCCAGTGTTAGGATTCAGGATGGTCTCCTCCTGGCCAAAGCTGGGGGAAAGCCTCACTCCTGAGGCAGCTGTGTGTAGCCAGCCAGTGAGGGGAGGTTTCCATCTTCCTGGCAGTGTTGGAGGCGAGGTGTCTGGTTGGGCGGCTCAGGAATGATTTGTTTTCTGAGGCTGGCCATGGAGGAAGAACAATTGCTGTTGCAGCCCCATGCCCTTGAAAGTGAGAAGGAGAGATGAAGAAAAGCCTCTGTGGCTGAAGGAGGAGGTGAGAGAGAGCAAGAGGGAATTCAATGCCGCGAGCCTGGCTGTCAGCCAGACTCTTCTGCCCTGTGCCTTGGGATCTGTCGTGACCGGGAGCACTTAGGAGCAACGTTTCCTACAGCAGAGCTGCATCTTCCTGTAGACACTGAGCTGCCAGAGGCAAGATGAATTGTTGCAGATGTGCAAGGGCTTGGATGCTTTATCCCAGTTGATGTTCAGGATAGTTGTAAGCCCTGTGGAGAACGTAGGGGATCTAGTGATGTGCTGGTGGCTTTCTGCCTCTGGGCTTTTCTTGGAGGCAATCCCAAAGGGGTAGCTAAGGGTTGTCAGTGTTAATGGCCAGCAGTGAGATACTGGTCTGTGGCATCACCATCTCCTCCTTCTCTGGTGAGGGAAGTCAAGGAGGACTGGTACTGTGATACTGTGTGAGATAGAATCATAGAACTGTCAGGGCTGGAAGGGACCTCAAGGATCATCCAGTCCCAACCCCCTGCCATGGGCAGGAACACCTCACACTACAGCAGGTAGCTCACAGCCACATCCAGCCTGGCTGCAAACACCTCCAGGCAGGAGGCTTCCACCACCTGCCTGGGCAACCTGTGCCAGTCTCTCACCACCCTCCTGGGGAACAACTTCTTCCTCACAGCCAATCTCAATCTCCCCATTTCTAGTTTTGCTCCATCCCCCCCAAAGTCCTATCCCTCCCTGACACCCTCAAAAGTCCCTCCCCAGCTTTCTTGGAGCCCCCTTCAGATCCTGGAAGGCCACAATTAGGTCTCCTGGGAGCCTTTTCCTCTCCAGACTGCACAGCCCCAACTCTCTCAGTCTGTCTCCACAGCAGAGCAGCTCCAGCCCTCTGCTCCTCCTCATGACCCTTTTCTGGACACCTTCCAGCCCCTCCAGATCCTTCCTGGAAGAGAGGCTCCAGAACTGGACACAGTGCTCCAGCTGTGGTCTCAGCAGAGTGGAGCAGAGGGGGAGAATCCCCTCCCTGACCTGCTGGCTCTGCTTCCCTTGATGCAGCCCAGGGTAGGATTGGCTTTCTGGACTGCAAGTGCACATTTGATAACTCCTTCCTCACTTCCATCCTTGGTTTCCCCCCACTGGGATTGCATCAGGAGTGTGGTGTGGCCAGGGTGGCTCTCAGAGGTGAGAGTTGCTCTTTCATGAGCCCCTGGGGTGAGGTATTTTCTTTTGAAATGGACAAAACCACACCCTGAATCTAATGAAGGCTTAGAAATCTTGTTCCTGCAATTTTTATGCCAGCATAGAGATGCTCATAAAAGAGCCCTCCTGTAAATGGGGGAGGGAGGAAGCCATTCATTCTGGTGTCTCTGCATTTATGGATTGATTTTTACAGAATCTTATTAGTCTTGCAGCTAGTAAATGGCACAAGGGCTCTATTTCAAACCAGACAGTCTGGAGGTGGAGGGGTGGGCATTAAATGCCATCCTACCTGTTGCTGCTCAGCTCTCCTTCCTCCTTGTTTCTGAGCACAGCCCAGGAATGCCAAGTGGATCCCTTTCCCCAGCTCTTTAGCCTGGAGAAGAGGAGGCTCAGGGGAGACCTCATTGCTCTCTACAACTACTTGAAAGGAGGTTGTAGCCAGGTGGGCAAACTTCTTGCTTCAGTCTGAATATAGGATCATAGAATCACAGAACTGTCAGGGCTGGAAGGGACCTCAAGGATCATCCAGTTCCAACCCCCTGCCATGGGCAGGGACACCTCACACTGCAGCAGATTGCTCACAGCCACATCCAGCCTGGCTGCAAACACCTCCAGGCATGAGGCTTCCACCACCTCCCTGGGCAACCTGTTTCAATATGACTCCCCCAGGAGGGGGTGCCAATGTGGCTGCCACCAGGAGGGGATGCTTTAGGGGACACTGCAGTGGTTGGTAAGCATTGGGGTGCAGAGTGGCACCCAGATGCTTTACACCCCTCCAGGAGGTGACTGACTGATGCTACTCAAGATCACATCTTCATCACTGTGGTCCTGCTGCAAGTGTGGGACATTGAGGACGTAAGGAAGGGAATGTGAGCAGCACTGGCAGCTGTGATAGGGCTGCAGAGCCTGTGGCTAGCAACAGGCATCACTCATGGCCAAGGAAGATGCAAGCCCATTCATAAAATGTGTGCAAACCACTAATCCCAGCCCTGTTACCAACTGCTTCCATCTGTCCCTGCTGCTTGGGCTGTGCCCTTTGTGGCTTGGCAGCCTTTGGCATGGATTTCTCTCTTCCATCCCTGCAAAGCTGGGAGTAGCCTGAGGGAGGTTAGGAATATTTCAGGTCTGTTGCAGTTGGTTTGCCATATTGATTTAAACTTCCTCTCCCTGTCTTCCATCAGAATAGAATCAGAACTGTCAGGGCTGGAAGGGACCTCACGGATCAGCCAGTTCCACCCCACCTGCCATGGGCAGGGACACCTCACACTACAGCAGGTTGCTCACAGCCACATCCAGCCTGGCTGCAAACACCTCCAGGCAGGAGGCTTCCACCACCTCCCTGGGCAACCTGTGCCAGGCTCTCACCACCCTCCTGGGGAACAACTTCTTCCTCACATCCAATCTCAATCTCCCCATTTCTAGTTTTGCTCCACCCCCCCAGTCCTATCACTCCCTGACACCCTCAAAAGTCCCTCCCCAGCTTTCTTGGAGCCCCCTGCAGATACTGGAAGGCCACAAAAAGATCTCCTGGGAGCCTTCTCTTCTCCAGACTGAACCACCTCAACTCTCAGCCTGTCCTCATGGCAGAGGATTCCAGCCCTCTGATCACCCTCATGGCTCTTCTCTGGACAGGTGTCTGGGGTCCAGGATGAAGAGGAGCACGGCACAGTGAACAGGAGCACTGCTCAGGCCAGGCTTGTTGGTCTCCTGCTTGGGGAAAGTGAATCTGTGGTGCTTTACTGGGCTGTGTAGAAAAAACCCAACCACAATAACAGGAATGATGCACAGATATTTCTGTTCTCCTATATATAGGTTTGCTGTAGCTGAGAGGGAGCAGTTGTTGCCAAGATCAGTGCTGTAGCCTCAGATGCTGTGTGTTATTTAGGGAACTGATGCTGCTGGTTGTCAGCTTCCTGATCACAGGCACAGATATGTCTTAAAGTCATTTCTCCTCTTTCCTTCCCTGGGGGCTTGTGCAGGTCACCTCTGCACCCTGAGGCTGTCACTCCAAAAGCAGAAAAGGACATTTTTATTGGGAGGGTGGAAGGAGTGGAAGAAAGGAGGAAAATGTTATTAGAATCACAGAACTGCCAGGGCTGGAAGGGACCCCCAGGATCAGCCTGTTCCAACCCCCTGCCATGGGCAGGGACACCTCACACCACAGCAGGTTGCTCACAGCCACATCCAGCCTGGCTGCAAACACCTCCAGGCAGGAGGCTTCCACCACCCCCTGGGCAACCTGTGCCAGGCTCTCACCACCCTCATGGGGAACAACTTCTTCCTCACAGCCAATCTCAATCTCCCCATTTCTAGTTTTCCTCCATCCCCCCAGTCCTATCACTCCCTGTCACTCTGAAATGCCCCAGGAGAGCATGGCTCTGAGTGTATCCTCTGCCTGGCCCTTGCCCTCCTGCTCACCTCCTTCACCTGCTGCATCTTGCAGGCTGTGGAAGGGAGAGAGCTGTTGTGGTGGTCAGAGATGCCACCCCAGGGCCCTGGTGGTTCCTCAGCCCTGGCAGGCACCTCCGAGCACAGCCTTGTCAGGAGGTTTTCTTGCTTTAATACTGGGGGAGTGGTTTGGGAAGTGGAGTAGCACATGGCTGTGCTAACGCCTGGGCAGCCTCAGGCTTCCCCACCACTCTGGGCAAGGAGCTCCCCTGCTCTGCTGGGGCCCAGGGAAGTCTTGGTAAGCCAGGCCAGCCCTGAGCTCTGCAGTGGTGCAGGTGCTCTGAGCTTGCCCTGCTGCTGTGTGCCATTTAGGATGTGGTGGAGCAGTGTTTAGGATGGGTTAGTGCCAGGGCACCTTTAAATTGAAGGGCTTGGCTCCTGGCAATTACAGGAGCTGTCTGGAAGCTCTGTAGCCTAAATTTCAGCCTGTCCCAAGAGTTTAGAATCTATCTAAAGCTGGGATTGTATTTAGTTATTTATTTTAAGTTTGAATTGTGACCTACCCAAAGAACTGGGTAGAACTGGTAGCCTGGAGCAGAGGAGGCTCAGGGGAGACCTTTCTCTCTCTCTACAACTACCTGAAGGGAGGTTGTAGCCATCTGGGGGTTGGTCTCTTCTCCCAGGCACCCAGCAGCAGAACAAGAGGACACAGTCTCAAGCTGTGCCAGGGGAGGTTTAGGCTGGAGGTAAAGGGAAGGTTATTCCCAGAAGGAGTAATTGGCCACTGGAATGTGCTGCCCAGGGAGGTGGTGGAGTCCCCATCCCTGGAGGTGTTCAGAGAAGGCTTGGATGTGGCACTTGGAGCCATGGTTTGGTTGTCAGGAGGTGTTGGGTATTAGGTCATAGGTTGGACTCGATGATCTCTGAGGTCTTTTCCAGCCTGTTTCATTCTGTGATTCTAACTGTTCCCATGTACCACCACTCTGGGTTTGCCCAGTGACTGGGCTGTAACAGCTTTATAGGCCATGCCCAGTGTCTTGGCATCCCATGGAGAATTCCTGGGCTGCTGCAGGCAGCAGCAGTCTGGAGCCCTCAAGATAGGAAGGACATGGAGCTGATGGATTGGGTCCAGAGGAGGACTATGAACATCACAGTATCACAGTATCACCAAGGTTGGAAGAGACCTCGAAGATTATCCAGTCCAACCTGTCACCACAGACCCTGTGACTAGACCATGGCACCAAGTCCAATCCCCTCTTGAGGAGGGAGGACATTGCTGCCCAGAGAGAACTCTCCTGCCCGCTGCAGGCTTGAACTCATGACCTTCCCAGTAAGAGTCTTACGTGCTACCAACTTAGCCACATGGTCCCCCAACATGATCCAGGTTGGAACAACTCTGCTACAAGGACAGGCTAAGGGAGCTGGGGGTGTTCAGCCTGGAGAGAAGGCGGCTCTGGGGACACCTAATAGCAGCCTTCCAGGACTGAAAGGGGTTACAGGAAGGATGGAGAGAGACTGGTTGCAAAGGGTTGTGGTGATAGGACAAGGGGCAATGGCTTCAAACTAGAGCAGAGCAGATTTAGGTTGGATGTTAGGAACAGTGCTGTGGAGCACTGGAACAGGCTGCCCAGGGAGGTGGTTGAGGCCACATCCGTGGCGATACTCAAGGTGAGGCTCTGCAGGGCTCTGGGCAACCTGATCTGGCTGAGGATGGCCCTGCTGACTGCAGAGAGGGTTGGACTGGGTGCCCTTTGGAGGCCCCTTCCAACCCCAACCACTCTGTGACTCTATCCCTGCACTTCAGCTGCCCCATCAGGGTGAGGAGAAGTGATGGAGAGCCCTGGGTGAAGCTGTGCTGTGCCCTGGGGGCAATGGCTAGGGTAGCTCCCTTGCAACAGCTATGGGAGAAGCCTGTCCCAGGAGCATGGCCCAAGCTGCCTGGCCTGCTGCTTCCCCACTCTGGGCAAGGGTTAAAGCAGCTCGGTAGCTCCCAGTGTAAGGCTGTTCAAGGCAGGGCTGAAATCCCATTCCTTTTGCCCTTTCATTATTTCATTTCTTGTCTGTATTTCATGTCCTTGCTCTTCATGACTCAACAGTGGATTACTTTCTTTTGGTAATATCTTTCTTTCCCTCCCCCTCAAATATTTGTCTGTGTTGGCGGAGGGAGTGTTTTCAAAGGAGCCTCTCGGAGCTTGCCCAGAGGTGTCCTCGTGTTTCTCCTGCCTTCCCCTGTGATTGAGCTGGAGAGGTTGGTTCCTTGCTTCTCATTTCCCACCTGGGTTTGTTTTTTTCCTCCTGCTGCTTCCAGTACAGTGAAAAGGTTAAGTGATCTAAATGCACATGGAGGAGGGGGCAGGATAAAGAGTTTTAATTTCACAGAACCACAGAACATTAGGGGTTGGAAGGGACCTCCAGAGATCATCCAGTCCAACACCCCTGCCAGAGCAGGATCACCGACAGCAGACTACAGAGGAACACATCCAGGTGGGTTTGGGATGTCTCCAGAGACTCCACAAGCTCTCTGGGCAGCCTCTTCCAGTGTTTTGGTCACTGTCACAGTGAAAAGGTTTATGTTTTTCCTTTCCTTGTGTTCACCTCTTTTTGGTCTCACGCAGTAAGGGGCTGGTGGACTTAGCCTGATGCTGAGTATTCCCATTTGGCATCACTGGTGCTGGGCAGGGGGTGAGGAATGAGACAAAGTGAGCCTGCTGGAGCTCAGCCGTGGTGCTGGAAGCAGCAGAAGCTCTGTCAAAACCTCATGGGTTTGCTTCCCATGTCAGCATGGAAGAGATCTTGACCCCGGTGCCCTTTAGCAGCCTGCTCTTGTACTTGACAATAATGAGGCTTTGCTGCTTGTCTTTTTGCACTCACGTTTAAGCAGTGAGACAGAGGACAGGACTGGTGAACAGCCTCTCCTGGCTGGCTTGTGCTTGGCTTTTCCCATGCTGCTGGTGGACTGAGTGATGCTCAGGGAGCATAGCTGGCTGGTGGGCAGGTTGGTTGCACTGCCAGTGAATCACAGAATGTTAGGGGCTGGAAGGGACCTCCAGAGATCATCCAGTCCATTCCCCTGCCATGGGCAGGGACACCTCACACCACAGCAGGTTGCTCACAGCCACAGCCAGCCTGGCTGCAAACACCTCCAGGCATGAGGCTGCCACCACCTCCCTGGGCAACCTGTGCCAGTCTCTCACCACCCTCCTGGGGAACAACTTCTTCCTCACAGCCAATCTCAATCTCCCCATTTCTAGTTTTGCTCCATCCCCCCAGTCCTATCACTCCCTGACACCCTCAAAAGCCCCTCCCCAGCTTTCCTGTGGGTTTTTTGCTCTGTTTTGCTTGGGAATGGGCACTGAGAGACATGCATAAATATTGATCAGATGCTGCCAGTGTGTTAGGGAGAAGGGGGTGGAGGGAAGGGAAGATTGTGCTGTGTCTCTGGGCTGTGACTTGGCAATGCTTTTGCAACCAGCATCCTCCTGGGTGTGAGAGCTCCAGAGATGGGGCCCTGGGTGGTGACATGAGCTGAGTCCTCCAAAGTACAGATGTTGTGTGCTACAGGTCCAGTTACACCTTTGATAGTTTTGTTTGTTTGTTTCCTTCCCCACCTGGGAACTCCACCACCTCCCTGGGCCGCACATTCCAGTCCCTGACCACTCTTGATGGGAAAAATTCTTCCTAATGTGAAGTCCCCAAGCATGGATGTGTTTGAAGGTGGTTTGGATGTGGTGCTTGGGGCTATGGTTTAGTGGTGAGCCTTGTAGAGTAGGGCTCTGGGCTGGACTTGGTGATCCTGAGGGTCTTTTCCAGCCTCAATGTTGATTCTGTGGCTCTGACCCACAGCTCTTCCTCCACAGACTTGTTTCTGTTCCAGCTCCCCACACCTTGCTGTGGTGCAGTTCCCACTAGTCAGGGCTGAGGGGTTTTTATTGCTGCTACTGAGGTGAGATAGGAGAAGGCTGGGCTGACACACCGGCTCTAAATTATGCTGCTGTATCTCTGGTGCTGTCAGTCATGTTGCTTTCCAGGCCTGAGATCTCAGAAATGCATCCAGCAGCAGGTACCTAAGGATCAAAGGTTTAGATCAGTTCTTGCTGTCACAAATGTTCTGTATCTAATTCCTCCTTGAGCAGAGCTGGGGGAAGGATGGGCTGGCAGCTGGGTAGTACATGCAATGCACCCTGGAGCACAGCTGCTTTAACCTGAGCTGCTTCTCTTTCTGCTTGCATGTTTAGGACCAGCTCCAGGTCATAGAACGTCGTAGGATCACAGAACTGACAGGGCTGGAAGGGACCTCAAGGATCATCCAGTTCCAACCCCCCTGCCATGACCAGGGACACCTCACACTACAGCAGGTTGCTCACAGCCACAGCTAGCCTGGCTGCAAACACCTCCAGGCAGGAGGCTTCCACCACCTCCCTGGGCAACCTGTGCCAGTCTCTCACCAGTGTCTCCTGAGGTCAATTCCAACCCCTGTGATTCTGTGGGTGTTGTGTGCAGGTACCAGAGCAAGGGGAAGGGGAGCTTCACAGCCCTTAAATAAAGAAACTGGAGCTAAAATCCTCATGGAGCAGAAGAAGGATTGAGGGCAGATGGGAGCTGGGGCCTCTCTGTTTTGTGATGCATGGTTGGTGTCAGCAGGAAGCTGGGGAAGGCAGCAGTAAGGTCGTGAAGCACTTTAAGCAAGTCCTTGAGGCGTTGGAACAGGGAATTCTGAAATACCTGGAGCCACTGAAGTTTGTATTTAAGGGCTAGGGGGCTGTGCAGTTTGGGGCAGCAGGAGGGATGATAGAAAGGAGGTGTGGGATGTGACCCTTCCAGGATCTGTGCTGGTTTGCTGCTGAGTGGTACCTGATGCACTGCAGAATGTGCTGCAAGATGGGTGTGGAGCCTCTGCTTCAGACACCCACAGCAAAGAGTGTGGTCATGGTGCTCTGTTTGTCTTCCTCTGTCTTGAGGATGAGGCCTTCAGGATGCAAAGCACTGCATGCATGGGGTTAAGCCAAGCTGCTGGGCTCTGGCGTCTGGCACCTGGAGCACTGTGTCCAGTTCTGGAGCCTCTATTACAGGAAGGATCTGGAGGTGCTGGAAGGTGTCCAGAGAAGGGCCACGAGGAGAAGCAGAGGGCTGGAGCTGCTCTGCTATGGAGACAGACTGAGGGGAGTTGGGATTGTGCAGTCTGGAGAAGAGAAGACTCTGAGGAGACCTTCTTGTGGCCTTCCCGGATCTGCAGGGGGCTCCAAGAAAGCTGGGGAGGGACTTCTGAGGGTGTCAGGGAGTGATAGGACTGGAGGGATGGAGCAAAACTAGAGATGGATAGATTCAGATTGCACGTGAGGAAGAAGTTGTTCCCCAGGAGGGTGGTGAGAGACTGGCACAGGTTGCCCAGGGAGGTGGTGGAAGCCTCCTGCCTGGAGGTGTTTGCAGCCAGGCTGGCTGTGGCTGTGAGCAACCTGCTGTGGTGTGAGGTGTCCCTGCCCATGGCAGGGGGAATGGACTGGATGATCTCTGGAGGTCCCTTCCAACCCTGACAGTTCTATTATCAGGAGACCTGCACCAAAGCACAGTGGAAGAATCTTTTACCTCGATGCTCCACTTGGGCTGCTTAGGGAGATGGAGAAGAGGATGAAGGCAGTGTGATGCTGCCCTGCTTCTTTCTCACCTGGGGCTGCTGACCCTCTTAGTGTGGGCACTGATGCCTGGGGCCAAGGAGGGCTGAACTCTGTCCTGTTTGAAGTGTCTAATCCTTTCAGCTGGCATTAGTGCCTCAGCCGGGAGCAGCTCTATAATTGAACGTCCTGTTTCTTTAAATCTCATTTGTGTAATGCCTCCTTGCAGCTCCTCCCGAAGGAGCTCCCCAGTGCTCCTGGGGCGTGCTGGACAGCACTCGCCCAGGCTCCAATCATCTCCAACCACGGCAGGCAGAGTGCTGACCGCGGGTGGCTGGGCAGCAGCGTGCTGCATGGCATCTGACCGTCTGGAATTCTCACTTGGAGGGGATGGGAGTCACCCCGGGAAGCTTTTGCTAGGCTAATGTATTTCTTTATTATTATTTGTTCTCTCTCTTTCTTAATGCCTGAGTCCCAGGGGAGGCAGGATGGAGGCTCAGCTGTGAGTGCTGGGCCAGGGATTACTTTGGAATGAGATTTTCCAGGGAGAGCTGGGTGTGGGGAGGCCCACGGCACAGAGGCTGCTGCCAGACCTCTTTGGGGTCACCACTGATACAGATGCAGAATACAGAATTAACCAGCTTGGAAAAGACCTTGGAGATCATCAACCTGTCACCCAACACCATCTGATCAACTAACCCATGGCACCAAGTGCCTCATCCAGGCTCTTTTTAAACACCTCCAGGGATGGGGACCACCGCCCTGGGCAGCACATTCCAGTGGCCAGTCTCTCTTGCTGGGAAGAATTTCTTCCTAACCTCCAGCCTAAACCTCCCCTGGCACAGCTTGAGACTGTGTCCTCTTGTTCTGGTCCTGGGTGCCTGGGACAAGAGACCAACCTCCACCTGGCTACAACCTCCCTTCAGGGAGTTGGAGAGAGCAAGAAGGTCTCCCCTGAGCATCCTCCAGGCCAAGCAACCCCTGCTCCCTCAGCCTCTCCTTGTATGGCACCTGCACAGGCAAAACCTCTTCACCTGGGCAAAGCTTGGGGCTGCTCAGCAAACACCAAGAGCTCTGCTTTCAGAGCTGACTTAGGTTGGCAGTCAGGAGGAAGTTCTTTACCATCAGGGTGGTGGAACACTGGAACAGGTTGCCCAGGGAGGTGTCTGTGGCTCCATCCTTGGAGATATTCAAGGTGAGACTGGACAGGGCTGTGGGCAGCCTGATCTAATGGAGGGTGTCCCTGCTCACTGCAGGAGTTGGACTAGATGACTTTGAGAGGTCTCTTCCAACCCAAACCATTCCATGGTTCTGCTGGCTATCAGCCCGGCTTGGGTTTGCTGTCTTCGGAAGGGATGCCTCCGGTGCCAGCTGCAGGCAGCTCTCAGCAGCCCCAGAAGGAAACTGGCTTTTGGGTTTGTCAAAGGCTCAAGCTCCCTCCTTTGAAAGTGTCATGAGAGAAAGGGATCCAATCAGTCCACTTCTGACTCCTGCCACCCACTCCTTTTCTTCCAGTGCAGCGCCTGCCCGTGCCTGATCCCCCCAGCTCTGCTTGGCCCGGGCTTCTCTCTGGAAATGCCCTCCCCTGCCTAGCCACCTCACTGTGCCAAGGTCCCTGCTCCGTGCCCAGCCTGCTCCGTGCCCCCGTGCCGGGGAGGTGCAGGGGCTGCCCGTGGGTGCAGGCAGGAGGGGGCAGAGCATCGCTGGAGCCGCTCGGGGCTGCCAGCAGCGGCCGGCGGGGTCGCTCCTTCCCCCTCCCGCCCCGGCGCTCCCTGCTGCGCTGTAAGCACACAATGATTATGCCATTAAAATGTCATCTGGCCAGAAATCCACATAAACAAGCATTAGCACTTGCCAGAAAATTGTCGTTTTTACTGCTAATGACCCACTCTCCCCATGCTGCATCTCTGCTTTTCTCTGGTTTTCTTTTTTTAATTTCTGGTTTGTTTTTTTTTTTTTTTTTTTTTTTTTCCTATTTTTCTCTTTCCTTTTCCCTTTTTTCTTTTTCTTTTTTCCTTTTCCCTTTGTTCTGTTTTCTTATTTTTTTTTCCTTTTTACCCTTTATTTTTATTTTTTTCCTTTTCCCTTTTCTATTTTTTCTTTTTCCTTCTTTTATTTTTTTCTTTTTTTCCTTTTTCTTTTTTAAAATATTATTTTCCCCTTATTTTCCCTTTTATTTTGTTTCTGAGTCATGATTGAAGGGGCAGAAGATGAACAGGCTGCAAAGCTGGGCCCAGGACAACCTCATGAGGTTCAACAAGACCAAGTGCAAGGTCCTGCAGCTGGGCCAGGGCAATCCCCAGCACTGCTATAGGCTGGGCAGGGACTGGCTTGAGAGCAGCCCTGAAGAAAAGGATTTGGGGGTGCTGGGGATGAGAAGCTCAACAGGAGCCAGCAGTGAGCACTTGCAGCCCAGAGAGCTAATCCCATCCTGGGCTGCATCAAGAGAAGCAGAGCCAGCAAGTCAGGGAGGGGATTCTCCCCCTCTGCTCCACTCTGCTGAGACCACAGCTGGAGCTCTGTGACCAGTTCTGGAGCCTCTGTGCCAGGAAGGATCTGGAGGGGCTGGAAGGTGTCCAGGGAAGGGCCACGAGGAGGAGCAGAGGGCTGGAGCTGCTCTGCTATGGAGACAGACTGAGGGATTTGGGGTTGTGCAGGCTGGAGAGGAGAAGGCTCCCAGGAGACCTAACTGTGGCCTTCCAGGATCTGCAGGGGTTCCAAGAAAGCTGGGGAGGGACTTTTGAGGGTGTCAGGGAGTGATAGGACTGGGGGGGATGGAGCAAAACTAGAAGTGGGGAGATTGAGATTGGCTGTGAGGAAGAAGTTGTTCCCCAGGAGGGTGGTGAGAGCCTGGCACAGGTTGCCCAGGGAGGTGGTGGAAGCCTCATGCCCTGTTCATGGTGCAGAACCTGTTCCTAACATCCAGCCCAAATCTGCTCTTCTCTAGTTTGAAGCCATTGCCCTTTGTTCTGTGTGAGCTTCTCTCCACAATGAGCTTTGTCTGTGTCTTTTTGCCTGGGGGGGACCCTCTGGCTGAACGCTCTGGGGCCCCCTCTCAATTTTGTGCTGGCAGGGTCTGCCCTTCCTTGCCAAGAGCAGCCAGACACCCCTTGGATATCTTTTTTCCCCTCTCATTCTCTTGACTTGTTGAGCCTCTCACATTCTGTTAAGCACTGGCTGTGTTTCCTATAATTAATCCCCATCATCAAACTGCAGTGTTGAATGAGAAATTACCTAATTCCAAGGAAAAAAATGAAAATTTATGACTTGTACATGAAAGAAAATGAATATGAAACCAGGGCAGATGAGCCCTGAAAAAGATAAATAGAAAGGCAAGTGGAGTATTGACTTGATCCCTTTTCTAGTGCAGGGTAATTTGGCTTCTAAAGTGAGTTAGATCATAATAAATTAAATCTGGATTTCTGCACATCAGTTATTAAGCTCCCAAGACAGGGCTGCTGTGTGAGGAAGAGGTGATAATACAGAGTGGAAATATGAGAGTGAAGGCCTTACCTAGTAACCTGTGACTGATGTGCTGTCCCTGGGTGAGCAGAGGGATTTCTTCTTACTCTTTCATGGAATCACAGAACTGTCAGTTCTGGAAGGGACCTCAAGGATCATCCGGTCCCAGCCCCCTGCCATGGGCAGGGACACCTCACACTACAGCAGGTTGCTCACAGCCACAGCCAGCCTGGCTGCAAACACCTCCAGGCATGAGGCTTCCACCACCTCCCTGGGCAACCTGTGCCAGTCTCTCACCACCCTCATGGGGAAGAACCAGGAGAGGAAAAATCCATCCCTGTTCCTGCAGGCACCCCTGGGCCCTGTTGGCTTCTAGGGGCTGCTTGTGTCACTGGGACATCTTGTGGCTGGAGATGTCCACCTTGGTCTTGCTACTGGTTCTGGACTGGACATCAGGAAGAATTTTCCCCAGCCAGTGCTGCCCAGGGAGGTGGTGGAGTCCCCAAGCCTGGATGTGTTTGAAGGTGGTTTGGATGTGGTGCTTGGGGCTACAGCTTAGGCCTGAACCTTGCAGAGTAGGGTTGTGGGTTGGACTTGGTGATCCTGAGGCCCTTTTCCAACCTGAATGATTCTGCGGTTCTCCCTTCCCCTCTCTTCTGAACAAGCACGGCTGGGAGTGAGCAAAATCAGTTATGGGATAAAAATTCCTCTGCTTCAAAAGCTTCATCTTGCTCTATTAGCAGGCAAAATTGGCTTTGAGGTGGGGTGAACTGAGGAGGAGGGGGGAGACAAAAAAAAGAAGACAAGAAGAAGAAGAGATCACTTGTGAGATAAGAGCACCATCTCCTTTGGTGTCTGTAACCGTTGGCATCTCTCTGTGCAGGCTGTGCTGCTGGAGCGCTCAGGTCCTATCGGCACCCTGCTGCTGAGGGCTCTCAAGCCCTCTGATGGCACCACGCTGCCAAAGGCATGCTGGCACCCTTCTGGTGCCTGTTGGAGCTGTTGGGTCACCCCAAAATGCAGCTCCTCCATCCTTTGTGGGCACATGCTTGCCCACTCTGTTCTCTGCAGTAGGGCTGGTTGGGACTTCAAGGTCTCTTCCAGCTGAGAGAGTTGGGGAAGTTCAGGCTGGAGAAGAGAAGGCTCCAGGGAGACCTTAGAGCAGCATTTCAGCATCCAGAGAGGACCTAGAGGAAGGCTGGGAGGGACTGTCTAGAACGGCTTGTAGCAGTAGGACAAAGAGGAGTGGTTTCAAAATAGAGGAGGGTAGGCTTAGTTTGGCCATCAGGAGGAGGTTCTGCACAGTGAGAGTGGTGAGGTACTGGGACAGGGATGTGGTTGACATGAAGGTCACACTTGCTGTGGCCTTGAGCAGCCTGATCTAGGAGGTGGTCCTGCTGAGTGCAGGGTGGGTTGGACAAGAAGGCCTTTGAGGGTTCCTTCCAACCCCATGCATTCTATGACTCTGTGGTTCTATGCAGTCCTTGATGGGGGACTTTGTTGCAGCAAAGATGGAACACAATAGACTGGGAGGATTGCAGCCCTCTTCCCACACAATCCCATTGCTGGTTCTGGGCCTGGGACCAGAGTGGAAACATGGGATTGCACTTGTGCTGCTGCTCTCTGATGGCCCTTCCCTACCTGAAGGCTTGCAGGGGTGGTGGGATGTGGTGGGAAAAGACCTCTGGGTGTTGTCTGGAGAGAAATTAAGATCCTAACAAGACCTTTATTCTTTTGTATGTCTGGAGGTTCTGCTGTTTGAGAGTGAGACCCACCAGAGACCTGAATTTCATAGGATCACAGAATGGTCTGGGTTGGAAGGGACCTCCAAAGGTCATCCAGTCCAACCCCCTCTGCAGACATCAGGGACATCCTCCACTAGATCAGGTTGTCCAGAGCCCTGTTGAGCCTCACTTTGAATGTCTCCATGGATAAGGCCCCAACCACCTCCCTGGGCAACCTGTTCCAGTGTTCCACCACCCTCATAACAAAAGAATTTGTCAGGCTGCTCATTTTAAGCTCAAATTGGCAGCCTTTCTTTGCCTTGCTGTTTCAAGACCTCATAAAAGCCCAGACCTTGAAGCTTCGATGAGGCTCCTTGTTAGGATGCTCTTGCCACACAGTCTGTGCTGCAGAGCCCAAGTGGCCTCCAGCGGCGCTTGAGAGGATCTGTGGAGCGGGGCCAAACATCCTCTGGTCTCTGTCGCTGCTAACAGGGCTGACTTTGTGTGCACAGGGCTTGGAGCCGGACTGGGAGGAGCTGTGGGACGAGTTTGAGGAGCGGCGGTACCTGAGCGCCCGGCGCTGGAGGGGCGGTGAGGACCCGTACCGGCTGCACGCCTTCAACCAGCGGGAGAGCGAGCGGATCCCCAGCGACCGCGCGCTCCGCGACACTCGCCACCACAGGTCTGCCTGCCCCAGCCTCCCGACCCTGCTCACCACCTGCGCTGACACAGAGGCACACAAGCAGTGTTCAGGCTGGAAAAGTCCCCCAGGATCACCGAGTCCAGCCCACAGCCCTGCTCTGCAAGGCTCACCCCTGAACCACAGCCCCAAGCACCACATCCAAAACACCTTCAAACACATCCAGGCTTAGGGACTCCACCACCTCCCTGGGCAGCACATTCCAGTCCCTGACCACTCTGGCTGGGAAAATGTTTCCTAATGTCCATCCTAAACCTACCCAGTGGCATCTGGAGGCTGTTCATTATGTGGGTGGATACTGTCACACAGAATCACAGAATCAAGCAGGCTGGAACAGACCTCAGACATCAAATCCAACCTATCACCTAATCCCTAACCCCTCCTGACAACCAAACCATGGCTCCAAGTGCCACATCCAAGCCTTTCTTGAACACCTCCAGGGATGGGGACTCCAACACCTCCCTGGGCAGCACATCCCAGTGGCCAATTCCACTTTCTGGGAAGAACTTTCCCTTCACCTCCAGCCTAAACCTCCCCTGGCACAGCTTGAGACTGTGTCCTCTTGTTCTGGTGCTGCTTGCCTGGGAGAAGAGACCAACCCCCACCTGGCTACAACCTCCCTTCAGGGAGTTGGAGAGGGCAAGAAGGTCTCCCTGAGCCTCCTCTTCTCCAGGCTAAGCAACTCAAAATTCCCAGCATCTGACCTTCCTGAATTACCCCTGCCACAGCCCAAAGAGCAGCACTTGGGCTGAAGTGCTGAGACAGCAGCAGCATCTCTCCAGCCCCACAGCAAGCAATGTGCTTATTTATTGATTTATTCTTCTAGCTCCTTTTCACAGCAAGGACCAGATGCTCCTTTCTCTGGAGAGATGAGCTGCCAGCCCTGACAGAGGCCTGTTAGAGCGGAGCTGAGAGCGAGTTGCTATTCCTGGAGAGGCTGAGTGCCAGGGATGGGAACCATCTGCCCCTGTTGAAAGGGAAGAGCCACTCGCTGCTTCCCCCTCGCCATACCCCCTGCTGCCTGCTGGCAGCCACGTTGTTCCTGGGCAGGTGGGCAGGGTGCTCAGTGCTGCTGCCAAGGAGCAGTTTGCATTAGGGAGGAAGTGAGGGCAGGGCAGGTGGGAGGGGCTGGGGCTAATTGCATTTGCTTCCCCTTTCCTTAACGGGATTCTGATTTATCAGATGTGTCCGAGCGGTGCTGGGGGTGAGGCACCATCAGCTGAGCACTGGTGTGGGCATGGAGGAAATGGGCTGCTGGGAGCTCTAGGGGAGCTGGAAGGAAATATTTGCTGGAAGGAAATACTTGCTGATGGTGCAGGTGTCCAGGATGATGTGTCCAGTTCTGGAGCCCCTATTACAGGAAGGACCTGGAGGTGCTGGACGGCATCCAGAGAAGGGCCACGAGGATGAGCAGAGGGCTGGAGCTGCTCTGCTATGAGGACAGACTGAGGGAGTTGGGGCTGTGCAGTCTGGAGAGGAGAAGGCTCCAAGGAGACCTAATTGTGGCCTCACCTCCACCACCTCCCTGGGCAGCACATTCCAGTGGCCAAGCTCTCTTGCTGTGAAGAATTTCTTCCTAACCTCCAGTACCTCCTACAACTGCCCCTGGTGCCCACCAGTACCTCCTAATCCTAGCCCTGGCACCCAGGACTGTCACTCCTTGTAGCCTCTCTGTGTGGTGTTTGTTCATCAGGAGGGTTGCAGAATATTTCCTGGAGCTTCCTTTGCTGGTGCAGCTGAGCCTCTGGACTTGCCAGTGCCAGCTCAATGTACAAAGCCTGGCAAGGGCTTGAGCAGCAAGCAGCTGCTTGCCAGAAGGCATGGAGAGGGCAGATGCTTTTGGTGAGACGTGGTGCTGACAGCCAGTTGCTTAGCAATGTTTGCTGGATTGGGTTTTGGTTTTAAATTGCAGCCAGCGGAATAGTTTCAGGTGGAGAGGAATGGTGGTGCTCTGAGGAGCTTGTCTCCAGCCACTGCAGGGCTGTCAGCCTTGTGCTTGGCTTTAAGGCAGATTACAGCTGCAGAAATGCCACAGCTTCCATGGGCCAGAGCATGTCCCTCAGCCTGGAAGGTCTCACAGCTGGATTGTTGCTCCTGATGACCTGCTGTTAACTGTGTAGCTGGTCATAAACTAAGCTCTTGGACCTATGGAGACGGACTGAGAGAGTTGGGGGTGTTCAGGCTGGAGAAGAGAAGGCTCCAAGGAGACCTAATTCCAGGATCTGCAGGGGGCTCCAAGAAAGCTGGGGAGGGACTTTTGAGGGTGTCAGGGAGGGATAGGACTGGGGGGGGATGGAGCAAAAATAGAAGTGGGGAGATTGAGATTGGATGTGAGGAAGAAGTTGTTCCCCCTGAGGGTGGTGAGAGCCTGGCACAGGTTGCTCAGGAAGGTGGTGGAAGCCTCATGCCTGGAGGTGTTTGCAGCCAGGCTGGATGTGGCTGTGTGCAACCTGCTGTGGTGTGAGGTGTCCCTGCCCATGGCAGGGGGTTGGAGCTGGATGATCTCATCTTCTACAACTTCTACAACTCCCACTGGGAAACCACAGGAGCAGCATGGCAGGGAGTGAGTCAGTGCCAGGCATGTACAGACAGAGGGATTGGACTTGGTGTTTCCAGTCTTGCTCAGTGGCTTGGAAAGCCGACAGGGAGGATGTGTCAGCCCCAGCCAGTAGGCTCTGTGGTGCTGGTGGTGGCTCCTGGATTTCTTCCAGCTGCAGCAGACAGCTGCACCAGAAGCCAGGCTTTGCCAGGCGGTTGCTCCATGTGCTGCCTGGGCTGATCTCTGGTGCTCCTTGGGTTGCAGTAGATGTTGCAGAGGCTGTAGTGGTGGCTGAGCTGGGACCATGAGCCATGGCCACCACCACCTGGAGCTGAGGGCTGTGATCACTGACAGTAATGAAGCAGAGGAGGATTCTGGTATGATTTCTTCCTTTAAGAGCAGAGGGACATGCAGGTAGGCAGCTTGCAGGAAAGTTTGTGCCCCTGTATGGTAGTTGGGTTATGCTTGGACTCAATGATCTTTAAGGCCTTTTCCAACCTTAAAGATTCTTTGATTCTATGACCTGCCCTAAGTGGTCCTGCATTGCAGGGGTTTTGGACCTGATGGTCTCTGGAGGTCCCTTCCAGCCTCAGCATTCTGTGCTTCTGTGACTCATGCAGGTTTTGAGTGGCTCTGCCTTCAGCTGAGTTAGTGATTGCATCCCAGGAGTGGCAAGCAGTCAAGTGCACCAAGAATGCTGTAATATCTTCCTGGAAGTGAGGAGCTGGAGAGAAGAATAGCAGATTCTGACAGCATTGCCTTTGGCTTTGCTTGTTATGATCCCCCTTGGACTTCTCACTTTGCCTTCTCATCCTTCAACTTGCTTGCCTGCTAGATGAAAACCATTTTTGAGATTAATAGAGGTGAATGCTGAGTCTCAACAGCTGGGAATGGATTTTGCACCCTATGTACAGATTTATCTGGTTTCTTGAGGGTCCCCAGATGAGGAACTTCGTGTCCAGAGAATGCTGTGTGGAAAAGCCCACCTTGTTCCACAGGCAGGGCTGAGGTTGGGCTCTGCTCTGCTCCACCATCCTCAGCAGTACCTGAACGTTAGGCTTGCAGGAACTGGTGGGTACCTAGCAGGTGGCTTGAGTGCCAGAGAAGGTTTGCAGGCTGCCCAGAGAGGTTGTGGAGTCTCCTTCTCTGGAGACATTTGAAACCCACCTGGCTGTGTTCCTGCCCACCTGCCCTGGGTGACCTGCTCGGGCAGGGGGCTGGACTGGATAATGTCTGGAGGTCCTTTCCAACCGCTGACGGTCTGTGATGATGTTACCCAGGTGGAGCTCGAAGAGTTGAGAGCAGAGCCAAACCTGGAGGCTTTTGTGGTGCTGTTGCCTTTCCCTTTGCTGACTCCACGTGTTTCTCAGCGTGGGCTCTGGGTGGGAGCTGAGCTAATCCCCTTCCAGGCGCAGCCCGGGCTGGCTCCTCGGGGAGCCTGTTATTTTTAACACTTGCTTACTCAGCCACTGTCTTCAGAGCTGCTGACTCTGGATGTGCTGTGTTGGAGACCAGGGCAAGAACTGGGGCTGGGGGGTGTGCACACGTGGTGTGCATCTCCTCGGGGCAGAAGGGCTTTGGGACAGCAGGAATTGGGGCATTTCTGAGCAGAGGTGCCCTGAGTGCTGTGGGGATGAGACTGGATGGAGCTATGCACTCTGAGATGTGATGGAGGGAGTCATAGGATTGTCAGGGTTGGAAGGGACCTCAAGGCTCAGCCAGTTCCAACCCCCCTGCCATGGGCAGGGACAACTCACACTACAGCAGGCTGCTCAAATCCTCATCCAGCCTGGTCTTAAACACCACCTCCCTGGGCAGCCTGTGCCAGTCTCTCACCTCCCTCATGGGGAAGAATTTCTTCTTAATCTCCAGTCTAAATCTTCCCCCATCCAGGTCAGAGCCATTCCTCCTTGTCCTATCACAACATGCCCTTGTGAAAAGTCCCTCCTCAGCTTCCCTGTAGGCCTCCTTCAGCTGCTGGAAGACTGCTCTAAGGTCTCCTCAGAGCCTTCTCTTCCCCAGGCTAAACAACCCCAACTTGCTCAGCCTGTCCCCACAGGGCAGGTGCTCCAACCCTCTGATCGTCTTCTTGGCTTCTTCTGTACCCCCTCCAGCAATTCAAGGTTCTTGTGGTGCTGGTGGCAGCAGAACTGGATGCAGTGCTCCAGGTGGGGTGTCAGGAGGGCAGAGCAGAGGGGCAGAATCACCTCACTCATTGTTTGGCTTTGGCTTCCTCCTTTCTAAAGACAGGCAAGCACAGTGTGACTGCAGTTAGCCAGCTGAATGGTGGGAAGTGCATCTGAGATGAAAGGATCCCCGTTAGGAAACAGCATAATTGCTTTTGCCTCCTGGACACCAGCCCCTATAGAGTTCAACACTCAGCACTGTGGTTGTTTCCTTCACTTCCTTGGGCTGAGGTCTCTGCGGAGGTAGATATGAGAACAGTCCATCAAGCAGAGCAGGGGCTGGTGTGTGTCTTGAGGATAAACCAGAGCTACCTGTCTTGGACAAGGTTTTGTTTCTGCCATCCATCAGTTGGATTTTGTGGCCTGAGTTTGAAACCTTCCCAGGCTGGGCAATGTCTTCAGAGAAAGAATGGTTCATGCTTTTTCTGTGCTATTTCTTCTCCTGTCACTAGACACCTTTATTAAAAGGCCCTCTGCAGCCTTTCTGCAGGCTCCCTTCAGGCACTGGAAGGCAGCTCTAAGGTCCCCCTCGAGTCCTCTCTTCTCCAGGCTGAGCAACCCCAGTGCCCTCAGCCTGTCCTGAGAGCGAGATTCGAAATCATGCCTTGGAATGAGGGGCTCTGGTGTGGGATGTTCTGGTCACTGAGGGGGCAGGATCTGAAGTGCCATGAGATGCCTCACTTTACATAGAATGGCTTCAGTGGGACAGCACCTTAAAAACCATCCAGTTCCACTCCCCTGCCCTGGGCAGGGACCCCTCCCACTAGACCAGGTTGCTCAAATCCTCATCCAGCCTGGACTTAATCCCAAGAATGAAGTGTCCACAACTCTGGGCAACCTGTTCCAGTGTCTCACGACCCTCATAGTATAGAACTTCTTACTAATCACCTGAATCAACCTAAATTCAACCTAAATCTACCCTGCTCTAGTTTAAAACCACTGCCCTTTGTTCTGTCACCACAAGCCCATATCAAAATGCAGTGCTACAGGCTGGGGTCAGAGTGGCTGAAAGCAGCCAGGCAGAGCGGGACCTGAGGGTAGTGGTTGACAGCAGCTGAACATGAGCCAGCAGTGTGCCCAGGTGGCCAAGAAGGCCAAGGGCATCCTGGCCTGCATCAGGAACAGTGTGGCCAGCAGGAGCAGGGAAGTCATTGTGCCCTGTGCTCAGCACTGGTTAGGCCACACCTTGAGTCCTGTGTCCAGTTCTGGGCTCCTCAGTTTAAGAAGGAGATTAAGACTCTTGAAGGTGTCCAGAGAAGGGCAACAGAGCTGGGGAGGGGTCTGGAGCACAGCCCTGGGAGCAGAGGCTGAGGGAGCTGGGGTTACTTAGCCTAGAGAAGAGGAGGCTCAGGGGAGACCTTCTTGCTCTCTACAACTCCCTGAAGGGAGGTTGTAGCCAGGTGGGGGTTGGTCTCTTCTCCCAGGCAGCCAGCACCAGAACAAGAGGACACAGTCTCAAGCTGTGCCAGGGGAGGTTTAGGCTGGATGTTAGGAAGAAGTTCTTCCCAGCAAGAGAGACTGGCCATTGGGATGTGCTGCCCAGGGAGGTGGTGGGGTCAATGTCCCTGGAGGTGTTTCAGAAAAGCCTGGATGTGGCACTTGTGCTATGGTCTGGTTGATTAGTTAGGGTTGGGTGAATGGTTGTTCTTGATGACCTTGGAGGTCTCTTCCAACCTGGCTGATTCTGTGATTCTGTGAAAGGTTCCTCCCTGTCGCTCCTGTAAGCCCCTTTCAGGTTTTGTTACCTCAAGGGCTGCCTAGACAAAATGTCAGGCTGAGGGGCACTGACTGGAAACAGCACTGCTGGGGTGCTGGGGCAGGGGGGCTTGGCATTTCTTCAGGAGCAGGGTTGCTTGTCTTGATGATGGCTGGCAGGGACACATCAGTGTGAGGGCTTCCTCTGCAGCAGAGCATTTGCAGTGAGATTCCCCCTCGCTCTTTTGTCATCCCTGAGTGAGAAGGAGGAGGGCAGCTCTTGGGAAGGACCTGGAGAGGGAGCTGGGGTGTATGAGGAGCTGATGGCAATGCCCAGGCAGGAGTTTGAATGCAGGAGGTTGTGTGCTGCCTCATGGGAAACTTCTTGTGCTCCCAGACCTTTCTCTGTGGAGCAGCTTTCCAGCAGGACAACCACTCCCCTGTCCTGGTGCAGAGGGTTGTTCTTTCCTAGAGGAGGGAGAAGAAGGAGAAAAGAGAGAAGGAGAAGGAGAAGGAGAAGGAGAAGGAGAAGGAGAAGGAGAAGGAGAAGGAGAAGGAGAAGGAGAAGGAGAAGGAGAAGGAGAAGGAGAAGGAGAAGGAGAAGGAGAAGGAGAAGGAGAAGGAGAAGGAGAAGGAGAAGGAGAAGGAGAAGGAGAAGGAGAAGGAGAAGGAGAAGGAGAAGGAGAAGGAGAAGGAGGTACCACTGGTTGACTGCACTGATAGCCCAGAGCTGAGATGCTGTCTATCCATCACTGCCACCTCTCTCTCCCTCTCTCTCTATCCACAGCCTTCAGTCTCTCTCTCAGGCCTTTGGGGAGGGACACAGCTGGTACTGCCAGGGCTAAATTCTTCCTGAGGACAGAAGATGTGATGAAATATTAACCTTTTCCAAAACCAGAGACCCATTTAATCAGCTCCACTCTGGTGACACATTCACCCAGAGAGACCAGGCTGTTCCCCAGATACCTCTGTGAGCTGGTGATCTTTCTGCATGTCCCTGTCACCATGGGGGCTGGGGAGGGAGAGGTAGGAATTCAGTAGCAGGCAGTGACCTGAAGACAGCCCACTCCCTTTCAAGGTGAGCCCTGCCTGGGCACAAGCACTGCTGCTGTTGTTCCAGCAGCCCAGAAGGCAACCAAGTGCTAGACTGCATCAACAGAAGTGTGACCAGCAGGACAAGGGAGGTGATTCTGCCCCTCCTGCTCTGCTTTGCTGAGACCCTGCCTGCCTGGAGTGCTGCATCCTGTTCTGGTGCCTCCAGCACAAGAAGGACATAGAGCTGCTGGAGCAGGTCCAGAGGAGGGCCATGAAGATGATCAGAGAGCTGGAGCATGTTCCATGTGGGGACATGAGACAGCCTTTGATGCTGCAGGGGGCTGGCAGAGATGGGCAGGCAGCTGAGGCTTTCCTCCCCTCACCTGGGGCTGTTCAGCCTAGAGAAGAGAAGGCTCCAGGGAAACCTTAGAGCAGCCTTCCAGTACCTGAAGGGGACCCACCAGTAAGCTGGGGAGGGACTTTTGCAGGGGCTTGTAGTGCTAGGATGATAATGATGCCCACCTGAACCGTACCAGAGGGCCTGCTGGAGACTTCCTGATGGCCATCACTTCATCACTAAGTGCTTCAGCATTCCCAAGGTGCCATTGATCACTCTCTGCCAGAGCCATCCTCTGCCTGTGACTGCTCTAACATATTGATCACTTGGTTTATAGGTGCTACCTGCCATTGATTACTTTGATAACTTGCTCCAAGTAATTCAGACTGAATGAAGCTGTTTGTTCAACTCCCCTGCTAGTCTCGCTGCTCCTATTGACCCAATATCTTAGTGTGGGCTGAAATCGAAGCCAGCTATTGGGAAGTGATGGAATTAATTCTCTGAGGCTTGCTGCTATTGGTAATTAAGGGCCATGAGACAGTTCCTTCCATCAAGCTCTCGTTTGGTTATGTTCAGCTGGCCTGTGCCTCACAGGTCTGCACCATCAGCTGCAGCCAAAGGGTGACCACAGGCAGCCATAGAATCACAGAACTGTCAGGGTTGGAAGGGACCTCAAGGATCATCCAGCTCCAGCCCCCCTGCCATGGGCAGGGACACCTCACACTACAGCAGGTTGCTCACAGCCACATCCAGCCTGGCTGCAAACACCTCCAGGCATGAGGCTTCCACCACCTCCCTGGGCAACCTGTGCCAGGCTCTCACCACCCTCAATGGAAAGAATTTCTTCCTCATCTCCAGTCTCAATCTGCCCTCCTCAAGCTTCAATCCATTCCCTCTCATCCTGTCACTCCTAGCCCTTGTCCGAAGTCCCTCCCCAGCTCTCTTACAGCCCCCTTCAGGTACTGGAAGGCTCCTCTAAGGTCCCCCTGGAGCCTTCTCTTCTCTAGGCTGAACAGCCCTAATTCTCTCAGACATGGGAGGTGCTCCAGCCCTCTAAACACCTTCATGGCCCTCCTCTGGACTCATTCTCCAGCTCTTATGCTGGGGCACCAGGACTGGACACAGAACTCCTGCTGAAAGCACTACAGTTCCCTGCATGCTTAAAGCCTTTTTGAGCTCTCACAGCATGGAGCAAGGCTTGTGCTTCTGCAGTTATGACTGAGGAGGTGGTATGGGGAATGGGGACTGTTTCTCTGCTTTGATTTGCCACACAGTGCCAGGGAGCTCTGGTCAGAAAGCATCCTCCTTAGTGAATCTTTACATCCATGGTTCTGACCATAGGAAGTGTAATTTTGGGTTCTCCTGACACGTAAAGATCTTTAATAAAGGACTGGTGGCTTTTTTTAGGTGCTGAAGTGTGTCCAAAGAAAGCAACCAAGGTGGTGAAGGGCCTGGAAGATCTTATGAGGAACCACTGAGAGAACTGGGGTTATTTAGTCTTCAGAAGAGGAGTCCGAGGGGAGACCTCACTGCTCTCTACAGCTACCTCAGAGGGTAGAATGAGGTGGGGGTTGGTCTCTTCTCACATGCAACAAGTGAGAGGACAAGAGGAAACAGCCTCTGGTTGTGCCATGGAAGGTTCAGGTTGGAGATTAGGAACAGTTTCTTCACAGAAAAGCTTCCTAGATGTGGGAAGAGGCTGCCCAGGGAGGTGGTGGAGTCCCCATCCCTGGGGGTGTTCAGAAAAGGTTTGGATGTGGCACTTGGAGCCATGGTTTGGTTGTCAGGAGGAGTTAGGGATTAGGTGACAGGTTGGACTTGATGATCTCAGAGGTCTTTTCCAGCCTGGTCAGTTCTGTATTCTGAGGGAAATGGTTTAATGGTAGTGGCTTGGGGGCAGTGGTGGGATGGCAAGCTCTAGAGGAGTGGTTGGACCTGATATCTCAGAGGTCTCTTCCAACCTCCCCAGCTGTATGATGCCAGGAAGGTGCAAGGTGCCAGCTTTTGCTTGTGCTGTCAGCAAGTGAAAGCCTCTGCTCTCACCTCTGCTCTTCTGGCACAACTGGCATCAGAAATGTGGCCACACTGCCACATCCTCCTGAACACAAAGAAGGTTCTGGGCTTCCTTCCCTGTAGTTTCCTTATTTTTTTCCACTTGTGTTGGCTTCTTTGTGCTTCGGTTGTGAAGAAGGAGGTCCAGAGGCGAGGCAGACCCTGAGTCTGTGTGGAGGGCCCCAGAAGCCTGAATTATTCATGAGCTGCTTTGAAGATCAAGACACACAGTCTGCTTTGACTTGGTCTAAATGCAGCCATGCTATTCTCTCTTTTCTCTCTTCCCTTTCCAGGAGGTTCTCTTTTCTTTTTTTTTACTTCTCCTCTTCTTCTCCAAAGACAAAAAAAACCAAAAATCCAAGGAATTTTTCATAAATGATAACTGCTTCCTCTCCTCACCTTGGAGCTTTGCAGGCAGCAGCACATCGTGTGCACAGCAGATTATTTTTGCCTTCATGCATCTCCCCCTTTCCTCAAGTTTAGCTGCTTGATTAATTTTTTAGATATCTATCTTGCAGGGGAAAAAAAGAAAGAAGGAAAGAAAGAGGCCTAAGAAGGCAGTGGGTTAGAGGAAATACTGATTGTGGACCAGCCAAATCCAGCACTGCTTCACCTGCCAGAGGGTGGGGAGGAAAGTGTCCTTTTTGGTCAGCCCAAGAAGCCCTGTGAGGAGAGGCTGAGGGAGCTGGGGTTGCTTAGCCTGGAGGAGGCTCAGGGGAGACCTTCTTGCTCTCTACAACTCCCTGAAGGGAGGTTGTAGCCAGGTGGGGGTTGGTCTCTTCTCCCAGGCACCCAGCACCAGAACAAGAGGACACAGTCTCAAGCTGTGCCAGGGGAGGTTTAGGCTGGAGGTGAGGAGAAAGTTCTTCCCAGCAAGAGAGATTGGCCATTGGGATGTGCTGCCCAGGGAGGTGGTGGAGTCCCCATCCCTGGAGGTGTTCAAAAAGGCTTGGATGTGGCACTTGGAGCCGTGGTTTGGTTGTCAGGAGGGGCTAGGGATTAGGTCATAGGTTGGACTTGATGATCTCTGAGGTCTGTTCCAGCCTGGTCAGTTCTGTATTCTGAGGGAAATGGTTTGATGGTAGTGGCTTGGGGGTAGTGGGGGAATTGCAAGCTCTAGAGGAGTGGTTGGACCTGTTGATTCTATGATTCTGTGAAAAAAAAACCAAACCACCAACCAACCAACCAATAAAAAACCCAAACCAAACACACAAACCCCCAGACAAACAAAACCCCAAACCAAACAAAAACCCCAAAGAAAAACCCCAAACAAAACAAACAGACAAAACCCCACAAGGACACAAGCAAACAAAAACCCCAACAGAAAGCCCCCAACAGCCCTCAGCCTGCCTTTGGTGTGCTGAAAAGGTGGTGGGAGCTGTTTCAGGGTTCCTTTCCTCTTGCTGGCAGCGGTGTGCCCTGTGGCCTGCCCTCACAGCAGGAGCAGGCAGTGCCAGCCTGTGGGTTGGTTTCTCTCCCCTTGTGGCACGGTTCTGGGGCTTCATGCTGCAGTCTCGCCGTGAGGTGCTGCACTGAAATCGCCCCAGGGGCAACTGTCACACAGAACCGCTCTGGACCTGCTGGGCTGAGTGCTTTCCAGGCTGTGGCTCTTATTACCCAAGCCTCAGTGCCAAAAGCACTCCACTTGTAGTGAACGACTTGGCATGGAAATCTGCCTTCTGGGGAGCTGAGAGGTTCAGCTGCACGCTGCACTGGGGGAAGAAGGCAACAAAAAGGCAGCAGCTAGAGAAACTCTGGGAGGGCTCCTCAAAAAGGATCCAGGGGTGAGGCTCCTGGCAAGGGCAGTCAGGATTTCATAGGGACCCCCAGAGGAGCCCTGGCAGATGCAGCAGCTCAGCCTAACTCTATCCAGGCTGGTTTGGGGGAGGTTTGTTTAGCCTGGTCACAGAGGTGAACTGAGGCTGGGGGTGCTGGGGAGGGTCCTCACTTTCTCCATAGCATCAGCACAGGCATCCATAGAATGGTTTGGGTTGGAAGATCATCTCAAAGATCATCTAGTTCCAAACCATGGGCAGAGTCACCTCCCAGTAGACCAAGCTGCTCAAGGTCTTAGTCATTTATCCCATCTTTGGGATGTGATGAACCTCATAGGATCCCAGGATGTTAGGAGTTGGAAGGGACCTCCCAAGATCCTCAAGTCCAACCCCCTGCCAGAGCAGGAGCATAGACTCCAGCACAGGTCACACAGGAACACATCCAGATGGGGCTGGAAAGGCTCCAGAGAAGGAGACTCCACAACCTCTCTGGGCAGCCTGCTCCAGGGCTCTGCCACCCTCACAGGGCAGAAGCTCCTCCTCATGCTGAGCTGGAACCTCCTGTGCTGCAGTTTCCATCCCTTGCCCCTTGTGCTATCCCAGGGTGCAAGTGAGCAGAGCCTGTCCCCTCCCTCCTGACCCCCAGCCCTCAGATATTGGCTTGGACTTGAGGATCTTTGAAGCTCCCTTCCAGCTCCTAACATCCTGTGATCTCCTATGACCTCCTGAGGCTGCAGTTTCCACCAGCTGGCTGAGAGGTGAGCCAAGTCCTGGTTCTGAACTGTTTCCTTTTTCAGTCTGCCTCACTGGCATCATCTGACTCCGGAGAAGACTGGGATTTAACACTCTCCAGGCCAGCCTGCAGAAACTGAAAAGCCACAACAGTAACCACAGTCCCTGCCTGCTTCCTTCCCAGGAGGAAATGTTGTAGACTGTAATTACTCTGACCTTTAGCTGATGGAATTTGTGGCTTTATAGAGCGATGCCAACATATTCCTGGCTCAGGAAAGCCAGACACGCCTCTCACACCTCCGTGCTGCTCGTTCCAGGTCCCTGTCAATCTCTGTGATGGCTTAAGGGGACACAGCAGGGCAGGAGGGCACTTCATGCCCAGCCTGAGGAGCTCTCCATCACAGGCACCATGTCCCTTCCCATCCACATGCCCCTCACCTGCTCTGGTGTCCCTGCCCAGATGCTACTCTTCCTATTCCCAAATGAAGCAAGGAAGAGGGCTGAACAAACAAACCATCTTTCAACAAACCTTTAGTTTGCTTTCCCCAAGTTCTGGACCGCTCAAGGTCAATAAAATGAGGGCAGGGATGGGGAGGAGAAAGCAAGGCAGAGCAGCCAAATCTTGCTGGTTTAGGCTAGCAGCACAACGTGCAGCCTAAATGCCTGAGATTAATGCCTGCTTTTTAATGAGGTTTTTCAGCCTTTCTTCTTGAAATAGCATTTCTGGTTACTTACAAAGTGACCTACATGGAAGACAAAAGGTTGCACAAGAGGTGAAACGATTCCAAAGACAAAGGACAAAGCCCTACAGCTTGAGAGAGCTCACAGGACATCAGTAGCTGCTGCCTCTCATCAAACCCTTCCCAAATCCTGCCTCAACTTGACCAAAGCAGATTTCTCATCACTACCCTGCTCTTCCAGCACTCACCAACACCCAAAATTCAACATTGAACTGTTTCTAATTCTAGGTCCATCCTCATAGGACACAAGAGTTGCACAGCCACCTCACATGCAGCAGGAAACTCAGTGACATTGCCCTGGGCACCACCACCCTGGGTCAGCAAAGCTCCATCTCAGGGCTTCTAAAGACAGAGGGGTTCTGAATTACCAAGCAGCACTGGGGCATGCCCTGGGCTGCTCATCCAGGTCTCTGAGGCCCCTTGAATCATTCAGTAAGCAACTTATCTGTGCTTTCCTAAGCTGGCGTGAGGAGCAAGAAGCTGCTGCTGGGTGCCTGTTTTCATAGGATCACAGATGTCAGCAGTTGGAAGGGACCTCTGGAGGCCTTCAAGTCCAACCCCCTGCCAGAGCAGGACCAGAGAATCCAGCACAGGTCACACAGGAACACATCCAGATGGGGCTGGCAAGGCTCCAGAGAAGGAGACTCCACAACCTCTCTGGGCAGCCTGCTCCAGGGCTCTGCCACCCTCACAAGGCAGAAGCTCCTCCTCATGCTGAGCTGGAACCTCCTGTGCTGCAGTTTCCATCCATTGCCCCTTGTCCTATCCCAGGGTGCAAGTGAGCAGAGCCTGTCCCCTCCCTCCTGACCCCCAGCCCTCAGCTATTGATAGACACTGATCAGATCCCCTCTCAGCCTTCTCCTCTGCAGACTAAGCAGCCCCAGGGCTCTCAGCCTCTCCTCACAGGGCAGTGCTGCAGTCCCTTCAGCATCCTGGTAGCTCTCTGTTGGACTCTCTCCAGCAGATCCCTGTCCCCCTTGAGCTGGGCAGCCCAGAGCTGGATGCAATATTCCAGGTGAGGTCTCAGCAGGGCAGAGCAGAGGGGCAGGAGAACCTCCCTGGATCTGCTGGACACACTGCTGTGTGGGGGTGGGGGAGAGGTGGCTTGGAGTTGGCACTGCGGTGATGCTCTTAGCTCTGCCAGTGCCACCAGCCAGGTGGGTGTGACAGCATTTGGGCCCTTGCCTCAGTCTAAGAAAGGGAAAAAGCCTTCACCATGATGACCCAGAGCTGCTGGGGTGACACCAGGAGCCTCACTAAGCCAGTGAGGCATCATAAGGCTTGCAGCTGCTTTTCTCCTTTCTTCTCTTGTCCTGTGGACACGGGGTTAGGGGAGGAGGGGGAAAGAGGAGGAAGCTGCTGGTAGCTCCGGGTTTTGTCCAGGGGGGTTCTTGCGCTGTTTATAAATCGTAAATATATGTAAATATTGTCTATTTTGTGCATATTCATTGCATCCCATATTTCCACATTGTAGCTGTGCTTGCAAATACAGCTGCATCTGCTTCCATCTGAGCTGCTCTGGCAGTTTTCTTTTGGGGATATTCTCTCCAAAATAGCTGGTGGGGAGGGGTAATTTCAACCCACCACACGTTCAAGGGGTCCCCCTTCCTATTGGTGGGGGAGGCTGGGTGTGCTGGCTGCCAAGCAAGGCTTAGAGAAGAGGGCTGTAAGTTGGGTGCCTCCTTTCTCAGCCTTTCTCAGCTGTTAATTTACAGCCAAGCTCTTTCTGCTGCTTTAATCCTGCATGACTCAGTTGGCAGTTCCTCCACTCCTTCAGGACAGGCTCACACAGACAGTCACTGTGGTGGTGTGTTTTGTTGGGCTTTGTTTTTCAATAGAGGCTGGTGGACCAGCTGATGATGGACTTCTGTGCTCATGAAGTGAGGTCTCACTTAGAACTGCAGCCCCTGAATGGCCTTTTCCTCCTTCTCCCCTCCCCAGGTGCACGACTTTGCACTATCGCCAGGACCTCCCACCAACCAGTGTCATCATCACCTTCCACAACGAGGCCAGGTCCACCTTGCTCAGGACCATTAGGAGGTAAGAGCTCCTGGTGTGCTGGAAATGCTCTTCCCTTAAAACAGAGCAAAGGGCACAGAGGTTTTCCTGGGCCAAGGCAGAACCTGCCAGCAGCAGGGCTGGACCCTCCTAGCTGTGGTCTCAGCTGGTTTCCAGGAGAAACTGGCATGAAAGCTGTGCTTGGCAAAGGCAGCAGCTGTGCTCCCCTCCAGGGTCTGGCATGGGGTGCTCCTGGGGGAGGTTAGACAGAGTCTGGGATAAGTTTCTATCCAGCTGTGTATCAGTGCTGAGCTGTACCTCTGGTTGCCCCAGTCCTCCAAGGCTGACAGCTATTAACTGCAGAGGTCTGCTCTGGTAGTGCTGGTTGAGGCTCTCCCATCAAACGCCAAGGAAGGCTTGCTGATTAAGAAGCCCAAAGATTGCATATGCAGGGTTTCAAGGATGGTTTCCTTGTTCCTCTGGACACACAGTGGAGGGCACTGGGCGTGTGGCTGTTCCTTCACTTGTGGCTTTGTTCTGGGCTGTAGTGGATAGACTGAAGGCTTTGTTCCCATCAGAGGCTGTGGAAGTCAGTGCTTAATCCCAATGTGTGCCTTGAACCTGCAAGTTCTCTTGTAGGAAGGTTTACTGACCTTTGAGGGGTTTGTCTCCAGGTTTCAGCTGGTGGGTTCCTCTGTAGGGAGCTTGGGTGTGCTCTGCTCTGTAGTACTGAACGTTCCACAGATCACACAATCACAGAATGGGAGGGGTTGGAAGGGACCTCTGGAGATCATCCAGTCCAGCCCCCTGCCAGAGCAGCAGCACCTAGGGCAGGTCACCCAGGAGCACATCCAGATGGGTCCTGAAAGTCTCCAGAGAAGGAGGCTCCACAGCCTCTCTGGCAGCCTGCTCCAGGGCTCCAGCACCCTCACAGCAAAGAAGTTTTTCCTCATGTTGAGGTGGAACCTCCTGTGTTCCAGTTTGTGTCCATTGCCCCTTGTCCTATCAAAGGAAACCACTGCAAAGAGATTGGCAGCCTCTCCTTGACACCCACCCTTCAGATGTTTATGAACATCAATAACATCTCTTTCAGTCTTGTTTTCTCCAGGCTAAACAGCCTCAGGGCTCTCAGCCCTTCCTCATCAGACAGGTGTTCCAGTCCCTTCATCACCCTCACAGCCCTCCCTTGGATACTCTCTATCCCTCCTGAACTGGGGAGCCCAGAACAGGACACAACACACCAGCTGATGCCTCACCAGGGCAGAGCAGAGGGGGAGGAGAACTTCCCTTGACCCGTTGGCCACACTCTTCTTAATGCACCCCAGGATACCCTTGGCCTTCTTGGCCACCAGGGCATGTTGCTCTCTCATGGATAACTTACTGTCCACTAGCACCCCAAGCTCCTTCTCCATGGAGCTACTCTCCAGCAGATCATCCCCTAACTTGGTCTAGTCATGAGGTCTTGGGTGACAGGTTGGACTTGATGATCTTTGAGGTCTCTTCCAACCTCAGTGATACTGTGATACTGTGTTGTGTGGTGTTGTTCCTCCCCAGCTGCAGGACTCTGCACTTACTCTTTTTGAGCCTCATTAAGTTCCCCTTTGCCCAGGTCTCAGCCTGTCCAGGTCTCATGCCCATGTAGTGATGTTTGTTGCCTGCTGCAAGCCTTAGTAGTTAAACCACAGCACCCCCAGGGACCCCCTCCCATTGTTGGTGCTGGTCAGAGTCAGGCTGGCTGGGGAGGTTTCAGCTGTGCCCTGTTCACCCTCGAGTCCTCACTGGGCTCCTGCTTGGAAGCAGCAGACAGGAGTGGCAGGGGTGCCACAAGTGAGTTTGACAGCCCTGAAATTGAATCCCTGCCTTGCTTTCTGTTTCCATGCCCAACCCCATCTCCTTTGCTTCACTCTAAATAATCTGTCCCAGCTTTCTCTCCAGGGTATGTGGATTCCAGCTGTGCAGAGCACTGACCCTTGGTGCTGTGTACCAGCTCCTTGGTCCTGAACCTTCTCTTCTACCTTTACAGTGCCTTGCATGGGTTTGCCGTTCTGCAGACCCCTTTGTGGCAGAGGGGGCCAGGCAAAGCCAAGTGAGGTCCTCTAGCACCTGAGATACAGGATGCTTATAGCCTGAGCAGTGAAGGGACCATAGAATCACAGAATTGTCAGGGCTGGAAGGGACCTCAAGGATCAGCCAGTCCCAACCCCCTGCCATGGGCAGGGACACCTCACACCACAGCAGGTTGCTCACAGCCACATCCAGCCTGGCTGCAAACACCTCCAGGCAGGAGGCTTCCACCACCTCCCTGGGCAACCTGTGCCAGGCTCTCACCACCCTCCTGGGGAACAACTTCTTCCTCACAGCCAATCTCAATCTCCCCATTTCTAGTTTTGCTCCATCCCCCCAGTCCTATCACTCCCTGACACCCTCAAAAGTCCCTCCAAAGCTTTCTTGGAGCCCCCTGCAGATCCGGGAAGGCCACAATGAGGTCTCCTTGGAGCCTTCTCTTCTCCAGCCTGCACAGCCCCAACTCCCTCAGTCTGTCCTCACAGCAGAGCAGCTCCAGCCCTCTGCTCATCCTCGTGGCCCTTCTCTGGACTCCTTCCAGCACCTCCAGATCCTTCCTGTAGTGGGGTCTCCAGAACTGGACACAGAGCTCCAGCTGTGGTCTCAGCAGAGTGGAGCAGAGGGGGAGAATCACCTCCCAAACATAACAGCAGGAGGGATTTTGTTCTTCTTAGACTCTTCCTAGCTGCCTGAGGGCTTTAATGCTCAGTGAGTGCTGAGGCTGAGCTGTGTTTCAGGCTCTGCTCAGTGCCTTGTGCATGGCTCTTGGGGAGGCTGGAAGCACTCTGGCTTGTGAAGCAGAGGCACCAACACGTGTCCTCTGCAGCAGCCCTTACACAAGCCCTGTCAGCAGTGTTAGGGACAGTTTGGTAATGAATGATTTATGTTGTCAGAGCTCTTGAGAAGAGCTGCTGGACTGTGTCAGATCATGGCTGAGTTTAAAAGCCTGATGATCTTTGCACAGAATTATAACAGTGTGTGTGTGTGGAAAGCTGAGTTAATCAAATGCCCACATCTCTGTAAATGATCTCTAGAGAGCAGGAGAGGCTGGGGACATGGGGGGGGGGGGGGGGTGTTCTGGAGGAGTGTATGCTGTGGAGAGGACCTCATTGCTCTCTACAGCTGCCTGACAGGAGGTTGGAGTGAGGCTGGTGTTGGTCTCTTCTCCCTAGTGTCAGCTGATAGGAGGAGAGGAAATGGCCTGAAATTGTGCCAGGGAAGACTTAGGTTGGAGATGAGGGAAAATGTCTTTGCTGCAAGGGTGGTCAGGCACTGGCACAGGCTGCCCAGGGAGGTGGTGGAGTCCCCATGCCCGGAGGTGCTCAGGGGATGTGTGGGGATGGCACTCTGGGACAGTGTTTAGTGGCCACGGTGGTCAGAGGTTGAGGGCTGGACTCAGTGATCTTGGAGGTCTTTCCCAACCAAACCAATTCAATGATTCTGTCATTGTGTAACCAGGCTTCTGAGTGCCTCCAAGTGTCTAGGGCATGGGTGTCCTGAGAAAGGGAAACAGAAGAGGGGAGAAGAGGCCAGGAAGGAGGAGCTCTTGACATTCTTTTTACCTTCTTTACTGTGCAGACAAACTGCCACTGGGTGCTTGTTCCGGCCACTCACTGTCTGAATTACCTTGGGCACATTTCTTACCTCTCCAGGGACTGTTGCACATCTTTCAAGCTCCAGGGCTGGTGACTGTCTCCAAGACGACAGGAATTGGATCTCATAGAGTCACAGCATGGTAGGGCTTGGCAGGGACCTCTGGAGATCATCCAGTCCACCCCTGCTGCCAAAGCAGGATCATAGGCTGGACTTAATGATCTCAGAGGTCTTTTCCAGCCTCAATAATTCTGTGGTTCTGTGATCACTAGAGCAGGTCACACAGGAGCACGTCCAGGTGGGTCTTGGAAGTCTCCAGAGAAGGAGACTTCTCAACATCTGTGGGTTTGCATGAGTAAAGGCAAGGAGAGACGGCAGGAGCAAAAGGAGAGAATAAACAATGCAGTGGCATTAACAGCAACAACAAACCCACAACAATTTCTTCTTTCCTCTTTTCCCTTGCCGTGCTAGCCTGGGCTTAGGAAGGGAATCCAGCTCATTGCCCAGCTCTAGCTGCCCAGCTCCTCCAGAGGGAGAGCTTAATGATGTCCCCAGGGCCTCTGCAGTCACTGGAGGGGAAGGAGCTGCAGATGTACTCCTCATCACCTGGGGCCGTGCAGGATGCTGGGACTCTATGCTTGAGGACAGCTACTCCACGGCTTGCTGATGAGAATACCATCCCCTTTCCTTTGCAGGCCTCAGCATGCTCTCCTGCCCAGAGAGCAGTGCTGGGGAGACAGCTGTGCACCACGGTGTGGTGTGGCATCCATGCTGAGGTCTGCAGGGAGCAGGGCTTGGTGCATGCCCCATGCCTGGAGTGTCCCTGGGAGCAGCATCGAGAGAAAGGGGCTGCAGGCAGCCTGGACTGACCATCAGAGACCACCATGTGTGACCATGTCCAGCGAGGCCATCTGGGGAGCTTGGGGGCTGGCCAGCGCTGGTGCAGGCTGGGCAGGAGGGGGAGCGAGGGAGGCTGTGGTGGTGCTGGCAGCCTGGTGAGCAGAGGGTGAGAGTCCTGTTTGCTCCACTGAGTGGTCTTGATTTATTTATTCTTCCAGCTTGCAGCTGGGGAGCTCAGAATAGGGATCAGGAAAACTTAATTATTTACCTCTTGCTGACAAACCAAAACACATCCTTTTGGCAAAAGCCCTGATGTGAGTGCTACCAACACCCACATCAAATGTTTAGCTGACAGATTAGCAGGGAGAGTGTCATGCCTCTCATTTTTCTGTCCTGGTGAGTAAGGGAAGGGGTGCCCTGCAGAGCCAGTACCTTGCACCTCCCTCTCTTGCTGGGACCTTAGAGCTGCCAGACAGGGAAAGGACAAAGCCACACACCTGAGGAGATAGGGTGAGAGGGAATGGATTGAAGCTTGGGGAGGGTGATTCAGACTGGAGATTAGGAAGAAATTTTTTCCAGTGAGGGTGGTGAGACTCTGGAACAGGCTGCCCAGGGAGGATGTGGATGCCCTCTCCATGGAGGTGTCAAGGCCAGACTGGATGAGACCTTGAGCAACCTGGGCTGGTGGGAGGTGTCCCTGGCCATGGCAGTGGGGGTTGGCACTGGGTGATCTCTAAGGTCCCTTCCAACCCAATCCATTCTATCATTCTATGATTTGGCCAAGAAGGCCAGTGGCATCCTGGCCTGCATCAGGAGCAGTGTGGCCAGCAGCAGCAGGGAGGTCATTCTGCCCTGTGCTCAGCACTGGTTAGGCCACACCTTGAGTCCTGTGTCCAGTTCTGGGCTCCTCAGTTTAGGAAAGATGTTGAGTTGCTGGAAGGTGTCCAGAGAAGGGCAACAAGGCTGGGGAGGGGTCTGGAGCACAGCCCTGTGAGGAGAGCCTGAGGGAGCTGGGGTTGCTTAGCCTAGAGAAGAGGAGGCTCAGGGGAGACCTTCTTGCTCTCTACAACTCCCTGAAGGGAGGTTGTAGCCAGGTGGGGGTTGGTCTCTTCTCCCAGGCAGCCAGCACCAGAACAAGAGGACACAGTCTCAAGCTGTGCCAGGGGAGGTTTAGGCTGGAGGTGAGGAGAAAGTTCTTCCCAGCAAGAGAGATTGGCCATTGGGATGTGCTGCCCAGGGAGGTGGTGGAGTCCCCATCCCTGGAGGTGTTCAGAAAAGGCTTGGATGTGGCACTTGGAGCCATGGTTTGGTTGTCAGGAGGGGTTAGGGATTAGGTCATAGGTTGGACTTGATGATCTCTCAGGTCTTTTCCAGCCTGCTTGCTTCTGTGATTGTTCCAAAAGAGGTTCCCTGGAGGGAATTCCTCCCAGGCATTGAGTTCCACTCTGAGCCCATTTCTGACCCTACAGCCCAGGACAGTGGTTCTGGCACCTGCAAAAGCAGAATCAGTCCCTTTGTGCCCATCTAACCCAAGCTGTTGTAGGAGCAGCTTTCTAACCCAAACTCTTGCATAAATCTAGGAAGCTTCTTCCCTAGGCAGTGGTGGCACCACGTAGAGCCTGGCCAGGAGCGAAGCCAGCCTGATGACAGCAGCAGGGCCAAGGCAGGTGTGGCACAGAAGCTGTGTAATTAGCACTTTGGAGGGTTTGTTTCTCTTGTTTTAATTTATTTTTCTGCCTTGTTTTTTTTTGCTTAAACCCTGGGCTGGTTTTTGTTGGTTGGTTTGCTGTGGGTTCCCCCTTAATTTGCTACCGTCGCTGGCAGCGACGGAGCGCACAGCCCTCCGTGGGCTTTGTACCTTCTGATGTTCAGATGAGAGAACTCGGGAATTTCAAAGAGCTTGGTGGGGATTTGAAAGAATGAAATGTGAAAGCTTGCAGCCTATCAAAGCTCATTATGATTATTCTTGGTGTGATCTCTCTTCTTCCTCTGTAATTAGCCATTTTGGGTCGGTGAAGCAGTTCATTTTGGTGGGCAATTTTTTCCCTTCCCCTCCTCCCCCCTCTCGGTCTGATTTTCAACAGGGTGACCCTGGTCCCTTTCTGACACTGTGTCACCCACCAAACACTCCCAAATGTGTTATTTTTGTTTTAATTTTAAATTTTTCCTCCTAACAAGCCCAAATGTGTTGCCATGGAGAGAATTAATGAGCTTGTGAGCTCCTGAGGAGCCCCACAGACTCCTCTCTAAAGCAGCTGGTATGCTGGGTGATGACTGAAGACAAACCAACCCTTGGTCAGAAGATCTGAACTCCCTGCAAACACTGTGGGTGTCCTGCATGTCAGGAGGACTTTTGCATTGCTACTTCATAGATTTCTAGGACTTTCTCCACTTAGAAGAGGCCTCTGAAGATCATCCAGTCCGACTGTCAACCCAACACCACCATGGTCATTAAACCATGGCTCAAAGTCCCACCCCCACCAGTTCCTTGAACACCCCCGGGATGGGGACTCCACCACCTCCCTGGGCAGCCTGTGCCAGTGCCTGACCACCTTTGCAGAGAAGAAATTGTTCCTAGTATCCAACCTAAACTTCCCCTGGCACGCTTCCAGGCCATTTATTTGGAGAAGAAATGGTTGGATCCAGTGCTTGGCCCTGGCGAGGTAGAAAAGAATCCTAACAGATCGCTGAGGAGGATGAAAGGATCTTATGATGAAAACATCTGGTGAGATCATCATGGAATGGTTTAGGCTGGAAGAGACCTTAGAGATCATCTACTCCATCCTCCTTGCCTTGGGCAGGGACACCTTTCAACTAGACTTGGTTGTCCAAGGCTTTATCCAACCTAGCCTTAAAGATCCCCAGGGAGGAAGCATCCACAACCTCTCTGGGAAACCTATTCCAGAGTCTCAGCTCCCTCCTACTGAAGAACTTCTTCCTGTGATCCAGTCTAGCCCTGCTTTCCCTCAGCTTCAAACCATTCTCCCTTACCCTGTCTCTAGACACCCTCATGAAAAGTCCCTCTGCAGCCTTCCTGCAGGATCCCTTCAGGTATTGGAAGGCAGCTCCAAGCTCCTCCTGGAGTCTTCTCCAGGCTGAACACCCCCAGCCCCCTGAGCCTGTCCTCACAGCAGAGGTGCTCCAGCCCTTGCATCATCTTTGTGGCCCTCCCCTGGACTCCCTCTAAGAGCTCTGTGTCCTCCTCCTGCTGGGCACACCGGAGCTGGATGCAGTGTCTGCTAAATCCACTGAAACAAAGGAAAACCTCAGCATTAGCTTTCCAGGCTACTTCAGCAGCAGATCTGGTCCCGTGGGGTTGAATTAAGCAGCAGCACTTTGTGGGCTAGAGGCACGAGTTTCCATTTCAATATTAACAGGTCCTTCTGGAGATTTAAGGAAGAGAATGTTGTGATCCCTGGCTCAACAGAACTTGAAACCTGTTTTGATTTGTTCACATGCTCCCATCACTGCACTCTATCTACCTAGGTTTGATTTCAGGGGAAAAATGAATCTAAAAATAACAGAGCGAGTTCAAAGCCCTCTAGAATTAATGGTTCTTCTGATTCTCCTGGTGGAAAAGGGAAACAGAAGGCCAGGCATGCACAGGGAAAGAGAAAGCATAGGGAAAAGAAAATCAAAGCTAAGGAAAGGCAAAAGGAACAGAAAAGCTGGCTTTGATTGATTGTTTTGGAGTACTTTTATAGTCTCTGCTGTAATCATAGCATGGCTCAGGCTGGAAGAGACCTTTCATACCACCTGCTCCAAGCGCCCTGCCGTGGGCATGGATACCTCTCGACTAGACTTGGCTGCTCCAGGCTTCATCCAGAATGGCCTTGAACACCCCCAGGGAGGAAGCATCCACAGCCTCGCTGGGCAGTCTGTGCCAGAGTTGCAGCCCCTCCTGCTGAAGAAGTTCTTCCTAAGATCCAGTCTAACCCTGCTATCCCTCAGCTTCAAACCATTCCTCCCTGTCCTGACCCTCAGCAAAGTCCTTCTGCAGCCTTCCTGCAGGACCCCTTCAGGTACTGGAGGGCAGCTCTGAGGTCCCTTTGAGTCTTCTCCAGGCTGAACACCCCCAGCTCCCTCAGCCCATCCTCACAGCAGAGGTACTCCAGCCCTTGCATCATGTTTGTGGCCTCCCCTGGACTCACTCCAGCAGTACTGTGTCCTTATGCTGGGGACACCAGAGCTGGCCACAGCAGAATTTGGTGTCGCTGTTTCACCTTCTCCCCGAGGAGTGCCATGGGGAGAGCTGTTTGTAACCTGTCTTTGGAGCATGGGTGCCTCACTGTGTGGTTACCAGAGCACAGGCAGAAAAAGCCTTGAGGATGTCAATTTGGTGTTGCTGAGGAGCTGATGCAGTGGCTCTTGGCTATGATGGGAAGCAGGCTGGGGTCAGGGCATTGCAGCCTGTGCTGGGCAACTCCTTATGGCTGCATCAATAGCCTTGTGCCTGCCCAGTTTGAGGGCCTGCTAATCACAGAATCACAGGTTGGAAGGGACCTGGAAAAATCATCCAGTCCAACCTCTCTGCCAGAGCAGCATCACCTACGGCAGGCCACACAGGGATGCATCCAGGTGGGTTTGAAATGTCTCCAGAGAAGAAGACTCCATAAAGCTCTCTGGGCAGCCTGTCCCAGGGCTCTGGCACCCTCACAGTGAAAACATTTTGTCTGTGTTCACATGGAATCTCCTCTGCTTCAGCTTGCACCCATTGCCCCTTGTCCTGTTGTTGGGCATCACTGAGGAAGAGCCTGACTCCTCTTGACAGTGAGGGTGGTGAGAGACTGGCACAGGTTGCCCAGGGGGTGGTGGCAGCCTCCTGCCTGGAGGTGTTTGCAGCCAGGCTGGATGTGGCTGTGAGCAACCTGCTGTGGTGTGAGGTGTCCCTGCCCCTGGCAGGGGGTTGGGATTGGATGAGGCTTGAGATCCCTTCCAGCCCTGACAATTCTGTGATTCTATGACTATGAGTCCACTTCTGAGCCTGCAGGCCAGGGCAGTGCTTTTGCTACCTGCAAAATCAGAATCAGTCCCTTTGTGCCTTTCTCTCTGTAGAGCTGAGCCCTGCACTGCGCTTCTGGGGGGCGGCAGCAGGTGCCGCAGGTCCCCCGGCTGCCTTCTGCCTCCTCTCCTCCCTCCAGCAGGTTAGTTATTTATTTTCTTGGCTTTTTCCCTACAAGCCTGCTTCATTCCTGCAGGTCTCACCAAGCTGGGTTTGCAGGCCATCAGCACTCGTTAAATATTCCACTGAGCATGATATTGCTCTCCTGTCCCTCCCTGCTGATGCTGGGCTGCCGTAAGCTGCTGAACTCAGCTCCTGCGTGTGGGCATTGAAAATGAATAAATAACAGCAGCAGACCTATTCATAATAACCATTAGAAACACTTGGCAGGTGGGAACAGCACAGCTGCATTGCTCTCTGTGCCCCAGCAGCAGGAGGGGCCTTCAGACACTTTCTTTCATAGTCACAGAACTGTCATGGCTGGAAGGGACCTCAAGGATCAGCCAGTCCCAACCCCCTGCCATGGGCAGGGACACCTCACACCACAGCAGGTTGCTCACAGCCACATCCAGCCTGGCTGCAAACACCTCCAGGCAGGAGGCTTCCACCACCTCCCTGGGCAACCTGTGCCAGGCTCTCACCACCCTCCTGGGGAACAACTTCTTCCTCACATCCAATCTCAATCTCTCCATTTCTAGTTTTGCTCCATCCCCCCAGTCCTATCCCTGCCTGACACCCTCAAAAGTCCCTCCCCAGCTTGCTTGGAGCCCCCTGCAGATACTGGAAGGCCACAATTAGGTCTCCTGGGAGCCTTCTCCTCTCCAGACTGCACAACCCCAACTCCCTCAGCCTGTCTTCACAGCAGAGCAGCTCCAGCCCTCTGCTCCTCCTCATGGCCCTTCCCTGGCCACACTCCAGCATGCTTTGTGCAGGCTGCTGGCAAAGCTGTGCTGTCTAACCCTGCTTGGTGCAAGTCTGTAGCGGTACTGGGGGCTGCAGCAGTTTCTGCCTGTCAGGATTCCCACTTGAAGTGTTGCTTTTGGGGGATTTCTCTTTCTCCCCACCTCAACCTGAACATGCAAAGCATCTGAAGTGAAGGGGGGGAAATCTTGTCTTCTGCCAAGATCTTGAAAGTGGAGGAGGCAGAGAGTGTGTTTCCAGGACAGGTAATTATTGAGAGTGAAAAAAGAAGGGGAAAAAGGGAGGTGGCAGCCTTGCCCACTTCAGTCTGAGATAAACCTCCTGTTTGCCAGGATTTCTGCTGGGGAAAACAAAGAAAAGGGGAAAAAATGACTCAGAGAAGCAAGCTAAGAAACAAACAAAGCCCCAACAATTCATAACCCCACAAAACCTCCACCAAACCAACACAAGCAGACCCCACCTGACACAAAAGGCATGGAGGGAGGATCCACTGGAAGCATCTGCCTTGTGGTGTCATATTCTCCTTCCAAATGATCCAGCTCCACTCTTTTCCCTCTGGATGGGCACAGGTACTCCAAACCCTATCCTTGCTGGGACAGGCTTGGAGCTCTCTGCTCAAGAATGCTTCATCAGAGAAATGCTGAAGAGGGACAGGGATCTGCTGGAGAGAGTCCAACAGAGAGCTACCAGGATGCTGAAGGGACTGCAGCACTGCCCTGTGAGGAGAGGCTGAGACCCCTGGGGCTGCTAGGTCTGCAGAGGAGAAGGCTGAGAGGGGATCTGATCAATGCCTATCAATATCTGAGGGGTGGGTGTCAAGGGGAGGGGGCCAAGCTCTTTGGGTGGTGCACAGTAACAAGAGAGGGAGCAATGGACACAAACTGGAACAGAGAAGGTTTCAGCTCAACATGAGGAGAAACTTCTTTACAGTGAGGGTGCCAGAGCCCTGGAGCAGGCTGCCCAGGGGGGTTGTGGAGTCTCCTTCTCTGGAGCCTTTCCAGCCCCACCTGGATGCATTCCTGTGAGGACTACCCTTGGTGATGCTGCTCTGGAAGGGGGTTGGACTGAGTGATCTCTGGAGGTCCCTTCCAAACCTGTAGTGTACTGTGGTAGTTCCTGGGCTGTGCTGGCCTGTTTGCTGGGCTGTTGGGCTGGCCAAGCACTGTGATGGTTCTCTCTGTCCTACAGCACTGTGATGGTTCTCTCTGTCCTGCAGCACTGTGATGTTCTCTCTGTCCTGCAGCACTGTGATGTTCTCTCTGTCCTGCAGCACTGTGATGGTTCTCTCTCTGTCCTGCAGCACTGTGATGTTCTCTCTCTGTCCTGCAGCACTGTGATGTTCTCTCTGTCCTGCAGCACTGTGATGGTTCTCTCTGTCCTGCAGCACTGTGATGTTCTCTCTCTGTCCTGCAGCACTGTGATGTTCTCTCTCTGTCCTGCAGCACTGTGATGGTTCTCTCTGTTCTGCAGCACTGTGATGTTCTCTCTCTGTCCTGCAGCACTGTGATGTTCTCTCTGTCCTGCAGCACTGTGATGTTCTCTCTCTGTCCTGCAGCACTGTGATGTTCTCTCTGTCCTGCAGCACTGTGATGTTCTCTCTCTGTCCTGCAGCACTGTGATGTTCTCTCTGTCCTGCAGCACTGTGATGTTCTCTCTCTGTCCTGCAGCGTGCTGAACCGCACCCCAGTGCACCTGGTCCATGAAATCCTGCTGGTGGATGACTTCAGTGACGATCGTAAGTGACCTCTCTCTATGGTTTAAAGCTGGGGGAGGCTCTGATGTGTGCAAGAGAGAAGGGAAGAGTCTGTCAGAGGGGAAGGGGAATCATCAAGGGCTGTAGGTGTGGAGAGCCAAGCCTGCTGTGCTAAGCTTGCCTTGCTGTGTGGAGAGTTCCACACTCCCAACGATCGGACCTGACCTCCTGGAAATAACGCAGGAGAAGTGAGTGGCAAATACCTTTCATGCCCACCAGACCTGAGCCCAGCCTCCTGCCCAGCTGATGTGTTGGAGCCATGGTTTAGTTAGTCATGAGGTCTTGGGTGACAGGTTGGACTTGATGATCTTTGAGGTCTTTTCCAACCTTATCGATTCTGTGATCTGTCTCTCAGCTGCAGCCCTGGCTGGGCACCACTGGAATTGCACAGGGCAATGACAGCCTGGCCCTCCTGATGCATGCCTGTGTTCTGCCTCTGCTCATGATGTGGGCCAGCAGCTCTGATAGAGGTTTTTTTCACCTGTGTAAAGAGGATCTCCTGCCTGGAGTGCCCCTTTCTGAGGGGCATCACAAACAGTGCTGCCTGCTGCAGGCAGCCTGTGTCCCCCTGCCCTTCTCATTCTGGTTAACAGCATGACTGGCATGAAGTCGATTGCTCTGATCTCTGGCAGAAGTCAGCAGCTGAAGCCTTGAGGCTTCCCAGGCAACCACCCCAGATGAGGACCTTGCCCAGTGAGGTGGGCAAGTGGAGGATCAAGGTGTTGGGAGTGAAGTGCTCCAAAAGACAGAGGCATGAAAAGGATGATAAAATGCACCTAGCTGGAGGGATCTGTGGCACTTACATTTCAAGGAGCTGCAAAGCAGGGAGGGAAAGAGGAGCAAAAAAGGGGAAGGGGAAGAAATAAAGTTGTGGGGGGACAAGGGCAGAGAGGTTTAAAAGGAAGCCCAACAAACCCAACCAAAGGATCTGTGCTTTGCTCTGGGATGTCCTCTGGAAGTCCTAAACAGGCACTAGGGACAGATTTCTCAAGCCCCATTTCAACCTATTTGTGCCTCCCTGGGGCCACAAGAGCCAGGGGCAAGGGTTGCAGTGGGGATGGTGAGCTCTGGACCATCTCCAGCACGTGGAGGCCAGGCTAGGTAGGGCTGGGGACCAGCAAAGCAGCTCTGGTGCAGGAAAGGACTGGAGATGCCCTGGTATAGAGCAGTGGTGTCCCGAGGTGGGGGCAGCAAGTGCTTGGGTGTTTGGCTAACCAGACAAAGCTTTTGCCTTGCTGACAGGAGGGGTTTGTGAGAGTGCAGCTTCCCTGCCCAGCACACCCCATGCTGAGGGCTAGGAGGAGGAACCAGGGCTGAGTTTAAACTCCTCTGGCTCCTGGGGCGCCAGGGAGAGGCTGTTTCCTGCCTGAGAGCAGCCCCTCAGCTACTCAAGATCAGCACTTCTCAGCTCTTACATCTCCTCTCCCATGATAGTCTGAGCTTCCTGGCATCTCCTCTGCATACATTTGCATAAAATGCATACATTTGCATAATACACACACGGGCTGGGGTTTTTTCCCCTGCTGCCCAGCCCAAGCCCTTGGTGCCTTCATCTTTGTGCCTGGTGGTGTCTCATTTCTCACCTCTGCCTGCCCTCTGACCTTCACTCACTGGGATGCAGTCATGCTGCACGTGGGCTGCTGTTCTTCCCAGCCACTTCCCATCGTGGGTCTGCAGCCAGCCTCTGCCCCTTCAGCTGCCTTGGTGCCACAGAGCACAGCAGCTCCCTGCCCGAGCTGGCAGGGCTGTGGGTAGGGTGAGGGCTCTCGTGAAGGAAAGCCCTTGGAGGTGTGTGGGGGATGCACAGGGGAGGTGCCTGGCGTGGGACACAAGCCTGTGTGTGTATAGTGCCAGGGAGGAAGAGGCAGAGAAGTGGTGAGAGGCACAAGGGGATTGTGGAGTGGGGAGGTAACAGACCCAGCTCTTGCTGGGAGAAATGTGCCCTAAGGAGGGCTGCTGGGGCTAGAAGCCACATCCCTGGAGATACTCAAGGTTGGGCAGGACAAGGCTCTGAGCAACCTGACCTAGTGGAGGATGTCCCTGCTCACTGCAGGGGGTTGGACTGGATGACCTCTGGAGGTCCTTTCCAGCCCAAACCCTTCTATGGCTCTACAGGATCATCGACAGCAACTGCATGTGGGCTTGCAGGACCTCCCTAGCTCGGTTGTGGGAGGCTGTGAGGTCTGGCTGCTTCATGGAGCTGCTGCCCTGGACATGAGGAACCCTGAGGTGCTCCACAGCATGACCAACCCCTTCTCCTCACTCAGGGCTCGTAGGCCACCTTGGGAGGCCCCTGCCCCACCGTGCAGACACGCAGCAGCTTGTGTGTTGCTTTGCAGCTACCAGAAATGGCCATCTGCATTCCTGTGCCAATACCCTGAGCCCAACTACAGCTCTCTGCTCTAGCTCTAGGCCACCATCCAGCTGCTCCTGGTGTAAACCTGCTGGGGGGGCTGCTCCATGGAAACCGCTGCTCTGCCGGTCCCGGCTGCCGCCGTGCGAGCAGAGGGCTGCCTGCTGTGCCCCAGCAGTGCCCTAACAAAGCCATGAGCCAGTCCACAACGGGTTCCAGATTTCCCCTGGGAGCCCTTCCTGCTGTGGGAGGCAGCACTGAGGGCTGCTGGGTGATATGTCCTCCTTTGTGTTTCTTCCAAGCCGATGACTGCCGCTTGCTGGGCAAGCTCCCCAAGGTGAAGTGCTTGCGGAACGGACGTCGAGAAGGTAAGAGCTGCCTGCCCACCACCCAGCTGGAAGACTCCAGGGGGATGGCACACGTCCAGGGAGTGGGCTAACAGGAAGGTCAGCAGTTCCTGGGGGTGGGGAACCCTGATAAAAGGAGATCTCAGAGAAAACACCCAGCTGGAAGAAATCCTCACAGATCAACCTTCCACCCAGCATGGCAGGGTCAACACTAAACCATGTCCCTAAGCACCTGCTCCACGGGCTGCTTAAACACCTCCAGGGATGGTGACTCCACCACTGCCCTGGGCAGACCATTCCAGTGTTTGAGAACCCTCTCAGTGAAGAAATATTTCCTAGCATCCAGCCTGAACCTCCCTGGCACAGCTTGAAACCATTTCCTCTGCTCCTGTCTCTTGCCACCGAGGAGCAGAGGCTGTCCCTTCCTCGCTCCAACCTCCCTTCAGGGAGCTGTAGAGAGCAATGAGGTCTCCCTCAGCCTCCTCTTCCCCAGACTGAACACCCCCAGCTCCCTCAGCCCCTCCTTGTAGCCCGGGTGCTCCAGGCCCTTCTGCAGCTTTGTTGCCCTTCTCTGGACGTTCTCCATCACCTCAATGTCCTTCCCGGAGTGAGGAGCCCAGAGCTGAACACAGCACTGAAGGTGTGTCCTCCCCAGTGCTGAGCACAGGGGGATGATCACCTCCCTGTTCCTGCTGGCCACAGTGTTCCTAATCCAATATGATCCAGGGCTGGGATCTGAGGTGCATCCTCCCCTCTCTAGCTGCAAGGGAAGGGACTATTAAGATATCCATTGAGGCTCAGATGTAGCTTATTAGCCAGAAAATTAGAGCAGGCAAAACAAAGCCCCAGGTCCTATTTTGAAAGATGTTTGCTCTAATGAAAGAGATGAGATCTGCTCCTGCTGCTCTGGGGGTGGGGGGAGGTGGAGTGGTTCTGGCTTATTTTAATCAATTCCATTTGAAAGCTGAAGAAGGGCTCTCTGGAGGGTCTAGGTGTGTCCTGCTGGGCTGCTGCTGGAAGCTTTTGGAGACATTTGTGGTTGTCCCCCTGCACTCGGCACTGGGGTCAGTTTCTGGCCCCTCACTGCAAGAAAGGACACTGAGGGGCTGGAGAGTGTCCAGAGAAGGGAGGGAAGCTGCTGAAGGGCCTGGAGAACAGGGCAGGGGAGGAGCAGCCGAGGGAGCTGGGGGTGTTTTGTCTGGAGAGGAGGAGGCTGAGGGAGACCTCATTGCTCTTTACAGCTCCCTGAGAGGAGGCTGGAGCAAGGTTGGGCCACCCTTCTCCCAGGTGACAAGTAACAGGACAAGAGGAAATGGCCTTAAGCTGTGCTAGGAGAGGTTGAGATTGGATCTTAGGAATCACTGTTTTCCCCATGATGGATATCAAGCTCTGGAATAGGCTGCCCAGGGAAGTGGTGGAATCACCACCCCTGGGACGATGCCGAGGCCGTGAAGATGTGGTGCTGAAAGAACAGTCTAGTGGTGAGCTGAAAGTGCTGGGTTAGTGACTGGACTTGGTCTTAAAGGTCTCTTCCAGCCAAAGTGATTCTATGATTTTCCCAGCTCCTCACAGCCTGGAGAGGTGCTTCCAAGCCCAACAAAGATGTTTTTTCATGTTGAAAATAGAAGGCAGGAGCCTTGGTCTCTGTCAGGCTGGGGACAGTGAGGGACACAGGGTTTGTCCCTGGATTCTTTCTGTGGATTTCACCTCCCCAAGTCTGCTGTTTAGGGTAGCATAGAACCACGGAACTGTCAGGGCTGGAAGGGGCCTCAAGGCTCATCCAGTCCCAACCCCTGCCATGGGCAGGGACACCTCACACCACAGCAGGTTGCTCACAGCCACATCCAGCCTGGCTGCAAACACCTCCAGGCAGGAGGCTGCCACCACCTCCCTGGGCAGCCTGTGCCAGGCTCTCACCACCCTCCTGGGGAACAACTTCTTCCTCACAGCCAATCTCAATCTCCCCACTTCTAGTTTTGCTCCATCCCCCCAGTCCTATCACTCCCTGACATCCTCAAAAGTCCCTCCCCAGCTTTCTTGGAGCCCCCTGCAGATCCTGGAAGGCCACAATGAGGTCTCCTGGGAGCCTTCTCCTCTCCAGACTGCACAACCCCAACTCTCTCAGTCTGTCTCCATAGCAGAGCAGCTCCAGCCCTCTGCTCATCCTCGTGGCCCTTCTCTGGACACCTTCCAGCCCCTCCAGATCCTTCCTGGCACAGAGGCTCCAGAACTGGACACAATACTCCAGCTGTGGTCTCAGCAGAGTGGAGCAGAGGGGCAGAATCCCCTCCCTGACCTGCTGGCTCTGCTTCTCTTGATGCAGCCCAGGATGGGATTTGCTCTCTGGGCTGCAAGTGCTCACTGATGGCTCCTGGTGAGCTTCTCATCCCCAGCACCCCCAAATCCTCCTCTTCAGGGCTGCTCCCAAGCCAGTCCCTGCCCAGCCTACATCAGTGCTTGGGATTGCCCTGCCCCAGCTGCAGGACCTCATATTTGCTCTTGTTGAACCTCATGACGTTGTCCCGGGCCCAGCTCTGCAGCCTGTGCAGGTCCCTCTGGATGGATCCTTCCCTCCAGCTGTCTGCTGCACCACACAGCTTGGTGTCCTCAGCAACCCTGCTGAGGGTGCACTCAGTGCATCATCCCCAGTGGATGGAAGAGACATGACCTGTGTTAGCAGGAGAGTATGGGCAGTCTCCAGAGGTCTACCACCTCCTTCTCACCCTTTTCTACTGTGTTGTTGAGGTGCATATGTGCTCACCCCTAGCACTGCATGCACCTGGAGGTGTTGATGCTCTTAACTCAGACAGGATTTGAAAATCCAGGCTGCAGGACTGGCCTCACTTAGTAGGTTGCTTAAGCTGTGTCCCCTGGGACCTGAGAAGTTTTGGGGAGGGCAGAGGAGGATCCAGGAGGCTGTGCCTACTCATGAGGGTTTAGATGTTGAAGAGAGAAAGATACAGAAACAACCTCATTGCTGGAGGCAACCTCCAGATTGCTCCAGGCTTCATTCTCCTGCCCCTCTCCCTCCTGCTCAGAGGCTGTTTGTTGGCCCTTTTCCTCTAGGGAGCTCTTCAATGAAGGTCATCGAACACGTCATGGACCAGAAGTGTGGCTGCTCCCCCAATGCTTCCATCTCTCTTCATCTGCCCCCAGCTCTCCTCATCCTACCACTTTTTCTCCTTCATTGAGCAGCTCTGCTCCCCTTGAGCAGCCTGCCTGTCCTCCTGTCTGCCAAACTCTGTCCTCCAGAGCTTGTTTGTGCTCTTACCCTGCAGTTCACTGGAGCATGGACTGCTGGCAGGAGTGTTGCAGAGCTGGCTGGCTCCTGTATAAATAGGCACAGAGCATCTTTAAAAGCAGTGATCCTTTGTCAAGGAGTCCAGTGTAAAGCCCCTGTGTGCAGCTGCTTTCCATGACCTCCATCTCAGTTCAGCTTTCTCTCTCACAAGCGCATGCAGCACATCCATCTCCAGCTCTGAAGGACACTAAATTCACCAGCAGGGCCTTGATGAGCCAAGCAGGCTCAAAGGACCTTGAGAGCCGACCCTCTTTCCTTTGTGGGCAAGGTGTTCCTGTAGAGCTGCAGACCAGCAGTGTTTCCAGGCTGGGGGGAGGGATCTGGGGGACACTGGAGTGGGGAAAGGAAGGGGGACAGCAAGGGAAAGTCATCCTGGTTCTGGCTTGCTGTGATCCCATCCTCAGCTCCCCTGCCTCATGTCTCACTGGCTCTGGTCTGCATTAGATTTATTACCTGCAAGGGGTTACAGAAGCATTTCAGGTCATGTTTTGCCCCAGAAGGTGACAGCAGGAATAATTGCACAAATTAAGGATTGGCATGAATGCCATAAATCATTAATCTAATTGAAGCCATTTATTTGCTTTGGTGACCTTGGGAAGCAGTTTGATGTGCCTTGCAGTGCTGAGGAGGCACCGAACCCAAGCTGTGTTTCATCCAAATGGGGTTTGGAGTGGAGATGTGCAAGTGCAGGAGACAGTGCTGGAGGAGCCCAAGGCCATTGCCCACCCAGCAGGGGGTAGCTGATATGATGTGTCCCCGAGCAGGTCTGATCCGGTCCCGCATCCGAGGGGCAGACGTGGCACAAGCAGGAGTCCTGACCTTCCTGGACAGTCACTGCGAGGTGAACAAGGACTGGCTGCTCCCTCTGCTGCAGAGGATCAAGGAGGTGAGTGCTCTGAAGAGAGCAGGGCCACCCTCAGGGGGCGTCTGGCTAGTGCCCACCTCGGAACACTGGCAGAACACTGGAGCAGGCTGCCCAGGGGCACTGTGGAGTTCTCCCTCTCTGGAGATACTCAAGACCCAGCTGGAAGTGCTCCTGTGTGACCTGCCCTGGGTGATGCTGCTGTGGCAGGGGGTCGGACTGAATGATCTCTCAGGGTCCCTCCCAGTCCCCAGCCTTTTGTGATTCCTTTTCCCTCCCGAGGGGCATGAGAGCAGAGCCTGTTGAGAGCAGAGCCTGTTGTCACCTAGCTGATCTCCTCACCCCGAGCACGGCACTCAGGACAAGATGTAAGCAGGCAAGGAAGTTTATTGTGTTGCACAGCAAGGTTACAAAGTCTGTGTGGAAGCACAGGCGTCGCACCGGCCGCTCCCTGCCGGCGTGTGCGCAATGAAGGTACACAAAACAAGGTTGTAACACACCAACCAGGCGCTGCCGGCTCCTCCGTCAGTTACACGGCGTGTGCGTTCCTCCCCGAGCTGCAGACTGAACATAGCACCTCCAATTCAAACAAAGGCAAACCTGCCCCTGCAGCAGCCAAGGTCTCCCTGCCCACGGCAGGGGCTTTGGAACTAGGTGATCTCCACGGCTTGGACCAGCAATAGCGTGGCCAGCAGCAGTGGGGAAGGGATCATCAAATACTAGGTTTTGGGGTGCTGCAGTGTGTCCAGAGAAAGGCAAGCAAGCTGGGGGAGGGTCTGGAGAACAGGGCTGGTGAGGTGCTGAGAGAGCTGGGGATGTTCGGTCTAGGGAAGAGGAGGCTGAGGGAGACCTCATTGCTCTCTACAGCTCCCTGAAGGGAGGTTGGAACGAGGAAGGGACAGCCTCTACTCCTCGGTGGCAAGAGACAGGAGCAGAGGAAATGGTTTCAAGCTGTGCCAGGGGAGGTTCAGGCTGGATGCTAGGAAATATTTCTTCACTGAGAGGGTTCTCAAACACTGGAATGGTCTGCCCAGGGCAGTGGTAGAGTCACCATCCCTGGAGGTGTTCAAGCAGTCTGTGGAGCTGCTTAGGGACATGGCTTAGTGTTGACCCTGCCGTGCTGGGTGGAAGGTTGGACTGGATGAGTTTTGAGGCCCCTTCCAACCAGATGTTTTTGGTGATTCTGTGACTCAGGAGAGCCAAAGTGTCAAGCACACAAGGACCATGGCACAGCCATGGGTGCAAGATCTGAACACCCTATCCTGTGCTGAAGCACAGCCTGCCAGGCACACACACTCAGCCCCTCTGTGTTCTGATGTGATAACCACCAACTGCATGCAGGCATCTGAGTAAGAAAGCAATGAGCTTTCAGGGTGAAAAGTAGCCAGCAGGTGGAGGGAGGTGATTCTCCCCTTCTACTCCACTCTGATGAGACCACAGCTGGAGCTCTGTGTCCAGTTCTGCAGCCTCTGAGCCAGGAAGGATCTGGAGGTGCTGGAAGGAGTCCAGAGAAGGGCCATGAGGAGGAGCAGAGGGCTGGAGCTGCTCTGCTGTGAACACAGGTTGAAGGAGTTGGAGTTGTTCAGTCTGGAGAAATCTCCAAGACTTATCAGCATATTATCAGCTAATTTAAAGTGACTGCAACAAGCCCTTATCAACACATGAGATCAAAGGGTATTAGTGGGCATGATGATGAGGAAGGCTTTAATAGAATCACAGAACTGTTAGGGCTGGAAGGGACCTCAAGGATCAGCCAGTCCCAACCCCTGCCATGGGCAGGGACACCTCACACCACAGCAGGTTGCTCACAGCCACATCCAGCCTGGCTGCAAACACCTCCAGGCAGGAGGCTTCCACCACCTCCCTGGGCAACCTGTGCCAGTCTCTCACCACCCTCCTGGGGAACAACTTCTTCCTCACATCCAATCTCAATCTCCCCATTTCTAGCTTTGCTCCATCCCCCCCAGTCCTATCCCTCCCTGACACCCTCAAAAGTCCCTCCCCAGCTTTCTTGGAGCCCCCTGCAGATACTGGAAGGCTACAGTTAGGTCTCCTATCATTACCTGACACCCTAATGAGCCCCTTCATAAAGCCCCATCCTCTGGGCTGAAGAGCTGCCCAGCTTCTTCCTAACACCCAGTCTGGATCTACACATTCTGGTTGTTTCCCCTGGAGGTGCCCAAGCACTGTGTGGCCATGGAGGCGTTGGGCTGACTGCTGAACTCAGGGTTCTCTTGGAGAGCTTCTCCAACCTTTGTGACTCTGATTTCCCCAGGCTTGGGGGAAGCTGATAGCTTGGGGAGGATCAGTAGTGGGGAGCTGTGCGTGCCCTGGCTGTGCTGCACCTCCCCTGCACAACCCTCCTGGAGGCTCCAGTGCCAGCCTCAGCACAGCCAGGGGGAGCTCACTTACCTTTGGTGAGAGCCTGACTGAGCCAGAGCCCAGGTCTCTTCTGTCCAGCTGGAGGCTGCTCCTCCTCAGGCACTTGGCTGTCTGCTCCGTCCTGCAGCCCGCTCAGCACCTTGGCAGCTGCTTCGAAGGGGCTGCAGCAAGCCCTCAGGAGTTCCAAGGGTAGCAGTGGGCACGCTGACAAGGAAGGCTTCTAGGAGCCCTTCATGGAGCCCCATCCTCAGCAGCCGAGAGAGCAGCCGGAGGAGCCCAGCCCCAGTGAGGAGCCCCAGCCAGCACCCGTGGAGGGGATTGGAGCAGTCATCAAGCCTAGCCCTAACAACCGGGGGCCACCAGGCCCCCGGCCTTTTGTCACCACCACCATCACCCAGTGTGCACCAGGGGCACTCACCAGAGATGAGAGGAGGATCCTCAGCCCAGAAGGGCTCAGCTTGGGGCTGCTGCCCTTCCTGGGAGGCATTAAATAGGGCAGAGGGTGGGGAGGGCAAAGTGGCCGCCCCTGGGGTGGGAGGAGACTGCAGCAGAGCCCAGGTGCCCTGGGTTTGAGGGGAAAAAGGGGGAAATTGGGGTGGGTGGGGCGGCAAAGGGGCATGGTGTGAAACCAGTGCTCTGGAGACAGACTGGAGGTTAAAATCCCATTCAGGTGTGAGCTGTCGACTTGCAGGGATTGCTGGGTGCTTCATGTGGCTGCTGCCAGGATGTTCCACTCCTCCTGGAGAGCAGAGAATTCACTGACAGCCCCAACAGGCTTTTGAGAGGCCAATGATAAGTTCAATGAACAAACCCCACACAGCTTCTGCTAAGGAGGTGATTGGGTACAGTCAGCACAGCTCCCCCAGGGACAGGTCCTGCCTGGCAAACCTGGTGGCCTTCTGTGACAAGGTCACAACATCAATAGATGAAGGCTGAGCATCTGACCTCATTTACATGGACCTGAGCAAAGCCTTTGACACTGTCCCACAGCACATCCTGGTCTCCAGCCTGGTGCAGGATGGGGTCCATGGAAGGACCATTCAGTGGATACAGAACTGGCCTGAGGGCCATACCCATGGGCTGGCTGCCAATGGGTCCATGTCCAAGTGGAGTCGCTCAGGGGTCAGTCCTGGGACCAGTCTTGTTCAGCATCTTTGTTGGTCTCATGGACAATGGCCTTGAGTGCACCCTCAGCAGGGCTGCTGAGGACACCAAGCTGTGTGGTGCAGCAGACAGCTGGAGGGAAGGATCCATCCAGAGGGACCTGCACAGGCTGCAGAGCTGGGCCCGGGACAACCTCATGAGGTTCAACAAGAGCAAATATGAGGTCCTGCAGCTGGGGCAGGGCAACCCTGGGCGCTGATGTAGGCTGGGCAGGGACTGGCTTGAGAGCAGCCCTGAAGAGGAGGATTTGGGGGTGCTGGGGATGAGAAGCTCACCAGGAGCCATCAGTGAGCACTTGCAGCCCAGAGAGCAAATCCCATCCTGGGCTGCATCAAGAGAAGCAGAGCCAGCAGGTCAGGGAGGGGATTCTGCCCCTCTGCTCCACTCTGCTGAGACCACAGCTGGAGTATTGTGTCCAGTTCTGGAGCCTCTGTGCCAGGAAGGATCTGGAGGGGCTGGAAGGTGTCCAGAGAAGGGCCACGAGGATGAGCAGAGGGCTGGAGCTGCTCTGCTATGGAGACAGACTGAGAGAGTTGGGGTTGTGCAGTCTGGAGAGGAGAAGACTCTGAGGAGACCTCATTGTGGCCTTCCAGGATCTGCAGGGGGCTCCAAGAAAGCTGGGGAGGGACTTCTGAGGGTGTCAGGGAGTGATAGGACTGGAGGGATGGAGCAAAACTAGAGATGGATAGATTCAGATTGCACGTGAGGAAGAAGTTGTTCCCCAGGAGGGTGGTGAGAGCCTGGCACAGGTTGCCCAGGGAGGTGGTGGAAGCCTCCTGCCTGGAGGTGTTTGCAGCCAGGCTGGATGTGGCTGTGAGCAACCTGCTGTGGTGTGAGGTGTCCCTGCCCATGGCAGGGGGTTGGGACTGGATGAGCCTTGAAGCCCCTTCCAAGCCTGGCAGTTCTGTGGTTCTGTGTAAAGTGACTGTGCTGGTCTTGCCGCAGCAGGAGCCAGGTGGGGTTGTCTCCTTGCCTGGAGGAGCAGGGGGTGCAGCAGATGCCTCCCAGGGCAGTGAGGCACTGCGTGGCCAGCCCCGGGGAGTGGTGACCGGGCAGCAGCTGGACAGCGCTGCAGCAGAGGTTTGAACTGGGCTGCTGCAGAAGGCTGGGTGCTGATGATTTAAGGCGGTGACGGCTCCTTGAACAGGGGCCGAATTTAATTTCATGCAAATTAAGTGCTAATAAATTGATTTAATAGGGTTTAAATTCTGCTGATTTGGGAGCACACAGTGACAGCCGCCCCGGGTGACGGTTCTCACCAGGCAGCGTGCAGGCAGCCTCCCAGCCCCTTGGTGCTCCAGGGAAAGGGAGATGGGTGTTGGTGACCTGCTGGAATGGTGCAGGGGGTGAAGCCCTCAGCTCCAGTGTGGAGAAGAAGAGCAGAGTTAGATCAGAGGTCAGGAACAAGTTGTGCACCAGGAGGGTGGTGAAATGCTGCAACAGGTTGCCCAGAGAGGTAGCCCAGGGAGGTAGCTGAGGCCTCATCCTTGGGGATATTCAAGGTGAGGCTGGACAGGGCTCTGGGCAATCTGATCTGGTTGAGGATGCCCCTGACCCCTGCAGAGGAAGTTGGATTAAATGACCTTTGGAGGTCCTTTCCAACCCAAACCATTCTGTGATTCTAGGGTTCTGTTCTCCTCTGGTTCTCCCATCCTGTGGTTCTCCCATCCTCTCACCCTCTCATCCTCTCACCCTCTCATTCTGTGCTATGGTCCTTTCTTGTTGCTGTGCCTCGTCCCCCTCCCTTTGCTGCACCTCTGGCCCCTGAGTGCTGCCATTCATTACTCAGTCATTTTAAAGCTAATGAATTTTGTTGCAGCAAGGGCAAGCTGAGCTGGTGGGCCATGGAGGGACCTGTTGGCCTGGTGTTCATGGTGCCCTCATCCAAGGCATTCTGGTTTTCACACCTGCCTCTCTGCCAGGTGGAGTTCTGGCAGGACAGGGAAGTCATTCTGCCCTGTGCTCAGCACTGGTTAGGCCACACCTTGAGTCATAGAATCACAGAATCAATAAGGTTGGAAAAGACCTCAAAGATCATCAAGTCCAACCTGTCACCCAACACCTCATGACTACTAGACCATGGCACCAAGTGCCACATCCAATCCCCTGTGTCCTGTGTCCAGTTCTGGGTTTCTCAATTTAAGAAGGACATTGAGACTCTTGAAGGTGTCCAGAGAAGGGCAACAAAGCTGGGGAGGGGTCTGGAGCCCAGCTCTGTGAGGAGAGGCTGAGGGAGCTGGGGTTGCTTAGGCTGGAGAAGAGGAGGCTCAGGGGAGACCTCATTGCTCTCTACAACTCCCTGCAGGGAGGTTGTAGCCAGGTGGGGGTTGGTCTCTTCTCCCAGGCACCCAGCACCAGAACAAGAGGACACAGTCTCAAGCTGTGCCAGGGGAGGTTTAGGCTGGAGGGAGGAGAAAGTTCTTCCCAGCAAGAGAGATTGGCCACTGGGATGTGCTGCCCAGGGAGGTGGTGGAGTCACCATCCCTGGAGGTGTTTAAAAAGAGCCTGGAAGAGGCACTTGGTGCCATGGTTTATTGATTAGGTGGTGTTGGGTGATAGGTTGGACTCGATGATCTCTGAGGTCTTTTCCAGCCTGGTCAGTTCTGTGGCTCTGTGAGAAGGGCAGTGGTGGTAGCAGGAAGGGGCAGGCAGAGCTGTGCCCCACGTTCAGTGCCCATGGGGTGGGGGAATGTAGGTGCCAGGTGTGATGCTGCTGTAGGAGTTTCACTGCATCATGGGCTGAATATAGCATCAAATATAGGTCACCTCCACGAACTTCTTTTTATTGTGCTCTTCTGGGTTCCAGCTTTCTGCAGCTGGAAGTAGGGCAGTCTGCAGGCTTGCACTGCTGCTGCTTGTGCTGCTCTTACCCTGCCCAGTGTCTGGCAGCACAGGCAGGGAGGGAGACTTACTATGAAGAGCACTGAGGACATGCAAAGCAAGTGAAGTCCTGCTTGACTGCTTTGCAGCTCCTCACAGAAGCTGCTGGCTGAGTGAGGGCCTCGGGGATGCTTGGGTTCCTCCTTTCCATCAGGGTTAAAATATTGATCAGCGAAGTGTACGAAGTGTGACTGCTGCCACCTTCAGGCTGTGCTGCAGAGGAGACTTCCCTGTCCCACCACCTCCAGGAGCATTAGCTGCCCAGGAAAACCACTTCCTTACCAGGTTGCTCAAAGGAGCTCTCAGATTTGAGCCATTTCAACTGAAGCTTCAAGCAAAGGAGAAGCAAGTGTCTCTTGCCACCACCAGCCATCCCAGACATTGCTGTCTCTGATTCTCATGGGCAGAGCAGCTCCTCCTTCAGCTTCCCATGGTGAAAAATGCTGGGCCCTATATGTCGCACAATGCCACCCCCATGGACACATGGGAAGTTGCCCCTGGAGCACCACTTTGAACTTCCTCTCCTTCTACTCTGCTCTGGTGAGACCACACCTGGAGTACCGTGTCCAGTTCTGGGCTCCCCAGGTGAAGAGGGACAGGGAACTCCTGGAGAGAGTCCAACAGAGGATTAGGAGGGTGATGAAGAGACTGGAACATCTGTGTGATGAGGAAGGCTTCAGAGATCTGAGGCTGCTTAGTCTGGAGAAGAGGCTGAGAGGGGATGTGATCAACATCTGTCTGAAGGGTGAGTGTCAAGAAGGATGTGCCAGTCTCTCTTCACTGTTGTCCTGTGAGAGGACACACACTGGAACACAGGAAGCTCCACCTCAACAGGAGGAAAAACTTCTTTGCTGTGCTTGTGCTGCAGCCCTGGAGCAGGCTGCCAGAGAGGCTGTGGAGCCTCCTCTGCAGACTCCCAGGACCCATCTGGATGTGTTCCTGTGTGAACTGCCCTGGGTGATGCTGCTTTGGCAGGGGGGTTGAACTGGATGATCTTCAGAGGTCCCTTTCAACCCCTACCATTCTATGATTCCCCAGCAGTGGGTGGCAGCCCTCCCTGTGCCCACACTTGCTGTGGTCAGTGCATGCCAGCATGTGGGCTAGGGAACAAGCAGGACAGAAAGTCTAAAGGCAAGTCAAGGGATGTGGGGAGAAGGGGGAGGTTCTAGGGGGTCTAGGACCTCTGGGGGTTGCTTAGCCTGGAGGAGGCTCAGGGGAGACCTTCTTGCTCTCTACAACTCCCTGAAGGGAGGTTGTAGCCAGGTGGGCGTTGGTCTCTTCTCCCAGGCACCCAGCACCAGAACAAGAGGACACAGTCTCAAGCTGTGCCAGGGGAGGTTTAGGCTGGAGGGGAGGAGAAAGTTCTTCCCAGCAAGAGAGATTGGCCATTGGGATGTGCTGCCCAGGGAGGTGGTGGAGTCCCCATCCCTGGAGGTGTTTAAAAAGAGCCTGGATGAGGCACTTGGAGCCATGGTTTATTGATTAGGTGGTATTGGGTGATAGGTTGGACTCAACTGTCTCAAAGGTCTTTTACAACCTGGGTGATTCTGTATTCTGTACAGCAACTCAGCAATCTTGCTCTGGAATTGGGTTTGCAGATGGCAGTGGGATGAACCAGTGGAAGGTGACCTCCCAGATCCAGCTCAAGCATCTCCCTCAGTTTGATGCTCTCTTTGGACAAGGGGAGGCAGATAAGGGGCAGCCCAGACCTCTTGCCTTGCTTGTGGCTGCTGTGGTGACAGAGGAGCAGCTGTGGCCCTTGTTGACCATGACAAGTTCTTGATGGAGAGGTTGGGAGACAAGCTGCGGTCAAGGTGCTATAACAATAATGAGATGTCTTCAGGAACATTTTCAGAGTTCCCTCCTGTTGGTTTTCATTCCATAACTGGGTCTCTTTGGAGAAACCCATTCTCAGGTGTTTGAGATCCTCACCTGCAAAAGGATTGAGGGTTTGGGTGGTGTTGTTAACGTGCCCTGGCAGGGGAGGTATAAAAGCCCAGACAGGTGAAGCTGGTGCTCAGCCCGGAACAAACCGTAGCAGCAGTGCTGTGCTCTTGAGCTTGCTGGGCTCTTCTGCTGAGGGTCAGAGAGACCTTCATGAATGCTAAGGAGAAATGTCCCCATGGCATGGCAGGGAGAAGGCTGCAGTGCTGAAAGCTGCTAGCACACTGCAGGAGTCATAGAATAGTTTCGGTTTAAGACCTTTAAGATCATCGACTCCTACCACTCTCTAGCTCTGCCAAGGCTGCTGCTTAAACCATGTCCCTCAGCACCACATCTCTGTCTCTCTGAAACACCTCCAGGGATGGGGATTCAACCAGCTCCCTGGGAAGCCCTTTCAGTGAAGATGTTTCTTCTAATACAGGCTTAATTTAGGATAGTTTCCAGCCTCACCTTTATGGCAGCCATCTCAAGACTGCTAACTGCTAGAAGTAAGCTCCTGTGCCTGGTGGTGCTGCCACAACAAACACAGACAGGAGGGGAAGGGGCTTTCCTTGCAAGAAGTTGTGCTGTGCAATGAGCAGGGGGTGTGGAGCCAGAAGAGGAGGTGAGTGTGGGCTAGTTCGAAGTACTCACCAGTCAGATGCTTGAGGAGAAAGTTTTAAATGACTGGATAGTAGAAGCCTCATCCCTGGAGGTGTTCAGGGCCAGGCTGGAAGTGGCTGTGAGCAACCTGCTGGGGTGTGAGGTGTCCCTGCCTATGGCAGGGGGTTGGGACTGGGTGATCCTTGAGGTCCCTTCCAACCCTAACAGTTCTATGATTCTATTCCCTGCAGTGTGCAGCAGGCAGACCAGGGAGATGCTTTGCTTAAAACCTTTCCCCTACCCTCGGGCAGATACAGACTGCTTGGGCGTGTGGAGCTGTGGCAGTCTGAGGGACACTGTGCAGCAGCCGCTCTGCGGGGCTGGAAAGGCTCATCCTGCCAGGGCGTGCCTGGAGCTCCTCCACGCCTTCAGGTTGTTATGGAAATGCCAAGCCTTTGTCATGCTCGTTTGGAAAGCCTCAGCTCCGCTCCAGCTCCCAGCTCGGGTCCTTTGGTTACTCTTCCTACAGCTGCACTTGAATACTTCTTTGTTTGGACTGATTTCTAAACCCTAAGTCTTCTCCAGCCCCCTGTGTGCGCTCAGGCTGCTTCCCTTGGCTGGCTGTGAAACACGATTTGATCTGGGGAGGGGAGAAGCTTCGGGTTTGAGTTATAATTGGAGTTTGGGGCTTTTGAAAGGGAAAAGGGAGATAAGAGACCAAAGCTGTTGGAGTCTCTTCCTCCTGCAGCACTTTTTTTCTTCTTAACTCTTTGTACAATCTCTTTGCCCGTAACAAGATGTTAATTGAGTCACCACCAAGATAGTCAAGATAATGCAGATGATTCATTTGTTAACCCTCTCACACCTTGGACAAAATTGTCACTGTGTCCCAGAGGTCTGAGCACCTGGAGTGCTGCAACCAGCTCTGGAGCCCTCAACACAGGGAGGACACGGACCTGATGGAGCAGGTCCAGAGGAGGGCCATGAAAATGATCAGGTGCCTGGAAGACCTCTCCTGTGAAGTCAGGCTGAGGGAGCTGGGGGTGTTCAGCCTGGAGAAGGCTCCAGGGAGACCTAATGGCAGCCTGCCAGGACCTGAAGGGGGCTACAAGAAGGCTGCAGAGGGACTGTTTGCAAAGGCCTGCAGTGACAGGATGAGAGCCAATGGTTTGAAATGAGAGCAGAGCAGATTTAGGTTGGATGTTAGGAACAAGTTCTGCACCAGGAGGGTGGTGGAACACTGAAGCAGATTGCCCAGAGGGGTATTTTGAGGGCCCATCCCTGGAAATATTCAAGGTCAGGCTCGAAAAGGCTCTGAGCCACCTGATGTAGTGGAGGATGCTCCTGCTGACTGCAGAGGGGTTGGATTAGATAACTTTTGGAGGTCCCTTCCAACCTAAACCGTTGTGTGACTGAATGTCTTCCTGTGTGGCTGGCTGTGGGGGTTGGTCTCTTCCCCCTACTGTCAGGTGATAAGAGGAGAGGAAATGGCCTGAAATTGTGCCAGGAGAGGTTTTGTTTGGAGATTAGGAAAAATGTCTTTGCTGCAGGAGTGGTCAGGGACTGGCACAGGCTGCCCAGGGAGGTGCTGGAGTCCCCATCCCTGGAGGTGTTCAAGAAACCTGTGGCCATGGCACCTGGGGACAGGGTTTAATGGCTATGGTGGTGCTGAGTTGATAGCTGGAGTTAATGATCTTGGAGACTTTTCCAGCAGTTCTGTGATTCTGAAACCCAGTGAGAAGTATTTAGGAGAGGTGGAAGGGGAACATGTCAGTGAATGGATGGGGGGCAGCCCGAGCTTTGTGTCCAGCTCAGTGCTGAGCACATGCACAGCCTGTGGAGGGAGAGACGGGGGGTGAAGCCAAAGCTGGTGAGATGCTGCCTCAGCAGCCCGTTCCTCCTTCCCAGGAGAGACGCTGCCTGCCTTCCCAGGCTCCCAGCAATGTCTCTGCCACTTGGTGCTGCTGCTGTTAATTCCTTGGTTGGACTGAGGGCTTCAGGAGGTGAAGGTGGTGATAGACACTGGTCCATGATATGAGGAGAGACTGAGGGAGCTGGGTCCCTCTGGCTTGGAAGAGATTGAGAGGTGACCTCATTCCTGTTGATCAAGATGTGCAGGGTGAGTGCCCAGAGGCTGGAGCCAGGCTCTGCTGGGGGATGCCCAGTGCCAGCACAAGGGGCAGTGGTGGAAGCTGAGGCAGGGGAAGTTCCATGGAAACAGGAGGAAAATGTTTTCCCTGTGAGGGTGACAGAGCCCTGGCACAGGCTGCCCAGGGGGTTGTGGAGGGTCCCTCTCTGGAGATATTGAAGACCTGCCTGGATGTGTTGCTGTGTGACGTGTTCTAGGTGATGCTGCTCTGGACTGGATGATCTCTCAAGGTCCCTTCCAGCCCCTCACATTCTGTGATTCTGTGATCACCCCCAAACCCTCACCCTCTTCAATGTGCTCCTGTAGATGGCATTTTGCCACTTGTCCCACAGATTTCCAGCTACTTGGTGTCTCCAGGAGTTTAGAGCACCCCTTGGCCAGTTTGAGCAGCAGGGCCTGAAGTCATGGCTCATTTCTCCTCTGCTTTCCAGGATCCCACCCGCGTGGTCAGCCCCATTATTGACATCATCAACTTGGACACTTTTGCCTACGTGGCAGCTTCATCAGACCTCAGAGGGGGTAAGTCCAAGCCACAGGCTGCCTTGTGGGTGTCCATCCTGTGGTGTGAAGCTGCAGTGGCACGGGGAGCTGGTGGCTCCTGCTCTCTTGCACAGAGCACGCTGGCAGCGCTGCGTGCTCCCCGTGGGATGCTTTCAGGCTGCGTCAGAGACAGGTGAGCATGGCCTGGGGAATGCTGTTTGCTACAGTGGATGGAGGCAGGCAAGCAGCAAAGAAGGGTCATGGGGGAGCCACCCTTGGCAGCACTGAAAGCTGGGCTGCTGACAAGAGGAGATGGAGGATATCTAGGCAACAAATGGAGGATGTCACTGGGGCCCTTATTAGCGTGCCTGTGCACGGTGGAGCAGGCAGTGGCCACGAGTGTGCATGTCCCTGTGAACAGGGGGACAAAGTGAGGCTGCAGCAGCAGATTTCATCCTGACCTTCCCTGCCTTTGGAGTGTTTGACCTTGCCATTGTCATGCAATGTGGTGTTCCTGGTCCCTAGGCAGTAGGAAAATATTAGTCATTAGACCGTAGAATCACAGAACTGTCAGGGCTGGAAGGGACCTCAAGGATCAGCCAGTCCCAACCCCCTGCCATGGGCAGGGACACCTCACACCACAGCAGGTTGCTCACAGCCACATCCAGCCTGGCTGAAAACACCTCCAGGCAGGAGGCTTCCACCACCTCCCTGGGCAACCTGTGCCAGGCTCTCACCCCCTCCTGGGGAACAACTTCTTCCTCACAGCCAATCTCAATCTCCCCACTTCTAGTTTTGCTCCATCCCCCCAGTCCTATCACTCCCTGACACCTCAGAAGTCCCTCCCCAGCTTTCTTGGAGCCCCCTGCAGATACTGGAAGGCCACAATTAGGTCTCCTGGAAGCCTTCTCTTCTCCAGCCTGCACAGCCCCAACTCTCTCAGTCTGTCCTCAGAGCAGAGCAGCTCCAGCCCTCTGCTCATCCTCATGGCCCTTCTCTGGACACCTTCCAGCCCCTCCAGATCCTTCCTGGCACAGAGGCTCCAGAACTGGACACAGAGCTCCAGCTGTGGTCTCAGCAGAGCAGAGCAGAGCAGAGCAGAGCAGAGGGGGAGAATCACCTCCCTGACCTGCTAGCTGTGCTATTGTTCTCCCAAACCCTGCATCTCCAAGGCTTCTCATTTGAAAGTGGGGGAAATAGTCCATCAAGCATGTCTTCTGCAGCCCATATTGCCTCCTCATGCACACCCATTTCTGATTTCCCCATGGTACTTCTCTCCTTTGCTTTAGGTTTTGACTGGAGCCTGCATTTCAAGTGGGAGCAGCTTTCCCCAGAGCAGAAAGTCAAACGACTGGATCCCACCGAGCCCATTAAGTAAGTCAAGAGGGGGAAGGAGGCACTCCTGAAACACAGGCTGTGACAGGCATCTCCTCTGACCTCAGCTGTGTCACTGCAACATGGCAGTGGGATATTCCCTCCAGCACAGCTCTGAGCTGATACCTGTGCCCAGCACCTGCCTAGCCTGAGTTTTGCAGTGCAGCTTCACCTCCCAACACTGAAGGCTGAGGGTGCTACAGAGACAGAAGGGGTGTGTGTAGGGTTGGAATCATGGAACTGTCAGGGTTGGAAAGGACCTCAAGGATCATCCAGTTCCAGCCCCCTGCCATGGGCAGGGACACCTCACACCACAGCAGGTTGCTCACAGCCACATCCAGCCTGGCTGCAAACACCTCCAGGCAGGAGGCTTCCACCACCTCCCTGGGCAACCTGTGCCAGGCTCTCACCACCCTCATGGGGAACAACTTCTTCCTCACATCCAATCTCAATCTCCCCATTTCTAGTTTTGCTCCATCCCCCCCAGTCTTATCACTCCCTGACACCCTCAGAAGTCCCTCCCCAGCTTTCTTGGAGCCCCCTTCAGTTCAGATCCTGGAAGGCCACAATTAGGTCTCCTTGGAGCTTTCTCGTCTCCAGACTGAACAGCCCCAACTCTCTGTCTGTCTCCATAGCAGAGGAGCTGTTTTGGTAGTGCTGAGGAGAGTGAATCTGCTTAGGGGAAAGCTCAGTGCTCAGACTCGTGCCTCTCTCAGCTATCACTTCAAATGAAGGCAGCATCTCAGCCCACTGGACAAAAAGTTGGAGTCTGGTGCAGCCTTCCCAGCTCAGCACTGAGCTTCCAGACCATGCTCTGAAGGCTCATCAGAAATTCAAGATGTACAGAGAGATAACAGAACTGAGCAGGAGAGATGCCATCTGTCCCCATCTGTCCTCGTGCTGTGGGATGGAAGGAGTCCTTCCTTCTGCTGAACAGACCTCTCCTGGCAGCAAGCCTAGCGCTGGTGTCTGCCTGCCCCCAGCTGCGAGTCGCCGCGCCGTGGGGAGCACCAGCTGCTGGAGGAAGGTCTCAGGGGAGCAAAGTCCTGCTTCTCCTGAGGATACTGTTAGCAACAGAGCTCCTTGCTGGCTTTCCAAAGGCACACCTGGTGTTCACACAGTGTTAGAGGTTGGAAGGGACCTCCAGAGATCATCTGGTCCAAGCCCCTGCCACAGGTAGGATCACCCAGGGTAGTCCTCACAGGACTGCATCCAGGTGGGGTTGGAAAGTCTCCAGAGGAGACTCCACAACTCCCCGGGCAGCCTGCTCCAGGGCTCTGTCACCCTCAGTGTAAAGAAACTCCTCATGTTGAGCTGAAACCTTCTATAATCAAGTGTTTGTCCATTGTCCTTCTCTTACAACTGTGCACACTGAAAAGATCTTGGCCCCCTCCTCTTGCCCCCCACCCCTCCTGGGTGTTCTTATCACAGAGCTCATCACAGAGTCAACCAAGTCCAACCTATCACCCAACACCTCCTGACAACCAAACCATGGCTCCAAGTGCCACATCCAAGCCTTTCTTGAGCACCTCCAGGGATGGTGACTCCACCACCTCCCTGGGCAGCACATCCCAGTGGCCAATCTCTCTTGCTGGGAAGAACTTTCTCCTCCCCTCCAGCCTAAACCTCCCCTGGCACAGCTTGAGACTGTGTCCTCTTGTTCTGGTGCTGCTTGCCTGGGAGAAGAGACCAACCCCCACCTCCTTCAGGGAGTTGCAGAGAGCAAGAAGGTCTCCCCTGAGCCTCCTCTTCTCCAGGCTAAGCAACCCCAGCTCCCTCAGGCTCTCCTCACAGGGCTGTGCCCCAGACCCCTCCCCAGCCTTGTTGCCCTTCTCTGGACACCTTCCAGCAACTCAACATCTTTCCTAAACTGAGGAGCCCAGAACTGGACACAGGACTCAAGGTGTGGCCTAACCAGTGCTGAGCACAGGGCAGAATCACCTCCCTGCTCCTGCTGGCCACACTGTCCCTGATGCAGGCCAGGATGCCATTTGCCTTCTTGGCCCCCTGGGCACACTGCTGGCTCGTGTTCAGCTGTTGTCAACCACTACCCCCAGGTCCCTCTCTGCCTGGCTGCTCTCAGCCACGCTGTCCCCAGCCTGTAGCACTGCATGGGGTTGCTGTGGCCAAAGTCAGAACCATGTTCTGCCATGTAGGGCACTGTGGAAGCCAGCCTGGGCACAGCAGCCACCCCAGCTTCTCCCAAGCCTACACTAAGGCATCTACCCTGTCTGCAACTGAATGGAGATGGGACTTGTGCCAGCAAGTCTCCTCCAGCTATCCCCTGGGCCTGCCTTCCCCTCCTCCACAGGCTCTCCCTGCCTGCTTTTCGTGGCTGATCTGCAGAGTGAAAAATAACTCTGTTTTGAAATCACCATCGCACAGCCAGCCATGGCTGTTAAAAAGCCCTTCCGGATTGGCTCTGCCTTCCTCTCCCCGGTGGAGTGGTCTCTTAATGGGGCTGGCTGCAGGCAAAGAGCCCTTCTGAGCGAACAACCCCCCCCCGAGCGCTAAGTGCCTTTGTGATGCCGAAGCCTGCAATCAGGGCTGCGAGCCTGGGGCCCGGGGGAGCTGTGCCTTAGCCTGGTCATTAAGTGCCAGGCAGTTCGCTGACTGACAGCAAAACAATCCCGAGGCAAGCCGAGAGAAAGGCTCTGAGGCTTTTTCCCTTTGAGAAGGTGTGGTGTCCTTTGGTGAGCAGGAGATGCAGAGGTGTCCTGGCAGCTGCCCCGGGCACAAAAGACAGAGGATTTTACCCCAGAAGGGGTAAAATAAAAACATTCCCAAAGAAATGGAGGTGAAAGGGAAAATACTGGAGCAGGCTGCTCAGGGGCTTGGGGAGTCTCCCTCCTGGAGATATTCCAGACCTGCACAGCAGGAAATCACTTTGCCAGCCGAGGTTGCAGGAGGCTGTAGGCTCCCTCACAAACCAAGAGGGGTAACAGTTGTCATGCTGGGAGCAGAAAGGAGGGGGAGAGAGGGAGAATGGGCTGTGACCTCCTCTCTGGAGACATTCAAGAGCAGCTGCTCATACCAAACTGGGAGGCTTGGCTGATAGCCTGAAGGCTCAGAGGCCATTTAGTGAGACCTGGACAGGCTGAGAGCTGGGCAGAGAGGAGCCTCAGGAGGCTCAATAAGGAGAAGTGCAGAGCCCTTCCCCTGGGCAGGAAGAATAAACTGCAGCAGTACAGGTTAGGAGGTGATCTGCTGGAGAGCAGCCCTGTGGAGAAGGACCTGGGAGTGCTGGTGGAGAGCAAATCATCCATGGGACAGCAATGTGCCCTGGGGGCCAAGAAGGCCAAGGGGATCCTGGGCTGCATGCAGAGGAGTGTGCCCAGCAGATCCAGGGAGGTTCTCCTCCCCCTCTGCTCTGCCCTGCTGAGACCTCACCTGGAATGTTGCATCCAGCTCTGGGCTGCCCAGCTCAAGAGGGACAGGGATCTGCTGGAGAGAGTCCAACAGAGAGCTACCAGGATGCTGAAGGGACTGCAGCACTTCCAACCCCTAACCCCTATCCTGCCATAACACAAATTGCGGTATCCCGTGCCTCCCCTGGGCTGTCTAGTCCCTGGAGGACTTTTTCTCCCTCTGGCAGGACACCCAGTCCTCAGCCTATGACAACAGGTCATGTCCTGACAGTGGGAGAGGAGGCCAAGGCAAGAGCTGCTTCTGTGCATGCAAGTGCTGCAGCAGTGCTTGAGTGTGTGTTGCCTCTTCCCTCCCTGCAGGACTCCCATCATTGCTGGGGGGCTCTTTGTGATCGACAAAGCCTGGTTCAACCACCTGGGGAAGTACGACAGTGCCATGGACATCTGGGGTGGGGAGAACTTTGGTGAGTGCCTCCTGTTCCCCCTCCTCATGCCTGCTTGTCTTGGCTTCTCTTCCTGAGCCCTGCCAGCTGGGTACAAGGTCACTCTGGGCTTGGCTTTGAATGCTCTGCATGCTTTCCCTCCTTTGCATTCGAGCTCATGGCCTCAAGCGAGTCAAGAATCCAACAATCATGAATCACAGAGTGATCTGGGTTGGAAGGGACCTACAAAGCTCACCCAGTCCAACCCCTCTGCAGTCAGCAGGGACATCCTCAACTAGATCAGGGTGCCCTGGTGAGCCTCACCTTGAATATCTCCAGGAATGGGGCCTCAATCCCTTCCCTGGGCAGCCTGTTCCACCCCCTCATGGTGCAGAACCCATTCCTAAATGAATGAAGGGGAGTGAGCAGCTGCTGGCACCGGGGTGTCCCTGCCTTCCATGCTGCTGTGGTTTGCTCCAGGGAAATACCCTCACCCATGGAGTTTTGAGCTGTGGTGTTCCCCACAGATGAGAGGACATATCCCCCTTCTCCCCCCATCCCTTCCCAATCTTCTTTTTCTCATTAACATTGCTGTCATTAAAATTCTCATTAGCAATGCTGTCTGATGACAGCAGTTCAAAGCCAGGAGCTGAGCCCTCAGGGCCTCCTTCAATCTGCAGAGACAGTAGCTCTCTGGGCACGCTGCAGGCAGGTGACAGAGAGTGATGGCTGCTGCTGCATTCCTGCTTGGCTGCATCACAGAACCAGAGAGATGGGTTGGGAAAGACCTCTAAGATCTTTAGCCATCGACCTAACACCACCACAGACATTAAATCACCTCCCAAAGTGCCATGTCCACAGGTTTCTTGCACATCTTCAGGGGCAGTGGGACACCTGATGTGCCCAGCAGGGCTGGCAGCGTGGTCCCCTCTGTGGGACACCCTCCTGATGTCCCCAGCAGGGCTGGCAGCGTGGTCCCCTCTCTGGGACACCCTCCTGATGTCCCCAGCAGGGCTGGCAGCGTGGTCCCCTCTCTGGGACACCCTCCTGATGTCCCCAGCAGGGCTGGCAGCGTGGTCCCCTCTCTGGGACACCCTCCTGATGTCCCCAGCAGGGCTGGCAGCGTGGTCCCCTCTCTGGGACACCCTCCTGATGTCCCCAGCAGGGCTGGCAGCGTGGTCCCCTCTCTGGGACACCTCCTGATGTCCCCAGCAGGGCTGGCAGCGTGGCCAGCAGGGTGACAGAGGCAAAGGAGAGCAGCAGCCAGGCGTGAGGGGAGCTGAGCACAGCAGCTTAGAGCGGCCACATCCTGCCCTAATCTCATTTCCCGGCGGCTGTGATTAAGGCTGCTCCCAATATAGCCCCAGGATGTGGCACAAGGGCACCTTCTGTTACTGCCCAGCGCTGGGGAACGTGGGGAGGCTCCAGCTGCTGCAGCAGCTCTTGCCTGTAAACACAGCTGGGAAGGGCAGGGGATCTCTGGAAACAAATCCTTCTGCTCCTCACTCTGCTTTCTTCCCCCAGCCTTTGCTGGCCCCCTCTGGGGATGGGCTCAAGGCTCCTGTGAGTGCTCTACCCCTCCAGTCCATATTTTCCAGCCTGGTGGCCAGGATGTCACGCTCCTTTGCCCCTTGAAGCTGTTGAGTTGTTTGCAGAGGGATTGCAGCTGGAGGTGAAGGAGGAGGACTCCTGTCCATCCTACCCATCTGGCCTTCATAGAATCAAGCAGGCTGGAACAGACCCCAGAGATCATCAAGTCCAACCTATGACCTAATGCCTAACCCCTCCTGGCAACCAAACCATGGCTCCCAAGTGCCACATCCAAGCCTTTCTTGAACACCTCCAGGGATGGGGACTCCACCACCTCCCTGGGCAGCACATCCCAATGGCCAATCTCTCTTGCTGGGAAGAACTTTCTCCTCACCTCCAGCCTAAACCTCCCCTGGCGCAGCTTGAGACTGTGTCCTCTTGTTCTGGTGCTGCTTGCCTGGGAGAAGAGACCAACCCCCACCTGGCAACAGCCTCCCTTCAGGGAGTTGGAGAGAGCAGTAAGGTCTCCCCACCACAGGTCCTTGTTTTGCCAACATCCAACTTAGGGGCAAGCAGTCCCTGTGCTGGCTCGTGTGAGGGGACTGCCAGGAGCATGAGGTGACAATGAGGACAGGTGGCCTGTCTCGACTTCTGCAGCTGAGGATGGGGGAGGGGGAAGAGTGAAAAGGCACTTGCACTCTTGGAGTAAATGTCGGCTGTGTGTAGCTGTGTACTGAACAGATGGGCAACCTGAGGGGTGGGGAGAGACTGTTTACAGAGGCCTGCAGCCACAGGATGAGAGGCAGTGGCTTCAAACTAGAGCAGAGCAGATTTAGATTGGATATGAGGAACAAGTTCTGCACCAGGAGGTTGGTGGAACACTGGAACAGGTTGCCCAGGGAGGTGGTTGGGGCCCCATCCCTGGAGATATTCAAGGTGAGGCTGGACAGGGTTCTGGGCAGCCTGCTCCAGTGGAGGATGCTCCTGCTGACTGCAGATGAGCTTTGGAGGTCCCTTCCAGCCCATTCTATGATTCTATGGAAACAGGGTGTGACAAACCACTGCAGCAGCCTTTTCTTTCTAATGTCACAGCTTTTCCATGCTGGTTCTGCCTAAGCATGACTTTCTGACAAGATAGCTGCAGACTCATAGCTTCACAAGCAGTAGGACCAGATGGGCCCTTTAGATCAGACATTCTGCTCACCTGTCCTGCCTTGCCAGCTAGGCTTGCATCCAGCTCCCTGCCAAGAGCCCCGTGACTTCTGATGTCACTTGTGCCATGGGCTCGCTTTTCCTCCAGAAGGGTCCCGTGAGCTACCCAGAGAGCAGCCTGGGGCTCCCTGCACTGCCAGCTTAGCCAGATGTTCTGGGAGATAATCCTTCCCACCACTGACCTTTGCTTGAGTGAAGGTGCTGGCACTCAGGACCTGGAGCACATACTGGGCAGGGTCAGCTCCTCTTCCTTGTGAGCCAGGTGACGGGTGCAGAGCTCTCTGCTCACTGTGGAGAATCAGTGGTGGGTCCAGAGGGAGAATGACAGGTGTAGTCAGTGACAAACAGAGCCCCTGGCCTCTCCTGGGGACCTGGCATCCCTGTAGAGAGAAGTGACTCTGAAACAGGCAGTGCAGAAGCAATTATGGGAGCAGAAATGGCAGGGGGATTCTGTGATGTAAGCAGGGCTGCACGAAAAGGGACCCTCCTTACCTCCTCACTCTTGCCACCGTGCTGGCACCTGCTGTGCTGTAGGCAGGTTTCAAGTGCACTGACTTCAAACAGATCACAAGAAGCTTTGAAATGAGCTTTTAAGGCACTTGTGCCTGCTGGTAATTGATTTCCCCCAGTTCAGTGTGGCAGAGGATGTGAAGCGAGAGGTGCAGAGAGCCAGGAGGATGCTTATGGGACTTGAGCATCTCCCCTGTGAAGAGAGACTGAGAGCCCTGGGGCTGTTTAGTCTGGAGGAGAGAAGGCTGAGAGGGATCTGATCAATGCCTATCAATATCTGAGGGGTGGGTGTCAAGGAGAGGGGGCCAAGCTCTCTTGGGTGGTGCACAGTAACAAGAAATGGAACAACAGGTTCAAACTGGAACATGGAAGGCTTCAGCTCAACATGAGCTTTGCAGTGAGGGTGACAGAGCCCTGGAGCAGGCTGCCCAGAGAGGTTGCTCTCTACAACTATCTGAAAGGTGGTTGTAGCCAGGAGGGAGTTGGTCTCCTCTCTAACAACCAGCACCAGAACAAGGGGACACAGTCTCAAGCTGTGCCAGGGGAGGTTTAGGCTCGAGGTGAGGAGAAAGTTCTTCACTGAGAGAGTTGTTAGCCCTTGGAATGTGCTGCCCGGGAGGTGGTGGAGTCACCGTCCCTGGAGGTGTTCAAGAGGGGATTGGATGTGGCACTTGGAGCCATGGTCTAGTCATGAGGTCTGTGGTGACAGGTTGGACTTGATGATCTTTGAGGTCTCTTCCAACCTTGGTGATACTGTGAGACTGTGATACTTGTGGAGTCTCCTCCTCTGGAGCCTTTCCAACCCCACCCAGATGCATTCCTGTGCAGCCTGCCCTGGGTGATGCTGCTCTGGCAGGGGGCGGGACTGGGTGATCTCTGGAGGTCCCTTCCAACCTCTAATGTCCTGTGACACTGTGATAAACCCCAGGATCCATCCTGCTGTAGGGCAGAGGCACAAAGTGCTGAAGCTGCTTCCCTTGCAGAGATCTCTTTCCGCGTGTGGATGTGTGGAGGCAGCCTGGAGATCGTCCCCTGCAGCCGCGTCGGCCACGTCTTCAGGAAGAAGCATCCCTACGTCTTCCCAGAGGGCAATGCCAACACCTACATTAAGTAGGTGTTCTCTGCTTGCTTGCTTCTCCTGCAGGGGAATAAGGCTCCGGGGGGGAGGGAGGGAGGAGCAGAGGAGGGGAAAGGTTGGTTGGGAAACATCCTTGGGCAGGAATCTCCTGAGCCAAAACAAATGCATTGGATGTGAGGAAGAAGTTGTTCCCCAGGAGGATAGTGAGAGACTGGCACAGGCTGCCCAGGGAGGTGGTGGAAGCCTCCTGCCTGGAGGTGTTTGCAGCCAGGCTGGATGTGGCTGTGAGCAACCTGCTGCGGTGTGAGGTGTCCCTGCCCATGGCAGGGGGTTGGGACTGGAGGATCTTTAAGGTCCCTTCCAACTCTAAGCCATTCTATGATTCAACCTGTGGAAAAGTGTCCTAGGCATCAGCCTCAAGGTGCCACAAGAGTGTTGCCCCAGGGGCTGCCCCGTTGCCAGCTGTCTCCCCTTTGCCCCCTCAGGAACACCAAGCGCACGGCGGAGGTCTGGATGGATGAGTTCAAGCAGTACTACTACGCAGCTCGGCCAGCAGCCCAAGGGAGGCCTTATGGCAAGTAAGTGGCTTCCTCTGCTGCCCTGTGCCCTGCCTGCTGCCGAGGGTCTGCATCAGGACATCCCCTGCTGTGGTCTGGGCTGGAAGGGGATCTCCAGAGGAGCAGATTTAGGGTGGATGTTAGGAACAAGTTCTGCACCATGAGGGTGGTGGAACACTGGAACAGGTTGCCCAGGGAGGTGGTTATCCTCATCCCTGGAGATATTCAAGGTGAGGCTCTACAGGGTTCTGGGCAGCCTGATCTAGCTGAGGATGTCCCTGCTGATAGCAGAGGGTGGACTGGATGAGCTTTGGAGGACTGTGTGACCCCCAGTGGAAATGTTACCCTGGTTAATGCAATAAGGAACAATTGCACTGTGTGGTTAACTCCTGCTGACCTAAAGGTGTGTTTAAGTGCTCTTGGGAATTAAAGCCTTGGGTGATCTGTTAACTCCTAATGGCAGGCATTGATCTCCTCATGTATTAATGGGATGAACTGATGGTGACTGCATGCAGGAGAGAGCACACAGGGCTTTCACTAACCCTAAATAACTGCATTTTCCATGAGGCTTTGAGCAGCCTGGGCTGGTGAGAGGTGTCCCTGCCCGTGGCAGGGGTGTTGCAACTAGATGATCTTTAAAGATCCCTATCAACCCAAACCATTCTATGAGTCCTCATGGCTTCCTCCTCTGCTCAGGGCAGCACCCCTGGTAGCCTCTGCAGACTGCCACACACCCCACAGCCCTTGCTGGTAACAGAAAGTGACTTCTTGTTTACCCCCAACCACTTCATCCACCCAGCTCCATGGCCAAATGGCAGGATGTCACCTTCCTGTTTCACCAAGTGAGATCTGCAGCCAGAGATCAAACTGACAGAATCACAGAATGTCAGAGTTGGAAGGGACCTCCAGAGATCACCCAGTCCAGCCCCCTGCCAGAGCAGCATCACCCAGGGCAGGCTGCACAGGAATGCATCCAGGTGGGGCTGGAAAGGCTCCAGAGGAGGAGACTCCACAACCCCCTGGGCAGCCTGCTCCAGGGCTCCAGCACCCCCACAGAAGAGAAGTTTCTCCTCACCTTGAGCTGAAACCTTCTATAGTCAAGTTTGCATCCATGACCTCCCAGGCTCATGCAGCAGACAGCAGAGCACAGAGCTGCTGCTGCGCTTATGTTTGTTGTCTGTGCAAGCTGTCTGCTGGGTGTCTCTCAGCCTGCCTTTGTGGTCCTACCTCCATGGTTTCCATTATTTCCCTGTGACTGTTTTCTTCCCACAGCATCCAGAGCAGAGTGGAGCTGCGGAAGAGGTTGAAGTGCCACAGCTTCAAGTGGTACCTGGACAACGTTTACCCCGAGCTTCGGTATGGATGGTGCAGCCTGTCTCTAGCAGGGTACCCCGTCCCTCCTGCACCTCAGAGCTTTCCTCTGCACCTCCACCTTCCCCAGCAGTACACTCACTGCTTCCTTTGGCTTTCCTGGAGGGGCACAGTGAATTTTGTGCTGGTTTGACAGATTCACAGAGTTGTCAGGGCTGGAAGGGACCTCAAGGATCAGCCAGTCCCAACCCCCTGCCATGGGCAGGAACACCTCACACTACAGCAGGTTGCTCACAGCCACAGCCAGCCTGGCTGCAAACACCTCCAGGCATGAGGCTTCCACCACCTCCCTGGGCAACCTGTGCCAGTCTCCCACCACCCCCTTGGGGAGAAGTTTTTTAACTGTCAGAAGAGCCAGCCAGCTGCCTCTGAGTGCTGCTTGCAGCATCCCTGCCCAGGCTTTGCTCTCAGGGGTTCAGCGTTCTGGCAGCTCTTGCCCCCTCATTTTCTGAAGGGGAAATGGTGTGACTGCTCCCTCCCTACTCCCCACTGAGCCTCCCTTGGGGTACTCCACATGTCTGGGGGAGTGGGGATCATAGGATGTTGGGGGTTAGAAGGGACCTCTGGAGATCATCCAGTCCAACCCCTACCAGAGCAGGACCAGAGAATCCAGCACAGGTCACACAGGAACACATCCAGATGGGGCTGGAAAGGCTCCAGAGAAGGAGACTCCACAACCTCTCTGGGCAGCCTGCTCCAGGGCTCTGCCACCCTCACAGGGCAGAAGTTCCTCCTCATGTTGATGTTGATTTCATGTTGTTCCCACAGGATTCCTGAGGAATCTCTCTACCAGACTGGGATTATCAGGCAAAGGCAGAGCTGCCTGGAGTCACACAAATCTGAAGGCCAAGAGTTCCCCATCCTGGGCTTAGGTCCTTGCATCAGCAGCAAAGGCACAGCAGCAACAGCACAGGTAAGCTGTGTTGCCTGTCTCCAGGATGGGCTCTGGGGCAGGTGCAAGACTTCCTAGGTTTGCTAAAGCTCTGATGGAGGATTATCCATGCTGCCAGCCCCTTTCCTAAGGCAGCATGCAATTAAACCCTGGTAAATCCTCCTCACCTCCATGGAAGTCCTGGGCAGCAGCAGCAGGGGCTGGTGCAAGAGCCCCAGCCCAGAGTGGACGGTTCTGGGGTTGCTAGCCTGGAGAAGGGGAGGCTCAGGGAGACCTCATTGCTCTCTACAACTCCCTGAAGGGAGGTTGTAGCCAGGAGGGGGTTGGTCTCTTCTCCCAGGCAAGCAGCACCAGAACAAGAGGACACAGTCTCAAGCTGTGCCAGGGGAGGTTTAGGCTGGAGGTGAGGAGAAAGTTACTCCTAGAACGAGTAATTGGCCACTGGAATGTGCTGCCCAGGGAGGTGGTGGAGTCTCTGACCCCGGAGGTGCTCAAGAAAGGCTTGGATGTGGCACTTGGAGCCATGGTTTGGTTGTCAGGAGGGGTTAGGCATTAGGTGATGGGTTGGATTTGATGATCTCTGAGGTCTGTTCCAACCTGGTTAATTCTATTCTATTCTCTCTGGGCAGCCTGCCCTGGGGCTCCAGCACCCTCAAAGGAAAGAAGGTTTTTTCCTCCTCTTGAGATGGAATTTCCTGTGACTGAGTTTACATCCATTTCCCCTTGCCCTGTCACTAGGTATCACTGGAGAGAGCCTGGCTCCATCCTCCTGACAGCCACCCTGCAGATATTTGTAGACACTGATCAGATCCCTCCTCAGCCTTCTCTTCTCCACACTAACCAGCCCCAGGGCTCTCAACCCTTCCTGTAGTCCCTTAACCATCCTCATAGCTCTCCCTTGAACTGCCTCCAACAGTTCCCTGTCCCTATGGACCTGGGGAGCCCAGGACTTTTCCTCACGTTTTGCAGGGTCAACTCTGCTGAAGGAAACACACAATGGAGTTCCAGTGACAGTGGCAGCTTGCAATGAATTGGGTGGGGGAAAAGAACAAAACCAAGGAAAATACCAACCCAAACCCCCACAAGGAACTGAGGAAATACAAATGGGAGAATGCTGCTGCAAGGTGGTGTCAGAAAGTGGAATGGCTTTGGTCGTTCTGAGATGTGGTGCTCTAGAGTGGGAAATGTCATGGCAGCAAGGGGGTGTTTCATTCCCTTCAAACACATTCTGCCCTGACACCTGTGTGCAGGAGGAAGCCTGTGGAATTCCTCATGCCATGAAACTTGCCATTCTGACTCTGCAGGAGTTTGCAGTAGGTCAGCTCCTCCCCACTGGATGGCAGCTCCATTTCTTGGGCACACCCAGGACTAACTCTGCAGGGGGAACAGAGTGCTGCATTCAGCTCTGGGCTGCCCAGCTCAAGAGGGACAGGGATCTGCTGGAGAGAGTCCAACAGAGAGCTACCAGGATGCTGAAGGGACTGCAGCACTGCCCTGTGAGGAGAGGCTGAGAGCCCTCGGGCTGCTTTGTCTGCAGAGGAGAAGGCTGAGAGGGGATCTGATCAATGTCTATCAATAGCTGAGGGCTGGGGGTCAGGAGGGAGGGAACAGGCTCTGCTCACTTGCACCCTGGGGTAGGACAAGGGGCAATGGATGGGAACTGCAGCACAGGAGGTTCCAGCTCAGCATGAGGAGGAACTTCTGCCCTGTGAGGGTGGCAGAGCCCTGGAGCAGGCTGCCCAGAGAGGTTGTGGAGTCTCCTTCTCTGGAGCCTTTCCAGCCCCATCTGGATGTGTTCCTGTGTGACCTGTGCTGGATTCTATGGTCCTGCTCTGGCAGGGGGTTGGACTGGATGATCTCTTTGGGTCCCTTCCTACCCCTGACCTCCTGTGATCTGTGATCCTGTGAAGAAGATCACAAAAAGCACTACAAACAGATTGCTGAACAGACAACACTCAGTGTGCAGGCAGCAAGAGAGGAAAACAGATCCCTTTCATCTTTCTCTCCCTTGCAAGGATGGATCCCTGCTCCTTGCAGCCATGGAGAATGTTGCAGATGAAAGCAGGGGATTGAAACTTTCAGTGGGAACAGAAACTTGGATTTTAATCACACAATAGTTACAAGACCACTTGAGAATGGCTTGGAGGGGTTATAGACAGCAGGATTGTGCAAGATAGACAGAACAAGAGGACACAGTCTCAAGCTGTGCCAGGGGAGGTTCAGGCTGGATGTTAGGAAGAAATTCTTCCCAGAGAGAGAGCTTGGCCACTGGGATGTGCTGCCCAGGGAGGTGGTGGAGTCCCCATCCCTGGAGGTGTTTAAGAAGAGCCTGGATGAAGCACTTGGAGCCATGGTTTAGTTCAGGAGATGGGGTTGAGTGACAGGTTGGACTGGATGATCTCGGAGGTCTTTTCCAGCCTGGCTAATTCTGTACAGCTTCTGTAAGATGGTGCAGCAGCCCTGGATGCTGCTTGGTTTGGTATCCAGTGCACCAGAAGAGAGCAATAATCTTTACTCCTAACATCCTGGAGTCACATCTCACTCACCCTAAGCTTCATCGTTTGACAAACAGCTGAATCAAAGCCATCCAGATCCTTCACTGCCAGCCTGCTCCTAAGATAGTGGCTGGCAGAGATCTGCCTGCGGTGCTGCCCATCTCCAGGGCACAGTAGGCTCTGGCCTTGGAGCTGCCTGGCTGCCATTGCATCTGGGTGGTGTGAAGGACATGCATGGTGGTAATCTGTCTGATGTAGTGCTGAGGCTTACCCTAGATGGCTGAAGGACCTCTGTGGGCTGGCAGGAGCTGGGCTTTCTTTGGAGAACATTTAGCACTCACCCAACCTAACCTGACAGTGTCCTTCCTGAGGCCTTCAGAGGCTCCCCAGGGAGGTTGTAGAGACTCTTTCTCTGGAGACAGCAATGTGCCCTTGGGGCCAGAAGAGCCAATGGGATCCTGGAGTGCACCAAGCAAAGTGCGCCCAGAGAGGCTGTGGAGGCTCCTTCTCTGGAGACTTTCCAGCCCCACCTGGATGCATTCCTGTGCAGCCTGCTCTAGGTGATCCTGCTTGAGCAGGGGCTGGGACCAGACGATCTCTGGAGGCCCCTTCCAGCCCCTAGCATTCTGTGATTCCTTCCCTCACAAGCTGTCACTCTTCACAGGCACGTCCTGCCCTGGCTGCAGGAGCTGAGCTGAGCTGGCAGAGCAGAGAGGATGACTGGCAGCAGTGCCACCTCTGCACACAGGCTACTGTGGGCAGCTTTTGTCCTTTGCTTTCCCTCTCCTGAGATGCATCTTAAGTGCTAGTTGCACCCCAGGGCCTTTCCTTGAGTGAAGCACTTGAGTGTCCTTAGGTGACCCACGCAGTCAGGTGCCTTGGGAAGTCCTTCCCTGTGGTTTAAAACAGATAACTGAGAGCTGGGGTTGTTCCTGGCCTCTTCAGAAACACTTTCCTCTAGCTCCTACCCCAGCTTTAGGGCATGGCTGACCTCTTCTTCAGCAGCAGCAGCTCCCAGAAGAGCTGGGCTGCCATGGGGCTGGCTCCTTGCTAGGCTGAGGGGCTCCTTTCTCCTTCTGCCAGCCAGGCTGTGCCAATCCAAAGGTCACATTTGAAAGCAGTGTCCTCAGCTCACAGTGATGCAGAGCAGCAGTGACAGGTGCCTGCTCAAATGATGCTGAAGCCTTGTAAAAAGTAGTCACAAGGCTCAGAGAGGAGTTGCTGCTGTCTGAGGGCTTTGGAGGAAGGGGATTGAGGGTTGTGGTGTGCAGCTGGTAGATCTGCTCTGCTAGTCCACCCTCTTCCTCCTTGCTCCACCACCACCACTTCATCTTTGCCTTTGAAAGGGCAGAAATCTTGACCTCAGTTGCATAGAATCACAGAGTGGTCTGGGTTGGGAGGGACCTCCAAAGCTCACCCAGTCCAACCTCTGCAGTCAGCAGACACATCCCCAACTAGATCAGGCTGCCCAGAGCCCTGTAGAGCCTCACCTTGACTGTCTCCAGGGATGGGGCCTCAACCACCTCCCTGGGCAACCTGTGCCAGTGTTGCACCACCCTCCTGGTGCAGAACTTGTTGCTAATACCCAGTCTAACTCTGCTCTAGTTTGAAGCCATTGCCCTCACCCTGTCACTGCAGGCCTTAGCAAACAGTCTCTCTCCACCTCTCTCATCTTGTCTGCTTGTTTTACCTTGGAGTGGGGGTCAGCTGGAAGCCCTGCTGGCATCTCCTCAGGCCACCCTGCAGCTCTAAAGCCATTTTAACTCCTTGAAGGTCTCCCTTCTTGGCAGCACCCTGGGCTTGCCCGGTCCACCACAGCCCTTGGGAGTGCTAAGTTCTGCTGCTGTTGCTGCTGTGCTGGCTCTGTGAGTGCTCAGTGTGCTGGGGCTCAAAAGATAAAGTAGTTAGTCATGGAGGGGTGGGGGAGAAGGAATTTTTAATCCCAGCTGATACAAATAAAGGCAGAGAGAGGCTAAGATAAAAATTGTCATGGTCCTTTGCCTGTATCTGGAGTCAGAGCTTTGCAGAGGTTCTGTGATGTTCAGGATTCTGCACAGCCCCCCAGAATGTCTTCATTTTCTGCATCATTTTCCCTGGCTTTCATCTGGGACTGAAAAGAGACAAGATGTGATTAGAACTGGGGGAGATACTTCCAGCAGGCCTGGCGTTCATCAGGAGCCACTCTGGCACAATAGAAGAGCCATGTGAAAATCTGTCCTGCTAGATAGGAATGGCAGCAGGGCAGCCTGGGGGGAAGAGGGGGATCCAGTGTCAGCTCTGAAGGCCTCACTTACGATGAACAACAGTTTAGGAGTGGGCACCACTTCAACCTTGCCTACCTGTGAGGGTAGTGGAACACTAGAACAGGTTGCCCAGGAGGGTGGTTGGGGCCCTGTGCCTGGAGATATTCAAGGTCAGGCTCTACAGGACTCTGGGCAACCTGATCTAGTTGGGAATGTCCCTGCTGACTGCAGAGGGGTTGGACTGGATGAGCTTTGGAGGTCCCTTCCAACCCAGACCACTCTGTGATTCTGTGATCCCCTGGTGCTTTGCTGAGTGAGAGGATGGTCCTGCCTTGAGAGGAAGTGATTGCTGGCAAGGCTTGAACAGAACCTGGCCTGGCATAATAAAGCATGGGAGCTTCTGGAAGGAGCAGTCCTACATGAGGCACTTCAGTGAAGCAAGCAGGTTAAGAGGCCAAAGCAAAAAAAGGAAGAAAAGAAAAATAAACAGGAAGCACCCAGGATCTGAGTTAGTTGGGAGATTCCAATGCACTGGCTTCAAACCAGAGAACAGCAGATCTAGACTGGATGCTAGGAGCAGGTTCTTGCTCATGAGGGTGGTGGAACACTGGAACAGGTTGCCCAGGGAGGTGGTTGGAGGCCCATCCCTGGAGATATTTAAGGGGAGGCTGGACAGGGCTCTGGGCAACCTGATCTAGCTGGGGATGTCCCTGCTCACTGCAGAGGGGGTTGGACTGGATGAGCTTTGGGGGTCCCTTCCAACCCAGAGTCTCATGGGTGCAGCTCCAGCCCTGTCCTGAGCTAAAATGAGGAACAATTGGTTAAAAATGTAAAGCAGGTTTTCCAAGCAGCTTACAGCAGCATGGGCACCAAGAAGAGGTGTTGGAGCCTGCCCCTTAGGGCTTGGTTCTTCACAGATGCAGGAATAATTTGGCACCTGATATCCCAGACTGGTGGTTTCCACAGCAGCCTGCTTGGATGGGAAGCTTGGAAGGTGTTCACTGTAGCATCCAGGTAAACTCTGCTCCCCCTGACCAAGAAGAAGTAGATGCCAGAAGGCCTTTAGGTACAAGCCATGGCTTTGAAAATGAATGCTCCTGATGTGCTGGAATCCTGGGCAGCTCTCACTGAGAAGCCTGTGGGCAAGCTGTTCAGAGAGCCAGGCTTGACTGGCATTAGCGCTGGGGAGCAGCAGAAGGCTCAGAAAAGCAGGGTGTGAGGATCTCAGTGAGAATCATAGAGTCATAGAACTGTCAGGGTTGGAAGGGACCTCAAGGATCAGCCAGTCCCAACCCCCTGCCATGGGCAGGGACACCTCACACCACAGCAGGTTGCTCACAGCCACATCCAGCCTGGCTGAAAACACCTCCAGGCAGGAGGCTTCCACCACCTCCCTGGGCAGCCTGTGCCAGGCTCTCACCACCCTCCTGGGGAACAACTTCTTCCTCACAGCCAATCTCAATCTCCCCATTTCTAGTTTTGCTCCATCCCCCCCAGTCCTATCCCTCCCTGACACCCTCAAAAGTCCCTCCCCAGCTTTCTTGGAGCCCCCTGCAGACACTGGAATGCCACAATGAGGTCTCCTAGGACCTTTCTCCTCTCCAGCCTGCACAGCCCCAACTCTCTCAGTCTGTCCTCAGAGCAGAGCAGCTCCAGCCCTCTGCTCCTCCTCGTGGCCCTTCTCTGGACACCTTCCAGCCCCTCCAGATCCTTCCTGGCACAGAGGCTCCAGAACTGGACACAGTGCTCCAGCTGTGGTCTCAGAAGAGCAGAGGGGGAGAATCCCCTCCCTGACCTGCTGGCTCTGCTTCTCTTGATGCAGCCCAGGGTGGGATTTGCTCTCTGGGCTGCAAGTGCTCACTGCTGGCTCCTGTTGAGCTTCTCATCCCCAGCACCCCCAGGGCCTTTTCTTCAGGGCTGCTCTCAATCCAGTCCCTGCCCAGCCTATTGCAGTGCCTGGGATTCCTTGGGGAGCTGGATGTGCTGTGCAAATGTGTGCTTTCCCTTCCAGGTGCCTTAGAGCCTGACTGAGGTGGGATTTGTACTCCCAGGCATTCAAATGCCTGTAGCTGTCTGCTTTGAAGTTGAGGAGAGAGAGCTGGAACTGCTGCCAGTGACAAATACTGAAGGGATTAAAGCCTTTCCCTGCTCTAATAACTGATGTTTAATGGAACCCAAAGCCTCCACCAGTCACAGTCAGGGGAGTGTGGTGGGTTGAGAATTCCCCACCCCCCTAAAACATGAAATTGCCAGCCCAGCCCAGCTGGAAGCAAGGGGAGCTGTGTTTGCAAGCAAGACTCCGACCTGCAAGGCAATGCAGTGGATATATACACAATACACAATATTTACAGGCATTTGCAATTGATGAACAGCACAAGGATCCCCCTGGCCAAAACAACAGGGGAGCTGCTAATAGCTTCCCACGCCCTGCCCCCGTCTCACAAAGGGACAAGAGGAAGGAGCACAGAGTTATTTTGTCAGCCAAAGCAAAGAGCACAGCCAAGGTCAAGCAGAAGCCATTCAGTGTCTCCCAGAGCAAGGAAACTGAAAACAGAGAAAAGTTGTTTACCAAACTGATCTTCTGGTAGCTCTCTGCCCCGTGGGGCTGTTTAGAACTTGGCATTGTTTTCCTTCTTTACCCCTGTGGTGATATATTTACATTCTACACACTTTCTGCTCAAGGTCTGGGGAAAAAAATTGAAGGTACAGCCCAAAACTCCCCCAGGGAGCTGCTGGTGCCCCAGCTGTGAGATCAGGACAGCCCTTCTTCACTTGCCCCTCCAGCACTCAGAAAGGTTGCAGGCTCCCAGGTGCACCTCTTAGCCCTCCCTTTTTCAGAGCCAGCCAAAATGCCACAGGTTTGAGCACTGCCATCCCTGCCCTTGCCAGCATCCCTGCTCCCTCCACTCCTGCCAGAGCTCTGCTTCCTGCACGGCTCAGCTCTGCACTGTCCCTTCCTTTCAGTGCAGCTTTCCCAGGTCTCATGGCCTGTACCCTGTCAAGTCATTTGCCTTGGCTCCAAGGACTGTTGCAGCAGCTCTCCTGCCCCCTGGCCATGCTGTCTCCAGTGTGGTCCTATCTCTCTGCTAGTGAAGTCCTGCTCCAGTCCTGCTCACCTGCCCTGCCAGGGCTCAGCAACCTGCTTTCCACTGCCTCTCACTGCTGCAGTCCTGATGCCTGTCTCAGAGCCATTCCACAGCAGGAGCTTTGCACCCCGGCTAGAGGCCCTCAGAGATCCTTTCCACTTTCTGATTTTAAAGTTAGTGCTCACACAAGGTTATAAGCAAGAAACTTGCTCCAGAAATCACTCTGCAGGGTTGTGTAAAAGCAGGATTTGTGTTTTCCCTGTAAGCCAAACCACTCTTTCCTGCTTGTGCACACAGACAGTGGCAGGGAAACACAGGATCAAACCCTGAGGAGGTGCTTGTGGGTGAGATCACAGATAACAGGAGGTTAGGGGTTGGAAGGGACCTCTGGAGATCTTCCAGTCCAACCCCTGGACCACAGACTCCAGCACAGGTCACACAGGAACACATCCAGATGGGGCTGGAAAGGCTCCAGAGAAGGAGACTCCACAACCTCTCTGGGCAGCCTGCTCCAGGGCTCTGCCACCCTCACAAGGCAGAAGTTCCTCCTCATGCTGAGCTGGAACCTCCTGTGCTGCAGTTTCCATCCACTGGCCCTTGTCCTATCCCAGGGTGCAAGTGAGCAGAGCCTGTCATGACCCCCAGCCCTCAGCTATTGATAGACATTGATCAGATCCCCTCCCAGCCTTCTCTCCAGACCAAGCAGCCCCAGGGCTCTCAGCCTCTCCTCACAGGGCAGTGCTGCAGTCCCTTCAGCATCCTGGTAGCTCTCTGTTGGACTCCCTCCAGCAGATCCCTGTCCCTCTTGAGCTGGGCAGCCCAGAGCTGGATGCAATATTCCCGGTGAGGTCTCAGCAGGGCAGAGTAGAGGGGAGGAGAACCTCCCTGGATCTGCTGGGCACACTCCTCTGCATGCAGCCCAGGATCCCCTTGGCCTTCTTGGCCCCCAGGACACATTGCTGTCCCATGGATGATTTGCTCTCCACCAGCACTCCCAGGTCCTTCTCCACAGGGCTGCTCTCCATCCTTGGTCTTCCACCTCTTTGTTGTTTCTCTTCCTCATTGCAGGAGTGGACATACACATACAACCACCAAGTCCAGCAGCAGCAGCTGTGCTTGTCTGTGTACACCCTCTTCCCCGGGTCCCAGGTGCTGCTGGCACCTTGCAGAGAAGCTGACAACAAGCAGGTGAGCCCTTGGATTGACCTCCACCTTCTGTGGTGTCCCCTCTCCTTCAGCATGGGCTGACTGCACATCAAATCAAACAGGTTGCCCAGGGAGGTGGTGGAAGCCTCCTGCCTGGAGGTGTTTGCAGCCAGGCTGGATGTGGCTGTGAGCAACCTGCTGTGGTGTGAGGTGTCCCTGCCCATGGCAGGGGGCTGGGACTGGCTGAGCCTTGAGGTCCCTTCCAACCTTAACAATGCTCTGAGTATCTAAGTCTCCTGTGTTCTCTGATCTGATCCCTTTGGGAAGCAGAGGCTGCCTGGGAGCACAGCCCCTGGCCTTGCAGCCCTTTGCCTCTGAAATGAGAGTGTTGATAAGGACGTCTATTAGCAGGGGTGCTGAGCTGGGTACTTAACTGCAGAAGTCAAACCCAACCCGGCAATTTAATTCACAGGGGCTGCCAGTCAGCCAGCAGATGCTAGCACTTCCCTGCAGTTAATCATCAAGCTGGCATTTGAACCACTGACCTGGGGAAAAGCTGTTAGCAAGATATTATCTTCCTGAAGCAGGCAGAGGCTGAGCTTCCATGAGTGTGCTTCTGAGGGAAGAGATGCTCAGCATATGCTCTGCTCAGTGTGGGCCTAGGGACCCTGTGCTTCACAGCATCAGGCTGCAGAGCCTTGGTGACAGCTGTCCTCTTGATGCTGGAACAGTCCATTAAAAGCATGATCACAGGATTGGAAGGGACCTCTGGAGACCATCAAGTCCAACCCCCTGCCAGAGCAGGACCAGAGAATCCAGCTCAGGTCACACAGGAACACATCCAGATGGGGCTGGAAAGGCTCCAGAGAAGGAGACTCCACAACCTCTCTGGGCAGCCTGCTCCAGGGCTCTGCCACCCTCACAGGGCAGAAGCTCCTCCTCATGCTGAGCTGGAACCTCCTGTGCTGCAGTTCCCATCCACTGCCCCTTGTCCTATCCCAGGGTGCAAGTGAGCCGAGCCTGTCCCCTCCCTCCTGACCCCCAGCCCTCAGCTATTGATAGACACTGATCAGATCCCCTCTCAGCCTTCTCCTCTCCAGACCAAGCAGCCCCAGGGCTCTCAGCCTCTCCTCACAGGGCAGTGCTGCAGTCCCTTCAGCATCCTGGTAGCTCTCTGTTGGACTCTCTCCAGCAGATCCCTGTCCCTCTTGAGCTGGGCAGCCCAGAGCTGGATGCAGTATTCCAGGAGGAGCCTCAGAGCAGAGGGGCAGGAGAACCTCCCTCCTCTGTGGGCACACTCCTCTGAATGGAGTTTGTTCACCTGTGTTTCTCTCGTGTCTCCCCAGCGCTGGGGCCAGGCTGGGTCACGCATCGAGCACGTAGCCTCCCGCTTCTGTTTGGACACTGAGACGGTTGGGGACGTGAACGAGAGTACCAAAGAGCTTGTCATCAACCCCTGTGAGAGCACAGCCATCAGCCAGCGCTGGGACATGCTGATGTCATGACTCCTGCAGGACTTCCACGGGGGGACGGGCACTGAGGTGTTGCTGCCTGCAGCCGAGATGCACCAGGCGGAGCTCCACGCCCCTGGGAGCCTTTGTGTGCTGTGGGACAGCAGGGCAGCCCTTGGAACAACGATCAGGACCCGGTGCTCCAGGCTGAACAATGGATGTTGCCTGCAAGCCATGCAGCTGGCATTGGACTGGTGGTGGTCAGACATACAAAGAGAAGGGATGGCAAAAACACCCAAAACCAAACTGGAAGTGTTTTAGAGGGATACCAGGGCTCTTGATGGGCTCTGCAGAAGCTCAGTGTGCACAGTGTTGTTTAACCTCTGTGGAAACATGGGGTAGAATTGCCTTGGAGAACAAAAGGAGGCTTGGACTCAGCAAGGGAAGCTTTTGAGGGGTGAGGCAGGTACTCAAGGAGGGATGTTCCAAGGGATGCTAAGAAACACCACCTGGGGCCAAGTGGAAAGCACCAAATTGTCTTTGCCCTTTTCCTTGCTGTAGATGAGTTTGTCTTCTACAGGCAGCAGGAGTGGAGCCCTGTGCACATCTGAGTTTGTATCTGATCCACCTACACCTTTGTGTACACTGAAGCAGGGCAGGCACTTCTGGCTGTGGCCAGGATCAAGCCAGCCAGCACTGGGGGGAACCCTGCTCTGTGCTACCTGCACGTGGGACTTGTTGAATAGCTAAAGCCCAAGCAAACAGAGAATTGAGTGGGTGAGGTGAAAGGATGCCAAGTGCTGTGAAGCCAGGAGGAAAGGCAGGAATGTGATGATTTTTCTTCCCTGAAGGCCCTGGGGTGAGCCTGAGCCACTGCAAAGTCCTCTATAATCTCACAACGGCTCTCTCTCACTGCTTCAGACCTGGAATAAGTCGAGATTTTCACTTTTCTTCCATAAAAGCAATATTTTTGGTAACTGAAGGCAATTGTGTCATCATTTCTCTTCCCCAGTTTCCCAGCTACAGAAGCAGGGGGGACTCCCATGAAGTGCTCTTGCTGAAAGAGGAGCAGAGGAGGGAATGAAAACTGGAGACTGCTCTGAGAAAGGGGAAGTGATAGGACCTGGGTTTGCTTCCCAAAGGTGTACCTCAAGATGTGAAGTACTGAAGAAAAGGTTTGGGATTCTCCCCTGTCAGGAAACCCTGGTCACAAAGGACCTCTCCCAAAGTCCTTTAGCTTAAGCAGACATGGCAGGAGAGATTTCTTCAGCTTTTGGAGAGAAGTCATTAACCAGAGGTCATGGCAGGAGCTATCCCTGTGTGGGAGTGATGTGACTGCCAAAGGAGGATAGGACAGAAGACCTCACAGGAAAGAGGTCTTGTGAGCAGCATATTAACATTCCAGAGGTAATGCAGCACTGCAGGGTGGCTCAGGTGGGAAGGGACCTCAGAGACCATGGGCAGGGACACCTCACACTACAGCAGGTTGCTCACAGCCACATCCAGCCTGGCTGCAAACACCTCCAGGCAGGAGGCTTCCACCACCTCCCTGGGCAACCTGTGCCAGGCTCTCACCACCCTCCTGGGGAACAACTTCTTCCTCACAGCCAATCTCAATCTCCCCATTTCTAGTTTTGCTCCATCCCCTCCAGTCCTATCCCTCCCTGACACCCTCAGAAGTCCCTCCCCAGCTTTCTTGGAGCCCCCTGCAGATACTGGAAGGCCACAATTAGGTCTCCTTGGAGCCTTCTCTTCTCCAGCCTGCACAACCCCAACTCCCTCAGTCTGTCTCCATAGCAGAGCAGCTCCAGCCCTCTGCTCATCCTCGTGGCCCTTCTCTGGAAGCTTGATGCTCACCCCTGTACTGTGCCTCCACCCAGAGACTGCTCAGCTGCCAGCACTTCGATTCTGCCTATTCAGAGAGACAAACAATTTGGCATCAGTTTGGAAGTCCACCACCTGGCAGGTACACTCTGAGCAGGACCTCAGGTCTCTCTAGCTCTGCTGTTTTCCACCAGAGCCAAAAACATCTGTGCTGCTGGCAGGCAAAGCTCTCCAAACAGGTAATGCTCCTCTTTGCTTCAGCAGAAACAGCTACCTGGCTGCATGCTTGTGTGTGCTTGAGCACATGGGACCTGCAGGCATGTGTTCTGTGAAGAAGTTGTTGGAGCAGCTCTTCAGCTCTTGCCTTTGGGAAGCTCAGAGGCTGTGTGCCAGCCCCCTGCTGTTCCAAAACAAAAGAAACTAGAACCCTGGGGCAGGGGAAGGCAGGCAGTGGGGAAGGTGACATCAGGCATGGTGTGTACCCTACCAGAGGGTGGCATCACTAAGGTAAGTCTCTTGCAGGTCCCAAAGCCACCAAGTATCTAACAGGATCCCAGGATGTTAGGGGCTGGAAGGGACCTCTGGAGACCATCAGGTCCAACCCCCTGCCAGAGCAGGACCATAGACTCCAGCACAGGTCACACAGGAACACATCCAGATGGGGCTGGAAAGTCCCACATTAGACTCTGGTCAGCTCTCACTTCACACAGAGAGCTCTGGCTCCTGACTGAGGTCCCCAGAGCACTATAGGGCTAAGAATGCTTAATAAAGAGTTAATAAATTCAAACCAATCCTCTGAGAAGTGAAGCAGTCAGAGTGGTCCCTTAGCATCTGTACAGTCACAGCTCACAGGATGTCAGGGGTTGGAAAGGAAGTCCAAAGATCCTCGAGTCCAACCCCCTGCCACAGCAAGAGCACAGACTCCAGCACAGGTCACACAGGAACACATCCAGATGGGGCTGGAAAGGCTCCAGAGAAGGAGACTCCACAACCTCTCTGGGCAGCCTGCTCCAGGGCTCTGCCACCCTCACAGGGCAGAAGCTCCTCCTCATGCTGAGCTGGAACCTCCTGTGCTGCAGTTCCCATCCATTGCCCCTTGTCCTATCCCAGGGTGCAAGTGAGCAGAGCCTGTCCCCTCCCTCCTGACCCCCAGCCCTCAGGTATTGATAGACACTGATCAGATCCCCTCTCAGCCTTCTCCTCTGCAGACTAAGCAGCCCCAGGGCTCTCAGCCTCTCCTCACAGGGCAGTGCTGCAGTCCCTTCAGCATCCTGGTAGCTCTCTGTTGGACTCTCTCCAGCAGATCCCTGTCCCCCTTGAGCTGGGCAGCCCAGAGCTGGATGCAGTATTCCAGGAGGAGCCCCAGAGCAGAGGGGGAGGAGAACCTCCCTGGATCTGCTGGGCACACTACTTGGCACTGGGAATCTGGTGTCTGTGTCTCATGCATCCATATTCTGTACCCCTCAGACTCATTTCATGGTCTGAGAAAGGAGATTAGCTCTGGGGATCAGCAGTGTTCTCAGAGAAGCCTGAGGGCATCAGCCTGGCTCCTGGGCAGCTTTTGTATCCGCAGCCAAATGAGCTGGCGATGCCCATGTGGCTTTGAGCAGGTCTTCTGCCTGCAGCCCCATCAAAGAGACCTTGCATGGTGTCAGGGGAAAGGTTAACTGCTGCTGCAGTCCTAACCTTCAGGTTTCTTTCACTGCTTGAAGCACACTGCAGGCAGAGGAATATCATTTTTGCTTGCTTTGTGTTTGTTCCTTGCCTGGACCTTTCTCATCATGCTGGGAACAGATGCATGTGGCACTGCCAGGTGGGTCCAACCCACCAACCAACCAACAAGCAAACAACCCAAAAAGGCACCATCGCCTCCCCCTTCTCTCCCAAAGTGGCCTTCCAGTACCTGCAGGGGGCTCCAAGAAAGCTGGGGAGGGACTTTTGAGGGTGTCAGGGAGTGATAGGACTGGGGGGGGGGCTTGGAGCACAACTAGAAGTGGGGAGATTCAGATTGGATGTGAGGAAGAAGTTGTTCCACATGAGGGTGGTGAGAGACTGGCACAGGTTGCCCAGGGAGGTGGTGGAAGCCTCCTGCCTGGAGGTGTTTGCAGCCAGGCTGGCTGTGGCTGTGAGCAACCTGCTGTAGTGTGAGGTGTCCCTGCCCATGGCAGGGGTTGGGACTGGATGGTCTCTGAGGTCTCTCCTGTATTACATACATTGCTGTATATTTCTGTATATATTGTGTATTTTTGTACATATCCATTGCATTCCATTTCTGCTTGTAAAATACAGCTTTCATCTGCTTCTCCGGCTGAGTTAGCTGTGGATTCTTTTGTGTGTGTGGGGGGGAACTGTCTCACCCTGCCACAGAGGATGAGGAGGAATGACTTTGAGCTGGAAGAGGACAGGTTTAGACTGTGATTAGGATGAAATTCTTTCCAGTGAGGGTGGTGAGACACTGGAACAGGTTGCTCAAGGAGGCTGTGGATAATACAATACAATAAGCCAGGTTGGAAGAGAGCGTGGTCCCTCTCTGGAAGTGCTCAAGGCCAGGCTGGAGGAAGCCTTGAGCAGCCTGGTCTGGTGGAAGGTGTCCCTGCCCCTGGCAATGTGGGGGTTGGAACTGGATGGTTTTTAAGGTCCCTTCCAACCCAAACCATTCTATGGTTCTATGAATTAACTTTCCTCACAGCAGCCTGTGGTGCTGTTTTTTAGTCTGGTGCCCAAAACATAGGAACCTCTTCATCTTGACCCACAAGTTCTTCTCACTTTTGCCATTCTGACTCTTTCCCTCCTCCTGTCTGGTGGGAAGGGGCCAGGTTCATCCCACCACACTGCCCTAAGCAAGCCAGGGGCTGGAGCATCATAGGCTGCTGCTGCTCATGCCTTGGGCTCTGAGCACAGCTGTGCAGTAGGAACTTCCCTGCTTAATTTTCAGATCTTGAAAGCTTCAGTGGAAAACTGCAGGCTAGAATCCTTTGTAGGAGTGGAAAAGGGAGCAAAAATCAACCAGATGAGATGCAGGCAGCAGCAGAAGCTGCAGTTCATTAATGTTCTGGCTGAATGAACTTCGAATTAGCAGCCTAGCTCCAGTTCCAATATTGCATGTCTGCTAGAGATGGCTGAGCTGTTGAGGGAAGTCTGGTGTGGGTGTCCAGCTTACACTGCAACCCAAGGGCTGAAATCCAGTGGAATTATTCCAGTTTTTGGGGGTTTCTAGACCTCTGTTCCCCTGTTACTCACTGGAAGTGCCTTCAGAACCCTCTAAGTGAAAAACCTGTTCCAAAACTACTGCCTCTCCCATTGAGTTTTGAGTTGAGCTGCATCTTGGCTTCCAGCTGAGGGAAAGCAGCATATTTTTAGGTCAGAAATGCTGCTTTTTGTGCTGAAGAGGGCTGGTTGGTGCTCTCTAGTGTTCCTTGGTCACTGAGGAAATCCAAGCTGCTTCTGTGTGATGTATGAAAGGATTTCCAAGTCAGGGTTTGTTTGTCTGGTAATTACCCATCAGCTGTTCTTCACAGCGAGTTCACGTCTCTCACCCTGTGACAGAAGCCTCCAGAAAAGACACTGCTGCCATGCAGGGTTAAATTCCCAATTAACTAACAAAGGAGGGGGAAGAAAAAAGGAAAGGAAGAGGATTATTGAAAGCTTGCATGTATGCTGATGAATGGTAGAACAAGTTTGCTGAGGGTAGCAAACTGGAAGGATTGGCTGACACCACCATCAGGCTGTGCAGCCCTCCAGCAGGACCTGAAGGACCTGGGCAAAGGGAACCTAATGAGGTTCAACAAGGGTAAGTGGAGAGTCCTGAGGCTGAGGAGAAACACCACCATGCACCAGTACAGGTTAGGGGCTGACCTGCTGCAGAGTAGCTCTGCAGAGGAGGACCTTGGAGCCCTGGTGTTCCATAGTCCCACCAGCCTCACACTGAAGATCCAGTCAAAACCTTCTCTCCTTCAGCTTCAAGCCATTCCCCATGGTCCTGTTGCTAGGGCTGTGCAGAAGCTCAGGTGAAAGGAGGCTTTGCTGGGGGTTTGACAGTGGTGAGAAGTGGCAGGTAGCCCGGAGGACAAGGCAGGTGGGTTCACAAGAGGCACAGTGAGTTGTGCAGGTGTGAGGCTGCTGCTGCAGGGGCAGGCCAGGGGGGACTGGAGAGCAAGTAAGGATGTTACAAATCATCTGAGCTTGAACTCTCCTGCTCCCAGGAGTGCAGGGAGCCTGGGGGTGCATCTTCACAGATTGCATTGCCCTCGAAGGTCATCTTGTCCAACCCTCCTGCACTCAGCAAGGACAACTCCAACTAGATCAGACTGCCCAGGGACACATCCAGTCTGGTCTTGAAGGTCTCCAGTGAGGAGGACTCAACCTGTTCACTATTTCACCACTCTCATGGTACAGAACTTCCTCCTGGTGTTCAACCTAAGTCTCCCCTGCTCCAGTCTCAAACCATTGCCCCTTATCCTAACCCCACAGGCCCTTCTGAGCAGTCCTTCTTGGGTCAGCACCCTGCACATTCAGGATGGGGTTCCTTTTATTGTGCCTTGTGATGGCTGTCCCAGAATGCTGCAGGGCTTCAAAAAATTTGCTTATCTGTTGCCAACCTATTTTCCACTTGTGCTGGTGCAACTGTTTGTTAGAGTGGCAATGGATTACTCACTGCCTTGGAAGTGAAACCTTGATTTGGACACGGTGCATGTGCTGATAATGTGCAGCCCTTGTCCTGTCTCTGCAGTTTTGCATTGCCAAGCGCTCAGCAGGTTTGCAGAGTGGGTCTTTAGCTTGAAAGATCACAGCCCTTGTGTCTGGAAATTGATTTTCTTCTGCTGAGAGATGTTTGAAGCAAGAAAAAAAACCAACCAATTTTTGGGTTGTATAAACCACATTAGATAGAAGAAGATATCTCTCAGAGTGCGTGGGATCACCTCTGAAGCCATTCTCACCCTCCTGTGAATAGCAAGTGGCACAATAAAAGGCATTTCTTACAGCTGATCTATCTCTACCCGTCCGTGAGGTGGCTCTGAAATGAGATGCATTCAGCTACTCTGCTTCAGGACAGCTGGGGGTGGTCTCCAGACACACTGCAGAGGCTCACCTGGAGTGCTGTGTCCAGCTGTGGGGCTGCATTTCAGTACATGAAGGGGAGCTACAGGCAGGCTGGGGAGGGACTGTGCAGAAGGGCTTGGAGAGATAGGACAAGAGGCAATGGTCTGCAGCTGGAGCAGGGCAGATTTGGGTTGGACATCAGGAGGAGGCTCTGCACCATAAGAGTGGTGAGACACTGGAACAGGCTGCCCAGGGATGTGGCTGAGGTCCCATCCCTGGGGATATTCAGGATCAAACTCCGTGTGTCCCTGGGCAGCCTGATCCAGTTAGAGGTGTCCCTGCTGAGTGCTGAGGGGTTGGATATGGTGACCAGGATGAGGAGCAATGGACATAAGCTACAGCACAGGAGGTTCCATCTCAATGTGAGGAGGAACTTCTCACTGCCAGTTGGGAAGTGATGGTTCTGCAGGGTCAAGTGTGCAGTTTGCTTTTCTCTCTGGATAGGTTCAGTGGCTTGTGTCCTTCCCTCCTCTGGCACATCCATCCTTCCAGTCTGGTCCTCAGCTGGTGCCTCTTTAGATCCTCCATCAGAGGCAAACAGCAAAGCAGAGAGTATACTTCAGAGGGGAAAGGCAGTGAGAAAAAAGCAAACACAACAAAGCCATCACCTTGCTCTCCCTCCTAACTATTCTCTCTTGGTCTTTCCTAATAGATTTTCCTGATGAGTGCCAACATCTAGCTGTGAGGGTCTCCAAGAGGCAGCAGGCTCAGGACACTGCTTTGGTGCTGGAGATATGGAGGTGGTTTTGCAGTTCAGCTCCTGTCTGCAGCCATCCTCTCTTTCCTCAGCACCAGGCTGCCAACCCCAGTTGTGCCAAGACTGAGCACGTCCTGTGGGTCCTGCCTTGCTGTTCTCTGTGGCAGGAGTATCACCTTGGCTCATGAGCTACAGAATTCATCACCAAGCAGGGGCAGATAGGCTCTCAGGTTGTCCCTGAGACAACAGACCCTGTGTGGACCGGGCCTGGGGCAGGCAGCGATTGTTCTGCAGGGGGCAGGGTGACTTTCAGAGCTGAGCTGGTTGCCTTCAGTGGCAGAAAGCCAATCTCCTCTTGGTTGGCCTCTAGGCATCTGTGGAAATGAAAGGTGCCATGTTAATGAATCATGATAATTAATGGTAGCTGTCAAAAGGTCCTGAAAGTGCAAGCACCCAGAAGGGAAAGGAAAAATTCATGGAGCCTCAACTGGATTGTGTAGAAAGCAGCTGGGCTGAGGGGGAAATGAAAACCAGCCCCATACAACCTGGCTGCAAACCTCTGCAGCACATGATGATGGCAGCAGCAGCGGTGGGTGGCTGTGAAGGGACTCTGCACCACCCAGTGGGTGATGGGGAAAGTCAGCCCTGAGCTGTGTTGAGGTGAGGCAAGGAGGAGCTTTCTGAACTGTGTTGCTTGTGTGGCCCAGTGTGCAGGGCTGTGCTGGGGAGTCCTGTCTCAGAGTAGCTAAAGAGCTGCCCAGCTTCTTCCCAACACCCAGTCTGGATCTACACATTCTGGTTGTTTCCCCTGGAGGTGCCCAAGCACTGTGTGGCCATGGAGGTGTTGGGCTGACTGCTGAACTCAGGGTTCTCTTGGAGAGCTTCTCCAACCTTTGTGACTCTGATTTCCCCAGGCTTGGGGGAAGCTGATGGCTTGGGGAGGATCAGTAGTGGGGAGCTGGACAGGCTGGAGAGGTGGGCACAAGCCAACCTCATGAGCTTCAACAAGACCAAGTGCAGGGTCCTGCATCTGGGTCGAGGCAATCCCAGGCACAAATCCAGGCTGGGCAGGGACTGGCTGGAGAGCAGCCCTGAGGAGAGAGACTTGGGGGTGTTGGTGGACGAGAAGCTCGACATGAGCTCTCAATGTGCGCTTGCAGCCCGGAAAGCCAATCAGATCCTGGGCTGCATCAGGAGAAGTGTGACCAGCAGGTCAAGGGAGGTGCTTCTCCCCCTCTACTCAGCTCTGGTGAGACCCCTCCTGGAGTACTGCGTCCAGTTCTGGAGCCCATATTACAGGAGGGATGTGGATGTGCTGGAGCGTGTCCAGAGAAGGGCCACGAGGATGATCAGAGGGCTGGAGCACCTCTCCTATGAGGACAGACTGAAGGAGTTGGGGCTGTTCAGTCTGGAGAAGAGAAGGCTCCCAGGTGACCTCATTGTGGCTTTCCAGTATCTGAAGGGGGCCTACAGGAAGGCTGGGGAGGGACTTCTCAGGATCTCAGGTAGTGATAGGACTAGGGGGAATGGAATGAAGCTGGAAATGGGGAGATTCAGGCTAGATGTGAGGAGGAAGTTCGTCACCATGAGAGTGGTGAAGCCCTGGAATGGGTTGTCCAGGGAGGTGGTTGAGGCCCAGTCCCTGGAGGTGTTTAAGACCAGGCTGGACGAGGCTCTGGCCAGCGTGATCTAGTGTAGGGTGTCCCTGCCCATGGCAGGGGTTGGAACTAGATGATCCTTGTGGTCCCTTCCAACCCTGACTGATTCTATGATTCTATGAGCTGTGCGTGCCCTGGCTGTGCTGCACCTCCCCTGCACAACCCTCCTGGAGGCTCCAGTGCCAGCCTCAGCACAGCCAGGGGGAGCTCACTTACCTTTGGTGAGAGCCTGACTGAGCCAGAGCCCAGGTCTCTTCTGTCCAGCTGGAGGCTGCTCCTCCTCAGGCACTTGGCTGTCTGCTCCGTCCTGCAGCCCGCTCAGCACCTTGGCAGCTGCTTCGAAGGGGCTGCAGCAAGCCCTCAGGAGTTCCAAGGGTAGCAGTGGGCACGCTGACAAGGAAGGCTTCTAGGAGCCCTTCATGGAGCCCCATCCTCAGCAGCCGAGAGAGCAGCCAGAGGAGCCCAGCCCCAGTGAGGAGCCCCAGCCAGCACCCGTGGAGGGGATTGGAGCAGTCATCAAGCCTAGCCCTAACAACCGGGGGCCACCAGGCCCCCCGGCCTTTTGTCACCACCACCATCACCCAGTGTGCACCAGGGGCACTCACCAGAGATGAGAGGAGGATCCTCAGCCCAGAAGGGCTCAGCTTGGGGCTGCTGCCCTTCCTGGGAGGCATTAAATAGGGCAGAGGGTGGGGAGGGCAAAGTGGCCGCCCCTGGGGTGGGAGGAGACTGCAGCAGAGCCCAGGTGCCCTGGGTTTGAGGGGAAAAAGGGGGAAATTGGGGTGGGTGGGGCGGCAAAGGGGCATGGTGTGAAACCAGTGCTCTGGAGACAGACTGGAGGTTAAAATCCCATTCAGGTGTGAGCTGTCGACTTGCAGGGATTGCTGGGTGCTTCATGTGGCTGCTGCCAGGATGTTCCACTCCTCCTGGAGAGCAGAGAATTCACTGACAGCCCCAACAGGCTTTTGAGAGGCCAATGATAAGTTCAATGAACAAACCCCACACAGCTTCTGCTAAGGAGGTGATTGGGTACAGTCAGCACAGCTCCCCCAGGGGCAGGTCCTGCCTGGCAAACCTGGTGGCCTTCTGTGACACGGTCACAACATCAATAGATGAAGGCTGAGCAGCTGACCTCATTTACATGGACCTGAGCAAAGCCTTTGACACTGTCCCACTGTCCCATGGGGTCCATGGAAGGACCATTCAGTGGATACAGAACTGCCCAGGGGAGTGGTGGAAGTCCCATCCCTGGAGGTTTTGGGGGCATAATTAGATTGGAGTAGGATAAGATTCTTCCCCTTCCCTTTTGAATTTCCTTCTTCCTTCCTTTCCTCCCTTCCTTCTTTCCTTTTCTCTCTGGTAGCAAATCAAGGAGAAAATTGGAGCACTGAGTTCATCCTTGTGGAGTCAAGAGCGTGGCTGCAGGCTCTTTGCTCAGCAACCCAACAGGATTACAGCTAAGGGACCTGGCAGGAATGGGAGCACGAAAGCAGGGTGCCCTTTTGCTGTGGATCCCTCATGTCCATGCCTTGAGAGATCCTGCTGAGCCTTAAGGGTGATTAATAATGAAATCAACTACTAACAAGGTCTGCAACACAGGGAGAAAACTAGCCAGAGCTTTGTTATGGGGAGAAAATGAGCACAGCAGCAGGGGAGATGCTGCTGGTGCCTGGATTCCTGTGGTCTCCATAATCCCAGCTCAGGTTTCAGCAGCACGGGAAGATGAATTGCTGACTCTCGCCAGCACAGGGATCAGCATGGGGTTTATTAGAAGCAGGCTATCATTTAACACTGTCAGGAGGGTATTTATTATTAAGCAGCAGGCTCCACAGTCTAAATGGAAAGCCATTACTCCTCTTTAGACACCAAACAAGGTGTGTTCATAAAACCAAGTGGCCGAGAGATTGTATGCCTGCAGGGACGTCAGCACCAGGTCCTCTTTGCTGGGCCTCAGGGGTTTCTGTCTTTAGCTAAAGACAAATAAACCAAATTGGTTTGAAGCTACTGGAGGGCAAAGCTAACTCTGACTCTCAGAGCTGGGAGCTGTGCTCTGTAATATTTTTATCAATGACACAGGCAGTGGGGCTGAGGGCACCATCAGCAAGCGTGCAGATGACAGCAAGCTGAGTGGTGCTCAGAGGGATGGGATGGTATCCAGAGGGGTCTGGACAAGCTGAAGAGGTGGTGCCCAGGTGAACCTCATGAGGTTCAAAAAGAGCAAGGGCAAGGTTCTGCACCTGGGCTGAAACAATCCTCACTGTCAATACAGACCACGGGATGAGGTGATAGAAAGCAGCCCTGAGGAAAAGGACTTGGGGATGCTGGTGGATGAGAAGCTGGACAGGAGCAGCCAGTGTGAGCCTGCAGCACAGGAGGCAAATAATATCCTGGGCTGTACCAAAAGAGGCATTCACAGCATATCCAGAGAGGTGATTCTGCCACTTTGCTCTGGTGAGACCTCACCTGGTGTACTGCATCCAGTTCTGGAGTCCTCAATACAGGAAGGACATGGACCTGGTGGAGCTGGTCCAGAGGAGGGCCGTGAAAATGATCAGGGGGTTGGAGCAGCTCTGCTAACAAGGACAGGCTGAGGGAGCTGGGGGTGTTCAGCCTGGAGAAGAGAAGGCTCTGGGGAGACCTAATAGCAGCCTGCCAGTACCTGAAGGGGCTACAGAAAGGATGGAGAGAGACTGTTTGCAAAGGCCTACAGTGACAGGATGAGGGCAAAGGCTTCAAACTAGAGAGGAGCAGATTGAGATTGGGTGTTAGGAACAAGTTCTACACCATGAGGGTGGTGGAACACTGGAACAGGCTGCCCAGGGAGGTGGTTCAGGCTCCATCCCAGGAGATACTCAAGGTGAGGCTTGACAGGGCTCTGGGCAACCTGATGTAGCGGAGGATGTCCCTGTGACTGCAGAGGGGGTTGGACTGGATGACCTTTGGAGCTCCCTTCAAGCCCAGAGCATTCTGTGATCCTATAACTCCCTACTGACTTCACCTTGGTGCCTTGGTGAGAAGCCAGTGAGGGGATTCTGGGTTCACATCAGAGGTACTGGTAAAAAGTGATTATGTGTGGGCCATGGTGCAAAACTGCACCAGCAGCTGGACTGCTTTCTTCTGGACTGCTTTCAGCTGTGGTGATTGCTCAGAGCCCTTCTCTTTTCCTTGAGACTCCTGTCCTTGTCCATAAGGAGACTCATCAGTAAAAGATCTACACGGCGAGCATTTCGATGTTGTTTATTGCTGCATGAAAGTATCCAACAGGGAAGCATAAATAATCTTGTTCCAGTAAACTACCACTTAATGCACTCATATTTCAAGCTGCATTTGTGGCAAAGGCTTGGGGCTGGCCACGTGTTCAGCCCAGCTTGGCAAAGCCAACGTGTTTCTGTAGGACCACCAAGCACTCAGCGGTGATGATCGGAGGGCTCGGAGCACCTCTGCTATGGGGACAGGCTGAGAGAATTGGGGCTGCTCAGCAGGGAGAGGAGAAGGCTCTAGGGTGACATCAGAGCTGCATTTCAGTATCTGAAGGGGACCTACAGGCAGGCTGGGGAGGGACTGTTCAGAAGGGCCTGTGGGGATAGGATCAGGGGCAATGGTTTGAAACTGGAGCAGGGCAGAGCTAGGTTGGACATCAGGAGGAAGTTCTGCACAATGAAAGTGGTGAAACACTGGCAGAGGTTGCTCAGGGATGTGGTTGAGACCCCATCCCTGCAGACATTCAAGATCAGACTGGATGTGTCCCTGGGCAGCCTGATCTAGCTGGAGTGCAGCGGGGCTGGACAAGATGACCTTTGAAGGTCCCTTCCAACTGATGCCATCTGTGAATCTGACTGGTGTTGCTGCCTGTGTTTGTTGCCTGACACACTTTGGAACGTCACCAGAAAATGCTTTCTTTGCAATTTATGAAGCCTCTTGGCCATATTTTTTTAACATGTCCTCCCTAAGAGCCCAAGTGGGAGCTGCCTTGAAATATGACAAGGTGGATTTTCAAAATGTAGAAGCTCACTACAGAATGAGCTGAGAGCTGGGTTAAGTGTCTCAGACTTGCTATATAGCCAGACCCATCAAATCCATGGGGAGATTCAGATTGGATGTGAGGAAGAAGTTGTTCCCCAGGAGGGTGGTGAGAGACTGGCACAGGTTGCCCAGGGAGGTGGTGGAAGCCTCACCCCCTGGAGGTGTTTGCAGCCAGGCTGGATGTGGCTGTGAGCAACCTGCTGTAGTGTGAGGTGTCCCTGGCCATGGCAGGGGGTTGGGACTGGCTGAGCCTTGAGGTCCCTTCCAGCCCTGGCAGCTCTGTGATTGTGTGACAAATGACATGGTGGAGCCTCCGTCTCTGGAGTCATTCAAAAGCCTGGATGCCATCCTGGGGAACCTGCTCTAGGTGAACCTGGTCTGGCAGTGGGGTTGGGCTACCTCGTGTCCGCAGGGCCCCCACCCCCTGCCATCCTGTGATTCTGTGAGAGGTCCATTTGAATGTTTTGGCAACTGAAGCAAACTCTGCACCTGGCTATGTATGCCGCAACAAGAGGACACAGTCTCAAGCTGTGCCAGGGGAGGTTTAGGCTGGAGGTGAAGGGAAAGTTCTTCCCAGAAAGAGGAATTGGCCACTGGGATGTGCTGCCCAGGGAGGTGGTGGAGTCCCCATCCCTGGAGGTGCTCAAGAAAGGCTTGGATGTGGCACTTGGAGCCATGGTTTGGTTGTCAGGAAGGGTTAGGCATTAGGTCATAGGTTGGACTTGATGATCTCTGAGGTCTTTTCCAGCCTGGATGATTCTATGATGCTGTGATAAGCTCTGCTGTTTGGGGCATGGATTTGATGGGTCTGGCTGCAGCAAGGCTTCCTCAGTTTGCCTCTCCCCGCTGCTGAATATATCCAATCAACTGTGAAGTCCTTTTGTGTCTCATTGCCATTCCCACCAGCTACCTCTGCTGCTGTTCCCCAAATTCCCTGTGACCATTATCCATGATCAAGTTAGAAAAGCAGATTTGATATCATCTCAACATGAATCATTTTCCTCTGGCTGTGATGAATTCCTCTCGCACTCCAACAGCCTGGACTGGAGCCATGCATAATATTTTTGCATTAATTATATCATTACCATTCAATTGCTGCAATTAGCAGCATCACTTTCTCTGAGCCATCACTGTCATAGAATCACAGAATTGTCAGGGTTGGAAGGGCCTCAAAGATCACCTATTTCTAACCCCCCTGCTATGGGCAGGGACACCTCACACTACAGCAGGTTGCTCACAGCCACATCCAGCCTGGCTGCAAACACCTCCAGGTCATCCTGTGGCCTCCACGTTCTCTCAGACTCCCACTTCTGCAGGCTCCCATCTGTTGGGGCAACCTCTGCTGATTCTCATGCATGAGATGTCCACAGAGAAAACAAACACAGGATCCCCAAATGACAAATCCAATTGTCTGCTGTAACCAGGAAGAGACTTCCTTCTGAGGATATCAAAGAACTATGTTCAGTGACCAAAAGAAAGCATCAGAGCTGCTGCTAATCCTGTTTGAAGGCACATAAATCCCTGCAAGGTGAGTGCAAAGTGGGATCTCTGGAATGGTCATTTTTCATGTCCTCTGGAATCAGCTCTCATTGTGGGTTTAAGACTGGAGGTCTTAACCATAGTGAAGTCATCCAAGGACCAGAGAGGTGCAGGGAGGTGGACACCCAGAAAAGTGGAACCTTGGTTATTCTGAGCACAGACCTTAGCTTGCATTGGAAGAGCAGACTGAGGAGGCATCTTCTCAATGCTTATCAGTGCTTTGAAAGGCTGGGTGTCAGGAGGATGGGGCCAGGCTTTTGCCAGTGGTGCCCAGTGACAGGGCAAGAGGTAACAGACACAGAATCACAGAGTCACAGAGTCAGCCAGGTTGGAAAAGACCTCAGAGATCATCAAGTCCAACCTATGACCTAATGCCTAACCCCTCCTGACAACCGAACCATGGCTCCAAGTGCCACATCCAAGCCTTTCTTGAGCACCTCCGGGGTCAGAGACTCCACCACCTCCCTGGGCAGCACATTCCAGTGGCCAATTACTCGTTCTAGGAGTAACTTTCTCCTCACCTCCAGCCTAAACTTACCTTGAACATAAAAGTTCTATCTATACATGAGGAGGAACTTCTTTAGTCTGAGGGTGGTGGAGCACTGGAACAGGCTTCCCAGAGAGGTAGTGGAGTCTCCATATCTGGAGTCATTCAAAGCCCACCTGGATGCTTCCCTGTGCAACCTGCTCCAGGCAATGCTGCTCTGGCAGGGGGCTGGGCTGGATGATCTCCTGAGGTCCCTTCAAGCCCCTATCATCCTGTGACTCCTGTGTGATTCATTCCCATAAGCCTGCAGCCCCTTTATGAATGTGCATTTCTGGCTGTCCTCCCCCTCTTCCTCTTCCTCTCTTCCCCCAGCACGCTGGGCTGTTCTCTCTCTGGTTTTGATGGGGGAGTTGTGGCTTCTGGCCTCGAACAGCCAGGCGAAATTTTCCTGTGCCATTCTGGCCTGGTTGGGGGGCGAATCAGAGAGGTATGGGGGGAGGGGGAGGGGGTGCATTGAGGCTTGCCATTGAGTCCTGGATGGGGCTAGGTTTTGGAAGGTTTTTGGCCTAATGAGGTTGTTGCAAGCCCAGGCTGAAGGATTTGTCCTTGGCTGAATGTGAATTCAGGTATTTTGTATTGGTGAGAGACCACCAGGTGGGGGCTGGTCTCTTCTCCCAGGCAGCCTGTGACAGAAGGAGAGGACACAGTCTCAAGCTGCAGCAGGGGAGGTTTAGGTTAGGAATGATGTTAGGTTAGGAATGGATGTTAGGAAGAAATTCTTCACAGAGAGAGAGCTTGGCCATTGGAATGTGCTGCACAGGGAGGTGGTGGAGTCCCCATCCCTGGAGGTGCTCAGGAAGAGCCTGATTGAGGCACTTGGTGTCATGGTTTAGTTGATCAGATGGTGCTGGGTGGTAGGTTGGACTGGATGGTCTTGGAGGTCTTTTCCAACCTGGTCAATTCTGTATTCTGTTGCTGCCAGCAACATTTGCCAGCGTTGAGCACCTGATGATAATAGCTGCTTGTCTGATGTGGTGCAGAAAGGGAGATGAAGCACCACCACCCCCTTTTGCTGCTGGCTTTTAAGTTGCTTAATGCAGAACGTGGTGGGGGCTTGGGCTTCCCAGTTTCTTTCTGTGGGGATCACCCAGCCTCCTAGTGCTGCAGAAAGTTCAGGTGCTCTTCCTAAAGTGCAGAAACCCAGCTGAGCCAACAGGTACTGAAGTGTTGAGAGAATGCTGGTGGAGAGGAGAATGAGTTCTGGTTAACTGTGTGGTTCTGTGTGTAAACACTTCTGGGTAGCATTTCCATTGAGCTTCCCAGCTCTGTGTGTGGATCACTTTCATTTCACTCCTTTGGGAAGGGGTAAGGCAAGTTTCTGTCTGCTCCAGAGCCGAGACACCGGCAAAGCCCAAACTGCTACAGCTGCAGGCTGCAGCTCCTGAGCCTCTGAGCTGAAGTTTTCAATGTGACCTCTTGTTAGGCTTCTGCACTAAGTTAAAATTCATTTTAGATAATGTCAGGAGGATGCTGCTACAACAGGTTATTAATCCTCCAGCTCTAGCTCCTCGAGAAGCTGCCAGGACTTGAGTGCACTCTGACAGTAGCCAAGGACCACAGCCCCACACCTCCTTTCTGAGGAGAAAAGGATTTCGTTCCCTGGAGTAATCACTCTGCCAGCAACCTGACCAGCCCTCCAGAGATTATACACATGAAAACCACACTCTCTAGTCAGAAACAAGATGAACTCTTGACGAGAAGCCATACTTCGTACCGTGCTCCTTGGGCACAGGAGGCTTCTGACTGACTCTCCCCCCACCTCCCACTCAGCCTTGTTAAGCTCTCTGCTAACAGCGCTATCAGCCAGCAGTTACTTTACAGCACAATATCCATCAAGCAACGAACCCTGCTATTTATTTAGCAGCAGGAGATCGTTATCTAGGAGAAGTGTTCTTCCTGCCTTTCGCCTGGGCTGCCTTAAATAAGGGTCAGCCATCCTGTTAACTGCATACAACTCTCTCTCCCCCGAGTATCAACACTTCTATTTTGAGTAAAACCGAAGGGAATGCAAATCCTGGGGTGGGATTGTTTCAATTCTCAGTGATTTTGTTGTTGTTGCTCTTGTTTGTTGGTTTATTTTGGCTTTTCCCCAATCCTCTTTTTCTGGTGTGGGCTGCATCAAAAGATGCATTGACAGCAGAGCCAGGGGATGCTTCTGCCACCTTACTCTGCTCTGGTGAGACCTCACCTGCAGTACTGCATCCAGGTCTGCAGCCCTCAATATAGGAAGGACATGGAGCTGATGGAGCAGAGGAGGGCCATGAAGATGACCAGGGGGTTGGAGCACCTCTGCTATGAGGATAGGCTGAGGGAGCTGGGGGTGTTCAGCCTGCAGAAGAGAAGGCTCTGGGGAGACCTAATAGCAGCCTGCCAGTACCTGAAGGGGGCTACAGGAAGGATGGAGAGAGGCTGTTTGCAAAGGCCTGCAGTGGCAATGGCTTCAAACTAGAGAAGAGCAGATTTAGATTGGGTGTTAGGAACAAGTTCTTCACTGTGAGGGTGGTGGAACACTGGAACAGACTGCTCAGGGAGGTGGTTCAGGCTCCATCCCTGGAGACATTCAAGGTGAGGCTCAACAGGGCTCTGGGCAGCCTGATCTAGCCGGAGATGTCCCTGCTGACTGCAGAGGGGCTTGGACTGGGTGAGCTTTGGAGGTCCCTTCCAACTCAGAGCATTCTGTGATTGGCTTTTCTTGGCATGTGAGCTTCTGGAGAGTTTTGGGGGGGTTGACAATGGCTCTGCTGGGAGTTCTTGTTTCATTCATTTGAGTTTGCTTACACAGGCAAAAGAATCACTGAAGCAGAATCACTGCTGGTCGCTCTGCAAGCAGGAATGGGGTCTGGGGTGGCAGCTACATGGGCTCAGCTGCAGGGACGCAAACCATCCAGGCTGCTTGGGAAAAAAGCTGCCTTGGGAAGGGCTCGATTTCGTTTGTGTTTGCCTTCAAGCACTTAGGAAGAAAGGCAGCAATTACAGCACGTGGCTTTGGGTCACATTAAGTCAGCCCAGTGATGAACATTTATGCCACCTATTGCCAGCTTCTTAAGAGGCACTGTTCTGTGCCAGCGGTTAGCCACCGCACATAGAATTGTAAAACAAACTCCATACTCCAGCTGACACCCTTTCCAATTACACCTCACCTTCATTAGGCCATTAAAGTGATAAATGCTAGCAATTACATTGAACTCCAGCGAAAAGCCTCTGTCTGTGGCATCTACAGACTGTGGGGTGAGTGATTTGCCCAGGAGCCCAGCAGAACTCTGCCAGCAGAGTGAAGGCCTGGACAAAACATCTCCAAAAAGAGGAGGGAAAATGAGGAAAAGAGGGGGGGGAATGAAAAAGAAAGTGAAAAAAAAAAAAAGAAAAAGAAAGGAAGGGAAGAAAAGAAAGGAAGAAAGAAAGAAAGAGAGAAAGAGAGAGGAAGGGGAGGAAGAGGAGGAAGAAGCCTGCAAAACAACTCAGCTGATTAGAGAGCATCTGAGAGTAAAGTCTGTACCCAGCACCAGAGCACATGGCTGGCTGGGTTGGTGCACGGGCTGTGAGTGCCAGCTCCTTTTCTGTTTAGTTGCATTTATACAAGAGGGGGTAAGTGTGTGTGCCTGGCAGGCTGTGCTTCAGCACAGAATAGGGTGTTCAGATCTTGCACCCATGGCTGTGCCATGGTCCTTGTGTGCTTGACACTTTGGCTCTCCTGAGTCACAGAATCACCAAAAACATCTGGTTGGAAGGGGCCTCAAAACTCATCCAGTCCAACCTTCCACCCAGCACGGCAGGGTCAACACTAAGCCATGTCCCTAAGCAGCTCCACAGACTGCTTGAACACCTCCAGGCATGGTGACTCCACCACTGCCCTGGGCAGACCATTCCAGTGTTTGAGAACCCTCTCAGTGAAGAAATATTTCCTACCAGCCTGAACCTCCCCTGGCACAGCTTGAAACCATTTCCTCTGCTCCTGTCTCTTGCCACCGAGGAGCAGAGGCTGTCCCTTCCTCGCTCCAACCTCCCTTCAGGGAGCTGTAGAGAGCAATGAGGTCTCCCTCAGCCTCCTCTTCCCCAGACTGAACACCCCCAGCTCCCTCAGCACCTCCTTGTAGCCCAGGTGCTCCAGGCCCTTCATCACGCTTGTTACCCTTCTCTGGACATGCTCCAGCCTCTCAGTGTCCTTCCTGGAGTGAGGAGCCCAGAACTGAGCACAGGCGGATGATCACCTCCCAGTTCCTGCTGGCACAGTGCTCCCTATCCAGGATGCCATTGGCTTTCTTGGCCACCTGGGCACACTGCTGGCTCATATTCAGTCAGCTACCAACCTGTACCCTCAGGTCCCTCTCTGAGTCTCAGCTTTCCAACCACACATCCCCAAGTCTGTAGCTCCCCATGGGGTTCTTGTGACCCAGGTGGAGGACCTGGCACTTGGCCCTGTTGAACTTCATGCAATTAGCCTTGGCCCATAGGTCTAACTTGTCTAGGTGCCTCTGCAAAGCCTCCCTACCCTCTAGAACCTCCTTGCATACAGAGGCAGCTTGCCTGGGGCTGGTGGAGATGGCGATCTTTGCTCCATGCCTGTGACTTTAATGTGTGCAGTCATCTGTACCCCACCTCCTGTGAGATGGATGTGGGTGGGTAAACAAAAAGTCCCTTTCCTGGCTCTGGAAAGGGCTGCGGGGTGTGTGGCAGTTGGCAGGGGCTGTTAGGGGTGCTGCCCTTGAAACCATGAGGATTGGTTTGGGTTGGAAGTGACCTCAAAGATTACCTAGTTCCAAACCACCTGCCATGGGTAGGGACACCTTCCACTAGAGCAGGACTCCCAGGTGTTGAGCTACCCAGTGGTGGGAATGCCCTGGCCTCCCTTCCTGCCAGGCAGGCCCTCCTGGAGAGCCAGACCCAGAGGTAGATTGGATTTTGGCTGCAGAAGGACTTTCTCCCTGCTGAGCAATCTGGGACAGCAGCAGGAAGGGGAGCAAGGGAGGCAGGAAGGGGGTCCAGAACTTGTAGCATTTCCTCCCTTCATCTGGTCATGTTCTGCAGGGGCATTTCTCTACCTTTTGTGCTCACTTCTCTCTGTGTTTGTGGCATTTCACCCTTCCTTCAGCATGTTTTGCCCCAGCTGCCACCAGCATAGCTGAGGGGCTGCCTGCGTCCTATGGGTGGCACCAGCTGGAACCAGCCCTGACTGGTGCAGGACAGCCTGGTGCTCTCCTCAAGGCTGGTGGCTGCCTGGCAACAGCACTTTGCCCCAGGCACAAACCAGAGGAGGTGATCTCTCCCAGGTTAGAGGGAGCTGATTGCAGGAGCTGCTCTCTTGGCTGCCCACAGGCTGCTCGGGGAAGCAGGAAGACAAGCTGGGTGCTGGAAGTGGTGGTACTCAGAAAGCACAAGGCTGGTGTGCTCCAGAGCTGCTCTGTCATACAGTCATAGAATTGGAGCCAAGCTCCTTTGGGTGGTGCACAGTAACAAGGGAAGGAACAATGGACACAAACTTGAACAGAGAAGGTTTCAGCTCAACATGAGGAGAAACTTCTTTACAGTGAGGGTGCTGGAGCCCTGGAGCAGGCTGCCCAGAGAGGTTGTGGAGTCTCCTTCTGTGCAGACTTTCCAGCCCCACCTGGATGCATTCCTGTGCAGCCTGCCCTGGGGGATGCTGCTCTGGCAGGGGGGTCGGACTGGATGATCTCTGGAGGTCCCTTCCAGCCTCTCATGTTCTGTGATTCTGTGGTTCCTCTGCAGCCAGGGAAGAGTGCTGAAGATTGGGGGTCACCTTGCAGGGCTTGTGCTGGGACTGCTGGTGGCTGGCTGCTCACTGAGGGTATCCAGCTTTACAGCAGCTGCTGCTGAGGGGCTGCCTGATTTCAATCTCTCAGCAAATCCAACTGCAAACCCTCACAATGCTTTGCTACTGCCACGCCTGGGGTTCAGCAGAGAGATCAGGCAGACACGGCAGGAGCAGATGTTTCTGTTCCCGACGGATTGAGCCAACACAGGAGATGGAGTGACAGATTTTCTTCTTGTGTTTCTTTTTGAGTAAACAGGAGAGCTTACACCAAATCCTTCCTGATGCTTTTGCAGGACAGCTCCCATTGCTGCCAGGAGCAAGCCCTGAGCCGGACCCAGGCTTGCCCAGCTCCTCAGGACCGGTGTCTCGGGAGCCAAGCAAGCAGTTTCTCATGAGTGAATCCTTTCCCAGAGGACAGCCAAAGCCACCTCTCCTTACCATCTCTGGTCTGGCTCTGGACAGATTGAGGGCTTCTCAAACACATTCTCTGCCTGAGCTGATCTGCTGAGCACGGCCATTAGTCATCCCTGGATATGAACTTGGGTGCTGTTTTCAGTCTGTGAGCAGCTGGGAGCGAGGTGTTTGGGATTCAGAACCCTGGCTGTGCTGATGTGTTGATGAGCTGGCTTGAGTGCATTCAGGTGGTTGATGTGTTGCTATTTTCTGAGTCTGACCTTTGAATGTTTTGTGCTACTAAAAATAAGAAGTCAGTGAAATCCTTAGTGCTGGGCCTGTGCCTCAGGAACATGATCCAGAGTGTGGAAGCAGCAGCTGTGGGCTGCTTATTGATGAATACACAATACAGAATCAACCAGGCTGGAAAAGCCCTTGGAGATCATCCAGCCCAACCTGTCACCCAACACCATCTGATCAATTCAACCATGGCTCCAAGTGCCTCATCCAGGCTCCTCCTAAACACCTCCAGGGATGGGGACTCCAACACCTCCCTGGGCAGCACATCCCAAGGGCAAATTACTCTCTCTGGGAAGAATTTCTTCCTAACATCCAGCCTAAACCTCCCCTGGCACAGCTTGAGACTGTGTCCTCTTGTTCTGGTGCTGGCTGCCTGGGAGAAGAGACCAACCCCCACCTGGCTACAACCTCCCTTCAGGGAGCTGTAGAGAGCAAGAAGGTCACCCCTGAGCCTCTTCTTCTCCAGGCTAAGCAACCCCAGCTCCCTCAGCCTCTCCTCACAGGGCTCTCCCCAGACCCCTCCCCAGCTTGCTGCTAGCAGTGAACCTTCCTCCAGCTTCTTTCAACAGGGGACAGCATTTTCCATCCACGTGTTGCCTTGCCATGTCTGAGGAGCTTGCAGAAGCTACTGAACTCAGTTACCAACGTCTGCCACGTACAATTCCTTCCCTTTGAACAGCAGCAGAGCCAGGTGGAAGGGGCTGGTTTGGTTTGCTATGAATGCCTGCTCTAATAAGGACTGCTCCTAGCACAGCTCTCTGCAGCTTGTTAGCTACAGGCTGGACACTGCAGCAGTCTGTGGTGAGGAAACTCTGTGCTTTCACTCAATGACAGAAACTCAGCCTGATGGCAGTGATTCTGCACAGCACCCAATCTGAAAGCCTTGCTCAGGATCATTTTTTGCCTTTTTTGAGTGTGTTCCTGCCAGCAAAATTATTGAGGAGCACATTGGTAGACAAGTGACAAGAGAGCTGCAGGAACCTGGGAATGAAAAAACCCAAACCCACTAAAGCTTCTGAAGGGGGAAAAAAGAGAGAGTGAAGCTAAATCCTCAGAAACCCAAGGGGATTGTAAGACTTGCACTGAATGCCACCCAGTGACCCATCAATAAGGACAAGTGCAGGGTCCTGCATCTGGGGAGGAGTAACAGCAGGCACCAGGAGAGGTTAGGAGCTGCCCCGCTGGAAAGCAGCTCCATGGAGAAAGACCTTGGAGTGCTGGTGGGCAGCAAGTTCTGCATGGGACAGCAGTGTGCCCTGGTGGCCAGGAGAGCCAATGGTACCCTGGCGGGCATCAAGCAAAGTGTGGCCAGCAGGGCCAGGGAGGATCTGCTCCTCCTCTGCTCCGCCCTGCTGAGACCACACCTGGAATACTGAGTCCAGTTCTGGGCTCCCCAGTTCAGGAGAGACAGAGACTGCTGGAGAGAGTCCGACAGAGAGCCAGGAGGATGCTTAGAGGACTTGAGCATCTCCCCTGTGAAGAGAGACTGAGAGCCCTGGGGCTGTTTAGTCTGGAGGAGAGGAGGCTGAGAGGGGATCTGATCAATGTCTATCAATATCTGAGGGGTGGGTGTCAAGGGGAGGGAACAATCTCTTTTGGGTGGTGCACAGTAACAAGAGAAGGAACAATGGACACAAACTGGAACATGGAAGGCTTCAGCTCAACATGAGGAGAAACTTCTTTACTGTGGGGGTGACAGAGCCCTGGAGCAGGCTGCCCAGGGGGGTTGTGGAGTCTCCTTCTCTGGAGACTTTCCAGCCCCACCTGGATGCATTCCTGTGCAGCCTGCCCTGGGTGATGCTGCTCTGGCAGGGGGTAGGACTGGATGCTCTTTGGAGGTCCCTTCCAACCTCTAATGTCCTGTGACACTGTGACCCTGTGACCTTTCAAGCAGGGATGACCACAGCCTTCCTGAACTGCCCTGCTGCTGCCATTACAGAAGGCACTCCCAGCCTGGCACCACCCAGCTGTCATCTCTTGGTCACTGGGGAAGTGACAGAGAAATCAGTGGGAGATGACTGGTTTTGTGCCAAGGTGGGGTTTAGACCTGGAGCCCCTCTCTGTGAGGTCAGGGGTGCTGGTGTGGCTCTGAGGCAGAGCCCTGCCTGGCCCGGCCCTGCCCTGCTCTGCTGTTTGGAGATGTTTGTAAGAGGTTTAATCAACCAGGAGTAAACAGACTGGGGTGTGAGTCAAATCTGAGGTCAGGCTGGAGCCCGAGTGTTTGCCTTGGTGCTAATGAGACTTTCTGGGTGTTGCAGGAGCTGTAAGTCCTTGGGCACCACGGGCCAGGCTCTGCTGCAGATGATGAGAGCAACGCAAGTCAGCTTGTGGTGTGCGTCGGTGACACTCCTTAGGTGCCCATGAGGAAGGCAGCCCAGCAGGCACAGTCACTGGACCTGGACTTGCCAAATATGGACTTTTCCAGCATTATTTTTGGGTTTGGCCTCATTAAACCTCATTCATATGACCTGGACCCATTGTCCTAACCTCTCTGCAGAGCTTTCCTACCCTCAAACAAAGCTCCCACCCAATTTACTGTCATCGGCAAACTTACTGAGGCTCACTCAGTTCCCTCCTCCAGATCATTGATACAGAGATGAAAGAGAACTGGCCCCAGCACTGAGCCCTGGGGACACCACTGGTGACTGGTCACCAGCTGCATTTAACTCCATTCCCCACCACTCTGAGCCTGGCCAGGCAGCTCTTAGCCCAGCAAATCCTCCACCCATCCAAGCCATGAGCAGCCAGGAGGATGCTATGGGAAACTGTGCCAAAGGCTTTACTGAAGTCCAGGTAAGCAACATCCACAGCCTTCCCCTCATCCACCAAGGGAATCACCTTGCAGGAGGAGATCAGGTTCATTAAGCAGGACCTGCCCCTCATGAACATGCCCATGCTGATCATCTGTCCCACTGACCACAGTCCTTTGGGTTAGATCCTGAAAGCAGCAGGCAGCTGTGCATCATTTCATCTGGAAATGCAGGTCTCCAGCCCATCCCTGCTTGGAGAAACAAGAATCTCAGGTGTGTCTCTGATGTGGACCCCTGAGTTACAAATAGGAGTTAATTTTCCAGCTAAATGCTTTCTGGTTTTGCTTGAGATTGCCTCTCTGTGAATGCTTCACCAGTAAAAGCTCTCTCTCAGGAGAGTTAACAACCACAAAAGGATGTAAAGCCACAGCTCAAACTCCTTGCAGTTGCTGAGGTGACAAAGAGTGGTTGGCAGCCCTGGGAGCCACAGCCATCCAGCGTGAGCAGCGATGAGGAGCTGCTGATCTCTGCTCTTCACTTACTGTTCAGAGCGCAGCGAGGCAGCAGGGTCTAACCTGCCTCTAAACTTGCCACAGGTGGTAAGGACAAAAGTGGCAAAGGGCTTGGACTCGGAAGGAGCAGGAGTTAAAGGGTGACTGCACAGCTGTGCTGCAGCTCTGTGTCACAGGCCTGGTAACACAGGGAGTAAAACAAAGGCTTAGTGATCTTCATAAAACACAATCTTTATGGTAATCACTTGGCTGCTCCCCAGCACAGACCTCTGCTCATTAACCAAATGCTTAGGGATTTATTAAGTCAGTTTGGTTAATAAAGAAAGAAACCAAAACACAAAAGCAAAGCAAAACAATTAAAGATTAACTGTTCTGAAACTTTCCTGTTTGTTTCTATATGCATTATACACACAGACATCTACCAAAGGGCTGAAACACAAGGAAATGCTTTTAGCCAGTCATGGCTCTGACATAATTGTTTGCTGGTACTGTTTGGACTGCAGAGCTTCTGGGAGCTCCACTCAGGGATCAAAGTCTTGTTGCATGAGGCATTGTACACACGAGAAATAGAGTCACAGAACTGTCAGGGTTGGAAGACACCTGAAGGATCATCCAGTCCCAACCCCCTGCCATGGGCAGGGACACCTCACACCACAGCAGGTTGCTCACAGCCACATCCAGCCTGGCTGCAAACACCTCCAGGCAGGAGGCTGCCACCACCTCCCTGGGCAACCTGGGCCAGTCTCTCACCACCCTCCTGGGGAACAACTTCTTCCTCACATCCAATCTGAATCTCCCCATTTCTAGTTTTGCTCCATCCCCCCAGTCCTGTCACTCCCTGACACCCTCAAAAGTCCCTCCCCAGCTTGCTTGGAGCCCCCTTCAGTTCAGATCGTGGAGGGCCACAATGAGGTCTCCTCAGAGCCTTCTCCTCTCCAGACTGCACAGCCCCAACTCCCTCAGTCTGTCTCCATAGCAGAGCAGCTCCAGCCCTCTGCTCCTCCTTGTGGCCCTTCTCTGGACACCTTCCAGCACCTCCAGATCCTTCCTGGCACAGAGGCTCCAGAACTGGACACAGAGCTCCAGCTGTGGTCTCAGCAGAGTGGAGCAGAGGGGGAGAATCCCCTCCCTGACCTGCTGGCTGTGCTCCTCTTGATGCAGCCCAGGATGGGATTTGCTCTCTGGGCTGCAAGTGCTCACTGATGGCTCCTGGTGAGCTTCTCATCCCCAGCACCCCCAGGTCCTTTTCTTCAGGGCTGCTCTCAAGCCAGTCCCTGCCTACAGAAAAGCTGGGGAGGGACTTTTGAGGGTGTCAGGGAGTGATAGGACTGGGGGGATGGAGCAAAACTAGAAATGGGGAGATTCAGATTGGATGTGAGGAAGAAGTTCTTCCCCATGAGGGAAGGGTTCTATGCTGCATTGTTCTCTCTAGCCCATATTTAATAGGACTGTCTGCAGTGATTTGAGAAGAGGATATGAAGGGAGTGGAGGAGAGGAAGGTAATTCTTTGTTCCACAATCTGATCTATCACAGCCTGCAGTATTTCCTCCTCAATACCAGCCTCTGTCACTCAGGAGGATATATATTGGGTCAAAGACATTAAAGTTTGATTCTCCAGCTAATGGCTACCCAGGCTTGGTCTCAGTACACTGCAACAAGCACAGTAATTGCAATTCAGACTGCAGGAGAGAAATAGCTTAGTCTTCCTTTCAGCACATCACACACATCCTTAGAGCTTTGTCTTGGATGCAGGAAGCAAGGGACCTGATTCAATATTGCCTCATAGTCCTGTCCCACATGAGTGAACAGAATATGACAGTACAGAGAGGTTTTGAGTTCAAAGCATCTCCTTGCTTCGGAGGACAAACTTGTGATGGTTCACTGTGGTGCTGTCAAGGTCTCTAATGTGGTCTTTCAGAGCTGCTAGGATGGTGCTGCCTTTTCTTCTCCCTTGGTGAGTCAGGAGAGCTGCTTTGGTGAGCTCTGTTCCATACTTGCTCCTTCTCTGCACCTGCATGGCTCACCAGCATCAGAACAGCAGCTGGAGGAAACCAGGGGACTCGGTGAGACCTTGCTCACCAGGCGGGCTGAGGGCAGTGTGGCAGCTTCCATCCAAAATCAAAGTTAACCTCTTCTGTTCCAGAGAAAGCTGAAACTAAAACCACACCACCAAGTGAGGCACTTTCAACTTGCTTCCCACTCTATTTCCAGACTCCTCTGGGAGCTTCCCAGCACCTGATTGTAGCAGGTTTGCTCACCTCAGTGGGCAGCAACCATTTTTTTCCCCACAAGGGCTTGTAGTGAGCAATATCTTTGAGCTGGAGGAGGGCAGATTTAGACTGGAGATTAGGGAGAAATTCCTTGCTGTGAGGATGGTGAGACACTGGAACAGGTCACCCTGGGGAGGTGCTCAAGACCAGGTTGAATGAGGCCTTGAACAACTTGGTCTAGTGTGAGGTGTCCCTCCCCATGGCAGTGGGGTTGGGACTGGGTGATCTGTAAGGTTCCTTCCAACCCAAACCATTCTCTGATTCTGTGATTTCCAGGTCTGTCTCACCCTTGGGCCATTCTTGCTGAGCCTTCTGCACTCCTACAGTGTCCCTCTTCTCTTTCAGCCATTGCCTCACATTTTCCACTTTCTTACTGGATGGAATACTTTTCACAGTGATCCTCTGTACAGTACTTGAGGCTTTGCCCTTCTCTTTCCATTCTTGTTCCACATTTCACACAAGCACAGAAACATTCAGGCTGGAAAAGACCCTCAGCGTCACCAGGTCCAACCCAGAGCCCTACTCTGCAAGGCTCACCCCTAAACCAGAGCCTCAAGCACCACACCTTCAAACACATACAGGCCTGGGGACTCCACCACCTCCCTGGGCAGCACATTCCAGTCCCTGACCACTCTTGATGGGAAAATGTTTCCTGATGTCCCTGATGCAGCTTGAGGCCATTCCCTCTTGTTCTGTCACTAATCACCTGGGAGAAGAGACCAGCAGCAGCCTCTCCACAAGGTCCTTTCAGGTAGTTGTAGACAGCAATGAGGTCTCCCTCAGCCTCCTCTGTTTCACACTAACCACCCCCAGCTCCTTCAGTTGCTCTTCATCAGATTTATTCTCCAGGCCCTTTCCCAGCTTCCCTGCCCTCCTCTGTATTGCTTTGTGACTGGTACCTGTAGCCTCCTGTGCTTGGCCACGTTTTCCAGGGTTGAGCTCTCCCCTTCCTCCTCTCCCAAGAAGCAGCAGGTGCTCAGAAAGAGAGAGCAGCTTGGCTGGAGAGGTTCAGTGCAATCTGTGATGTGCTTCCCTAATGCACTGCAGAATAGAAGTAACCCAGGAAGAACATTAGTTGAAATGTCAGTGAAAAGTGTCAGAAATGTTCACTGGGGACCATATGCTGTTCCCTGTGCTGCTATCTTGCTCTCCCCACTTGTGCTGAGCCCTAGCTAAATGCCTTATCTGTCTATTTAAGGTATTTAATTAATAGCTCAGATCCAGCAGCAATCCTCTTTGTTCTGCAGGCTGATAGCGCAGAGCCGGGAGAGCAGCACTGCCTTATCAAAGAGCCTTCTGCAGCTCTGAGAGGAGACTTTCATCCTGACAAAGAAGAGCTCAGGGCTGGAGCTGCTCATGCACATAATAGGAGCCTGCTGCCAGCACAGGGCAGGGAGAGAGCCAAGGCCCAGGGTGGGGAATGGTGAGAGCCAGGCAGCGTGCCTGGTGCTCCGTGGCCGCGGGCTGGGCAATCAGGACAAGGGCAGAAGTCCTTTCTCTTCAAGGGTGCTGCAGTGGCATGTGCTGAACAGAGAATCATGGTATGGTAGAGGCTGGAAGGGACCTCTGGAGATCATAGAATCATAGAATGGTCTGGGTTGGAAGGGAACTCCAAAGCTCACCCAGTCCAACCCCTCTGCAGGGACATCCTCCGCTAGATCAGGTTGCTCAGAGCCCTGCCAAGTCTCACTTTGAATATCTCCAGGGATGGAGCCTCAACCACCTTCCCAGGCACCTGTGCCAGTGTTCCACTACCCTCACAGTGAAGAACTTGTTCCTGATATACAATCTAAATCTGCTCTGCTCTAGTTTGAAGCCTTTGCCCCTTGTCCTGTCACTGCAGGCCTTTGCAAACAGTCTTTCTCCATCCTTCCTGTAGCCCCTTCAGGTACTGGCAGGCTGCTATTACGTCTCCCCAGAGCCTTCTCTTCCCCAGGCTGCACACCCCCAGCTCCCTCAGCCTGTCCTTGCAGCAGAGGTGCTCCAAGCCCCTGATCATTTTTGTGGCCCTCCTCTGGACCTGCTCCATCAGGTCCATGACCTTCCTGTATTGAGGGCTCCAAACCTGCACACAATGCTCAAGGTGAGATCACTGAGTCCAACCCCTTGCCAAAGCAGGATCACCTAGGGCTGGGTAGTCCTGATGCTGTCCTGCTCGGGATTGCTGCACTAGGGAGGGCACCAGCAGGTTCTGTGCCTCAGTTTCTCCACTTGCTCTCTAGACCTGCATCACATGCTCTTTCCTTCTGTCAGCAGGGGTGGACTCCAGTCTTCCTTGTGTCCCAGGTCCATAAGTAGCTGCCACATCTCACACCAGTGGCTTTTGAGCTGCCTTTACAAGCCAGAGTGACTCACATGTGAACATGACAATGTGCTGCAGCTCCTGGGGGGGTTGCACTGAGGGGCAGCTTGTGGGTGAGGGGTGGGTGGAACCAGGTGTTGAAGAACTTTGCTATTTGTCTAACAGTTTATGTGGCCATAAAAGTTTGTGCTTTAGAAGGGCAGGTCCTGCCAAAAACATGAGGGCAGAGAGACAGAACAAAGGAGATTGCCTATGAATGATGTTACTGAGAGCCTGCCCTGCAGCTTGTTGAAGGGAAGCAAACAAAGGGTAACAGCTGACCTGCACACACAGATGTGGGTGAGGAATCCTGAATGTTGTACTGCTCTCCCAGGGGATCTGGGCAGGCTGCAGAGCTGGGTGAAGGTGAACATCATGAATCACAGTACTGTCAGGGCTGGAAGGGACCTCAAGGCTCAGCCAGACCCAACCCCTGCCATGGGCAGGGACACCTCACACCACAGCAGGTTGCTCACAGCCACATCCAGCCTGGCTGCAAACACCTCCAGGCAGGAGGCTTCCACCACCTCCCTGGGCAACCTGTGCCAGGCTCTCACCACCCTCCTGGGGAACAACTTCTTCCTCACATCCAATCTCAATCTCCCCATTTCTAGTTTTGCTCCATCCCCCCAGTCCTATCACTCCCTGACACCCTCAAAAGTCCCTCCCCAGCTTGCTTGGAGCCCCCTGCAGATACCGGAAGCCCACAATTAGGTCTCCTCAGAGCCTTCTCCAGACTGCACAGCCCCAACTCCCTCAGTCTGTCTCCATAGCAGAGCAGCTCCAGCCCTCTGCTCCTCCTTGTGGCCCTTCTCTGGACACCTTCCAGCACCTCCAGATCCTTCCTGGCACAGAGGCTCCAGAACTGGACACAGAGCTCCAGCTGTGGTCTCAGCAGAACGGAGCAGAGGAGCAGAATCACTTCCCTGACCTGCTGGCTCTGCTGCAGCCCAGGATGGGATTTGCTCTCTGGGCTGCAAGTGCTCACTGGAAGTTAAATAAGGACAAGTGTAGAGTCCTGTAGCTGGGGAGAGAGAACACCAGGCACCAGTACAGGACAGGTTAGGGGTCGCCCTGATAGAAAGCAGCTCCATGGAGAAAGACCTTGGAGTGCTGGTGGGCAGCAAGTTCTGCATGGGACAGCAGTGTGCCCTGGTGGCCAGGAGAGCCAATGGTACCCTGGCGGGCATCAAGCAAAGTGTGGCCAGCAGGGCCGGGGAGGATCTGCTCCTCCTCTACACTGCCCTGGTGAGACCACACCTGGAATACTGAGTCCAGTTCTGGGCTCCCCAGTTCAAGAGAGACAGAGACTGCTGGAAAGAGCCTGATGGAGAGCTGTGAGGATGCTTAGAGGACTTGAAGATGATGAAGAAAAACTGAGAGACCTGGGAGTGTTTAGTCTGGAGAAGAGAAGACTGAGAGGGGATCTTATCTATGCCCACAAGTACCTGAGGGGTGATGTCAAGAGGAAGGGGACAGGCTCTTTTCAGTGGCACACAGTAACAGGACAAGGAATAATGGCCATGAGCCAGAACCCAGGAAGTTCCACCTCAACATGGGGAGAAACTTCTTTACTGTGAGGGTGGTGGAGCACTGGAACAGGCTTTCCTAGAATCATAGATTCATAGAATCAACCAGGTTGGAAGACACCTCAGAGATCATCAAGTCCAACCTGTCACCTAACCCCCCTGACAACTAAACCATGGCTCCCAGTGCCACATCCAAGCCCTTCTTGAGCACCTCCAGGGATGGGGACTCCACCACCTCCCTGGGCAGCACATCCCAATGGCCAAGCTCTCTCTCTGTGAAGAAGTTCTTTCTAAGATCAAGCCTAAACCTCCCCTGGCACAGCTTGAGACTGTGTCCTCTTGTTCTGGTGCTGGGTGCCTGGGAGAAGAGACCAGCCCCCACCTGGCTACAACCTCCAGAGGGGTTGTGGAGTCTCCCTCTCTGGTGACTTTCAAAGCCAACCTGGACGTGTTCCTGCGTGACCTGCTCTGGCAGGGGGTTGGACTGGGTGATCTCTGGAGGTCCCTCCACCCCCTGCCATTCTGTGGTGCCCTTCTTCCTTTACTCCTGTGGTGCAAAAGCCGTGGGGCACACAAGCCCTGCAGCAGTCGTGCGGGCGGTGGAAGGAGGATTCCTGCTCGGCACAAAGCCTAACTGTGTGTGGGGAACTTCCCAGCCTGTTCCTTCTCTTTATCAGGCCGTAAAGGAGGAGGATTTCTGCTACAGAAGCAGGTGACCTTCACAGTGGAGAGGCAGTGGAAGTCAGCAATGAAGACGTATGTCTGGAACGTTGCAAAAGAGAGCAGCCTTGAGATTGGGGCACAGGAGCACCGCGGGTGCAGCGGGGGGAGTTGCCTCTCTCAATGCCAAAGCGCAGCTCTCCGCCGCTGCTCGGGCACAGTTTCCCCCTCCTCCCCCAAGAGAGGCTACAGAAGTGCAAGTTTGCCGGGTTTCCCTCCCTCCCCCGCCGGTGACACGAACAGGCTGCCTCGGGAGGCTGCTCCGCCGGCTGCGCACGCCAGCAGCCTGCCCCTGGGACAGCGGTGCGCAGGCAGGAGAGCAGAAACAGGTTCAGTGTCTACACTTCTGCTTTTCCCTCTGCTTTTCTTTCTTTTGTTGCTTCCCTCCACCCCCTGCCCCCAGTCCCCTTCCCCCAGCCCCCTTCCCCCTCAGTTTAAGAAAGACACTTGAAGGTGTCCAGAGAAGGGCAACAACGCTGGGGAGGGGTCTGGAGCACAGCCCTGTGAGGAGAGGCTGAGGGAGCTGGGGTTGCTTAGCCTGGAGAAGAGGAGGCTCAGGGGAGACCTCATTGCTCTCTCCAACTGCCTGAAGGGAGGTTGTAGCCAGGTGGGGGTTGGTCTCTTCTCCCAGGCAGCCAGCACCAGAACAAGAGGACACAGTCTCCAGCTGTGCCAGGGGAGGTTTAGGCTGGAGGGGAGGAGAAAGTTCTTCCCAGCAAGAGAGATTGGCCATTGGGATGTGCTGCCCAGGGAGGTGGTGAAGTCCCCATCCCTGGAGGTGTTCAAAACAGGCTTGGATGTGGCACTTGGAGCCGTGGTTTAGTTGTCAGGAGGTGTTAGGTGACAGGTTGGACTTGATGACCTTTGAGGTCTTTTCCAACCTGATTGATTCTATGATTCTATGAACCCCCTGCCAGAGCAGGAGCATAGTCTCCAGCACAGGTCACACAGGAACACATCCAGGTGGGGCTGGAAAGGCTCCAGAGAAGGAGACTCCACAACCTCTCTGGGCAGCCTGCTCCAGGGCTCTGGCACCCTCACAGTGCAGAAGTTCCTCCTCATGCTGAGCTGGAACCTCCTGTGCTGCAGTTTCCATCCACTGCAGAAAAAGCTGAGTCTCAAAGTGGTCTCATGCTGCAAGAAACCAGACCTCCTGCCAGGCTTGGGGTGGTGTCTTCTAATCAACTTTGCAATGAATATTTCTTAACCCACGTTAATCCCCCGTTTAAGCAGAGATATCAGTTCCAGACAATGAATCATTGTGCCTGGAGGGGAAGCTACCTGCTGCTTCCCCAGAGAGGAGGGATGAGCAGCATGCCTGCTGCCAGAGCAGCCAGCAGCACTGGCATTTATCACAGCTCCTAGCCTGGGATGAAGGAAGCCTTTGCTCCCTGCTCCTGGTGCAATCAGCTTTTATTTGTGTAGCAGTTGTAGCAAACAGCTCTTCAAGGCAAACTGCACCTGCTCTGCTCTCTGGGGCAGGTTGTGCTCTAATTTACGCAGATTAGAGTTTGCTAAATCATGAGGGTCCCACGAGGAAATGAAAGCCCTGAGGTGTGAGCAGGCAGGAGCCTTCTCCTCTCCAGACTGAAGAGCCCCAGGTCCCTCACTCTGTCCTCACAGCAGAGCAGCTCCAGCCCTCTGCTCCTCCTCGTGGCCCTTCTCTGGACACCTTCCAGCATCTCCAGATCCTTCCTGGCACAGAGGCTCCAGAACTGGACACAATACTCCAGCTGTGGTCTCAGCAGAGCAGAGGGGGAGAATCCCCTCCCTGACCTGCTGGCTCTGTTTCTCTTGATGCAGCCCAGGATGGGATTGGCTTTCTGGGCTGCAAGTGCTCACTGCTGGCTCATGTTTGGCTTCTCATCCACCAGCACCCCCAGGTCCTTTTCTTCAGGGCTGCTCTTAGTTTAGAATGAGTTGCAGATAACATGACCAGCTCTGGAACCAGTACTGGGAGGAACAAAAGCTCTTCACTGCATAGCAGCAGGAAGTCAGACATGCACCCATAACCTGAGCTAGTTTTCCATTTGCTAGCTCAGGTGTTGAGAGCAGTGGGGCCTTAGCACAGTACTTGAAGTGCACTAACCATGCAGGGCTTCCAGGTGACCTCTGCAACAACCACTGTGGACTTCTGTGATGGCACTGCTGTGTCCCACTTGCATACTACCCTTGCATACTACTGGCCTGAAGCCAGCCTGGATGCTGATGCATGAGCTCCAACAACAGTGAAACCAGAGAAGCAGAGACCTGCTGGAGAGAATCCAACAGAGAGCCAGGAGGATGCTTATGGGACTTGAGCATCTCTCCTGTGAAGAGAGACTGAGAGCCCTGGGGCTGTTGAGTCTGGAGAGGAGAAGGCTGAGAGGGATCTGATCAATGCCTATCAATATCTGAGGGGTGGGTGTCAAGGGGAGGGGGCCAAGCTCTCTTGGGTGGTGTGCACTAATAAGACAAGAAACAGCAGGTTCAAGCTTGAACACAGAAGGTTTCAGCTCAACATGAAGAGAGGTCTTGCGTGACAGGTTGCACTTGATGATCTTTGAGGTCTTTTCCAACCTTATTGATTGTATGATTCTTTACAGTGAGGGTGGCAGAGCCCTGGAGCAGGCTGCCCAGAGGGGTTGTGGAGTCTCCTTCTGTGCAGACTTTCAAATCCCACCTACAGGTGTTCCTGTGTGGCCTGCCCTGGGTGATGCTGCTCTGGCAGGGGGTTGGACTGGATGATCTCTGGAGGTCCCTTCCAACTTCTAATGTCCTGTGACACTGTGAACAGAGAGACAGTTCTCTGACAGGTCTCTGACTCCCTGCAGCTCAAAGCAGGGTTGACTTCCAAGTTAGATGATGTCCTCATCCAGCTGAATGTCTCCAAGGGTGGAGGTGCTGCAGTCTCTCTGAACATCTGCTCCTGGGCTGGACCACTCTTTCCAACCATATGCAGTTTTCCTTGCTGCTGCTGGTACCCAATGCAAATGCTTTGGTCTGCAAGTGTCTGCTGCTTCTCCTGCTGCAGAGAGAATGACACACAGCTCTGATAACTTGTCTCGAGGTGAGTCCTGCCAGGCTGTGCCTGGATCCAGATTGATTGCTGGAAACAGTGTGAGGAGGGGAAAAAAAAACCAAAGAGAAGATAGTATGAAAGAGTGGGAGGTGCAAAAAGCATTCCTGTTTTGTCCTAAGAATATCTGAAGCCACAGCTGGCTGCAGGAACTCTCCGCCGGCCTTGCGCAGCAGACAGTGCACGGTGGGTGAGGCACTTGGTGCCATGGTCTAGCTGATCAGATGGTGGTGGGTGACAGGTTGGACTTGATCATCTCCAGGGGCTTCTTCCAGCCTGCTTAATTCTGTATTCTGGGTGGCTAGTAGGAGTCCAGAGCCCGCTCCACGCTGTGGTGCCTGTGTGAAGCTGTGGTGCCTGAGTGAGGCTGCTTCTGCTCTTGAACTCTGCTTCGACTCCGCTTCAGCTTGGTTATGTTTACCCAAGGCGTGGCAAAAGCTGCCCTATAAAGGAGAGCAAGGGGTAGGTGCCAGCCTCTGTCTCTGCTGGCACTGGCTGGAGGCTCACACCGGAGGCACTGCAGGTAAAAACAGCCCTTTGCTCTTTTACTGCAAGGTGAAGCAGGTGGAATAGATGTTTGTAGTGCTGGGAAAACACCATGGACTCGTGGAGAGGGATTTGTCTTGGAGGAACAGCATAAATTAAAGCCCTCATCCCTCAGTGCTACCGGGAGGGAAAGCAAAGATGGATTGGCTGTCCCACAAAGAGCCTCCCAGTACAATGGTAAGTTGTCAGAAGTAATTGGATCAGGTGGGAGTGGAGATCCAAAGAGGGGGAGGACTCTGTAGTTAGTGCAGGCTGCTGTTAAATGAGGCACAAGCAAACAAACAAAAGATCTCTGGAACTGTCCTGTGCTGTGTGTGCAAAATGAGGAGAAAATGGACTTAATAAATAGCCAGCAGGGAGTACTTCACAGGCTGTGTGGAGCATCAAGTCACACAAGATGCCACCGGGAAAGTGATCTCCTGGAGGGCTGCCAGAGTGCCTGGCTTTGGGGCTGATTTTCTGAGCTACTCAAGGCTTTCACACACACAAGGAGCTGCTGTCCCTCTGGAGTTTGGGACACCCAAGTTCAGGTCCCTGCACTGCCCCTGCAGCCTCCTCTCGCTTGTTTCTGTGTCTGAATGCAAGGGGAGCTGATACACTCATACTTCTAAGACAGTTCTGGAGCTGACTCCCTGAAGCTCTGGGATGTGGGCAGGAGAGTGGCACAGCTGGGTGTGGGAAGGTCTTTTGAGGGTGTCAGGGAGTGATAGGACTGGGGAGGATGGAGCAAAACTAGAAATGGGGAGATTCAGATTGGATGTGAGGAAGTTGTTCCCCATGAGGGTGGTGAGAGCCTGGCACAGGTTGCCCAGGGAGGTGGTGGAAGCCTCCTGCCTGGAGGTGTTTGCAGCCAGGCTGGATGTGGCTGTGAGCAACCTGCTGTAGTGTGAGGTGTCCCTGCCCACAGCAGGGGGCTGGAACTGGCTGATCCTTGAGGTCCCTTCCAGCCCTGACAAGTCTGTGATTCTTCTCCCAGGTGATTAGTGACAGAACAGGAGGGAATGGCCTCAAGCTGCCCCTGGGGAGGTTTAGACTGGACAGCAGGAAACATTTTTTCCCAGCAAGAGTGGTCAGGGACTGGAATGTGCTGCCCAGGGAGGTGGTGGAGTCCCCAAGCCTGGATGTGTTTGAAGGTGGTTTGGATGTGGTGCCTGGGGCTCTGGCTCAGGGGTGAGCCTTGCAGAGGAGGGCTCTGGGTTGGACTCGGTGATCCTGAGGCTCTCTTCCAACCTGAGTGTTTCTGTGATCCTGTGACAACAGAAGGGAATTCACACTGCACTTCTCCACCTGAACATTACAGGATTCAGGCACCCTGCCAGGTATGTGCCAGAGTCCTTCCATCTCCTGGAACCTGAACTCTCTGCTTTCAGCAATCCCTCCTCAACATGAGGCGAATTGCAACTGCTCTGAACGGAGCAGCAGAGTGCCTGCCCTGTGGGGGGATCACCAGTACAAGACCAGGAACATGCCTTGATCTTACCTTCACAGCTCCTGTGACAGTGTAGGCATGACCCTGCACAATCCCATTTCCCAGCTCTATGTTCCTCTTGAGCTGCAGAAGGGAGAAAGCACAGCTTTGAGCTCTCTGCACACTGCAAAGGCATGGCCATCAGTTCCAGAGCTGTCACTTGGCATGGCAAACAGAGAATACAGCAGCAGCTCAGGTATGGCACCAGGATGCTGAAGGGACTGAGCACTGCCCTGTGAGGAGCAGCTGAGAGCCCTGGGGCTGTTTGGATGTGGTGCTTGGGGCTATGGTTTAGGGGTGAACTTTGCAGAGTAAGGCTCTTGGTTGGACTTGGTGATCCTGAGGCTCTTTTCCAGCCTGAATGTTTCTGTGAGTCTGTGATTCTGTTACACCTGATCTCTTTCTCTCCTCCTCTCTGCAGCTTTGCCACTGCTCCCCTTTCCTCCCTCACTCTTCATCATTTGCCTTCCCCACTGAGGCAGACAGCAAGAAAAGGGAGTTCCCTGACAGCAAGAAGGGAAGTTCTGTGCTGGAAAGGAATCTGCAGTTAGATGCAGAGCTGGGCATGATCCCTTTCTCTGTTTCAGATAAGCAAATGTGTTGGAGGATATCCCAAGCCTAAGGCAATGGATGTTTAACCCCTTCTGAAGAATAATTTCTTTCCTTAGTTCACAGTCAGGCTCCTGGTTTTTCTCCAGTGTTTCCCAGTATGTCTGACCCAACTTCTGTGTTTGAAATCCCTTCCTCTCTCCCCATGGCAGGGGGCAGGCAAAGGCAGCACCTCTGACACCCACTGCATCATAACTTTGTCTCTTATGACAAGAAGAAGGTCCCCAGCCAGGCAGGAGATATTGTGCTTCAGAAGCTGTTCTCACCTTTACTGGTGGTGATGTGCCTGTGAAAGCCAAACTGTGCCCAGGGCTCAGGATACTGCTTCCAGAGAGGCAGAGGGGTGGCCAGGGCTCAGGATGCTGCCTCCAAAGAGGCAGAGGGGTGGCCAAGGCTCAGGATGCTGCTTCCAGAGAGGCAGAGGGGTGGCCAAGGCTCAGGATGCTGCTTCCAGAGAGGCAGAGGGGTGGCCAAGGCTCAGGATGCTGCTTCCAGAGAGGCAGAGGGGTGGCCAAGGCTCAGGATGCTGCTTCCAGAGAGGCAGAGGGGTGGCCAAGGCTCAGGATGCTGCTTCCAGAGAGGCAGAGGGGTGGCCAAGGCTCAGGATGCTGCTTCCAGAGAGGCAGAGGGGTGGCCAGGGCTCAAGATGCTGCTTCCAGAGAGGCAGAGGGGTGGCCAGGGCTCAAGATGCTGCTTCCAGAGAGGCAGAGGGGTGGCCAAGGCTCAGGATGCTGCTTCCAGAGAGGCAGAGGGGTGGCCAAGGCTCAGGATGCTGCTTCCAGAGAGGCAGAGGGGTGGCCAAGGCTCAGGATGCTGCTTCCAGAGAGGCAGAGGGGTGGCCAAGGCTCAGGATGCTGCTTCCAGAGAGGCAGAGGGGTGGCCAAGGCTCAGGATGCTGCTTCCAGAGAGGCAGAGGGGTGGCCAGGGCTCAAGATGCTGCTTCCAGAGAGGCAGAGGGGTGGCCAAGGCTCAGGATGCTGCTTCCAGAGAGGCAGAGGGGTGGCCAAGGCTCAGGATGCTGCTTCCAGAGAGGCAGAGGGGTGGCCAAGGCTCAGGATGCTGCTTCCAGAGAGGCAGAGGGGTGGCCAGGGCTCAAGATGCTGCTTCCAGAGAGGCAGAGGGGTGGCCAGGGCTCAAGATGCTGCTTCCAGAGAGGCAGAGGGGTGGTCAAGGCTCAGGATGCTGCTTCCAGAGAGGCAGAGGGGTGGCCAGGACGGCTCAGGATGCTGCTTCCAGAGAGGCAGAGGGGTGGCCAGGGCTCAAGATGCTGCTTCCAGAGAGGCAGAGGGGTGGTCAAGGCTCAGGATGCTGCTTCCAGAGAGGCAGAGGGGTGGCCAGGACGGCTCAGGATGCTGCTTCCAGAGAGGCAGAGGGGTGGCCAGGGCTCAAGATGCTGCTTCCAGAGAGGCAGAGGGGTGGCCAAGGCTCAGGATGCTGCCTCCAAAGAGGCAGAGGGGTGGCCAGGGCTCAGGAGGATGCTTCCAGAGAGACAGAGGGGTGGCCAGGACGGCGCTAGCCAGGTGGATGTGACCCCCATGGGCTGCCTGCACAGTGACACAGAGACACAGACGGGTGTGGAGCTCCTCTCTCGGTGAATGTGCCCCCTCCAGGCACGGTGCTGATGAAGTTGTTGCTGCAAGGGAAGAGGAAAGTGCATTGCTTCCTTCAGGCTGGTGGTTCATTTACTGCGGCTGTGTTGAACAACATAATTAAGCACACACTCAGATGCTGGAAACTCTTGTTCTCTGTCAGAGGAGAGGCAACTCATGTGTCAGGCCCAGCCTTCAAGCTCTGTTAGTTTTAATTTGGGTTTGGAATTAGTAATCAGTTTGGGTGTTGGGTTCTCTTTTCTGGAATGCTGTTGCAGGAAAGATCTTAGCACTGCACGGGGCCTGGGCATGGTTTCAAATGAGTATTTGTTAAGAAGAAGCCATTCCCTTGTCGTGTTCTGCTACATTACAGCAGATCTATTCCCATTGTAGTAAAACAATGGAAATAAATGCAAGCCCAAGGGGGAACGTTCTCTCTTCTTCTTTGGCTGAGGGTGATTTCTGAACGCCATCTCAGCTTGCTTTTCTCTCCCTCTCCCTCTCCCTCTCCCTCTCCCTCTCCCTCTCCCTCTCCCTCTCCCTCTCCCTCTCCCTCTCCCTCTCCCTCTCCCTCCCTCTCCCTCTCCCTCTCCCTCTCCCTCTCCCTCTCCCTCTCCCTCTCCCTTTCCTGTTGTTGTAGTGTCAGAAGGCCTTGAAGCACCAGGAAAGGTGATGACATTAAGTAAAATTGGCAACCCAACTTCCACTCTGCTCTGGTGAGACCACACCTGGAGTACCGTGTCCAGTTCTGGGCTCCCCAGGTGAAGAGGGACAGGGAACTCCTGGAGAGAGTCCAACAGAGGATTAGGAGGATGATGAAGAGACTGGAACATCTGTGTGATGAGGAAGGCTTCAGAGATCTGAGGCTGCTTAGTCTGGAGAAGAGGCTGAGAGGGGATGTGATCAACATCTGTCTGAAGGGTGGGTGTCAAGAAGGATGTGCCAGTCTCTCTTCACTGTTGTCCTGTGAGAGGACACACACTGGAACACAGGAAGCTCCACCTCAAAAGGAGGAAAAACTTCTTTGCTGTGCTTGTGCTGCAGCCCTGGAGCAGGCTGCCAGAGAGGCTGTGGAGCCTCCTCTGCAGACTCCCAGGACCCATCTGGATGTGTTTGGGGGCTGGAGGGAAAGTCTGATGAGGAGAGGCTGAGGGAGCTGGGGGTGTTCAGCCTGGAGAGGAGGAGACCTAGAGGGAACCTTACTGCTCTCTACAGCTACCTAAAAGGAAGCTGTAGTCAGGGGGTCAGGCTCTTCTCCCAGGCAACTTGTGACAGGACAAGAGGGCATGGCCTGAAGCTGCACCAGGGGAGGTTTGGGTTGGGGTTTAGTTGCCTCACAGCAAGGCTGATTAGGCCCTGGGATGGACTGCCCAGGGAGGTGGTGGAGTCCCCATCCCTGGAGGTGTTCAAGAGAAGCCTGGATGTGGCACTTGGTGCAGGGTTGAGCTGCTGTGCTGGTGTTAGGTCATAGGCTGGGCTTGATGATCTCAGAGGTCTTTTCCAGCCTCAATAATTCTGTGCTTCTCTTGCAAAAGAAAATGTGTGGAGGGTGGTGGGGCCACTGCATCCCCCCTTCAGAGTGGCTGGTTGGTGCTTTGCATGTGTGCAAATGATTTATGAGAAGGAGCTGAGGCTTTGCTCTTCCTGGAACAGTCTGCCCTCATTCCATCACACCAGGAACCGACCAGCTCTACAGGGAAGTTGCTTTGGTGGGAAAGAGGCCTTTCATCTGCTACAAACTGGAAGAAAAAGGGGGGAAACTGTAAACATTTAAACCAGCTATAGATTGCTGTGGCTTGAAAGGGAAACTGGCCTCATGCTAGAAATCAGCACAGCAAAGTTAATTAACTGTAGGAGTGGCTCAGCCCAGGGCTTGTGGTGGATTTTCCATTGCCACTTTCTGAGAAGGTACAACTTCAAGTGGAAGCCAGGAGCTAGGGGCAGGAATTGCTGGGTCAAGAGCAGTGGTGTTGGGCTTGTAGCAAGACCAAGGAGGTGACTCTGCCTCTCTGCTCTGCTCTGGTGAGACCTCACCTGGAGAACTCTGCCCAGCTATGGGACCCCCAACACAAGAAGGACATGGACCTGCTGGAGCAGACCCAGAGGAGGCCACAATGATAATCAGAGGGCTGGAGAAGCTCTCCTATCAAGACAGGCTGAAAGAATTGGGGCTGTTCAGCCTGGAGAAGAGAAAGCTCTGGGGAGACCTTAGAGCTACATTTCAGTATCTGAAGGGGACCTACAGGAAGAGTGGGGAGGGACTGTTCTAAAGGGCTTGGAGTGATAGGACAAGGGACAATGGTTTGAAACTGCAGCAGGGCAGATTTAGGTTGGACATCAGGAGGAAGTTCTGCACCATGAGAGTGGTGAAATACTGAACAGGTTGCCCAGGGATGTGCTTAAGGCCCTGTCCTTAGATCAGCCTTGATGTGTCCCTGGGCAGCCTGCTCTGGTTGGAGTTGCCTCATGCCTGGAGGTGTTTGCAGCCAGGCTGGATGTGGCTGTGAGCAACCTGCTGTAGTATGAGGTGTCCCTGCCCATGGCAGGGGGGTGGGAGCTGGATGATCCTTGGGGTCCCTTCCAGCCCTGACAATTCTGTGATTCCTCCTGCCCTACATCTGCAGCTCGTGCTCCATCCCCTGGGCTCTCTTCCGTGGCAGAGGTAGCTCAGTGCTAACGCAGCAGCTCACTAACAGCTTTGCTCTGTGTCCTCAGGGAAGAGTCCAAATTGAATTTGTAGCAGTGACAGCCCTGGTTTGAGATAAAGCAGCTGGGATTTGACGACTCCTCTTTCTCCAGGCATTTCCAGCTAATAAGGATTTTGTCACTGTGGCTGCCCTCCGCCTTGCAAGCTGTTGCTCCACAATCCTCTCAGGGTGGAGGGGTGGGGGGTGGGAGGTGTTTTGGGTTTCCCACTTCCCACTAAGGCACCACTTGGGTTGGGGGAAACTAATGGCAGTCTGTGTCTCTTCCTGCCAGGAAAAGTGCACGATGCTGGCCCCGGGCTCTGCCCTGCCTTTGGACCAGGGCTGGCAGGCAGCAGGGGACACAGGAAGCTTCCAGAACCTGAAGAAATTTAATAACCAGGACTTCACCCAGCTGAGAGCCTTGTGCCTGAGCCAGGGGCTGCTCTTTGAGGACACCACCTTCCCTGCTCACCTCAGCTCCATCGGGCCCAGTGTGCTGCCCGAAGATCTGCTGCGGCGCATCCAGTGGAAGAGGCCAACTGTGAGTCGGGCACCAGCTGGGGTGCTGCACAGCGCTCCTGCTCAGTGGGGGCACCGATGGCCAGGGGAAGGACAGCTGTGCTAAGCAGGGAAGTGGATGCCAAGGGGAACACTGGGAGTGCAAACTGCAAGGAGGGAATGTGTCCAGAGAAGGTGTCCAGAGGAGGAGCAGAGGGCTGGAGCTGCTCTGCTGTGAGGACAGACTGAGGGAGTTGGGGTTGTGCAGGCTGGAGAGGAGAACGCTCCCAGGAGACCTCATTGTGGCCTTCCAGTATCCTAGAGGGGCTCCAAGAAAGCTGGGGAGGGACTTTTGAGGGTGTGAGGGAGTGATAGGACTGGGGGGGATGGAGCAAAACTAGAAATGGGGAGATTCAGATTGGATGTGAGGAAGAAGTTGTTCCCCAGGAGGGTGGTGAGAGCCTGGCACAGGTTGCCCAGGGAGGTGGTGGCAGCCTCATGCCTGGAGGTGTTTGCAGCCAGGCTGGATGTGGCTGTGAGCAACCTGTTGTAGTGTGAGGTGTCCCTACCCATGGCAGGGGGTTAGAGCTGGATGATCCTTGGGGTCCATTCCAGCCCTGACAGTTCTGTGGTTCTGGGATGTTGCTATACAGCAGTGGCTGCTTTTCATTTATAGAGCTGCTGACTTTTTGAGCCAAGAGTCAGGGAGTAAATAAAACTGTGTTTGCATTTCAAGTGTCCTGAAAGGCAGTGCTGCAGCCACTTGCCTTTGGAGGCTGTTGCCTGGGGAGGCAAAGGGAAGGCTGCAGTGGTAGGAGTCGGATTGCCCCGTTGATGATGCTTTTCAGTTGGGCACCTTTTCACCTGTGCAGAAATGATCAGAATCTCTTTGTTCTTAGGTCACTAATCCTAACTGTAAAGACACAGGTGGCTCAGTGCCCAGGCCTTTAAGCCACCCAAACTTCTCATCAAAGAGATGAACAATGATTTCCCCAAAGGAGACTGAAGCCTGCCTGAACACACCTCCCAGAGAGGGAGCAGAGTTGCATGCTGCTGACAGGGGATGGCCAGCTTAGCTTCTGTCTTGCTTTTCTCAGCATCCACCACTGCTCAGGGCAACCTGATCTGCTTGACAATGTCCCTGCCGACTGCAGAGGGGTTTGGACCAGATGACCTTTGGAGGCTCCCTCTAACCCAGACCATTCTGTGATTCTATGATTAACTCTGACATGGAATAACAATGTCTGGAAGTGGCCATGAGACGAAACTGGCATCTTGGTCCTGCTAATCTCTTAGCCCCCATTTTGGAAGGCATTTTGTATCTGACTATTTAATCAAAGCATCATAGAATAGCTTGAGTGGGAATGGACCTTAAAGATCATCTAGTTCCAACCCCCTGCCACGGGCAGGGACACCTGCCACTAGAGCAGGCTGCTCAGAGCCACATCCAACCTAGCCTAAAGGGGAAGGTAGCAATTACACCTGCTGTGGTTGTTCCAGAGCCAGCTGAGCTACGTGCCGCCTCTCTTTCACCTTGTACCTTGTCAAGAGAACTGCACTTGTGAGCCAACAGTGTGAGCTTGCAGCCCAGAAGGCAAATCACATCCTGGGCTGCATCAAAAGAAGCATGGCAGATGGAGGGAGGGGATTCTGCCTCTCTGTGCTGCTCTGGTGAGAGCTCCCCTGGGGTACTACATCCAGCTCTGGTGCCCTCAAGACGAGAGAGACTTGAACCTGATGGAGCAAGTCTAGAGGAGGGCCACAAAAATGGTAAGAGGGATGGAGAACCTCTCCTGTGAGGACAGGCCGAGGGAGCTGGGGCTGTTCAGCCTGGAGAAAAGAAGACTCAGGGGACACCTAATAGCAGCCCTCCATTCTGAAGTGGGCTACAGCAGGCTGCATAGGGACTGCTTCCAAAGGCCTGCAGGGACAGGACCAGGGGCAAAGGCTTCAAACTAGAGCAGAGCAGATTGAGATTGGATGTTAGGAATGAGTTCTGCACCATGAGAGTGATGGAACACTGGAACAGGTTGCCCAGGGAGGTGGTTGAGGCTCCATCTTTGGAGGTATTCAAGGTGAGGCTCAACAGGGCTCTGGGCAGCCTGTCTGTTGTGGACATCCCTGCTGACCTTTGGAGGTCCCTTCCAGCACAACCCATTCTATGATTCAATATTCAGCCTCTGGAGCCTTCATATCTGGGCGTAATGTATAAAGCAGAGAGAAAGCAGCTTGATTTTCAGACAGCAGTCATCAGTGTGACAGTCAGCAACAACTTATTTTGCCTGGTAGAGAGCTGCTTTCATATGGGGATCCCTGAAGGGGGAGGTGGGTCAGCTGGAGAGGGACTGTTCATGATGAGGTCCATCAAAAGCATGAGGGGGAATGGTTTTAAGCTGAGGGAAAGCATGCTTTGACTGCATCTTAGGAAGAAGTTCTTCAATACAAGGGTGGAGAGACTCTGGAACAGGCTGCCCAGGAAGGCTGCCTCCTCCCTAGGGGGTTCAAGGCCAGGCTGGATGAGTCTAATTGAGAGGCATCCCTGCCCATGGCAGGGAGGTTGGAGTAGATGATCTCTGAGGTCTCTTCCAACTTCAATCACTCTCTGGTCTCTTCCACCACACTGCAGAGGTAAAGCCACATTGGTGCAACGTGGTTGAATCCCCATACCTGGAGGTGTCTGAAAGAGGCAGAGCTGCGGTGCTGAGGGACATGGTTTAGCACCAGCCCTGGCAGAGCTGTGTGATCTTAAAGGCCTTTAACCAAAACAATATTCTGAGTCTATATTGACAGAGCTACCACCCTTGTTTACCTTCTTTGTGCTTACCTCCTCTGTTTGGAGCTGTCATTGTCTTTCAGCACCCAGCTGCAAAGAGCAAACTGGTTGCAGGTAAAATCTGAGCTGGTTTCTGCCTCTGCTGGTTGTTGGACACCAGTCTGCCCTCCAGCAGGACTTTACTCTCCTATTTATGGTCTCCCTCACCTATGCAGAGTCTGAGGAGCTCTTGCAGCCCAAAAAGCAAATCCCATCCTGGGCAGCATCAAGAGGAGCACAGCCAGCAGGTCAGGGAGGGGATTCTCCCCCTCTGCTCTACTTTGCTGAGACCACAGCTGGAGTATTGTGTCCAGTTCTGGAGCCTCTGTGCCAGGAAGGATCTGGAGGTGCTGGAAGGTGTCCAGAGAAGGGCCACGAGGAGGAGCAGAGGGCTGGAGCTGCTCTGCTATGGGGACAGACTGAGAGCGTTGGGGCTGTGCAGTCTGGAGAGGAGAAGGCTCCAAGGAGACCTCATTGTGGCCTTCCAGTATCTGCAGGGGGCTCCAAGCAAGCTGGGGAGGGACTTTTGAGGGTGTCAGGGAGTGATAGGACTGGGGGGATGGAGCAAAACTGGAAATGGGGAGATTGAGATTGGATGTAAGGAAGAAGTTGTTCCCCAGGAGGGTCAAATCCCACCTCAGGCTTCCAATTGTGCACAAAAGTGCCTGCCTGTGTCCTTTGCATGTCTGCCTGTGCCCTTTGCATGTCTGCCTGTGTCCTTTGCATGTCTGCCTGTGTCCTTTGCATGTCTGCCTGTGTCCTTTGCATGTCTGCCTGTGCCCTTTCCATGTCTGCCTGTGTCCTTTCCATGTCTGCCTGTGTCCTTTGCATGTCTGCCTGCGGCCTGCATCTGTGCTGCTTCTGGGGATTTGTTCTTCCTTAAAAGTGTCAAGCAATTACCAAAGGAATTTTAGAGACAGATGCATGCAGAGGGCTCTGTCCTTCCACCTCTCCAATTAATTCTCCATCCTGCCCTTTGGATAAACAGGGCTGGTGTGGAAAGACCACTCTCTGGAGGAGGAATTGACTTGAACTGGAACTTCTCTTTCATTCTGAATGCATAATGAAGTCTTCAGTGGGCCAGGGCAGTCAAGTGATGATAGCTTTGTCCTGGGGGGATGAGTTCAGGCAGAACACTTGACTTGCAGCCCATATGGCTGCCTTCACTGCTAGATTTGTAGATACTCTGAGAAGAGGCCATGTGCCTCCTCCAGATCCTTCTTCTTTTTCCCCTCCAGCCAAAACTGTTGGCAAACTGCCACAAAGCCTCATCAGAACTGCTCAGTGGAAGAGGGCCCTGCTTCTGGGCAGGCTTACAGTCAGATCTGGGCTTTCTTTATTTGCCAGGCCAGATCACAGGAGGTTAGGGACTGGAAGGGAACTCTGAAGGTCATAGAGTCCAACCCCCTGCCAGAGCAGGACCAGAGAATCCAGCACAGGTCACACAGGAACACATCCAGATGGGGCTGGAAAGGCTCCAGAGAAGGAGACTCCACAACCTCTCTGGGCAGCCTGCTCCAGGGCTCTGCCACCCTCACAGTGCAGAAGTTCCTCCTCATGTTCCTCCTCATTGGTCTCTACAACTACCTGAAGGGTGGATGTAGACAGGAGGGGGTTGGCCTCTTCTCTCTAGCAACCAGCACCAGAACAAGAGGACACAGTCTCAAGCTGCACCAGGGGAAGTTTAGGCTCGAGGTGAGGAGAAAGTTCTTCACCAAGAGAGTGATTCGTCATTGGAATGGGCTGCCCGGGGAGGTGGTGGAGTCGCCGTCCCTGGAGGCGTTCAAGAGGGGACTGGATGTGGCACTTGGTGCCATGGTCTAGTCATGGAGTCTGTGGTGACAGGTTGGACTCAATGATCTTTGAGGTCTCTTCCAACCTTACTGATACTGTGATGTTGTGATACTGTGATACTGTGATGTTGAGGTGGAACCTCCAGTGCTGGAGTTTCTATCCATTGCCCCTTGTCCCATCACTGGGTGCAAGTGAGCAGAGCCTGTCCCCTCCCTCTTGGGAGGGAGGTTGTAGCCAGGTGGGAGTTGGTCTCTTCTCCCAGGCAGGCAGCACCAGAACAAGAGGACACAGTCTCAAGCTGTGCCAGGGGAGGTTTAGGCTGGATATTAGGAAGAAGTTCTTCACATAAAGAGAGATTGCCCCTTGTAACGTGCTGCCCAGGGGGTGGTGGTGTCAGTGTCCCTGGAGGTCTCTAAGAAGAGCCTGGATGAGGCACTTAGTGCCATGGTCTGGCTGATTAGTTAGGGTTGGGTGGTTGGTTGGACTGGATGATCTTGGAGCCTGACTGGTTCTGTGATTCTGTGTCTGCATCAAAGCATCCTGCCAAGGAAGTGTCCTGCCCAGGCTGCTCTCCCCAGCCTCAGCAGCGCTGGGGAGCCTGCTCTGTCTGCCAGCCTGGAACAGCGCCCTGGCAGTGCATCTTCTCCTGTCAGGGAAACTTCTTCGAGGGGTCTGATCACCATGAAGCCATTTCAGCCCCGTGACAGGGCTTGCTGCTGCTGGGGCAGCCATGTGAGTCACGAGCCCTGTTGTGAGCTGGTCTCGTTTTTGTGCAGCGTGTCAAAAGCAGCTGGGGGAGAATGCCAGAGCCTGCTTAAGGAAGAGCTGATGTATTATTTTTTTCTTGCTCAGTTGGTTTTTCTCCCTTTTATCTCTTCATTTTCTTAGATGTGCAGTGACTTTCCTATTTAAAGCTGATTGCTCCTTCAGAATAGAGCCTTACCCAGTCAGGAGGTGCCAAGCACTGCTCACAGGGCATTCCCACACCCTTCCTACCTGAGCACTCAGTATCTCAGACCAAGAGCCAGATGAGTGTGGCCAGAGAAGGGCCACGAGGATGAGCAGAGGGCTGGAGCTGCTCTGCTATGAGAACAGACTGAGGGAGTTGGGGTTGTGCAGTCTGGAGAGGAGAAGGCTCTGAGGAGACCTCATTGTGGCCTTCCAGGATCTGCAGGGGGCTACAAGAAAGCTGGGGAGGGACTTCTGAGAGTGTCAGAGAGTGATAGGACTGGGGTGAAGGGATCCAAGCTAGAAGTGAGTAGATTGAGATTGGATGTGAGGAAGAAGTTGTTCCCCAGGAGGGTGGTGAGAGCCTGGCACAGGTTGCCCAGGGAGGTGGTGGAAGCCTCACGCCTGGAGGTGTTTGCAGCCAGGCTGGATGTGGCTGTGAGCAACCTGCTGTAGTGTGAGGTGTCCCTGCCCATGGCAGGGGGTTGGAACTGGCTGATCCTTGAGGTCCCTTCCAACCTTAACAGTGCTGTGATTGCATGCAGGTGGGAGAATGTCTCACATTTCTGTGTGCACAGCCAGGCTCTGAAGGGTTTCCCCTTCACTGCCCAAGCCAGACTCTCAAGGAATGCAAGGAAAATTCTCCCCGAATTAGAAATGTCAGCCAGGCCTATGGGATATTGCAGCCAGAGATTAAACTCTCTTCCTATAAGCAGCCCAGGCTGATCTGTATTAGTCCTGCATGGAAACACAAAAGGCTCAGAGAGTATCACATTCCCAGAGCTGAGCTGAGGTACAGACCCTGATCCACTTTCTTGGAAACCTCTGTCTGCCTTGCTGCCCCCAGAAACTGCATGGGTTTGCAGCCAGGGCAAGAGCTGTGCCTCAAAGTTGTTGATGACATTAGAGAAACCCAGATGAAAACTCAGTGAGAACAGAGCCATAAATCCCCATCCCAGGAGCAGACTGGAAAAGCATCTCAGAACATTAGGGGTTGGAAGGAACCTCCAGAGATCATCCAGTCCAACCCTCCTGCCAGAGCAGGATCACCCAGGGCAGGTCACACAGAACACATCCAGATGAGTCCTGAAAGTCTCCAGGGAAGGAGGCTCCACAACCTCTCTGGGCAGCCTGCTACAGGACTCCAGCACCCTCACAACAAAGAAGTTTCTCCTCATGTTGAGGTGGAATTTCCTGTATTCTAGTTTGTCTCCATTGCCTCTTGTCCTGTTAGTGGTCACCACCAAAAAGTCCCTCACCTTCACCTTGACCCCCAGCCCTCAGATATTGATAGACATTGATCAGATCCCCTCTCAGTCTTCCCCAGACTAAACGTCCCCAGGGCTCTCAGTCTCTCTCCATAGCAGAGAAGTCCCATAATCACCCTCCTGGCTCTCTGTTGGACTCTCTCCAGCAGTCTCTGTCTCTCCTGAACTGGGGAGCCCAGAGCTGGACTCAGTATTCCAGGTGTGGTCTCAGCAGGGCAGAGCAGGGTGGGAGGAGAACCTCCCTGGCCCTGCTGCCACACTGTTACTAATGCACCCCAGGATGCCGTTTGCCCCCCTGGTCAACAGGGCACATTGCTGTCTCATGGATAACTTTCTGTACACTAGGACTCCCAAGTCCTTCCTCATGGAGCTACCTTCCAGCAGGACAACCCTTAGCCTGTCCTGGTGCCTGCTGTTACTCCTCCCCACATGCAGGACTTGTCCTTATTGAACTCCATGAGGTTGCCCTTTACCCAGCTCTCCAGACAGACCCTGGATGGCAGCACAGCCTGACAGGGTGTCAGCCAGCACTCCGAGCTGGGCACTGGCAGTGAACTTGCTAGTGGGCATCTCCTCTGGTGGTAGGCAACAAAAGAGCAGGGACCAAAGGAAAATGGATTTCAGCTGTAGTGAAGGCAGGCAAGCAAGGGTCTGCAAGGGGCAGGAACACACTGTGGGCAAAGGCTGGGCACTCACACTGCTCTGTTCATTGGCTTCCCTGCAGGACCTTCAGAGAAACCCACACTTGGTGGTGGATGGAGTGAGCAGATTCGACATCATGCAGGGAGAAATAGGTAAGGTCATAATCCTGTTTTGGAAAAGGTAGGCACAAAGCAGTGCCAGTGGATGGGAACTCCAGCACAGGAGGTTTCAGCTCAGCATGAGGAGGAAATTCCGCACTGTGAGGGTGGCAGAGCCCTGGAGCAGGCTGCCCAGAGAGGTTGTGGAGTCTCCTTCTCTGGAGCCTTTCCAGCCCCATCTGGATGTGTTCCTGTGTGACCTGTGCTGGAGTCTATGCTCTTGCTGTGGCAGGGGGTTGGACTCAAGGATTTCCAGAGGTCCCTTCCAACCCCTGACATCCTGTGATCCTGTGAGAGCAGTAACCCTGTGATTGCTTTGCTGTGTTCTGTTTGGTGGAAAGACCTGGACCATGGTAGCTGCAGTAAGCAAGTAGTGCAGGTCAACCCAGACTCACACAAGTCTGCACACAATTCATTGTAGGTATTTAGCAGGGGGCCCAAATGCAGCAGATCCAATCTCTGTCACTTATATATGCCATTTGCCTTCTGTGTGAGGACAAGCCTAGAGAAGAAGGTCCCACTGGGATCAGGCTGATGCTTGTACAAGAGTCAAGCACAGCTCTCTAGGGTAAGAAGGCACAGCCCCAACAGGTAGGACTGAATTTTCTTTACATAGAATCACAGAACTGTCAGGGCTGGAAGGGACCTCAAGGATCAGCCAGTTCCAGCCCCCTGCCATGGGCAGGGACACCTCACACTACAGCAGGCTGCTCACAGCCACATCCAGCCTGGCTGCAAACACCTCCAGGCAGGAGGCTTCCACCACCTCCCTGGGCAACCTGTGCCAGGCTCCCACCCCCCTCATGGGGAACAACTTCTTCCTCACAGCCAATCTCAATCTCCCCATTTCTAGTTTTGCTCCTTCCCCCCCAGTCCTATCCCTCCCTGACACCCTCAAAAGTCCCTCCCCAGCTTTCTTGTAACCCTCTGCAGATCCTGGAAGGCCACAATGAGGTCTCCTGGAAGCCTTCTCCTCTCCAGACTGCACAGCCCCAACTCTCTCAGTCTGTCCCCATAGCAGAGCAGCTCCAGCCCTCTGCTCCTCCTCGTGGCCCTTCTCTGGACACCTCCCAGCACCTCCAGATCCTTCCTGGCACAGAGGCTCCAGAACTGGACACAGAGCTCCAGCTGTGGTCTCAGCAGAGTGGAGCAGAGGGGGAGAATCCCCTCCCTGACCTGCTGGCTATTCTTCTCTTCATCCTAATGTCCTCATCTGCTGCTCAGTGTTTGCTTCCCTGTGGATATTTCTGTCCATCTCCTCTGACACTTACCCAGTCACATATCTGCACCTTGTACAGGTTCCTTTATTTTCTCCTGGCCCATAACTCTGTGTGTCTTTGGGAGCTGCTCTGCTCCCATGTAGAAGAAATCTCTTCCCTTTTTTCACCCCACTGAGAGTCTTGAGGAGTTCCTATGCAATGCTCTAGGCTGCAAGTCTCAATATGACCAGAAAAGACAGGAGGAGCATGAGAGTAGAGGAGGATGGCTGGATGGCATCAGGGGTCCCAGAGGACAATGCTGATTGATAGTAGGCAGTGGTTCAGCATCCTGGGGAGGCAAAGAGAGAGAGAAGAACATTGGTTTCTTTGAACAAGCTAGTTCTTAGATGTCTTAGATGTTGAAATCCACTCTTCAAAGAGATAGCTATGGTCCCCAACAGTGACTGAAGGCCTTTTTGCCCTCCCCTGAGGTGACTGCTGGATGCTAGCTGCCCTGGGCTCCCTGACACTGCAGAAGAGATTCCTGGAGAATGTTCTACCAAAGGACCAAGGATTCCAGGACAACTATGCTGGGATTTTCCATTTCAGGGTATGTATTCTCTGCCTATTGGCATTGCTTGGGCTTGTCTGCTTGCATTACACAGGGCTCCAAACTGCAGTCCCAGATCTCAACACCCTCCGGTGCTTTTGGTTCTTCAGTGCTGCCTCCCAGCTCAGAGTTTGGCAGGAAATGACAAAGTGTCAAATGATTGTCATGGAATTGTCAGGGCTGGAAGGGACCCCAAGCATCATCCAGGCCCAACCCCTGCCATGGGCAGGGACACCTCACACTACAGCAGGCTGCTCACAGCCACATCCAGCCTGGCTGCAAACACCTCCAGGCATGAGGCTTCCACCACCTCCCTGGGCAACCTGTGCCAGGCTCTCACCACCCTCCTGGGGAACAACTTCTTCTTCACATCCAATCTGAATCTCCCCATTTCTAGTTTTGCTCCATCCCCCCAGTCCTGTCACTCCCTGACACCCTCAAAAGTCCCTCCCCAGCTTTCTTGTAGCCCTCTGCAGATCCTGTAAGGCCACAGTTAGGTCTCCTCAGAGCCTTCTCCTCTGCAGCCTGCACAGCCCCAACACGGCACCGAGTGCCTCACCCGGCTTGTTTCGGAGGAGAGGAGCAAGGCTTTTTAGTGAACCTCACTTCCCACCGCCTCTTGAGATGGTCTGAAACGCCTTGGGCTAGTTACTTGGCAGCACTGCTAGCTTGTGGCAGAGTCAGCCTTGTGGGAATTAGAGCACTTGCAGTCCCATTAAGCTCCAGAAGCTAAACTGAATGGAGAGGGGATCGCTAAGTACTCAGCCATTCATCATCTCCTGTTCTCACAAATCGCTTCTGTTACACTCAGTTCAATACCAAGCAAAGAGCTCTGGCTCGAGTGAGACCTCTTCGACCTTCAGAGGTCTCCCCGAGCAGCACCGGGAGATTATCTTGCAGGCAGCCTGAATTTCGCTCTGTTCTTTCCCTCCCCAGAGCGCCAGCTGTTTGTTTCTGCCCTGGCCCGTTTCCAGCATGCAGAGGGGCACTGTGCGAGACAAAGCAGGTGAAGGGACACCAGCCCACTTCACGCACATTACAAGGATGCAAGCCAGATTGTCTTTCAGGAGGGATTTGAGCAGATGCGTTAGGAGCAAAGCTGAAATCTTCAGCCTTGCAGTATTTGAAACCGTTTCCCCTGCCCTCTCATCTGCAAATCAATGCAACTGGCTCTGGCTTCCCCGGAGCGATAAACCCCTGCGAGAGCCGCTCGGAAGGGGAATGCAGCCTGGCGCTGCCTCCCGATTATGCCATCGAAGATATTTTACTGCCATCCACAGGCTAAGCCACCAGTCCTCAGTCCGCTGAAGAATCACAAACAAGGCATCTCACATGCTAACAGAAACACTTCAGCTGGGGACTTCTTGTTCTCCCCCCAGCCTCTGTGGATCTGGAGCACGCTGCCTGCAATGGAGCTGCTTCAGTCTTAGAGTCATAGAGTCATAGAAGCAGAGGAGCAGAGAAGCATAGAAACAGAATCATAGAACCATAGAATCATAGAGTGGTCTGGTTTGGAAGGGACCTCCAGAGGTCATCCAGTCCAAACCCCTCTGCAGTCAGCAGGGACATCTTCAACTGTGCCAGTCTCTCACCACCCTCATGGGGAACAACTTCTTCCTCACATACAATCTCAATCTCCCCACTTCTAGTTTTGCTCCATTCCCCCCAGTCCTATCACTCCCTCACACCTCCAAAAGTCCCTCCCCAGCTTTCTTGGAGCCCCCTGCAGACACTGGAAGGCCACAATTAGGTCTCCTTGGAGCCTTCTCCTCTCCAGACTGAACAACCCCAACTCTTTCAGTCTGTCCTCACAGCAGAGCAGCTCCAGCCCTCTGCTCATCCTCCTGTCCCTTCTCTGGACACCTTCCAGCACCTCCAGATCTTTCCTGTGTTAGGGGCTCCAGAACTGGACACAATTCTGGGGTCTCACTAGAGCAGAGCAGAGGGGGAGAATCACCTCCCTGACCTGCTGGCTGTGCTCCTCTTGCTGCAGCTCAGGCTGGGCTGCAAGTGTGGCCATTAGGGAAGGTGCCATGCAGGAAAGTGAAAGTTTGGGGGTGAGGCAGAAGGTGAAATGGGTCAAACATGCTTTTGGCTCAGCAGACTGTAAGCTGCTTTGCTGCTGGCCAGATACATTCTTGTGCTTTTCTAACAGAAGAGCTCATTTTGGGGCTTTCATTGAACAGAGCTGCTGAAATTAAACCATGCTAGACTAAATCTATTGCTGGCTTGCTTCCACTGGAGTCCTCAGCATTACTGCAAATAAGAGCTTGGCCTCTTATGATTGTGAATCATGGTAAGCTACATTAATCTGCTAATGACTCTGGAAATGGCTCCTTTAGTTCCTCCCCACAGATCTCCTTCCCTGTCTTCTCCCTTGGAAGGTTTCATCAGCTGGATCAGCTGTAGGAACACCTGCTCTGTCCACATGCTGGAGGGACTGCCTGCACCCTCCTCATCTATCAAGGAGATGGATAACACCTCAGAGCAGGCTTTAGTCACTACACCATCACTGCCCCTGCGTGGCACAGCAGAGTCTTAGCTGAAACACGGAGGAAAACAGATCCAAAGCCTGGACCTTGCCCAGAGGCTCTCTGGCCAAGAGCTGTGCTGCAAGGGAAAATCTAAGGGCAGCTGAGGAGTGAGGCTCACTGAACCATAGAATAGAATCACAGAATGGTTTGGTTTGGGAGGGACCTCCAAAGGTCATCCAGTCCAACCCCCTGCAGTCAGCAGGGACATCCTCAGCTAGATCAGGCTGCTCAGAGCCTTGTTGAGCCTCACCTTGAGTCTCTCCAGGGATGGGGCCTTAACTACCTCCCTGAGCAACCTGTTCCAGTGTTCCACCACCCTCCTGGTGCAGAACTTGTTCCTTACATCCAGTCTAAATCTTCTCTAATTTCAAACCCTTTCCCCTCATCCTATCACTGCAGGCCTTTGGAAACAGTCCCTCTGCAGCCTTCTTGTAGTCCCCTGCAGGTACTGGCAGGCTGCTCTTAGGTCTGCCTGGAACCTTCTCTTCTCCAGGCTGAACAAGCCCATGTCTCTCAGCCTGTGCTCATAGGAGAGGTGCTCCAGCCCCCAGTCATCTTTGTGGCACTCCTCTGGACCTGCTCCTTCAGGTCCAGGTCTTTCCTGTGTTAAAGGCTCCAGAGCTGGACACAGTACTCCAGGTGAGGTCTCACCAGGGCAGAGTAAAGCATCACTGCTGCATGAGTGTTCTTTATCACCTTGACTACTTGCTGTTGCCCAGGGGTATCAGCCTACTGTCAATGTTGAATCCTTCCTCCCTATGCCTGCAGGAGTGTTCATATTCCCAGGTGATTTCCCATGGCACTGGAAAATCCAGCCACTTGGCAGCTTGCTCAACAGCCTGCCTGAAACAATTCAGGAGAGGCTTTGCTACGTATCCATGCTTTGAATGAGTTCCAGTGCTGCTTCAGGAGGCTGCTGCTTGGCAGGATCATAGATCCACAGAATGGGTTGGGTTGGAAGGGACCTTAAAGATCATCCAGTTCCAACCCCCTGTTGTGGACAGGGACACCTCCCACCAGCCCAGGTTGCTCAAGGCCTCATCCAGCCTGGCCTTGAACACCCCCAGGGAGGGAGCATCCACAGTCTCCCTGGGCAGCCTGTGCCAGTCTACCCACCCTCACTGGAAAGGATTTCTTCCTAATCTCCAGTCTCAGTCTGCCCTCCCTGCTCAAGCTGACAGTCATTCCCTCTTCCTAAAAGGTTCTTTCCCCCCCCCCTCCTGTTTCTGCTTGGTTTTGTGTTTTGCTTGTTCAACCTGCAGTTCTGGCAGAGTGGAGCCTGGGTGGATGTGGTGATCGACGACCGGCTGCCGTTGCTGGACGGACGCTACCTGTCTGTGCACCCCGAACATCCAACGAGTTCTGGCCAGCCTTGCTGGAGAAAGCCTATGCCAAGTAAATACACCTGCTCTCTTCCGCCTCAACAGCTGAATGCTTCCTCTGGCTGGTGGCACAGAGGCACACAATCAACATTCAGGTTGGAAAAGACCCTCAGCATCACCGAGTCCAACCCAGAGCCCTCCTCTGCAAGGCTCACCCCTGAGCCAGAGCCCCAAGCACCACATCCAAACCACCTTCAAACACATCCAGGCTTGGGGACTCCACCACCTCCCTGGGCAGCACATTCCAGTCCCTGACCACTCTTGATGGGAAAAAATGTTTCCTGATGTCCCAACTAACCCTACCCTGATGCAGCTTGAGGCCATTGCCTCTTGTTCTGTCACTAATCACCTGGGAGAAGAGACCAGCAGCAGCCTCTCCACAAGGTCCTTTCAGGTAGTTGCAGACAGCAATGAGGTCTCCCTCAGCCTCCTCTGTTTCACACTAACCATCCCCAGCTCCTTCAGTTGCTCTTCATCAGATTTGTTCTTCAGGCCCTTCCCCAGCTTCCCTGCCCTCCTCTGCCCTGGCTCCAGTACCTCCACATCTCTCTTGGACTGAGCTGCCCAGAACTGGACAAAACACTCAAGCTGTGGCCTCCCAGAGCTGAGCCCCAGGGGACAATCTCCTCCCTGCTCCTGCTGGACACAGCATTGCTGACCCCAGCCAGGATGCCTTTGGCTTGCTTGGCCACCTGGGCACACTGCTGGCTCCTGTTCAGCTGCGTGTCCATTAGCACCCCCAGGTCCCTTTCTGCCAGCAGCTTTCCAACCACACTGCCCCAAGCCTGTAGCATTGCTTGGGGTTGCTGTGCCCCAAGTGCAGGACCTGGCACTCGGCCTTGTTGATGCTCACCACCCACACAAAAGCAACTATGCTGGTGAAGGGTCTTCAACACAAGTCTTACAGGAACAGCTGAGGGAACTGTGAGAGGAGGCTGTGAAGGGAGATCTCATCACCTTCCACAAGTACCTCAAAGGAGGTTAGAGTGAGGTTGGTGTTTGCCTCCTCTCACACGCAACAAGTGACAGGACAAGAAGAAACAGCCTCAGGTTGTACCAAGGGAGGTTCAAGTTGGATATTAGGAACAATTTCTTCATATAGAGGGTGTTGGAAGAGGCTGCCCAGGGAGGTGATGGAGTCACTGTCACTAGAGGTATTTGGATGCATGGATGTGGTGCTGAGGGACATGGTTCAGCTGCAGTGGCTCAGCAGTAGTGGTGGACTGTGAGCTCTAGGCAAGCAGTTGGACTTGATGATCTCAAAAGTCTCTTCCCACCTCAACAGTTCTCTGGTTCTGTGATTCTCTGATTCACTCAAAAGACACAGGAGGAGTTCAGGCTATCAGGTGTGTATGTTGTGCTGTGCTTATGCAAGGAACTCTGCCTGCCTGCAAACACAGGGCTAAAGTAACCTGGAGATGTTGGCCTCAGGCTGGAGACCTAAATGGACCCAGTTCAGCACTGGGATGTTAGTGACTGAGAGGTGAAACATAGAGGACAATGACTGGTGACACAACTGGGGCTGGGCACTGCTCCAATGCTTTCAGCAAACTTTTCTGTCTCTGTTTTCCTTTCCATGTTTCTCTCTGTTTGAAACTGCAGACTCTAAGCAGAGATTACTTCTGTTTACAGTCAGGGACCTTGTAGATATTTGGAGCAGGCAGTGAGAGGAAGCATGACTGAAGAACATGCCCAGTCCCACACGAGACTCTGGTCAGCTCTCACTTCACACAGAGAGCTCTGGCTCCTGACTGAGGTCCCCAGAGCACTATAGGGCTAAGAATGCTTAATAAAGAGTTAATAAATTCAAACCAATCCTTTGAGAAGTGAAGCAGTCAGAGTGGTCCCTTAGCATCTGTACAGTCACAGCTCACAGGATGTCAGGGGTTGGAAAGGAAGTCCAAAGATCCTCGAGTCCAACCCCCTGCCACAGCAAGAGCATAGACTCCAGCACAGGTCACACAGGAACACATCCAGATGGGGCTGGAAAGGCTCCAGAGAAGGAGACTCCACAACCTCTCTGGGCAGCCTGCTCCAGGGCTCTGCCACCCTCACAGGGCAGAAGTTCCTCTTCACGGTGAGCTGGAACCTCCTGTGCTGCAGTTCCCATCCATTGCCCATTGTCCTATCCCAGGGTGCAAGTGAACAGAGCCTGTCCCCTCCCTCCTCACCCCCAGCCCTCAGCTATTGATAGACATCGATCAGATCCCCTCTCAGCCTTCTCCTCTGCAGACTAAGCAGCCCCAGGGCTCTCAGCCTCTCCTCACAGGGCAGTGCTGCAGTCCCTTCAGCATCCTGGTAGCTCTCTGTTGGACTCTCTCCAGCAGATCCCTGTCCCTCTTGAGCTGGGCAGCCCAGAGCTGGATGCAATATTCCAGGTGAGGTCTCAGCAGGGCAGAGCAGAGGGGAGGAGAACCTCCCTGGATCTGCTGGGCACACTCCTCTGCATGCAGCCCAGGATCCCCTTGGCCTTCTTGGCCCCCAGGACACATTGCTGTCCCATGGATGATTTGCTCTCCACCAGCACTCCCAGGTCCTTCTCCACAGGGCTGCTCTCCAGCAGATCACCTCCTAACCTGTACTGCTGCAGTTTATTCTTCCTGCCCAGGGGCAGGGCTCTGCACTTCTCCTTGTTGAACCTCCTGAGGCTCCTCTCTGCCCAGCTCTCAGCCTGTCCAGGTCTCACTGAGTGGCCTCACAGCCTTCAGGTGTATGCCCATGGTTAGAGACACTGCAGAGAAGTTCCTGTGCAAGGGGTTGGGTGCAGGGCTGGAACCTGACACGCTTGCTCTCCATCAAGCTGGTGCAACGTTTGCCATGCAGTTTAGAACAGCTGATGAAGAGAGCCAAATATTTTGGCTTGTTTGGTCAGGAAGAAACAAATGTCCAAGCAGCACCTGAGCAAGCTGAGGAGCAGGCTGCATTTTGCCCTGAGACAGCTCAGAGAAGTCGACTCAAGGCTCAGCACCAATGTGCTGTGTCAGGGTTTAATGGCAGAGCCAAGCACAGCCCTGTTGCAGCAGGCTGCCAGCGAGGCTGCTCACAAGATGCCCAGCTGAGCAGTTTCCCTTTTCTCCCCAGTGCCCATGACAAATTCCTTTCATCAGTGGAGGACAAGGACAACCCTTCAAAACACAATTAGCCACAGACTTCATTTGATTACATTCATTAAAGGCAGCAACTATGGTGGGGTTTAACAGCATGCTCTACCTGCTCTAAGTACAGCATGTTCCAGCTTATTTGCTGCCTCAATAAAGAGCACACAATAAACCCAGCAAGGGCTGTGCTAGCAATATTAAATTATCATCCTGTTACTGCACTCCAGCACAGGGAGCTGGGAGGAGTGATGAGAACTTTGAATCACAGAATTGTTAGGGCTGGATGGGACCTCAAGGATCAGCCAGTTCCAATCCCCTGCCATGGGCAGGGACACCTCAGGTTGCCCACATCCAGCCTGGCTGCAAACATCTCCAGGCATGAGGCTTCCACCACCTCCCTGGGCAACCTGTGCCAGTCTCTCACCACCCTCATGGGGAACAACTTCTTCCTCACAGCCAATCTGAATCTCCCCATTTCTAGCTTTGCTCCATCCCCCAGTCCTATCCCTCCCTGACACCCTCAAAAGTCCCTCCCCAGCTTTCTTGGAGCCCCCTGCAGATCCTGGAAGGCCTCAATGAGGTCATCTCAGAGCCTTCTCCTTTCCAGACGGATCAACCCCAACTCCCTCAGTCTGTCCTCAGAGGAAGGGGGGTCTGTTGTGGGTTTTTGTTTTGTTTTTGCTTTTCCTGAGGGGTCCTTTGGGCTTTTTTTCAGGTTGAGGGGCTCCTACCAGCACTTGCATGGGGGATACCTTTCTGATGCTTTAGTAGACTTCACAGGTGGAGTCCAAGTGCAGTTTTCTCTGAAGGATCCCCCTCCTGACCTGGAGGAGATACTGAAAGCAGCTGACAGATCTCAGTGTCTGATGGGGTGCAGCACCTCAGGCCAGGTGAGTCACAGGGCTGGCAGCATGGCTGGCTTGGTTTCCCCTGTTGGCACAGGGGTTGATGTGTTGAGGGGCAGAGGGAGCCCACAGGCACTCACAGAACACAAGAGTTACAGTTCATGGGTACCTGAAGAGATCCTGGCAGCAGAACACAGAGAGGGAGTTGTCATGGTCTGAACCCAGCCAGCAGCCAATTCTCAGGCTGAATCCAGACCACAGCACTTTTCTTGCTAGTGAGAAGAAAAATTAGCTCTAGCCCAGCTGAAACTAGGACAGGAATACAAAGGCTTTGGGGTAGATGTAGATGGATTGGTCTGTCAGAAAGCAGCCTGTGGCTTCTCTCCTGGCTAACTCCACTGCAATAGAGTGGTCTCCTCTTGCAGCAGTGCTGATTTTGGCCTCAGAGCTGTGTGATCAGTTCTGGCAGGGCCACAATGCATCTCTGTCTCTCCTGTGAGAAAAGGCCACGATAGCGTTAGGATTTGCAGGCTCCTGGTGTTAACGATGGGGAATTGCAAAAGGCTTTGTGATGCTCAGCAGGTGTCTTGCTAAAAGGTTGCCAAGGCTTCCTAAAGGAAGGCTTCAAAGGGTGTAAAATTGCTCCTCTAGAGCCTGGTTCATCAGGACACAAAGCTTGGCTGTGGAAGGCATGCCAAGGACTGGCTCCTTAGCTGGGTGGCTGATGCTGAAGTGTGGGTGGCAGGGCAGTTCTGCCAGTGACACAGCTCAGGTAGCTCGGAAGTTTTATCGGCTCTGGAGCACTGAGGACCTTGCACACCTGGGAGGGTTTGGAGTTCTGGCAGCTTTGCTGGCCTGCCAGGGCTGCAGTGGGAACAACAGGCACATTCCCCTGCAGCCAGCATAGCTATCACAGGAGCACAGGATGTCAGGGATTGGAAGGGACCTCCTAAGACCCTCGAGTCCAAGCCCCTGCCAGAGCAGAAGCATAGACTCCAGCACAAGTCACACAGGAACACATCCAGATGGGGCTGGAAAGGCTCCAGAGAAGGAACCTCTCTGGGCAGCCTGCTCCAGGGCTCTGCCACCCTCACAGGGCAGAAGTTCCTCCTCATGCTGAGCTGGAACCTCCTGTGCTGCAGTTTCCATCCATTGGCCCTTGTCCTATCCCAGGGTGCAAGTGAGCAGAGCCTGTCCTGACCCCCAGCCCTCAGCTATTGATAGACACTGATCAGATCCCCTCTCAGTCTTCTCCTCTCCAGACTAAGCAGCCCCAGGGCTCTCAGCCTCTCCTCACAGGGCAGTGCTCAGTCCCTTCAGCATCCTGGTGCCATACCTGAGCTGCTGCTGTATTCTCTGTTTGCCATGCCAAGTGACAGCTCTGGAACTGATGGCCATGCCTTTGCAGTGTGCAGAGAGCTCAAAGCTGTGCTTTCTCCCTTCTGCAGCCCAAGAGGAACATAGAGCTGAGAAATGGGATTGTGCAGGGTCATGCCTACACTGTCACAGGAGCTGTGAAGGTAAGATCAAGGCATGTTCCTGGTCTTGTACTGGTGATCCCCCCACAGGGCAGGCACTCTGCTGCTCCGTTCAGAGCAGTTGCAATTCGCCTCATGTTGAGGAGGGATTGCTGAAAGCAGAGAGTTCAGGTTCCAGGAGATGGAAGGACTCTGGCACATACCTGGCAGGGTGCCTGAATCCTGTAATGTTCAGGTGGAGAAGTGCAGTGTGAATTCCCTTCTGTTGTCACAGGATCACAGAAACACTCAGGTTGGAAGAGAGCCTCAGGATCACCGAGTCCAACCCAGAGCCCTCCTCTGCAAGGCTCACCCCTGAGCCAGAGCCCCAGGCACCACATCCAAACCACCTTCAAACACATCCAGGCTTGGGGACTCCACCACCTCCCTGGGCAGCACATTCCAGTCCCTGACCACTCTTGCTGGGAAAAATGTTTCCTGCTGTCCAGTCTAAACCTCCCCAGGGGCAGCTTGAGGCCATTCCCTCTTGTTCTGTCACTAATCACCTGGGAGAAGAGACCAGGAGCAGCCTCTCCACAAGGTCCTTTCAGGTAGTTGTAGACAGCAATGAGGTCTCCCTCAGCCTCCTCTGTTTCACACTAACCATCCCCAGCTCCTTCAGTTGCTCTTCATCAGATTTATTCTCCAGGCCCTTCCCAGCTTCCCTGCCCTCCTCTCTCTGCCCTGGCTCCAGCACCTCCACATCTCTCCTGTATTGAGGTGCTGAGGCATTTTGGGACACTTCAGCAGCACACTCAGTATTCCTGGGGACTTTTCACTCCATTCTGCTCTGTTAAAAGTTTGCTTTTCTGTTTCAAATGGGAACAGAAGCTGACTGAAACTGTGGGATTTGTCCTGTGATGCAGACTTGAGCTTGTTCAGCTCCATCATAAGATGCCAAAGATCACAGTGTGAAAAGTACAGAGCTCTCTGGTTCAGGATCAGCACTTTGCCATCTGGAAGCTGTTCTACTCATACAGAGCTTCTCCTGGCTAGATGTTGATACTGCAGAGCTGGAAACAGGATCAATTTATCACACATCAAAAACAAAGCCACCAGAACAGGGATTGCCCTGGTAAGCTGTAGTGCACCCAAGGGAGAGTTAACAGTGAGCAAGGCCAAGAAGGAAACCAAACAATGGCTGTGCTATCAAGCAAGATAACTACAACACATTTTAATCTCAGAACCTAAAGTATGTTGGAAAAGGAGTGGTTTGGTTTTCCCTCAGCTGTTTTCTCCCCCGTCTCTTTAGTGGTTTCCTGCATGACCTTGGCTTTGATTCATAGCCCCTCATGCCATGGCATGCCTGATCCTGCCCATGACAGGGAGCTGGAAGCAGATGATCCTTGAGGTCCCTTCCAACCCTAACAATTCTGTGATTCTATGCTCACAGCCAGTGTGCTGCTTCTCAGAGGATGCTTGGCTCCAAAGCTAAAGGATGGGGGGAGCTAGGCTACAGAGAAGGCCCTAGCTGTTGTCCCCAAGGCAAGGGTGGAAGGATCCTGAATCCTACTGGAGAGAAAGCAGGCTGCCTCAGCTTCCTAGTGAGGAGAAATAGTCTTTGCCCCACCTCACAGGACTGCCAAGGCACCCAGGAGGGTCCCATGGGGAAATGGTTTGAAGAAGCTGGGCAGAGGCTGGCATGAGACTGTCAAGGTATTTGCTTCAACGCTGCCTGTGTGCATGAGGAGAGCCAGGAACAAAAGGTTTCCTTCTCCTTTCCACTTCCACCACTTGGGCTTCACTGGCAAAAGTGAGTCACCTCCTGCTTTAACCAGGAACAGCAAGAGGAAGAAAGCACCAGGCAGGCCAGCTGCTGGAACCCACAGTGCTGCAGACACAGAGCCACAGCTGCTGTTTGTCATCATCTCTCCCTGCTGACTGTTGACATTCACTCCAGGCAGTCTGGTGACCTCATTCTTCAAAGTCTCTTGCCTTTGCTGACTCACAGCATCTGATGTGCAGAGTTAGGATCTGGAGATTCCCAGGGCTGCTGAAGTCATGCAGTGTGGCAGAAGTGCTGCTGCTCCCCTCCCTGGCAGCGACTCACAATGGGCTTTTGGCTCACCCACTTCACCCCCTGCAGGCTGGCAAAAGGCACTGATTTGTAGCTGCAGTCAAATGAGATCAAAAATTAAACCAGGCCCCCAGGGCATAGGAGAAGATCTTTTTTTATAGCCCATCTCTGCACTTAATATTACAACTGTAAAGACCTGGGGCTGAGCTCATTTTTTCTCTTCTCTCTTGACAGATACCTTACAAGAATGGCTGGAAACACATCATCAGGATCTGGAATCCGTGGGGCCATGGGGAGTGGAAGGGGCCCTGGAGTGATAAGTATGGACTTAAAGCCTTAATCTCATAAGGAGAATCACTCTTACCATAGAATCAACCAGGCTGGAAAAGACCTCAGAGATCAACCTATCACCTGATACATAACACCTCCTGACAACCAAACCATGGCTCCAAGTGCCACATCCAAGCCTTTTTTGTAGGCTTATGGTAGAGGACCTCTGCCTTGCACCCACTAGAATGAAGCAGGCACTTCTAAATCAGTTCATTACAGCAATTATTTCCCTCTGCAAAGCAGCTGCCCACAGAAATCTGCGCCAGGGAAAACCAGTGGAGCGCTGATTTTGTACGTGCCCTTCTCTGGGCCTGGCTCAGGTATCCTCTCCTTGTCTCTACTTACCTCTTCCTCTGTGTATTTCCAGAGAAGTGATGGATGAAAGAGTTGCTGCTCCCTGGAGGAAGCTCTGGCTGTGCCCCTAGTCACTGACTGGCTGCTTAATGGAGTTAAGCCCCAGCAGTCTGGCACCCACCTTTGTGCTTCTCCCACCAGTCTGAATCAGGGATGAGGATGGTTAGCAGAGCCCATGGGAGGAGGGAAGCATTTTGAGGCAGCATTACAGCATCACAGCAGCACAGAATCAACCAGGCTGGAAGAGACCTCAGAGATCATCCAGTCCAACCTATCACCCAACACCATCTCATCAACTCAACCATGGCACCAAGGGCCTCATCCAGGCTCGTCCTAAACACCTCCAGGGATGGGGACTCCACCACCTCCCTGGGCAGCACATCCCAATGGCCAAGCTCTCTTGCTGGGAAGAATTTCTTCCTAACATCCAGCCTAAACCTCCCCTGGCACAGCTTGAGACTGTGTCCTCTTGTTCTGGTGCTGCTTGCCTGGGAGAAGAGACCAACCCCCACCTGGCTACAACCTCCCTTCAGGGAGTTGGAGAGAGCAAGAAGGTCTCCCCTGAGCCTCCTCTTCTCCAGGCTAAGCAACCCCAGCTCCCTCAGCCTCTCCTCACAGGGCTGTGCTCCAGACCCCTCCCCAGCTTTGTTGCCCTTCTCTGGACACGTTTGAGCAATTCCTAAACTGAGGGGCCCAGAACTGGACACAGTGCTCAAGATGTGTCCTCACCAGTGCTGAGCACAGGGTAGAATGACTTCCCTGCAGCAGTGTTCTGCAAAGAAAGAGGTGTTAATTTTCCTGCTGTGATCCCCTCAGTGCTTTCCTGACTAGAGAGAGTTCGTGCATGCCACTCTTAAGAGATTTAATAGCATCCCACCTCTCCCTGTTGCTAGGATCTCACTCACAACTTCTCTGCTGAGGAAAGCCAAGCTGCTGTGTTGTGTCTGGATGGGCTGGTGGGCTGTGCAGGCACGGCTGAGGCTGAGGTAACAGCTCTCTGCTCAGCCAGCATCCTCCCAGGGCTGCTTTTGGAAGGGTGAGTTGTCATGCCAAGTGTAGGAGAAATGTCAGTGCAGCCATTCACAGGTAAGCTGCAGAAATCGATAGACTATTGATTCCTTTCTGTTTGTTTATTTTAAAGCCTGCAGAAAGTACAATTTGCACTTCCTTACACACAGGCTGCTGGGAAACTGCACATGTGAGTGGTTCATGTGCTCTCTGCACTTCAGAGTAACATCAGCACCTCAGAGTGCCCTTGATACCCTCATTAACCTTTCCAGTGAGGAGAAAGGCTGCTGGAGCCTGGAGGGCAGAGAGGGATTCCCCATGCTAGGGTGGGCAGCTCGGGTGGGCACAGCAAAGGCACGGAGGCTCTGTTGGCTGGCCTTGGCTGTGAAGGTATCAAGCATAGTCCTGTTCCCAGGGTAAAGGTTGCTCACCCCCTCTGATCCTTTATGCCTTGCCAGGCACCCAGCACCAGAACAAGAGGACACAGTCTCAAGCTGTGCCAGGGGAGGTTTAGGCTGGAGGTGAGGAGAAACTTCTGCCCAGAAAGAGTAATTGGCCATTGGGATGTGCTGCCCAGGGAGGTGTTGGAGTCCCCATCCCTGGAGGTGTTCAAGAAAGGCTTGGATGTGGCACTTGGAGCCATGGTTTGGTTGTCAAGAGGTGTTGGGTGATAGGTTGGACCTGATGATCTCTGAGGTCTTTTCCAACCTGCTTGATTCTGTGATTCTGTGATTCAATCTCTTCTCCCCAGTACCAGGTGATGAGAGGAAATCCTGTGATCCTGTGATTCTATAGGGTGGTTAGGGGAATGGGAAATTGTGCCTCTTAGCTGCTTGTTCATTTGTTCCTCTTTGCAGCTCTCCTCAGTGGGACCATGTTGAGCCTCAATGCAGAGAAGCCCTGCTCAGAAACAAGGATGATGGAGAATTCTGGTATTTCCCTACCAACCTCCCTGTCTATCAGGCTGTCTGCTCGTGTGCATTATGGGGAAAGAGAAAGAGGGAAACGAGTTATTGAGGCAGTTATCTGCTCTTCCTGGTGGCTCAGGGCACCCGGAGTCAGCTGTGTGCAAACAGCAAAGGGGAGCTTGTCCTGACCCCATGGTTTCAGAGGATACAGGACGTAGAGGAACAGAGGTGCCTAAGATAAAGCAACAAGCTAATGGAAAAAGAAAAGAGAAGTAAAACTCCAGTTCCCTGAGGCCAAGGAGTTCTGTCACACTGCCCTGTCCCACAAACACCTACCTTGAACCTTAGCCTGACTGGTGCTTGGAGGGGACAACTGGCTGAGCAGGTCACAGAGCTTTGTGCACTTGGCTGCTCTGCAGCTGCTTAGAACCACAGAATTGCTATGGTTGGAAGGGACCTCAAGGATCATCCAGTCCCAACCCCCCTGCCATGGGCAGGGACATCTCACACTACAGCAGGCTGCTCACAGCCACATCCAGCCTGGCTGCAAGCACCTCCAGGCATGAGGCTTCCACCACCTCCCTGGGCAACCTGTGCCAGGCTCTCACCACCCTCCTGGGGAACAACTTCTTCCTCACATCCAATCTCAATCTCCCCATTTCTAGTTTTGCTCCATCCCCCCTAGTCCTATCACTCCCTGACACCCTCAAAAGTCCCTCCCCAGCTTTCTTGGAGCCCCCTGCAGATCCTGTAAGGCCACAATTAGGTCTCCTCAGAGCCTTCTCCTCTCCAGACTGCACAGCCCCAACTCTCTCAGTCTGTCTCCATAGCAGAGCAGCTCCAGCCCTCTGCTCCTCCTCGTGGCCCTTCTCTGGACACCTTCCAGCACCTCCAGAGCCTTCCTAGCACAGAGGCTCCAGAACTGGACATGTGTGCTCCAGGTGTGGTCTCACCAGAGCGGAGCAAAGGGGGAGAATCACCTCCCTGACCTGCTGGCTGTGCTTGTGGTATTTCACCCCTTCTGATGGTCTCAGATCCAGTTCAGCCATGTGTGAGCCATGCTCTGGGAAAGCTGTTGTTAGCTGCTGCACACCTGGGGCTCTGAGAAAAGCAGAGGAAGAGCAGGCTGGGCTGAGATAGGCACTGTGAGCCAGAGCAAACCTTGAGTGTGGGACAGGACACTGTGGAGGGACAAAGCAAGGTGCAGTGGCCCCAGTGGAGATGACAGGGCTCCATCTAGGTCCTGCTGAACGTGGCCTGCAATTTCCATGGGGCTTTAAGTGCAGTTAGGACACCCCACATGCAAGGTGAGCTGACCAGCTCTGCAAAGTACCATGCAGTTCAGCTGCAGCCTTCAGGTCTCTCTGGAGCCTCCCTTTGAAACACATGGGTGGGTGAAGGTGAGAGCCTTGCCTCCAAATGAGAGGTGAGAGCTTTTTCTCCTCCTCTGCAGGATGTCCTGTGAGAGCTTCCAGGAGCAGTTTTCCTGGCTGTGTGTCTGTAACAGCACACCAACATTTCTGGACTTTGGAGAGCAGCACTACACAAGGTGGTGCCTGGACAGGCACAGCAGTCTGTGGAGACCAGCCCTCGGCACAGGCAGGAGCAGCTCCTCCCCAGGTAAGGAACGCCACCCCGGCCCCCTCTCTCTGTTGGTGCTGCCGGTGAAGCATCCACTGGGCATGGAATTGCAGATGGATTGGCTGCCAGTTGTTGATGCCTGCCTGCCTGCCCCATTACAGCACCTAGCAGAGTACCAGGCAGAAACAAAGCAGCAGCAGCAGCAGCACTGGCTGCTGAGTTACAGCAGGTCACACAGGAACACATCCGGGTGGGTTTGGAAGATCTCCAGAGGAGACTCCACAACCTCTCTGGGCAGCCTGCTCCAGGGCTCAGCACCATCACTGTTCAGAGGTTTCACCTCGTGGTGAGGTGGGATTTCCTGTGAGTGAGTTTACATCCAGGGCCTCTTGTCCTGTCACTGGATATCACTGGAAAGAGCCTGGCATCTTCTTCTTGACACCCCTCTTAAGATATTTGCAAACGCTGATCAGATCCCTCTCAGCCTTCTCTCCCCCAGACTAAACAGCCCCAGGGCTCTCAGCCTTCCCTCCCAAGAGAGTGTTCCAGTCCCTTCATCATCCTGGTAGCCACTGCTGAACTCTCTCCAGTATTTCTCTCTTGAAGTGGGGAGCCCAAAACTGTACACAGCATTCCAGATATGGTCTAACTAGGGTTGAAGAGAGGGGGAGAAGAACCTCCCTCGGCCTGCTGGATGCTTCCCGTTAACCAAGACCTTGGCCAAGAAACAGCCTCAGTCTCTGGTGCTCAACATTCTGTTTTGTGCACGCTGACAGAAAGGAAAGAGGAGAATAGCTTTGGAGCATTTTGTCCTTCTCTACTCTGTGGTTATGATCTCCAAGCTGCAGTCACTGGGTGGGGTGGCTGATTAAGATTCCCTGCTTGTCTCTCCTGGGGCAAGTGTGCCATGTAGGTAAAGGGCTTTGAAGACTTTGCCAGAAACTTCTAGAATGATTAATGTGCAATTAGTTCAATTCCTGATGCCTCGGTTCCTGCTGGTGCCACGGGGAGACTACACTGCTCTGTTTCATGGAAAGGATCTTGGAGCAGTATCCACTTATACTTCTGGGACCACACAGGCAAGACCTAACCAGGCTGCTCCTGGGACATGTATGTGGCTACTCCTAATCCAGTATCACTTTCTTGGCAGGGGAAGTTTCAAGCAACCCTCGGTATCTTTTCAAAGTGCCAGATGATGACCCCAAACCCTATAATGTGCTCATTTCACTCATGCAAAAACATGCTGAGGAGGGTGCAAAAAACCTGAAGATTGGCTTTTTCATCATCAAGGTAAGCACCAGGAGACATGACAGCCAAACAACAGGCACCGTTGGCTTCTCTGCATCAGGTGAAAGACTAAAGTGCCTCTTGGGCTGCAAAAAGAGAGCGGTCAGTATCTGAAGTGGATCTCAGGATGCTTTCTGTCATAGTGGACCCAGGCAGGCTTTACTTCCTTTATTCATGTCTTGAGAGAGGGAAGGTTGAAACTGTAGCTCTGCAGCGGCCCAAAACAGCCCTGGAAACCCAGGAGGCCCCAGGCTGCAAGGCATGTGTCTTTGTTTGAAGGAGCCAGAGAGATGTTCTTTACCCCTTCCCAAAGGAGTAAAGAAAACATTCCACACAGGATAGAAGTTTAAATGGAAGCACTAACTGCATGCAACACACAAAGCTTCACAGTCCACCTTGGCCAGAGTTCTCCAAGCACCTCCTTAGGCCAAAGGTTTCCACAACCTCCCTCCAAACCAGGCCAAAATCCCAGGCTTCCAATGCCCCACCCCCACCCCATGCCTCTCTACCCACCCCCAACAGCAAACCTGAGTGATGCAGCTAAAATTCAGCTTGCCAGCTCCAGACTGCAGCCAGGCTGCTCAAGGCCCTGCTCCCATGCACAGCAAAGATAAAGGAGCCTGTGCCTGGAAAGAGGCAAAGAGAGGGAGAAGAAGGGGATGGGCAGCATGTGCTGTTCCCTTATAAAGGGGAGATGCCAGAGAAGGGCAACAGAGCTGGGGAGGGGTCTGGAGCACAGCCCTGTGAGCAGAGGCTGAGGGAGCTGGGGTTGCTTAGCCTGGAGAAGAGGAGGCTCAGGGGAGACCTTCTTGCTCTCTACAGCTCCCTGAAGGGAGGCTGTAGCCAGGTGGGGGTTGGTCTCTTCTCCCAGGCAAGCAGCACCAGAACAAGAGGACACAGTCTCAAGCTGTGCCAGGGGAGGTTTAGGCTGGAGGTGAGGAAGAAATTCTTCAGAGAGAGAGATTGGCCATTGGGATGTGCTGCCCAGGGAGGTGGTGGAGTCCCCATCCCTGGAGGTGTTTAGGACGAGCCTGGATGAGGCCCTTGGTGTCATGGTTGAGTTGATGAGATGGTGTTGGGTGATAGGTTGGACTGGATGATCTCTGAGGTCTTTTCCTGCCTGTCTGACTCTGGATTCTGCATGCAGGCATTCCAGGAATGAAATAACAAATGATTGCACTTTCCAGTCCAGCCCTGGCCCTATCTAGCCTCTGGAGGTCTGTACTCTGTGGTTTAGGACATCCCAGTTTCCTAAACCCATAACAACGTGCCAGGCCAATGTCCTCCGTGCCCAGTGGTCCTGGTGGCCTGCCTCGCTGGCCTGGCACAAGGTGTGACAGCCTGCACTAAGCACAGCACTTCAGCAGCACTCCAGGTCTGACAGGGAAGCAAATGACCTCTTGTCCTCCGCAAGGAGCCTGTCTCCCTCATCCCCCTGTTCTGTCACAGAAATGCCATGCAAAACCCACTGACAAAATCCAGGGAGGCTTTGCTTGGCTGACCTGCGACTTCCACTGCAAATTCCCTGGGGGTTTTGTTTTGCTTTCTTCTCCTGGTGGCTGTCCAGGGAGGTGCCATCCCAAGGGCAGCTGCTGTCAGTGGAGCCCCAGGCCTTTCCCAAAGTGTTTTTTCGTGTTGGCTGAGGAGGGTGGGAAGGGATTGTTCTTAACCTGGAGAACAAAAGGAAGCAGAAATTGCTCTGACCCTAACTTCACATTCTCCTGATCACACTGGAGAGATTTGCCCTAGTCTCAGACTTTGAATAATTGATGCCATGAATCCAGGAGCTCTTCATCAAGGAGGAGTGTGGCTTTGTAGCTCATAAAACACAATGCCTGAGACATAAAAGATGTAATAAAAACATCACAGTACCACAGTGCATTAGAGGTTGGAAGGGACCTCAAGAGATCATCGAGTCCAACCCCCACCAAAGCAAGATCACTTAGGGTAGTCTGCACAGGAATGCATCCAGCAAGTGGAACTCACAAACCCTGCACAAGGAGATCCTTTACCCAATGGACTGCAGGACTCCATGGGGCCACATGTGCCACTTGGAAAGAGATGCTGCTCCCAGTCAATAGGGAACTCACTCCTTCCAGCATCCTCATCAGTCCCCCCACACTTACCAGACATGGGGGTCCCTGCATGCTCTTGACCATGCATGTCCACCTTAAGTAGCTACCTGTTTGAACAGCAATCACCTCCACTGGGAGATGGCATGGGTCCTGGCTCCCCTGAAGAAAGGGTGTTCAATCAGGAAGTAGCCTAGGGGACAGCCTGGCCCTGTTCTTGCTTTCTGTTTGAAATGTGGCTGTGAGCACCCTGCTGCAATGTGAGGTGTCCCTGCCCATGGCAGGGGGCTGGAACTGACTGAGCCTTGAGATCTCTTCCAACCCTGACAGGTCTGTGATTCTGTGTCTTCCTCCCCCTCCAGTGGATGCTCAGGGGGTTCATTTGTTCTTTTCCTCATTCTTGGTGTGTTCCCAGAGATGGCTGAAACTCCATTAGTATGTCAAGCCTGCACGGCCTGGCTGCTATGAGCTGTCAGCCCACAGCTCACCTCAGGCTCAGTCTGGGCTTTTGATCTGAGGTGATCTCCTACACCAGAGCTGAAGGGCAAGACCAGAACAGGCCATTACTTAGAGGCATCAGGATTGCTGTGGAGCACCTGGCCAAGGAAGGAAAGGGGACAGTTAAGCTGCTCTGTCGTGTCAGAGCTCGTAATAGTGTAAGGATATTGGTACAGATCCAAGCAGCAGGTTATGTTACAAGGGCTTGCAGGGACAGGACGAGAGTGAATGGACTAAACCTTGAGGAGGGCAGATTTAGACTGGGGATTAGGAAGAAATTCTTTCTAGTGAGGGTGGGGAGACACTGGAACAGGTTGCCCAGGGAGGATGTGGGTGCCCCCTCCCTGGAGGTGATCAAGGCCAGGCTGGATGAGGCCTTGAGTGGCTGAGTCTAGTGGGAGGCATCCCTGCCCATGGGAGGGGGCTTGGAACTAGATGACCTTTAAGGTCCCTCCCAACCTAAACCATTCTATGCATATAAAAAACCCTTCTCCCATGGACACAGACCACCTCTTTCACCACGAGAGCTGATTTAGCAGCTCCTCAGAGCCAGCCCAGTGTCCTGCCCTGGCAAGTCCAGGAGCAACATTGTTCCCTCAGTTCATTTCCAGCGTCTGGCCACAGTGTGTGAAGGTTTACAGGGCTTTGTCTCTGTGCAAGCAGAGTGCAATTGCTGAGCTTCAGGTGGCTTCACCCTTCCTCCCTGGACTGGCTTTCCCTGCCATCATTCATTAGCAGGATCAGTCTGCCTTCAGTACCTTTGGAGGTGCATCAAATTGTTGCTGTGAAGCACAAAAGAGGCAGGAGGGGAGGGGGATGCAAACCAGAACAGACAGATCTGATAGCTCTGGGAAGCCTTCGATTAAAGGCAGACGTGGAACATTAATAGGTGGCTGTGAGGGAAGTTTAATGTTGTGTGATAGAGCTGAGCAGCCCAGAGAGGCTGATTCCTATCTCCCACTTGCTTTGACTCCACTGAGATATTAATCTGCTTCTGCTTTTCACCAGAAGGAATGTGGAATGAGCCCCACAAGTGAAAAACAACAGAAAAAAGGCATTGCACCATTTATCTCTCTGCTGCACTGCTCAAGATCTGACCCATAACACTTGGCAGTCCAGGTAGCTCCCAGCTGTCTGCAGCAGTAGTCATTTGGGGGTTTTCTCCTTCCCCAAACAGTAGTTTTCTGTTATTTTCTCCCAAAGGCATGGCTCATAAATAACTCTGCCATGCTGGATAGCCATCCCAAATGGAATTTACACAGGCTGATCTATTTGGGTGGAATGTGTTTAGTAAGAGTTTTTTATTATGCTATCTTCACATGTCATCCTCCTAATAGCTGCTGCATCAGGTTTGTTTCAGCTCAGCAAAAAATGCTGCAAGAACAGATCAGAATGTTTTAGAATCGCAGCACTGTCAGGGCTGGAAGGGACCTCAAGGCTCAGCCAGTTCCAGCCCCCTGCCATGGGCAGGGACACCTCACACCACAGCAGGTTGCTCACAGCCACATCCAGCCTGGCTGCAAACACCTCCAGGCATGAGGCTTCCACCACCTCCCTGGGCAACCTGTCCCACCCTCCTAGGGAAGAACTTCTTCCTAACATCCAGTCTGGATGGCAACTGGAGGTAAAGGCTGATGAGGAGAGGCTGAGGGGGCTGGGGGTGTTCAGCCTGGAGAAGAGGAGACTCAGAGGAGACCTTATCACTCTCTACAGCTACCTAAAAGGAAGCTGTAGTCAGGGGGGTCAGGCTCTTCTCCCAGGCAACTTGTGACAGGACAAGAGGGCATGGCCTGAAGCTGCACCAGGGGGGGTTTGGGTTGGGGTTTAGTTGCCTCACAGCAAGGCTGATTAGGCCCTGGGATGGACTGCCCAGGGACGTGGTGGAGTCCCCATCCCTGGAGGTGTTCAAGAGAAGCTTGGATGTGGCACTTGGTGCAGGGTTGAGCTGCTGCGCTGGTGTTAGGTCATAGGCTGGGCTTGATGATCTCAGAGGTCTTTTCCAGCCTCAGGAATTGGTTCTGTGATTCTGGAAGGCTGCCAGGGGGCACCTGCTGATTTCCTTTGGCTCCTGGCACAAAGAGGGGTAACCAGCTCTGTTTGCTTGGGTTGGCTTTTGTTTTTCAGGATCACTCCAGAGTTCTGAAACAAGTCTTCTCCCTGACTCGAGAGGTGACCAGCTACTTCACCCTGAGCCCAGGAGCCTATGCTGTCCTTCCTGCTGCCACAGAGGAGCAGGAGTTTGAGTTCCTCTTAAGAATCTTCACGAAGCACAGCGGCAAGAAGGAGTAAGATGAGGAGTGCTCCTCACGGGCCCCAGGGTGCACAGTGTGTGCCAGCAGTTAACACGTTCATGGCAAGATAACCAGACTGGCAGGGCTGCTTGTGATTAAGAGAGGGGCCTTGAGGCTAAGTTTAGTGGGAAAAAGGGTATCATGGCTGGTGAGAAGGCAGCTGGTATCACATTCATGTGCACATCAGGGTGTGCTTTATGTAAAGAGCAAGCCCCAGTGTTCAGCCTTACCAAGTGACCTTCAAGAATCAGATGTGCTGTGGCTTTCCTTCAGAAGACTTCATAGTGGAGCTGATTGCAGCTCTTACCTCATAGGCCTATATCTTACTAATGAGATTGCCTTCTAGGCTTGGGCCCCTGGCAAATATAACCCAGAGCCAACTAAGGCAACTCCTTAGTTATGGAAAGCAAACATGAGCAGTGTGCCCTGGGCTTGACTGCCTTCAGCATGATGAGTCATGCCCAGGACAGCTCAGCTTTGGGAGGCAGCACTTTCCAGGAGACCTTCTGACCCTCACAAAGCCTCCTGAGCTGGGGGGTCCCAGTCACACAGTCCCTGCAGCACTCACCTATGTAATAGTGCAGATGCTACAAAGACAGCACCTGGCTTGCTTGATGTCCCTGCCACAAGCAAAGCCTGGAGAATAAGCCTTATGAAGAGCGACTGAAGGAGCTGGGGCTCCTGAGTTTGGGAAAGAGGAGGCTGAGGGGAGACCTCCTCACCCTCTACAACTACCTGGAAGGATGTTGTGGAGAGGCTGCTGCTGGTCTCTTCTCCCAAGCAATTAGTGACAGAACAAGAGGGAATGGCCTCAAGCTGTGACTGGGGAGGTTTAGACTGGACAGCAGGAAGAAGTTTTTCCCAGCCAGAGTGGTCAGAGACTGGAATGTGCTGCCCAGGGAGGTGGTGGAGTCCCCAAGCCTGGATGTGTTTGAAGGTGGTTTCGAAGTGGTGCTTGGGGCTCTGGTTCAGGGGTGAGCCTTGCAGAGGAGGGCTCTGGGTTGGTCTTGGTGATCCTGAGGGCCTTTTCCAGCCTGAATGTTTCTGTGACTCTGTGACAACTCAAGCATTGAATCTTGCTACCAAGTGAGCCTCAAGAGGGAATGGTGACCCCAGCTCAAATTCAGACAGTCATAGGACCACAGAATTGTTTTACTTGGAAAAGACCTCTGAGGTGATCCAGCCCAGCCATCAGTGTGACACCACCATGGACCCTGAGCCATGCCCACACTCTTCTTGAACAGAAGATGCTGCCTTCTAGCAGCCCAGGTGCTATTTTCACTCCTGACCACTTGACTAGGCAAAGGTGAACATTTTCTGTGAGTCAAGGCCAGGCAGCCTTAGCTTCTGTGAGGTGAAGTTAGTCTTGGCATGCTCAGAGTGAGACAAGTTAGCCTTTCACTGCTGCTGGTGCCAGCAGGGCCAGTTCAGGGGAGGCAGTGGCCCCAGGGCAGCCAGTGACTCAGACCTCCTTGCACAGAGAGACCCAGAACTCTTGCAACAGTCCTGGCTGTACTGGGACAGACTGGGTGTGTGAGTGTTGAGCACCCTAGCATCACAGAAGCAATTGTCAGGGCTGGAAGGCACCTCAAGGATCATCCAGTTCCAACCCCCTGCCATGGGCAGGGACACCTCACACTGCAGCAGGTTGCTCACAGCCACATCCAGCCTGGCTGCAAACACCTCCAGGCAGGAGGCTGCCACCACCTCCCTGGGCACCCTGTGCCAGTCTCTCACCACCCTCCTGGGGAAGAACTTCTTCCTAACATCCAATCTGATCCTGTGGGGCTGCAGGCTGGGTGAGTGCTCCTGTTGGTGCCTGCCTTCTGTCACATCTGCTCTCAGGAGGCCTTTTCTCACCCAGTTTGATTCTTGTACTCTTTTCTAGGAACTCCAACCCTCTGCCCAGCCCAGTGCTGCCAATGGTAAGATGCTGTGAAACCCCAAGTAGACTCTGGCAGCAATGAATGCTTGCCAGAGAGCTGACCATCCTGTAGCAGCTCTGCTCACTCCTCCTCTTCTTTCCCCCCACTCTAGACACCACTCTGCTCTTCTTTCCTTTCCCCACTGACTACCTGTGCCAGAGTCCGATTCCAGCACCCCGTGACCTTGCTGGAAGAGCAGGGGACCAGTGGGGTATCTCCCTGGAGAGACAGGAATGACAACAAAGCCCTTCCTCTCCACCTGTGTCTCTTCCAGAGCCTGATTTTTGAAGCAAACAAGCCTCACACAAGGCCTCTGCCAGCCTGTCCATCTGTGCTTTCCACCTCACCACCTCTAACCCTTTGGCCAACCAAACAGAGCAGGGAGGAGGCCACCTCAAAGACAGGAGAGAGGGAGAAACTTTGATGAAGAAGTTAGACTTTGAGTTTGACCTCACCCCCAAGAGTGGGGTCCTATGTGCCTTCTCCATGGGAATGGCTTCATTTTGAGGTCTTGTACCTTGCAAGGTGCAGGAGAGCATAGAGGTGAGGCCCAAAGCAGATTTCTCCTGATTTTTATCAGGGTGAAAATGAGGGAAGTGCCACTTCCAGTCTGGTTATGCCTCTAGTTCCATCCCATTTCAGCTTGTCTAGCCCAGCTGCCATCTCTTGCTAGATACCAACTGCAGCACAGGAGGTTCCAGCTCAGCATGAGGAGGAACTTCTGCCCTGTGAGGGTGGCAGAGCCCTGGAGCAGGCTGCCCAGAGAGGTTGTGGAGTCTCCTTCTCTGGAGCCTTTCCAGCCCCATCTGGATGTGTTCCTGTGTGACCTGTGCTGGAGTCTATGCTCCTGCTCTGGCAGGGGGTTGGACCTGATGACCTTCAGAGGTCCCTTCCAACCCCTGACATCCTGTGAGCTGTGATCTTGTGAAAGCAACAACCCTAACAATTCTATGATTCTATGATCTCCAGAGGTCCCTTCCACCCCCTAGCACCCTGTGATCCTGTGATCTTGTGATCCTGTGATCCTGTGGCTTCCTGGCTGTGCAAACCACCAGAGCTGCTCCAAGTCCCCGCTGCTGTCACCCCAGTTGCTTGCAAACCCCTGCTGCTGAGGGGCTGTGATTTATAGGAGTGCAAGCTCAGTGCAGGCTTTTGAAGCCAAAGGTGTAAATCTGCTTCAGGAGAGCACCAAACAAGGTCCTTTCCTCGTGATTCCTTTTCCAGCCCACAATTAAGCTGGCTTAGAGGGGGCAGTGTAGATAATGGCTTACTTTCTCTTCCACTGACAAGCTGTCAATGTATTCATCTGTTGGCATTAGCCAAGGTTTGGGCTTTGACAAATTACAGTACCCACACCTTCTCCCTTTGTTCAGTGGTGTGAATTATCTCACTGGGGCTTAGGCTTAGAATTCTGGGGGAACTGCAGTGTCAGGGATAGTTGCTGTTAGTGCCTGGGGGATCCTCTCACCAGGGGGTTAGAAACAAATAAAAATCACTTAGCCAGTGGAATGCAACTGCTCAGGTACAGTCAAGCCTGCCTTGTGGTTGAGAAGGTGCAAGAGAAAGGAAAAGTCAGCTCTGTTTTCTTGGTTCATGTGGGTCTTCATGTGTCCTAAGCCACTGGTTTCAGGCAAGGGTCAGCAATAAGGATCAGGCTTTGTATCTCCTATATTCACACACTGACTGCACAGAATCACAGGACTGGTAGGGCTGGAAGGGACCTCAAGGCTCAGCCAGTTCCAACCCCCTGCCATGGCCAGGGACACCTCATACCACAGCAGGTTGCTCACAGCCACATCCAGCCTGGCTGCAAACACCTCCAGGCAGGAGGCTTCTACCACCTCCCTGGGCAACCTGTGCCAGGCTCTCACCACCCTCCTGGGGAACAACTTCTTCCTCACATCCAATCTGAATCTCCCCATTTCTAGTTTTGCTCCATCCCCCCCAGTCCTATCCCTCCCTGACACCCTCAAAAGTCCCTCCCCAGCTTGTTGAACTCCATGCTGGATTTATGCTGTTGTCTTCCTGAGCTGCTCCTTGCTGGTTCTGCTATGTGCTGGCACCCAATCCACGCTTCCTCCCTCGCTGCAGAAGCTGCTCCTTGCTGCACGTCCGCTTTCCTTTTGGGGTAACAAACAGCTGCAGCCTGTGCCATGCATTCCCTGCCCTCTCTAAAGCGCTGTCTGGAGCTGCAGGCTGGCTGCCTCCAGTTGTTTTGTAAGTGAATTATTGATGTGTGCACTTTGTCTTTGATGCAGGCCCTGCCAAGACAGAACGAGGACAGCTCCTGCAAGGCTCTCTTCCTACGATATGCTGAGCAGGTATCCTATCCAAAACCATCTGTCTGACAAACCAAAACCCACGTGGGCTTGTAAAAACACTCCCCAAGCCCCCACGATCCAAGATTGTGGTGTTTAGGTTATGCCTTTGAAAGTTTGTTACAGATTTAGAGGCCAGCTGAGCTGCTCTGACAAAGTTCGTGTTGGGGGGAAATCTCAACCCACCACCAGGATCTTGATGCAAATCCAGTCAGGGGACTGGGATGGGTTTGGTTGGTTGGGGTTTTGTTTGGCTGGGTTTGGTGGGTGGGGTTTGGTTGTTGTTTGTTTTGTCCTTGTTCTGGAGGGACGGGGAATGTAGCTCCATCCTCAAGTGGGCAGCCTGAAAGCAGTGTTGATTGGCCTGCCAAAACTCCCCCAGACAAGTGGGGCATCCCGCTGGGATGGACTGGCTGGCCCCGTGTGCAGCAGCAGGGGAGGGAGGATTTGTATCTGCTGCTGATTTGTATCCCATTTGTATCTGCTGCTGCTGAGCCTGCAGATGTCAGTTGTTTGTTTATTTATCTGTTCCTTTTGCCTTTGGTTTGTTTATTTGCTGAAAGCAATTACAAAGCCTTGGGTATTCCCCCACCCCGCCTCCCTTCCTTCTCACCAGCATCGTTCTCCTTTGGCCTTCGTGGCGCTGGGTAACCGGGCATCACTCAGCCTCTTTTGAGTAACGGACTCCTGCTCCCTCGGAGCCAAAGCTCTGTTTACAGGAGATGCTCCTAGTGGTTAATAAACTGTTGTACAGAACTTCAGGGCTTAGTCGGGGCGGGGGGGCGGAAATCTGGCTGCCCAAAGCCTTTGCACCGCGGTAGTTTATGCTGTTATCTATGCATGAAGGTGCGAACGAGCACAGCCTGCCCTGCTGAGTGCCCTGGCGATGTCCCAGGAGGGAGGCAGCTGGCTGCAGGCTGGCTCTGAGGGGAGCAAGGCAGCAGTGCCTATACCCTCAGCCCACCGGCAGCTCCCCGGCTAGGGGCTGGTGGAGTCAGCTCGCTGCTGAAAACACCCCATGGTGATGGGAGCCGCTGCATCTCCCCTGCAGACTCTTGCAGGGAAGGATCAAGGGTGGCCCAGCACTGTGGAGGGCTTTGTCATGGTTCCATGGGCCTGCTGCTGTTCCTTTGCTAGAAGCAGATGTCCTTCTTGGTTGCCACTGGGCATGAGGGAAAACGTTTTGGGCAGAAGTGACCCAGGAGAAAAGCTTCATGCTCACAGCCCTCTCTTTGCATTCTGTCCTGCATTAGGGCTCGGGTCTTGATGCCTTGCAGCTGCAACAACTGCTTAATGAAGTGATCCTGCAAGGTAAAGCTTTCACAACCCAGCTTCATGTCTTTGGTGCTCCTCTGGCCTTAGTCTAGTGTAAATCAGAGGATTTAGTCGTGCTCCTCCCAAATCCTCAGCCTGGCGTACTGCACTGTTAGATCTGGCAGAATGAGAAGTGCCTCCCCGAAGGCTACTTTACACTCCCAACAGTTTGGGTTTATTTCTTTAAAGCTATTCAAAGTCTTGTTTAGATGAAGAGGACAATACCCCCGGAGCTGCCACTCTAATGCACGGCCATCAGCAAAGCCGGGACTGCTGATGTTCACCCTGCCCTTCTCCTCCCTGTTCTGCCAAGGGATAGCCTCTGCTTCTCAGCCCTATCCTACCCCATGCTGCTCTGCTGGATGTCCCTGCAGCCCCCAGGAGCACCTCTTCTTGCTCTGTGCCCCACCAGCTGCGGCAGGAACTCAGCCCCTGGCTGGGCTGCACCAATGAGCACCTCAGGGAGCTGTGCCTCCTGCTCTGCTCACCATCACCCAGTTTCTCCCAGTTTAGCCCTGGCCTGCATTGCTGGCTTTTGGCATCTCCCAGCACTCCTAACTTGCCCACCTTGTGAAAGCAGCACAGCCAGAGGGCTTGAACCAACTCACTCATGCACAAGGCTCAGAAGTCTTAGAACTCACTAAGTGTCAGTGGCCTCTCTTGTCACTGTCATTGCCCTTACCCTTATTTCAAGAGGGAAGAGTTTGCATCAGGGCAGGTAGAGGGGCTGAGACTGTGCAGAGTAGCTACCTGAGAGCCCAAACAGGACACATGTGCCTGGGGAAGGGAGCAGTGGAGGTGGAGATGTCTGAGACTCATCAGACAGCCTCAGTGGACCTCAGCCTGGCACACAGTCCCTGCTGCTTGTTTGAGAGCCTGAGACAGATCTGGGGCTTTTTAGCTGTGTGAGGCTTCAGACTAGTGTCCTCCTTCCCCCTGAATGGTGACCTGGTGCCTCTGTCAGCCCTCTTGTCCTTGATAACCCCTTCTGTTTCCTCAATCCTTGCAGATGAAGTGACCAGCCTGGGAGGAAGATTCAGCTTCGATTCGTGCAGAGGCATTTTAGCTCTGATGGATGTATCCTTTCAGCAGAAGCAATAAACTTGCCTGGTGCTGCCCATCCCTGCCTTGAGTTATGGCTGAGCTGAGCACGCCAGTGTAAGAACCTGAAAACAAATATTAGCCCAACTCCTCCATAGATCCTGTCACAGTTTGCAGGACTTGGCCACGCATGTCCTGGCTCTGGTGTCTCTGCTGAAAGGTGAGGATCAGCCTTCTGCTATCAGCTCTTTGCTTTCATCTTCCCCCCATGCAGGGCCCAGGGCTCACCTAAGCTTCACCTTTGGGTGCAGGGCCCTGGCAAAGTGCAGGGTTAGGAGCAGCACAGAGCTCAGGCATAGCTCTGCTTTCCATCATGGTGCAGCCACACTGGCTCTGGTGCCAGCAAAAGCTGCTGTTAGAAGGAGGGCTGGCACTGCCAAAGCCCAGGCACTTGCTTGGCAGGCCAACCACCCTTTCCACTCTGCCTTCCTTGGATAGATGCATCACAGAGTCTTGTTGCTGTTAAGACAACAATCACAAAGCATTGCTGGCCACTGTAGGACAAGAAGGCTCCTTGATGACAGGATCCCAGGAGGTTAGGGGTTGGAAGAGACCCAAAGAGATCATAGAGTCCACCCCCCTGCCAGAGCAGGGGCATAGACTCCAGCACAGGTCACACAGGAACACATCCAGGTGGGGCTGGCAAGGCTCCAGAGAAGGAGACTCCACAACCTCTCTGGGCAGCCTGCTCCAGGGCTCTGCCACCCTCACAGGGCAGAAGTTCCTCCTCATGCTGAGCTGGAACCTCCTGTGCTGCAGTTTCCATCCATTGGCCCTTGTCCTATCCCAGGGTGCAAGTGAGCAGAGCCTGTCCCCTCCCTCCTGACCCCCAGCCCTCAGCTATTGATAGACATTGATCAGATCCCCTCTCAGCCTTCTCCTCTGCAGACTAAGCAGCCCCAGGGCTCTCAGCCTCTCCTCACAGGGCAGTGCTGCAGTCCCTTCAGCATCCTGGTAGCTGTCTGTTGGACTCTCTCCAGCAGATCCCTGCCCCTGCTGAGCTGGTTGATGCAAACAGAAATTCCCCCCATGTGTTTTCTCCTCTGTGCTTGCTTGTTACCTATTTTCTTCCTTGAAATAACTCTGAAACATCTTCAGACCTTTACAAACAGCCAGGGGATGGAAACACAAAGAACTGGCCAGAAGTCCCTCTCTCTTTCCAGCTTTCTGCACTTGCCAGTGAAAGAAGTTTCACACACACACTTCCAAAGCCCCTCCTGGGCTGAGTGTATGCTCTGAATGCAGGAGTTGCACACAACTGACAAAGCCACTGCTCTGCTTTAGTCCAAGATGGATTTTTCCCTTCTCTGGGATGCATACAAGCCCTGTACAGTGTGACCTGTTCTGCCCTGCACAGGCGTGACCAGCTTTTTTCACTCAGGTTTCATGGCAGTGAGACTTGGCTGCTGCCGAGTTCTGCTCTCAGGGAGTTTTCACCATCCCAGTTGCATTAGGTGAGCTGCTGCCCTGCCCAGGACTGCTGAGCGGTGAATGGAGGGGAGCAGGTCCCCTGACACAGTCCTCCAAGCATCGCAGCGGGATGCTGCTGGCAACCCTGGGCTCGTGGTGGGGAAAGGTTTTCTCACATCTGGCACATGCATGATTCAGACTGTGACTGCCAGGCATCAGGACTGACTCTCTACAACTACCTGAAGGGAGGTTGTAGCCAGGTGGGGGTTGATCTCTTCTCCCAGGCACCCACCTGACACAGTCTCAAGCTGTGCCAGAGGAGGTTTAGGCTGGAGGTGAGGAGAAAGTTCTTCCCAGCAAGAGAACTTGGCCATTGGGATGTGCTGCCTAGGGAGGTGGTGGAGTCCTCATCCCTGGAGGTGTTCAAAACAGCCTTGGATGTGGCACTTGGAGCCATGGTTTGGTTGTCAGGAGGGCTTAGGGATTCGGTCATAGGTTGGGCTTGATGATCTCTGAGGTCTTTTCCAACCTGGTTGATTCTGTGATTCTATGACTCCTTGTGCTCTTGGTTTCTTTGGTGCCTGTTGCTTCAGGAGGATCCAGCCAGCCCTAATACTGGGCTCAAGCACTGGGGCCTGGCAATGTGCACACACTGGAGCAAGGGCTCGTGGTGGTTCAGTGCCAGCTGAAGCAACCACTGCAGGTGCCTTTGTGGTTAAAAGCACCACACAATGCACAGCACAATGCACCAGGGAGGGCAAATTTAGCTCTGAGGCTAACTGAGAGCAAAGAATCACAGAGCTGTCAGGGTTGGAAGGGACCTCAAGGATCAGCCAGTTCCAACCCCCTGCCATGGGCAGGGACACCTCACACTCCAGCAGGTTGCTCACAGCCACCCCCAGCCTGGCTGCAAACACCTCCAGGCATGAGGCTTCCACCACCTCCCTGGGCAGCCTGTGCCAGGCTCTCACCACCCTCATGGGGAAGAACTTCTTCCTCACATCCAATCTGAATCTCCCCATTTCTAGCTTTGCTCCATCCCCCCCAGTCCTATCCCTCCCTGACACCCTCAGAAGTCCCTCCCCAGCTTGCTTTAGCCCCCTGCAGATACTGGAAGGCCACAATTAGGTCTCCTGGGAGCTTTCTCCTCTGCAGATTGAATAGAGAAGCTCTTGGCGTTCTGGACACAAAACCACAGGCAGAGGTTCTTGTGTCTTTCTCTGTGTGCAGGCAGCCTCCTGGGGAGCAGGGAGAGCCAGGCTGAGCTTTCATGAACTGTTGAGTCCTTACCCAAAGCCACAGCTCCGCTCCAACGGACGCCTGACGCTGCAGGAGTTCAGGAGCCTCTGGCGGAGCCTCACTGAGTACATGGTACAGGAGGGCTGCTCTCTCTTCTCCTGGGCTTTTCAGCAGCAGGGTGCAGATGCTCTGTGAGGAAAAGCTTTGCAAAGGCTCCATGCTCAGCAGATCAGCTTTTCATCCTCTCAGGCAAAGGCTGGACCCAGCAGCAGTGCGTTGTGGCAGTGCTGCGAAGGAGCAGCCGAGGGTCTCGAGTGCAGGGCATGTTGAGGGGCGAGTGGGGCAGGGCAAGAAGGGCACTGAGGCTCAGGGCTGGTGGAACCTCTGTCTGTCTGCCACCACTGGCAGCTTTTCTTTCAAAAGCTTTCTGTGGTTGAAGGGAGTTCTTCAGTGGTCATCCAAAACCTGTCCCCTCCTTGCTGCTGCAGTTTGGAGTGGAAATGCACGGGGCCAAGGAAATTTATCTGGCAGGAATGTCTCTGCTGCAGGCTGAGCACTAGGTCTGAGAGCAGCAGCTTGGTATTTAGGGTCCCACCTGAATTCAGAGCCAGGCCACAGAATCACAAGGAGGGATTGTGGAAGGTCATCAAATCCTCCCCCTCCACTAGAACAGGATTCTTCGCCCTCACTCTTGGTGCAGGACAGGAAGGCTTCCTGAAGCCTCAGGGTTGGGTGGACCTGGCTTCTTTTCATCCTTCCTGAGAAGCCACCTAGGACATGGAGTCTCAGTTGCCCATCTAGCAGCACCCCAGGTGTGGGTGGGATTTCCACAGTAAGTTGGGAAAGATGGCCCCACACCACTCTGGGAATCAGGACTCCTGGCTCCTTTCAGGGGTTATGGACAATGTGGTTTTCATCAGTGCAGGTGTGAGAGAGTGAGCAACAAAGGCTTCCACCCCCGGACCTGGGGGATGCTTTACCCAGTAGCACACTCTCTGAGCCCTCTGGAAAGGGCTCTGCCTTACCATGGTCTCCTTGTCCCATCTCCTGAACATCTTTGCAGCCTGTTAATTAAGGAGGGAAAGCATGAACAGTCCCAGGAGTAACCCTGAGAACACTCACATGGGTTTGGAATCTGCCTTCTCCCTGGTCTTGTTTTGTAGGATATCTTCAGCAAGGCAGACAGAAATCACTCTGGATTTCTTGATGTGTCTGAACTGAAGAGAGCAATACAGATGGCAGGTATGTCCACAGGTGCTCAGCAGCTCCCTTGCTTGTTCCCCTGGCAGGGAAGGAAAGGATGCAAAAGAGAGAGGGAAGGAAAAAGAGCTTCAGGGAGAATTACAGACTGGTTTGGGTTGGAAGGTTACTATCCAGTTCCACCCCCTGCCATGGGCAGGACACCTCCCACCAGCCCAGGTTGCTCAAGGCCTCATCCAGCCTGGCCTTGAACACCTCCAGGGAGGGAGCATCCACAGCCTCCCTGGGCAGCCTGTGCCAGTGTCTCCCCACCCTCACTGGGAAGAATTTCTTCCTAATCCCAGTCTAAATCTGCCCTCCTCAAGCTTCAGTCCATTTCTCCTCATCCTGGCACTACAAGCCCTTGTAAACAGTCCCTTCTTGGCTTTCTTGTAGCCCCTGTCAGGTACTGGAAGGCTGCTCTAAGGTCTCCCCAGAGCCTTCTTCTCCAAGCTGCACAGCCCCACTCTCTCAGCTGCACAGCCCCACTCTCTCAGCCTGCCCCCACAGGGGAGGTTCTCCAGCCTCTGATCATCTTCGTGGCCTCCTCTGGCCCCACTCCAGCAGCTCCAAGTCTTTCCTATGCTGGGGCCATCAGAACTGGATGCAGTGCTCTGGGTGGGGTCTCACAAGAGCAGAATGGAGGGGCAGAATCCCCTCCCTTGTCCTGCTCGTTGTGATGCAGCCCAGTGCCTGGGATTGTACAGAGTTGCTAATTAGGACACAGCTCTGCCCAGAGGTTTGCACTGCTTTAGGGCACTGGGACAGAAAGCTCATTGCAGGGAGAGATCCCTTGTGGTGCATCTGGGGAGCCAGCCGAGAGATGCAGGGAATCACAGGATCAGCCAGCCTGGAGGAGACCTCCAAGATCATCAAGTCCAACCTGTCACCCAACCCCATCTCATCAACTCAACCATGGCACCAAGTGCCTTGTCCAGGCTCTTCCTAAACACCTCCAGGGATGGGGACTCCACCACCTCCCTGGGCAGCACATTCCAGTGGCCAGCCTCTCTTGCTGGGAAGAACTTCTTCTTAACACCCAGCCTAAACCTCCCCTGGCACAGCTGGAGACTGTGTCCTCTTGTTCTGGTGCTGGCTGCCTGGGAGAGGAGACCAACCTCCACCTGTCCACAACCTCCCTTCAGGGAGTTGGAGAGAGCAAGAAGGTCTCCCCTGAGCCTCCTCTTCTCCAGGCTAAGCAACCCCAGCTCCCTCACAGGGCTGTGCTCCAGACCCCTCCCCAGCTTTGTGGCGCTGGCCAGAGCTGGCACTGGCCTAGCCACAGTGTCTGCAGGTCATGGGCAGAAGATCCAACAGAGGAAAGCAGCAAGGAGCAGCCCCTGCGGTTCCTCTCTCCAGGGCAGTGACAGTCTGCAAAGCAAAGCGTCAGCGACAGACATTTGTGTGGTTTGCACTGACCTCTGTTGGCTGCACAAAGGCTGAAACCGGCCGTGAGAGCCTGGGGACCCTTCCTTCGAGGGAAGCATTTCAGATGGGTCACCTCTCCAGAGATTTTGTGCACCACATACAGCTCCGAGAGAGCAATCTTCCCCTCCTCTTACAGGGGAGATGGGGCCGTGTGGCTGGCTGGAGCTTGGAGGGCTCTTGCCCCCAGGAGGAACCTGATGCAGAACTGCTGTCTGTGCAAGCCACCAGCTCAGGGGTGGATGTGTCAGCTTGCTGTTGTTGCTGCTGAAAGGACCTTGTGGAGAGGCTGCTGCTGGTCTCTTCTCCCAGGTGATTAGTGACAGAACAAGAGGGAATGGCCTCAAGCTGTGGCTGGGGAGGTTCAGACTGGACATCAGGAAGATTTTTTTCCCATCAAGAGTGGTCAGGGACTGGAATGTGCTGCCCAGGGAGGTGGTGGAGTCCCCAAGCCTGGATGTGTTTGAAGGTGGTTTGGATGTGGTGCTTGGGGCTGTGGTTTAGGGGTGAGCCTTGCAGAGTAGGGCTCTGGGTTGGACTTGGTGATGCTGAGGGTCTTTTCCAGCCTGAATGTTTCAGTGACTCTGTGATTAGCAGCTGCCTGAGGAGCACAAGGACTTCTGTGCCAAATGGCAAAGGATTTGCTGCCAGGACCCTGCTGTAAGTAAGGCACTAGAGTGTAAAACCAGGAGCAAAATTGTACATTGAGAAGGTCCTGGCAGCCAAACCCAGAGAAGCTTTTTGAAGGGATAAAAGGGCACTGCTCAGTGGACAACTCAGTACAGCTTGGAATCATAGAATCACAGGATGGGAAGGATTGGAAGGGACCTCCAGAGATCATCCAGTCCAACCCTGCTGCCAGAGCAGGGTCACCTAGGGCAGGTCACACAGGAACACATCCAGGTGGGGCTGGAAAGGCTCCAGAGAAGGAGACTCCACAGCCCCTCTGGGGAGCCTGCTCCAGGGCTCTGCACCCTCCCAGTAAAGAGTTTTTTCATGGAATCATAGGATAGTGTGGGTTGGAAGGGACCTCCAAAGGTCATCCGGTCCAAACCCCTCTGCAGTCAGCAGGAGCATACTCAGCTAGCTCAGGTTGCCCAGAGCCTGTGGAGCCTCACCTTGAATATCTCCAGGGATGGGAACTCAACCACCTCCCTGGGCAACCTGTTCCACCACCCTCATTTTTTTCCCTAACATCCAATCTAAATCTGCTCTTCCCTTCACCTTGAGCCTAAACTTCCCTTCTATCACCCTGCTTTGACTCTCCTGCACCAGCCTGGTGACAGGCCAGATGCTGCCCAGGGATGCATGACCTGGCATGCATCAGAGGGACTTGGACAGGCTGGGAGAATTTGAATGAAGTTAACAAGAGCAAGTGTAGAGTCCTGCACCTGGGAAAGAGCAACCCCATGGACCAGGCTAGGCTGGGGACTGAGCTGCTGGAGAGCACTGAAGGGGAAAAGGACCTGGGGGTCCTGGTGGATGGAAGGTTGACCATGAGCCAGCAGTGTGCTCTTGTGGCCAAGAGGCCGATGGCCACAGTAGGTCCAGAGAGCTTCTCCTCCCTCTCTACTCTGCCCTGCTGAGGCCACATCTGGAATATTGTGTCCAGTTCTGGGTCACTCAGATCAAGAAGGACCTCAGGGAACTGCTTGAAAGAGTCCAGCACAGAGCCACAAAGATGATGAAGGCAGTGGAAGATCTTCCTTATGAGGAGAGACTGAGGGAGCTGAGGCTCTTTAGCTTGGACAGGAGGAGCCTGAGAGGTGACCTCATCAGTGTTGATCAAGATGTGCAGGGTGAGTGCCCAGAGGCTGGAGCCAGGCTCTGCTGGGGGATGCCCAGTGCCAGCACAAGGGGCAGTGGTGGACGCTGAGGCAGAGGAAGTGCCATGGGAACAGGAGGAAAAGTTTTTTGCTGTGAGGGTGACAGAGCCCTGGAGCAGGCTGCCCAGGGGGTGTGTGGAGTCCCTCTCTGGAGATACTCAAGACCCACCTGGATGTGTTGCTGTGTGACCTGCTCTAGGTGATGCTGCCCTGGCAGGGGGCTGGACTGGATGAGCTTTGGAGGTCTCTTCCAGCCCCTCACATTCTGTGATTCTGGCATAAGAGGCAGGGCCTCAGCATCTCTGCAAGGCCACCAGAGCTGGTCCATCCTGCTGCAGCATGTCCCACCCCTGTCCTTCCTCTTCCCTCCTCAGGCCTGGCCACCAACGAGCAGCTGCTGCGGCTGCTGGTGCTGCGCTACGGCGACACCGCCGGCAGGGTTGGCTTCTCCGACTTCTGCTGCTGCCTGCTGCGCCTCCACACCATGACCTGTGAGTCTCAGCCCCGGGGGCCTGCAGGGCAGCTGGAGGGTAGAAAATTTCCCACAGATCTTGAGCAAAATGTGTTGGAATGTAAATAAATTACCACTGGATGCAGAAGGGAAAAGAATGACTGGGTCTGAGTAATCCCATTGGACTGATTGTGTCACAGGATCAGCCAGCTTGGAACAGGACTCCAAGATCAAGTCCAAACAATCACCCAACCCTAACTAATCAACCAGACCATGGCACCAAGGGCCTCATCCAGGCTCTTCCTAAACACCTCCAGGGATGGGGACTCCACCACCTCCCCGGGCAGCACATCCCAATGGCCAATTACTTTCTGGGAAGAACTTTCTCCTCACCTCCAGCCTAAACCTCCCCTGGCACAGCTGGAGACTGTGTCCTCTTGTTCTGGTGCTGTTTGCCTGGGAGAAGAGACCAACCCCCACCTGGCTACAACCTCCCTTCAGGGAGTTGGAGAGAGCAAGAAGGTCTCCCTGAGCCTCCTCTTCTCCAGGCTAAGCAACCCCAGCTCCCTCAGCCTCTCCTCACAGGGCTGTGCTCCAGACCCCTCCCCAGCCTCGGTGCCCTTCTCTGGACACCTTCCAGCATCTCAACATCTTTCTTAAATTGAGCAGGGGCCCAGAACTGTTTCTGTGATTCTATGACTCTAAACCATTTTTGCAGTTCAGGCTGGATGTTAGGAAGTTCTTCACAGCAAGAGAGCTTGGCCATTGGCATGTGCTGCCCAGGGAGGTGGTGGAGTCACCATCCCTGGAGATGTTTAGGAAGAGCCTGGATGAGGCCCTTGGTGCCATGGTTGAGTTGATCAGATGGATTGGGTGATGGGTTGGACTGGATGATCTTGGAGGTCTTTTCCAGGCTGGTTAATGCTGTGATTCTGTGAGAGCTGCCTCCAGGGTGGTGAGGAGCTGCTGGTACCACTGAGCAGAGACTGCAGGCATTTACACCCAGAGAAGAGGAAGGAGGAAGGAGGAGACATATCTCAAGTGGAAGGCTTTCTATTTTGGTTAGAAGTGAGGTCTTTGGGTTAAAAGTCAGAGAAGGCCTGAAATGCAGCAAGGGAGGTGTTTTGCTGTTGCTAGCTGTGAAGATGGGGTGGTGTTCTGTTGCTGCTGGGTTTGGTTGGTTGTCTTTTCACCACCTTCAGTAAAGCTCTCTTCAGTTTGTTGGTAGAGCTGAGATGCTTCTCAGTGGATAAACAAACCCATGCCCTGTGCTGCATCCAGTCTGGCAGCTGCAAGGCCAGAGTGCCTGTCAATAAGCCTTTGCCTGCAAGTAAATGGGATTCTGGTCTGCACAAGCACTGTATTTACTACTCTAATGGCAAGCATTTGGAGTGCAGACTCTGGCAGTCACAGCCAGCAATTGCTACCCACGTGCCAGAACATTGCTGCAGCAATTTCCTTAATCTCTGGGATGAGCTCATGGAAAAAAGAAAACCCAAACAGCACAAGAAGTGTTTTCATCTCCTCCCCTGTGCTCTTCCCACTGCTGTTTCATGGTCAGTGGATCTGCCTGGATGGCACTGCCTAGAATCCCATCCCAAGCAGCTCACGAAGTCAGAGCATGTCCTGGCTTTAATGTTTTTCATTACAAAAACAGAGAACTTGTAAGCACCCATTGAGGGGTGATTGTTACACTCATCACTTCCTCCAGAGGAAAAGTCTTGTGCCAGAATTAGCACCATGGATTTGGTTTTCATCCTAGAAAAGATCCTCTTGTATTTTAAGTGTCATTGTGAAGCCAACTCCTTTACATCCCTGTGGAAAGGAATCTGTGGAATTTTCATCCCAAGCACAAATCCAGGCTGGGTGAGGAGTGGCTGGAGAGCAGTCTGGAGGAGAAGGACTTGAGGGTTGATCAGAAACTCCCCAGGAGCCAGCAATGGTCACTGGCAGCCCAGCAGGCAGCTGTGTGCTGAGCTGCATTCAAAGCAGGGAGAGCAGCAGCACAGGGAGGGGATTCTGACCCTCTGCTCTGCTGAGACTGGAGATGAGGAAGAAATCCTTTCCAGTGAGGGTGGTGAGACACTGGCACAGGCTGCCCAGGGAGGCTGTGGGTGCTCCCTCCCTGGAGGTGTTCAAGGCCAGGCTGGATGAGACCTTGAGCAGCCTGGGCTGGTGTGAGGTGTCCTGTCTGTGGCAGGGGGTTGTAACTAGATGACCTTTAAGGTCCCTTCCAACCTACACCATCCCATGGATCTATGAACCTTAAAATGCTCTCGGCTCCCATTTACCACTTTCCAGAAGGTGTTGCAGTGGAAGACATTTCTCAGGCTGTTCAGACCATTGTGAAGAGGGATGCTAAAGGAGAAGATAAGGGTGCCAAGTGGGAATAAAAGGCAGCCTGCCTTTATGTGGATGCACCAGTGAGATAGTCTGCCCCATTAAATCATTACTCATCTCCTTTGAAGATGGCCAGAGATGAGCCCCAGATCAAAAGCAGCCAGCTCCTTTGCAAGCCCTATTTAACTGGAGTTAATGAAGCAGTAAAGGGGAACTTAGCTCTGCCCAGAGGAGACAACTCCAGTGCTGCCATTTGGTGCTAGAAAGACCGCGGGGTGCGAGCCCAGCCCTGCAAACATAACCGTGTCAAGCGGCTGGGTGCAGCAGGGGGTGCCATGCTGCTGTGCCTTCCTTCAGAGCAGTGCAGGCTGGGGGCAGCTCCTGGTGCCAGCTTTGCCCTCTGCTTCTCTCTGCTCTGCCTTCTGTAGGTAGCTCTCCATAGAGGCACGGAAGCAATGTGCCCTCCTGCCCTGTTCCCACACCCTCCTAACAGCCTGGCACTCTTGCTTAAAGCTGGGCAGGTTTCAAAACACTCAAAACATTCATTCAAAACCCCACCTGGAGCTCTGTGTCCAGTTCTGGAGACCCCACTACACGAAGGACCTGGAGGTGCTGGAAGGTGTCCAGAGAAGGGCCACGAGGATGAACAGAGGGCTGGAGCTGCTCTGCTGTGAAGACAGTGAGAGAGTTAGGGCTGTGCAGGCTGGAGAGGAGAAGGCTCCCAGGAGACCTAATTGTGGCCTTCCAGTATCTGCAGGGGGCTCCAAGAAAGCTGGGGAGGGACTTTTGAGGGTGTCAGGGAGGGATAGGACTGGGGGGATGGAGCAAAACCAGAAGTGGGTAGATTCAGACTGGATGTGAGGAAGAAGTTGTTCCCCAGGAGGGTGGTGAGAGCCTGGCACAGGTTGCCCAGGGAGGTGGTGGAAGCCTCATGCCTGGAGGTGTTTGCAGCCAGGCTGGATGTGGCTGTGAGCAGCCTGCTGTAGTGTGAGGTGTCCCTGCCCATGGCAGGGGGTTGGAACTGGCTGATCCTTGAGGTCCCTTCCAGCCCTGACAGTTCTGTGACTCTATGATCTCACCCTGGCTGTTGTTTTTTCCCACCCAGGACAGGGAAGAGGCTCCTGCAGAAATGTATTATTCAAAGATAAGACTCAAATGTGTTTCAGCTTTTCATTGCTGTTTATGACAGCACAGTTCTAGGAGAAAAGTAATTTCACCATAAATAAAAAGAGCTCAAAGTGCTGTGTTTTGACTTTATCCCAACACTTTGGCTCTGAGTGTTTCTCCCAGACAAACTGCAGTGGGGATGTGCACAGAGAATATCAATATTTGAAGGGGTTTCAACCTTCTGGTGGCAGACTGCTCTGTCAGAAAAAAACTCAGCTCTGTTAATTTCCAACTTCAGCTGAACAACAGCAGCAGCAGCAGCTGCAATTATATTCCCTGGGAAGAGCTTTCCAGGCATACTAATGACTTGGGGAGAATGGCTTTCCTTAGGGCACACTCTGATCAGTCACTGCCAGGGAGCAGGCAAGAGGACCGAGAGGAAGGTTCCCTGTGGGAAGATGTGTTTCATTAGTTCTCCATTCCCCTGTCAGTCACTGGGCAGGAGGTACAGCTGAAACCAATTATGAGAGGAGGTGAAAGCAGTCACATTGAGCAGCTCCTTGTCCCCACATTGCTGCCAGAGTCTGGCCCTGCCGTTGGGATGTCTTCTCAGGGCCAAGGCAAGAAGGGGCACCCAGCACAGAAATGAGAGCAGGATAGGCACCAGGCAGAGCATCCCAGCACAGCAACTGCAGCTCTGCTCCTCAGCTGCCACAGCCCTGTCACAGAATCACAGAATGGTTTGGGCTGGGAGAGACCCTATAGATCATCCCCAGCCACGGGCAAGGACTCCTCCAACTAGAGCAGGCTGTACCAAGCCCCATCCAACACTTCCAGGGGTGGTGCATCCACAGCTCCTCCTGGCAACCTGTTTCAGCATCTTACCACACACACAATAAAGAATTCCTTCCTTCCAGCTAATCTCAATCTACCCTCTTTCAGCCTAAAATTGTTACCCTTCCTCCTACACTAAAGAATCCTTCCCCGTCTTTCCTGTAGCCCCCCTGCCTTAAGCACTGGGAAGCCACGAGAGGGCCTCCCCTGGAGCCTTCTTTCTTCCAGGCTGAACAGCCCCAGTGCCCTCAGCCTGGCCTCACAGGGGAGGTGTTCCAGTCCATTTTTGTGGCCCTCCTCTGAACCTGCACAAGCGAGTCCATGTCCTTGGTACGCTGGGGAACCCAGAGCTGGAGGCAGTCCTCCAGGTGCAGTCCCAGCAGAGCAGAGCAGAGCCAGAATCCTCTCTCCATCTCTGGCCACACTGCTTTTGATGCAGCCCAGGCTGCCCTTGGCCTTGTGAGCTGCCAGTGCCCATTGCTGGCTCATGTCCAGCTTCTCACCCACCAGCACCCCCAAGTCCTTTTCCGCAGGGCTGCTCTCAACCCTCTCATCCTCCAGCCTGCATTTGTGCTTGAGGTTGCCTCCTCTCAGGTACATGCCTGTGTTGCTTTCCTGCTTCCTCTCCACGAAGTAAGTTTTTCCTTGCTCTACCCCTAGATGCATTTCAAAACCTAGCAGGGGGAGGATCACAAATTTCAATGACGTCCATGGAGGTAAGAATGATGCTTCCCTCTCCAGGGCCCAGGTGGCACCACTCTGTGTGGCAGCAGTGATGGTGATAGACTCAGTCTGGAGAAGAGAAGGCTCTGAGGAGACCTCATTGTGGCCTTACAGGATCTGCAGGGGGCTCCAAGAAAGCTGGGGAGGGACTTCTGAGGGTGTCAGGGAGGGATAGGACTGGGGGGATGGAGCAAAACTAGAAATGGGGAGATTGAGATTGGATGTGAGGAAGAAGTTGTTCCCCAGGAGGGTGGTGAGAGACTGGCACAGGCTGCCCAGGGAGGTGGTGGAAGCCTCATGCCTGGAGGTGTTTGCAGCCAGGCTGGATGTGGCTGTGAGCAACCTGCTGTAGTGTGAGGTGTCCCTGCCCATGGCAGGGGGTTGGCACTGGCTGATCCTTGAGGTCCCTTCCAGCCCTGACAGTTCTGTGACTCTGTGGTGCTGCAGAGGGGGCTGCCTCTGACACCAGCCCTGGTCAGGGTTTTGCCTGGCAGGGTGCCCATGCTGGGTGGCAGGTGATTCACAGAATCACAGCATTTCAGGGGCTGGAAGGGACCTGGAAGATCATCCAGTCCAACTCCCCTGCCAGAGCAGCATCACCTGCACCAGATTACAAAGGAGGTTCTCTGTCCCCAGTCTTGCAGCCTGATGGAGGTGAGCACAGCTCAGTGGTGCCCACCCCTGTCCAAAACCACAGAGCCTTCCCTTACAGGTGCCAGCCTGTCCTGGCTGGAAACGTTGCTCAAAGTGACTTTGAGCAAGCAAATAAAAACCAACCACCCAAAGCACCAGCCCACAGTCCCTGCCCTCATCCCTTCCTGCCCCACCTGTTAATGCTGCATTGCAGAACATCTTGGTTTTAAGAAAGCAACAGGAGACAAATGTTTGCTGCTGCTGCTTGTCTTCCAAGCACAGCCTGGAGGGTGTCTGGCTGGCTTGGGGATGCATCAAGCTTTGTATCAGTGAGTCTGAAGCAGGGATCCTGCTGTGCTCGGCAGTGATGTGCCTGAGTGCTGCATTTCATCAGTCTGGGGACTGGTAGCTGACAACACAGAGCTTACAAAAATGGGATTTTACTTATTTGTTTGATATTTTACCTCCCCCGCCCCCCCCAAGAACATTTCCCACTCTTGCTGGCTGCTGCTTACACTCTGTGGTTAGTTCAGTGCCTCATAGTTCATGAACTGTTTTTGCAGACCAAGCACTGAGCAGTTTGCAAGCAGAGGCTCTGACCCTGTTGCCACAGGGTGGTCCCCAGGAGAGCCACGCTCCTGGAGCCTGCTGTCCCCTCCACTTCAACCACACAGCTGCCATCCCCTGCCAGCAACTGCTCCTGCAGTAGTTTAGCCTGGACAGGAACAAACAGGAAGTGTTTCTGGGTCTGAAGTGTAAGAAGGAATAAAGGCAGTTCCAACCCCCCTGAACTGTGCAGGACTGAAGCACCACAGTCACTGGGTCACAGATGCAGAGAACTGGCTTGGTTGGAAAGACCTCGAAGGTCAGCCAGTCCAGCGGTCAACCCACCACCACCATGGCTATTCCCCCATCTCCCAAAGCACCATCTCCACACATTTCTTGACCACCTCCAGAGGTGGAGACTCCACCACCTCCCTGGGCAGCCTGTGCCAATCCATGACCACTCTTGCAGCAAAGAAAGTTTTCCCTAACCTCCAACCTGCCCCTCCCCTGGCACCATTTCAGGCCATTTCCTCTCATCACCTGGTACTGGGGAGAAGAGATTGAATCACAGAATCAAGCAGGTTGGAAAAGACCTCAAAGATCATGAAGTCCAACCTGTCACCTAACCCCTCCTGACAACCAAACCATGGCTCCAAGTGCCACATCCAAGCCTGTTTTGAACACCTCCAGGGATGGGGACTCCACCACCTCCCTGGGCAGCACATCCCAATGGCCAATCTCTCTTGCTGGGAAGGACTTTCTCCTCACCTTCAGCCTAAACCTCCCCTGGCACAGCTTGAGACTGTGTCCTCTTGTTCTGGTGCTGGGTGCCTGGGAGAAGAGACCAACCCCTCCTGGCTACAACCTCCTTTCAATGACCCAGACCTCCTTCCAGGGAGCTGTAGAGAGCCATGAGGTCTGCCCTCAGCCTCCTCTCCTCCAGACTGAAGGTACCAAGATACCTCTGGACACTTGTTGCAGCACCACTGCCTAAACACACCTCTCCTTCTCCTTTCTCCAGTGGCTGACTCTTGTCATGTACACCTAAGGAGATGTCAGAACTCCACGTGGCTGGTAAGAAATCTCCTTAGTACAACACACAGTGAGCAGAAAGGGGTGAGTGCCCCTCCAGCAGCCACAGGGATGGGAGTGGGGGATTGTCAGAAAGCTCAGGCTGGGCTTATGGTGGCTTTGGAGGGAAAGAGCAAGCTGAGAGCTGCAGCATGAGCAGGGCTGGAGTGGGTCTGCAGGAGGAAGTGCTCTCTGGGCTGTTATCTGTAGAACTGCTGCTGGCCTTATCTGCTGCTCAGACCCAGCTATGGCTCAGTGAGGCACCTGCACCCTGTCCCCACCTGAGGGAAGAGATAGCTCTGCCAGCAGAACGTGTCTCTTTTTTTCCTTTGTCTTGTCTTAGAATTATTGTGGCTGGAAAAGGCCTCCAAGACCACTGAGGCCAACCATCAGCTGTCTTCTTCTGGGGGATGCAATTGGAAGGCTGTGGTTAGCAGGTGGAGAGAGGCTCTGCTCCCCCTCTGCTCTGCCCTGCTGAGGCTGCATCTGGAATATTGCGTCCAGCTCTGGAATATTGTGTCCAGCTCTGGGCCCCTCAGTTCAGGAAGGACCTCAGGGAACTGCTTGAAAGAGTCCAGCACAGAGCCACAGAAACTATTAAGGGAGTGGAAGATCTTCCTTATGAGGAGAGACTGAGGGAGCTGAGGGCTCTTTAGCTTGGACAGGAGGAGCCTGAGAGGTGACCTCATCAGTGTTGATCAAGATGTGCAGGGTGAGTGCCCAGAGGCTGGAGCCAGGCTCTGCTGGGGGATGCCCAGTGCCAGCACAAGGGGCAGTGGTGGAAGCTGAGGCAGAGGAAGTGCCATGGGAACAGGAGGAAAAGTTTTTTGCTGTGAGGGTGACAGAGCCCTGGAGCAGGCTGCCCAGGGGGTGTGTGGAGTCCCTCTCTGGAGATACTCAAGACCCACCTGGATGTGTTGCTGTGTGACCTGCTCTAGGTGATGCTGCCCTGGCAGGGGGCTGGACTGGATGAGCTTTGGAGGTCCCTTCCAGCCCCTGAAACTCTGTGATTCTGTTGTAGTCACTCCTGCACAGCTCACAGCTGTGGCCAAGTGTAAAGTCAAGTGGAGGGTGGGGATATGAGGTCCCTTAGATTTCTGTGTCAGCCTGGTTTGATGTTTTCAACTGAGTTCTTCATTTGCCTTTGAGCCACAGTCCCTGCCTTGTGCTTCACTTGCTCTTTGCTCCCTGCACATCAGGCCTGGAGAAGAGCTTTGTTCTGCCCTGAAGTTTACCTGGACTTTCCCCTGCTGCTGCTTGGTTCCTGTGAAGTACTCTGCTTTTTCCTGTTGGTATACCTCCAGAAGCCACCTCAACCACCCTGCCTCTTGCCAGCCCTCTGGGACACAGCTGTTCCAGTCTGCAGTGCTGCTGATCCCAGACATTGGGCACTGAGAAGAGAACAGGGAGGAAACTCAGTCCTTAGAGAAAAATGTGCAGTGGGAGAGTCAGAAACCTCCTGTCAGTGTGTTGTGGATGACTTCAGGAACCCATGGAACGCCCCTGGGCATAGTCACACACTTCCATTACCAACCCAGGTCTAAAATGGAGTGAAAAAAATCAAAGAAAGAAAAACCCAGCCCAGAACTTTCACTGAGATCCAGATGAGACAGGCACTGCAAGAACAAACCACACAGCAGCAGCAGCTCTGGCATCTCACATTCTGTTTCTGCAGGCAGTTGGCACTGGCTGGCAGCTTTGGTGAGGGTGTAAATTACACTCCCTCAGGGGGCAAGGCATGGTGGATTCAGACCCTCAGACCCAAGGCAGGGGCAGCTCACAGGATACCAGGATGTCAGGGGTTGGAAGAGACCCAAAGAGATCATGGAGTCCAACCCCCTGCCAGAGCAGGACCATGGAATCCAGCACAGGTCACACAGGAACACATCCAGATGGGGCTGGAAAGGCTCCAGAGAAGGAGACTCCACAACCTCTCTGGGCAGCCTGCTCCAGGGCTCTGCCACCCTCACAGTGCAGAAGTTCCTCCTCATGCTGAGCTGGAACCTCCTGTGCTGCAGTTTCCATCCATTGGCCCTTGTCCTATCCCAGGGTGCAAGTGAGCAGAGCCTGTCCACTCCCTCCTCACCCCCAGCCCTCAGCTATTGATAGACATTGATCAGATCCCCTCTCAGCCTTTTCCTCTCCAGACTAAAGGCTCCATGTCTTCCAGCTCTGGTGAGAGGTGTAAATAACACTCCCTGGGGACAAAGCATGGTGGATCCAGCCCCCGGGCAGGGGCAGCTCCATGCCTTTCACCCTTGGCTCCTGCACAGCGTTTGTGCCCAGCTGCTGCTCTACCTTGTCTCCTGGATGCATCCAGCTGTCTAGCTGCAGGAGGGGCACTCAACCCCTCTCTGAGCTGTGTTTGCACACAGTTCTTTGCAAGCCTGTCCTTTGTATTCAGGCAGCACCTTCCCCTTGGCAGGGCAAAGCTGTATCTGGCTGTGTTGATGTGCAGCAGCAGATTACTCACAGCACAGCAGCCAGCCCCTGTGCTGCAGGCTGTCATTAGGTAAAGATGAGGCTGGAAGGACCTCGCGTTGGGGGGATGAAGTTTGGTTCAGTTATTGCTTCCAAATGCTATTCATGGCCTTCTTAGGCTTCTCCTGCCATGAGACATTCACACACTGATCAGAACTGCTGCAAGTTTGTAATCAGCCATCCTTTGCTCTGACCAGGCTGGAGTGGCGTTCTGCCTGGGGGGTGGGGGCTGGGGGCTGTTCATAAGCTCTTCCACTTGAACAATTTAGCAGCCACTTGCAGCTGAAAACTGGGCAAGCATCAGAGGGGACCCTCAGAGGACTGGAACTCCTTAAACTGGAGCCTCACAAAGCCTGAGTGATGCAGGGGACAGACACTTGGCAGTTGGCTGAAGAAACTCTGCTGGAGAGAGATTCTCATTAGTGATTTCTGAAGGCAGACCTCCAGCTGCCTGTGCTCTGAGTCCCTTTCCCTCTGCTTTTAGGTGGCTCTTCTGCTCCTCAGCATGGCACAGCCCAAGGCCATCTCATAGAAGAGACATCCATAAGGTTCCTGAAAAAAAACTGCTGTGAGGGAGTGAAGCCAGGACTGCTCTGGACATTGCTGGTGGTGCTCAGAGGTTGAGACGAGGAGTCCTTGTCAGCCCAACTGGACCTGCTCTAAAGAGAGAGGAGGAGCTGGGGAGGGACTTTTGAGGGTGTCAGGGAGGGATAGGACTGGGGGGATGGAGCAAAACTAGAAATGGGGAGATTGAGATTGGCTGTGAGGAAGAAGTTGTTCCCCATGAGGGTGGTGAGAGACTGGCACAGGTTGCCCAGGGAGGTGGTGGAAGCCTCATGCCTGGAGGTGTTTGCAGCCAGGCTGGATGTGGCTGTGAGCAACCTGTGTGTGAGGTGTCTCTGCCCATGGCAGGGGCTGGAACTGGCTGATCCTTGAGGTCCCTTCCAGCCCTGACAGTTCTGTGATTCTATGACTCTATAATGAGGGACATTTGTGGGCAAGTTGATAGCATTTAATAGTCAGGGCAGGCTAGAAGTGCTGAGTCTAACCTCCACTCCTTTCTGCAAAGAGCATGGTTAGCTCTACCACTTAGTGCACAGAAAGCAGAAACAGCTCCATGAACCTGCCTGGATGTGTTTCTGTGTGACCTACCCTAGGTGATCTCAGGATCACAGGATATGAGGGGGTGGAAGGGATCCAAAGAGACAGAATTATAGGATCATAGATCATGGAGTCCACCCCCTGCCAGAGCAGGACCATAGACTCCAGCACAGGTCACACAGGAACACATCCAGATGGGGCTGGAAAGGCTCCAGAGAAGGAGACTCCACAACCTCTCTGGGCAGCCTGCTCCAGGGCTCTGCCACCCTCACAGGGCAGAACTCCCTCCTCATGCTGAGCTGGAACCTCCTGTGCTGCAGTTTCCATCCATTGGCCCTTGTCCTATCCCAGGGTGCAAGTGAGCAGAGCCTGTCCCCTCCCTCCTGACCCCCAGCCCTCAGGTATTGATAGGCACTGATCAGATCCCCTCTCAGCCTTCTCCTCTGCAGACCAAGCAGCCCCAGGGCTCTCAGCCTCTCCTCACAGGGCAGTGCTGCAGTCCCTTCAGCATCCTGGTAGCTCTCTGTTGGACTCTCTCCAGCAGATCCCTGTCCCTTCTGAACTGGGCATCCCCAACCTGCAATATTCCTGCTCTGTGGCCCTGCTCTGGCAGGTGTGTTGCACTCAGTGATCTCTAGAGGTCCCTTCTAACCCCTAAATAATCTTTGATTCCCGTTGCAATTCAGGACAGAATCGGGGGCGGGGGGTGTGGAAGCAGAGTATTGGCTGAAGAGCTGGCTCTTCACAGCAGTTCATAGCTTGTGGCACTCCTAAGTGATGGAAGAAACTGGTCACCATTCATCACCACCACCACAATCTGTGTGTGGTTTGTAGTTGGTTTTTGTTGTTGTTGCTTGTTTGTCTCCTCAGCTTTTTATCAATGAAGCACATTGTCATAAAGGAAAGGGTTTGTGCATGGTGAGCTCACCAGCTGCAGGGATTGCATTGGATCTGCCATGGCAATGGAGGGACAGAGGTGTGCAACAGATTGCTCAGTGCTGCTGCTGATTTCATTCACAGAATGGTTTAGGTTGGAAGGGACCTCAGAGATCATCCAGCTCCAACCCCCTGCCATGGGCAGGGACACCTCCCTCTAGATCAGGTTGCATAAGGCCTCATCCAACCTGGCCTTGAACACCTCCAGGGAGGGAGCATCCACAACCTCCCTGAGCAACCTGTTCCAGGATCTCACCACCCTCATACTGAAGAACTCCTTCCTAAGATTCAGTCTAAAAGAAGGACCCTGGAAATCACTGACCTGTCAGCCTCACCTCTGTGCCTGGGAACATCATGCAACAGATCCTCCTGGAAGCTCTACTTGAACACGCAGCAGACAGGAAGGTGATTTGAGGCAGCCAGCATGGCTTCACCAAGGACAAGCCCTGTCTGACCAACCTAGCAGCTTTCTACAGTGGTGTAGCTTCATCAGTGGGCAAGGGGAGACCAACAGAGGGCATATGTCTGGATTTCTGTAAAGCCTTTGACACAGTGCCCCACAACATCCTTCTCTCTAAGCTGGGGAGATTTGGATTTGATGGGTGAGCTGTCCAGTGGATAGGGGATTCATTGGGTAGTGGTCAATGGCTCGATGGCCAGATGGAGCTGGCTGACAAGTGGTGGCCCTCAAGGGGCTGTATTGGGACCAGTGCTGTCCAATATCTTCATCAGTGACACAGACAGTGAGATGAAGGCACCCTCAGCAAGTTTGCAGATGACACCAAGCTGAGTGGTGCACTTGACAAGACTGAAGGATGGGGTGGGTGCCATCCAGAGGGACCTGGACCCGCTGCAGAGCTGGCCTGAGGAGAATCTCATGAGGTTCAATAAAGCAAAGTGCAAGGTCCTGCACCTAGGTTGGGGACCCTCAATATCAATCCATGCTAAGGGAGGATGAGATTGAGAGCAGCCCTGCAGGGAAGGACTTGGGGATGCTGGTGGGTGAGCAGCTGGACAGGAGTCAGCAATGGGCACTGACAGCTCACAAGGCCAAGGGCAGCCTGGGCTGCATCAAAAGCAGTGTGGCCAGAGATGGAGAGGAAGGATTCTGCCACTCTGCTCTGCTCTGCTGAGACTGCACCTGGAGTGCTGTGTCCAGCTCGGGGGCCCCCAACACAGGAGAGACTTGGACCTGCTGACCGGCTCAGACTTGTTGGGAACAAGCTCTTTGCAGCTAGCCAGAAGTGACTCATGGCAAAAATGTGAAGCCAAGCCAAGTCAAAAGGTTTACATAGATTGTTGTTGTGTGAAAGCCCCAGCTCTGGACTGAGCTGTTAGGATCAGCTCATCAGAATCAGCCTTAACACTCTCAATGTGCAGACAATGAAGGGAGGACTTTCCTTTATGGCTGCATGATGCCTTCCAGTGGCAGGCATCCCTGCTCGTCCTCAGGTGAAGATCCCTGTCTCTAATAGCTTGGCTTGGCACAGAATTAAATGTTTCTTCTTCATTAAAAAGCTTGCAGCAGACATCAGACCAGGTGAGGAACACTGCTGGCATGGAAGCTGTCTCCTCATGGACAAATGCTACGAGGGTGATGAAGCAGAGGAACATCTGTCTGATGAGGAAAGGCTGAGAGCCCTGGGGCTGGTTAGCCTGGGGAAGGGAAGGCTGAGAGGGCATCTGATCAATGTGTATAAGGATCTGAGGGATGGGTGTCAGGAAGAAGGGGCCAGACTCTTTTCAGTGGTGCCCAGTGACAGGGACAAGGAGCAGTGGGTACAAGCTGGAGCACAGGAGGTTCCACCTCAATAAGAGGAGAAGTTTTCTTACTGTGAGGGTGGCAGAGCCCTGAGCAGGCTGCCCAGGGAGGGTGTGGAGTCTCCTTCTCCCTTTCAAAACCTGCCTGGATGCATTCCTGTGTGTCCTGCCCTGGGTGATGCTGCTCTGGCAGGAGGGTTGACTTGCTGATCTCCACAGGTCCCTTCCAGCCCCTAGCATTCTGTGAGCCCCTGCTGGCTCTTCTGCCCCAAGGGCTGTGTGGATGTCCATGTGCAGAGGCCTCTCAGTCATCCACTCCTGCAGAGGCTGCTGGTCAGGGCATCCCAGCAGCCTTCCCACACACTCCAGCAGCCTCAGGGACAAACCTCCATCCCTCTTGGGCCTGTGGTCTGTGGCCTGCACTCTGTCCCTGTGCTGGGGCAGGGAGCAATAACTCACAGCTGCCAGGCTGAGCAGGGCTGCCTGTCTGCAGCGCTGGGGGGATCGGTATTCCACTTGATTTATATTTCCAACCAAGCTAATTAAGCAACAATCCAGGAGGAATCCATCATTGTGACAGACTTGTTGATTAACCATCCCACACACAAAGTCAAGGGTGTTTGGTAGCCTGAGGGGGGGGAAAATAAGGAAGAAAAAAAAGGCAAACAAAAATGAGGTCAATAGGGAGAGAAAGAAAACAATGATTTGGCCATAATGCAGCAGTGACTTCTATTTCCAACAGCAACCAGGAGCTTTATTGCTTTGCACAGACACAGGGCCCAATGGCCAAAACAAAAGCAGCTCAGAGCAGTGGGGTGTTGGAGAGAGAAGGAAAACTTCTACAGCTCACCTTCTCCAGGGAGAACTAACTGCAGCCTTCCAGCACCAGAAGGATGGAGGGAGACTGCTTACAAAGGCCTGCAGAGACAGGATGAGAGGCAGTGGTTTGAAATCAGAGAAGAGCAGATTTAGATTGGATGTTAGAAACAAGTCCTGCACCAGGAGGGTGGTGGAGCACTGGAACAGGCTGCCCAGGGAGGTGACTGGGGCCCCATCTCTGGAGATATTCAAGGTGAGGCTCTACAGGGCTCTGAGCACCCTACTCTGGCTCAGGATGTCCCTGCTGACTGCAGATGACCTTTGGAGGTCCCTTCCAACCCAGACCATTCTCTGATTCTATGGTTCTGTGGTTCTATGATTCTGTGGTTCTGTGGTTCTATGATTCGGTGGTTCTGTGGTTCTATTCCTGTGATCAAGCTGTGAAGGCCAGCAGTATGGGGATGGTGCCCCTGTGTATGTCCAGCAGGAGCAGGGAGGGGACTGTCCCCCTGTACTCAGCTCTGGGGAGGCCACAGCTTGAGTGCTGTGTCCAGTTCTGGGCACCTCAATACAAGAGAGATGTGGAGGTACTGGAGCCAGGGCAGAGGAGGGCAGGGAAGCTGGGGAAGGGCCTGAAGAACAAATCTGATGAAGAGCAACTGAAGGAGCTGGGGATGGTTAGTGTGAAACAGAGGAGGCTGAGGGAGACCTCATTGCTGTCTACAACTACCTGAAAGGACCTTGTGGAGAGGCTGCTGCTGGTCTCTTCTCCCAGGTGATTAGTGACAGATCAAGAGGCAATGGCCTCAAGCTGCCACAGACTGGATATTAGGAACAACTTTTTCACAGCAAGAGTGGTCTCCCAGTACCCCAAAGCCAGGGAAGCAGCTGGCAAGCTGATCAGGAGTGACCCTGCCCTGTGTTTAGGCAGTTCAGCAGGGGCACAGGCAGATGTTGGGACCATTTCTCCTGGGGGTGGGTACCAGCTGTATTTAGCATTACCAAGCTCAGTCTTCAGGATCTCTTTGCCACAGGGCTGGAACTGGAACACTTTCCTTTTGCCTGGCAGTTCCTTACATGAAATACCTTATCCTGCTCTTCCTGGCTGCAGCAGCTCTGCCTAGTCCCACCCTGCCATAGCTGCACCTTTGCAGCCCTGGGACATGGGATGCCCAAGCAGTTGGGATGCCCAAACTGTTGGGCTGCCTCCCTGGGTGTCTGCCCCGGCTGTGGCTGGCCGTCCCTGCTCCAGCGCGGTGCGGGGTGCACTTCTGCTGCATGGCAGTGACATCTAGAGGCTCCTTGGCCTGAGCTCCTCTCTCTCTCTGCTTGCTTGCTGCTGGCAGAACTTAGCAGGCAGAACCCTGCTCCTCACGGAGCCCCTGGAAAGCTCATTCACCCCTTAAGTCTGAATCACAGCATGGGGAGGGTTGGAAGGGACCTCCAGAGATCATCCAGTCCACCCCCTGCTAGAGCAGGCTGACCTAGAGCAGGTTGCACAGGATGGCATCAAGGTGGGTTTGGAATGACTCTAGGGAAGGAGACTCCACCACGTCTCCAGGCAGCCTGCTCCAGGGCTCTGCCAGCCTCATAGTAAATCAGATACTGATCTTTTCTCTCCAGAGCCTGTATCCTCCAAGCCACAATTCAGCCCTGTGCTCCAGGCAATGCACTCAAGAAAGAGGGGAAAGCATCTCCTGAAGCATTCCCCAAATCTGAGGTGAAATGGAGAGGGAGGGAGGGAATATCGCCGGCCATGTGAGGGACACCTGCTCTTCAGCAGCACACTCCGAGGTGACAGAGCAGAGGCTTTGTGGGTCAGCTCAGCAGAGTGCAAATAAGCTTCTAGCCTGCTATCAGGCAGTGAGCAATCTAGTGCAGCAGAACTCCCTCCCAGCAGGAAATCTGTGTGAAGAACGCAGTGGGCAGTGGCCCTTCTGCCTGGATGGCTTCAAAGCCAGGCTGCAGGCGTGTGGGCACAGGGGACTCCTGTTTCCGTTCAGCTGCGGTTTCGCACGTGATTTCTGGGGGCTTGTCCAGGGGCAACCTCGTTTGGAGAGCTTCTCTCTCACTCACCTCCTCCTCCAGGCTGGGAGAGCAGCACCAGTGACGTTGCAGAGACTACAGGCTGAGCAAACAGCATTTTTTTGCCAAGCAGGAAGGGCCAAACTGAGGGAGATGATGGAAGAACAAGCTGAGGAAGGTGATGACCAGAGGCTGATGGAAGCAGATGACAGCAAAGCCATGAAAGGCTCAGGAAAATATGCTGTGGATGTGCCCTCTGTGATGCCAGGCTGGCAGGGGCGTGGACATGTTCCTCCTGCCCTACAGCACAGGGATTTGTGAGTCACACACAGCTTCAGAGAATGGTTTAGGTTGGAAGGGACCTTGAAGATCATCTGGTTGAACCTACCCTACCATGGGCAGGGACACCTCCCACCAGCCCAGGCTGCTCAGGGCCTCATCCAGCCTGGCCCTGGACACCTCCAGGGAGGGGGCATCCATGACCTCCCTGGGCAGCCTGTGCCAGTGTCTCACCACCCTCACCATAAAGAATTTCTTCCTCATCTCCAGTCTCAATCTGCCCTCCTCAAGCTTCAATCCCTTCCCCCTTGTCCTGTCACTCCAAGCCCCTGTCAAAAGAGCTGTTTCCTTCTCTAGCCACACAGTAAGCCAGGAGCAGAGCAAGCAGGGTTAAGAAGGGGGCAGGATCTCCACAGCTCCCTGTCCTTTCAGGCTGGAAGGCCTGTGGAAAGGCCTGGGGCGCAAGTGTAAAAAGTGATGGTAGACATTTTCAGGTCAGGAACAGATTGTTTCTCTTTCTTGGACAAGTTGCACTGATTAGAAGGAGACTTCATTAATCCAGGGCTGTGCCATGTCATGTATAATACAGCAGCTCAGCCAGAGCACGATGTTCTCCTCTGGGTGTGCAGCCCTGAAGCGGTGAGGTCTGGATGGGGATGAGGACAGCTGCCTGGGTTAGGGTGAGCTCCAGCCTGGTGTGGTTCAGAGGGACACACTGGCAGAAGAACAATGATCTTGGAGGGCTTTTGCAACCAAAAGAATTCCTCAGTGAGACCTGGACAGGCTGAGAGCTGGGCAGAGAGGAGCCTCAGGAGGCTCAACAAGGAGAAGTGCAGAGCCCTGCCCCTGGGCAGGAAGAATAAACTGCAGCAGTACAGGTTAGGAGGTGATCTGCTGGAGAGCAGCCCTGTGGAGAAGGACCTGGGAGTGCTGGTGGAGAGCAAATCATCCATGGGACAGCAATGTGTCCTGGGGGCCAAGAAGGCCAAGGGGATCCTGGGCTGCATGCAGAGGAGTGTGCCCAGCAGATCCAGGGAGGTTCTCCTCCCTCTCTACTCTGCCCTGCTGAGACCTCACCTGGAATATTGCATCCAGCTCTGGACTGCCCAGCTCAAGGGGGACAGGGATCTGCTGGAGAGAGTCCAACAGAGAGCTACCAGGATGCTGAAGGGACTGCAGCACTGCCCTGTGAGGAGAGGCTGAGAGCCCTGGGGCTGCTTGGTCTGCAGAGGAGAAGGCTGAGAGGGGATCTGATCAGTGTCTATCAATACCTGAGGGCTGGGGGTCAGGAGGGAGGGGACAGGCTCTGCTCACTTGCACCCTGGGACAGGACAATGGGCAATGGATATAAATCCAGCACAGGAGGTTCCAGCTCAGCATGAGGAGGAACTTCTGCCCTGTGAGGGTGGCAGAGCCCTGGAGCAGGCTGCCCAGAGAGGTTGTGGAGTCTCCTTCTCTGGAGCCTTTCCAGCCCCATCTGGATGTGTTCCTGTGTGACCTGTGCTGGATTCCATGGTCCTGCTCTGGCAGGGGCTTGGACTTGATGACCTTCAGAGGTCCCTTCCAACCCTTAACATCCTGTGACCCTTTGATTGCATGGTTTGGTGTCAGGTAGGGTCAGAGGCACTCTCACTTCATCACAGTGCCCTCTTACCAGGCTGTTTGATGGTGAGCTTTTATGGAGTCCAACAACTCCTTTTGCCTGCTAACCACAGTGAAGGTGTGCAGAGCTGGGGCAAGCTGGAGTTCCCTGGGACTAAGTATCTGAACAACACTTCTTTCATTTTTCCTCCTATAAAGTGGAGAGGTTGGCTGAGAACAACTGAGAAACAACCCAGCTATGAGCCCCATGCAGTGCTGGTATGGGGACAGTCCCTGAGGCTAACATTTGTTGCTTGAGAGGATGTTTTAGCTCCCTGCTTCTCCTGTCCTCGCCTCTGGCAATTTCAAGCACAGAGCCCTCACCTCAGAAGAATATTTAAATGACCATCTCTGAGCCTGTCCTTGCCTCTGGGACTGGATCACAGAATGCTAGGGGTTGTAAGGGACCTCTGGGGACCATCTAGTGCAGCCCCTCTTTTGAAGTAGATTCTCCTAGAGCATGTCCAAGCAGGCTCTGAATGACTCCAGAGATGGAAACACCTCTCTGAGCAGCTTGTTCCAGTGCTCTGTGACCCTCACAGTGCAGAAGTTTTGCCACCCTCAACATGAAGAAGTTCTTCCTCAAGTTCAGATGGAACTTCTTACGTTCCACTTTGTGCCTGTTATGCCTAACTCTGTCTCTGGGCACCACTGAAATCAGGCTGGTCCCAGTATCACACAGGACATCAGAGGTTGGAAGGGACCTCCAAAGAGCATCCAGTCCAACCTACTGCCAGAGCAGCATCACCCAGGGCAGGCTGCACAGGAATGCATCCAGGTGGGGCTGGAAAGGCTCCAGAGAAGGAGACTCCACAACCCCCTGGGCAGCCTGCTCCAGGGCTCCAGCACCCTCACTGTAAAGAAGGTTCTCCTTATGTTGAGCTGAAACCTTCTCTGCTCCATTTTGTGTCCATTATTCCATCTCTTGTTACTGTGCACCACCCAAAAGAGATTGGCCCCCTCCCCTTGACATCCACCCCTCAGATATTGATAGGCATTGATCTCAGCCTCCTCTCCTCCAGACTCAACAGCCCCAGGGCTCTCAGTCTCTCTTCACAGGGGAGAAGATCAAGTCCCATAATCACCCTCCTGGCTCTCTGTTGGACTCTCTCCAGCAGTCTCTGTCTCTCCTGAACTGGGGAGCCCAGAACTGGACACAGGATTCCAGGTGTGGTCTCAGCAGGGCACCCATGAAGTATTGACACCCCCTCACGTTCCTCTCTTCTCCAGGCTATCAAGCCCCAGGTCCCAGAGCCTTTCTTTTGCAAGAGAGATGTTGCAGTTCCCCCAGCACCAGCAGAGCCTCTCGCAGTTTCAGGCGTGGGCTGCAGATGGCAGAGCTGACCTGCAGGCTGCTGTCCAGACCAGCGCTCATTGCCTCTCCCAGCCGGCACACCGCTTCCAGCCCGGAGACCAAGATACGTGCAGCACCTTGTCGGCGAGACTCGCGATAGTACCTGGCACCTGGCCGACGCTGGTAGCACCCAGCTACAGAATCAGCCAGGCTGGAAGAGACTTCCAAGGTCATCAAGTCCAACCTGTCACCCAACCCTAACTAATCAACTCAACCATGGCACTGAGTGCCTTGTCCAGGCTCTTCCTACACACCTCCAGGGATGGGGACCCCACCACCTCCCTGGGCAGCACATCCCAGTGGCCAATCTCTCTTGCTGGGAAGAATTTCTTCCTACCACCCAACCTAAACCTCCCCTGGCACAGCTTGAGACTATGTCCTCTTGTTCTGGTGCTGGGTGCCTGGGAGAAGAGACCAACCCCCACCTGGCTACAACCTCCCTGCAGGGAGTTGTAGAGAGCAAGAAGGTCACCCCTCAGTCTCCTCCTCTCCAGGCTAAGCAACCCCAGCTCCCTCAGCCTCTGCTCACAGGGCTGTGCTCCAGACCCCTCCCCAGCTTTGTTGCCCTTCTCTGGACACTTTCAAGTGTCTCAACATCTTTCTTAAATTGAGGCAGGACTTGCAGTAGTACAAACAACACAAAGGTGTTTCCCTGCCCACTGTGTCCCAGAATATTTCCTACTGAGCATGCCTGGCAAAGCACAACTTTCAACCCTGTGTTTAACTCAAGCACAAGTCACAAAGCAAAGTCAGGCACTAGAACTCAAAGAAAGGCTGTACTGGAACAACAAACACTCCCTACCATCGAGTGTATTTCAATGCTCTCATTCATTTGTGCTCACTCCAAAAGTTACAAGCACCAATAAGCTGTTGTGCCTAGAAATTATAGATATATAATCCCTGCTTGTCCTTAGGGTGCTGCACAAACCTGCTTCCACCCACTGAAGAAGGGAAAAAATGGGCAGGGGAAAGCACCCAGAGAGAAGGAAAGTTCTCTGGGCAGCTTCCGATTGAGGAATGGTTAACTAAATGAGGAGACCTTCTTGTGGCCTTCCAGGATCTGCAGGGGGCTACGGGAAAGCTGGGGAGGGACTTCTGAGGGTGTCAGGGAGTGATAGGACTGGGGGGATGGAGCAAAACTAGAAATGGGGAGATTGAGATTGGATGTGAGGAAGAAGTTGTTCCCATTGAGGGTGGTGAGAGCCTGGCACAGGTTGCCCAGGGAGGTGGTGGAAGCCTCCTGCCTGGAGGTGTTTGCAGCCAGGCTGGATGTGGCTGTGAGCAACCTGCTGTGGTGTGAGGTGTCCCTGCCCATGGCAGGGGGGTTGGGGCTGGCTGATCCTTGGGGTCCCTTCCAACCCTGACAATTCTATGTGCTACCCTGTTCCAGCAGAGGGAACACTCCTCCATTGCAAAACCTCCTTCTCCTTCCTCCCCTTTCACCATTCCTTAGCTAGCACAGCCTAAACAGTAAATCATATTTCCACTACTCCATTAAGAGTGAAAGCTCCAACACTACCTTTGCCTCAAAGCCTGCTGGGGTGGCTCTGACCAAGGTAATGAAGTCCTCTGAGGAACACGGAAGAGCTGGTATCAGAAATGCCCTGACAGTCAGTTGTCTTAACTTCCTGATTGATCTCCCCTGTGGATGAATTGCTGCAGCAGAGAGGTTCAGGGAAACAGATGATAAACACAAGAGTCCCTCCAGAGGTACCATTTCCCATCCTTCCTCCCACAGCCTCCCAGAGAGGTCTCTTCTCACAGGTGATTAGTGACAGAACAAGAGGGAATGGCCTTAAGGGTAGGTTTACCCTGGGCATCAGGAAGAGTTCTTCCCCAGCAAGAGCGGTCAGGGACTGGACTGTGCTGCCCAGGGAGGTGGTGGAGTCCCCAAGCCTGGATATGCTTAAAGGTGGTTTGGATGTGGTGCTTGGGGTGCTGGTTTAGGGGCGAATTCTGTAGAGTGGGGTTGTGGGTTGGGCTTGGTGATCCTGAGGCTCTTTCCAACCTGAATTGTTCTGTGATATTTGGAGCTTCTCCTTTGCAACTGGTTTGGAGCCCTTGGGATCTAGCCCCAGGAACGGGCTTGCCATTTCCCTCTCCCTTTTGGAAGGCAGAGGAGGGAGGAACAGGAAGGTTTGGGAGAGGGAAGGGGGAGCAGATGCTTGCTGGAGGAGCAGCCAGAGGAAATTGGAAGGAGTGAGAGACTGTAGAGGTTCCAGCAGGTCCCAGCCCTCAGCGGCCAGAGGAATCCAGCACGTCACAGCTGGGCAGAGGCAAGGCTCTGAGTGTGCAGTGTGGAGGGGCAGGGGGTGGAAAAGACAGGAGAAGACATTGGTTTTCTTAGAGGAAAAAGTGAGCAAGAATGACATCAATGGAAAAACATTTGTTCTCTCTTTCTGTCCCACAGACAAATATAGCCCTGCACGTTATGCAGAGGCAGCACTCAGGCACGCCTGGAATGAGCAGCCTGGGAGGCAAATTGCTACCACTTGTCCTCACTCTTGTTTTTTGGCTTTTATGTCATCTTTTCCATTTGTCTTCTCTCCTCCAACATGACCTGGCCCTGGCAGCTGCCACAAAGCCACCTCAGAGTGAGCCTCTGCCTCCAGAGGAGCAGTGTGGAGAGCAGAAGGAGGGAGGTGATTCTGCCCCTCTGCCCTGCTCTGGGGAGACCTCACCTGGAGGGCTGTGTCCAGCTCTGGGGCCCTCAATAAAGGAAGGATATGGAGCTGATGGAGCAGGTCCAGAGGAGAGTCATGAAAATGATCAGGGGGTTGGAGCAGCTCTGCTACAAGGACAGGCTGAGGGAGCTGGGGGTGTTCAGCCTGGAGAAGAGAAGGCTCTGGGGAGACCTAATAGCAGCCTGCCAGTACCTGAAGGGGAACTACCAGCAGGATGGGGAGGGACTGTTTGCAAAGGCCTGCAGTGACAGGATGTGAGCAATGGCTTCAAACTAGAGAAGAGCAGAGTTAGACTGGTTATCAGGAACAAGTTCTGCACCATGAGGGTGGTGGAACACTGGAACAGAATGCCCAAGAAGGTGGTTGGGGCCCCATCCCTGGAGATACTGAAGGTTAGGCTCTGCAGGGCTCTGAGCAACCTGATCTAGCTGAGGATGTCCCTGTGACTGCAGAGGGGGTTGGACTGGATGAGCTTTGGAGGTCCCTTCCAACCCAAACCGTTCTGTGCCCAGGGGCAGCTGCCAGCAGCCACAGAAAGAACAACCTCTGCTCTTCACCAAATGAACTGAGAGGAGAGGCAAATTGGGTTGGGGCTGTGCAGGTTAAAGAGGAAGGGAGAAATATTTGAGTTGAATATCATTGCAGAATACAGAATTAACCAGGTTGGAAAGGACCTTGGAGATCATCCAGTCCAACCTACCACCCAACACCATCTCATCAACTCAAACATGGCTCCAAGTGCCTCATCCAGGCTCTTCTTAAACACCTCCAGGGATGGGGACTCCACCACCTCCCTGGGCAGCACATCCCAATGGCCAATCTCTCTCTCTGAAGAATTTCTTCCTCACCTCCAGCCTAAACCTCCCCTGGCACAGCTTGAGACTGTGTCCTCTTGTTCTGGTGCTGCTTGCCTGGGAGAAGAGACCAACCCCCTCCTGGCTACAACCTCCCTTCAGGGAGCTGTAGAGAGCAATGAGGTCTCCCCTGAGCCTCCTCTTCTGCAGGCTAAGCAACCCCAGCTCCCTCAGCCTCTGCTCACAGGGCTGTGCTCCAGACCCCTCCCCAGCCTCGTTGCCCTTCTCTGGACATGTTCAAGAGGTCTTTCCAGCAGTAAGGAAGTGCTGGACTAGGTGCCTGGAGGCCTTGCTGTCACCTGTGTCAGGTGTCTAGAGGAGCCAGTTCAGCCCAGCAAGGCACAGGCACAGCCACTCCCCACAGCAGGCTCGTTGCTCAGCTGCACACCAGATGACTTCCCTGCTGCTGTCCTCTCTCTGTGGAATGTCTTTCTCTTTCACTGTGAACATCACAGAGCATTTTTGCTTGGAGTCAAAAGGCTGCCAAGTGCCTTTAGCTGTTTCAGTCATGCCCTCTCTCCCCAGCCCCAGCTGTGTTTTCCTGGAGGCCACAGCTCCCATGGACGTGCTGCTGCTTGTGCTTGGTTTGCTCCTCTGCAGGATCCAGCTTGGAGGGACAGCAGGGACCCTGCAGGAACCCTGTGACTTGTGATGCCCTGCAGCCTCAGCTCTCCCCAACAAGCCATGGGGGAAGCATCAGAGGAGACTCCCAAGGGGCTTTTCTGAGCCAGGCTCCCATCCTGTGGCTACCTCTGCTTGCCTTTCACTGTGGTGCTGGAGATTTCATCCCTAGGGAAATGTGGAATTTGTCACTGGGCTGGGCAGGGACTGCTCAGAAGGGCTTGTGGTGATGGGATGAGGGGCAGTGGTTGGAAACTGGAGCAGCAGAGGTTGAGGTTGGACATCAGGAGGAAGTTCTGCACCATGAGAGTGGTGAAATACTGAACAGGTTGCCCAGGGATGTGCTTGAGGCCCTGTCCCTGGAGACATTCAAGATCAGACTGGATGTGTCCCTGGGCAGCCTGATCAAGCTGGAGGTATCCCTGCTGAGTGCAGGGGTTGGCCAAGATGACCTTTGAGGGTCCCTTCCAACATGATTCAGTCTGTGCATCTGTTATGCACTGAGTAATGCAGAGGTATTGCCAAGGCTCAGGGCTGGGCTGTCCACCAGACAGAAGCTCTCTAGGAAGGCCTCTGCTTCCCAAAGGGAAGAGAAAGGGAATAAGAGAGAGAGACTGATGGGCTGGGACAGAACCTGGAGCAGCTCTAGTAAATGATGAAAATAATGAAATGCACACAAGCCTAGATAAAATGAATCTGGAACCCAGCCACTGATGGCACTGATGGCACTGTTGTCACCACTGACACTGGGGGCAGGCACTGGGCAAGTCCAGTCATCCTTGTCCCCCTCAGTGACAGACAGAAACCAGATTCAGGGGCTGGTGGATTGGGATTGGAGGCAGAAGGGGCAGCCCTTGAAGAGGCTTGGCCCTGCTTGATCCTGCAGATGATGTTCATGGTATAGAATCCTTTCTTGGCCAGTTTAGGTTACCTGTCCTGCCTACAGGTGCCACCTCTGCTTTGCTGCACCTCCAGAGTGGCACACAAGATTGATCAGTGCCCTTGGTCTCCGCAGCAGCAAGTCTCAGCCAGAGCCTTGGCAGGACCCCTCCCCATCAGCTTTCTCCCTGCTGGAAGCAGCCACTGGCTGTGCAACCTGAACCTCAGAGAGAGCAGAAGACTGAGCTGAGAAGTCAAATCACTAAACAGAATGAGTTCTGCCCTAACTCAAGCCAGGCCATGTACCAACAGCCTCATCTGCCACGGCCGAGGCTGCTGCCTGCCAAGGCTGTGTTTCCCCTTTCCCCTTGGGTTACATGATGCCAAAAGCAGGGAAGAGGCCTCTCCCCCTCGAAGCTCCTTGTGTCTGATTTCCAGGAAAGCAGTCCAATGGGATGCAACAGAAAACAAACAGATCAATCTGTTGATCAGAGGCTTCTCTCAGCCTTTCATCAGCAAAAGGGAAAAAACAATCCAAGTCACAATTACCTTCCCCAGGAAAAGAGCACAGCAAAAGCCTTCTGCCAGCACTGCTGCTCCCAGTCCTGAGCTGCTGCTGCTCCCAGGCTTTCAGTGAATGGGCTGGAAACCACAGGGTCACAGGAGGTTAGGAGTTGGAAGGGACCTCAGGAGATCATGGAGTCCAAGCCCCTGCCAGAGCAGGACCATAGACTCCAGCACAGGTCACACAGGAACACATCCAGATGGGGCTGGAAAGGCTCCAGAGAAGGAGACTCCACAACCTCTCTGGGCAGCCTGCTCCAGGGCTCTGCCACCCTCACAGGGCAGAACTCCCTCCTCATGCTGAGCTGGAACCTCCTGTGCTGCAGTTTCCATCCATTGGCCCTTGTCCTATCCCAGGGTGCAAGTGAGCAGAGCCTGTCCCCTCCCTCCTGACCCCCAGCCCTCAGCTATTGATAGACACTGATCAGATCCCCTCTCAGCCTTCTCCTCTCCAGACAAAGCAGCCCCAGGGCTCTCAGCCTCTCCTCACAGGGCAGTGCTGCAGTCCCTTCAGCATCCTGGTAGCTCTCTGTTGGACTCTCTCCAGCAGATCCCTGTCCCTCTTGAGCTGGGCAGCCCAGAGCTGGATGCAGTATCGGTGACATTCCCAGGGACACCTCACACCACAGCAGGTTGCTCACAGCCACATCCAGCCTGGCTGCAAACACCTCCAGGCAGGAGGCTTCCACCACCTCCCTGGGCAACCTGGGCCGGTCTCTCACCACCCTCCTGGGGAACAACTTCTTCCTCACATCCAATCTCAATCTCCCCATTTCTAGTTTTGCTCCATCCTCCCCAGTCCTATCCCTCCATGACACCCTCAAAAGTCCCTCCCCAGCTTTCTTGGAGCCCCCTGCAGATCCTGAAAGGCCACAATGAGGTCTCCTCTCCTCTCCAGACTGCACAACCCCAACTCTCTCAGTCTGTCCTCACAGCAGAGCAGCTCCAGCCCTCTGCTCCTCCTTGTGGCCCTTCTCTGGACACCTTCCAGCCCCTCCAGATCCTTCCTGGCACAGAGGCTCCAGAACTGGACACAGAGCTCCAGCTGTGGTCTCAGCAGAGTGGAGCAGAGGGGGAGAATCACCTCCCTGACCTGTTGGCTCTGCTTCTCTTGGTGCAGAATGTCTGCCCTGTTTGCAGCTGCCCCCTGCACAAAAGCATCATCACTTGGACAAGACTAAGGCAGAAATCAAGAGGGAGAGCTTGAGACAAAAATCACTGTGAGGCATTTTCCTGTCTCCTCCAGTCCACATTACCCAAAGTAGCTGCAATGAGCACCAGATTAATACGGCCAAGCCTCTAGAAATGAGCTGTGTGTATTAGTGCCCCTGAGCAAGAGCATGCCTGGGCTGAGGGCTCCCGGAGGAGAGAATCTCTCCTTCCCTCTCTGCGATTCTCATTGCTCTGACGTCCCAGGCACATCCAGGGGACAAAACCCCAACTTAAACTGAGCCCAAACCTCACAGGCACATCAAAACTGCAGGGCAGCCAGTGGAGGAAAGCAGCAGAGGGCTTACATCAGCCCCCAGCAGGTTGCTACGCGACCAGGAAATCCACCCCTCTGTTGCCATGACGATGTCAGCTCCTCACCATTGGAGCCCAGCTGGAAGGAGTGCAGCAGGGCTGGCAGCGTGCACAGACCGGGGCAGAGAGCCCTGGGAAGCAGCAGGAGCATCACAGCGCTGTGGACAGGGAGCTGCAAAGCCTGCAGAGGTGCTGGGAGGTGCTTCAGCCTTTTCTCTGAACACTTAGTGGTGCAGCATCTGCCCCTGGGATTTAATTCACCCCACAGAGAGTCACAGAATTGTCAGGGTTGGAAGGGGCCTCAAGGACCATCCAGTTTGGGTCCCTTCCAACCCTGAGAGTTGTGTGATTCGAACTCAGCACCAGAGGTGTTTTCTGAGCATTAAGTAGGTCTCCAGAGAGCTTTTCTCCTGTCAACATGCCTGCTCTTCCCTTGGGCCCTCTGTGAGGCTTTTGTGTCCTCAGCCCCCTGGAGCAAGGCCTTCCCCTGCTCTTGTGCTCCCCGTGCAAGGATCCAGCTTATTCTTTTTAGGATCAGACCAGGGGAGATTCAGATTGGACATTGGGAAGCAGTTCTTTGCTGTGAGGGTGCTGAGACACTGCAACAGGCTGCCCAGAGGAGCTGTGGATGCCCCTCCGCCCAGGAGGTGTTCAAGGCCAGGCTGGATGGGGCTTTGAGCAACCTGGGCTGGTGGGAGGTGTCCCTGCCCATGGCAGGGTAGCTGGAAGTAGATAATCTTTAAGGTTCCTTCCAACCCAAACCATTTGATGATTCTTGCTGCAGCCCCAGGCCCACAGGTGATGCACAGAGAAGACCTCAAGCTGCAGGGACACAGAGTGAGGCTTGCCACACACAGCTGCTCATGCAGCTCTTCCTCCCCACCTCCCAGCCAGCTCTCACCAGTACAGGACTCTTCCCCAGCCCCCGAGCCATGCCAGAACAGAGCAGAGGTTTCCTGCTTCCTCTCCATCCAGCTCCCCAGAGCTCATGCAGGCAATGGAACAGTAGCTGCAGGAGAGCAGGCGAAGGCCTGGGGAGGGAGCCACAGAAATGGCTTTCAAGAGCTGGCAGGGAGAAGGGAGAAAAATAGCTCTGCTGGTGCATGGCTATAAAAAGGTTTGTGTGCTGCACTTTGAAGGAGAAAATTGACTCCATTACAGTCAAGTGGCTCGGTGCCTTCAGCTGTGTCTGGCCACCTCTGATTCGCAGGGAAATTGTTTCGATGCCTTTTGTTGTGCTCCTTTGGCAGAGCTCTGCCACCGGCGTGCTCGGCCCCCTGCTCTGCACACTGCCTGCTGGACCCAGGGCTGCAGCAGTGACTGTGCTGAGGCTCTCCATGGTCCTGCTGACGTCTTCCCATCCACTGCCGAGCCCGTGGTCCCTTCTGGCTGGTGGCACTCCTCGTTCCCGTTGCCGTCTGCATGCTGCTGCCCTCATCCCAGGGCTCTGCAGAGAGAGCAGAGGGCTGGAGAGCTCCTGCAGGAGCAGAGTAGGTGCCTCAGGCTCGAACACAGAGCCAGGGATTTGGTCACAGCTCATGTTTGAGGTGAGGAGAGCACCTCTTGCATTTGTGGTGCTGCAGGTGTTGGGGTTTGGCTCTATGTCTTCACCAAAGCTCCACTTTCTCTCCTCCTCCCCACACTGTGCCCCAGGGGATGCCATCCCCAGCTCCTCTCTTTGGGGGGCATGTGGTTCACGCCTCTTTAGGACCGTGCCTGTGCTTCCAGTTGGGACCAGTGGTGTTGTGCTCCATTTTGCTGTGAGGGGACATCCACCTGGGTAAGGATGCTTGCATCAGCTGTGCTGTCAGGTTGCAGGTCCAGTGGTGCTTTTCCCCCAGCCTTGAAGGATCCACTTCCCTGAGGAGCTCAGGGGTGCCTCACGGAGTGTCCCTTCTCTCCAGCCAACCAGCACACACCCAGGGCAGCCCTGTGCAGGCATTGCTTTTCTTGCCTGTGGACACCTGGGACCCAGGAAAAAGATTCCTCAGCAGAATTTGCCAACAGCATCCTGGCCTGGATCAGGAATAGTGTGACCAGCAGGACCAGAGAAGTGATGGTGCCGCTGTACTCAGCACTGCAGAGGCCACATCCTGAGTACTGGGGTCAGTTTTGGGCCCCTCACTCCAAGAAGGACATTGAGGTGCAGGAGAGTGTCCAGACAAGGGCAACCAAGCTGGGGAAGGGTCTGGAGAGCAGGGCTGGTGAGGAGCAGCTGAAGGAACTGAGGTGGTTCGGTCTGGAGAAGAGGAGGCTGAGGGAGACCTCCTTGCTCTCTACAGCTCCCTGAAAGGAGGTTGGAGCCAGGTGGGGGTTGGTCTCTGCTCCCTAGTATCAGGTGATAGGAGAGGAAATAGCCTGGAATTGCACCAGGGGAGGGTTAGGTTGGAGATTAGGAAACATTTCTTTGCTGCAAGAGTGGTCAGGCACTGGCACAGGCTGCCCAGGGAGGTGGTGGAGTCCCCATCCCCAGAGGTGTTCAAGGAACCTGTGGCCAGTGTGGGATGTGGCTTAATGGCCATGGTGGTCTCAGGTTAGTTGTTGGACTGGATGGTCTTGGAGGTCTTTTCCAACCAGACCAATTCTATGCTTCTGTATTGGACTTAAGGTAGGGGCTTCAGCTCCCAAGGACATTGACCTGAAGCCAGCAGAGCTCCAGTGCTAACAGCAGCAGAGGGCTTGGGCTGCTGTTCAAGGCTTACACAAACACCCAGAGCCTGAAGTGATTTCTGGCCTTGGGACACACGCGGAGACAGACACACAGACACACAGACACCCCCTGTGCTGGCTGCCTCTGTGCCGGCAGGCTGCTGGCTTTGTTCCTGTCACACACACCCTATACACAGCCCCTCGGGGCAGGCATTGCCCCCCAGCAGGACACCCAGGTGCTGCTTCCTCTGGGGTGGGTCTGGCCCTTTGCTGGCTGCTCAGGGACAAAGGGTGATGGAGAACGACCTTTCCATTGCCGCTGCAGAGCAGCAAGCCCAGCCAGCAGATGTGAGCCAAGCAAGGCTGACATTCAAAGCAGCTACCCAGATCACATTACTGAGATTGTATTTAACAGGGAGGGCCAAATCTTTCAAACCAAATCAATGTTCCTTGGCTTAATAACGCCCTTGCCACATCTTAATGAAGGCTCCTTCCAGCTCCAGGCCCTCTTTTCCTGCACTCCTTGTGCTGGGTGGCACCTCTGATGCTACCTAATGCTATTTTCAGCTGTTTCTATTCAATTCCCTGCATTCCCAGCCTTGATTTGTCTCTTGTTGGATCAATTAAGGGACTCTTAGGGGAGAAAAATTTTTATTAGTGAGAAGGAAAGGGGAATTCATTTCAATTCTGCCTATTCCTGCAGCCTCCAGCATCTATCACTCCTTGTCCTCACTAGGCATGAACAGAGGATGGCAAGAGACCTTCCCACCAGCCTGTGGCCACCTGAACTGTCTGCAGAAACAGACCCAGGCCAGGCTGCTCCCCGGGTTCGCTCCTCAGTTCCAACGCCCAGAGGCACCCAGGCAGTGCCCCCAAGCCTGGACAGCCCCGGGGGAAATCAGGGGTCTGGAGAGCCCTGGCTGTCACAGGCAGAGCCCAAGCAGCAAAGAGGCAGTGCTGGAGCCCAAGCAGCTGCGGGCAAGGTGAGCAGGACGTTTGCCATCCCAGCAAATCCCATTTCATCAGTGATGCCTGGAGACATTTGGCTGGGACAGGAGCTGCCCTAAAACGTGGGGCCATGACAGAGCCCACTGTAAGCTGGGGGAACCTCCACCCTGGCACTGATGGCAGAGAGCTGCTCTTCACAACACACCGAAACAGCACCCACAAAGCACTTGCTGAGCAAGCTTCCCCAGGCCACAAGCAAGGGAGGATGCTCCAGCTGGGGCAGAGGGAGGCCCTGGGATTACACTACCCGAATTGGTAGCCCTGCCAACCCCACCGAGGAACCTTGGTCTTGGCTGGGAGGGGTCACTAATTCAGTGCCTCCTTACACTAGTTTTATTGTACTCCAGGTCGAGGGCAGGGCTCAGAGCTGCACCTGCCTGTCCAGGCCACTTACGGCATGGTAGCCTAGCCCCTGGCCCTCAGGTGGGACAAGCTGCTGGGCAGTGTTAAGCCAAGAACCAAACAAAGAGGTTACTGGGGGTGTGGGGAGGATGCACAACCACTGAATACAGATCAGAGTCACAGAATCAACCAGGTTGGAAGAGACCCCGGAGATCATCAAGTCCAACCCATCACCCAACCCTAGCTAATCAGCTAGCCCATGGCACCTGAGTGCCTCCAGAGACATCAACTAGACCACCTCCCTGGGCAGCCTGCTCCACTGCCTGAGAACCCTTTCTGGGAAGAAGTTGTTCCCAATCTCCAACCCAGACCTCCCCTGGCGCATCCTGAGGCTGTTTCCTCTTGTCCTGTCACTTGCTGCATGTGAGAAGAGACCAACCCCCAGCCTCCAACCTCCTTTGAAGTGCACACCCTTGGGAGTGAGGGCCAGCCTCGCAGGGCAGGCTGCATGGCCAGGCCCTGCTCTCTGCCCCTGCTGGGCAGATCCTTCATCAAGCTGACAGGGAGGCAGCATTTGGTCTGGGGCTCAGGAATGTCCTCAAAAGGTAAGTGGCACTTGTGCACTGCAGACCAGCACGCTGGGGGTGAGGACATCCGAGACCAGAGCAGAAGTCTGAAAGGAGGCTTTGGCACTTCCTACCTGGTCAGAGGCAAGGAGCATCTGAGCAGAGCATCACAGCCTCACACAGAGCTGGAAAGGCACCTCAGGGCTGCCTGACCTTGGCTCCTTGAGCAGCTTGATGCTGCCCTTCTGCAGCAGAGTCATATTTTTAGGTCCTTCCTGCTGCTGATTCATTAGGGGAGCGAATGTTCTCCAAGCTGCCCCTCAAGGTGTGCACACGATGCTCTCCTGATAAATATAGCCCACTCCAGTTACACAACCTGGCACACAGGCAGCAGCTGTCCTCCCCAGGGGCACGGGGGGACCAGCAGGCCCCTGCCAAGGGGGTGAGTTGGGTACCTGGCTCTTGGTTCTCTTTCCAGTGCCATCTATTTCCGATGGCTTTAATGAGTGACTCACTGAGGCTTGGTGGCCCTGGAAGGACTCCAGGTTCAGTGCCACCACTCTGCTTAGCACTACTGGTGGGTGGGGTGAGGTCCTCCTTTCTAATCCTCCCCTCAGTGGGACAGAGGGGGATAGGACAAGAGGATAAGGATTTGGAGAGACCTGGTTAAAAGCTGGGCTCATTTCCTAACTGGGTGTGCCAGAGCATTAGGCACACTAGGGGTAACCAAAGGACTTAACATCATAGAATCATGGAATCAGAATCATGGAAGCATGGAAGCAGAATCATGGAATCATAGAGTCACAGAATGGTCCAGGCTGGAAGGGACCTCCAAAGGTCATCCAGTCCAACCTCCCCACAGTCAGCAGGCACATCCCCGACTAGGGTCCAGAGCAGGGCCACAAAGATGATCAGGGGCTGGAGCACCTCTTCCATGAGGACAGGCTGGGGGAACTGGGGCTGTTCAGCCTGGAGAAGAGAAGGCTCAAGGGAGACCTTACAGTGGCCTTCCAGTACCTGAAGGGGGCTACAAGAAAGACAGAGACTGTTTGCAAAGGCCTGCAGGGACAGGACAAGGGACCATGGCTTCAAACTAGAGCAGAGCAGATTCAGATTGGATGTCAGGAAGAAGTTCTTCACTAGAGGGTGGTGGAACACTGGAACAGGCTGCCCAGGGAGGTGGTTGGGGCTCCATCCCTGGAGATATTCCAGGTGAGGCTCAGTGAGGCCCCGGGCAGCCTGATCCAGCTGGGGACGTCCCTGCTGAGTGTGGGGAGGTTGGAGCGGATGAGCTCTGGAGGTCCCCTCCAGGCTGGGCCGTTCATTGACTCCGTGTTTCTGTGGCTCTGGCTCCAGGCACTGCTCAGGGCAGCAGGGGCCACGGCAGGCAGGGCGGCCGGCGCTCGGCCGGGCTCCAGCGGCATGGTGACGGCGAGAGGGCTGCTGAGCTGGCTCGAGTCGTGGCTGTGACAAGGACCTGCCTCCTGCATTTGTTGTTCCTGCTGTGCAAGCATCCTCCATGTCCTGTAATAGCTTCAACAGCCTTTAGGCAACAGCTAGCAACAATGAGGCCAGTTCAGGATGAGGTCTTTAACCTTCCTGGGCTGATTCTTGTCTTTATCTGACAGTCACAGTCTGCTCCCTTCCAGTGTCCTTCACTCTGGGATTCAGGCTGGAGCAGGGCAGAGGGCTGGTCCCAAAGCAGGGGGCTCTGCTTTTGCCGTGCTTTTGCTCCCAGGCTGCCCCTGGCCTGATGTGCTGTGGGCTGCCAGCAGCCACTAGGCTGAGAAGGAACAGCTGTGGCCATGCAGACCTTCATGGGGCTGGGGCCCCTCTTCACCCACAGTGAGAGCCTCTGGCACAGGGTGGTGTGTTCCCAGCAGCACTGCATCCCCCAGAGACCACAGGAGCACAGGATGTCAGGGCTTGGGAGGGACCTCTGGAGATCATGGAGTCCAACTCCCTGGGCCAGAGCAGGAGCATAGACTCCAGCACAGGTCACACAGGAACACACCCAGATGGGGCTGGAAAGGCTCCAGAGAAGGAGACTCCACAACCTCTCTGGGCAGCCTGCTCCAGGGCTCTGGGACCCTCACAGTGAAGATCTTCCTCACATTGGAACCTCCTGTGCTGTGCCCAGTACTGCAGAAGGTGTATGACAAATGGCAGACCCACCAGCAGAGCTCTAGCCCCAAGCTCTGCACAGCTCACCCGCGAGGCCACTTGCCTGGGCTTTGTTCCTCCAGCAGCAGAGCACACCAAGCCCCACCACTCCTTGTCTGCAGTGCCCTCCTCTATCTCCTGGCCTTAAATGATGCAGAAAGTCTACTAAGAACTTTCCTGCTGGAAGGACTCAGTAGGAAGCAGCTAATGCAACCTCTCTGGCTCATCCACAGCACTCATGTCCAACAGATAATAAAACCACAGGCTCCTTTCTCATTAATGCCTAATTAGAGTCTCTCTCACTTATATAGCACTTTCTGTTATTAGTGGTGGAAAGCTGAGAGCCTGCTGCCTTTCACCTTCACATGCAGTGAGGAGGCAGACCTGAACACCTTGCTGTGATCCTGCATGAAACACCTCTCTGCACTGTCTCCCAGGGGCTTCTGGAAAAGCACAGCCCTTTCCCCAGCAAGGACAGGAGAGCAAAAGCTCTAGAGGAGCTCAGCATCTGCAGCAAGGATGCTGCAGGAGATGTTGGACTGTACCCCTTGCACACCCCAAGGTTTACACAACCCTTTCCATAAAGAGGCTAGAAGCCAGCTGTCCCTTTCCAGGCTCCCATGGAGGGATGGGAAACATAACCCAAACAGCCACAAATCACAGCTCAAGCACCCAGGTGGACATTGGCCTGCCCCAGACAGAGAGCCATAGAACCATAGAATGGTTTGGGTTGGAAGGGACATTAAAGATCACCCAGTTCCAACCCCACTGCCATGGCCAGGGACAATTTCCACCAGCTCAGGCTGCTCAGGGCCTCATCCAGCCTGGCCTTGAACACCTCCAGGGAGGAGGCATCCACAGCCTCCCTGGGCAGCCTGTGCCAGAGTCTCACCACCCCCACTGGAAAGAATTTCTTCCTAATCTGCCCTCTTCTATCTCAAAGCCTCTACCTCATCCTATCACTTGAAGCCCTTGTAAAAAGTCCCTCCCCAGTTTTCTTGTAGGCCCCCTTCAGGGGGGCTACAAGGGTCTTCCTGGAGCCTTGCCTCCTTCAGGCTGAAGAGAGCCACCTCTTGCAGCTGTCCCCATAGGGGATGTGCTCCAGTCCTCTGACCATCCCTGTGGCCCTCCTCTGGACCTGCTCCAGCAGTCTCATGGCCTTCATACGCTGGGATCTCCTGAACTGGACACAGCAGTCCAGCTGGGGGCTCATGAGAGCAGGGCAGGGGGGAAGTACCACTGAGGATGAGTTGTGTTCCTTCTGGCTGCATGCAGAATGTTGTCAGACAGCGAAAAGAGCAGACTCAACCCCACAGAACGCTTCAGGACTTTATTGTTGCTGTTAGAGGAACTGGTACATGGCTAAAACATTCTAATGTGCTGGGTGAAACCCTGAGGACTAAGGCTCGCTGGAGGTTTGGTATCCTGGTGCCTCCTCCCACAGTGCAGCATAGAAAAACCAACCCTCAGAAAAGCACAGCCCTGCTTGAACCGACGCAGGGCGCACAGGATCCTGTGGTCAGGGTCAGCGCCTCACAGACCAGCTCTGGGCCTTGCAGCTGGAAAGCCAAGAGACAAATGCCTTGGTCTGACGTCCTGCTCTGCCCAGGTGAGCCTGGTGAGGGGCACAGATGGGCAGGATTTCAGGCCCCCCCGCTGATGCTGATGAGGGGACATTTGATTGAGTATCCTCAAAGCACGTCACTGATCTCCAGTAAGCTAAGCAAGACCCAGCAGGACCTGTAGGTCCTGCAAGAGAGAGCAGGTGGTAGTGGGTGAGATGAGCCTGGGTGTCACTGTGTGTCCCACAGAAAGGGGATGTGTGACTCCTGGAGTGCTTAGCACCTTGAATGTATCAGCACTGAGAACACCCCAAAGTGATTTACCTGGTGTAGAACCCTGGAGGTTGGAAAGGACCTTTAAGATCACTGAGTCTAACCTGCCAAGTCCACCACTAAACCATGTCCCTGTGAGCCACCTCAGTGTACTCCAAACAGGGAAACACAGCAAGACCAAACCAATCTCCCCACAATCTGTGTATTAGAAGCTTTTGAGTAAAAAGCTTTGCCCAGAGAGGCAAGGAAAGCACAGAAAGATCTCCCCACCCCACCCCCCCGCATTTCCTCAGACACATTTCAAACACAGAAACTTCTTCATCTACAAAGATTTGGGGTTTGGTCCAATCCCCCACCTTCCACCCTGCACTTCTAGTTGAGCTGGATAATGAAGCACTCAATCTGCAAAGCCAACATTCCCTTCCCTGGGAGAGGAGGAGCCTGCACTCACCACCTGCAGGCCTGCAGCAGGCAGCCAGGCACTGCCATGTGACAAGAAGCTGCTGCTTTCTCTTCCACCCCCTCTCCCAGGAGTGAGAAGGAGGAATTCATCTGCAGGATGCCTACCACATCACAGTTAGGTTCTGTGTTTGGCTCCAGCTGGGAGAGAGCTCCTTGGTAAGGGTCAACCATGGATTGCATTGGGCTTCATCTTCAGAGCCCAGCTCTAAACACACACACATGAACCTTTCACTGCTCCATGCCCAAGGCTCACACTGATGCTTCTGATACACCTGATGACAGCACAGAGTCCTCTGAGTGACTGAGAAAAGTGCAGCTGGTACTTAAGTCACCAACATATAGAACCTGTCCTCCAAAGACCAGGTTAAGGCTATTGCAGGAGGCTGGCCGTGGTTAGTCCCGGGATGAAAGCACAGCTGTGGGTCAGGGCGGACCAGAAGCAGCCTTTTAGGTCTCCTCTACATTAACCAGAAATGAGGTCTGTAGTTAGCTGGGGGTACAGGGAACTGCACCAGAGCAGAGTATTAGGTGAAGAAGACAAAACCCCAACAGGCTAAGCAAGCAGGTGCAAGCTGCACATTGGATACCACAGAACTAGGTTTAAAGAAAAGCCCTTGGAGAGCAGGCAGGACCTCCTTCCACTCCTGGCAATGAGACACCAGTTGGAGGTCATCAGGTACCCAAACATAAATCTGGGGGGAGGAACCCACACATATTAAGAAAACTAACCCTAAATATAAACTAATTTCATTGGATTTTCTTAAGGAGAAAAAAAATAGGCATGTAAAAAGGAGAGTCAAAGAGATGGCTCCAAGTGCTCCCCAGCACGACCAAGCACTGGCGGCTACAAAGCAGAGGTGAACACAAACACTTGTCACCTTGCAAGGGGACAGCTGAGTAGAGGCTGGTGATTCCTGCAAGACACGGCCTTGGACACCCACACACATGCTTAGTGCTGTCCCTCAGAAGCAGACTGATGTGGTCCACCCAGCGCCTGAGGTGCTCAGCACAGGCCAGAGGGATGCTCTGCGCTCTCTGCTTCACATTTCATGGCAATGTCATCAAACACGATGGAGCCAGGCCAGCTGGGCTTAGCTCAAACAAGCCTCCATGCAATGAACAGCAAACGCTTGGTAAGTCATAGAACCACAGAACTCTCAGGGCTGGATGAGACCTCAAGGATCAGCCAGTCCCAACCCCCTGCCATGGGCAGGGACACCTCACACTGCAGCAGGTTGCTCACAGCCACATCCAGCCTGGCTGCAAACACCTCCAGGCAGGAGGCTTCCACCACCTCCCTGGGCAGCCTGTGCCAGTCTCTCACCACCCTCCTGGGGAACAACTTCTTCCTAACATCCAATCTGAATCTCCCCATTTCTAGTTTTGCTCCATCCCCCCCAGTCCTATCCCTCCCTGACACCCTCCAAAGTCCCTCCCCAGCTTTCTTGGAGCCCCCTGCAGATACTGTCAGGGAGTCAGGAAGGTTTTGCAGCAATAGAGTTGACCAAGTGGTGTTTTTTGAGGCTGAATAAAACAAACCTACCTTGAAGAGTCCCCATCTCTGGAGGTGTTCCAAAAGGCTTGGAAGTGGCACTTGGAGCCATGGTTCAGTAGTCATGAGGTGTTAGGGATTAGGTAATAGGTTGGACTTGATGAGCTCTGAGATCTTTCCCAAGCTGGTTGATTCTGTGATTCTATGAAGTGTCTCCCAAGTGCTGGCAAGGTTTGTGCCTTTTACTGTGTCAGCAGCAATGCTACTTTCACTACACACACAAAAGAATGCACTTGAAAGAGCTTGTCTTGAGTTTAAGCCTTTTGGGTTTCCTGTAAGTCATGAGATGAGGGGGAAAGTGTGATAATGGGAGCCCCCAAAAAAAAATGCAAAGGAGCTGGGAAAAGCAATGATGTCACCAGCAGCTCCCTTCCCTTGTGCTGTACTACGCCTCAAACCCACTCCCTGTACCCCTGTGAGGAGACAGCCATGGCCTCAGCTGCTTGGCAGCAGGTCTGGCTGATGAGCACAGAACAAGCAGCCTCCCTGCTATCTAGAGGGACACTTGAAAAGCCTAATGAAGCCACGTGAAAACCAAAATAAATGCTTTAACACAACCCCAAACAAGCCCCAGAGATATCTTGCCCACTGTGAGAAAGTAAAGACAAAGTTTGCAATCACACCATGGCTACAAGGAGAACTTGCTGCAAAGCATTTGCCAGCTGCTCACAGACAGATTCTTGCCTCTAGGAGTTCAAACCCCACTAATGAGAACAAGCCAGCTCCACTATCCCCCAGCTCTGTGCACTGCAGCAGCAATGAATCACAGAACCACAGAGCTGTCAGGGCTGGAAGGGACCTCAAGGATCAGCCAGTCCCAACCCCTGCCATGGGCAGGGACACCTCACACTACAGCAGGTTGCTCACAGCTACATCCAGCCTGGCTGCAAACACCTCCAGGCAGGAGGCTTCCACCACCTCCCTGGGCAGCCTGTGCCAGGCTCTCACCACCCTCATGGGCAACAACTTCTTCCTCACATCCAATCTGAATCTCCCCACTTCTAGTTTTGCTCCATCCCCCCCAGTCCTATCTCTCCCTGACACCCTCAAAAGTCCTTCACCAATGAATCTCCCACAAGTTATCAGGGAGACCAAAACAGTGTGAATCAGTGAGAAATCAAAACTTAGCTGCAGAGGTCTCTTAGCTAATCAGTTATGATTCAAATGGAGGCAGAACCAGCACTGCTTTCTGTACTGCAGCACAAGACTGCAAGGCTTAAAAATCATTCAGGGTGACCAGGCCAGGTGCAGTAGAGTTTGGGAAAGCTGATGTGAAAATAGGATTGTTGTAAAAGAAGTCTGAACTCTTGAAATCACAGCATGTTAGGGGCTGAAAGGGACCTCAAGAGATCACCCAGTCCAACCCCCTGCCAGAGCAGCAGCACCCAGGGCAGGTCACACAGGAACACATCCAGGTGGGTCTGGAAAGTCTCCAGAGAAGGAGACTCCACAGCCTCTCTGGGCAGCCTGCTCCAGGCTCTGACACCCTCACAGTGCAGAAGTTTTTCCTTCTGTTCACATGGAACCTCTCTGCTCCAGCTTGCACCCACTGCCCCTTGGCCTATCATTGGCAGAGCTCCAGGCTCTGTCCTCCTGACACTCACCCTTCTCATCTTTATGAACATGGATGAGGTCAGCCCTCAGGTCCTGTTCTCCAAGCTACAGAGACCCAGCTCATAGAATCATAGAATGGTCCAGGCCATAGGGGCTCTCCAAAGGTCATCCAGTCCAACCCCCCTGCAGTCAGCAGGGACATCCCCTACTAGATCAGGCTGCCCAGGGCCTCTTTGAGCCTCACCTTGAATATCTCCAGGGAAGGGACCTCAACCACCTCCCTGGACAACCTGTTCCAGTGTTCCACCACCCTCCTAATGAAGAGCTTCTTCCTGATATGCAATCTGAATCTGCTCTGCTCTAGTTTGAAGCCATTGGCCCTGGTCCTGTCCCTGCAGGCCCTCAGCCTTTCCTCACAGAAAGAAGAAACAGAAAAACTTCTCCTCCACCTCCCACCAAAGCACAGTGAAACACTCCAGCTTTCCCAGTCCTATTCTTTTACTTCCCACCAATGTGCCTGCTGCAGACACCATCCATCTGTCTGTCTGAGCTGGACAGCCTGGGTTCCTACAGGGGAGTTCAGTGCACGTCGCATTCATTAATGTCCCGAACGATTGTCCGTGGATTCAGCACGTAATGACAGCAGGATGCAGTCACAGGCTGCTTTGCTAAGAGCAGTGTTGGCATTACATTCAGAGACGAAACGAAGTCACCATCCTCACCTGCAGCAGGAGCTAACATTTCTCTCTCTCATTCCCAGAAGCCAGGTGACAGCAAAAGACGATTCTCATGCAGAACAGAACAGAACAGAACAGAACGAATTCTCCACTGTGCGTAAAACCTGCAGGACGCCTCCCATCCGCTCAGCTTTACAGCTTTCTCCACCCACCCCCCACCCACCCCCCACTAATTGGGTTTTATTTTGGTGCCATGGAGTTCCTGCTGCTTTTTATAGTAGCTGTGGCAGGCCAGCTCGATCAGCTCCAGCCCCCCAAACAGCCTCTGCTGCGCGACGAAGAAGATGATCATGGCCACAAAATACCACCGGGCCAGGCTGGAGAGGTACAGCAGAGCCAGCATGCCCAGGGGGAACACTGTCCAGTACAGCAGGGAGATGCACTTCACCATGAGGACCCTGAGCTCCGATTTACAGGGTGGGACAAGGCCCTGCCCCGTGGCACTGAAGCGTTTTCCACCTTCATAGAAGCGTTGGAGTCTTTCCTCCTTCTCCTCCCAGCGCTGGCGGCACCACAGCTGCAGCTCCTCCTTCGAGGTGGGCACCGCCTCGATGGGGTATCTCCGGACGTGGAAGTGAATCTCCTTTGGGAAGTTGCCATTCAGAAGGTGCTTCTCTGTCTGAGGAATGTTCTGGGGGTATGCCACAGTGATGTCGTGGATAGCATCGAGATTGTCACCTGCGGGAAAGGTTTGGGGGGAGAGGATCAGTACAGATGGTGCAATGCTCACCACGCCGGCTGGCTCCGCGGCGTGACTGACAACTGTCCCAGCAGCTGCAGACACCCCGAGGGTACACCACAATCACACAGTGGCAGGGGTTGGACGGCACCTCTGGAGATCATCCAGACCAACCCCCCTGCCAAAACAGGGCCACCCAGGGCAGGTCACACAGCAATGCATCCAGGTGGGTTTTGAATGTCTCCAGAGGAGGAGACTCCACAGCCTCTCTGGGCAGCCTGCCCCAGGGCTCACCACCCTCACACTAAAGTTTTTCCCCATGGTGAGGCAGAACTTCCTGGGTTCCAGTTTGTGTTCATTGCCCTTCATCCTATCACAGAGCACCACAGAAAAGAGACTGGCACCTTCCTGACACCCAGCTATAAGGCCTTTGCAAACATTCATCAGATGCCCTCTCAGCATTCTCTTGTCCAGACTAAGCAGCCCCAGGGCTCTCAGCCTCTCCTCATCAGACAGATGTTCCACTCCCTTCATCATCCTCAGAGCCCTCTCTCGGCCTCTCTCTAGTTCCCTCTCCCTGTTGAACCGGGGAGCCCAGAACTGGGCACAACACTCCAGATGAGTCCTCGCTAGGGCAGAGCAGAGGGGGAGCAGAGTGTGTTTTATCTGCTAGAGTCTCTCACCACCACAAGGGTGAGTGCCCAGAGGCTGGAGCCAGGCTCTGCTAGGTGATGCCCAGTGCCAGCACAAGGGGCAGTGGTGGAAGCTGAGGCAGAGGAAGTGCCATGGGAACAGGAGGAAATATTTTTTCCCTGTGAGGGTGACAGAGCCCTGGCACAGGCTGCCCAGGGGGGTTGTGGAGTCTCCTCTCTGGAGATACTCAAATCCTGCCTGGATGTGTTGCTGTGTGACCTGCTCTGCAGGAGGGGTTGGACTGGATGATGTCTTCAGGTCCCTTCCAGCCCCTCACATTCTGTGACTCTGTGAAGCACTGAGAAAGCCTCTGCAGACTGGACATCCAAGGGGATGCTGATGAACAAACCCAACCCTCTACTCTTCATTACCATGCCTGATGAGGCCAATGCTCTTGCAAGCAGGTTGGTGTTTCTGAGTGGGGTGTGCAGCCCATCCTTGTTCTCTAAGTGTTCTTACATCTTGCACTCTCTAAACATCCTCTTCACCACCTCCTCCTCCCCCTCTGATCAGACATATTTTTGAGATTTCATCAACTCAATTCTGCTAGTGCAAAGCCCATCTAAAAATAGGTGCATGGTGGACTGGGGGTTGCATAACTGCTAAGTTCTGCCAGCAGTGATTTATCCTGCTGTTTTTATTTGGCTGCCTGGCTTGGGGCAAAATGGAATTGGAGACTAAAAGCTGTCTCCAATTCCAGTGACTAAAGACTTTTGTTCTCCTAAAATGATGTCACTTCTTGCAACGATGATCAAAACCTACTCCTTAGCTCTGCTCCCCCTTTTAATTTCCTCCTGTCCCTGGCATTTTGGCTCTCCTTTACAGCTCTAAAAATGACAGGGACAGAATAGAAAGTTACTTTAAAAGGCCATGTTCAGAATTATGTATCTAAAGTTCAACTCCAAATATCACAAGAAAGGGGGAAAAAGCCCTTCTCAGCCTTTCAGAGCTGCCTTATAATGATCTCTCTGGGACAGTCTTGTGGCAAGTTCCTTGGGTTGTTAAAGAGCTACATGGCTGCCAGGAGATCTCTCAGAGCAAAACTCAACCCTCCAGTTTTCCTTTGGAGAAAGGTTCACAGGATGTCAGGGGTTGGAAGGGACCTTTGAAGACCATGGAGTCCAACCCCCTGCCAGAGCAGGACCATAGACTCCAGCACAGGTCACACAGGAACACATCCAGGTGGGGCTGGAAAGGCTCCAGAGAAGGAGACTCCACAACCTCTCTGGGCAGCCTGCTCCAGGGCTCTGCCACCCTCACAGGGCAGAAGTTCCTCCTCATGCTGAGCTGGAACCTCCTGTGCTGGATTTATATCCATTGCCCCTTGTCCTATCCCAGGGTACAAGTGAGCAGAGCCTGTCCCCTCCCTCCTCACCCCCAGCCCTCAGCTATTGATAGACATTGATCAGATCCCCTCTCAAGTCTTCTCCTCTGCAGACCAAGCAGCCCCAGGGCTCTCAGCCTCTCCCCACAGGGCAGTGCTGCAGTCCCTTCAGCATCCTGGTAGCTCTCTGTTGGACTCTCTCCAGCAGATCCCTGTCCCTCTTGAGCTGGGCAGCCCAGAGCTGGCAGGACTGGGTACCCACACAGCTGCTCTGATCCCTTCAGCAAGCAGACACATTTCTGCCCACGAGCTCCTGAGCAGAAACAAGGAAGCCTCTAGCCCTTACCTATGGATTTGTAGCATCCCCAGATACCTTCCAGCAGGGCTTCATGCCAGGTCTGTGCTACATTATGGCTTCTAAATTAGTTCCCCTGAACACAGCTGGATGAGCAGGAGCTGTTACTCTTTCTATATACTCTTTCTGAATTACAAACAGGGAAACCAAGGGAAAGGATGATTAGATTCACAGATTGCACTGGGTTGGAAGGGACCCTTGAAGGTCATCTTGGCCAACCACCCCCAGCACTCAGCAGGGACACCTCCAAGCAGAGCAGGCTGCCCTGGGACACATCCAGTGTGATCTTGAATGCTTCCAGGGGCAGGGCCTCAAGCACATCCCTGGGCAACCTGTTCAGTATTTCACCACTCTCATGGTGCAGAACTTCCTCCTGATGTCCAACCTAAATCTGCCCTGCTGCAGTTTCAAACCATTGTCCCTTGTCCTATCACTCCAAGCCCTTTAGAACAGTCCCTCCCCACTCTTCCTGTAGGTCCCCTTCAGATACTGAAATGCAGCTCTAAGGTCTCCTGGAGCCTTCTCTTCTCCAGGCTGAACAGCCCCAATTCTTTCAGCCTGTCTCCGTAGTACAGCCCCCAAACACACCTCTTGGGCATCCTGTAATGAGTCCCAGAGTCCTGTAAGCAGTAATGTCCCCAGTCTGGAAGGTGATGGAGAGGAACTTCTCCCCCTGACTCAATGGGAGTGTGCTGGGTGTCATCCCTGGCTCACCACCCAATGGCTCCCTCCTGACAGCCCTCTGAGGATCTAGACATGGGGCTTTGTCTCTCCACCTGGGTTTTGGGGTTTTCCCTGTCTTGTGCTTCAGTCCTCCTTTGCATGTGCATGGACAAACCTTTCATCTCTCCAGCTGCTAGAAACCCTTCCAGCCATGAGCCTCTTCCTCAGCTCAGAGATGTCCCAGGTAAACTGAAAACCACTTTTAATTCTACATTCAATAGCACCACGACAGCAGAGGATTTTAATTCCAGAGGGGAAAAAAGCCCAGCCTGAGAGTGAAGAGCAGGGATACACCATTGCCAGACTCTGCCAAACACATGCACAAGGAGAACACTGCAGGGCAGGTGCAGCTGGTGAGAGCTGCCAGAGTTTAGGGCATGGATTGAAGATGGAAGAGGACAGATTTTGACTGGAGGTTAGGAACAAATTCTCTCCAGGGAGGGTGGTGAGACACTGGAACAGGTTGCCCAGGGAGGTCGTGGATGCCCCACCAGCATTTGAGGTGGGGTCTCAGCAGAGCAGAGTCAAGGGGCAGAATCCCCTCTCTTGCCCTGCTGGCCACACTCTTCTGGCTGCAGCCCAGCACACAGCTGCCTGCTGGGCTGCAGGAGGGCTCTGCTGGCTCCTGGGCAGCTTCTCAGCAACCAACACCCACGAGTCTCTTTATTCAGGGCTACTCTCGACCCACTCTGCACCCAGCCTGGGTGTGTGCCTGAAGCCTGCAGCTGTGCCTATTTCCCAATACCCAAGCATCATACAGGAGCTCTGAAGCAGAAGGTATGTGCTGGGGCATGAAAAGGAAAGCCACCCCAAACTGCTGACTGGGCAAGACAACTGCCTTGGCTCCTAAGGTGTGAGTCACTGTTTCTTGGAGAACACAGCAGCAGGCAGAAGCAGCTCCCACAGATTTGCAGCTGCTCCTGGGAAGTCTCATCCTGTGTGAAGAGTCAAAACTTCAGGCAACCCTCTCTAAAAGCAGCGACATCAGCCAGGGTTAATCGAAATCCCTTCCACCTCAGGAGTCATCGGAAACCTCTTTGGGGTTAACTGCTACAAGCAAACAAAAGGAAAGACAGAATGACAATGGTGGCCTCGATTAACAGAAGAATGCTCCTGCATACCAGCTTCCTCCTCTCGCTGTCCAACCTTCCACTGCCTCCTGACACAGGGAAGGAAGACCTTCCCCCTGCTGACAGGGTTAAGGAAACCACACCTCTCATCCTTGAGGGTAGGAGTCTGGGGAAGGGACATCCTTAGCTGCTTTCTGCTCCCTAGCAGGAAGAAAATGTACTCTGGGTCCTAAAGAGAGGAGCAGAGGACAATTGGGAACCCCTACAAGGTACCTGCAGCCTGGCTGGCACAATGATAGCAGGACATGGTGATTCTCTTCCCCTGCTCTGCTTTTGTGAGACCCCACTTGGGGTCCAGCTCTGGGGCCCTCAGTACAAGAAGGACATGGAACTGTTGGGACAAGTGCCAAGGAGGCCACTGTCAGCTCATCTGAACACTACAAACCAAGTCACGACTCGAGGAACCAAGGCTGCATTGTGTGGCTCCTCGGTCAGCACAAACCAAGTAATGACTTCAGGAACCCAATTGGCACTGTGTGGCTCCTGGGTGAACCAAACCCAGCAATGATTTGCTCATTTGAAAGAGGACTCTCTGGCAAGACAAGGGAAGAGTGTGCAGGGGATGGAGGGGACCCAGCCATCACGATGGAGAACATGCTGACCCAGTTGTCCCCTGGGGCTGCTGCCTTTGGTCTTGCCTTCCTGTCTCTGAAGGGTTATTTTCCAACTGCAAAGCAAAAGCTGCTGGAGCTACAAATAAAATACAACAAAGGGAGCAAAGGGATAAAAGAGATGGGATAACAAGTCATTTTCAGGCACTAAGGATGACCAGGCATAACTGACTCACCACTCTTGACTCTCTCCTTCCCAAAGCTAGAGTTCAGACAAAATCCAGATAAAAAAGCCAGATTTAGTCCCCTGCCTGCAGATTGCTCTCCCCCAGCCTGCCAGGCCACAGGTCTGTCCTACACACACGTGACAGTTGGCTTTCATAGGTATGGTACCCACCAGGAAGGAGGAGAAGTTTTGTTTCTGCAGCACACCACTGCTCCACGCAGGAAAAAGGAGATATCAATAATCTTTCATGTAAGAGCCAGGCACTGACACACTACTATGGACTCTGCAGTGTTCCACCACCCTCATGGTGCAGAACCAGCTCCTAACATCCTGTCTCAATCTGTACTTTGAAGCCACTGTCCCTCATCCTGTCACTGCAGGCCTTTGGAAACTGTTTCTCTCCATCCTCCTTCTAGCCCTGTTCAGGAACTGGAAAGCTGCTGTTAGATCTCCCTGAAGCCTCCTCTTTTCCAGGCTGAACAACCCCAGCTCAGTTCTCTCCTGCTAATCAACAGATCAAAGTGCATCCTATCTCCTCAGAAACACCATGGGCTAACCAGCCTCCCCCAGCCCTCACATAAGGGACTGGAACATCTCTCTCACGAGAGGCTAAAAACCTGTGGCTGTTGTTCCTGGAGAAGGATCTGAGAGGGGATCTGATCGCTGCTCAGCAATACCTGAAGGGTGGGTGCCAAGAAGGGGCCAGGCACTTTTCTGTGGTGACCAGGGATAGGACAAGGGGCAGTGGACACGAAGAGGAGCACAGGAAGTTCCACTTCAACATAAGGAAAATCTTCTTTACAGTGAGGGTCCCAGAGCACTGGAGCAGGCTGCCCAGAGGGGCTGTGGAGTCTCCTTCTCTGGAGCCTTCCCAAACCCACCTGGATGTGTCCCTGGGTGACCTGCCCTGGGTGACCCTGCTCTGGCAAGGGGTTGGACTGGAAGATCTCCAGAGGTCCCTTCCAAGCCCTGCCATCCTGTGATGGTGTGATGATGCTATGGACAGCATCACACCCTGCAGTGCTGTATTGCAGCAGTGGCAGCAAGTCAATAGAGGATGACCACTCGGGAAACAAGAGCTGTTGTTCTTGGCTTCCAGTGCATCACAGCTGTACTTTGTTCCACACTCCAGATAGGAAGCTCACCTTACTCTTGTTTTTCCTTCCTTAATTGCTGTGGGTAAGTAACCTTATGTTAATGCAGAGCACTTTGCTATCTGTTCTTATCACTACCCAAAGCCAACCACTAGAGAGTACTCTTTAGCTGCCTAGTGACCTGACACTGCCCTCGTCAAACTCTCCCAGGCAGCACTCCCGCTGAGGGCAGGCTTCAGCAGCCCCAGCAGGAGCAATCTGGTCAGCCGGGATTCCTTGCAATACAAAGGATGGGCTGGGGACATGCACCCAGCACCACTGCATTTGGGAGATCTGAGAGGAAACTGAAAAGGTGTCCACACCTTGGAGAGCATCAGCATGGCAAACACAGAATCACAGAGTGCCAGCTGGGAAGAGACCCTAAGGATCACCTGGTTCAACCTTGCCAGGTGATGGTGCCGCTGAAATGAGCTGGCCCAGAAGCCTGCCAAGCTGAGTCTCAAAGCTGCCCAGTCTAGGGGAACCCACTGCTTCCCTTGGGAGATGATTCCAGTCTCCAACTGTTCTCCTGGGGAAACATTTCCTTCTGGAGTCCAATGGGAGTCTCCCCAGCAGTATCACAGAATTACAGAATCGAGCAGGTTGGAACAGACCTCAGAGGTCATCAAATCCAACCTATGACCTAATCCCTAACCCCTCCTGACAACCAAACCATGGCTCCAAGTGCCACATCCAAGCCTTTCTTGAGCAGCTCCAGGGATGGGGACTCCACCACCTCCCTGGGCAGCACATCCCAGTGGCCAATTACTCTTTCTGGGAAGAACTTTCTCCTCCCCTCCAGCCTAAACCTCCCCTGGCACAGCTTGAGACTGTGTCCTCTTGTTCTGGTGCTGGGTGCCTGGGAGAAGAGACCAACCCCTCCTGGCTACAACCTCCCTTCAGGCAGTTGTAGAGAGCAATGAGGTCTCCCCTGAGCCTCCTCCAGGCTAAGCAACCCCAGCTCCCTCAGCCTCTGCTCACAGGGCTGTGCTCCAGACCCCTCCCCAGCCCCACTGCCTTTAAAGTCACTTGTCCTCATCACCTCTTGTCTGTTCCACAGGACTCAGTGTAACAAGTGAGTGTCCATCCTCATGAGAGCCACCCCTTAGCACTGGTGCATGGCAATGAGATGAATACAGCTCAAACCAAACCAAGAAAGCTAAATGCAAACATCTCCTGCATCAACAACACAGAGCATGAAGCAGCAGCTGCCTGCCAGCAGCCACTCAGACACTGGGATGGAGTGCTTCCACGGACGCCCTCAGCCCATCTCTGCTGTTTCATGCCTGCCTGAGTCGAGCTGTTGCCATTCCTGGTCACAGTGGTTTGCTTGCACTTCTGCCCCCAAAGCAAGAGGAATGCAGGGCAGCAGCAACAGCAGCCTGGCAGGGAGGGATGGATCCAGCACACAGAACACTCCCTTCTGATGAACACAGACAACAAAGCCACAGACAACATCACACTTTTCATAGAATCACAGAACTGTCAGGGTTGGAAGGGACCTCAAGCATCATCCAGTTCCAACTCCCCTGCCATGGGTAGGGACACCTCACACCACAGCAGGTTGCTCACAGCCACAGCCAGCCTGGCTGCAAACACCTCCAGGCAGGAGGCTTCCACCACCTCCCTGGGCAACCTGTGCCAGGCTCTCACCACCCTCCTGGGGAACAACTTCTTCCTCACAGCCAATCTCAATCTCCCCATTTCTAGTTTTGCTCCACCCCCCAGTCCTATCACTCCCTGACACCCTCAGAAGTCCCTCCCCAGCTTTCTTGGAGCCCCCTGCAGGTACTGGAAGGCCACAATTAGGTCTCCTCAGAGCCTTCTCCAGCCTGCACAGCCCCAACTCCCTCAGTCTGTCTCCACCTGATCATCCTCATGGCCCTTCTCTGGGCATGTTCCAGCATGTCCAGTTCTTTCTTACAACAGGGGCTCCTCCTTATTTTAAACCAGGGACAAGGATTCTGCTTTGAATTAATTTCATACTCTGCCATTCTCTGGAGACTTTCAAACCCCACCTGGATGTGTTCCTGTGTGGCCTGCCCCAGGTGATCCTGCTCTGGCAGGGAGGTTGGACTGGATGATCTCCTGAGGTCCCTTCCAACCCCTCCCATGCTGTGACCAGGGGAATTTTTGCCAGGAATCTCTGTTTTATTACCTGAAACCACAGCTGAGGCATAGGCACATGGAAACCAGCTCTTCTCTACACCTTGCTGAGTGAAACCAGTCTGGGGCAGAAGAGCACTGAGATTTCAATGAAGCAGCACAGCCTCAGTCATGAAATAGTCAACAAAACAGAGCCAATGTATTTTAATCTTTCATTCTTTACTCTAACCCCTCTAGATCCCCCTTAATCCTTTGATATTCCACTCTGACACTACCAATTCAATTCCCTGGGTTCTTCCCTGCTCAGACTTGAGAAGAGAAGGCTCAGGGAGACCTTACAGTGGCCTTCCAATACCTGAACAGGGGTGATGGTAAAGCTGAGAAGTGACCTGTCACAAGGGCTTCTAGTGATAGGAAAGAGGAAATGGATTGAGGCCTGAGGAGGGCAGATTTAGGCTGGAGATTAGGAAGCAATCCTTTCCAGTGAGGGTGGTGAGAGACTGGAGCAGGCTGCCCAGGGAGGTCAGGGATGCTCCCTCCCTGGAGGTGTTCAAGGCCAGGTTGGATGAGGCCCTGAGCAACCTGGGCTGGTGGGAGGTGTCCCTGCCCGTGGCAGGGGGTTGGAACCGGATGACCCTTAAGTTGCCTTCCATCCCAACCCACTCTGTGGTTCCCCTCCGCTGCCCGTCCCTGCACCCCAGGGAGCTCCATCCCCTAACAGGCGTCACCAGCCCGCGATGCCTGCGCCCCCAGGAGAGCTCATTGTTTCCAATCCCCTGGTGCTAAACCAGTTTCCAGCAGACCCCGAGGCAGGCCGTGGACAAATCTCATTACATTTAACAGCCCAGCACGTGGGGGAGCAGTCTGAGGCAGAAAGGGATTTGATGAAAAGCCGCAGCTCCAGAGCAGCCTCTTTAATTACCACTGACTAATATTTATCCACAAAGAGGAATTTGTCTCGGGATTAGGCTGAGACCTGGAAGAAGCCAAAGACATCAATTTAATAAGGGAATGGCTAATTAAAGCATAATGGAAGCCTAATTGTGATATACTGCTTTGTAGTGCAGATGATTTATTGAGAACAATTGCTTTTCGCCGGGCTCGTTAGGGAGAGTCAAACAAAACACAACAGTGAGAAAGCAGAGGGAGAAGCAGGCACAGTGGAACTTCCAAGATGATTACAATCAGCTGATGAAAGACAGCCACATCTTTGTCAGACAAAGCACTGCCACCCCTCCTGCAGCCTGTGGGCACGTTTGCTACAAAGGGTAATAATTATCCATCTCCTTCCTTCTCTAGCGACGTGGGGTGAGACTCCCCACCCGGCCGCAGCTACTTGGTGGAGCTCCTCTGGTGGAAAGGAGCCACAAAGCTGAAGGGTCTGACAGCCGCTGGATCCTCAGAGTCACACAGGAACCCTCCCAGCTGCTGTGGAAGGGAAGTGGGCAGGGAGAGACTCACAGCATCACAGAACCATAGAATGGTCTGGGTTGGAAGGGACCCCCAAAGGTCATCCAGTCCAGTCAGCAGGGGCATCCTCAGCTAGATCAGGTTGCCCAGAGCCCTGTAGAGCCTCACCCTGAGCTGGGGTTGTTCAGCCTGGAGAAGAGAAGGTTCCAGGGAGACCTTCCAGTACCTGAAAGGGGCTACAAGAAGGCTGGAGAGAGACTGTTTTCAAAGGCCTGCAGTGACAGGACGAGAGGCAATGGCTTCAAGCTAGAGCAGAGCAGATTTAGATTGGATGTTAGGAACAAGTTCTGCACCATGAGGGTGGTGGAACACTGGAACAGGTTGCCCAGGGAGGTGGTTGAGGCCCCATCCCTGGAGATATTCAAGGTGATGTTCAACAAGGCAACCTGATCTAGTTGGGGATGTCCCTGCTGACTGCAGAGAGGGTTGGACTGGATGACCTTTGGAGGTCCCTTCCAACCCAGACCATTCTGTGATATCTTTCTAGCTCAATCCATGATCTGAGAAGTCACCACAGCAGCACCAACTGCAGACATGAATGAATAATTCTCTCCAAAGAGCAGAGCCCTGGCATGAGCTGGCACTTTAAACTGGCTGGTACATTGAGTTATGGTGCTGCCTCTGATGACACCACCTAGGCATTGGCCCCACGATGGAAATTAATTGGCCACCATCCATCTGTCTTCACTGCCTTTCAAAACACTTCTCCTTTGACACTGGGAACAACAAAATAGGCAAACCAGGGTGTTTTTCAGACTCCTTGGTAAATGATCTGCCCAATCTGAAACTGGGGACTGCTGGAGGGCTGGCAGCTTGTCCAACTTGACTGTTCTCACATCTTTCAAGCTGGTTTTGGCCACTTCTCAGCTGCAATCACAGCTCCCCAACCACACACCTTCCAGGGAGAGAGATGCACAGAGCAGCAGGCTGATACAGCTGCATCTGCACTGCTCTCCTGGCAGCCTCAGGGCAGGCATGAGGAACAATGATCTACCTGTTCCTAGCTACTTACCAGCAGCATCCTCCTAAGGGCTAGCTGCAGGAAAACCCCTCTGGGATTCTCAGGGGGAAAAATCCTGATGTGTCTAAGTGCTTATGGAAATAACAACCTCCTTCCCTGGCTGGGCTGGGACTTGGTGGTCTTTGTCACCTGCAGCCAGGTTAACATCAGGCAGGGTACACACATTACCCAGGGTCCTGCACAGAAAGGCCTTGGTACCACCTGCAGCTGGGGTTCGGTGGGATTTGTAGAGAGCCTCAAGTGACAGCATCTGGCAGGATGCCACAGCCCAGAAGGCCAATGGCATCCTTGGCTACACCAAAACAAGTGTGGCCAGCAGATGGAGAGAGGTGATTCTGCCCCTCTGCCCTGCTATGGGGAGAAGGATGCTGGAGGGGATCCAGAGGAGGACCACGAGGGTGATCAGAGGGCTGAAAGAATTGGGGCTGTTCAGCCTGGAGAGGAGAAGGCTCCAGGAGACCTTAGAGCTCCATCACAGTGTCTGAAGGGGAGCTACAGGAAGGCTGGGGAAGGACTGTTTAGGAGGGCTTGGGGTGACAGGATGAGGGACAATGGTGTGAAACTGGAGCAGGGCAGATTCAGGTTGGACATCAGGAGGAAGTTCTGCACCGTGAGAGTGGGGAAATACTGGAGCAGGTTGCCCAGGGGTGTGGTGGAGGCCCTGTCCCTGCAGACACTCAAGATCAGACTGGATGTGTCCCAGGGCAGCCTGCTCTGGTTGGAGTGAGTGCAGGGGGCTTGGACAGGATGACCTTTGGGGGTCCCTTCCAACCTGATGCAATCTGTGCATCCCTGGATCTCTGATCTCCTGGCTGGAAGCGTGAGGCAGTTGCACCACCTGTCTTGGGTCTGAATACTGCCAAATAGGAAGAGCAGAGCCAAGCAGCACCAAAAGCAGGATGCCTTGCATTCCTGGTTCTTAAGCATACATTCTCCAAGGGCTGCTTTAAGGAAATATTTACTTCTGGGTTGTTATGGTGATCATCTTTTCATAGCAGTTTGTAAAAATAGGAAAGGCTAAAAATACCAAACAGAAAAAAAGAAGGAGAGAGAGATCCAAAGGGACCTAAGGCACTAAAAATGGAATGTGGCATGCAGATTTGTCTGCTTCAGAGTAAATCTGCATACCCTGTCCTGCAGCAGCACAGTGGCACAAAGGGAATTAAAGTCATGAAATTAGCATTTTAATGAAATAGAGAGACCATTGACGTCAGGAGCACTCGCTGATTGTTGCTTCCAGGTGGCCTAATGAGATGAAAATGAAGTTTATGTCTTCAGCTAGGCTAAGCCAGGCTTGTTTGGTGACTGTGATTGAATGGAAATGAGGAGATACTGCTGTGTGCAAACACGTCTAGGCTGGTAAGTAGCCTTATCAAATCTGAGCGTAAGAAATGATTGAGTTGCAACATTTTCTGTTAAGGGAAAGGGATTTCACTCTCCTAGTCCCACACCAAATGCAGAGCCCAAGCCTCATCATGCACTGTACAGCACACAGCCTTTGCACTGCCTGCTTCAGGGACTCCCATATCACACTTACTGCCCCCTCAGCTCTCGAGGCACAGGAAACATTCAGGAATACCAAAGTGAAGGAGGAAACTCTAAATCCAGCTGTGGAGAAGCCACAGTTTTGGCACCAGGGGCATGTCAGACACAAGGTCCTCCAAGGGAAATGCCAGACCATCCTATGCTGTGAAACACAACACACTGCAGCAATGTGCCCTTGTGGCAAGAGGGCAATGGTACCCCAGGGGGCATCAAGAAAAGACTGTCCAGCAGACCTAGGGAGGTTCTCCTGCCCCTCTACTCTGCCCTGGTGAGGCCACACCTGGAATACTGTGTCCAGTTTTGGACTTCCCAATTCAAAAGAGACAGGGAACTACTGGAGCAAGGCCGACAGAGACTTGAACATGTCCCCTGTGAAGAGCCTGAGAGCCCTGGGGCTGTTGAGTCTGGAGAAGAGAAGGCTGAGAGGGATCTGATCAATGGCTATCAGTATCTGAGGGGTGGGTGTCAAGAAGAAGGGACCAGTGTCTTTTTGGTGGTGCCCAGTGACAGGACAACAACAGGCATAAGATGGAACCCAGGAAGTTCCATCTCAACATGAGGAAAATCTTTCCTGTGAGGGTGGCAGAGCCCTGGAGCAGGCTGCCCAGAGAGGTTGTGGAGTCTCCTTCTCTGGAGACTTTCCAAACCCACCTGGATGTGTTCCTGTGTGACCTGCCCTGGGTGATGCTGCTCTGGCAGGGGATTTACACATCAAGGGTCTGGAGTGTGTCCAGAGAAAGGCAATGAGGCTGATGAAGGGCCTGGAGCACCTGGGCTGCAAGGAGGGGCTGAGGGAGCTGGGGGTGTTCAGTCTGGGGAAGAGGAGGCTGAGGGAGACCTCTTTGCTCTCTACAGCTCCCTGAAGGGAGGTTGGAGTGAGGAAGGGACAGCCTCTGCTCCTCGGTGGCAAGAGACAGGAGCAGAGGAAATGGTTTCAAGCTGTGCCAGGGGAGGTTCAGGCTGGATGCTAGGAAATATTTCTTCACTGAGAGGATTCTCAAACACTGGAATGGTCTGCCCAGGGCAGTGGTGGAGTCACCATCCCTGGAGGTGTTTAAGCAGCCCGTGGACCTGGCAGTTAGGGACATGGTTTAGTGCTGACCCTGCAGTGCTGAGTCAAGATTGGACTGGATGATCTGTGATTCTGGATGGATTCTGTGATCTCCAGAGGTCCCTCCCAGGCCCTACCATTCTATGACTCCCTGATCACAGATTCCATGCTCCTGCAGGCCACTGAGAGAGCTGCATGTCATCTTCTGTCTTCAGGCCCCAGAGTGAACAGACATGTAGAAACAAACATCCTTCATTATTACTTACTGATGAACCAACACTGAGTTTGCTTTAAAGGCCCTATTTCTACCCCGAGAAGAGGACAACTGCTAGGCTGGGGATATACCCTCAGGATTCCTCTGAAACCCTTTGAATAAGTTAAGTTCTGTTTCACTTTCCAACTCCTGTTCCAATGGGGAAAAAAGACAGTTTAATAGACAAATAAATAACCCCCAAAGCCAGGCTCAGCTCACAACACTCTGCATATTATTTAAAGTCTAATTCTCACTTCATTCCTGGGTTCACACATCTGTGAAATAGTCTTCATCAGGCCTCATTTCTCACTTGACAAGATGTCCTGACATGCAATCTGCTGCTGCTATAATTGATCAGTACTAGGGACTGGAGCAGGCTCGGAGAAGTACAGAGAATAAATTGCCTGACCCTCCAACTCTGCTCTTCTCCTGAGTCTGGACTCCAGAGCTCAAGAACAGCAATGAGGGGATTTGGTTTAGATGTTCCCACTCCCAGCCTGCAGAAGAGAAGGCTCCAGGGAGACCTAATAGCAGCCTTGGAGTACCTGAAGGGGGCTAGAGGAAGGATGGAGAGGGACTGTTTGCAAAGGCCTGCAGTGACAGGACCAGGGGTAATGGCTTCTTCACTAGGAGGGTGGTGGAACACAGGAACAGGGAGGTGGTTGAGGCTCCTTCCCTGGAGATATTGAAGGTGAGGCTCCATGAGGCCCTGGGCAGCCTGATCTAGTTGGGGATGTCCCTGCTGAGTGCAGGGAGGTTGGACTGGATGAGTCTTGGAGGTCCCTTCTGGCCCAGACCACTCCTCATGGGTCTGTCAGCTGTTCCTCTGCCTTCCAGCAGCTGCTTTCCCTGTGTCTGATTCCCCTAGCAGGGCATGGTGCACCTTCCATCAAATCCTTCCCAGCATTCTCTCTCTGCCTCATACCAAGTGAGATCTGAAACAGAAAGAGACTCTGGACATCTCCAGCTCTGAGCTCAGCTCTCTGGCCATGCTGGGGGAATGGGGTACCTTCAAGCACGGTGCCCCTGTCACAGTGCCAGTGGTGACACTCTGTAAGCCTAGGCAGAGTCACAGTCACTCTCTCAGAGTCATACCTGCTCTTCTCCAGTTTGAAGCCATTGCCTCTCGTCCTGCCCCTGCAGGCCTTTGCAAACAGGCTGCTATTAGGTGTCCCCTAAGCCTTCTCCACCTGGCACTTGGACTTGCTGAATGCCATTCTGCTGGACTCTGCCCATCTGCCCAGCCTGGCAAGGTCCCTCTACAGAGCTCTCCTGCCCTCTAGCAGATCAACTCCTGCCCCCAGCTTGGTGTCATCTGCAAACTTACTGATGGTGGACTCGATCTTGCAGTGAGTCCTTTCAGCACATGGAGCCAAGCAGAGGCTAATCCTGCTACAGAGCCATGGGCCTGGTAGCAAATCTGAGCCCTGACTGATGGAAGTGGGAGCCAGGTTTGCCCACTGCTGGCTCACAGAGTCGGGAGAGCTCATCAGGCTGCACTGGATGTTACAGGCACACTATGTTTTCTTCTTTCAACCACCCAAGAGGACTCTGTTTCCCTCACTCTTCAAAGAGGTAGGTGCAGGCTTGTCTTCTCGCGGCACAAGACCCAACGTGCAGCTCACATCTGCTGCATGGGCACGACGCAGAGCCATGGTCACAGAGCACACAGCCTCCTGCTCCAATGCAGAGGGATTCTGGGCCAAGGGCTGGAACATTTTCCCTTCATTACTCTCCTGTTGCCTCGAGTAGCATTTTCCCCTCTGCTAGCTGCTATTCCCTAGAACAGCATCTGGAACAAGTTAGGAAGCCAGAGGAGAGTAACAGACATGAGCTCAGTGTGTTCACAAGAGCTGATCTGGGGAGATACAACACACCTGCAGCTCCAGCCAATGCGTTCGGGAGCTAAAGGCCTCAGAGCTAGCTGAAAGAATCGAGCCCCACGCTGATGAAATCTGCTCAGGACGTGTGCCACTGCTTTCAACAGCCCAGCTACGGGCTCTGGAGGCTGAGGAATGCTTGCTCCAAGCATGGATTTGCGGTCTCGCAGCCTGGGAGGTGACAGAGGCATGAATAAGCTCAGCGAGATCCACATCCCAGGAGGATGTCCACAAATTCCTGGCTAGCAACAGATGGGAAAAACAAAGGCATGGAGCCACAGCTGCTCCTCTTCTGAACGGGGAAGGACCCCAGGAGGACCTCCAAGCTACACAATCCAGCAGAAGTGAGCAGCTACACCCTCTCACTTCCCTCCAGAGGTGTGGGCACTTACTCCATTCCAGCAGCCAAAAGCCCCTTGCCCATCAGCTAGACATGCCACTGCCTCTCAGACCCAAATTTCCTCACTGCTGCCAAAAGCCCTCTGATTACAGGCACACTCCTCACATAGTTTCTCACAGCCATGTCATGAGGCTGAGCAGAGGGCTGGAGCTGCTCTGCTATGAGGACAGACTGAGGGAGTTGGGGTTGTGCAGTCTGGAGAGGAGAAGGCTCCCAGGAGACCTCATTGTGGCCTTCCAGTGTCTGAAGGGGGCTACAAGAAAGCTGGGGAGGGACTTTGGAGGGTGTCAGGGAGGGATAGGACTGGGGGGATGGAGCAAAACTAGAAATGGGGAGATTGAGATTGGCTGTGAGGAAGAAGTTGTTCCCCAGGAGGGTGGTGAGAGCCTGGCACAGGTTGCCCAGGGGGTGGTGGAAGCCTCATGCCTGGAGGTGTTTGCAGCCAGGCTGGCTGTGGCTGTGAGCAACCTGCTGTGGTGTGGGTGTCCCTGCCCATGGCAGGGGTTGGGACTGGATGAGGCTTGAGGTCCCTTCCAGCCCTGAGAGTTCTGTGACTCCATGCTTAAAGCTGTTTCTATGGCAAGTGCAGCTGATACTGACTTGAGCAAGCTGCATTTCAGGCTTTCAGTGCTTGTCAAGTTCAAACCCAGCATTTCTACTGGTGCTGCTTAACACATGCATTTGTAAGCTGACAGCTCCAGCACAGCTAATGTTTGATGTGGCTTAATTGCTTCTGTTCCTGGACATTGTTGAAAAGAGTAAACAGATTTTTGAACACAATTAAAAATTACCCACAGCATATCAAACACTGCACCTGAGACGAAGCCCTGCCTTGCCTTGCCCCCAGGCCTCCCTTCCCTGCCTTCATACTGCTTCTCAGACCAAAGAATTATTTGCAGAGCCAGGGAGGGTGATGAGACACTGGAACAAGCTGCTCAAGGAGGTTGTGGATGCCCCTTCAGCCTTTCCTCAGCAGGGAGATGTTCCACTGCCTTCATCATCTTTGTGGCTCTGTGCTGGACTCTTTCAAGCAGTTCCCTGAGGTCCTTCTTGATCTGAGTGACCCAGAACTGGACACAATATTCCAGATGTGGCCTCACCAGGGCAGAGTAGAGAGGGAGGAGAAGCTCTCTGGACCTACTAAGCACAGCCCTTCTAATCCACCCCAGGATGCCATTGGCCTCTTGGCCACAAGAGCACACTGCTGGCTCATGGTCAACTTTCCATCCACCAGGACCCCCAGGTCCTTTTCCCCTTCACTGCTCTCCAAGGCCAGGCTGGATGAGGCCTTGAGCAATCCCGCCCAGTGGAAGGTGTCCCTGTTGGAATTGGATGATCTTTAAGGCCCCTTCCAACCCCAAACCCTTCTATGATTCTGAGATTCTATGATTCTGAGACAGGAACAGCAACTCCAAGTCCTGCCTAGGGCTGCTCATGGGAAACCATGTGAGGCAAGGACCTTCCCGTGATAGAAGAGGGGAAACATTCTTGTAAAGAACCTGGTTCAAACAAAAGAGATTCACAGTCAGGGGGACATGAAAATCACAGCTAGACACAATGCCTTCTGTTCCAGCTACAAACAGCAAGAGAGTATTTCTGAACTACAGAATCACAGCATGTGAGGGGCTGGAAGGGACCTCCAGAGATCATCCAGGCCAACCCCTGCCAGAGCAGCATCACCTAGAGCAGGTCACACAGGAACACATCCAGGCAGGTTTTGAATATCTCCAGAGAGAGAGACTGCACACCCGCCCTGGGCAGCCTGTGCCAGGGCTCTGTCACCCCCACAGGGAAAACCTTTTTCCTCCTGTTTCCATGGAGCTTCCTATGCCTCAGCTTCCACTCCTGCCCCTTGTGCTGTCAAGAAGAGCCTGGCTCCATCCTTATCATGGTTCAACATCCTCTCAAAGCAAGGCTGTAGCTTGTGCATTTAATTTTCTCGAGGCAGGAGGACAATGTGTACCAAAAAATCCCCATGCAGGCTTAAACCTGTCTAATTGGCTTTATGATACACAGCTAGAATTTCCATCCTACATTGCACAAAGGATTCTTGACTATAAATGACGTGACTCACTCAAGTCCATGGAATCTGCCAGGAACTGCTTACTGTAGTCAACTGCATGGCCGGCACATTGCTGGCAGCACTGCACAGGAATGACCTCAAACCCTCCCCTCCTGCCCACCCCGATCTCCAGCGTGTGAAAGCTCCAGAGATGTTTCATTCTGTACCTTGGGAACACTTCCACCATGTGCTAAATGAGCAAAATCCTCTATGAACACACTCTCCTCTCTCAGGAAGGGATCATGTCTTTGTGTGTTGGTCACAGCATGGCAGGAGTTGGAAGGGACCTCTGGAGATCATCCAGTCCAAATCCCCTGCCAGAGCAGAGTCACCCAGGGCAGGCCACACAGGAACACACCCAAGTGGGTTTTGAATGTCTCCAGAGAAGGAGACTCCACAACCTCTCCACAAGCTCCATCACTCCCAAAACAAAGACGTTTTTCCCCATGTTGAAGTAGAACTTCCTGTGTTCCAGTTTCTACCATGCTTAGCAGATACACATGCAATCTTCTGGCCCTGGCTGGGTCATTATAATGCAATTCATGACAACAACCTTCAGTTTTATGGATGAATCTCAAAACAGTCCACTGAGTTTGAGGGCAGCTCTTCCTAGGCCAGAGAGGACATCACTCATCATAGAATTGTCAGGGTTGGAAAGGACCTCAAGGCTCATCCAGCTCCAACCCCCTGCCACGGGCAGGGACACCTCACACTACAGCAGGTTGCTCACAGCCACATCCAGCCTGGCTGCAAACACCTCCAGGCAGGAGGCTTCCACCACCTCCCTGGGCAACCTGTGCCAGGCTCTCACCACCCTCCTGGGGAACAACTTCTTCCTCACATCCAATCTGAATCTCCCCATTTCTAGTTTTGCTCCACCCCCCCAGTCCTATCACTCCCTGACACCCTCAGAAGTCCCTCCCCAGCTGCTGGTGCTGATGTTTATCTTTTAACATAGGCAGGCAGGTTGCTGAACAGCTTGGTTCAGGTTTTGAAACCTGCCCCAGGTGATGCTGCTCTGGCAGGGGGGTTGGTCTTGATGATCTCTGGAGGTCCCTTCCAAGCTCTAATGTTCTGTGATACTGTGAAATCATTTTCTGTGGTGCTTCATTGCCTGCTCCTGCAAATGAGCCCCTAAGTGTCGTGCATCCACTTTTCCTGTTGCTTAACTGAAGTAATCAACAGTTTGAGGATGCTTCATTCAAGCAGAGCTGGAGTTTGTACTTTTCCATTGCTGAAGGGGAAAGAGGATCACACATCTGAATGATAACTTTCACTTCGTGGCTCCTGCACAGAATTGTAATGAAAAGGTTACCCTCATACACTGCTCCCTGCCCATGGCAGGGGGTTTGGAACTGGATGATCCTTGAGGTCCCTTTCAACCCTGACAGTTCTGTGACTCTGTGATCAGGAAAGGAGGAAATCAAACATGGTTTCACCAAAGTTACTGCTATGTGCCACTCCAAAACAGAAAAGCAAGGAGTTACTTGGAAAGAGAAGAAACCAAAGCAACCCAGACTGCAGCCACTTTGAAGTGAAGATGATCTGAGTTGTGCTTGGTTAGGTTAAAGCCTGCATTCCTTAACCACATCATAGCACTGCAGGGGTGAAAGATCCCAGGAAAGAGGTGGCTGATTTTAGTTCAGAGAGAGAAACAATGACAAAAATAACCTCCCCTGGCACGCTGGACTTTTGATTTTGGGTTTTTCTGTATGCCAAAGCCCTAATAAATTAGCCCCAAAGAGAATGCAACTTGAACTTTTAAATTTGCTTTTCAAAACACCACAGCAGTTGGGAGGGACCTCAAAAGCTCACCCAGTCCAACCCCCTGCCAGAGCAGCATCACCCAGGGCAGGTCACACAGGAACACATCCAGGTGGGTTTGGAATGTCTCCAGAGAGGGAGTCTCCACAGCCTCTCTGGGCAGCCTGCTCCAGGCTCTGACACCCTCATAGTGGAAAAGTTTTTCCTCATGTTCACATGGAGCCTCCTCTGCTCCAGCTTGCACCCATTGCCCCTTGGCCTATGGGACACCACTGAGCAGAGCCTGGCTCCATCCTCCTGGCACTGCCCTGCACATCTTTATCAACATGAATGAGGTCTCCCCTCAGGCTCCTCTGCTCCAAGCTACAGAGCCTCAGCTCCCTCAGCCTGTCCTCTGCAGGGAGATGTTCCACTGCCTTCAGCATCTTTGTGGCTCTGGGCTGGAGCCTTTCAATCAGTTCCCCGAGGTCCTTGAACTGAGGGGTCCAGAACCAGATCACATATTCCAGATGCAGCCTCACAGGGCAGAATAAAGGGGGAGGAGAACCTCTCTCATCCTCCCTCATCATTCCATTTCTCCTGATGCACAGCCAGCAGGTCAGGGAGGTGATTCTCCCCCTCTGCTCCACTCTGCTGAAACCACAGCTGGAGCTCTGTGTCCAGTTCTGGAGACCCCAATACAGGAAGGATCTGGAGGGGCTAGAAGGTGTCCAGGGAAGGGCCACGAGGAGGAGCAGAGGGCTGGAGCTGCTCTGCTATGGAGACAAACTGAGAGAGTTGGGGTTGTGCAGTCTGGAGAGGAGAAGGCTCCCAGGAGACCTCATTGTGGCCTTCCAGTATCTGAAGGGGGCTCCAAGAAAGCTGGGGAGGGACTTTGAGGGTGTCAGGGAGGGATAGGACTGGGGGGATGGAGCAAAACTAGAAATGGGGAGATTGAGATTGGATGTGAGGAAGAAGTTGATCCCCAGGAGGGTGGTGAGAGCCTGGCACAGGCTGCCCAGGGAGGTGGTGGCAACCTCATGGAGGTGTTTGCAGGCAGGCTGGATGTGGCTGTGAGCAACCTGCTGCAGTGTGAGGTGTCCCAGGGGGGTTGGGACTGGCTGATCCCTGGGGTCCCTTCCAACCCTGACAATGCTGTGATTCTCTGGTTTTCTGCAATCCCCAAACCATCTCCTGTGCAAGCAGAGGAAGCCACAAAAAGGCCAAATGTCACTGCTGAGGCAATGAGTGAGTAAAGAGTGGCATCACACAGCAGAGCATTACACAAGGTGCTCTTCCCACCTCAAATCTGGTATTTGAGTTCCTCAGACACACAATGATGGAATGAGGAACACAGAGCCTCTGTCACTTTTTGTTTGCTTGTGTGGTCACTGTCACAGGACACAGCTCAGGGGAGTGCACCCCTCAGAGAAGGACTTAGGGGTGCTGCTGGGTGAGAAGCTGTGCATGAGCCAGCAATGGGCACTGGCAGCTCACTAGGCCAATGGCAGCCTGGGCTGCATCCAAAGAAGCGTGGCCAGCAGGCTGAGAGAGGGGAGTCTGTCACTCTGCTCTGCTGTGGTAAGACCTCACCTGCAGTATTGCATCCAGCTGTGGGACCCCCAATACAAGAGAGACACGGACCTGATGGAGTGGGGCCAGAAGGGGGCTGCCAAAATGATCAGAGGGCTGGAGCACCTCTGCTGTGGGGACAGGCTGAAAGAATTGGGGCTGTTCAGCCTGCAGGCTGCAGGGAGACCTCTGAGCTACATTTCAGTATCTGAAGAGAACCTACAGGCAGGCTGGGGAGGGACTGTTGAGAAGGGTCTGTGGTGACTGGACAAGGGACAATGGTTGGAAACTGGAACAGGGGGATTTAGGTTGGACATCAGGAGGAAGTTCTGCACCATGAGAGTGGTGGAACACTGGAACAGGTTGCCCAGGGATGTGCTTGAGGCCCTGTCCCTGGAGGCATTCAAGATCACATTGGATGTGTCCCTGTGCAGCCTGCTCTGGTTGGAGGTGTCCCTGCTGAGTGCAGGGGTTGGACAGGATGACTTTTGAGTGTCCCTTGAGACCCTGTGCACTCTGTGACTCAGTGTGAATCCATTTGGAAGCTACATCTGATATCCCACAGTGGAGACAGACTAGATGACCTTCAAAGATGCCTCCCAAGCCAAAGCACTGCTTCTATGGCCTGCATGCACCAAGCACCAGGGCTTGCTGTAAGCCCTCCCATGTGCAGCGCTACAACGCCTGAAACCAGCGCTAAAGGTTATTTTGAGCGACCTGGCTTAGCTCATGATGAAAAGTATTACCTCTAACATTTACCAAAAAAGAGACTCCTCAACCCTTGATTTTTAAACATCTGCCAGGAAAACCTTCACTTCTCACAGTTCTTAAGTGAAAACAAACAACCAAAAAAGCTAAAAAGAGGAACAGACTTCAGGTGCACCTCTCAGGCCCTCAGCCTTTGCTTAAAGAAAGAATTGTTTAGATAACATTTCCAAGCTGTCCTGTGCTGACACCCAGAGCCTACATTTAATGAACAGAACTTAGCCTGAGTGTGTGGATGACACCAAGCTGCGTGGCCCAGAGGACACACTGGAGGGAAGGGATGGCATCCAGAGGGACTTGGACAGGCTGGAGAAGTGTGTTGAAGCCAACCTCATGAAGACCAACAAGGCCAAGAGAAAGGTCCTGCCCCTGGGATGGGCAATCCCAAGCACTCTGGAGCATGCTAAGAAGGAAAAAGCCCAAGGCCACTTTTACATCTCCTAAAGCACAACAGAGGGTGTGCAGGAGGTGGAAAGCTGCTGCCAAGTGGACAGAGGATGAAAAGGAATTTCATCCACATGGGATGCATCCACAGAGGGGTCAGGGAGAAGGGAAAGGAGAAAAGGTCACTTTCAAGCTTGTAATAGGCAATAACATTTTCTGGAGGATATAATTCCACAAGTATTTGGCAAAGCCTCAGGCCATCCATCAGCACAAGCAGCACGAGGGGCAGTTGGCTATCCAGTGAAATATTGAGCCTTTTATGAGTCATAAACTCAATAAAATGTGGATGTGCTAAACTTGCTGCACTCCCCAGGCACACCCTTTTTTGGTAACCTCTGCCCATGCCCTCCTGCAACGCAGCAATAACGGGAACCCTCCAAAACAACCTAAACTCAAAGGAATTAAGCCTGAATAAAACCAGACAATACATGAATACTGAAGTCCCATTTAAGGGAGCAAAAGAATAGGGCAGGAGCTCCAGACAAGATGGGGGTGGGAGTGGGGAGAAGACCCAAAAACTCAGATATGTCTTTTTGGCTCCAGAATTTTAATGATGCTGGGAGAACCAACATTTCATAGACTTGTCAGGGCTGGAAGGGACCTCAAGCATCAGCCAGTCCCAACCCCCTGCCACGGGCAGGGACACCTCACACCACAGCAGGTTGCTCACAGCCACAGCCAGCCTGGCTGCAAACACCTCCAGGCATGAGACTTCCTCTCACCTTTCTCTCCTCCAGACTAATCAGCCCAAGGTCTCTCAGTCTCCCTTCACAGGAGAGATGTTCAAGTTCCCCAATCATCTACATCTCTCTCTGCTGGACTCTCTCCAGTAGATCCCTGTCTCTCTTGACCTGGGGAGCCCCAGACTGGATGGAGTGGATAGGTGGGCTCCCACAGCTTCTCGGGAGTTGGCTTCAGAGTTCAGTTCGGTTTTCCCAGCTCTTTTTCAAGTGCTCCTGTGTTAAACTGCCAAGAGGCAATCCCTTGCACAAACACTGCTAGACCTGGGACTGTTGCTGAGGTCACCAACAATCTCACTGGAGTACAAAAAGTTACCCTGCTTCCCCCTAAGGGCCTTTGTTTGCTTCTCTGGGCTGAGAAGGGTATTGGACCGTTTCAGAGCGACCCTCTCCTGCGAGAAGGCCATAAACCCTGCCAAGATTTTATCATATCAGCCCTCTCTGGTGTTTTTATGATCACTACAACACACAAACCACTGCTGCCTCAATTCATTTCAAGCGAAGTAGTTCTCAACCCAGGCTAACAGCCACACTGGGTGGAACACTGAGTGCCTTTTGTTCGGACTCCTGTTGTTCAGAAAGCAAACCAGGAGTGAAATGATACAAACAGCTGTAATGTTTGTACATGAAAGAGAATACCCAAAACAACACCACACGATGAAGCTCTAAAGATCACAGAGTCACAGAATGTTAGGGGCTGGAAGGGACCTTGAAGGATCTTCCAGTCCAAGCCCGCTGGACTGGTTGATCTCTGAGGTCTTCTCCAGCCTGGTGTATTCTCTGTTCTGTATTCTGACTGATTTTTCGGTCAAGCACAGTGCTTGTGTTAAGCTTTCAAAAAACAACCCCAAACCAAAGCAATAAACCCCCACAAATACTCCCCAAGCCTCAGAGATACTTTACAAAAGCAAACTGTTTAACTGTGCTTTGCTAAACATTTACAGTGATTGTATCAACAATTCAGACCCAGCAATGTCTGACACTGAAAGCTCCAGCTGGCTCCCAATGAATTGGTGCATGTCCTTACTCCTCCATCAAGGCACACAAACCATTAGACTCTCAGCCCCTACGGAAGAGGAGACAACAAATACCAACATTTCAGGAGGTCACAGGAGCACAGGATGTGGAAGGGACCCAAAGAGATCATTGAGTCCAATCTCCTGCCAGAGCAGGACCATACAATCCAGCTCAGGTCACACAGGAACACATCCAGATGTAGTGGAGGCTGTCCCTGCTGACTGCAGAGGGGCTTGGGCTAGGTGACCTTTGGAGGTCCCTTTCCCCCCAGACCATTCTGTGATGCTGTGACTGCCAGGAGGGGGGGTTGTGGAAACCTGGACAAGTGCCCAGCTCCCAGCAAAGTCAAAGTTCCATAACCCAGAGGCATCAAGGTGAGCAGATGCCTATTTCTGCCTGTAGGAATCAACAGTTTTCTTTTGCCAACTGCTCTGATTGCCCTCCTGCTTTAGGTTAAGCTGCACCACTTGGGCTGGCACTGTCCATTGCCAGCAAACCAGCTACATCCAGGCCCCTGGCTTTGGCATCCCAGGCTTGCTGCTTGCCCCTATAACCACTGCAACAACACAAGGATTTGCAGGCCAGATGGTGAATCACGGAAGAAAAACTCTCCCATTGAAACCCAATCCTTTTCCTGTGTTTTCCCCTGGTGGCAGTTCCTGGTTTATAGGCACATAAAACCAGGCAGTTGGTTACAAAGCTTTAGGGTGGACTATTAATCCTCCCATCCCCTCCAGCTGAGCTGTGCAACCAGGTGAAAAGAAAAGCAACTGAGGGACTGGTTTCTTTTTCTGCTCAAGTTCAGCCAGGAAACAAAGCCCTGAACTTCCAAGTGCAAAGGCAAACATTCTAGGGGGTGCAAAGGCTCGACTGGATGCACAGCAGCAAAGCTGGAGGTATTGCAACAGAGCTAAGCTAATTCACCCCAGCAAAGCATCCAGCCTGGCAAGAACAGGCGGGCAGAAAAGCAGCAGATCCTGCCTGAGGTTGGTGAGAGCTACATTCATCTTGGAAGGGAGCAAAATAACTTTACCCATAAAGGGTAAGACTTGATTAGGAGCAAAATTCTCTGCATTCTTCTCACAAAAAGATGTTTGGTATTGCAGGACCATATCCTAACAAACTACCCTTAGATGGCTGGCTTGAGCCTGCACAGGGCAATGCCAACACACCACACGTTCTCCTGAGCAAGCAAAAATCAAAGTAGGACAAGTTGTCCAACCCAGACTGGCTTATTTGGTCTACAAATAAAGCTCCTGAGCACCGATTCTATGCTAGCACGAAACAAGTCCGACGGCGACAGCCAATTTCCTGTAGTACAGAGCAGGCTGAGGACCTGCACAACACAATTTCCCAATGTGACCCTGTGGTCATTGCTATGCACAATGTCAAGTTTAAAACCACTTGGACTGAATTGGTTGGACAGATGGGCAGAGTCCAACGGGATGGCATTCAACAAGTCCAAGTGCTGGGTGCTGCACTTTGGCCACAGCAACCCCAGGCAGTGCTGCAGGCTGGGGACAGAGTGGCTGAGAGCAGCCAGGCAGAGAGGAACTTGGGGGTAGTGGTTGACAGTAGTCTGAACACAAGCTCAGGTGTGCCCAGGTGGCCAAGAAGGCCAAGGACATCCTGGCCTGCATCAGGAACAGTGTGGCCAGCAGGAGCAGGGAGGTCATTCTGCCCTGTGCTCAGCACTGGTTAGGCCACACCTTGAGTCCTGTGTCCAGTTCTGGACTCCTCAGTTTAAGAAGGACATTGAGACTCCTGAATGTGTCCAGAGAAGGGCAACAAGGCTGGGGAGGGGTCTGGAGCACAGCCCTGTGAGGAGAGGCTGAGGGAGCTGGGGTTGCTCAGCCTGGAGAAGAGGAGGCTCAGGGGAGACCTTCTTGCTCTCTCCAACTCCCTGAAGGGAGGTTGTAGCCAGGTGGGGGTTGGTCTCTTCTCCCAGGCACCCAGCAGCAGAACAAGAGGACACAGTCTCGAGCTGTGCCAGGGGAGGTTTAGGCTGGAGGGGAGGAAGAAATTCTTCCCAGAAAGAGTAATTGGCCCTTGGGATGTGCTGCCCAGGGAGGTGGTGGAGTCCCTGTCCCTGAAGGGGTTCAACAAAGGCTTGGATGTGGCACTTGGTGCCATGGTTTAGCTGTCAGGAGGTGCTGGGTAACAGGTTGGACTTGATGATCTCTGAGGTCTTTTCCAGCCTGGTTGATTCTGTGACTCTGGGAATGTTCAAGGCCTGGGTTTGAAGTTTTGTGTGTGTGTGTGTTTGAAGGGAGCAAGGGGCACCACCATGGCAGCTAAAGCAATTCAGCTCTATCCAAGACTGAGGCTATGGAAAAAAAAATGAGTTTGGTACTTAAAAAGTGGAAGGAAAAAATAAAATTAAAAAAAAAAAAAGTCAGATGGTTTCTTCTTTGGAAAGGACTCAGATGCCTAAGCCTTGGAACTGGCAGTTTGGCAGCAGTGGCACTGTGTCAGTAAGATGTCCTTTGCCAACTTCCAAGAAAACATCCCAAATTTGGCCAACAACTATGAGCCTTTGAAGAATCTGAATTCTGCACAACTCCCCAGCAAACATTTCACAGAGTTCAGAGCTGAAATTTAAGAAGAATCTGTCCTGATTGAGTTCTCCCCACTGCTAGTCATGCTCCATCCTCTGGGAGGGAGAGACCCCTCACTGCTCCTGCCTGCGACCACCCATGCGGCCCAGGCAAGGAAGCTGCTTCAAAGCACAGAATGCGTCTGGAAACCCCACAGATCACAGAATCACAGCATGGCAGGGGCTGGAAGGGACCCCACAGATCACAGAATCACAGCATGGCAGGGGCTGGAAGGGACCCCACAGATCACAGAATCACAGCATGGCAGGGGCTGGAAGGGACCCCACAGATCACAGAATCACAGCATGGCAGGGGCTGGAAGGGACCCCACAGATCACAGAATCACAGCATGGCAGGGGCTGGAAGGGACCCCACAGATCACAGAATCACAGAACTGTCAGGGCTGGAAGGGACCTCAAGGATCATCCAGTTCCAACCCCCTGCCCTGGGCAGGGACACTACAACAGGTTGCTCACAGCCACATCCAGCCTGGCCTTAAACACCTCCAGAGATGAACCTGTTGCCCGGGGAGGTGGTGGAAGCCCCATCCCTGGAGGTATTCAAGGTGAGGCTGGACAGGGCTCTGGGCAACCTGATCTAGCTGAGGATGCCCCTGCTGACTGCAGAGGGTCTTGGACTAGACGACCTTCAGAGGTCCCTTCCAAACCAGACCATTCTATAACACCTATTTAGCATCTCTAGCAGGGTACTGGTCAACCAAAGCAGAAACCCAGCCCAGGGATGGATGCTGGCAATTATCTGTTGTGTGATCAGCCACTGATTCAGTGTTTAATAACTTCCAGCATTACACAAAACACATCAGTAGTAAAGAACATTGGGTTGCAAAGTTCAGTACTCAGATGTAGTAAAAAGAAGCCAGATCTAAGGTGGCCTCTGCCCATACAACAGATCCTATCTGTCCTTCCAGAATGAAATACTACTTTGCCCCAGGGCCTGAACTTGCAGTGAATTGGGGTTGTGTAACAACAGAGTGCAAGGAGGCTCTGCTTCAATTGCTTCAGGAGGAAGAAAGAGAAACAGGACAAGTTCAACTTGAGGCAGTTGAGTTGCAAACCAAGCCTCATGCTAAATAAAGCCCCAGAGAACTGTATGCTATTTCTGCCTCTTTCATAAACAGATTGCTAATTTCTCATCCTCTGGTGTGCTGGACTGCAGGTTCCCAGGGTCAGTTCTACAGTGCTGCTGAGCATCCCCAGCTGCACGCTGCACGGAGAGTGCTGTGGCTGAAAGACCCCAACCGTAAGTCCATAGGTGTCCAAAACCTGGCAGCAGAGCTGAGCCGAGGCTGCTGTGCTTCCACTTCCCTCACACAGGAGACAAATGCAGACAGAGGGAAAACAAATTCCTGGGAGATCAGGAAGCACTTCAGCAGTAAGCAGCAGAGATGCTTATATGGAAAATTCTGTTTTCAGACAAGAGCTTGAGCAGTGCAGCAAATAAGCCCTGGGGCCACACAGGGAAGACGAGGAGAAAACAAAATATTTAGAGGTTGCTCCTTCAGTGAGTGCTCAGTGAGGCAGAAGACGCCTGCCTGGGGGAGAGCGGCATGCAATCGCTTAGCTAAGGACCAGAGCAGCTCACACAGACATGCAAGAAAGCCAAACTGGGATGCCACAAGCAGCTCTGTGATGCTTGCTGACTTCTGAGAGCATTTCCCAGAGAACGGCTTAGGCTGGAAGGCTCCTTACAGATCAGCTACTCCAACCCCCTGCCACGGGCAGGGACACCTCCCAGCTAGACTTGGTTGCCCAAGGCTTCATCCAATCTGGATTTAAAAACACCTCCAGGGAGGGGGCATCCACAACCTCTCTGGGCAACCTATTCCAGAGTCTCAGCACCCTCACACTGGAGAACTTCTCCCTAAGATCCAGTCTAACCCTGCTCTCCCTCAGCTTCAAACCATTCCCCCCTGTCCTGTCTCTATACACCCACATGCAAAGTCCCTCTCCAGCTTTCCTCTAGGCTCTTCCAAGCATAATGTCTTTCTCTCTCTCTCTTTTAAATCTTGCTTTCATTGTTAGTTTTACCCAAATAAATTACCACATCCCTCCAACAAATGGAATAAAGCAGTGCTGTGAGAGTGGGTGATGCTGGAAGCTGAATGGTGAGAACAGAAATGCAGCCTTGCCCTTCACATACGGATGAGGGCTTCAAGCAGTCAGCTTTTACATTCAAAACCCAAAGCTGATCTCTAAAGACAGACTCACATTTAGTAATTGTAGAATGCTTTGGGTTGAAATGGACCTTAAAGATGATCTAGTTCCAACCTCCCTGCCATGGGCAGGGACACCTCCCACTTGGACCAGGTTGCTCAAGGCCCCATCCAACCTGGCCTTGTTGTCTACAACTACCTGAAAGGACCTTGTGGAGAGGCTGCTGCTGGTCTCTTCTCACAGGTGATTAGTGACAGGACAAGAGGCAATGGCCTCAAGCTGTGACTGGGAAGGGTTAGACTGGACAGCAGGAAGAATTTTTCCCCAGCAAGAGTGGTCAGGGACTGGAATGTGCTGCCCAGGGAGGTGGTGGAGTCCCCAAGCCTGGATGTGTTTGAAGGTGGTTTGGATGTGGAGCTTGGGGCTATGGTTTAGAGGTGAACTTTGCAGAGTAGGGCTCTGGGTTGGACCTGGTGGTCCTGAGGGTCTTTTCCCACCTGAGTGTTCCAGTGATCCTGTGATCATGTCAATAGCCAAGTCCCAGAGCTTTCCAGTTATAGAAGCAGTGTTCATTAGCAACCATAAAGCTATTTCCCTCTGACTGATTGGATTCTGCTTTTCCAACATTTGTAAAGAATACTATTCAGAGAAGCTGTGGAGACTTGAAGCCTGTAAGTGTTGGAAGAGCCCCTGGGCAGCCTGGTTTGCAAATAGCTGAAGGGTGGGTGCTGAGAAGAAGGGGTCAGGCTCTGTGCTGTGGTGCCCTGTGATAGGGCAAGGGGCAATGGACACAAGCTGCAACACAAGAAGTTCCACCTCAGCGTGAGGAAAAACTTCTTTACCAGGAGGGTGCTGGAGCCCTGCAGCAGGCTGCCCAGAGGGGTTGTGGAGTCTCCTCCAGAGACCTTCAGAACCCACCTGGACGTGTTCCTGTGTGTCCTGCCCTAGGTGATGCTGCTCTGGCAGGGGGTTGGACTGGATGGCCTCTGGAGGTCCCTTTTAACCCCTCCCATTCTGTGATTCTATGACTCCTGTCTCAGTGGAAGCTGGGGGGCTCATCTAATCAAATTCAGCAGCAGATTGGAAAGAAGAAGGAGGACTGAATTTGCAGTTCCAAGCTGAGCCCTCTCTCGTGACAAACTATTTGACAGACACTCATCTAGATGCTTTGGGATTTGTATCTGGGAATTGAATAGCCATATGCTAACCACTGAGACGTGCCAGAGGCAGCTGCTCTTCAACACTTTGGGAAGTGTAGTTACCAGTGCATATTAATACACATCTTTAAACTGTTTGAACGCTCTCCTCCCCCTCCCCTCAAAGACTAACAGCTCCAAGGGAGCTCCACACATAATCTCCATCCGAACCTTTTATATACCCATGGACAATTCTGAAATGAAGTCACAGGAGCAGCACAAATAAACATCAACAAAGAGGCAGGACAAGCACTGCCATCTATCCAGCAATCTGCAGCAGGAGGCTCAAAGTAAATGCATCTCTTTGATGCACCAGAACAAGGGACACAGTCTCAAGCTGCACCAGGGGAAGTTTAGGCTGGAGGTGAGGAGAAAGTTCTTCCCAGAGAGAGTTGTTGGCCATTGGAATGTGCTGCCCAGGGAGGTGGTGGAGTCACCGTCCCTGGAGGTGTTCAAGAGGGGACTGGATGTGGCACTTGGAGCCATGGTTTAGTACTCATGAGGTCCTGGGTGACAGGTTGGTCTTGATGATCTTTGAGGTCTTTTCCAACCTCAGTGATTCTATGATTCTGTCTTCTTATCCCTCTGACTCAACACTGGTCCCCTCGTGTTGTGAGAAGTGCTACCACAGACCCGATAACCACCAAGGAACTAAATCAGCTTTTACAAACCTTAACTGGCCTGACTGTTTCTAGCCAAGGTGACACCAAGGAAGATCACCTTTTGCCCAGGGGATAAAGCCACCTCACAATACCCACCCCAGGCAAAGGCCATTTCAGAAGCAAAGCTCTGTTTTCAAGTGTGACTTTGCTGCTTTGTTCTATTCAAATGCAAACCACTGCTGTCCCTTATTCTGCTGCCACTTCAGTGTTGCTTCATTTACACAAAAATTAACTAGACTTTGCTTTTGCATGCATCAAGGACTCACCCTGAGCTACCTATGCATATTTAATATATTTCCATGTCATCATGCATCCCCGGGTAATTAGTCCCCGGGACTCTTACTGTGTTTCAAAGGGTGAAAGGTAAGAAGGTCTTATTTAACATTAAGTTTCCATTCAACAGGTGAGCAGCAATTTCCCCACTCATCCTCACCTCTTCTGTCTTTTTGATGCTTTTGGGGGATGTTTCACACTTCAAGGGGCTGCAGGTTTCCCTCACTGAAGAGACACCTTGCAGGCACCCAGGATAGCCAGGTTAAATGAGCATTCAAACAGACAGCTGAATGCTGACTTTCTCACCTCCTTTGCACCACCTTCTCTCAAAGTCACACCATCTACCCCAGCAGACCAGCACCGGAGACAGTCACACAGACCTTGCACTTGAAATTCCTGCAGAGGAACTGCAAAGTACCACCCAGAGTCACAAGATGGTAGGGGTTGAAAGGGACCTCCGAAGACCATCGACTCCAAGCCCCCTGCCAGGGCAGCTTCACCCAGTGAAGGTCACACAGGAACACATCCAGGTGGGTTTGGAATGTCTCCAGAGATGGAGACTCCACCACCTCTCTGGGCAGCCTGCTCCAGGGCTCTGTTACCCTTAAATTAAAGAAGTTCCTCCTCATCAAGTTTGTGCCTGTCACCCCTTGTCTTGTCACTGGGCACCACTGAGGAAGGACTTGCCCCATGCCCCTGACACCCACCCGGTAAGTACTGATAAGCATTCGTGAGATTCCCCCTGTCTGCCCTTTCCCAGACTAAAGAGCCCTAAACCCCTCAGTCTTTCCTCCTGAAAGAGGTATTCCACTCCCCTCAGCAGCTTTGGAGCCCTTTGCTGCACCCTCTCCAGCAAGTGTCTGTCCTTCTTGAACTGGGGAGTCCAATACTGGACATCTCACCAGGGTGGAATAGAGGTGCTGGGGAGAACCTTCCTCGACCTGCTGGCTGCACTCTTCTTGATGCACCCCCAGGTGCCATTGGCACTCTTGCCACAAGGGCACATTGCTGGCTCATGGTGGTCCTGTTGTGGACCAGGACTCCCAAGTCCCCGTCCCCAGAGCTGCTCTCCAACAGATCAGCCCTCAAACCTGTGCTGATGCCCAGGGCTGTTCTTCCCCAGATGCAGGACTTCACAGCTGTCTTGATGGAATTCCATTAGATTTCACCCCCCAGCTCTCCAGCCTGGCCAGGTCCCACTGTGTCTCACACAACTGTTCACAGCTTCAGAACGGCTTGTGAGATGCTTCTGCTCTCACAGGACACTGAGGCTGAGCCATGGCTGGGGCACAGGTTGGATGCAATAAACTTGGCTATTTTTGTCCTGGTAAGATGCTGGAAGCAGTTTCCAGGTCTGGGATTAGGTTCCCCTTGCATCTGCTGCTCTTGGGCTAGACATGCTGGACCAGATTCCACCTCTGCTTAACAAGATGACTACCTGCTGTTTGCTTGCTACTAGAGCCTTAATTGTTCTTCCCTTCTAGACTTGTGGTTACAGTCACTTATTTTTAAGCCCAGACGAAAAAAAATCATAGAAAAGCTACAGCTGGACAGCTCATCCCAGGCCTCTGCACTGTGCCCAGCACACTGCCCAAGGTTCTGCTAGAGATCTTCCTGTCCCTCACTGCCTTCTACTCCCACGTCCTCTGGGAGCTTTACTCCACAGGGATCTGCCTTCAAACCCAATAGATATGATCATTCAAGCAGAAAACCCACTTGAACCACTCCTTTGAGAGCCACCAGCTGGCCTGCTGTCATCCAGAATGCAAGTCTGGCAGGGAGGACCTCATTCCTCACAAGTGTTTATAGAATGGAGAGCAGCAACCCAAGGCTGCCTCTGCTGTATGACTTCTCTCAGCCTCTGTCAGTAAACAGTGGGAAACTACTGAGCCCAACCTCCTGGTGCTGCTGCTGCATGAGCTTCACTCAGAATGCCATAGCTTGGAGCAGATGATCTCTAAGGACCCTTCCAACTGAAGCCATTCTACACTGAACAAAACCAAGGACCCAAAGCTCTCTCAGCAAGGTTGAGTTGGATGTGCTCCCATGCCCAGTCTGGTAAAGCATTGTATTTTTCATGCTGGGGAGAGATCTAGCCACAGTATGGCTTCTTTCAAGAGAAGAATACACAGAGATCATAGCATGGCTTAGGCTGGAAGAGACCTTACAGATCATCTACTCCAACACCCCTGTCAGGGGCAGGGACACCTCTCAACTAGACTTGGCTGCCCAAGGCCTCATCCATTCTGGCCTTAATACACCTGCAGGTAGGGGGCATCCACAACCTCCCTGGGAAATCTACTCCAGCCCCACCAGCCTCCTAGTGAAGAACTTCTTCCTAAGATCCAGCCTAACCCTACCCCCGCCAGCTTCAAACCATTCCCCCTTGGCCTGTCTCTAGACACCCTCAGGAAAAGTTCCTCTGCAGCCTTCCTGTAGGATCCCTTCATGTACTGGAAGGTCCTCCTGGAGTCTTCTCCAGGCTGCACACCCCAGCTCCCTCAGCCTGTGCTCATAGCAGAGGTGCTCCAGCCCTTGCATCATCTTTGTGGCCCTCCTCTGGACTCACTCTGTGCCCTTCTTAGGCTGGGGACACCAGAACTGGGTGCAGTGTTGGAGGTGGGGGTCTCACAAGAGTAAAGGGGAAGTAAAGGGAAATCACTCACAATTCTTTGCACACCACAGTCAGTGCTGGAGCAAAATCATGGTGGCAGGTGCAAGAGAGGAGAAACAAATGGCCCAAGACAAAACCAGGAAGGGTTGAGCTTTCTTCATTCTCTTGAACTTCACAGTTGGCCATTTCCTCCCTTTGCTCTCAGGTGAACACAGAGACAAGGAGGTAGTGGTAAGAGAGGTTAAAGGATTAACTGGCTTCTGCAGTACCAGTGAGGTCACTTTGGACACCCTTTCAGACCTGCCTGGGGCATGGGCATCAGGAAATGGCAGAGAGGACAGAACCACAACAATTTAGTGAAGCAGGCTTGCATGAAAGAGTGTTTGGAGTGTTTACTGCAGGCAGGTGTAGGAAGAGATGCTGCAGCAGAATCCCTGCAGTGGAGAAGACTCCAGCTTTGGATGACCTTGAGCAAATACCTGATAGTATGTACAGGAATTCACCTGGAACACATCAGGGGCTGAGAAAGATGGAGCTGGGCATCAGGCTAAGAATCCAAGCACAGAATTCAGGACTGGGGCACAATGGCAAAGGCAGCAAATTCCAGAGCTGCTGCAGGATGCCAGACAGTCTGCAGAACTGCATGCTTTGAATGCTGGACTAGTCTGATGGTTCTGACAAGCAGGAGAGCCCTGTGGTGACAGCAGCTACAAAAGGCATACTGCTTCCTCCTCCATCCTTTCAGCATCATCAGCTTGTTGGGGCTGTTCAGCCTGGAGACAAAGAAGGCTCTAGAGACCTTATGATGGCCTTCCAGTATCTGAAAAGGAGCCTGTAAGAAAGCTAGGAAGGGAGCTTGTACAAGGGCTTGTAGTGACAGGATGAGAGGGAATGGATTGAAGCTTGAGAGGGCAGATTGAGACTGGAGGTGAGGAAGAAATTCTTCCCAGTGAGGGTGGTGAGACACTGGAGCAGGCTGCCCAGGGAGGCTGTGGATGCTCCCTCCCTGGAGGTGTCAAGGCCAGACTGGATGAGGCCTTGAGCAACCTGGGCTGGTGGGAGGTGTCCCTGCCCACGGCAGAGGGGTTGGAACTGGATGATCTTTAAGGTCCCTTCCAACCCAACCCACTCCCTGATTCTAGAGATCTATGAACTTGCATCCAAGGCTTTATAATGAATCTCACTCAGCCCCAAGGTTCTGCTGATAAGCATCAGCTCCTCCAGACTGAATTGCTTCCATCTCACTTTACCTGGCTGGATAAATCAGGGCCTTTGTGATCTTCATCTAAAGGTGCCCACAAACATGCAGCTCTATTAGCTCCTGGTGCCTGCTTTGGAACCAAGCAGCCTGTTACGGAGGAAGGACAGCAAGGCTCATTTATCTCACCCATGTCAGCATTTTGTTTCTCTTGTAACTCCTTTGGTTTATTCCTATTTAACTAGGCTCCCTGGTGGATTCATCTGGTTCTGAACATTCTTCAGTATAATAAACACTGCTGAAAATAACATCTCATGAATTACAACAACAGCCTGAGAAAGACACTCGATCCTCAGGCTGCACTGAGCCCCGCTGCTGATAACAGCCAGACTTAGACACTCTCCCAGATTCGCCACATTTCCTTCCCCAGACCTGTGCTGTTGGCTTGGGGCTTTTTATTTTCCACTGAGTAAGAATACCCAGTTCTCAGAGTTCATTGTCATGCTAATGAAAACCCCTCCTCACACTGACTTGGCTGAAGGATCTCCTGTCCTTTCTCTTGCATTATTAATGCCACCAAACCCCTGGAAAACTAATTGCCAATGCCAATTCACTGAGTGCTATCTCCCACTCCACAGAAGTTTCCATTTTAGCTCCAGTCCCTGCTCAAGTGGCAGACAAAATGCATTTTACAGGCAGTTCTTAGCAGTCCTTGTTTCTCTTGTGACCAAAGCCCCAGCAGCATATTGTTCCTGTTCTTGTTTGTTTGGAATTGGTTTCCCAGTGTGTGTATACACACATTGATTGATTGATTTGCTTAAGAGAGACTGTTCTCTCGTCTCCTGTCTCTGGGTTTACAATGAGGCTGATGCTCCCTTTCCAAGATGAGGCTTGGGGGCTTGTCCATACCAGATACACTGAGGAAATTCCAGGAAGGCAAAAGAGCCCCAAACCAGCGTGACATTTCCCTGCCACAATGTACACTGCAGGAATGACAGGCACTGAAGGATCAGAAAGACACTTGGCATCACAAAAGCTTCTGTGATGGGATTTTTTGTTGTCAAACCACACACTTCCCTTCCTTTCCTGTCTTCTTCCTTTCCTTCTTTTCTTCCTTATCTACCTTCCTTACTTTCCTTCATTCCTTTCCTTCTTCTCTTCCTTTCCTTCTTCCCTTCCTTTCCTTCCTCTCTCCCTCCCTCCCTCCCTTCCCTCCCTCCTTTCCTCCCTCCCTTTCTCCCTCCTTCCCTCCTTCCTCCCTCCCTTCCTTCCTCCCTTCCTTCCTTCCTTCCTTCCTTCCTTCCTTCCTTCCTTCCTTCCTTCCTTCCTTCCTTCCTTCCTTCCTTCCTTCCTTCCTTCCTTCCTTCCTTCCTTCCTTCCTTCCTTCCTTCCTTCCTTCCTCCTCACTCCCTTTCCTCCTTCATCCCTCCTTTTCTCCCTTCCTCCCCTCCTTCCTCCCTCCTTCTTTACTCCATTCCTCCCTCCCTTCTTCCCTTCTCCCTCCTCTCCTCCCTCCCTCCCTCCTTCCTCCATTCCTCCCCTTCCTCCCCCTCTCCCCCTTCCCTGCCCCCCTCCTCCCACCCTCCCTCCACTACTTCCACCCTTTCACATTTGTCACGGCTCTTCTGCTACAGCAACACAAACGTTTAAAGAAGAGGTTTGTGGATAGCAAAACATTTTGAGAGGCTGACATGGAGACAGCTGCTGCAAAAGGGCTACTGGAGGATTTGGGGAAACCAAGGCCACACTTCCAGCCTTACAGGCAGCTACTCCCAACTCCTCCTGGACACACACAGCTCATTTCCTCACGTTCAGCCCCTGGGCCTTTCCAGGAAACACAGCAGCTCATGGACCTTACTTCCTAGCTTCTCGCATAGCAAATCGACCTGAGAGCCCTGCTCTCCATTCTGACAATTTTCCCCCTTTCCTTTTCTTTGAAACTGAAAAGCAGAGAATTGCCAGGAGTTTGCCATGCTGAGCAAGGGGAGCAGCAAACTGGCACAAGCCCTCATCCCCTCACGCGGGGCGTGCGCCACGGGCGCTGCGTTCAGTCTCGCTGCTGACGATCTCCACGCCGCAGCATCCAGGTCAGCAAGCTGAACGTCCAGCCCCGTCCTCCTGCTTGCTTTGAGAAGATCACAGAATCACACAGATGTTCAGGCTGGAACAGACCCTCAGCATCACCAAGTCCAACCAAGAACCCTGCTCTACAAGGGTCACCCCTAAACCAGACCCCCAAGCGCCACATCCAAACCACCTGAAACATCCACCCCACCACCTCCCTGGGCAGCACACTCCAGTCCCACTCCTGCTGGCAGCATTTCTTCCCTTATGACCAGAAAGATGCCGTGCTTTAGGAGGTCACTTGATATGGAGTTCAAGACAGAGCATCCCCATAGTGGACCCTGGAATGGATTCCAAGTGACAGGAACCTACACTGTGGAGTTCCTCCTCTCCACCAGCTAAGAGGCAGCGATGGACCTCTAGATTCACAGAATCACAGAATCAACCAGGCTGGAAAGGACCTCAGAGATCACCAAGTCCAACCCATCACTCAGCACCATCTGATCAACTCAACCATGGCACCAAGTGCCTCATCCAGGCTCTTCCTAAACACCTCCAGGGATGGGGACTCCACCACCTCCCTGGGCAGCACATCCCAATGGCCAATTACTTTCTGGGAAGAACTTTCTCCTCACCTCCAGCCTAAACCTCCCCTGGCACAGCTGGAGACTGTGTCCTCTTGTTCTGGTGCTGGGTGCCTGGGAGAAGAGACCAACCCCCAGCTGGCTACAACCTCCCTTCAGGGAGTTGCAGAGAGGAAGAAGGTCTCCCCTGAGCCTCCTCTTCTCCAGGCTAAGCAACCCCAGCTCCCTCAGCCTCTGCTCACAGGGCTGTGCTCCAGACCCCTCCCCAGCTCTGTTGCCCTTCTCTGGACACCTTCCAGCATCTCAACATCTTTCCTAAGCTGAGGAGCCCAGAGCTGGACACAGGACTCAAGGTGTGGCCTGACCAGTATGAGAGGAAGGGGCAGGACAGCAGATGCCACATGGCTGCTGAGCATATGTTTCATTTCCTTCTCTGGCCCAGGAGCTGCCAAGCAGAGGGCTCCCACAGGCAGTCAGAAGCTTTTGGGGCTTTGGCAGGAATACAGTTTTTGGCAAGTGAAGGCAGGGTTGGTGAAGGCACAGGGGTGCTGCTCAGAGGATGGAACTGCAGAGCAGCTAGGAAAGAATCCCTTTGAGGGATGGGTTTTCAAAGCTCCTAAGCAGATGGATTTGCAGTGGGACTTAACGTTCCTAAGGGCTGCCCTCTCTGTGTTTGGCTTGCAACACCAGTACCCACAGCAACTACCAGGCAGTCCAGCATGCCACTGCCCACAGACCCCAGGCTGTGCAGCACCTCTGGAACGAGCTCTCTTCCACAGCAACTGCCAGGCAGTCCAGCATGCCACTGCCCACAGACCCCAGGCTGTGCAGCACCTCTGGAACGAGCTCTCTTCCTTCTTATTGATTGTGCATGTTCTGATTTTCTCCTTAATCACAGAATTGTCAAGCTTGGAAGGGACCTCAAGGATCATCCCCTGCCATGGGCAGGGACACCTCACACCACAGCAGGTTGCTCACAGCCACATCCAGCCTGGCTGCAAACACCTCCAGGCATGGGGCTGCCACCACCTCCCTGGGCAACCTGTGCCAGGCTCTCACCACCCTCCTGGGGAACAACTTCTTCCTCACATCCAATCTGAATCTCCCCATTTCTAGTTTTGCTCCATCCCCCCAGTCCTATCACTCCCTGGCACCCTCAAACATCCCTCTCCAGCTTTCTTGTAGCCCCCTGCAGATACTGGAAGGCCACAATTAGGTCTCCTCAGAGCCTTCTCCAGCCTGCACAACCCCAACTCCCTCAGTCTGTCCTCACAGCAGAGCAGCTCCACGTCCTTGCTGTCTGTGCCAAGCTAGAGCCATCAGGAAGTGCTGCCTCTGCTCAGAGCAGCACAGTGAAGGATCAATGATTGGAACAAGCCAGCCAGGAGGTTTCTTGGGTCTCTGCTTCTGGAACTGTTTTGGAAATGGACCTGGGGTTATTGGTTGATAGTTGACAAAGTATGATCCAGCAGTCTGCCCAGGTGGCCAAGGAGGCCAATGGCTTCCTGGCTTGTATTAGAAATACTGTGGCCAGCAGGAACAGGGAGGTGATCATCCAGTTGTGCTCAGCACTGGGGAGGCCACACTTGAGTGTTGGTGCAGCCTGGACTGATATCAAGGACTGGCCATTGTTTAAGTGAGAACACTGAGAGACAGGACCTTGCTTCCTGCCCTCCACAGCCCTTCAGTTCAGGAAAAGGTTGACCAAGTCCCAAAGACTGCAACAGTTCAGATTACAGATATGATGATGAATGAGCTGAAGAGCTGAATTTATGCTGGAGTTTATGTTTTGATAAAGATCTATTTTAAAAAGCATTTCTACTCCACTACAGTTTTCCCAAGCTCCCCTGCCCTGGTGTGTTTCTCACCATGGGAGCCATAGCAACATCCAGCACCGGGGGCACTGCTCTCAGCAGCCCAGCTGACAGAGCAGGACATGAGCAGAGCCTTGCAATAGATTGCCAAGCTCAGGCATCAGAGCTGGCTCAAAATGGGAAGGTGCTGGGCTCCTTTTGGTGCACCCTGAAAATCATGGCAGGGGATGGGGAGCAGGCAAAGGGAAGAAGAGTTGAAGCTGCAGCAGCTACTTAAGGTGTAATGATACATCAGCACATTTTGGGGGACTGGACGTGGCACTTGGTGCCATGGTCTAGTCGTGGGGTCTGTGGTGACAGGCTGGGCTCGATGATCTTCGAGGTCTCTTCCAGCCTTGGTGATGCTGTGGTACTGTGGTACTGTGGTACTGTGGTACTGTGATACTGTGGTGCTGCGGTGCTGCGGTGCTGCGGTGCTGCGGTGCTGCGGTGCTGTGATACTGTGGTACTGTGGTACTGTGGTACTGTGGTACTGTGATACTGTGGTGCTGTGGTGCTGCGGTACTGCGATACTGCGATACTGCGGTACTGCGGTACTGCGGTGCTGCGGTGCTGCGGTGCTGCGGTGCTGCGGTGCTGCGGTGCTGTGGTACTGTGGTACTGTGGTACTGTGGTGCTGTGGTGCTGTGGTGCTGTGGTGCTGTGGTGCTGTGGTACTGTGGTGCTGTGGTACTGTGATACTGTGGTACTGTGGTACTGTGGTTTTGAAAGCAGAGGAGATAGAAAGGTTTAGAATCATAAAATCATTAAGGTTGGAAAAGACCTCTAAGATCAAGACCAACCCTCTACCCAACACCTCCATGACCACTAGACCATGCCCTGAAGTCCCACATCTGGTTTATTCTATTCTGTTTCATTCTGTTTCATCTACTTGTTCTTTGAACACCTCCAGGGATGGTGACTCCACCACCTCCCTGGGCAGCAGATTCCAATGCCTGACCACTATTTCAGTGAAGAAATTAGTCCTAATATCCAACCTAAGCCCCCCTGGTACAAGTTGAGGCTGAGGTTTTGCTTTGATCACAGAGATTTGGGGGTTGGATCTGAACAGCTTGAGAATTCAAACATTTCCAGTAACTGCAATGATGCTCCAGGGACCTTTTTCCCTGTCAGCAATTCCTCATCTAGAAAAGTGACACCAGCAACACATAAAATACATTTACAGCAACTTTAACACAGCTGGAAATGAAAGCAGCTGGCATCTGCCAGAAGTGGAAGAGCTGAGAATCTCCTCTAGGAAGGGACCATGGTTTGGGATGAGTCTGTTCAGCCTGTAGGTGCTACTGCTTTTCTGACAAAACACATCAGGAAGCTTCATCTCCTAGCTGAAGCTCACAGGATCACAGGATGCCGGAGCTTGGAAGGGATCTCTGAAGATCATGGAGTCCAACCCCTCTGCCAGAGCAGGACCAGAGAGTCCAGCACAGGTCACACAGGAACACATCCAGATGGGGCTGGAAAGGCTCCAGAGAAGGAGACTCCACAACTTCTCTGGGCAGCCTGCTCCAGGGCTCTGCCACCCTCACAGGGCAGAAGTTCCTCCTCATGCTGAGCTGGAACCTCCTGTGCTGCAGTTTCCATCCATTGCCCATTGTCCTATCCCAGGGTGCAAGTGAGCAGAGCCTGTCCCCTCCCTCCTGACCCCCAGCCCTCAGCTATTGATAGACATTGATCAGATCCCCTCTCAGCCTTCTCCTCTGCAGACTAAGCAGCCCCAGGGCTCTCAGCCTCTCCTCACAGGGCAGTGCTCAGCCTCCTAATCATCATTGTAGCTCTGCATTGGACTCTCCAGCAGATCCCTGTCCCTCTTGAGCTGGGCAGCCCAGAGCTTGATGCAATATTCCAGGTGAGGTCTCAGCAGGGCCGAGCAGAGGGGCAGGAGAACCTCCCTGGATCTCATACCTCCGGAAAGCTCAAAGCAATTACCTCCCTTAGTAATAAACAGAGCCAAGAAATGGGTAATGGCATGTGAAACAAAGTATCAATACTGCTCCTCTGCTTATTTCCAACTTCAGCAATAATTAACTAGGCTGCCAGGCTAACCAATATCACCTGCAAATTCATGGATCAGTGGCTGACAAGGAAGAGCAGTAATTAATAAACTTGAACTTTACCCCAGGCTCATTACCTACTGCCTGTCCTGAGGCCCTAAGCCTTTCAATACAGCCAGAAAGCTCAGTACTCCAACACAGACCCAAATCAGGTTAGAAGGGACCCTCAAAGGTCATCTTGTCCAACCCCACTGCCGTCAACAGGGACCCCTCCTACTAGAACAGGTTATCCAGGGCCACAGCAAGTCTGACCCCGAAGGTCTCCAGGGATGGGGCCTCAACCACATCCCTGGGCAACCTGCTCCAGTATTTCACCACTCTCACTGTAAAGAGCTTAATCAGTATTGAGCCTGTCACAAAGGAGTGTGGTGAACAATGGACTGCTTGGTGCTGCATGCAGGCCCAGGGGAGCACCAAGAGTATTGCAAGACCCTGTGCTCAGCCTCCTTGTGCTGCTGAGAGTCACACTATAGGAAAACACAAACCCCATGAACATGGCAGCCAGACAAACAGCCTTCCCAAACACACTCCCAGAGAGATTCTGACCCAGCCTGACCAGCAGCTGCACCTTGCTACACACACTTGCAGTTCACCTCCCAGCCAAACAGTAGGACCAACCACAAAACCTTGTGTCAAAGCATCCTGAGGAGGAGGCAAGGTTGGTTACAGCACGTGCCAGGATGCAGAAAGGCACAAGGCTGGAAGCCAGGAGAATTCACCCCTCGAAGGAAGAGAATAGTCCTTCTCTCCTGAGGTAGAAGGCTGATTTTAGGTACCAGGAATTCTGTGTATCCTTGGAGTGCAGCCTACCTGCGTGGCTCAGTGTGCAATGGCAACTGAATTTGTTAGCTCCACAGGTAGCATAAAGAGAGTGGTGAAGCTCCCCCACCTCTCAGCATGGTCTGGAATGCATTAGGAAAGGTTTGTTAAGCATTTGCAGTGCTGTGGACATGCAAAGTGCACTGTTTGAGGCAGCTGCAGCTTAGCTGCCCCCTGCTGCAGCGATGCTGATGTGCCAGGGAGTGCTTGTTTCAGGACACACAGAAAGAAAATGCTTCAAAGAGTCACAGAATGGTTGGGGTTGGAAGGGGCCTTCTGTAGCAACACCCTGAAGAGGAGGCAATGTTAGATTAAAAGAAGGAAGCAGAAGCATCTGCTCAGTTCAGAACAAAACAATTCTGTCTGTTACTGTGCCATTAGTTTCCAAAGAATCCTAGAATGGCTCAGGTTGGGAGAGACCTCAGAGACCATCTGCTCCAACACCCCTCTCATGGGCAGGGACACCTCCCACCAGCCCAGGTTGCTCAAGGCCTCATCCAGCCTGGCCTTGAACACTCCCAGGGAGAGGACATCCACAACCTCCCTGGGAAACCTATTTCAGAGTCTCACCACCCTTGTACTTAAAAACTTCTTGCTAAGATCCACTCTCACCCTGCTCTGCCTCAGCTTCAAACCATTCCCCCTTGGCCTGGCTCTAGACACCCTTAGGAAAAGTCCCTTTCCAACCTTCCTGCAGGCATTGGAAGGCAGCTCTGAGGTCCCCCTGGAGTCTTCTCCAGGCTGAACACCCCCAGCCCCCTCAGCCTGTCCTCACAGCAAAGCTGCTGCAGCCCTTGGATCATCTCTGCAGCCTCCTCTGGACTCGCTCCCACAGCTCTGTGTGCTTCTCCTGCTGGGGACAGCAGCACTGGACACAGTACTCGAGGTGGGGTCTCATGTTTCCTGAGCCCAGCTGCAGCCAAGCCTCATATCTACAGTCAGGACCTGATGAGCTAACCTCATTCCAGGCCTCCAGCTGAAGCAACTAACAAAGCCCACATCTGCCAAACATGACCCCACTGTTGCCACAGATACTTTGTGTTCTGAGTTAAGGCACAACAGTGGAAACCTCTGACACCACCGTGGGGTAACTGCTGGCAAAGAGCAGCTTTGTAATGTGGTTACCACAGAAACGATTAACCACCTGTGTGGAGGTAAAAGGAAAGTCATCTCCTGCATGGCCTGGCTGCTTGGTGCAAGCCCTGACTCACATCAGAGTGGGAAGAGATTATTTCAGTAGGTGGATCTGGATAGGCTCAGGGAGAGAGGCTCCATAAGATAAACCCTGCAACACTTCTGGTGAGTGCCATTAGATGCATGAGACAAACACCAACATGTCCAAGTGGCAGTGATTCTGACATCAATCACCACAAAGCTCCCAGTGCAAGGCTCTGCTCCTTCTCAAAACAGACAATGAATGGAAAGAGGAAAGGATGGGGATGAGCAGAAAGAACGGTGTGGAAAAACCCAGTCCTGTGAGACCCCTACTGCATCCAGCTCTGGTGCCCCCAGCATAAGAGGGACATGGAGCTGCAGAGGAAGCCACAAGGATGAGGGATGGAGAACTTGCCCTGCGTGGACAGGCTGGGAGAGTTGGGGCTGTTCAGCCTGGAGAAGAGAAGGCTCCAAGAGATCTCAAAGCAGCCTTCCAGTAGCTGAGGGAGGCTGCAGAAGAGCTGTGGAGAGACTTTTTTACAAGGGCTTGTAGTGATAGGTGATAGTGATAGTGATAGGGAATGGACTGAAGCTTGAGGAGGGCAGATTGAGACTGGGGATTAGGAAGAAACCCTTGACAGTGAGGGTGGTGAGACACTGGCACAGGTTGATCACAGAGGTTATGAATGCCTCCTCCCTGGCAGTGTTCAAGGCCAGGCCGAATGACACCTTGAGCAACTCGGTCTAGTGGGAGGTGTCCCTGCCCTTGGCATGGGGGGGCTGGAACTGGATGATCTTTAAGGTTCCTTCCAATCTAAACCATTCCATGAATCCATGCTGGACTGTTTGCCACAAAGGTGAGGCTCCAGTAGGACACAAGACTCATAGAAGCATTAAAGTTGGAACTAAGATCAAGTCCAACCATCAGCCTAACACCACCATGGCCAGTGTCCCAGAGTGCCATGGCCACAGGTTTCTTGAACACCTCCAGGGCTGGGGAGTGCACCACCTCCCTGGGCAGCCTGTGCCAGTGCCTGTGCCAGGTCAGTGCCTGTGCCAGGTCAGTGCCTGACCATTCTTTCAGGGAAGGAATGTTTCCTAATCTTCAGCCTAAACCTCCCCTGGCACAACTTGAGCATATGTATACATACACTTAGCAATTTAAACCTTTAATGATGCAGAGATGTGCCTTGGACACCTCCCTCCTCATCACTCCAGGCATCCCAGTGACGTTGTAAGCTGCAGGCTGTTGTCATGTTAGCCACATCTGGTCTGGCTGGGGGAGAGCACCAGAAACCTCGAGGTGCACCGAAGGCCAGGAAAGAGCTCCCAGAAAGCTCGTGCTCATTCTGAGGCGCAGGCCAAAGCCAACAGATGCAGATGTTTGCAAGGTTAAGAGGAGCCTGGAACAAGTCAAGCTGCCCTTTCCCATATCCCAGATCCCAGAGACAACTGTCAGCATTCATAAGAAAGCACAGCAGCCTGCAGCTGATTTTCTGCACCGCTGAGCCTGGCCGATGTGCCTGGTGACAGAAGTGCTGCTTGGAACACGGTCTTGGTGGTGGGTGCTTGGGTTTGGCTTGTTTGCAAATTAACTAATTGGTTATGGATTTTCTACCAACACACAAAAGAAAGAAAAGGCCTGCCAGCTGCACTTGGATGTTTCTGCACCAAGGCTTTGCTATTCAATGCACAGGACTCAGCTCTCAGAGAACAGGATCATAGAACAGTCTCAGCTGGAAAAGACCTCTAAGATCCTCCTGTCCAACTGTCAACCTCAGACCACCACTGCCATGTAACCACATCCCAGAGTGCCGTGCTCATACAGGATGGGGACTCCACCACCTCCCTGGGCAGCCTGTTCCAATCCCTGACCACCCTTTCAGGAAAGATTCTTTTCCTACTCTCCAACCTAAGCGTCCCCTGGCACAGTTTCAGGTCATCTCCCCTCATGCTATCACCTGATACCAAGGGGGAAGAGACCAACCCCCAGCTCACTTCAACCTCCTTTCAGGGAGTTGTGGAGGGTAAGGAGGTTTTCCCTCAGCCTCCTCTCCTCCAGATGAAACAACCTCAGTTCCCTCAGCTGCTCCTCACCAGCTGTGTTGCCCTTCTCTGGACACTCTCCAGCCCCTCAATATCCTTCTTGCAGTGAGGGCCCCAAAACTGAACCCAGTATTCAAGGCACAGCCTCACCAGTGCCACAAGTTCACAAGCACAAGTTCAACCAAGCAGTGATGCTCCAATACTGCATTTTCAGCTCAAAGCTGCTCCAAGGTCTTGCACAAGAGTTAATTTCAGCCTGCACAGGAACATAACTCCGGGAGGCAGGCATCCACAAAGGAGAAAGGAAAACACAAACAACATAAAATGGGAAGAAAGAATTTCCTTACATTGAGGACCCAGGGTCTGCAGCTGCTGCTTAATGCCTGAAAATCCAGCTGACATATGGGGTGGAGGGCCTGAAGTTGAAGCCCATGTGGCCACTTACATTGTCCTATTTGCAAAGCAGACTGCTTTTGGTTTACACATGCCCTGAGCACCCAGCACAACACCAGGCAGGAGCTGCTCTGAGAGAGGCCGTGCCGGCCATGGGCAAGCTGCAGCCACACCAAACCCCACACAGCGCTGGGCAGGGGCCCAGCACATCGCTCTGGGCGTCAGGAACTAGCCCCAAAAGGGGGGATGTAGCTTCTTCATAGTCACACAATTGCCAGGGCTGGAAGGGACCTCAAGGCTCAGCCAGTCCCAACCCCTGCCATGGGCAGAGACAACTCACACACCACAGCAGGTTGCTCACAGCCACAGCCAGCCTGGTTGCAAACACCTCCAGGCAGGAGGCTTCCACCACCTCCCTGGGCAACCTGTGCCAGGCTCTCACCACCCTCCTGGGGAACAACTTCTTCCTAACATCCAATTTGAATCTCCCCACTTCTAGTTTTGCTCCCTCCCCCCCAGTCCTATCACTCCCTGACACCCTCAAAAGTCCCTCCCCAGCTTTCTTGTAACCCTCTGCAGATCCTGGAAGGCCACAATGAGGTCTCCTGGAAGCCTTCTCCTCTCCAGACTGCACAACCTCAACTCTCTCAGTCTGTCCTCAGAGCAGAGCAGTTCCAGCCCTCTGCTCCTCCTCATGGCCCTTCCCTGGACACCTTCCAGCACCTCCAGATCCTTCCTGTAACAGAGAGCTTATGTTAAAACAACAGATCCAGCCTTTAATGTCATTTATGTGGGGCCTTTCCATGTCCTGTACCTTCGTTACACACGAGAGGACGATGAAGGGACTTGAACATCTCTCCTATGAAGAAAGGCTGAGTGACAGGGGGCTGTTTAGCATGGAGAGGAGAAGGCTGAGAGGAGATCTGATCAGTGCCTATAAATAGGCACTGAGGGGTGGGTGTCAACATGAAGGTGCCAGGCTCTTTTCAGTGGTGCACAATGCCAGCACAAGGAACAGTGGGTGTAAGCTGGAACACAGGAGGTGCCACCTCAAAACGAGGGTGGTGGAGCCCTGGAGCAGACTGTCTGGAGAGGTTGTGGAGTCTCCTTCTCTAGAGGTTTACAAGACCCATCTGGATGTGTTCCTGTGTGACCCTGCATCCCTGGAGATACTCAAGGTCAGGCTCTACAGGGCTCTGGGCAACCTGATCCAGTGGAGGCTGTCCCTGCTGACTGCAGAGGGGGTTGGACTGGGTGACCTTTGGAGGTCCCTTCCAGCCCAGACCACTCTGTGATTCTGTGATTAAAGATTGCTGATGGATGGAGAGGAAGTGTCAAAAAGGGGTCAGTGAGTATTTAATGTTGACAGCAATGAGTGCCTGCAAAAGTATGCATGACCTTCTAATGAGGCTTTAAAAGCTTAGCTCTGGCTTAACACTTCAGGTTTATTTAGTCCTGAGAAATTACCCAGAAGCCATGAAGCAGTTTTGGGCAAACACTGGTAAACAAGCAGTTTCTCTGAGCAGACTGTTTGGCTACAATGACAGACTTTGTGCCAAGATAAGGCATGGAATGCAAGGAATCCAGACAATATTGAATCAAGTCATTTCCATCTCCTGGACACTGGACATTTGAGCCATCTGAACTTTCCAGGTCATGTGGGACCCTGGAAAAAAACAAACAGCTTTGTGAAAATACAGACAGGCCTGAGGAGCCAGACTTAATTCCTGAGGAACCTCCTGACCTTGCACACAACTATCTAGAGCCTTCACCTCCAGAAGCTGCCCAGGAGCCAGCAGTGCCCTCCTGCAGCCCAGCAGGCAGCAGTGTGCTGGGCTGCAGCCAGAGGCCAGCAGGGCAAGAGAGGGGATTCTGCCCCTGGGCTCTGCTCTGCTGAGACCTCACCTCCAATACTGTGCCCAGTTCTCATTTCCCCATCATAAGAAGGATGTAGAACTGCTGCAATGAGGCCAGAGGAGGGCTACAAAGATGATGCAAGGGCTGGAACACCTCTGCTATGAGCACAGGCTGAGGGAGCTGGGGGTGTGCAGCCTGGAGAAGAGAAGGCTCAGGGGGGACCTTAGAGCTGCCTTCCAATACCTGAAGGGATCCTACAAGAAGTCTGCACAAGGACTTTCCCTGAGGGTGTCTAGAAACAGGACAGGGGGGATGGTTTTAAGCTGAGGGAGAGCAGGGTTAGACTGGATCTTAGGAAGAAGGTCTTCTGGTGAGACTCTGGAATAGGCTGCTCATTGTGGTTGTGGATGTCCCCTCCTTGGAGGTGTTTAAGGCCAGGTTGGATGAGGCCTTGAGCAGTGAAGCCTAACTGAGAGCTGTTCCTGCCCATGGCAGGGGCTTGGAGTAGATGATCTCTGAGGTCTGTTCCAACCTGAGCCATTCTATGATTCCATGCTCTCCAAGAGCTCTGCATAAACCATGAGTGTTCTGAATTGCCACTGTTAAAGGCATGTTTACATAAAAGCCTCTTCCAAAGTCCTGCACATTTTTGTCATTTTCTAATCTCTCTGTACAAGACAATGGTTTGCCAGAAACTGGCTCCACACATAACATCTACTCAATTCCAGGCTTCACAGAAGGACTAACGTGATTTTAAGAGGTGGTTAAAGAGATCACAGAGTGGTCTGGGTCGGAAGGGACTGCAAAAGGTCACCCAGCCCAACCCCCCTGCAGTTAGCAGGGACATCCTCCATTGGATCAGGCTGTCCAGAGCACTTTCAACACTCATCCTGAATATCTGTGAGGGTGCTGGAGCCCTGGAGCAGGCTGCCCAGAGAGATTGTGCAGTTTCCTTCTCTGGAGATCAAAACCCCCCTGGATGTGTTCCTGTGTGACCTGCCCTGGCTGACCCTGCTTTGGCAACAGGGTTGGACTGGATGATCTCTGGAGGTCCCTTCCAATCCCTCCCATTCTGTGATTCTGTGACAAATGTATTTGCTAAACAATTTCTTATTGCTTTTTTGGGGAGGTTATAGAGGTCTTCTTTTTTCCTCTTAGCTCCTACAACCTCTAATCAATGACTTACAAACCCTACGAGCAGTATCTGTGGGCAGAAGAGATCAAATAGGTGAAATATAAGGCTGGAGCCCTATAGGGAGGGAGTTTGGGCTAGTCTGAAGAAGAAAAGGCTCTGAGGAGACCTTCTTGTGGCCTTCCAGTATCTGAAGGGGGCTCCAAGAAAGCTGGGAAGGGACTTTTGAGGGTGTCAGGGAGTGATAGGACTTGGGGGGATGGATCCAAGCTAGAGGAGAGGAGATTTAGCTTAGACATTAGGAAGAAGTTCTTCCCCATGAGGGTGGTGAGAGACTGGCACAGGCTGCCCAGGGAGGGGGTGGAAGCCTCATGCCTGGAGGTGTTTGCAACCAGGCTGGATGTGGCTGTGAGCAACCTGCTGTAGCGTGAGGTGTCCCTGCCCATGGCAGGGGGTTGGGACTGGATGAGCCTGGTGGTCCCTTCCAGCCCTGACAATTGTGTGATTCCATAATGACCAGGTAAGAGCCAGAAGGCAGGCAGAGGAATGGGAATGCTGCTCATGACTGGCAAAACCCATTCACATGGCTCAGAACGTTTTGCTACCTCTGTCAGTCTGTGGACTGATCCCTGCTGGGGTCATGCTGGCAGGGTGCAGGCAGTGCTTCCTCCTGGAAGAGACTCACCTGCAGGGACACGAGCAGCATTTCTCTGAAGGCTGCCTTTTCCTGAGCCTTCATTTCTGATTCAGAAAGGCCTCCAGGAGTTAGCTGCACGCAGTGACAGGTGATTCTCTCATGCACATTAATCATGGTCCTTGCCAAATGCCATTAGTATTTGCAACATTCAACAAGCAGTTAAACTTCTGAGGACATTTTTGCTCTCTCTTCATCAACTTATTTTTGGAGCAAAATAATGTCCTCAGGCCTGAAGAAAAAGGCACTTGAGCCTCAGGAATGGAAAACAGCCAGGAGCCTAACTGCATGCATGGGAGAGCTACAGGGCAGTAAGGCTGTCATCTCTGCACCAGAATACTGCCAAGGACACAAATATGATGTTAAGAATCTCCCCCACTCCCTCCTGCATGGTGAAGTCACACTCACTGCTTTGTGCTTGCACTCATGAGCAGGAAACAAAAAGGAAATAAGCCTCATTTTGTGACTGTTGCTACTAGTGAGGCATTAGGACAGTCCATTCACTGGGGCTGATGCTAACACCATCCTCTCAACACCGCTGGGTTTATTGCTGCTAGTACCACAAGCTACAACTGTCAAAGAGTCACCCTGATAGCATTAAAAAGTCACAGGGTCACAGATTGCATGGGGCTGGAGGGGACCCTGGAAAGTCACCTTACCTAACCCCACTGCACTCAGCAGGGACACCTCCAATTAGAGCAGGCTGCACAGGGACACATCAAGGCTGATTATGAATGTCTGCAGGGATGGGGCCTCAACCACACCCCTGGGCAGCCTGTTTCAGTGTTTCACCACCACAAAGAACTTCCTCCTGATGTCCAACCTCAATCTCCCCTGCTTCAGTTTCAAACCATTGTCCCTCATCCTATCACTCCAAGCCCTTCTGCACAGTCTCTTCCAGCCTTTCTGTAGGTCCCCTGCAGATAGTGAAATGCAACTCAAGGTCTCCCCAGAGCCTTCTCTTCACCAGGTTGAACAGCCCCAATTCTCTCAGCCTGTCTTCGCACTGATCATCTTTGTGGCCCTCCTCTGGACCTGCTGCAGCAGGTCTCTTCTGTTGGGGGTCCCACAGCTGGACACAATAGTCCAGGTGAGGTCTCAGCAGAGCAGAGCAGAGGGGCAAAATCTCCTCTCTCAACCTGATGGCCTAGAGGATGAGTCTGTTGAAGAGCAGCTGAGGGAAGTGGGGCTGTTTAGTTTGAGGATGAGGAGGCTGAGAGGAGACCTCATCACCTTCTACAGCTACCTGAAAGAACAATATAGAGAGGTAGGTGCTGGTCTCTTCTCACTGGTAGTTGGTGATAGAACAAGAGGGAACAGCCTCAAGCTGCACCAGGGTAGACACTGGGAATCATTTTTTCACTGAAGGAGCAGCCAAGCATTGGAACAGGCTGCCCAGGGAGGTGGTTGAGTCACCATCCCTGGATGTGTTTAAAGGTCATTTAGATGTGGCACTTAGCAATGTGGTTTAGTGGTGAACTTGGCAGAGCAGGGTCCATGGTTGCACCTGGTGAGCTCAGGGGTCTTGTCCAACCTGAATCATTCTGTGATTAAAATAAATAATAATAAAAATCAAACTCTTGGAATGTTTTTGGGTTTTCCCCAGCTTTGCAGTACATAAATCAGTTAATCAGCCTCAAATATCCCCCTCTGTGGAACCCAACAGCCTCCTTTGCAAGAAGTCTCATGCAGAAAGGAAGAGGAAAGCCAAAGGACTGCAGGCCCACCAGGCTCCTTTCTGCAGCAAGCACAGAATCCTTCCTGGCTTTGGGAGTTTTATTTTCCCTCTGGTAAGCTGATAATGGTATGAGTGGAAAACATTCCTTCAGCTGAAAACTTATTCCAGGCTAGAAAGATTATTATGGAGAGGATTAACCTGGTGCTGACAAGCTGTAAGTAAAACAAAGCTTTTGAAATGATGTGTGGCAATGTCTGTCTTTCTTTTTGAACTGCAGCAAATTGAGCAAGAAACATGCAAGAGGACAGAGTGAGATGTCCACCACCCAATGTCTCACAAAAAAAACAGGGTCAGATTGATATGTGGCCCAGCTGGACAACACATCAGACTGTTCATGATGAGATCTGATCAGTAGGAATCAGGCACAGTGCGAGCCAGCTCTGCCTCTAAAAGCCAAGGAAGGATTCCAGCAAGAGAAAACAACCAGCAGGTCTTTATTCACTGAGTAAGTAGAGTCTTCTTCCCTTGGCAGTCAGGACAACCAGCATGTGTTAATGATCTAGACTCACTTCTCCCCAGAGAACCAGCCTATAAATAAGTCACTTTCTATCTGCTATTTATTGTCTTCAATCATACATTTGCTCTGCTCTGCCCTGGGGAGACCACATCTGGAGTACTATGCCCAGTTCTGGGTTCCCCAGTCCAGCAGGGACAAGGAACTACTGGAGAGTGTCCAGGGGAGTGCTATGAGGATGATGAAGGCACTGGAACACCTATCTGATGAGGAAAGGCTGAGAGACCTGGGGCAGGTTAGTCCTGAGAAGGCTGAGGGAGGACCTGATGAATGCCTACAAGGGTGTCAAAGGTGGGTGTCAAGAGGATGGGCCAGCCTCTTCTCATTCATGCCCTGTGATGAGGGGCAATGGACACAAACTAGAACACAGGGAGCTCCACCTCAATGTGAGGAAAAACTTCTTTACTGTGAGGGTGTTGGAGCTCTGGAGCAGGCTGACCTGAGAGGCTGTCAGGTCCCTTCTCTGAAGACTTTCAAGACCTACCTGGATGCATTCCTGTGTGACTTCCCCTAGGTGACCCTGCTCTCCAAAGGTCCCTTCCAACCCCTACCATTCTGTGAACTCTAGCTTTGGGAAGGAGAGAGTAAAGAGAGGTGACTCAGTTATGCCTGGTCATCCTTAGTGACTGTTGAACACTACAAAAGGTTGCCCAGGGAGGTAGCTGAGACCCCATCCTTGGAGGTGTTCAAAGCTAGGCTGGAGGAGGTCTGGAGCACAGCCCTGTGAGGAGAGGCTGAGGGAGCTGGGGTTGCTTAGCCTGGAGAAGAGGAGGCTCAGGGGAGACCTTCTTGCTCTCTACAGCTACCTGAAGGGAGGTTGCAGCCAGGAGGGGGTTGGTCTCTTCTCCCAGGCAAGCAGCACCAGAACAAGAGGACACAGTCTCAAGCTGTGCCAGGGGAGGTTCAGGCTGGAGGTGAGGAAGAAATTCTTCCCAGCAAGAGAGATTGGCCACTGGGATGTGCTGCCCAGGGAGGTGGTGGAGTCCCCATCCCTGGAGGTGTTTAGGAAGAGCCTGGATGAGGCCCTTGGTGCCATGGTTGAGTTGATGAGATGGTGTTGGGTGGTAGGCTGGACTGGATGATCTCTGAGGTCCTTTTCAACCTGGTTGATCCTGTAACTTCTGAAACTCGGCCTAGTGAATGATGTCCCAACATTCAAGGTCAGGCTCAACAGGGCTCTGAGAACCTGATCTAGTGGCAGACATCCCTGCTTACAGGGGGTCGGCCTGGGTGACCTGTGGCGCTCCCTTCCCACCCAGGCCATCCTGGGATGGTAGGGCCGCGTGCTCCTGCCGCGGGGCGAGGCTCGGCGCCCGGGCGGGGCGGAAGGGAGCGAGCGTTACCTTGCCTCAGCCGCTGGACCACGCAGGTGAAGCCCGTGGTGCGCGGGTGCAGGACGTACTCGTAGCGCCGCAGGCCGCTCCTCGCCGCGAACTCGTTGCTGCGGGCTCGGGTGTTGGCTGGAGGAGAGAAGCAGAAGCAGCAGCTCCTGTCAGTGCGCAGACACAGGTCGGAGTGAAGCGCCGCGGCTGTGTGCAGACGCACAGGAGCAGCTCACGCAGACACAGCTAGGAACGTGCCACAGCGCTCCAGCCGCAGGCAGGCTGCGAGCGCGCCCCGGAGCTGTGCCCTGCTAGGAGGCAGAGAGGTGGATTGCAAGAGAAGCCTTTTTGTCCCCCTGTTTCACTGCAGAAAAGCACCAGCAAAGCCTTCACATTTCATGGACCCACAGGGTTGTTTCTGGTTGGAAAAGATCTCTAGGACCGTCCAGTCCAACCACCATCCCCATACCACCATTAAACCATGGCCCAAAGCGCCATCTCCACACCTCCAGGGATGATGATTCCACCACCTCCCTGGGCAGCCTGAGCACTCTTGCAGAAAGCAAATTGTTCCTGATCTCTGACCATTGCCATTTCACCAGATCCCAAAGTGCCATGTTCATACAGGATGGGACCTCCCTGGGCAGCCTGTTCCAACCCCTGACCACCCTTTCAGGAAAGAAATTTTTCCTCATCTCCAACCTAAACCTCCCCTGGCACAATCTCAGGTCACTTCCTTTCCTTCCTTCGTCCACTGCAACCTCCTTTCAGGGAGTCATAGAGAGCAATGAGGTCTCCCCTCAGCCTCCTCTTCTCCAGACTAAACCACCCCAACTCCCTCAGCTGCTCCTTGTAAGACTGAAATGCAACCTGAATGCTGCAGGTTAAAACCTGTTCACAGTTGTCTGTACACTTCAATATCCACTTTACAGTCAGTTTGTTTCTTTTTCCCACTCCAGAAGCACAGTGTAAGTAACATAGGTTTGATGTTATGGACAAAACTATGTATTTATTCATTTACATGAAATGATCCAGTGGAGGAAGTCCCTGCTCACTGCAGGGAGGCTGGACTGGATGACCTTTGGAGGTCCCTTCCAACCCAAAGCATTCTGTGATCCTATGAACTATGTTCATAGGCTCTTAGGCCATTATGAACTATGAGGGCAGTGTTTGACCACAGCACTCATTTCAAAAGGAAAAACATTCAATGGAAGAAACCAGCTAATCTAAGACACTAAAATGGTTACTGCACATCTTTCCTCTGAACATTACACGCTTTGTTTGTTGACCTACACTGCACATACAAACTCTGCTTTCATTTTTGACCAATGGTCCCAGCTGAGTACTACCAAGTCATAGAGTGGCTTGAGCTGGAAGGGATTGCAGGAGCACAGGAGGTCAGGGGTAGGAAGGGACCCAAAGAGATCATCCAGTCCAACCCCCTGCCAGAGCAGGACCATAGACTCCAGCACAGGTCACACAGGAACACATCCAGATGGGGCTGGAAAGGCTCCAGAGAAGGAGACTCCACAACCTCTCTGGGCAGCCTGCTCCAGGGCTCTGGGACCCTCACAGTGCAGAAGTTCCTCCTCATGCTGAGCTGGAACCTCCTGTGCTGGAGTTTATATTCACTGCCCCTTGTCCTATCCCAGGGTGCAAGTGAGCAGAGCCTGTCCCCTCCCTCCTGACCCCCAGCCCTCAGGTATTTATAAACACTGATCAGATCCCCTCTCAGTCTTCTCTCCAGACGAAGCAGCCCCAGGTCCCTCAGCCTCTCCTCATCAGGCACGCAATCTCAAAGACCATCCAGTTCCAACTCCCCTGCCACGGTGAAGGGCACCTCCCACTGGATCAGGCTGCTCCAAGCCTCAACCAACCTGGTCATAAACACGTCCAAGGATGAGCATCCACAATTTCTCTGGGCAACCTGCTCCAGTGTCTCACCACCCTCACAGTGAAGAACTTCTTCCTAACGTCCAATCTAAATCTACCCTGTTCTAGCTTCAAACCATTGCCCCTTGTTCTATCACAACAGCCCCTCCCCAGCCTTCCTGTAGCTCCCCTTCACATACTGAAATGCTGCTATAGGGTCTCCCTGGAGCCTTCTTTTCTCCAGGCTGAACAGCCCTAACTCTCTCAGCCCATCTCTTGTAGGAGAGGTGCTCCAGCCCTCTGATCATCTTTGTGGCTTCCTCTGGATCCTCTTCATCAGATCCATGTCCTCCTTGAGCTGGGGGATCCAGAACCAGGCTGCAGTACTCCAGGAGGGGTCTCACCAGAGCAGCAGAGAGGTGCCTGGAGTGCATATAAGGTGCATGGAGGAGCGTGTGGCCCATTCTCATGACATGCTTTGAAGTCTGGCAAAAAGAAGAGGTCTCAGGAGAAAACCAAACAGAGGCTTTCTGGAGCCAGCTGCTAACAGGCCCCACTGAGCAAAGGCACTAAAGGAAAAGCTCTTGAAGGCATGTGGAGAGGAAGCAGTTTGTTCTCCAGTGATAAGCATAATGTTCTTCCAAGTTAGCAGCCAAGGTTACATTTAGTCCTTTGCTGTGGGTATTGCTATGCCTCCCCTGGGGCCTAAAGGCAACATGGGAAAACAAATCAATTTGCTCACCTCACTTATGAACCCCCCTTGCACTGAGATACTTTCACAGATGTTTTAGAAGACAAATTCCCAGCAACAAACCTGTGGAGAAGAAATCATTGCCTGAGTGCTATACCAGCCTTTTCAACAGGAAACTGCTCTCTTGCTCTTTCAGTGCCCGAGGCTGACATGAGCACAAGTGGGAGCTCACCCAATGAACAACGTATTGGTGCTTAATGATTCAACAGAACTGATACCTGAAGGGTCCTTTCCCTTATAATCACCTAAGTGGACACATCAACAGTAGCAGATGTCCCTTTTGAAGTGATGTCCTACATTCTGTTAGCCCTTTGTGGATCAGGAAATGTGAGGGTCCCTCCTGAAGGGCTCTCTAAATGCTGGAGCACACATCAGGACACTGAGGAGTTTTCCCCTGTGACCTCTTGCCCCATAGGAGCACTGCTTTTCATCCATCCATCTCTGATGAAGGCTCAGTACCCAGATTTCACAGATTCATGGATTGCTGTGGGTTGGAAGTGAGCTTAAAGATCACCTAATTCCAACCCCACTGCCATGGGCAGGGACACCTTTCCACTAGGCTAGGTCCTGCATCTGGGTTGGGGCACAAGCGCAGGCTGGGACAAGGAGTGCCTTGAGAGCAGGCTCAAGGATGAGAAACTCCCCCGGAGCCAGCAGTGGTCACTGGCAGCCCAGCAGGCAGCTGAGTGCTGAGCTGCATCCAAAGCAGGGAGAGCAGCAGCACAGGGAGGGGGTTCTGACCCTCTGCTCTGCTCAGACCCCACCTGCAGCACTGCCTCCAGTTCTGGTATCCCCAGCATGAGGGACAAGGAGCTGCCGGAGCAGGTACAGAGAAGGCCACAAAGATCATCTGAGGGCTGGAGACCCCCTCCTATGGGGACAGTCTGCAAGAGTTCAGCTTGGAGAAGAAAAGGCTCTGGGGAGACCTTATGGCAGCCTTCTGGTACCTGATGCTACAGGAGGGCTGGTGAGGGACTTTTACAAGGATGTGTAGTGACAGGATGAGAGGGAATGGATTGAAGCTTGAGGAGGGCAAACTGAGACTGGAGAGCAGGAGGAAATTATTTGTAGTGAGGGTGGTGAGACACTGCAACAGGCTGCCCAGGGAGGCTGTGGATGCTCTCCCTGGAGCTGTTCAAGGCCAGGCTGGATGAGGCTCTGAGCAGCCTGCTCCAGTGGGAGGTGTCCCTGCCCATGGCAGGGAGCTTGGAACTAGATGGTCTTTACGGTCTCTTCCAACCCAAACCAGTCTATGAATCCATGATCTGCACACCCAAGTTTGGGTTTCACTGTGGAACCTTTGCAATGTGCCAACCAAGCCAAATCCAAGCCTTGAGCCACAAGTGTCATCTAAGATCTACATCAAATTTCAGTAATTGAAAAAAAGAAAAGAAATCAAGTCTCAGTCTTAATCACCTCAAAGTTCACACAGTTAATTAGCACTCAGGCAAAGCCCCTCTGCAGGTCTGCTCCCTGGCACTTTGTTTCAGAGGGAGCATGTGAACGAGTTCCTCGGTGCTTGCACAAGGCTCTGACTCCGGCTGCAGGACAAGCCAGGAGCCAATGAGTAGTTTCATTTCCTAAGCAAGACACAACCGATGCTGCAAAACAAGCTCCGAGACCTCCACTGCTCGCTGCCTTGAGGCAATCACCTTCAAACCTCCTCTCAGTGCTCCTCCTTGTGCTTGGAAAGCATTCCCTTGTAAACCATTGCACAGCATCTTCCAGGTTTGTCTTCACTACAGTGCCTTCCTGCCAAGGTGTGAGCAGCTGGGCACTGACACTGCCCAACGCTGCACAGCTCTTCCCTGACCTTTGTATCCCTGTCTTGCCTCTGGACGCTTCAGTTTCATCTAACAGAGATCACTCCCTTTTGCATGGGCCTGGTGTGAGGGGATTTTAGAACCAGAGCAACGCTCTCAGCCACTATGATGATCACTGTCATCTCCCTCTTCCCTTCCTAACCACCACCAAGCCACAGGTCTTTGTGCATTAAACAATATTTGTAACAGTCAGCCAGGAAGCTCAAAGGGTTTTGATGCTTCCCTGGAAGTAAGTGTAGGACCACAGCATGACAGAAACATTCAGGCTGGAAAAGAGCCTCAGCATCACCACGTCCAACCAACATCCTTACTCTGCAAGGCTCACCCCCAAACCATATCCCCAGGCACCACATCTAAATGACCTTTAAACACATCCGGGGTTGGTGACTCAACAGCCTCCCTGGGCAGCCTGTTCCAAGGTCTGATCCTTGTGGCTCTCTGTTGGACTCTCTCCAGCGGATCCCCTCCACCAGACAAGCCCACACAGAATCACAGCATGGCCCAGACTGGAAGAGACCTCACAGACCATCTACTCCAACCTCCCTGCTGCGGTCAGGGATGCCTCTCGACTAGACCTGGTTGCTCAAGGCCTCATCTAACATGGCCTTGAACACCTCCAGGGAGGAGGCATCCACAGCCTCCCTGGGCAGCCTGTTCCAGAGTCTCACCAGCTTCTCGCTAAGATCCAGTCCAACCCTTATCTCCCTCAGCTTCAGACCATTCCCTCTTGTCCTGTATCTGGACACCTTCATGAAAATTCCCTCTCCAACTTTCCTGCAGACTCCCTTCAGCGATTGGCAGGCAGCTCTAAGATCCCCCCCTGAGCCTTCTCTTCTCCAGGCTGCACACCCCCAGCCCCCTCAGCCTGTGCTCACAGCAGAGGTGCTCCAGTCCTTGCATCATCCTTGTGGCCCTCCTCTGGGCTCGCTCCAACAGTTCTGTGTCCTTCTTGTTCTGGGGACACCAGCACTGGATGCAGTACTGCAGGTGGGGTCTCACAGGACTGCAAAGTATACAAGCCAGAAAGTACAGAAGCTCCACTGGCTCACAGTTACAATTTAAAGAGCAAGTTAAGCAATTCTCCTCATTTGTGCTCCTTTCAAACTGCTGCTCCTGAGCAGGAGGGCTTTGCATTCCTGCAGTACCTTTACTAGGGAAGAGGAAAATGCAACTGCAGTTGTTACTTCTGGATGGAGTATTGCCTGTGATGCACATCACAACATCCCTGCCACAATCTGGGCTCTGGCAAGCTTTTGCCCCATGTCCCTCAAGGGACAAAAGGTCTGTGCAATCACACTCTGTCCACCTGCTCCCCTTAGCCTCCGAAGCTGCTGCCTCCTGCAAACAAGCTTTGACAGGGACCAGAGATTCAAAGGTAAGTCCCAGGGGAGGTTTAGGAATACCAATGGCTGAGTCAAGAGGAAGCCTCCAAGATTTGAGCACTTAATGAGAGGACAAGCCGGGGCAGGCTGCATGGGGAGCTAGTCAGGCAGGGCTTCCAGCACAGCATGCAGCAGTCCACCAGTGAGGGCAAGTGAGGATGAGCCACAGCACACATGAGGCAGCAGAGGCATTTGGGGAGGAAAGGGCACACACAAGGAGAAAGGAGAAGCTGCAGTGAAGGAGGAGCCATGTGTAGGGATGCAGACACCAATCTACAATGAAGTGAGGCTTTAACAGGCACCAGAGTAACACAGCAATGCCTTTCTGGTTACTGCTTTCTGAAGAACCACTACGAAGCCATGGAAGGCACACCAAGGAAAGCAAAAAGAGCCAGCAAAACTGGTGGGCTGTATTCCAGCTTTCCACAGGCACTAGCTTTGTGGCTGCTTTGTTTTTCTCCAGGGCTTCAGAAAGCCTGGCTATGTGTTTATCTGCTGAGGGCTGCTTCTTAAGCACTTGCAGGAGAAATACCTTTGATGCACTTAGCTTTAAACTTGAGGTAGTCCAGAGTGAAAAGGTGACCAACCTATCAGAAATAAGTACAGAATTATTACCTCAGACCTGCTACATCCAGGCTTCAAAGAGATTGTTCTGGGCTCATGATATTACTGTTTCTAACATTCAGTCACGCAGCATCTTCCACCAGCTTCCAGGCAGGCAGTGCCCCAGGAATAAAAGCAGTAAAAGGGTAAATGCAAGGAAGAAAGAAGTGCTTTGCATCTCTCTGAGACCTTTCACTCTCCAGGACCTGAAAGCATCACAGTTTCTTATCTGACACTATCATATGGCCACTGAGGAGTAAATCTGTCACTGTCATATGGCCACTGAGAAGAGAGAAAGGGAAAAAAGACAGAGGAGCACAGAGCTGCACAGAATTCTGTGGTGACAGGATGAGGGGCAAGGGCTTCAGACTAGAGGAGAGCAGATTAAGGTTGGATGTTAGGAGTAAGCTCTTCCCCATGAGGGTGGCAGAACACTGGAACAGGTTGCCCAGGGGGTATCTGAGGCCCCATCCCTGGAGGTATGATCCCATGGTCACACCCCTGATCCCATGGTCAGGCTCTACAAGGCTCTACGCAACCTGATCTAGTGGAGGATGTCCCTATCGAAGGCAGAGGGGCTTGGCCTAGATGACCTTGGGAGGTGCCTTCCAACCCAAACCACTCTGTGACTCTGTGAGTTTAGCTTTTCAGTGAGGTACACAGAGGATGTGATTTCTCATTTCAAGCACCAGAAGACTTTTGTTTTCAGCAGCAATAAAGCAGGTTCAGAATTTGGTCAGAACACAAGAGCCTGTGACTCTGGTTCTGCAAAATGCCCCCCAGCATGGGGAGGAACCACTCAGCAAAGACATGTGATCCATTTCTCGTTCTACAGGATGGAAGCTGAGGAGGTAACAGATTCTAAAGTGCCAATAATGTGACTTGCTGAAAGTCTGTTTTGTTTTTCCCCAGAACATTAAATAAAATACATTATCATGAAGAGAGGCTGAGAGCCTGGGGCTCTTTAGTCTGGAGAAGAGAAGGCTGAGAGTGATCTGATCAATGGCTATCAATAGCTGAGGGGTGGGTGTCAAGATGAAGGTGCCAGGCTCTTTTCAGTGGTGCCCAGTGATAGGACAAGGAAGAACACAGGAGGTTCCACCTCAACATGAGAAGAAACCTCTTTCCTGTGGGGGTGCTGGAGCCCTGGAGCAGGCTGCCCAGAGAGGTTGTGGAGTCTCCTTCCCTGGAGACCTTCAAAACCCCTCTGACTGCATTCTTGTGTGGCCTGCCCCAGGTGATCCTTGCTTAGGCAGGGGGACTGGACTGGATGATCTCTGGAGGCCCCTTCCAGCCCCTAACATTCTGTGATCATTCTTACATGGCACACAGTTACGCTTGGTCAAGATTAGGTCATAGACACACAGAATGGGTTGGGTTGGAAGGGACCTCAAGGATCAGCCAGTTCCAACCCCCTGCCATGGGCAGGGACACCTCACACTACAGCAGGCTGCTCAAGGCCTCATCCAGCCTGGCCTTGAACACCTCCAGGGAGAATGCATTGATGACCTCCCTGGGCAACCACTGGCAGTGCCTCACCATTTTGTTCTGTCTCCTGTAACATTCTAAAGCACATGAGCCAGTGTTTGTCAGCCAGACAGGGAGAGCTGTTTGCTCTCACAGCAAAAGCCCCAGGCCTTACCTGCTTCTACCCAGCTTGTTATGCACAAATGTAGCATCAAGGTGGAATTCATTACTAATGGCTAATTAGAGTGCTAAACAGCAGACTCCTTAACATGCCAGTGCTTCCCTGCAGGTCATCTTCCCTGCCCTTCATCATTTCCACTTCTCTGCTTGCTCCCCCAGCTGCTCAGCAAACCTGGGGGAGCAAGATCCCCACCCCATCTGCAGTGGCTTCAGAAGAGCCATCCACCCATAGCCATTAGAATCTGCAGGGTTAAAGAGGATGCTACACAAGGAGGAGGAAGGAAAAACCAGGACCAGAGAAATACCCTGAAAAAACATCTGTTATAAATCTGTGCTCAGAAATCCAATTAGAGATTGGGGATTTTTCACCATGAAGTGGAGAATCTGCTAGGTAGAGCTCTCTGAACTGAATGGCTTCAACAGCATGTACTCACATTTAGCCTAAGTCACTAACTGATACAAATGACTCACAGAATGGTAGGAGGTGGAAGGGACCTCTGAAGATCACCCAGTCCAACCCCCCTGCCAGGGCAGGATCACCTAGGAAGGCCACACAGGAGCACACCTAGGTGGGTTTTGAAAGCCTCCAGAGAAGGAGACTCCACAACTTCTCTGGGCAGCCTGCTCCAGGTCTCCAACACCCTCAGAGGAAGGAAGTTTCTCCTCATGTTGAGGTGGAACTTTCTGTGTTCCAGCAGAGGTGCTCCAGCCCTTGGATCATCTCTGTGGTCCTCCTCTGGACTGGCTCCAACAACTCTGTGTCCTTTTCTCTACCACCCATGAGAACTCAGTTTTGCTCCTGCCTTGGACTTCTTCAATTACTTCCCTCACCACCAAAGAATTCCCACCATGAGGTGAGAAGCACAGCCTACCTGTGAGATCAGTTCCTTCTGGAAAGATGAGGAGTTGCAGTGGCTCCTGAATGTCACAGAAATAATCCAGCATTCTTTCAAAGTGGCTCTTGTCATCTTCCCACCTTCTCTGGATGAAAACAAAGGCAGCAACCTGCATGGCCCAGCCTAGAGTTTAAAGAACACACCTTCAGTAACACTCCACTCTCCTTCACTTCCACAGAGCCTGTCATCCCAAGACATTGCACAGGCCGTGGCAGACACAGCGTTCCACTTGCTGCCCACCCGTTGGGATGACAAGCACCTCGCTGCCCTGTGGGGAGGGGCTGGGAGAAGGCAGAAGCAGCACACTAAAACCAAACAGATTTGTAAATTCACAGAAGGGTTTGGGTTGGGAGAGACCTTGAAGGTCATCTAGCTCTAACCCCCCTGCCACGGGCAGGGACACCTCCCACCAGCCCAGGTTGCTCCAGGCCTCATCCAGCCTGGCCCTGAACGCCACCAGGGAGGTGCTCCTCCCGGAGCAACCTCTCCCAGTGTCTCACCAACACATCCAAATGCACCTGGGGTGGCTGTGGGTTTGCAAAACCAGAGTGGCAAGAGTCAGAAAAGCTTTCCAGAGAGCAAGAACAGGGACAATGCTGCCATGCAAGGAGGCTGTAATGAGGTGGGTGCTGGGCTATTTTTCCAAGAGGCAAGCCACAGGATAAGAAGAAATGGCCTCGAGTTGCAGCAGGGAAGGTTTAGATTGGGCATTAGGCAAACATTCTTCACTGAAAGGCTTATTGAATATTGGAACAGGATGCCCAGGGAAGGAGTGGAGTCACCATCCCTGAAGGTGTTTAGAAGACATGGTGCTGAGGTACATGGTTTAGTTGTAGACTTGGTAGTATTGGGTTTATGGCTCACCTTGATCTTAAAGGGCCATCCAACCTGAATGGTTCTATGAGGTGAAGTATCACAGAAGCAGAGAACTTCAAGGGTTGGAACTTCCTGTGTTCAAGGTGGTGCTCTTTGCTTCCTGCCCTATCACTGAGCCTGGTACCATCCTCCTGACCCCCAGCCCTCAGCTATTGATAGACATTGATTAAATCCCCTCTCAGTCTTCTCCTCTCCAGACCAAGCAGCCCCAGGGCTCTCAGCCTCTGCTCACAGGGCAGTGCTGCAGTCCCTTCAGCATCCTGGTAGCTCTCTGTTGGACTCTCTCCAGCAGATCCCTGTCCCTCTTGAGCTGGGCAGCCCAGAGCTGGATGCAACATTCCAGGTGAGGTCTCAGCAGAGCAGAGGGGAGGAGAACTTCCCTGGATCTGCTGGACACAAGCTATCTAATATAAAGCTAGTTTTGTACACCAGCTCTCTCTCTTTTTGACTCCTTTGCCCTAGCTGGTGCTTCTGCTGGCTTTGCTGACCTTGGCTGTGTTCTTTGTGGTGGCCAAGTACTAACTATTTTCTGCTCTTCTTTCTCATCCCGTGTACAGGGGAAGGGAGCAGGGAGAGGGAAGCTGTTGGTAACCCCTGGTTTTGTCCAGGGAGGCTCTTGTGCTGTTTACCAATGGGAAATGCATGTGAGTGCTGTGTATGTTGCACACATTCACTGCATTCCGTGCTTCTAGATGGGAGCTGTGCTTGCAAATACAGCTTCCTCTGCTTCCAGCTGAGCTGCTCTGGCAATCTTGTGCTGGGGAGTAATTTCAAGCCACTTCAACTACAAAGTTGCTATTTACTCTTGATCACAGAAGGGGAGGGGGAACAACACAATGTGATACCTACCCGTTTGTTTGCAGGAAACACACCAGCCAGCTGTGCAGGTTTACAGCCTGGCAGCAAAGTGAGAGCGCAGCACAGGGAAATAAATGAAGCTGCTGCTGAGCCTGCAGCCCAGGGGGTCAAACATCATTACCTTCAATCAAGGTTCTCAGCTCTGCTGGCACAATTTACTGGCATCACAGAATCACAGAACTGTCAGGGCTGGAAGGGACCTCAAGGCTCAGCCAGTCCCAACCCCTGCCATGGGCAGGGACACCTCACACTACAGCAGGTTGCTCACAGCCACAGCCAGCCTGGCTGCAAACACCTCCAGGCAGGAGGCTTCCACCACCTCCCTGGGCAACCTGTGCCAGGCTCTCACCACCCTCCTGGGGAAGGGTGGTCAGACACGTCAGACAGCAGGTGCTGTCCACTAGTTCAGGCAGCAGAACTGACAGCTCAGTGCTCTGGCTCCACTACGTGCCTGAGGTGCTGCCTTCCTAAGCAGGTGGAAGCTCAGAGGAGCATCACATTGCCTTGCCCATGTTCTTGGCTCACTCTGTAGCTCAGCAGAAAACCTGCAGCTAGGTATCCCACATGGAAGAGGGAGTGTCACAGCCCTGCATTCTCCTCTCTCCTCACCACAGTTCTCAGAGTCTGCTTCTCCTTTGCTCTGGTGACTTACAGTGTGTTAGATTGAGGTCCAGAGCACTCAGTATAGGAAGCACATGGAGCTGTTGGAGAGGGTCCAGAGAGGGCCATGAAAATGATCAGGGGGTTGGAGCTACAAAGGCAGACTAAGGGAGCTGGGGTTGTTCAGCCTGGAGAAGAGAAGGCTCTGGGGAGACCTAATAATGACCTGTATTCATAGAATCACAGGACCAGAGAATGCTAGGGGTTGGAAGGGACCTCAGAAGATCATCCAAGCCCACCCCTCCTTCCAAAGCAGGATTACCTGGAGCAGGTCACACAGCAATGCATCCAGGCAGGTTTTGAAAATCACCAGAGAAGGAGACTCCATAACCACCCTGGGCAGCCTGCTCCAGTGCCTGACCACCCTTGCAGGGAAGAAACTTTCCCTAGTATCCAACCTAAACCTCCCCTGGCACCATTTTAGGCCATTTCCTCTCTTTCTATCAACTGATACTAGGGGAAGCAGACTGACCCCCATCTCACCAAAACCTCCTTTGAGGGAGCTGTAGAGAGCAAGGAGGTGTCCCCTCAGCCTCCTCTTCTCCAGACTAAACCACCCCAGCACCCTCAGCTGCTCCTCACCAGCCCTGCTCTACAGAGCCTTCCCCAGCTTTGCTGCCCTTCTCTGGACCTGCCCCAGCCCCTCAATGTCCTTCTTGAGGGGAGGAGCCCAAAACTGAGCACAAATGGTGCCAAAGCATTCAGTTCCTCGAGAAAACATGTGGAAATGGTATGAAGTTGTGTCAGGGGGAGTTCAGGCTGGACATGAGGAAGAGCTTCTTCACTGAGTGCTGGTCAATCACTGCGCAGTCTCCCTAGGGCAGGGCACCAAGCCTTTCAGGGCTCAAGGAACATCTGGACAATGCTCTTAGTCATGCAGTCTACTGTCAGGTAGTCCTGCAAGGAGCAGGAAGTTAGACTTGATCCCTATGGGTGCCTTCCAACTGGTCCCATTTGATGCTTCTGTGATACCTCATCATAAATATGGGCCCAGTGTGACCGGTTTAGGCTGTGCCTTTAAGAAAGGGACACTTTCTGAACACTCTGGGTGAATGTTTTGATATTAGAATGAAAACAATGATATGCTAATTCAATTTCATTGGTGGGACCCGGTTGCAGTTTTTTTGTTTAGTCTTTCAGTCAGGGAGTCAGTCAGTCAGTCGTCTTCTTCTTCCCCCTGTGCTGTGAGCTGGCTCGTTTCTCTCTACGATTCCTTCTAACCAGATAAGAAAACTAACTTTTTGCATTCGCTTTGAGCTTTAACAAAGTTTTCCCCCTTTAATTACCTTCCTTTCTCTTTCTCTCTAACCCTTTTGGGAAAAAGGGGGAGGTAGGGAGGGAGAAGGGAGGGACAGGCCGAACCCCCCTGGCCGCAGGGGGGTTGGGGAAAGGTTTCCTGTATTACATACTTTGCTGTATATTTCTGTATATATTGTAAATATTGTATGTTTTTGTACATATTCATTGCATTCCATATCTGCTTGTAAAATACAGCTTTCATCTGCTTCTCCGGCTGAGTTAGCTGTGGAATTCTTCTGTGTGTGGGGGGAACTTTCCTACTCCACCACAGCCCAGCCAAGGGAAGGAGCCCTCTAAGCAGAGACTGAAATGCTGTGTGCCCTACCAGGATGCAAATGCTCCATGGGACAGGGTGAAAATGCAAAGATTAGGGAAGCTGTGCTGTGCTTTTGGTGCTTTCCACTCATTCTCAGCTCTCAGGCCAGACCTTTTGTGTGCTCTGTCTATCTTAGCCACCAGGCCTAGCTCAGTGCATGCAAAACACATAGGTGCTAAACATTCTGTGAGTGGTATCACACAGCAGGCCTGCATTATTCAGTCCTTCTGCTCCCATTGCAGCAGAGTCTGTAGGTGGAAAGAAGGGAAACAAGCAGCAAACTAAGTGCTTGCTTGGCAAGTCTGCTGATACTTTCCCAGGTCAGCAGCTCCTTAGGAAGAGAGATTTGGGTCCACAACGGAGGGAGCATGGAAAAAAGCCTCACTGCCAGATCCCACCTGCTCCCCCACCTTCTGTCCTGGAGCAGAAGGCTTTAAATTACATGGAAACCTGTGTATAAAGTCCTGCCAGTGCCCATTCCTTACCAGCACTGTGAACATCAAATTACAAACACCTTCAGCTATTAAGAAAGTTGCTGCTTGGGTGATTTGTATTTTACCTGACTAACCTGCCATAAAGCAGAGGATACAGAGCAACAGTTTCCAATCCCTGTCCCAAGTGGTGGTGTTATATACAGGCCATGAAAAATTAACCACAGGCAGTAATGTGATGACAGGTGCCAGAGAGGAGGGAGAGGAAGGGGGGGGGGGGGGGCGGGAAAGAGGGGAGGAAAAGAGGGGAGGAAGAGAGGGAGGGAGAGAAGAGGGGAGGAAGAGAGGGAGGGGAGGGAGCTGGGTTTTTAAAGCAGGTTTGATTTGCCAGGCTTTCCAATAGGTAGCGCCCAGTGCCGTGGAAGAGCTTTTCTGTCTTTCAGTGTGTATCTCATTCACCACACCAGTCCTGACTACTCAAATAAGAACAGGTTACCTGCTGGTCAGATGACTGATAGTAGAGGACTCAAGTTTTTCTCCCCACATAAAACAAGTGCAGCACAAACTATTTTACCAGTTCCAGTGTCACCACCCTCATGGGGAAGAATTTCTTCCTAACATCCAACCTCCCCACTTCTAGTTTTGCTCCAGCCCCCCAGTCCTATCACTCCCTGACACCCTCAAAAGTCCCTTCCCAGCTTTCCTGCAGGCCCCCTTCAGACCACAATAAGGTCTCCTCAGAGCCTTGTCTTCATCCCATATTTTATACTGCAGTTTTGCTTGTAAATCCAGCTGCACTCTTGCTTCCATCTGAGCTGGGAGAGCCTGGCTGAGGCACTTGGTGCCATGGATCAGTTGATGAGATGGTGTTGGGTGACAGGTTGGACTGGATGATCTCCAAGGTCTTTTCCACCCTGGTTAATTCTATTCCATTCTATTCTATTCTGGCCTGGCAATTTTCTGTTGGGGGCCACACTAAGGAAGGAGCTGTGACAGCACGAACACTTCCCTGTCACTCCGCACGCAGCCTGGCTCCCCGCGGTGCTGACCGTACTGCGGTCGAGTCAAGCACTCAAGCCTGCTCTGCTCAAGCACGCTGATCCTTCACTCCATGGTAGCTGATCCATCCCAGCTGTCAGTGTGCAGGCTCTCAGCCCCTGGCAAGGGCAGGATAATCTGAATTGGTTTGCCCTGCTCCACTGGAGACCAAGACGACTCAAATTGCTGGGAACTCGCTTCCGGGGAAGCTCGCGCCTGGGGACAGCTCCAAGGGACCCACTGAGGGGGAGCAGGGTAAGGGGGGTGCTCAGCCCAGCACTGAAATGGGGCACAAGGCCTCTTTTTACTTTCCCTTGGCACCTAACACATCAAGGACCAAACCTAGCCTGAGCCTTTGAGAGCTAAAATCATGAGGGAGGAACTGTGCCCTGCTGAGGCTGCAGCTGCAATATTGTGTCCAGTTCTGGGCCCCTCAGACCAAGAAGGACCTCAGGGAACTGCTTGAAAGAGTCCAGCACAGAGCCACAAAGATGATGAAGGGAGTGGAAGATCTTCCTTAGGAGGAGAGTCTTTAGCTGGGAAGAGACTGAGAGGTGACCTCATCAATGTTTAATAAGATGTGCAGGGTGAGTGCCCAGAGGCTGGAGCCAGGCTCTGCTGGGGGATGCCCAGTGCCAGCAGAAGGGGCAGCGGTGGAAGCTGAGGCAGAGGAAGCGCCATGGGAACAGGAGGAATTTTTTTCCCCTGGGAAGGTGACAGAGCCCTGGAGCAGGCTGCCCAGGGGGTGTGTGGAGTCCCTCTCTGGAGATACTCAAGACCCACCTGGATGTGTTGCTGTGTGACCTGCTCTAGGTGATGCTGCTCTGGCAGGGGGCTGGACTGGATGAGCTTTCAAGGTCCCTTCCAGCCCCTGAAACTCTGTGATTCTGTGAAGAAATAACACCAAAAAGCTCCTCCATCTTGCAGTCTCTTCAAGGGCAATGCTAGCCACAGAAGAACTTGAATACAGAGATGGTGTGAACAGCTGGATGGCTTGTATCAGAAAGAGTGTGGCCAGTAGGTCTAGGGATGTGATTGTCCCTAGCACTGGTGAGGTCCTGCAGCTGGGCCAGGGCAATCCCCAGCACTGCTATAGGCTGGGCAGGGACTGGCTTGAGAGCAGCCCTGAAGAAAAGGCCCTGGGGGTGCTGGGGATGAGAAGCTCAACAGGAGCCAGCAGTGAGCACTTGCAGCCCAGAGAGCAAATCCCACCCTGGGCTGCATCAAGAGAAGCAGAGCCAGCAGGTCAGGGAGGGGATTCTCCCCTCTGCTCTGCTGAGACCACAGCTGGAGCACTGTGTCCAGTTCTGGAGCCTCTGTGCCAGGAAGGATCTGGAGGGGCTGGAAGGTGTCCAGAGAAGGGCCACGAGGAGGAGCAGAGGGCTGGAGCTGCTCTGCTATGGAGACAGACTGAGAGAGTTGGGGTTGTGCAGTCTGGAGAGGAGAAGGCTCTGAGGAGACCTCATTGTGGCCTTCCAGGATCTGCAGGGGGCTCCAAGCAAGCTGGGGAGGGACTTTTGAGGGTGTCAGGGAGTGATAGGACTGGGGGGATGGAGCAAAACTAGAAATGGGTAGATTCAGATTGGATGTGAGGAAGAAGTTGAGCTGTTCCCCAGGAGGGGGTGAGAGCCTGGCACAGGCTGCCCAGGGAGGTGGTGGAAGCCTCACGCCTGGAGGTGTTTGCAGCCAGGCTGGATGTGGCTGTGAGCAACCTGCTGTGGTGTGAGGTGTCCCTGCCCATGGCAGGGGGTGGGAACTGGCTGAGCCTTGAGGTCCCTTCCAGCCCTGACAGTTCTGTGATTGTGTCAGACAAGAAACTGCAGCAAGAGCCAAGACCAGGGTGGTGCAGCCTCGAGATGCCAGCTCTGGCAGGTGGCACTGGAAGGCTGCAGGACTGCTTTCTGAAGTTAAGATTCCTGGCCTGTACCACCTGCTTTTTGAGAACTGTACTGCCCACCATTTACCAAGGAGCCCACTCAGGAAGGACCATCTGGTTTCTTTGGGCTTCCTTGATTATTTTTTCAATCTCACCTTTTAATCAGTTCACTGCTGGGGGGTCATTTTTCCCCTAGACAGTAGAATGCAAAGAATGAATAAGTTAAGAACTACCTAAGTGGCGCAATGCATCCCCTTGACTCATCTGATTTTCATCAACCAGAAACTGACTGCTTGTAACACAGACTCCACAGACTCATTAAATCTGATACCTTTACACTTTTAACCTACTAAAGGGGTGAGAAAGACTCTGGGTCTGTTTGCGTTCCAAGCTTTCCCCTTCACCTACCATATATACCACTCAGAGCACTAGAGTCTCTCACAGGAGTCACCAAGCCTAGTTTGGATGTGGTGCTTGGGGCTGTGGTTTAGGGGTGACCCTTGCAGAGTAGGGTTCTGGGTTGGACTTGGTGATCCTGAGGGTGCTTTCCAACCTGAATGTTTCTGTGATCCTGTGACCTACTTTCCCATCCCAACTGAGACAGTGCTTATAACAACAAAGGTGCAATGCTTCATACTTCCAAGGTGCTAAGGCTTGAGAGCCCTGGGGCTGTTTAGTTTGGCAAAGAGAAGACTGAGAGAGGATCTGATCAGTATCTATCAATATCTGAAGGGTGGCTGTCACAAAGAAGGGGCCAGACTCTTTCCAGTGGTGTCCTGGGATAGGAAAGGGGCAATGGATACAAACTGGCACACCTCAACATGAAGAAAAGCTTGCTGTGAGGGTGACAGAGCCCTGGAGCAGGCTGCCCAGAGAGGTTGTGGAGTCTCCTTCTCTGGAGACTTTAAAGATCTGTCTGGATGTGTCCTGTGCAACCTGCCCTAGGTGATGCTGCTTTGGCACAGGGCTTGGACTAGATTCACAGATTGTCTTGGGCTGGAATGGACTCTCAAAGCTCATCATGTTAAAGTCCCCTGCAGTCAGCAAGGACACCTCCAGGTAGATCGGCTGCCCAGGGACACATCAAGGCTGATCTTGAGAGTCTCTAGGGGCAGGGCCTCAAGCACACCCCTGGGCAACCTGTTCCAGTATTTCACCACTCACTGTGCAGAACTTCCTCCTGATGTCCAACCTAAATCCCCCTGCTCCAGTGTCAGAGCAGTGTCCCTCATCCCATCCCTACAAGTCCTTCTGCACAGTCCCTTCCCAGCCTTCCTGTAGGTCCCCTTCAGATACTGAAATGCAGCTCTAAGGTTTTCCCAGAGCCTTCTCTTCTCCAGGCTGAAGAGCCCCAGCTCTCCCAGTGTGTCTTCACAGGGAAGGTGCTCCAGCCCTTTGGTCAACTTGGTGGCCCCTCCTCTAGACCCAGTCCAGCAGGTCCATGTCCCTCCTGTGTTGGTGGCTTCAGATGACCTTTGAAGGTCACTTCCAGCCCCTACCACTGTATGGGTCTGTAAGATTTTCACCAACATGGAACCAAAGGGTTGCACTCGAAGCCTTACAACTTTCAGCAAAATGCTGGTTAAAAAGTCTCCTCGTGTTGAGGTGGAACCTCCTGTGTTCCAGATTGTACCTCTTGCTCCTTGTCCTATCACTGGGCACCACCAAAAAGAGCCTGGCACCATCACCCTGACACCCACCCCTCAGATATTGATAGACATTGATCAGATCCCCCTAAGACTTCTCTTCTCCAGACTAAACAGCCCCAGGGCTCTCAATCTTTCTTCCTAGCAGAGATGTTGAAGTCCCCCAATCATCCTCCTAAATCTCTTTAACTCTCTCCAGTAGTTCCCTGTCTCTCTTGAATGGGGAACCCACAGCTGGACACAGTATTCCAGGTGTGGTCTCACAGAGAGAGGAAAAGGAGCACCCCCTAGAGCTGCTGTCTGATGAAGCCTTTCTATTAATCCATACCTTTCCATTTCCTGTGCTGACAGAAGAGGTGTTTTTGTCAAGCAAAACTGGCCATAAAGTCTGACTGTCAGGGGAGAGAAATACAGCTCTGTTACCTGAATGCAGCTCTTACTTAAGAGGACTAAAAGCCCAGCAAGTGAATTCAATAACTGTGCAACTACATGAGAGATCCTCCTCGTGGAATCCTGCCAACAGCCTCTGCTCAGATAAATGGCCTGACACAAAAGCAGCTATAAATAAGGTTACTCTGGACAGCAGAAAGTTGATGCATTTCCTGACCAAGCTAGTTGTGTATAAAGCAGCAAATAAATCTGGGAGAGAAATAAGAATGCAAAGAGATGCTTTCACTCCAGGTTACTCTGCCCTATGTGCTCAGCCAGCCACTCCCAGGACAACTTTTGGCCTATCTGAAATGATTCCTCTAAGTACATGAAACTGGGACCCATTTCCAGCCTCCCTCACTGTCAGTATTGATCATTTCTTATTTCCTACACCATATTTAGCATAACCAAATTAAACTGAGAACTGCAATGATTAAGGTGAACCATCAACTGTGCAATTCCTTGTAGAGCTGCTTCTTGATTCTTTTCTCTTCTTTAGCACAGTATCAATTGCATAATGAAGAAAGAAGCCTGATGAGAAGATCTGCAATGTGGAGTGAAATGGCACCACAAACCACAATGGTGAAAGAGACTTTGAAAAGATTCCTAAGGGTTTTTTTCAGTGTCCTGAACCACGCTTTCAGCACAGAAAGCAGCAATGTGTTCACCTGTAAGCACCAGTGGCACATGCAGTACCTTTGAAGAGAAATCAGAGAACCACAGAATGTCAGGGGTGGGAAGGGACCTGCGGAGATCATCCAGTCCAGCCCCCTGCCAGAGCAGCATCGCCCAGGGCACGTCACACAGGAACACATCCAAGTGGGTCTTGAAAGCCTCCAGAGAAGGAGACTCCACAACCTCTCTGGGCAGCCTGCTCCACTGCTCCAGCACCCTCACAGCAAAGAACTTTCTCCTCATGCTGAGATGGCACCTCCTGTGTTCCAGCCTGTATCTCTTGTTCCTTGTCCTATCACTGGGCACCACCAAAAGAGCCTGGCACCTTCACCCTGACCCCCACCCCTCAGCTATTGATAGACGTTGATCAGACCCCCTCTCAGCCTTCTCTTCTCCAGGCTAAAGAGCCCCAAGCAGCAGCCCAGGTGTCCCAGGACATTTCATCACTCCATGCACCACACATTTCACACAGGTTTCTGAAAACAAGAGAATTTCAACCCAGGTCATTGAACAGAGTATGAACAGTGCTGGGCAAGTCTGCAGATGACACCAAGCTGTGGGGCCTGGTTGACAGGCTGGAGGGAAGGGATCCATCCACAGGGACAGGCTTGAGAGGGGACCCAAGCCAACCTCATGCAGTTCAACAAGGCCAAACACGAGGTCCTGCACCTAGGTTGGGGCAACCCCAAGCAAAAATAGAGGCTGGGTGAGGAGTGGCTCAAGAGCAGTCTGGAGGAGAAGGACTTGGGGGGTGTCAGATGATGACAAACTCCCCAGGAGCCAGCAATGGCCACTGGCAGCCCAGCAGGCAGCTGTGTGCTGAGCTGCATCCAAAGCAGGGAGAGCAGCAGCACAGGGAGGGGATTCTGCCCATCTGCTTGGTTGAGACCCCACCCGGAGCACTGCATCCAGTTCTGGTGCCCCCAGCATAAGAGGGACACAGAACTGCTGGAGTGGGTCCAGAAGACATCATGAAGATGATCAGGGGGCTGGAGATCTTGTGGGGACAGGCAGAGAGAGTTTGGGCTGTTCAGCATAGAGAAGGCTCCAGTGAAACCTTATAGTGGCTTTCCAGTACCTGAAGGGGGCTCCAAGGGAGGGACTTTTTACAAGAGCTTGTAGTGACAGGATGAGAGGGAATGGAGTGAGGCTTGAGGAGGGCAGATTGAGACTGGAGATTAGGAAGAAATTCTTTCCAGTGAGGGTGGTGAGACACTGGCACAGGCTGCCCAGGGAGGTGATGGATGCCCCCTCCTGGATCTTTAAGGCCAGGTTGGATGAGGCCTTGAGCAACCTGCATCTAGCAGGAGGTGTCCCTGCCCATGGCAGGGGGTCGGGACCAGATGATCTTTAAGGACCCTTCCAACCCAAACCATCCTAGGAATCAATGAAAAGTTAACACACTTCCCTTTCAAATTAAAGGGTTCAGCCACCTACCAAATCCTGGAATGCTTTTGAGGCTGGATTTGAGACAGATCTTCTCGAGCCTGAGGTAGCTGTATCGCAGCAGGCAGCTCCAGAGGAACATCCAGTCCATCCGGGTGCGATGGTTCATGATAATGACACTCCTCTCTCCAGGAACAAACCCATCACCAGTGACAACCACCTTGGCACCAAACACCATTTCCAGCAAGGCCTAAAAATAACAGCACAGAAGAGGATCACTTTACTCCCAGTAGGGGAAAAAAGCAGCAGCAGCCCATTAGCAATAAACATTAATTGGAATAATTATTCACTCGTGTTATCAGCGGCACACCAGCCTCTGCCTGCCTGCTGATGAAGCAGGCAGCTCTTCCACACTGACAGCTGTGCAATGGAAGGGGAAACCACAACTAAACAGCACTTCTTCAATGCACCCTTTTTCAGTCAAGCTCCAACACTAAATGTATTTTTCCCCTCTGTTTTATTCCCCGCCCAGAATGCTGCCACGTTGGAATGAAGGGAGAGCAGTATGGACTGGGACCTGGCAGGAGATGTATCACAGAATCATAGAGTCAGCCAGGTTGGAAAAGACCTCAGAGATCATCAAGCCCAACCTGTCACCCAACACCTCCTGACAACTAAATGGTGGCACTGAGTGCCACATCCAAGCCTTTGTTGAACCCCTCCAGGGAGGGTGACTCCACCACCTCCCTGGGCAGCACATCCCAGTGGCCAATGACTAATGACTAATTTAAGGAGAGACTGGCTGCACAGATAATCTATTGTTCAATATTACAAGGGCTGGGAAGGCATCAGAAGTTGCCTTGCTCTCCTCTTGGGTACAGGTGGTCAAGATGTTTGTGCTTGACTTCCACGTGCAAAAACACATAGAACCTAAAGGCAGAAAGAGTGAACTCACAATGACTGAGCACAGCACAGAGATGTGTAAAGGGCAGGAAGGAGATTTAGATTGGATGTTAGAAACAAGTTCTTTACCATGAGGGTGGTGGAACACTGGAACAGGTTGCCCAGGGAGGTAGCTGAGGCCCCATCCTTGCAGATATTCAAGGTCAGGCTCTATAGGGCTCTGGGCAACATGATCTAGTGGAGGATGCCCCTGCTCCCTGCAGGGGTGCTGGACTAGATGACCTTTGGGGGCCCCTTCCAATCCATTTTATGATGTTGACCTAGATAAGAGCTCTAGCTCCTCCTTGGAGCCTGGTAGTAGATTCTGGGGAGTATGCCATTGCAGAAAAATTAGGAGACAAAGAGGGAGAGGGTCCTTTTGTGACACTGTCAGTAACCAGCTACATCTCACCAGGACAAGCAATCCTTCTCTTCCCTTTCCTGGTAGTTATTTATTTCTTCTGAATTTCATCACATTTAGTAATGATCACCAGAATAAAAGTTTTAGACCATGAAACAGCTCAGAGAATCACAGGTGGAAGGGACCTCAAAAGCTCATCCAGTCCAACCCCCTGCCAGAGCAGCATCACCCAGGGCAGGTCACACAGGAACACATCCAGGTGGGTTTGGAATGTCTCCAGAGAGGGAGTCTCCACAGCCTCTCTGGGCAGCCTGTTCCAGGCTCTGACACCCTCATAGTGGAAAAGTTTTTCCTCATGTTCACATGGAGCCTCCTCTGCTCCAGCTTGCACCCATTGCCCCTTGGCCTGTCACTGGACACCACTGAGCAGAGCCTGGCTCCATCCTCCTGGCACTGCCCTGCACATCTTTATCAACATGAATGAGGTCTCCCCTCAGGCTCCTCTGCTCCAAGCTACAGAGCCTCAGCTCCCTCAGCCTGTCCTCTGCAGGGAGATGTTCCACTGCCTTCAGCATCTTTGTGGCTCTGCACTGGACTCTCTCAAGCAGTACCCTGAGGTCCTCCTTTAACTGAGGGGCCCAGAACTGGACACAGTATTCCAGCTGTGGCCTCACCAGGGCATCCCTCACCAGGACATCCCTTTAAAATACACCAGAGAGAAGCAGAGAAAGCAGCAACTATCTGGTATGTCACAAAGAGAATTCACCCTTCATGCCACATTGCACACATTTCTGCACGCCAGTGCAGCAGGAAAAAAAGAGGTAAACATATCTTTAAAGGCCTAAAGGAATGAAGTCCCTTGGGTTTCAGAGAACAGATGAAGAGACAGATCCCATTCATCCTGCCTTTCCTCAGGAACAATTCAGGGAAGAGCTTTGCTATCGATTTTCAGACTCCTGGAGCTATAAAGCTGATGCATTTAAGTGAGGAAGACTTCATTTCTAGGGGAAGCTCTTCACCTGGTATCATTTATCTCTAATTCAACTCCAAGGACTACATTGTAAGCGGATTAAGTAAGAGAAGAGTGAAGGTCAGAACACTGCACCACAGAGTTAATAATTCCCCTAATTAGATAACTGGAACACAGTCCAAAGGAGGAGTCTGGAAGAGCACTCCCTGAGAAAGTTTGTAATTCAGAGCAATCCTCCTGCTTCCTAGTGCTTCACCTACTCTCTTCTGCTCAGCACCTGACTGACACTGGATGGGGATGTCAGGAAAAGGCCTTTTAAGAGTGCAATTAAGATGTGTCAGGAGCTTACACAGAAACTCACTGTGGAAGAACAGAGGGACTGGAGAAGGGTCAACATTCTGCAACACTGAGCTAAAACCTACCTTATTACCATGGACTGGTACACACAGGGTGGTTAGCAGGAGGATGGAGAGTCATAGAATTGTCAGGGCTGGAAGAGACCTCAAGGATCAGCCAGTTCCAACCCCCTGCCATGGGCAGGGACACCTCACACCACAGCAGGTTGCTCACAGCCACAGCCAGCCTGGCTGCAAACACCTCCAGGCATGAGGCTGCCACCACCTCCCTGGGCAACCTGTGCCAGGCTCTCACCACCCTCCTGGGGAACAACTTCTTCCTCACATCCAATCTGAATCTCCCCATTTCTAGTTTTGTTCCATCCCCCCAGTCCTATCCCTCCCTGACACCCTCAAAAGTCCCTCCCCAGCTTTCTTGGAGCCCCCTGCAGATACTGCAAGGCCACAATGAGGTCTCCTTGGAGCCTTCTCCAGACTGCACAACCCCAACTCCCTCAGACTGTCCTCACAGCAGAGCAGCTCCAGCCCTCTGCTCCTCCTCGTGGCCCTTCTCTGGACACCTTCCAGCACCTCCAGAGTCTCTTTCCACAAGGAATCCCATGGAGAAGACAAGGGGTGATGGGGACAAGCCACTACTGGGGAGATTCCCATTGTACTCTGGAGGAAAATGTTTCCCCATGGGAAGAGTCAGGCATTGGAATCACCTCCCAGGGGAAGCAGTGGATTCCCCTGCTTTGGACAGTTTTAAGACTCAGCTTGACACTGTGCTGGGCCAGCTCATTTCAGCCACACCTTCACTTGGAGAGGTTGGACCAGATGACCCTTGGGGATCCCTTCCCACCTGGCATTCTGGGATGATTGTCTCCACAGGTACTAAGAAGGCTAAGGCCTGTTTTGACAAAAGCATTAAACAAACAACATTAAAAATACACAATCAAATCAAATCAAATCAAAAGCATTTAAGTCAAACTAAATTATGGGATTCCAACCAGAAGAGGCTCAAACTGCAACTTACCACTGGGAGGGTCAGCCAGGTGGCCACGATGCAGTCGGTGATCCAGCGGTACCACGCCGGGGAGACAAACATCAAGGGGAGAAAAGGCCCCAGCATGAAGATACTCCCGAAAAAGCTCCCCAGGAACAGTGCAAGTGCAAAGTATATCCCTTTCCATGACACCATGGCTCTGCAAGAGAGAGGGGCATTGTCTAAGGGAGAGAAACTGAAAGCATGCACACAGCGGCGCGAGTCCAGGGGCCCTGCTCGAGGCAAGATTCCTCCTTTCTCCCCTTGGCTGAGAAGAGATCCTGAGAGCAGACACCAGCAAACTGTCCCACCTCCCCAGCACCACCAAGAGAAACAACCATAAGCACAGTGATTTGGTAAGGGGCATTGGGGTATTAAAGGGGTCATAATAGTGACAGCTACATCCCCTTTACTCTGCTCCTGTGAGACCCCACCTCGAATGCTGCAGCGCAAGAAGGACACAGAGCTGTTGATGTACAACACAATACAACACACCAGGTTGGAAGAGACCTTCAAGATCATCGCGTCCAACCCATCAACCAATCCAACCCACCCAAACAACTAACCCATGGCACCAAGCACCCCACCAAGCCTCTTCATGAACACCTCCAATGAAGGTGGTGGAGGCAGTCCAGAGGAGGCCACAGAGATGATCCAAGGGATGGAGCAGCTCTGCTACGAGGATAGGCTGAGGGAGCTGGGGTTGTTCAGCCTGGAGGGAAGAAGACTCTGGGGTGACCTTACAGCTGCCTTCCAATACCTGAAGGGATCCTACAGGAAGGCTGGAGAAGGACTTTTCCTCAGGGTGTCTGGAGACAGGACAAGGGGGAATGGTTTGAAGCTGAGGGAGAGCAGGGTTAGACTGGAGCTTAGGAAGAAATTCTTCAGTAGGAGGGTGCTGAGACTCTGGAAGAGGTTGCCCAGAGTGGCCATGGATGCCTCCTCCCTGGTGCTGTTTAAGGCCAGACTGGATGAGGCCTTGGGCAACCAAGTTCAGTTGAGAGAAATCCCTGCCCATGGCAGGGGGTTGGAGTAGATGATCTCTGAGGTCCCTTCTAACCTGAGCCATTCTATGACTCCATGATCATTTTCTCTACTTATTACAATATTCAGCAAGTTGTTGTAATTATCGAAATACACAGAAGAGCTACAGAAGAGACCAGTTGTTCCACTGGCCTTTTCAGCCATTCCCTTTGTCACTGCCAAAGTACTAATGTCAGCAGCCTCTGAAATGGGAAACTTTACTTTTCATAGGATCATAGAATGGTTTGGTTTGCAAGGGACTTTAAAATCACAGTCACAGAATTACTGAGGCTGGAATAGACCTCTGAGGTCATCAAGTCCAGACTATGACCTAACACCACCACACAGACCAGACTATGGCACTAAGTGCCACATCCAATCTTCCCTTAAATGCCTCCAGGGACCTCATCTAGTTCCAAGCTCCCTGCCATGGGGCAGGGACATAGTATCATAGTATCAGTCAGGGTTGGAAGGGACCACAAGGATCATCTTCCACTAGACCCAGGTTGCTCAAGGCCTCATCCAGCCTGGCCTTGAACACCTCCAGGGAGGGAAAATCCATGACCAAACTGAGCAACCTGTGCCAGCCTCTCCCCACCCTCACTGGAAAGAATTTCTTCCTTATGCCCAGTCTAAATCTGCCCTCCTCAAGCTTCAACCCAATCCCTCTCATCCTCTCACTACAAGCCCTTGTAAAACCTCCTCCTCTTCTTTCTTGTAGGTTTCCTTTCCTACCCCTCCATCTCTTCTTGCAGAAACTCATCTTGCCCACCCAAGGGGCTACGTGCAACCTCCTTCAGAAAGCACTCAAGCCTGCTCAGAGCCACTGGTCCTTGAGTCAGGTGCAATGGTGTCCTCCAGACAGACAGCCTGTCTCCAAGCAGCTGCTGGACAGAGCAGACATTTCAAGCCCCAGTGCTCTTTTCATCACACCAGGGCAGGCAAGCATTGGCTGAAACCTCCCAGCTCAGCCTGCCTTAGACCATCTGTGGCTTCTTGAAGCCTGCTGCACTTCAACTGTCCTTATCAGTTACTTTCCAACTTATCCCACCAAACAGCCCACAGCCCTTGGTTTTTAAGGCAGTAGTCTAGACTTGAAGTGTTTCAGTGTCTGCGCTATCAGATACACTCCCTGCTTATGAATTGAAATGTACAGTGCCCAAAGCCTCTTAATGCATTATGGCAGAACACTCAGCAACCCTCCAAGCATCTGTAGCACAGCTACAGGCTTTCACAATTTAGCAGCTACTCCCAGCTATGACAAAGCAAATGTGGAAATACCAATTCTCCAAATTAGGGCCTAAAAATAGACTCTTTTCATCTATTTTGGACTCCAACAATTGTTTACAAAGCCAAAGGTTAAGCAGAAGTCACTTTCCAGTCCCTTCACCCAACTCATTTTGCCTCTTTGGCAGGCTATTTCAGACATGCTAAGAGCTCAGAGAGAAAGGATTTCAGGACAAGCAAAACAGGAAGCTGGTGTGTTTTCTTCTTTCCATTTGAAAAGGAGCAATGGAAAAGTAATCCCTGAAGCTCTGGGTACTGTAACACAGGAGATCGATCCTGTGTTTTGTCCAAGGTCCAGCAAAGCACTTGAAGCCAAGCAATGCCAACACCACTGCTGCTCGCAGCGTCGAGCAGCCGAAACTAACTCGTGTGCAAAGTAGAGAGTGGGGCAGAAAGGGGTATATGATGGGTTAAGGAAGGAACCCCTTACTTGTAGAGGTCCACTAGTCACAGGAGAGCGAGAACCTGACAACAGAGGCCTTGAGCTACCTGGGCTAGTGGAAGGCAGCCCTGCCCATGGCAGGGGGCTGGAACTAGACAATCTTGAAGGTCCCTTCCAAAGCCAAACCATTCTATGAATCTGTGAGCCTATGAACAGAGGGGGAAGGGAGTATCTCAAGCCAAGCAAACATCTTCCTTTTAGGAGAGCCAGGTTCAGAGGCTTATCATGGTATGATTTGAAGCTGGGGATAGTACCAGATGCTGCTCTTTGGAATGAGGTAAGAGATGGGTTAGTATTGAATTGAATTGAATTGAGTTGAATTGAATTGAATTGAATTGAATTGAATTGAATTGAATTGAATTGAATTGAATTGAATTGAATTGAATTGAATTGAATAAACCAGGTTGGAAAAGACCTTCAAGATCATCAAGTCCAACCTATCACCCAACACCATCTAATCAACTAAACCATGGCACTAAGCACTCCATCCAGTCTCTTTCTAAACACCTCCAGTGATGGTGACTGCACCACCTCCCTGGGCTGCACATTCCAAAAGTAGTAAAGGAGCCCCTTACTTGTAGGGCTCCACTAGTTTGGGAACAGAGTCACAAGGGAGTGAGAACCTGGCAACAGAGGCCTTGAGCAACCTGAGCTAGAGGAAAGTGTCCCTGCCCATGGCAGGGGAGCTGGAGCTAGATATCTTTGAAGGTCCCTTCCAACCCAAACCATTCTATGCATCCACAAAAGCCACTCTGCTTTTGTGTGGGGGCCAGAGCTGTGGGGAAAGAGTCAACCTCATTTCAAGACAAGGAAAGCTGCAAGCAGCCAGGACAGCACCCTCACCGTGGGCTTGTAGCTCCTCCTCTGCTTTGTGGCAGAACTCCAAGTTGTTGGGGTACTGTACTTCCCATGTTCTTGTTGCCACAGCAGAAGCAAAACATGCTGTGTCTCCAGGTAACTGGGAACAGCCATTCTCCAAACACAGTTTTTGGTTTACTTTTCTGTTAATTTCAACAACTCCTGGCCCCAGTGGGACAAACTGCTGCACAGAACAGTAGCAGTTTTGCAAGCCCCATCTTCTGTCATGGTGGATTTTATGATGAGTTCAACATCCTACACGAGCAAAGTGTAGCCTAAAGCCGACACACTTGCCTGCAATCAGATTTTGGCATGTTTTGCTTCTCATCTCCATGCTTTGATTCTGGGCACAGCTGGAGTGGCAGGCAAAGAACAGCTCGTTATGATGATCACAGAATGGTAGGGGTTGGAAGGTACCTCTGGAGATCATCCAGTCCAACATCCCTACCAGAGCAGGAGCACCTAGAGTATCACAGAATCGCCAAGGTTGGAAGAGACCTCAGAGACCACCAAGTCCAACCTGTAGGTCACACTTCCAGGCATGAGGCATCCACGATTTCTCTGGGTGGGCTGTCCCAGTGACCCACCACTCCCATAGTAAAGAACCTCCTTTGGGATTGGGAAGATTACCCTTCCCAATCCCCAAGTTCATGATGATTCTATTAGATTCTATTATTTCTCCCAATTACAGAGTCACAAAATGTTAGGGGATGGAAGGGACCTTGAAAGATCATCCAGTCCAACCCCCTGCCAGAGCAGGATCACCCAGGGCAGGTCACACAGGAACACATCCAGGTGAGTTTGGAATGTCTCCAGAGAGGGAGACTCCACAGCCTCTCTGGGCAGCCTGCTCCAGGCTCTGACACCCTCATGGTGAAGAAGTTTTTCCTTCTGTTCACATGGAACCTCTGCTTCTCCAGCTTGCCCCCTTGCCCCCTGGCCTATCATTGGACATCACTGAGCAGAGCCTGGCTCTGTCCTCCTGAATCTCACCCTTCACAGATTTATCAACATTAATGATGATTTAAATGTAGTGATAAACATGAATTGATTACTAATGATTGCAAATATCTGTGACTATTAATTATTCTTTCCAAAGGTTTTAAGCAGCCTGCTCTCTGCAGCAAACCTGCTTTTCCCTCACAGATTCTTCCATGGCTTCTAAGTGGGCAAAGGATGGACAACAAGTTTATCTGGGAAGAAACGAGGAAGTTCTGCAAGTGAAAAAAAATAAACTTCTGGGATCAAAAAATGAAGTCCCAAAATGATAGAATAAAAGTTCTGGGAGCAAAAAATAAAGTTCCAGGAGCAAAAAATACAGTTCCAGGGGCAAAAAATAAAGTTCCAGGGGCAAAAGATCAAGTTCTAGGGTCTAAAGATAAAGTTCTGGATCAAAAGATAAAGTTCCAGGATGAAAGATAAAGCTCTAAAATGAGAATTAAAGCCCTAGAAGACTGCTAGTAGTCAAGACTCACCACTCTCCTCATGTCCCCTAAACAGTTCCTGGCTAATTCAAAGTTCTTGTACAAGAGGTTAATCCATCTTCCAGGTGTCAGTGGAAAAAAAGCAAAGGTTTCACCTCCAGCAGGGAATGAAGCAAAACTACCTGACACACAGAGCCAGCTGCTTAGTAACTAGAGAGGTTTTTAAGCACTTGGTCTCATGCAGTCAGCAAATCAGGTTTTATGACACCACTGAAAGAAAAAAATGAAGAGAGGGAGTTCAGTGCCAATAAAGCAACAGGGAATTAATACTGGTCAGTGAGTTTCCATTCAATCAGCAGAGGCAATAAAACTGCTCATTAGTCCTCAAGAAGTGAATGGGGAAACACTAACCATGGGGTTTGATTCTTCTTTCAGTCACAACTCCTCTTCCAGTCAATTACCAGTGGAAAAGGTAAATGTTATCTTCAATTAAAATCAAGCAGAAACTCCCAGCCAGCCTAAGATGCCTCTTCTCTAGCAGTAAAGCAAAGAACAGCAGCAGTGAAGTGGCTTCCTTTGGCTCTGCATTTCTGCACATCTCTGCACTGGAAATTCCAGCTCCCAGATTCATGTTTGTGTTCTGAAATGTGAATTTCCACTTACAACTTCCACAGCAATTTCTAACGCCTGTCATCTGGGTGGAATGAGCTGGGTCTTCAAGGACGAAGTCAGGGTGGTGAGACAATGGAATAGGTTGCTCAAGGGCGTTGTGGCTGGCCCCTCCCTGGAGGTGTTCAAGGCCAGATTGGATGAGACCTTGAGCAACCTGGGCTAGGGAGGGTGTCCCTGCCCATGGCAGGGGGGTTGGGACTGGATGATCTTTAAGGTCCCTTCCAACCCAAACCATTCTGTGATTCTGTGACTGACTTAAATCTGCCCTCCTCAAGCTTCAATCCATCCCCCCTTGCCCTATCACTACAAGCCCCAGTGAAAACTCCCTGATGAAAACTTCCTGCCTTTCTTGTAGACCCCTTTTAGGTACTGGAAGTCCTCTGGAAGTCCACAAGAGATCACAAAGCTGACCAACTTTGACAACAAAACCAAGTGACAATTATGAAGACCAGCTCTAAAGTTCCACTGTGTAGCTGGCAGTGCTACAAGCTAACCAAGACATAATTGCCTTTGTTCTTTTCCTCTCTGTCACAGAGCTCCCCAGGGTGTCACAGCTCTCTTGGTGGGGAGGGGTGGCACTTGTGACTTCAGAAGTACCCATTTCACAACAAAATCCTCAAGTGGGAACAGAAATCAAGGACCCCAGGCTGAAGAACTCAAAGGCAAAACTCAGAGAGTGTTCAGTGGAGTATTCTTAAATCCCTCCTGCTGGCACTGAATCAAAACAATCACCCCTTGAGAAGAGGGAAAGCTCTTCAAGGTTTTGACATGGATTGCAACAGATCCTGCATGTACAGGCTGAAACAAATGGTAATTTTCCAAGGTTCATAAACTCTGCTGAGTTCACCCTTTTCAAGAGAAATTCTTCTCTCAGCCTACTTACAATGCCCCTGGTGCACCTTAGAGAGAGAGAGACCTTAAAGCTGCATTTCAGTATCTGAAGGGGACCTACAGGCAGGCTGGGGAGGGACTGTTCAGAAGGGCCTGTGGGGATAGGATCAGGGGCAATGGTGTGAGACTGGAGCAGGGCAGAGCTAGGTTGGACATCAGGAGGAAGTTCTGCAGAATGAAAGTGGTGAAATACTGAACAGGTTGCACAGGTACGTGCTTGAGGCCCTGTCCCTGGAGGCATTCAAGATCAGCCTTGATGTGCCTTTGGGCAGCCTGATTTATTTGGCCATGTCCCTGCTGAGTGCAGGGACCTTCCAACCCAATGTGATCTGTGAATCTGTGAACAGTCTTGAAATGCATTTGTGCACCTCAGCTGTAGATCACTCAACACCACATCTGGATACTTCTAAGCTGGTGTACAAAGCAGTGTCAAGAACTGCAGCTTGCACCCTGTTCCTCAGCTCTGCAGCTCGCTCTTTCCACCAGCTACAGGGAGGAGCTTCTCTTTTGACAGAACTCCAAAGAGACATCCCCAGGGCCTCGAGTGGATCCAGGTCTTCCAAGTGATTTCTAACAGAGCATCACATCTCCCTCCTTCCTTCAGAGGTGCTGTGCAGAGAGGCAGGCTTTGCCCAGGGAGGCAAGCAACTGAGTTGGACCAGCTCTACTTGAGCTCATCCAGTTCCCTTTCTCAGCCCATGCTCAGTGTCAGGCTGATGCAGATACCTTGTTTCTGGTTCCAGGCCTGCTGAATCTGATGCTATAAAACACTTTTTCCCCCGGTAAGTTCTCTCAGAGCCAGAAAATGTATTAGCAGTATAGTATAACAAAGCAACTCATGTTTTATGTTTGAGGGAAGGGATGCCATCCAGAAGGATCTTGGCAGGCTTGACAAATGGACCAGTGCCAACTGCATGAGGTTCAACAAGTCAAAGTGCAAGGTCCTGCAGCTGGGTCGGGACGATCCCAGGCACAAATCCAGGCTGGGTGCAGAGTGGGTTGACAGTAGCCCTGCAGAAAAAGACTTGGGGGTGTTGGGTAATGAGAAGCTCAAGATGAGCTGGCAGTGCCCTCCTGCAGCCCAGCAGGCAGCAGTGTGCTGGGCTGCAGCCAGAGGAGTGTGGGCAGCAGGGCAACAGAGGGGGTTCTGCCCCTTGACTCTGCTCTGCTGAGACCTCACCTCCAATCCTGCCTCCAGTTCTGGTGTCCCCAGCTTAAGGACACAGAACTGTCGGAGTGAGTCCAGAGGAGGCCACAAAGATGATCCAGGGGCTGAAGCACCTCTGCTGTGAAGATAGGCTGAGGGAGCTGGGACTGTTCAACCTGGAGACTCCAGGGCAACCTTAGAGCTGCCTTCCAGTACCTAAAGGGATCCCACTGGAAGGCTGGAGAGGGACTTCTCATAAGGGTGTTTAGAGACAGGATGAGAGGGAATCGTTTGAAGCTGAGGAAGAGCAGGTTTAGACTGAATCTGAGGGAGGAAGAAGTTCTGCAGTACAAGGGTGGCAAGACTGGAATAGTCTGCCCAGGAAGGTTCTGGATGTCTCCTCCCTGGGGATGTTCAAGGCAAGGTTAGGTAAGGCCTCAGGCAGCTGAGTCTAGCTGAGAGGCACCCCTGCCCATGGTGGGGAATTTGGAGTAGGTGATCTGAAGTTACTTCCAACCTAAGCCGCTCTATGATTCTTGTTAGAGGTGACTTGTTTTGGCCCCTCACACACAGAGGAAGATAGAAGCCCCCATTTGACTCCTAGCTGATTCCAAAGTGTTTAGATGCTATTGACAAATGAGTAAACAAAATGTTTTGCATGAACACTTGGCAATCCTGCAGCACCTCACCAGTGTAAGAAGCTAAATAAAGCAGCTCAGTGCTGAAGCAGCTGGGGAAGTGATCTGCCAGTGCTTTATGCAATCCTTCACTAAGCTGCCAGCAGGCAAATGGGGGGAAACAACAAAAAGTAACATCTAAGACTAAGAGTTTCAGATTTTCAGCTTTGTAAAAATAGCAGCTCACTTCCAACAGAACCTCAACTTCCAATCCAGTTTGCCAGAGCTGGGAAGGGATTATGAAGAACAAAAGGACTAAAAGTGGTTCAACAAGTGCTGAATTCCCCGTTCCAGAGACCACGTCGACGGTACAGTAGGAACGAGTTTGAAGTGGGCTGCAAATGCAGCTGGCATTGCAGATTCATTAGACAGACATGCTGTGGCAGGCAATTCAAGGATAAAGCAGCCATGAAATCATTGCAGAAGACTGAGGAGACTTAAGGAAAGAAGCTGTTAGCTGTTCAGGGACTAATAGATTCTACGCTGAGCAATGCTCAAGCTAAAGCAGAGCGATCTGGGGGAAAGGGCAGGCAAGAAGGAAAGGCTCACAGGAGTTAAAGAGCTCCCTCCAGGGCACTGCTGGAGGCCAACTGACTGCTCCCAGTTTCTGACTGCACAGAATCACAGAATCACCAAGGTTGGAAGAGACCTCAAAGATCATCGAGTCCAACCTGTTACCACAGACCTCACGACTAAACCATGGCACCAAGTGCCACTTCCAGTCCCCTCTTCAACACCTCCAGGGGTGGTGACTTGCTATAGAACTGCCTTTAAAGCTGCAAAGTGAAAGGGGAAACAAACAAGCAAGTTTGAAAAGACTGTGATTGATGAAGGAAAAAAAAAAGGCTTAGATAGTTAGGCATACAGAACACAGAATTAACCAGGTTGGAAAAGACCTTGGAGACCATCAAGTCCAACCTATCCAGGCTCTTCCTAAACACCTCCAGGGATGGTGACTCCACCACCTCCCTGGGCAGCACATCCCAATGGCCAAGCTCTCTCGTTGGGAAGAATTTCTTCCTAACATCCAGTCTGAACCTCCCCTGGCACAGCTTGAGGCTGGGTCCTCTTGTTCTGGTGCTGGTTGCCTGGCAGAAGAGACCAAAAGGAAGCTATGCTGCTCATCCCTCTGGCATGAGAAGCCAGAAGACAAAGCATCATAGAACCATTCTGCCCCAGAAAGCAGCCAAAATGTGAGGAAGATTAGAATGCTCTGCCCTGCACCACAACTAGCATGTGGAAGATAAAGGAGACAGGTGATAAGGCAGACAGAATCTACAAAAGGTTATTTATTGATATCCTCTCCCCTTGGAAGAAATAAGAAAGGAATCTAAGAGGACATGCAAAGACTGGCTCTTGGCACGAGGTAAATTGTACCCCAAGATGGAAGCTACCATTCTGATCTGGCTGTGCTGAACATGCTACCAGAAATACCTAAAGCAGGAAACTTCTCAAAGCACTTTCTGTAGTCCTGGAACATGTTTACTATCAGCTGGACAAAGACTCTTCACAGATCCATAGAATGGTTTAGCTTAGAAGGGACATTAAAGATCCTCTGGATGCAACCCCCATGCCAAGGGCAGGGACACCTTCCACTAGAGCACATTACTGAAGGCCTCATCCAGCCTGGCCTTGAACACCTCCGGGGAGGGAGCACCCACAGCCTCCCTGGGCAGCCTGTGCCAGTGTCTCACCACCCTCACTGGGAAGAATTTCTTCCTTATCTCCAGTCTCAATCTGCCCTCCTCAAGCTTCATTCTCTCTCATCCTATTACTACAAGCCCTCACCAAAAGTCCCTTCCCAGCTTTCTTGTAGGTCTCTTCCAGTCTCAATCTGCCCTCCTCAAGGTACAATCCACTCCCTCTTGCCCCATCACTACAAGTCTCTCCCCAGCTCTCCTGCAGCTCCCTTCAGGTACTGGAAGGCCACCAGGAGGTCTCTCTAAAGACTTCTCCAGGCTGACCAGCCCCAGCACAGGGGAGGCACTCTCAGATTCACAGATCAGTAGCCTGGGAGAGAGGACAGAAAGAACCAAACCAACACAGCAATGGAAATAATGGCCCATCCTGTGTCAAAGGCAGAGCCCAGAGCTCTTGGAGAGCCCTGCTTCAGCAGAGCAAAGCACAGTAGTGCAGCATGCCTGCTGACAGAGCCCCTCTGGAGCCAATTACAACCCAAAAGATCAACGCGGCGACTCAGCCCGAGTTTTCCACCACCCATCTTCCCCAGGAGCCTTTGTCTAATGCACTGAGTTCAGGGTAAGGCTCCTTGTAAACCAGTTCTCAGAAGTGCAGCAAGGAGGAAAACAACTTGAGGAAACCCTGCTGAGCACAGGGTTTCAACACCAGCTGATTGATTATATTGAACATTTTCTCCCCCCAGCCCAGCCCCAAGCTCCAACAATGTGTGCTTCCTCTCCAGTTCAGCCACAGCTGGACACTTTGGTGAGCCATTAGAGTAAGAAAAGGAGCTCTCACAATGACTGTTCAGAAAGGTCTCTTCTTCTGCCACCCAACAGATACATTATGAAAGCAATGCTGGTGAGAAGAATCAATCATTGGACTGAGTGATGTCAAGGCTTGCTGGGCAATTAAACCTGATTGCTAGCTTTGATGTATTGATGAGAATGTCAGAACAGACTCTTCAGGAAAAAATGTACTGGAGGTATATAATGAAACCATTCTTTGAGTCTTCACAGAGTCACACAGAACCACACAATGGTCTGGGTTGGAAGGGGCCTCCAAGAGTCACAGGTGCCACAGGATGTCAGGGGTTGGAAGGGACCCAGAGAGATCATCAGGTCCAACCCCCTGCCAGAGCAGGACCAGAGAATCCAGCACAGGTCACACAGGAACACATCCAGATGGGGCTGGAAAGGCTCCAGAGAAGGAGACTCCACAACCTCTCTGGGCAGCCTGCTCCAGGGCTCTGCCACCCTCACAGGGCAGAAGTTCCTCCTTGTGTTGAGGTGGAACCTCCTGTGCTGCAGCTTACAACCATTGCTCCTTGCCCTGTCATCCAGTCCAACCCTGTATGCAGTCAGCAGGAGCATCCTCAACAAGCTCAGGCTGCCCAGAGCCCTGTCCAGCCTCACCTTGAATATCTCCAGGGATGGGCCTCAACCACCCCCTGGGCAACCTGTTGCAGTGTTCCAGCAGCCTCTGGTAGTTTTAGGCTGTGCCTAGGAAAGTTTTCCACAGATGGAGTAGCAAAGTGGTAGAATGTAAATCAATTACCATTGGATGTAGAAGGGAAAATAGTGCCAAGGTGTAAATAATCCTCTTGGTCTGGTAGCTAACATAAAGTGAGTTGTCCAAAGTCTTTTGGTCTCCTCACTCTAGCAGAGACTAGCTGGTGCTTCTGCTGGCTTGCTGCTTTGGCTTTGTTCTTTGGTGTGGCTAAGTACTAATAAGCTTCCCTCTGCTTTTCTTCTTTTTCCTCTTGTCCTGTGGACAGGGGGGGAAGGGGAGAGGAGGAAGCTTTTGGTAACCCCCTGGTTTTGCCCGGGGGGGTGTGTGCTGTTTGTAAATTGCAAATATATGTCACTATTGTGATGGATCTTCCTTAATCACTATCACTAACCTCATGATAATCACAGAACTGTCAGGGTTGGAAGGGACCTCAAGGATCATCCAGCTCCAACCCCCCTGCCATGGGCAGGGACACCTCACACTACAGCAGGGTGCCCAGAGCCACATCCAGCCTGGCCTTAAAACCCTCCAGGGATGGGGCTAAATGATTAGGTGCATTACCTTGATGTATTTTACCTCCCCTGTATCATTCTTATTCTGCTTGGTTTTTCCTGCTCTAGACATAAGTGAAAGTTTACTTCTTTAACCTGTGTCTGTGTGCCTTGTGCTGACCCTCTTAAGTGGCACTACATAAACTGCACCACAGACAGCACCCAAAAGACAGTTGTATTATGTGAAGGTTTGGATTGGTGTTTAAACAAAAGAACAGCCTCCTGAGGACTTTGCAGAGGTAGAACCTCTTAGAAAATTCCAGTCAAGAGTCTTTTCCGTGTTCCTTCTTGGACCCCCACCCTTCAGCAATACCCTTGGAACACTTCCAGGAAGGCAGCATCCACATCTTCCCTAGGCAGCCTGTTTCAGTGTCTCACTACTACCCATACCTGCTAATTAATCAAAGTCCTCTTGAGTTTGTTTGGAGTATTCTGCTACAGAGAATGGGGAAGGGGGGGGGGGGGGAAGTGCCACCTTTGTTAATTCCTGCTGTAAAAGCACTTCTCAGTAGGTCCCCCTGACGCCCCTGTGAGACTTGTGTTCTATCTGCCTCCACCCAAAGCAGCTTGCTGATGCCTGGCAGCTCTCCAGCACAATCATGTTTGACTGCAGTCTGCAATGGATTTCTTGCCACACAGCAGAGACTTGTCACAGCAACATGCTCAGGCTGTTCAGCCTGGAGGAGAGAAGGCTCTGAGGAGACCTCATAGCAACCTTCCAGTATTGAAGGGGGGCTACACAACAGCTGGCGAGGGACTTCTGACAAGGGCCTGCAGTGATAGGACAAGGGGGAATGGATTGAAGCTGGAAAAGGGCAGATTTAGACTGGAGATTAGGAAGAAATTCTTTATGGTGAGGGTGGTGAGACACTGGCACAGGTTGCCCAGGGAGGCTGTGGATGCCCCCTCCATGGAGGCATCCAAGTCACAGAGTGGTTTGGGTTGGAAGGGACCTTGAAGATCATCTAGTTCCAAGCCCCTCCTGCCAACATCAGGGACACCTCCCACCAAGCCAGGCTTGTCAAAGCCTAATGCAGCCAGGTCTTAAACACTTTCAGGGACAAGGCACCTACAATTTCTCTGGGCAAATCTGTTGCAGTGCCTCACCAACCTCATAGCAACCAATTTCTTCCTAATATCCAATCCAAATCTCCCCTGATGCACTTTCAAACCACAGCCCCTTGCCTTGCCACCATAGGCCCTTGTAAAAGGTGAGAGGACAACAGGCAATGGCTTTGTGCGAGCAGAGGGGAGATACAGACTGGAGATTAGGAAGAAATTCTTGACAGTGAGCTTGGTGAGACACTGGAACAGGTCTGCAGCACAAATTGTCAGTGTGCACCCCCAGCTGAGGAGCATGAGGGACAGTGCTGGAACCCAGAGTGGTGATACTTTTCTCCTCTTACCTCTGCTCATCACTCCTCTCTCTCTGCCACCTAGCAGCTAGTCACCTCACCTGCCACTGTATGATCAAAGTGATCTGCATGAAGGTGCAATTAATAAATCCTTAATCATTCAGCCATTTGGGTGCCAGTTTCATAGAATCACAGAACTGTCAGGGCTGGAAGGGACCTCAAGGATCATCCAGTTCCAACCCCCTGCCATGGGCAGGGACACCTCACACTACAGCAGGTTGCTCACAGCCACATCCAGCCTGGCTGCAAACACCTCCAGGCAGGAGGCTGCCACCACCTCCCTGGGCAACCTGTGCCAGGCTCTCACCACCCTCCTGGGGAACAACTTCTTCCTCACATCCAATCTGAATCTCCCCATTTCTAGTTTTGCTCCATCCCCCCCCCCAGTCCTATCCCTCCCTGACACCCTCAAAAGTCCCTCCCCAGCTTTCTTGGAGCCCCCTGCAGACACTGGAAGGTCACTAGAAGGTCTCCTTGGAGCCTTCTCCAGACTGAACAGCCCCAACTCTCTGTCTGTCCTCATAGGAGAGGTGCTCCAATGAGGCCACTGTATGATCAAAGTGACCTGCATGAAGGTGTAATCACTAAATCTACAATCATTCAGACATTTGGGTGTCAGTTTGCCTTGCCTCACTCCTTAGGGATCCCTAAAGAGCCTCCTGCAAAGCCCTCTTCGGTGATCAGAACCCTTCAAATGCCAACTCCTATGCAGGCAATGCTCTGTCAAGTGCCTCTTCAGAGAAAAGGGAGGGAAGGAACAAGGTACAGGCTGCCCTGCAGGAGTTGCTTTACTCATAACAGGATTTTCCTACACAAGCATGCACATACTGCTCTACACCCACACAGCCTGGAGAAGAGCTGAAACAACAGGCTGTCCAGCCTGGAGAAGAGAAGGCTCCAGTGAGACCTCAGAGCAGCCTTCCAGTGCCTGAAGAGGCCTAAGGGAAAGCTGGGCAGGGACCGTTTAGAAGGGCCTGTGGTCGCAGGGTGAGGGGCAATGGCTGTAAGCCGGAGCAGGGCAGGTATAGACTGGATACTAGGAGGAAGCTCTTCACAATTGGAGTGGGAAATAGTGGAACAGGTTGCCCAGAGAGGAGGTGGAGGCCCCACCCCTGGTGACATTCAAGATCAAATTTGATGGGGCCCTGAGCAACCTGATCTAGCACAGGATGTCCCTTGCTGACCGCAGCAAGGTTGGTCAGGTGACCTTCCAGGGTGGCTTTCAACCTGCTGCATTTGATCAGCCAAACACCATTGGGTTTGATCTGATTATAGTTTCCACATCATAAGTATGGCCAGGGTTCAGCTAGCAGGGAAGACCTATCAAAGACAGCCATGTGGTGAGGACAAACTTCTTTGTGGTGAGGCTGCTGGAGCCCTGGAGCAGGCTGCCCACAGAGGTTGCGGAGTCTCCTTCTCTGGAGACATTCAAAACCTACCTGGATGCATTCCTGTGTGGGCTGCTCTAGTTGATCCTGTTCTGGAAGGGGCAGGGGTGGACTGAATGGCCTTTTGAGATCCCTTCCAACCACTACCACTCTGTGATTCTGTGATAAATAGTTATAGAAAGAGGAGTTTTGTGGTCACACACAAAGAGGCTACCAATGCCTAGCTGGAAACTGAATTAACCTCTGCAGCTGATTTCACTCTTAGTGTACTTAAGCTTTGCTCTCCAACAAATGAATCATTCAGAATTCAACTCACTTCTTGGATTTCTCTAGAGCTCATGTGCTGTGGCAAAGGATAACAGTTTAATCTGAAGCCTGAGGGGGTGGGGAGAGGATGGGAAAAGAGGACGAGCACTGATTCAGGGCAAGGATAGCTTGGTGACTGGATCATGCAAGCCTTTATGGAGTAAGGTATTCCAAGAAACACTGCCAAGATCCTCAAGGGTTTACAATGCTTCAGATGATTTGCATTGCTGCACTAAACTTGAGCTGCACTAGAACAAGGTACTCCTGTGGATATGGCTACAAAAGAAGGCAGCCCTGTCTTACAGGTACTAGAACTCTGACAGGCTTGACTTTGTTCCCCCTCCCTGAGCAGAGAAGAGAGGAGGAGAGAGGAGGAGAGAGAAGGAGAGAGGAGAGAGGAGAGAAGGGGAGAGGAGAGGGAGAGGGAGGGGGAGGGGGAGGGGGAGGGGGAGGGGGAGGGGGAGGGGAGGGGGAGGGGGGAGGGGGAGGGGGAGGGGGAGGGGGAGGGGAGCTGCAATGGTCAGACTTGATGTATCCACAATAAATACTTGATGGATTCCACAGAACTCACTTTATGAGTGGCAATAACTATAGGTTGGTGAAGGCCTTTGGCTTTCTATCAACCTTTTATCTCTCTCTCTTATCTCTGTTTCTCCAATAAAAAGGAGTTTTCAAGGCAGAAGATTCCAGGTGACATTCTAAACTGGAACTGTTTAGTCTGGAGATGAGAAGGCTGAGAGGAGATGCTGTCAGTATCTGTAAGTATCTGAGGGGTGGCTGTGATGAGGAAGGGGACAGGCTCTTTTCAGTGGCACCCAGTAATGGGACAGGGAATAACGTCTGTAAGCTGGAATACAACAGGTTCTACCTCAACACAGCGAGAAACTTCTTCACTGTGAGGGTCCTAGAGCCCTGGAGCAGGCTGCCCAGAGAGGTGGTGGAGTCTCCGTCTCTGGAGGCTTTCAGCCAGCCTGGATCTGTTCCTCTGTGGCCTGCCCTAGGTGCTTTGGCAGGATGGTTGGAGCCAATGGTCTCTGGAGGTCCCTTTTAACCCCTACCATTCTGACTCTATGATTCCAGGGGATGAGTTTGAGAGATGCCTCTATCCAGCAGGAGTGTACATCACCATGAAGGGAACACTGCAAGCCAGAAGCAAGGACACTACAACAAAATTCCCTTACTGAGCTTCTGTCAATACAAGACCTTTGCAGCCATCAACACACACCTGCTAAAATAACACATCCCACTTCCCACCACCTCTTCCCTCACACCATATACACCTGATTAACATCTGTTTTCTTTGCAGGTGCATTCCTCTGTGCTTTGACACCAGGTTGAAAGAGACCTTCAAGATCATTCCATGCTTCCCTTCCTAGCCCATGACCTAAAAGCAGTTGGGGGTGGGGAGGAAGGGGCATTTTGTCCCTGTGGAGTCCAGGCTGCAATATCTAAGGACTCAGAAGATGCCGAATCACTTCAGCACTGATCATACACCTTTGCAAAACCCACAGCACGCTGGCCTGGGACAAGGAAAAGCTCCCCCTGGACTCAGGAAACGAAAAGAAGCTATGGACCTCAAAAGGAACTGAGTCATGGGCAAATTCCACATGAAAAGGAAACCCAGGAGCAATTCCATGCAGTTTTCCATGCTCAATCATCATCCTCCACCCTCTATTCTTTCTTTCCCAGAGGCTTGATGGGAGAGGATAGGCCTCAAAATATTTCTATTTATCCTGCTATTAGAGAGAGAACAAAGCAGAGAGCAGACCGCAGCATGCTCTGATGCCCTGAAGATCTGTCTGCTGCATCTTCTTATTCATGGAAGCCAGAAAAAAGAGTAATAAAATGTTCTGCATCAAGAACTGGCAACTCTGAGCTTCCACAAACTATGAATCAGACTGCCAAAGCCCCTCCAAACACATTAAATAACCATTCCACTTGCAGCTCTCAGACATGCTGTCAGGAAATAAATGGTTCCTTTCTCCTCCTGCGTCAAATGGGCAGGTGGAAAAATCCCAGGCACGTTCTCCTCGTGGCTGTGCTCTCCATCAGCTGGCAAGCAGCCTGCTCAAATCCCTGTATCGTCACCTGGATTTATGTCTGAGTTCCTTCCCTGACGCTCTGAGCCAGCACTGGAGAAACTGGAAACTTGGGATTGGGCAGAGGCAAAACCGAAACACATCAGCAAACACTTTACCCTGGGACAGGTCGTCCAAGGGGGTTATGGAGTAGCCCCTGGAGGTATGCATAACCTGACTGCACACATTCTGGAGCAACTGGCTGGAGGTGGTGCTCCTTGAGCAGGAGGGTTAGGCCAGGTGACCTCCAGAGGTTCCTCCCAACCTCAGACACGCAGTGTGGATCTGTTCCTCAGATGTCACGCAGCCTTCAGCGGCTGAAGATCACCCGAAGGTTGCTCCCAGGGGAAGAGGATTCTCTTTAAAGTCAAAGATGCCTTATTCATTCCTTGTGGTAGTTTTAGGCCATGCCTTCACAATTTTTCACAGATCTTGAGCAGAAAAGTAGTAAAATGGAAATAAATCACTCCTGGGTGTGCAAAAGCAAACAGAGGTAAGTCTAAACAATTTCATTGGAGGGATACCTGCCACAGGAGTGGTGCTGCCAGAACAGTCTGGGGGCTTCTCTTCTTGCCATGTTGCTCTAGAGAGGATCATAGAATTGTCAGGGCTGGAAGGGACAAGAAGGCTCAGCCTGTTCCAGCCCCCTGCCATGGCCAGGGACACCTCACACTACAGCAGGTAGCTCACAGCCACATCCAGCCTGGCTGCAAACACCTCCAGGCAGGAGGCTTCCACCACCTCCCTGGGCAACCTGTGCCAGGCTCTCACCACCCTCATGGGGAACAACTTCTTCCTCACATCCAATCTCAATCTCCCCATTTCTAGTTTTGCTCCATCCCCCCAGTCCTATCCCTCCCTGACACCCTCAAAAGTCCCTCCCCAGCTTGCTTGGAGCCCCCTGCAGGTACTGGAAGGCCACAATTAGGTCTCCTCAGAGCCTTCTCCAGACTGCACAGCCCCAACTCCCTCAGTCTGTCTCCATAGCAGAGCAGCTCCAGCCCTCTGCTCCTCCTTGTGGCCCTTCTCTGGACACCTTCCAGCACCTCCAGATCCTTCCTGGAACAGAGGCTCCAGAACTGGACAGAGAGCTCCAGCTGTGGTCTCACAGCGGGAGAATCACCTCCCTGACCTAGGATGCTCATCTGCTTCTCCTTGACCTTGGTTGCATTGCTCTGGCTAAGTCTAACAGCTACTGTTCACTGCTCCTTTCTCCCTTTTGAGGGGGTGGGGGGCAGGGAGACAGCTTCCCTGATCTCTCACCAGGGGAGTTCTCTGTCATGTGTTAGTGGTAAATACCTGTCAGATATTGTAACCACTGCATGTTTTGTACACATCCACTGCATTCCACTGTGGACTGCCGTTTTGCCTGTACATACAGCTTCCGTTGGCCTCCAACTCAGCTGCTCTGGCAAAGCTAATGTTGGGGGGAGGAATTTCAACCCCCCACATTACAGGGAGGGAAAGATCCCTACAGATGAAAAAAGGTCCTCCACAACCCTGCTAACAACTGGCTGTACTTAAGTAAATGATCTCCTGTCCTCTGTAAATATCTTAAGTCAGCACCCAATTAAAGAAATAAAAGCAAGCTGCTTTGCTGTTCCAGGTCAACACACTTCTGTGTGGAGAGCAGATGGCAACACCAGCTGGAAGCTCAAAAGGACACTGATCTTCCAAGCTTCTCAGCAGCCTGAGTCACAGAGCCCTGGCTCCCCGTGTTCACCTGCTCACAGGCTTCCAAGCGCCGCAGCGTCTGAGCGGCGCTCCAGGTCCAGCCCCGGTCCTGAGCAGGGCCCAAGAAAAGGCCTCCTCAAGAAAATTCACCACACATGACACAGGTCCGCAGGGAAATTGGTTTGAATGAATCTGAAAAGAGAAAAAACTGACTCCTCATGCAAAACATTCTTTGCAGGAGGCTCACAAAGGGCTTCTGCTACTGAAATGACACCGTGTTTGTCTCAGGAACCAGTGTGGTGTGCCAGGAGTCGCTGCCTGCGCTCCATGGATCAAGTTCTCTGCCTGTGGCACTCTCATAAGCAGAAATTAACAGTAAAAGAAGAAAAAGTAAATCACAAACCACCCAAAACCCCCACACCACCCCAACTATAGATCTGTATTTGAGCCATATGCACACACACATATGTATATTTGAGCCAGCAGTGTGCCCAGGTGGCCAAGAAGGCCAAGGGCATCCTGGCCTGCATCAGGAACAGTGTGGCCAGCAGCAGCAGGGAGGTCATTCTGCCCTGTGCTCAGCACTGGTTAGGCCACACCTTGAGTCCTCTGTCCAGTTCTGGGGCACTCAGTTCAAGAAAGATGTTGAGATGCTGGAAGGTGTCCAGAGAAGGGCAACAGAGCTGGGGAGGGGGTCTGGAGCACAGCCCTGTGAGGAGAGGCTGCGGGAGCTGGGGTTGCTTAGCCTGCAGAAGAGGAGGCTCAGGGGAGACCTTCTTGCTCTCTACAACTCCCTGAAGGGAGGTTGTAGCCAGGTGGGGGTTGGTCTCTTCTCCCAGGCACCCATCACCAGAACAAGAGGACACAGTCTCAAGCTGTGCCAGGGGAGGTTTAGGCTGGAGGTGAGGAGAAAGAGTAATTGGCCACTGGAATGTGCTGCCCAGGGAGGTGGTGGAAGCCTCCTGCCTGGAGGTGTTTGCAGCCAGGCTGGATGTGGCTGTGAGCAACCTGCTGTAGTGTGAGGTGTCCCTGCCCATGGCAGGGGGGCTGGAGCTGGATGATCCTTGAGGTCCCTTCCAAGCCTGACAGTTCTGTGATTCTCCATAGATGCTGCTCTGTTAAACAAGCACAAGTCAGGTCTGAGTTTACAGAACCCTTTCTTTGCTCAGCCTGGGCAGGTTTCCTTTCTTTTTTGAAGGCAAGTACCCCAGCAAAGAACTCGTCCTGCAGACAATTTCTCACCTTTCTCTCTCTCTTTATGAAAATCCAAGGGCACCAGCAATGGGGCCACAGTAAGGAAGCCTGCTTATTCCCCCTCCAGCTTCTGAGAGGTGATTTGCAGTAGTAAGTAGGGTGTCCAATGACAGGACAAGGGACAATGGGTGCAGGCTGGTGTAGAGGAGGCTCCATGTGAGCAGGAGGAAAAACTTTTCCCCTGAGGATGGCAGAGCCTGGAGCAGGCTGCCCAGAGAGGCTGTGGAGTCTCCTTCTCTGGAGACTTGCAGAACCCACCTGGATGCATTCCTGTGTGACCTGCCCTGGGTGTCACTGCTCTGGCAGGGGTAACTGGACTGGATGATGTCCAGATGTCCAGCCCCTAACATTCTGTGATTCTGTGAGGGGGTTTGGTACTTGGTGAGATTCAGGAAGCAGTTAAGCAGACCAGAGGTGGGATTAGAAACCAAGGTTGTGCTGACAGAATGAGTTAATACAGCTTAAGGGTCAAAGACCACCGCTGAGAAGCAGGATCAGAAACTAAAACCAAGCGACAGGAAGAGGGCCAGGATGCAGACTTCTGGAGCAGTACCCAGGATGTTGTCTGCAGCTACAGAGCAGCTGGTGGGGCTTCTTCTTCCACCAGATGTGTGGCAACCCTTAATGGGGTTCACAAGTTCAGTTCTTTGCCAGAATGCTGGTGGCTGTCTGCAGCTTGTCTGTCTTGAGTCCCACGTGCTGCTGTTTTCTGCAGGTCACCTTTATCTTAGCTGAAATTATTTGGGTCACAATGAATTCACCTTTGGGAGAGTTGAAAGAGAGTTAGTTGAAGCTCTGGGGGTTACAGTGAGTTCATTACCACGAGAGTTGAGAGAGAATTATTTATTTATTCCCCCCTAAAGGTGTTTTTATCAGCAGGGTGTGGAACCTCACCATGTTGATACATATGAGAGGAAAGAGTCAGCATCAGAGCATGGTCTGGGGTGGAAGGGACCTCCGAAGGTCATCCAGTCCAACCCCCTCTGCAGTCAGCAGGAGCATCCTCAGCTAGATCAGGTTGCCCAGAGCCCTGTTGAGGCTAGTTGTAGAGAGCAAGAAGGTCTCCCCTGAGCCTCCTCCAGGCCAAGCAACCCCAGCTCCCTCAGCCTCTCCTCACAGGGCTGTGCTCCAGACCCCTCCCCAGCCTCACTGAAATCCTGCAGTAGGCAATGATGGCAAGTTTATTCTTAGTCCTTGTTAACATTTACCTTAAAGCCATAAAACACATGGGTTTATATCCTGCTCAACATTATTCATTCATTAGCAGGCTGATCTTGCCTTCTATATAAACAGACCTAATGCTTTTCTTCCAGCAGCAGCCTTTACAATTGTCCTTGCTGCTGCTGGGTATCCAAACCCATAGGGGAGAAGCACTGACAGCAGCCAGACAGCTTCCCCATTCATGGAATGGGTTGGAAGGGGCCTCCAAAGCTCATCCAGTCCAACCCCCTCTGCAGTCAGCAGGGACATCCTCAACTAGATCAGGCTGCCCAGAGCAACAAAGGCACAAATCCCCCCCCAGGCTCACTCTCCCCCCTCAGCTTCACTCAAATAGCAGCAGCATGTAGTCAGTTGGAAGTAGGTGATTAAAAACCTTCCTAACTGCAAATGCCCACCCTCCACTTTCTTGTTCCTTCTCTTGTTACTGTGCACCACCCAAAAGAGATTGTTCCCTCCCCTTGACACCCACCCCTCAGATATTGACAGACATTGATCAGATCCCCTCTCAGCCTCCTCTCCTCCAGACTAAACAGCCCCAGGGCTCTCAGTCTCTCTTCACAGGGGAGATGCTCAAGTCCTCTAAGCATCCTCCTGGCTCTCTGTCAGACTCTCTCCAGCAGTCTCTGTCTCTCCTGAACTGGGGAGCCCAGAACTGGACTCAGTATTCCAGGTGTGGTCTCAGCAGGGCGGAGCAGAGGAGGAGCAGATCCTCCCTGGCCCTGCTGGCCACACTTTGCTTGATGCCCCCAGGGTACCATTGGCTCTCCTGGCCACCAGGGCACACTGCTGTCCCATGCAGAACTTGCTGCCCACCAGCACTCCAAGGTCTTTCTCCATGGAGCTGCTTTCCAGCGGGGCAGCTCCTAACCTCTCCTGGTGCCTGCTGTTACTCCTCCCCAGATGCAGGACCCTGCACTTGTCCTTATTGAACTCCATGAGGTTTGCCTGTCCAGCTCTCACTGGGTGGCTGCACAGCCTACAGGCTATGTAATTTATTCATCACCACCCTGGACTGCAAAAGGTCTGATGACTTCCAGAGCAAGGAAGTTCCCTCCCACCTCCAGAAACATGGCAACACAGCCACCAACCACTACTTTCTACACGAGCAATGCAATGCTATGATTCAAGCCTGACTAAAGATGCCACTACCTTGACCTAGACAAATGCAGCTAATAGTTGCAGAGCTAAATATAGCAAGCAGTGATGTCAGCCTTATGTGATTTACTCCTAATCTGAATACATTATGCTGCCTTTCAAGTGCTTTTGTAGCTGCTTATTAGCTTTGCTCTTGGGTTGGGGTTTTGTCTCTCTTTCCTTTTTTCACTCCTCTTTGCTTACCCAGAGGATTCATTGAGTTAAACAGATAAAAAAGGAGGCCTGGCTCACTGCACTACTGCAGCAGCCATGCTGGTGTGAAATGCAGAAGCTGCTGTGGCTGAGGAAAATCAAATGTCAGTGATGACAATGAAATATGTGGGAGTCAATATGCAAATAAGCCCTCTATAATGAAAGGAAACAGGAATAAAAGCAGGTTTTAAATGTCAGCTAGGGGAACTCAGTAAAGGTCAAGACACTTGGAAAAGAAGAAGTTAATCAAAGATTTTTCTGTATTTACAGTCTTTTGTTCCACAATTCAGTAAAACACACTCTAGAGCACAGCTAACAAGTGACCTTTCTTGCCAGCATTCCCTGCTCATTATCACAGGCTCACAGAATTGGCTCACTTGGAAAAGCCCTCTAAGATCATCCAGTCCAGCCACAGACCCAACACCACCATGGCCATTAAGCCACATCCCAAAGTGCCATGGCCACAGGTTTCTGGAACACCTCCAGGGATGAGGACTCCACCACCTCCCTGGGCAGCCTGTGCCAGTGCCTGACCACTCTAGCAGATAAATTTGTCCTAATCTCCAACCTAAACCTCCCCTGGCACAATTTCAGGACATTTGCTCTCCTTCTATCACCTGAGAGTAGAGAGAAGAGACCATCCCCACCTCACTGCAATCCCCTTTCAGGGAGCTGTAGAGAGCAATGAGGTCTCCCCTCAGCCTCCTCTTCTCCAGACTAAACCACCCCAGCTCCCTCAGCTGCTCCTCACCAGCCCTGCTCTCCAGACCCTCCAACAGCTTTGTTCCCTTTCTCTGGACACTCTCCAACCCATCAATGTCCCTCTTGGAGTGAGAAGCCCAAAACTGAATCCAGTATCTGAGGTGTGGCCGCACCAATGCTAAGTACAGAGGCACAATCACTTCCCTGGTCCTGCTGGCCACAGCACTCTTGATCCAGGCCAGGATGCTGGTGGCCTTCTTGGCCACCTGACCACACTGCTGGCTCATGTTCAGATGGCTGTCAACCAGCAACCCCAAGTCCTTCTCCACCAGGCAGCTTTCCAACCACTCTGTCCCCAGCCTGTAGCAGTGCAGGGGTTGGTGTGACCCAAGTGCAGGACCCAGCACCTGGCGTTGTTAAACCTCATGGAACTGAGCTCAGCCCATCGATGCAGCCTGTCCAGATCTCTCTGCAGAGCCTTCCTACCCTCAAACAGGTCAACACTCCCACTCAAAACTCACTCAGTTTCGCTTGAAGCAGCCAACCACTCTGCTGATGTATAAATTGTCTAGATCTCCATCTTGCACCACACAGTGGTATCACCCTCCAAGCCCCCACTGCTTTGGTGGCAGACCTTCAGCAGCATGCTGACTTTGCACTGTTCTCACAGAAACCAAACCCCAGCAACAGGTGGGGAATGACCCCAGAACCCACTGAAGAGATTTGAGAAGGCTTTTTCATGCTGACATTCCCACCACTAGCAGACAGAAAGAGGTGGGGCAAAGGGGGTTTTGTGCCAGTAAAAATGTTTCATCTCAGAACAAGGGTGTTGAGAAAGCCCAGGCAGGTTCTGGAGTCACTGAATTCAGAGCCACTCCAAACCCGTGGCAACAAGCCAGCAGTGTGGAACTGGAGCATTTTGAGTACAGAATGACAAGCAGATTTCCATCCCCTGTAGGAAAGGAACTTTTTCATCATCACCTTTCAGCTGTCTCTCTCCACAGCAAAGCTCAAGAATGAGAGGAATTGGGGCTGACACCTTGCATGCTCTTGAAACTTCTTATTTCTTTGTGGCTGAACATCCACGTGGTCCTGTTGGAAGAGCTTCTCACCCTTATAGCTCAAGACCATGGCTCAAGAGAAACAGCCCCTGGCAAACCAGAGGGCACAGCAACTGCTACCTCCCTCAGGAAAGAAAATTCTTTTCCCTTGGTGGCAACACACAGTTAAATTGTTCTACCAAGTGAAACTACTGCTGCAGCTCTCAATCCTCTGGGCAGCCTGTTCCACGTCTCCACCACCCTCCAGTTCCTCCTCAGGTTTAGATGGAACTTCTTATGCTCAAGTTTGTGCCTGTTACCGGGCACCACTGCAAAATGCCTGGCCCCATCCTCCTGACACCCTGTAAGTACTTATAAGCACTGATGAGATCCCTCCCTCAGTCTCAGAATCACAGAATCAAGCAGGCTGGAAAACATCTCAGAGATCCCCAAGTCCAACCTACTACCTAATGCCTAACACCAGACTAAAAAACCCCCAACTCCCTCAGCCTTTCTTCACAAGAGAGATGTTCCAGTCCCCTCAGCATCTTCACAGCCCTTTGCTGCATACTCTCCAGCAAGTCCCTTGAACTGTGCCACAGTATGGCCTGGCAAAGGAGTTTAAATGCCTTTAAAGACAAGGTAAATATAAACCAAACCAAAAGAATTTCATGCTTCTGTCGATACCAAATCATCAATCACAGATCACAGAAACATTCAGGTGGGAAAAGAGCCTCAGGATCGTCAAGTCCAACCAATAAGCCTCCTCTACAAGGGTCACCCCTAAACCATATCCCCAAGCACCACATCCAAACCACCTTTAAACACATCCAGGCTGGTGATTCAGCCACCAATAATACCAAGAGGGCTCAATACAAACACCTGGCTGCACTAGAAGCAGCAAGCAACAACTGAGACCCTTTGCATTTGTTCATATCAAGCCATTACCTTTCCAGTGCTTGCCAGAGCAATTCACAGGAGGCAAGAAAGACATAAGATGCAAAGAGAGTAAGGAGTTATCTGATAAGCATTTGTTAGGGTGTCCCTACTTTTAATAGCATTGTGGCAAAGAAGAAGATTAAGAGTGACAGAGCAAGACAAAAGCCATTAGAGCAAACCCAGCGTAAACGTCCTGGCGGCGCTCCAGGCTTGGCTTTGGCAGCTGCTCCAGACACATCTTCCCTTCACACCACACTGCATAAACCCACTCACACCAAGCACCTCCTGCAGCCCAAAATGCTGATGAACTGGAAACACTGAAGGGGTTTGGACGTGGAATCAAGCACAAGCATCAGGAAGAGAAGCAGCCCTGGCTGAAGCTGGTTTTGTGTAAGCTTGCTCTTACAGGAGTCTCTACCCAGCAAGGACAATTCAGGTGGATAGACAAACAGCTTGTGACTGGTGGGGTTTGAGGTATTCTGTGGGAAATCACAGAACTGTCAGGGCTGGAAGGGACCTCCAGGATCAGCCAGTCCCAACCCCCTGCCATGGGCAGGGACACCTCACACTACAGCAGGTAGCTCACAGCCACATCCAGCCTGGCTGCAAACACCTCCAGGCATGAGGCTTCCACCACCTCCCTGGGCAACCTGTGCCAGGCTCTCACCACCCTCCTGGGGAACAACTTCTTCCCCACATCCAATCTGAATCTCCCCACTTCTAGTTTTGCTCCATCCCCCCCAAGTCCTATCACTCCCTGACAGCCTAATTTGAAGTGATCTAAACCCTCCAGCAGCATAACCCTAAGCCTGTTTTACTGGTAACAGATTCCAAGCTTCAAATCACATCTGACTGCATTAGTCACCAGGAAAAAATGTCATTGTTTCCTGAGACTTCACTGAAAAGCTTAGACTCAACTACAACAAAACCCAAACCAATCTCCTTTTAGAAGGGGCAGCACAAAGTGAGTCTTCTCCAGGAGTTCAGTAAGGCAAAGGGTTTAAAGTGTTTCAAATGTCTGTGTGCAGTTCAGCACCATGGGGGATGTTATGGGGCTCAGCTGCCCAGTGTCCTGCAACACTGCAGCCAAATGTTGAGGTTTAGGTTGGAAGGGACCTTAAAGATCATCTAGCTGCAGTCTCCCTGCCACAGGCAGGGACACCTCCCACTACACCAGGCTGCTCAAGGCCTCATCCAGCCTGGCCTTGAACACCTCCCCGGGCAGCCTGCTCCAGTGGCTCCCCACCCTCACTGGAAAGAATTTCTTCCTCACCTCCAGTCTCAATCTGCCCTCTCAAGCTTCAATCCATTCCCTCTCATCCTGTCACTACAAGCCCTTGTCAAAAGTCCCTCCAGATTTCTTGCAGGCCCATCTGAGGTACTGGAAGGTCTAAGGTCTCCCCAGAGCCTTCTCTTCTCCAGGCTGCACAGCCCCAACTCTCTCAGCCTGTGCCCACAGGGAAGTTCTCCAACTCTCTGGTAATTGTTGTGGCCTGCTCTGCACCCACTCCAGCTGCTGCTTTGGATGCAGCTCAGCACACAGCTGCCTGCTGGGCTGCCAGTGACCATTTGCTGGCTCCTGGGGAGTTTGTCATCACCTGACACTCCCAAGTCCTTCTCCTACAGACTGCTCTTGAGCCACTCCTCACTCCATCCTCTGGATGGATCCCTTCCCTCCAACCTGTCACCCAGGCCACACAGCTTGGTGTCACCTGCAAACTTACTGAGGGTGCTTCAACCCCACTGCCCATGTCACTGACCAAGATTTCTCTTCTAACTTCCCATCTCTAGCTTCTCTGCTGTCAGAGAAAGGTGTCAAGTATAGAGATGGACGATGAGATCAATATATACATAACGTGAAGGCAAGTTTTTCTACACATAAAGAACCAGCTGGACTCAGCTGCAAGATCATCATAGAATGTTAGGGGTTGGGAAGGACCCAAAGAGATCATTGAGTCCAACCCTACTGCCAGAGCAAGACCACCTCTAGCAGGTCACATAGGAACACATCCAGGTAGGTTTTGAATGTCTGCAGAGAAGGAGACTCCACAGCCTCTCTGGGCAGCCTGCTCCAGGGCTCTGGCACCTCACAGTGAACAAGTTTTTCCTTCCGTTTCTGTGGAGCCTCCTCTGCTCCGGCTTGCACTATCATTGGACATCACTGAGCAGAGCCTGGCTCCATCCTCCTGATGCTCACCCCTCACATCTTTATGAATGAGGTCACCCCTCAGGCTCCTCTTCTCCAAGCTACAGAGCCCCAGCTCCCTCAGCCTTTCCCCAGAAGGGAGATGTTCCACTGCCTTCAGCATCTTTGTGGCATCCCATCATCCTGGGCAGAGCCATCTATCACCAGTCAGACAGTAAAAGTCAGTCAGGACATCGAGCACCAGGATTAATTTCTCAGAAGAAAGCCATCCTAATCGACAGCCTTCATCTTGACTGCAGAGGCCTCAGACTGACACTGGGGGCGGGAAGTGATCCTCGATGCAAACACAACTTTCACAAGAGGTCCCATGAAGGAAATTCCAAGATGTGAATGGCCAGATTAGAAGGAGCTCATTTTCTCCTCCTCCTCCTCAGAGCAATAACCATCTGCTCAGGTCCCATTTGCAGAGACACAGAGACCAAGGCCGAACTCAAGAGAGAGGCATGAAGCAGGATCTGCGTAGTTCAAACTGCAAAACCATTCATGATTGCTAACTGCTTTGGAAAAATGACTTGAAAAGCTGCCAGAGGTAGTGGGTTTTTCCCAGCTCTGGCATGATTAGTGTCTTCATCCTATATTCAAAGACTCCACCTAGTTGCCCCTCTCTGCAGCCAGCACTGATCTCAGATATTCTCATTTTGCATTCCATAGAAAGAGACTGCCAATGAATCATAGCCCCAAGCTGTGCCAGGGGAGGGCTAGGCTGGACAGCAGGAAAAATGCCTTTGCTGCAAGAGTGGTCAGGGATTGGAACAGGCTGCCCAGGGAGCTGGAGTCACCATTGCTGGAGGTGTCCTGTGCCCGTTGAGATCACGCAGGGCAGCCGAGAGCCTCCGGCATGGTGAATCCAGGTGCCCATGCTGGATGGTTTGAACACCCTCCAACGCTGTCATCAGCAGTGACATCTCTCAAACCACACTGGCTGCAGGGCTTGCTGTTCAAAATGCTATCTGAAAGAGGTTCCACATGATGCTTTAGAATCATAGAATCATAGAATCATAGAATCAGTCAGGGTTGGAAGGGACCACAAGGATCATCTAGTTCCAACCCCCTGCCATGGGCAGGGACACCCTACACTAGATCACGCTGGCCAGAGCCTCGTCCAGCCTGGTCTTAAACACCTCCAGGGACTGGGCCTCAACCACCTCCCTGGACAACCCATTCCAGGGCTTCACCACTCTCATGGTAAAGAACTTCTTCCTCACATCCAGCCTGAATCTCCCCATTTCCAGCTTCATTCCATTCCCCCTAGTCCTATCACTACCTGAGATCCTGAGAAGTCCCTCCCCAGCCTTCCTGTAGGCCCCCTTCAGATACTGGAAAGCCACAATGAGGTCACCTCGGAGCCTTCTCTTCTCCAGACTGAACAGCCCCAACTCCTTCAGTCTGTCCTCAGAGGAGAGGTGCTCCAGCCCTCTGATCATCCTCGTGGCCCTTCTCTGGACACGCTCCAGCACGTCCACATCTCTCCTGTAATATGGGCTCCAGAACTGGACGCAGTACTCCAGGTGGGGTCTCACCAGGGCTGAGTAGAGGGGGAGAAGCACCTCCCTTGACCTGCTGGTCACACTTCTCCTGATGCAGCCCAGGATCTGATTGGCTTTCCGTGCTGCAAGCGCACATTGAGAGCTCATGTCGAGCTTCTCGTCCACCAGCACCCCCAAGTCTCTCTCCTCAGGGCTGCTCTCCAGCCAGTCCCTGCCCAGCCTGGATTTGTGCCTGGGATTGCCTCGACCCAGATGCAGGACCCTGCACTTGGTCTTGTTGAAGCTCATGAGGTTGGCTTGTGCCCACCTCTCCAGCCTGTCCAGGTCCCTCTGGATGGCATCCCTCCCCTCCAGGGTGTCCACTGCACCACACAGCTTGGTGTCATCAGCAAACTTGCTGAGGGTGCACTCGATGCCACCGTCCATGTCAACCACAAAGATGTTGAACAAGACAGGTCCCAGGACTGATCCCTGAGGGACTCCGCTTGTCACTGGCCTCCACTGGGACATGGACCCGTTGACAGCCACTCTTTGGGTGCGGCCATCAAGCCAATTCTTTATCCATCTAGTGGTCCATCCATCAAACCCATGTGTCGCCAGCTTGGAGACCAGGAGGTGGTGTGGGACAGTGTCGAAGGCTTTGCTCAAGTCCAGGTATAGACCTGTGCCATTCCTGTTAATAACTCAGGCCTCTGAGGGTTTGGCTACTTCTCCTTAGTGATTAATGGAGACAGTGGGAGATGAGGAGAGAGAGTTCACACTCTTCCAAGTTTAATCTTCCAAGCATCTCTCTGAAGCTGGTTAAGAGTAACAGACTCCTCCAGAAGGTGGTTTAAAGCACCTCTATTAGTTGTTGGTTTTTGCATTGGTGGATAGTTAAGTCAAGCTTGCTGTGCACCAGCATCCTTGCATCGATCATGATTTGCTACTACAGCAGAGCAGACCCCTGAGAAGCTATAGGCATGAATCACAGAAATGTTCAGGTTGGAAAAGACCCTCAGGATCACCAAGCCCAAGCCAGAGCCCTCCTCTGCAAGGCTCACCCCTAAACCAGAGCCCCAAGCACCACTTCCAAACCACCTTCAAACACATCCAGGCTTGGGGACTCCACCACCTCCCTGGGCAGCACATCCCAATGCCTGACCACTCTTGCCCTGAAAAACTGTTTCCTAAAGTCCAGTCTAAACCTCCCCAGTGGCAGCTTGAGGCATTCCCTCTTTTCTGTCACTGCTTTGGCAAACAGAGACGAATACAAAAAGCTCAGGCTTAGTATATTCTGCTTGGGTGTACTTTTGGGGTCAGCATTTGGCACTATAGGCCCCTGTGATGGGTGGAACAGCAGCAGCAGGTGGTATGGAAAGCAGCATTTGGTCAAGTTCAGTGCTGCTTTGAAACTTTTCCCTGACCTGTGGCTGGAGCAGAGGGAATTCAAAATGCTCAAAGCAAAAGACGGGGACAAGAGGAGACAGCAGTGCGTCCTGCTGAAAAGGAACTGCCTTTGACTCTGCCTGCTTGGAGCGGATTGCAAAAGCACCAAGAGGGAAGGCAGCTGCTTGCACCTTTCCACTTCCAGGGTGCTGATAGGTTTCCCTTTCAGAGAGCACAGCAGCATCTGCAGGACACTCATTTGGTGCAATTAGTATTGAGAACAAGAATGTTCAAGGGAAGATTTTAGGAAATATTATGGGAGGAATCACAGCATCAGCCAGGCTGGAAGAGACCACAGAGATCAAGTCCAACCAATCACCCAACCCTGTCCGATCAACTAGACCATGGCACCCAGTGCCTCATCCAGGCTCTTCCTAAACACCTCCAGGGATGGGGACTCCACCACCTCCCTGGGCAGCACATCCCAGTGGCCAATCTCTCTTGCTGGGAAGAACTTTCTCCTCACCTCCAGCCTAAACCTCCCCTGCCACAGCTGGAGACTGTGTCCTCTTGTTCTGGGGCTGGGTGCCTGGGAGAAGAGACCAACCCCCACCTAGCTACAACCTCCCTTCAGGGAGTTGTAGAGAGCAGGAAGGTCTCCCCTGAGCCTCCTCTTCTCCAGGCTAAGCAACCCCAGCTCCCTCAGCCTCTCCTCCAGACCCCTCCCCAGCTCTGTTGCCCTTCTCTGCACATGTTCAAGCATGTGTCAGGGCTCCAGAAGGAGGTGTCAGGTTACGAGTGATAGGATGTGTGGATATATTAGAAGTGTAGCTGTGGGGTTGGAGGGCAGGAGGCTGTCATTCTCAGGTGAATTGGAGTCCTGTCAGGTGCTCCTGTGTGGGGTCCAGAAAGCTTCAGAGCTTTGTATATTCATTCTCAAAATGGAACAGCTGATTTTGTGCCAGTTTTTGCTGTGCTGACTTTGTGCAGTTTAACTACATACTGAGAACAACCTGAAGCCTGAGGAACAGGTAGACTGAGCAAGCAGATTTAATCTTTGAATTCAGCCTTTTATTTATGGTGCATTTTAACAGTTGTCCAGCAGTAATTCAGCAAAGTTCCCCCCATTAAACCAACCCTTTCCGGTCCAGCAAGAACTCTTACTTGATCTCAGATACATAGTCACAAGAAATACAAGTATCACTGATCCCAGGGTGTTAGGGGTTGGGAGGGACCCAAAGAGACCATGGAGTCCAACCCCCTGCCAGAGCAGGATCACCCAGGAACACATCCAGATGGGGCTGGAAAGGCTCCAGAGAAGGAGACTCCACAACCTCTCTGGGCAGCCTGCTCCAGGGCTCTGCCACCCTCACAGGGCAGAAGTTCCTCCTCATGCTGAGCTGGAACCTCCTGCGCTGCAGTTTCCATCCATTGGCCCTTGTCCTATCCCAGGGTGCAAGTGAGCAGAGCCTGTCCCCTCCCTCCTGACCCCCAGCCCTCAGCTATTGATAGACATCGATCAGATCCCCTCTCAGTCTTCTCCTCTGCAGACTAAGCAGCCCCAGGGCTCTCAGCCTCTCCTCACAGGGCAGTGCTGCAGTCCCTTCAGCATCCTTGCAGCCTTCCCTTGAACTCTCTCCAGCAGGTCTGTCTCAAAGGTCACCCCACATACATTTTACTGCAGGACATCACAGGTGCCACAGGATGTCAGGGGTTGGAAAGGAACTCCAAAGATCAAGTCCAACCCCCTGCCAGAGCAGGGCCATAGACTCCAGCACAGGTCACACAGGAACACATCCAGATGGGTCTTGAAAGTCTGCAGAAAGGAGACTCCACAACCTCTCTGGGCAGCCTGCTCCAGGGCTCTGGGACCCTCACAGTGCAGAAGTTCCTCCTTGTGTTGAGGTGGAACCTCCTGTGCTGGAGTTCACATCCATAAGTCCAACTATTCCATCCCACAGTATCAATCTCCAAGCTGTGCAGGAAGCAAGGTTAAAAAGTCTGAAATAAAGAGAGAGCAGCTTGGCCTCTGCCAGGAGCCTTGTGGCTGACAGCCTCAGCTGGCCCTTCAGAGAGACGCTGGAATACACACCCCAACCCTTCCACGTGTGAGCCAACCCCCACCTGCAGCAAGCCTCAACACAAATCTGCAGTGGTAACATGTCTCCTAGGGTATCACAAAGCATCTTCCATTTGGCCCTCCCTGAGAAGAGCTGCTAAAAAGGAAGCAAATGAAGGAGTTGTCCTTCTTCACCTGGCTCCCTTGATTGCTTACAGAAGCACAGCACGATCCCAACAAGGAGCCATCCACTAAGGCAAGCTCCCACTCTTGTGGCTCGGGAGCCAGACGTGATTCCTGAGGTGCTGTGAAGGCTTGTAAAGGAAATCTGTTTCAATGTAAGACTCAAACTGGGGAGGATGGTTGCTGAAATAATCACCTTTAAAGCAGCATGCTTCTGGGGAAACAATCCCCTCAGTGCACAGAGGAGTGTTTATTGCAGGGTGCTGGGAAGCAAAGCTGGCTCTTAACGACTGCCTCTCACAGAGCCAGGGAGTGGTAGGGGCTGGAAAGGAGCTCTGAAGATCAGCCAGCCCGACTCTCCTGGAGCACCCTTCCTACTCTTTTTCTGACTCAAAGTTTATTGAGCCAGGCAGCAAAATTCGGCATGGATTATGGAATTGTCCTCCTAGAATGACATCATTCAATACATTGGTAAGAGAACTTCTCTTGGAGTCATGCATTTACTTCAGTGTTTCCCCTACCTACACTTCAGACCAAGGCTAACTTCTGCTGAGCAGTAGGTATTGAAGTAGCCAAACCCTGTCCACAAATCCAGAAGGGTTTCAAATGGTTCTTATGCCAATCACCTTTATTCACTCTTGAATTCCATGTAGCCATTTCATTTTGTATCTCCACATAGATACAACCTTGTTCTCAAAGCAAGGTAGCCTCAACCTACAAACCCATCAGGACACCATAGCTACCAGATTATGTTTGGATTCCTAGGTACAGTAAATGAAACAGATAGAATAGAATAGAATAAACCAGGTTGAAAGACACCTTCAAGATCATCGTGTCCAACCCATCATCCAACACCACCTAATCAACTAAACCACGGCACCAAGCACCCCATCAAGTCTCCACCACCTCCCCGGGCAGCCCATTCCAATGGGCAATCTCTCTCTCTGTGCAGAACTTCCTCCTAACCTCCAGCCTAAACCTGCCCTGGCACAGCCTGAGACTGTGTCCTCTTGTTCTGGTACTGGCTGCCTGGGAGAAGAGACCAACCTCTGCCTGTCTACAACCTCCCTTCAGGTAGTTGTAGAGAGCAATAAGGTCACCCCTCAGTCTCCTCCTCCTCCATGCTCTTAAAGATGCTGACTTGGTCTGGTGGAATGTATCCCTGCCCAGGGCAAGGGGGCTGGAACGAGATCACAGAGTCACAGAAACAGAGTTGGAATTAGCCTCTAAAGGTCATCCACTTTACCACCCCCTTCTTCCCAAAGCAGTCCCTGCTCCCCTACCCTATCCTCCACCCTGCCCAAGCAGCTCCTGCTCCACCACCATTCCTGCATCCATCCCAGAGCCAGGATCCCAGATTCCAGTCTGGATCTACACATTCTGGTTGTTTCCCCTGGAGGTGCCCAAGCACTGTGTGGCCATGGAGGCGTTGGGCTGACTGCTGAACTCAGGGTTCTCTTGGAGAGCTTCTCCAACCTTTGTGACTCTGATTTCCCCAGGCTTGGGGGAAGCTGATAGCTTGGGGAGGATCAGTAGTGGGGAGCTGTGCGTGCCCTGGCTGTGCTGCACCTCCCCTGCACAACCCTCCTGGAGGCTCCAGTGCCAGCCTCAGCACAGCCAGGGGAGCTCACTTACCTTTGGTGAGAGCCTGACTGAGCCAGAGCCCAGGTCTCTTCTGTCCAGCTGGAGGCTGCTCCTCCTCAGGCACTTGGCTGTCTGCTCCGTCCTGCAGCCCGCTCAGCACCTTGGCAGCTGCTTCGAAGGGGCTGCAGCAAGCCCTCAGGAGTTCCAAGGGTAGCAGTGGGCACGCTGACAAGGAAGGCTTCTAGGAGCCCTTCATGGAGCCCCATCCTCAGCAGCCGAGAGAGCAGCCGGAGGAGCCCAGCCCCAGTGAGGAGCCCCAGCCAGCACCCGTGGAGGGGATTGGAGCAGTCATCAAGCCTAGCCCTAACAACCGGGGGGCCACCAGGCCCCCGGCCTTTTGTCACCACCACCATCACCCAGTGTGCACCAGGGGCACTCACCAGAGATGAGAGGAGGATCCTCAGCCCAGAAGGGCTCAGCTTGGGGCTGCTGCCCTTCCTGGGAGGCATTAAATAGGGCAGAGGGTGGGGAGGGCAAAGTGGCCGCCCCTGGGGTGGGAGGAGACTGCAGCAGAGCCCAGGTGCCCTGGGTTTGAGGGGAAAAAGGGGGAAATTGGGGTGGGTGGGGCGGCAAAGGGGCATGGTGTGAAACCAGTGCTCTGGAGACAGACTGGAGGTTAAAATCCCATTCAGGTGTGAGCTGTCGACTTGCAGGGATTGCTGGGTGCTTCATGTGGCTGCTGCCAGGATGTTCCACTCCTCCTGGAGAGCAGAGAATTCACTGACAGCCCCAACAGGCTTTTGAGAGGCCAATGATAAGTTCAATGAACAAACCCCACACAGCTTCTGCTAAGGAAATTGTATAGCACAGCATCTCAGTAAACTCTTGCTCTCAACCCAGAGGGGTTTTGGGGGCTGTTTTCCTGCCCATCTGTGTGTGGAGGAGGGGGCTTGCTCCTGAGAGCAGGCTGTGTGAAGCCAGGACACTGCTGGGCTAAAGAGGAGCCAATGGGTTCAGCTGGCAGAGCTGAACTCTCCTACAGCTACACAGGAACAGTCCCTGCCACAAGGAACCCTGTGGCCCCTCCTGGGTGAGTATGGAGACAATAGGAGTATGAGATGGAAACCCTTTGTTCTCCAGGCACAAGTGCAGGAGTTACAATGAAAAGGAAAGAGAAGAGAGAGCTCCTCCAGCAGGAGAGCTGCACTGCTCTGCCAGGAGCAGTTCCCTGGGCCTAGAACATGGGCATGTGAGTAGGGGAAGCTCTCAGGCACTGACTGGATTGGAGGCTGCAGTAAGCATAACTGGGAACAAGTGGGGACAGCAGCCCTGCAGAATCAGAGCACCACTGAGGCTGGAAAAGACCTTTCATACCCTTCAGTCCAACCATAACCCAGCTACCATGACCACCATCCACACCCTGAAGCACCACATCTCCATGCCTCTCAAACACCTCCAGGGTTGGTGACTGCACCACCTCCCTGGGCAGCCTGCTCCAACACCCCACCACCCTCCACATCTAGCTGTTCCTAAGGGCACTGCACAGCTCCACATGCTGCAGCTGTCCCTTCCCCTGCACCTGCTCAAAATGCCTATTTCTGGACCCAGCTGACTCCCTGCAACCTCTGTTGTCCCAGTCAGAATAAAGGGGCATGGACCTCCTGTGAGCAGAGCAGGTGCCAGTGCAGCCCTGCCTGGCCTTCCAGGAACTGTCCCTCATTTCTGCAATCACAGGACTGTCAGGCTGGGGAGAGACCTCAAGGCTCAGCCAGTGCCAACCCCGTGCCATGGCCAGGGACACCTCACACTACAGCAGGTTGCTCACAGCCACATCCAGCCTGGCTGCAAACACCTCCAGGCAGGAGGCTGCCACCACCACCCTAGGCAACCTGTGCCAGTCTCTCACCACCCTCCTGGGGAACAACTTCTTCCTCACATCCAATCTGAATCTCCCCATTTCTAGTTTTGCTCCATCCCCCCCCAGTCCTATCCCTCCCTGACACCCTCAAAAGTCCCTCCCCAGCTTTCTTGGAGCCCCCTGCAGACACTGGAAGGTCACTAGAAGGTCTCCTCAGAGCCTTCTCCTCTCCAGCCTGCACGGCCCCAACTCTCTCAGTCTGTCCTCAGAGCAGAGCAGCTCCAGCCCTCTGCTCATCCTCGTGGCCCTTCTCTGGACACCTTCCAGCACCTCCAGATCCTTCCTGGCACAGAGGCTCCAGACCTGGACACAGAGCTCCAGCTGTGGTCTCAGCAGAGCAGAGGGGGAGAATCCCTCCCTGACCTGCTGGCTCTGCTTCTCTTGATGCAGCCCAGGATGGGATTTGCTCTCTGGGCTGCAAGTGCTCACTGCTGGCTCCTGGTGAGCTTCTCATCCCCAGCACCCCCAGGGCCTTTTCTTCAGGGCTGCTCTCAAGCCAGTCCCTGCCAAGCCTATAGCCTATAGCCTAAGCAAGCTGGGGATTGCCCTGACCCAGCTGCAGGACCTTGCCCTTCGTCTTGTTGAACCTCATGAGGCTGTCCTGCACTTCAGCAAGGCCTTTGCCACCACCCCCCACAGCAAACTCCTGGCCAGGCCGTATGCCCCTGGCTTGGACAGCAGCACTCTGAGCTGGGTCAGGAACTGGCTGGAGGCTGAGCCCATAGAGTGGTGGTGAATGGTGCCACAGCCAGCTGGCAGCCAGGCACCAGTGGTGTGCCCCAGGGATCAGTGCTGGGCCCCATCCTCTTCAATGTCTTTATTGATGATCTGGAGGAGGGCATTGAGTCCATTATCAGTAAGTTTGCAGATGACACCAAGTTGAGAGCAAGTGTTAATCTGTTAGAGGGTAGGAGAGCTCTGCAGAGGGACCTTGCCAGGCTGGGCAGATGGGCAGAGGCCAAGGGCATGAGATTGAACACATCCAAGTGCTGGATTCTGCACATTGGCCACAGCAACCCCAGGCAGTGCTACAGGCTGGGGTCAGAGTGGCTGAGAGCGGCCAGGCAGAGAGGTACCTGGGGGTGATGGTTGACAACAGCTGAACAGGAGCCAGCAGTGTGCCCAGGTGGACAAGAAGGCCAATGGCATCCTGGTCTGGATCAGGAACAGTGTGGCCAGCAGGAGTAGGGAGGTCATTCTGCCCTGGACTCAGCTCTGCTTAGGCCACACCTTGAGTCCTGTGTCCAGTTCTGGGCTCCTCAGTTTAAGAAGGACATTGAGACTCTTGAAGGTGTCCAGAGAAGGACAACGAGGCTGGGGAGGGGTCTGGAGCACAGCCCTGTGAGGAGAGGCTGAGGGAGCTGGGGTTGCTTAGCCTGGAAAAGAGGAGGCTCAGGGAGACCTCATTGCTCTCTACAACTCCCTGAAGGGAGGTTGTGGCCAGGAGGGAGTTGGGCTCTTCTCCCAGGCAGCCAGCACCAGAACAAGAGGACACAGTCTCATGCTGTGCCAGGGGAGGTTTAGGCTCAAGGTGAGGAGAAAGTTCTTCCCAGAAAGAGATTGGCCACTGGGATGTGCTGCCCAGGGAGGTGGTGGAGTCCCCATCCCTGGAGGTGTTTAGGAAGAGCCTGGATGAGGCCCTTGGTGCCATAGTTGAGTTGATCAGATGGCGTTGGGTGACAGGTTGGACTTCATCATCTCAAAGGTCTTTTCCAGCCTGGTTAATTCTGTATTCTGTCCTGGGCCCAGCTCTGCAGCCTGCCCAGATCCCTCTGGATGGATCCCTTCCCTCCAGTGTGTCTGCTGCACCACACAGCTCAGTGTCATCAGCAAACTTGTCCCTCCAGCAGATGTCAGGGTAGCTGAAATCCCCCACAAGGACCAGGGCCTGTGAACGTGAAGCCACTTCTGCTTGCATGTGGAGTGCCTCATCTGCTTGCTTCTGCTGCTCAGGCAGCCTGTAGCAGACCCCTACAGCAACACCACCTGCCCCTGTCTTCCCCTTAATCTTCAGTTCATCCTTCCCCAGGCGGAGCTGGTCACTGATACAGAGAGCAACACCCCCTCCCCTCCTCCCCTGCCTGTCCTTCCTGAAGAGCTTGTACCCCTCTATCCCTACATTCCAGCTGTGGGAATCATCCCACAGTTTCAGTGGTAGCCTCTATGGCACAGCATCCTAGCAGCTCAGTGCCCTTCATCCATCCTCTTTGCTGCCCCAGCTGTGTGCATTGGCACAGAGGCACTTCAGCTGGGCTGGCAGTGCCACCCTCTGAGGTGAATCCCCCTTGATCCCCTTGGGGTGTCCCAGTGCTTCATCCTTGGCTTGCCTCAGGGCAACAAGTGCAGAGCCCTTGCTAGCACCCATCCCTCTGCCTCTGGGGAGCTGCCTCAATGTTTGTCCCAGGCAAGCAAGAGATTAACAACCCCTTCCCCCTCCCAGCCTAGTTTAAAGCCCTACCAATGAGCCCTGCCAGCTCCTGCCCCAGAATCCTTCTCCTCCCCTGTGGTGGTGTGAACGTTGAATCCTCAACCACCCAAAGCACAGCTAACTCGGGCAGAGAAGGATGGCAAGGGCTGCACTGTGCAGGCAGGCTGGCATGCAGCGAGTGCATGCAGGGCACCCGGGAGTCACAGCAGGTACAACACTGCACAGGGAAGGTGACACACCAACTCCCGCCCAGCAGAGTCCCGCTCCAGGCTCCCCCCAGCAGCCCCTTCCCCCTCCCCCCTTTGCCCAAAGAGGATTAAAGAGAGAAAACGGATAGTAGGGGAAATGTTGCTAGCTCAAAGCAGCTGTTAAGGGAAAAAAAGTTAGCTTTCTTATGTCCTCAGTCCAAGGTCAGCAGCAGCCAAGGACAGAAGAGAGAAAGCAGCTGCACAGGCTGAGCTCAGACTGAATCTCACGGTCCTGCTGAGCTACCAACGAAACTCCGTTAGGATGAGCTTGGTTTTCCTTTTCACACCAAAACATTCAGCTGGAGTGCTCTGTAGCTGTCTTCTTCTGAAAGGCACAGCCTGAAACTGGCACATCCTCTGGGCCAGGTGCATCCCATTGGTTGCCTGCAGCTCTGGTGCCCTGTAAACTCAGCTGTGATCATAAAACCTGAACCCCTGTCGATGACAGCAGTCCCAGAGCCATGAGTTGACCTCTGTGCTCTTCCTGAATGCTCCCTCATCCATCACTGATGCCAGAGGGATGGAGGAGAACACAACTTGAGCTCCTGATCCCTTCAGCAGTTACCCTAAGGTCCTGAAGTCCCTTTTAATTGATTGTGAGCCTCTCACTGCTGCATCATCACTACCCCCTGAACAAGCAGCAGTAGGTAATAGCCTGAAGGAGTGTGGCAGGTCAGGCTGGGTGCCTTCTGCTGCTGCCACAGGAGTTACACCTCTGGTGCCCCAAGTGTCCAGCCCAGAAGGTAGATACAGGAAACAGCCTATTTCCACCCATAAATCCTCCACCCTATAAATGCATCTGGAAAGTCATTCTCTTCCTCTTCCTTCCCTCTCTGCTCCCACGGGAGATGCTCCCTATCAGGTAACACTGGGGGAGTATCTTAAAGCATCTTGGGCCTGCCAGGAAGGGCAGTGGGGGGCAGTCTCAGACCTGGTCAGTCTGAGAGTAGCCTAGCAGTAGGGGGAGGGGGCAGAAGAAAGAGCCCTGGGGGTGTGGGAGTAGACCCTCAGGGTGGGGAGAAGGGAAGCGCTGGGGGCCTTTGGGTGTGCTGCAAGGGAGTCTGTAGGCTTTGGGATTCTGTACCACTATGCTTTGCAGTTGCTGTAAAACAGCTGCTGCTTTTGCCAGCGACACTTTCCCTCACTCTCACTCCACGGGGGTGAGGAGAGTCATTCTTTTGTGCCTCTCGGGGGCAGGAGAGGATCTGTCCGGCCTCACACCAGGACACCCCCGCAATGCCCCCAGCCACATCGACCTCCCAGGCAACCTGGCAGGAGACTCCGAGTCGGGTCGGGTTGCCTCTCCTCTCCCCTCTCTCTCAGCCTCCCTGTCCCCGGGAGCCCTCTTTGCTCTTCTCAGGACCCGGGCACAGCACGGAGCTAGCCGGTGCTGATGCAGTTGCCTCGCAGCTCGTAGTCTCAGAGCCTCTGCCGGAGTCGCCGGGTTTCAAGCATCCTGGGCTGCAGCAAGGGAAGCACAGCCAGCAGGTCAAGAGAGGTGATCCTCCTCCCCTCCACCCCACCCCGCTCTGCTGAGACCACAGCTGGAGCTCTGTGTCCAGTTCTGGAGCCTCTGTTCCAGGAAGGATCTGGAGGGGTTGGAAGGTCTCTGGTCCAGAGAAGGGCCACGAGGATGAGCAGAGGGCTGGAGCTGCTCTGCTATGAGAACAGACTGAGGGAGTTGGGGCTGTGCAGTCTGTAGAGGAGAAGGCTCCCAGGAGACCTCATTGTGGCCTTCCAGTGTCTGCAGGGGCTCCAAGCAAGCTGGGGAGGGACTTTTGAGGGTGTCAGGGAGGGATAGGACTGGGGGGGATGGAGCAAAACTAGAAATGGGGAGATTCAGATTGGATGTGAGGAAGAAGTCGTTCCCCAGGAGGGTGGTGAGAGCCTGGCACAGGCTGCCCAGGGAGGTGGTGGCAGCCTCCTGCCTGGAGGTGTTTGCAGCCAGGCTGGAGGTGGCTGTGAGCCACAGTGCAGTCAGAGCATTTCTTTATCCTTTATTCTGCACGGAGAAACAACTTACCCAAGTCAACTCCCACCTGGCAAAATAAATTGCTGGCTTTAATAACAGCTGCATTTACAAGAGGCTTATACAAAACTTCCCTAACCTTTTTCCAGAGCAAAACCAGTTAAAATGTTTTAATTAATCCACTTTTCCTCAACAAATATTTCCTTTACAGTGTTGTTAATATAACTCAACCCTGGCTGCATCTTTCTTGACAGCTGGTATTTCCTTAACACAGAGAGCCTCGCATGGGCTGTGTGCAGCATTCCTGCTAAAATTCATTTCCTTTCTGTGTAAGAAGTTAATACACCAGGGAAAAAAGAAGGGAGAAAACCCCAGGAATGTTTCATGCCATGTGGGATGCAGCAGTTCCAGAGTTTTGTTTCAGACTAGCTCAAGAGTGGGTTTGCAGAAGCATTATTCATCTGGCCCCACCTTAACAGTGGCAAAAAGGAAAATGCTTGCCCAAAACGTTGCTTCCCCCCAGCCCCCATTCCAGCATGAACTTCACTGCCATGCTCTAGATCCTCAGCACATGCCTGGGGGAAATCTGATGCTTTAGGGGAGATCTTACAAAGAAAGGAATCTTCTGGGCCCCGCAGTTCAAGGAGGACCTCAGGGAACTGATGGAAAGAGTCCAACCCAGAGGCACAGAGACACCAAAGGCAGTGGAACATCTCCCTGCTGAGGACAGCCTGAGGGAGCTGGGGCTCTATAGCTTGGAGCAGGGGAGCCTGAGGGGAGACCTCATTCATGTTGATAAAGATGTGCAGGGCAGTGCCAGGAGGATGGAGCCAGGCTCTGCTCAGTGGTGTCCAGTGATAGGACAAGGGGCAGTGGGTGCAAGCTGGAGCAGAGGAGGCTCCACAGGAACAGAAGGAAAAGCTTTTTCCCTGTGAGGGTGGCAGAGCCCTGGGGCAGGCTGCCCTGAGAGGCTGTGGGGTCTCCTTCTCTGCAGACATTCCAATCCTGCCTGGATGTGCTCCTGCCCATAAAGAACACCTTGCCCTGAAGTCCAGAGCTACCTCCATTTTAGGGTTGGCTTATTTCACAGTTGTGAATCAACGGCATGTTCCTAAGCTCCAGCAAAAGACTCTCCTGCATAGGCTTTTCCCAGCTAATTCTGTGTTTTGATAAATGTGATCTCTCTAACATGCAAACTCACCTCAGCAGCCAGCTCCCAACATGAACAAACCTTCTGTTCTGAAAGCAAGCTTCGTTTTGCATGCCCAGTGCTCAGGAGAACACACCTATGGGCAGCAGCTGCAGTGCTGGTTTGCTCAACAGGTTCTGATGGATGCCTCACACCGAGTCAAAAACCCCAAACAAACCAACCTGGATTCACAGATTGCACTGAGCTGGAAAAGTCCCTCAAAGGGCATCTTGCCCAGCCCCTCTGCACTCAGCAGGGACACCTCCAACTACATCAGGCTGCCCAGGGACACATCAAGGCCAGCCCTGAATGTCTCCAGGGACAGGGCCTCAAGCACATCCCTGGGCAACCTGTTCAGTATTTCACAACTCTCATGGTGCAGAACTTCCTCCTGATGTCCAACCTAAATCTCCCCTGCTCCAGTTTCAAACCATTGCCCCTTGTCCTGTGCGTGCAAGCCCTTCCAAACAGTCCCTCCCCAGCCTTTCTCTAGGTCCCCTTCAGACACTGAAATGCAGCCACAAGGTCTCCCTGGAGCCTTCTTTTCTCCAGGTTGAACAGCCCCAACACCCTCAACCTGTCCTCCTAGGAGAGGTGCTCCAGCCCCCTGATCATCTTCATGGCCCTCCTCTGGACCTGCTTCAGCAGGTCCATGTCTCTCTTGTGTTGAGGGCTCCAGAGCCAGACACAGCACTCCAGGTGAGTCTCACCAGAGCAGAGCAGAGGGGCAGAATCACCTCTCTTGGCCTGCTGGCCACATTTCTTTTGATGCAGCCGAGGATGCCACTGGCCTGTGGGGCTGCAAGCGCCCCTTGCTGGCTCCATCAGCACTCCCAAGTCCTCTTCTGCAGGGCTGCTCTCAATCTCAGCATCCCCCAGCCTGTGTTGATATGAAGGCTTGCTCTGAGCTAGGTGCAAGACCTTGCCCTTTGCCTTAGTGAACCTCATGCAGTTGTTCTCATCCCACTTCTCCAGCCTATCCAGGTGCCTATGGATGGCACCCATCCCACCCGTCAGCCTTACCAACTGCACCTCTCAGCTTGTTATGGTCAGCAAACGTGCTGAAGGTGCCTCAACCTCCCGTCTGTCTCACTAATGAAGATATTCAACAGCAAAAGCAGACCTCTGAGGGACACCACTTGCCACCTGTCTCCACCTGGACATTTACCACCTCTACTTGCCACTCTCTGCATCAAAAAATGAGCAAGACTCTGAGTATGCCTGGAGCCACAGGCAACACAGGAGTCCCTTAAAGCTTTCCCTAAAAAAGGAGAGGATTTGCTAGAGCCACTTCAGGTTGCAGAATGTGATGGTTTGCCAAGCTGCAAAAGCACAGAGAGAAGACAGACCCTCAGAAAAGCTTGCTGATAGGCAAGTGACACAGCAAAAGATTACTAAACCCTCTACAAGTCTCACAAGGCTCATTCTTCAATTAAAAATCACTGCTGTGAGTGCATTTCCAAAGCCCCTCTGCTGCACAAGGGTGCTGCATGTCACACCATGTGGTGCCTCAACAGATGATCCTGAAACAAGAACATGGTTTCAGCTCTTCTCCCTTGAGTCAGGAGATAAATACAGAAGCCTGTGCTACCCACAAGCATTTTAGCAGCACTGTCACCACTCTCCTGCCTGTATTTAACTTCCATACTACCACAGCTACAGAGCCTTTGCCTCAGTTTTTACAGAGCAGTCACCTCTCAAGGTCCTTCAGTGACCTGCTGTAACAAGAACACACACACAGAAGAGCTATTTGACCCTTGGCATCCCTGCAGACATTTGCCATTCAAAAACTCTCAAGGTGGCAGACAAGATAAGCACACAGCTCTTTGATGCCCTGTCAGAATCTAACTGAAATGTGGGTTTCAGTTACAGCATTGTCTTAAAGTGGCATTGTTGTTTTATGCTTGCTCTCTGGAGCTGACATTGCTCAAACCCTGCAGCCCACAGTGGTGCTAAACTAAATGCTTCTCAACATTGAGGAGAGAGAGACCTTGATAGCAAGTGGAACTGATCACAGAATCATAGAATCAACCAGGCTGGAAAAGAACTCACAGCTCATCAAATCCAACCTATGGCATAATCCCTAACCCCTCCTGACAACCAAACCACGGCTCCAAGTGCCACATCCAAGCCTTTCTTGAGCACCTCCAGGGATGGGGACTCCACCACCTCCCTGGGCAGCACATCCCAATGGCCAAGCTCTCTTGCTGGGAAGAACTTTCTCCTCCCCTCCAGCCTAAACCTCCCCTGGCACAGCTGGAGACTGTGTCCTCTTGTTCTGGTGCTGGGTGCCTGGGAGAAGAGACCAACCCCCACCTTCCCTTCAGGGAGTTGGAGAGAGCAAGAAGGACTCCCCTGAGCCTCCTCTGCTAAGCAACCCCAGCTCCCTCAGCTGAACAGATGCATGATGACTGCAAGACTATCACAAACTAGGAGCTGGTCCTTCCAGCAGCTGCACAATACAACAAAGCACTGGGGAAAAACCTGTCAGACTTCTCAGGGGCCAGGATTTCTCTTCCACACCACTTTCAATAGAGCAGCAGTGTGGCAGTGCTAAGCAGCACATCACACAGAAGAACCCACACAGCTCACTCCTCCCTCACAAACATCTGTCCTCACATGTCTCTGTGAGAGCACCTCACCCTCCCTGTGATCAGTAGAAATGGTCTATCTGAAGGGAAGGCTGCTGACACATCACTCCCTTGATCACTGAACACACTGCCAAGTGGAAAACTTCCTGGGGATGGCAAAGAGCTTTCTTCCTGCCTCTGGTTAAACACAGGGATGTAAGGCTGCTAATAGCCTGTGGGGATCTTTTGCTTGCTGTCTGGGGTTATTGTTTGGCATTTTGGTTTGGATGGTTTTTTACTGCTTTTCCAAACACTGAAACAATCAAATGGTTAGCAGTTCATAAATTCATGAAATGGCCTGGCTTGGAAGGGACCTTAAAGATCATCTCATGCCAACCCCCCTGCCTTGGGCAGGGACACCTTCCCCTAGCCCTGGTTGCTCAAGGCCTCATCCAACCTGGCCTTGAACACCTCCACACCCACCCTGGGCATCCTGTTCCAGTGTCTCACCACCCTCACTGGAAAGAATTTCTTCCTAATCTCCAGTCTCAATCTGCCCTCCTCAAGCTTCAATCCATTCCCTCTTGTCCTGACACTTCAAGCCCTTGTAAACAGTCCCTCCCCAGTCTTCCTGTAGCCCCCTTCAGGTACTGGAAGGCCATTATTAGGTCCCCCTGCAGCCTCCTCTTCCCCAGGCTGAACACCCCCAGCTCCCTCAGCCTGTCCTCATAGCAGAAGTGCTCCAGCCCCTTTGACCATTTTTGTGGCCATACTCCAGACCCACCCCATCAGATCCTTGTCCTTCCTGTGTTAAAGGCTCCAGAGCTGGATGCAGTACCCCAAGTGAGATCTTCCCAGAGCAGAGGGGAGCAGAACTGATACCGTGACTTAGCTGCCTGATGAGTGGAAATTGCAGTTTCTTTCTAAACAGCTACCTTCCAAATTTCAGCAGCACAGCCTGAAGTGGGATTTATTCTTACAAAGGTACTGCTAGTGTCAAGGCATATTTCAGCCAGCCTACAAACTCTTTCTTTTCACATTAGTTGTAAAGACACTTCAAAAATAACACTTCAACACCCCCAATTCCTGCAGACATTTTTCCCCCTACATAAGTCAACTGAACATTAAGAGAACATGTTTTTCAAAACAGGGCTCATGCTAATTATAAACATGGTTGGAAAAGCTGGGCCTGCACTGATTGAAATCTGTATTTAAATGAGAGGGAAGGCTTGAACCACAGAAACTGCTGCTCCTTTTAGAACAGCAAGCAGATCCCTGCCAAAGGCCTGTCCCAGGCTTAGCTTGCTGTCTGACTCAAACACTGTAATTAGGTGAAAACTAAAATGGATTTCTAAGTGTTTCAAGATGAAACAGCCACTGGGGTAATTTGCAGGATATGCAATCACCTCCTGAATTCAAGAGAGACACTGCTCATGCTTGATGTGAAGCAAGCAGAGGCTCAGGGAAGGCTGCTTCTCACAAAGCACAGGGAAATGGATGTTAAACAACAACAACAAAATCAATGCCAACAGTAGATAAGAGTAATCATAATGAAACCTAAGAGCAACATTACCAAGTGATGTGGAATTAATTACTTAGACATAAAGAGTTTTCTTTGATGGGAAAAACCCTAGTTTTGAATGTTTTATCTACTTGCTTCTGTCTCTCAAAGAGCTGATGAAGTTGAGCAGAGGCTTCTCAGCACTTTCACCCTGCAGAGGTCACATTGCATCAGAGGCCGTTCCTGGAATTCCACTCAAGCTCTCAGGGGCAGCACACCACCACCATTTTCACTGTCAAACAGCAGAGAGAGGCAGAGAATCAGAGGAAGGTTTTCTGCTGGCAAACACCTCTAAGACCACTCAGTCCAACCATTCTCTGACTCTGCCAAGGCTGGTGCTAGATGATGTCCCTCAGCACCACAGCTCTGCCTCTCTGAAACACCTCCAGGGATGGGGCTTCAACCAGCCCCCTGGGCAGCCTGTGCCAGTGGTTTAGAACCCCATCAGTCAAGAATTTTGTTCTAATATCCAACCTAAACCTCCCCAGGTGCAACTTGAGGCCCTTTCCTCTCCTCCTACCACTTGTTACTAGGAAGAAGAGACCAACTCTCACCCCGATACAGCCTCCTTTCAGAGAGTTACAGAGAGCCAGAGGGTGTCCCCTCGGCCTCCTTTTCTTCAGGATCAACACCCCCAGCTCCCTCAGCTGCTCCTCCCCAGCCCTGCTCTCCAGACCCTTCACCAGCTTTATTGCCCTTCTCTGGACACCCTTCATCACCTCACTGTCCTTCTTTGTAGTGAGGGCCCCAAAACTGAACACACAGAACTCAAGGTCTGGCCTCACCAGCATGGAGAGCAGAGGGAGAATCACTTTCCTAGACCTGCTGGTCACACTCTCTCAGGAATGATACAGGCTAGGATGCTGGCTCATCTTCAGCCAGCTGTTGATCAAGACTCCTAGGTCTCTCAGTAGATTTGAAGAATGAAGAGTAAGAATAGAAAAGAAGAAGAATAAAGAATAAGAGGAGGTAGCCAAAGTTATGCTCAGGCAATGCAGCGGCCACGTGCCGAGCAGTGAATGCTCGATGTCAGTCACCTTGCGCACCACAGCTCCAGCAAAAGCACAACGCTCACAGCAAACAGGAGCAGGCCTCTGGAGCAGAATGATGGGCAAGACCCTCCAGGATTGCAGCCACCAGGAGAAGAGACCTCCTCCAGTAAGCCCCAGTGAGCGTGGCACCTGTGGTCGGGAAGGCTTGGAGAACGCCAGCCGGCCAGCAGGCCAGCTCAGCCCCGAGCGAAGCCCCAGGCAGCGCTGCTGAGGCTGCTCTCCGCACCCCCCACGCCCCGCAGCAGCAGCAGCGGGCTTACCACGCACAACTGCCCTCACTCTTCGGCCAGGACAAAACCCAGTTCACACAGAAGCCAAACTGTGAGCCTTTGCTCACACCCAGCAGGGACCTGTTTCACAAAGGCAGCTCCCTAAAGATTCCAATTCCCTCTGCCCCAGTGCTGACCAAACACCACACACGCACCACGGACAAGCCAGCTCTCCTCAGCCCACAGCTAATGAAACGTTAAACCAGATTATGGAACTCAAAGTCACATACAGAGACACAGAATGCTAGGGGCTGGAAGGGACCTTGAGAGATCACCTAGTGCAAGCCCCCTGCCAGAGCAGCATCACCTAGGGCAGATCACACAGGAACTCATCCAGACAGGTCTTGAATATCTCCAGAGAGGGAGACTCCACAACCCCCCTGGGCAGCCTGTGCCAGGGCTCTGTCACCCTCACAGGGAAATAATTCTTCCTCCTCTTTCCATGGAGCTTCCTATGCCACAGCTTCCACCCATTGCCCCTTGTGCTGTCATTGGGCAGAACATGAGGAGTCTTGTCTGTGTGTTCTCAGCACCACAGTCTGAAGAAACAAGGGAAGAAGGAAGGGATGACCTTGAGCAGCACTGTAAGAGATTGAAACAAGAAAGAAGGGCAGAGGAAAACAAAGCTCATTTCTAAACAGTGACTAGGTAAGGAGGAAAGTATAAACTGAGGCAAAGACTCTGCATGTCCCAAGGAACTGGAAGCAGCAGCCACGAAGAAAAGGTGTGATTTGGTGGCAGAGCAGAGGTGAGAGGAGTGATGGGCAGCAGCACACTGAACGACAGGACAAGCAACAGGTAAGAAATGAGACTCCCTAACCAACATTTATGAGAATAGAAACTCCACAGCAGAAGAAGAAGAGGATTTGCACCTCAGACAGCTGAGGTGATTAAGAATCTAGCCTGACACTTCCAAAAATAGCTGCTGAAGATGCAAGGCCTGCAGGAGCAGATGGCACTCATGGCAGCCTGCCCCTGAGCAGCTAACTGCACCAAGTAACCCTCAGCCTGTGAAAGCCCCTGTGGATGTGAAGCTGACACCTCATCACACCGAAGAGTTTCCTTCTCAGATGGCTTTTGTGAGCAGGGTAGTGAATCCCATGAAAGCAAAACCCAGCAAGGCTGAGCAGTTGCAACATACCAAAACCAAGCTTTCCCAGCACAGCTTCAGACTGGCTTTCACAGCAGGATACAACAGGCAGTTTCCTGCAGGATTCCTGCCTCACTGAGAGCACGTGGACCTAGAGCTCTACAGAAGGCCAAGGGGCGTCACTTTTTTAGCACAGAAGGCCACTGGCAAGAAGTGAATGGAGAAAAGCCTCTGGAAAGATGGGAGAGGTCCTTCACAGGCTCAGCCCCCTTCACTCTTAACCACCCCCTCACTGCATATGGCTGACTCTTCTTTGTTTAATCCAAACATCTCAGAAGCTTTAAGTATAGTCCTGATTTTCTGAATGACCAGTCTGAGACCTGTTTCCCAAGGCAGTTTCACAGTATACTTAGCCCCCAGATGGTGTACAGAAGAGAAACAGCTTTCATTCATACCAGAGCAAACACCCACTGGAATAGCTTCCCCCTGACAGAAAGCCATCTCCATCAAACTGTTAGATCAACCACCCCCACAGCCACCCAACCTCTAAAGCCACTACAGTCAGAGTAGCATCAACCCATGGCCAGGGATGGCAAAGGAGTGAGACCACACTCTTCAGCTGCTGCCCAAGCCATGCACTCACACTGTTAAACTGCACCTTGCTCTGCTGAGGAGTCAGACAGCACAGCTGCCACTGAAGCTTTGTGTTCTGAGTATTAGGTAATAGCATAAAATCTGCTTACAAAGCCAGCCAACTCATTTCAGATCTCTGTGTTCAATTTAAGACATGCTCTGGCTTTCCTCCTGGGTTTTCTTGGTGTTTTTTTTAAACCTAGATTCCCCATTTGTAAAGCAAGGAGGAAAAAGAAAGGGGGAAAAAGGACCATCTGTTAATCTCTCTGTGTGACAGTGGAACAAGCCGGTGCTTAAGAAACATTAAAGTACTGCTGTGGTAAGTCTACTGAAAAGGCCAAGGATCCAAAAGCAAAGAGTGGGTGGTGTCTTCCAAACAAGAGGCAGCTACTATGAAGTACATGAGCCATGGAAATGCTTAGCAATCAATAAGCAAAATACACTTCCCCCTTTGCAAGCACAGCCTGGCCTGGCCAGGAGCATAAGCAGAGACTCAAAAGCCTGGTGACAACCAAGAGCTGTATCACAAGGAATGCACAAAAGAACACAGAATTAACCAGGCTGGAAAAGACCTTTGAGATCATCAAGTCCAACCATTCACCCAACACCATCTGATCAACTCAACCATGGCACCAAGGGCCTCATCTAGGCTCTTTTTAAACTCTCCCAGAGATGGTGACTCCACCATCTCCCTGGGCAGCACATCCCAGTGGCCAAGCTCTCTTTCTGGGAAGAATTTCTTCCTAACATCCAGCCTAAACCTCCCCTGGCACAGCTCGAGACTGTGTCCTCTTGTTCTGGTGCTGGGTGCCTGGGAGAAGAGACCAACCCCCACCTGGCTACAACCTCCCTTCAGGGAGTTGGAGAGAGCAATGAGGTCTCCCCTGAGCCTCCTCTTCTCCAGGCTAAGCAACCCCAGCTCCCTCAGCCTCTCCTCACAGGGCTGTGCTCCAGACCCCTCCCCAGCTCTGTTGCCCTTCTCTGGACACCTTCCAGCAGCTCAACATCTTTCCTAAGCTGAGGAGCCCAGAACTGGACACAGGACTCAAGGTGTGGCCTAACCAGTGCTGAGCACAGGGCACAATGACTTCCCTGCTCCTGCTGGCCACACTGTTCCTGATGCAGGCCAGGATGCCCTTGGCCTTCTTGGCCACACTGCTGGCTCCTGTTCAGCTGCTGTCCACCAGTATCCCCAGGTCCCTTTCTGTCTGGCTGCTCCCCTGCTGCAGAGATCAAATCATGGAAGTGTTTTGGTTGGAAAAGACCTCCAAGATCATCAGTTACAACCATCAGCATAGTTTAATCCCAGTATTGGTTTGTAATGCCCAGCTCTCTACAGACAGAGTTAGGTCCCCAACAGCTCGGCTGTGCAAAGTTCCATGCCTGGCTCCAGCACTCGCCCTGCACTTCTTACATAAGAAACCATTCAGGTCAAAGTTTAGCATCGCCGGAGGGCAAACCGAGCCGAGCCAGCAGCGCACAGGCCAGCCCCGACGGGAGAAGAGACAACAGGCACAGCAAGCAAGGGAAGGCCACCCGGCGACACTTGGCGACGCCTGACTGGCTTCCGTCTGTGCACAAGACCGAGAGCCTCTCCTTTTCCCACCAGGAAAGCCGCTAAGGACGCGACTAGAACAACAAGCCTCCACTTGCTCCTGCAGGCGGAATAAAGATAGCAGCAGTACGAGCAAGGTTTGGGTACCGTACACGTTTCACACACACGGAACGGATCCCCGGTAAACCTCAGGCGCTCTCCTCCGCAGGCTCCCGGTCGGGCATCACCGCGGCTCCCAGCCCTTCTACAGCGCCGGCACCATGCCTGGGGAGCAACGGGAGCCGAGTCAGAGAGGCCAGCAGGCCGCAGCGGGGCGAGAAAACACGGCCGCCGCCGAGCCGGCGGCACGGCCGATCAGCCCGGCCCCGCCACGGGGTCAGCCCGGCTCCGCCACCCGGCCGGCAGCCGCCATGTGCCCGCCCGCCCTCACCTGAGAAAGGGCAGCGCCACGGCGAGAGGAGGCTGCGCTCCCCGCACCGCTCAGGGAGCCGCCGCCCCGGGCAGAGCGGCCGCGCCGCCGCCAGCGTCCAGCCTCGCCAGGACCGCCGCCGCCGCCATGTTCCCGCTGCCTCCGGCGACCTCTGACCCCGAATCACTTCCGGTCACGGCTGTCACGCCGTTGCCAAGGCACCGATCCTGCCCCGACCTCCCTTAAAGGGGCAGCGGCCGCCGTGCGCCGCACCCGCTCCTTGCAGCGACAGAAGCGACCAGGCTGGGACAGAGCTCACAGATCACCAAGTCCAACCTGTTACCTATCACCCAACCCCTCCTGACAACCAAACACGGCTCCAAGTGCCACATCCAAGCCCCCCTTGACCACCTCCAGGGACGGGGACTCCAGCACAACCCAATGGCCAATCTCTCTTACTGGGAAGAACTTTCCCTTCACCTCCCTGGGGGCACAGAGAGCCTTGCTGCTGCTCCAGAGGGGCAGGCAGTGGGAGGGGGTGGCCCTTGGGAAGGAAAAGCACCCAGTGTGGTCATTAGCTAAAAAGGAACAATTTCATTCATCAGCCCGGCACTGTTCTACGAAGGGGCAAACCCTACTACTGCTGGCTGCAGGTTTTGTCATAAAGCAACCTGTCAGGTGTGAGAGAAGTGGGAAATGATGGTGGCATGATTTCCACCGCTGGGAGGTGATGGGTTGTCCAACTTCCCCTGAAACTGGCAATGGTTTCAGCTTCCCTTGCACCATGCTCTACTGCTGCTCGCTGGTTAGCAACCTTTCTTACGCTCTTTTCTCACCTATGGTTTTAAAAGCTAAAGAAATGTGGTGAAACCCCCTCATCCAAAATGGATGCTTGTGTGAAGCCAAATGAGTCCACACTCGACAGAACAGAGCTCTTGCATGAGGAGCAAAGTGCCCCCACAACAATTGCACGTGCACGAGCAGGCATGCTGCTCCCCAGACCTGCTGCCCAGTAGCAGGGCAAAACCTGACCACACACTCAGAGACTGCCCCCTCATTGCCAGGGGAGTTGGACTGGATGATCTCCAGAGGTTCCTTCCCACCCCTGTCCTTCTGTGATAACCAGTCCCTTGCCGAGATCTCTTCTGCAGCTGGGTTTCCCAAGTGCCTGCCAACATTCAAGGAGAACTCATTGCCTTCATAAGTACCTTTGTGGAGCTAAGAATCATCCATCAGTTTGGCTAACACCTGAAGAAATATACCCAAAATGATCAGGGAGTGAGCTTTCTGGGAATCTCATCCTGTAAGTCATAAAAAACCGTTGGCATATCCGTGGTAACAGCTTGTTGAGGCATCTCGTTCTGTTCCTTCAGCCTGGAGAAGCAGAGCCTAAAGGGACAATCAGCTGTTGCCTTCCCCTGATGGAAGGTAACTGGGAAAGTGAGTCTGTCCAATTCTATGACCTGTGCTGGACCTGCTCTGGCAGGGGGTTGGACTGGATGATCTCCAGAGATCCCTTCCAGCCCCTAACATCCTGTGTGATCCTGTGAAGTGGAGCTCAGCTTTCCTCCCAAGTGCACAGTGAGCAGATGAGAGGCACGGGCCCCACACTGCAGCAAAAGGCATTCCAATTAGGCACTAAGGAATTTTTCACCATGAGGATGGTCAGGCCCTAGAACTGGCCTTCCAAAGACCTTGTGCAATCTCAAAGGTGGTCTGGACAAGGACATAAGAACTAATAGCATCTCAAAATCCTTCAACACCTAGCTGAAGAGAGCTCACTCTTTGATTGCACTGCCTCAGGAGCCTGGTTGTTGGGTTACTCAGTTCATCTGATGCGTGCTAGCTGTAAAACAGTCAGTCATCAAGGTTCCCCTGCTCTAGGCAGCTCCAAAAGGTGACCCATTCCATCCTAAAATGAATGTCTAAGCTCAGCTCAGGAGATGTAATGGCTGACTTTGGTAGCACTCTTACTGATCAGGCAGTTAAAGCTAGTTTGGAATCACAGAATTGTCAGGGTTGGAAGGGACCTCAAGGATCATCTAATTCCAACCCCTGCCATGGGCAGGGACACCTCACACCACAGCAGGTTGCTCACAGCCACATCCAGCCTGGCTGCAAACACCTCCAGGCAGGAGGCTGCCACCACCTCCCTGGGCAACCTGTGCCAGGCTCTCACCACCCTCCGGGGGAACAACTTCTTCCTGACATCCAATCCGAATCTCCCCATTTCTAGTTCTGCTCTATCCCCCCCAGTCCTGTCACTGCCTGAGACCCTAATTAGCATCAAAGGTATTAGCAAAAGTGATTTTGGTGTGAGTTTGTGGAAGTGCAACTTAGCAGAGTTCTGCAGTGAGGCTCACTGTGTTATTTACTACGTGGAAGAAGCATGCAAAGGAACATTGGGTTAGGATCGATTCAGAATGATTTACACCGAGACCCCAGACACAAAAAGGGTAAAGGAGACCCTCCTATTGACCCACAGGCTTCAAAAATGGATCTCCTTGCTTTCTAAGCTCCTGTTGGAGCTCAGATGTGGCTAAATTATATCTTCATCTCAGACTTAATCAATGGTTAATGCCTGATGGAACTAATCCAAACACTCAGGAAAACCTCCCATTGAGCCACGAGGCTCAGGAGGGACCCCTTTGGTGTCTAAAGAGTCCAGGTCTGGCTAGATCCAGGCTTAGTCACAGATTTGGTCGTTGGTTTGTGTCTAATGGAATTAGACATGTGGATTTCATTAGCATTGATTCAGCATGCTATCAGTCACTGAAGGTCTGTTGTGAATAAGGAGCCTCTCCACTGGGGTAAGGACAAATCACTTCACTCTCCCTGTCAGTGTAGCAGCAGTAATGACACTCTCCTCTTGCTGAGAGTGCTGTCAGGAGATACTAATCAAAGCTCCTAATTCAGTGTGAAACCCTATACAGCTCTCCTTACAACACCAGCACCTGGCTACACCAACTTCCAGTTAAGATACTTTAATTACAACTGTGGGGAAAGCAATTTGCTAAGACAGATAATGACTAACTTCATTCCTTTGTTCCTTAAGGACCCCAAAGCAATTTTGTACTGTTTGTAGGGAAGGCGTTTTGTCTCTCACCTTGGCATGCAGCAAGCTGAAGAAGAATGTGACATCTTTTCAACCATTCATAGAATCAGGGAATGGTTGTGGTTGGAAGGGACCTCCAGAGGTCATATAGTCCATCCCCCACACAGTCAGCAGGGACATCCTCCTCTAGATCACGTTGCACAAAGCCTTGTCCAGCCTGACCTTGAATATCTCCAGGGATGGGGCCTCAACTACCTCCCTGGGCAACTTGTTCCTGTGTTCCACCACCCTCATGGTGCAGAACTTGTTCCCAACATCCAGTCTAAATCTGCTCTGCTCTAATTTCAAACCATTTCCCCTCATCCTATCACTGGAGGCCTTTGGAGACAGTCCCTCCCCAGCTTTCTTGTAGCCCCCTGCAGATACTGGAAGGCCACAAGAAGGTCTCCTCAGAGCCTTCTCTTCTCCAGGCTGAACAACTCCAACTCCCTTGGCCTGTCTTTGTAGCGGAAGTGCTCCAGCCCCACAATTATTTTCATGGCCCTCCTGTGGACCTGCTCCATCAGGTCCATGTCCTGAGGGCTCCAGAGCTGGAGGCAGTCCTCCAAGTGCAGTCTCCCCAGAGCAGAGTGGCAGAATCTCCTCATTCAACCCGCTGGCCACACTGCTTTTGATGCAGCCCAGGCTGCCGTTGTCCTTCTGGGCTGCGAGTGCCCATTGCTGGCTCACGCACAGCTTCTCACCCACCAGCACCCCCAAGCCTTTCTCTGCAAGGCTGCTTTCTGTCACCTCACCCCCCAGCCTGGATCGATAACGAGGATTGGTCCAACCATCCACCATGGCACTGTACTAGAAAATACAAAGGAGAGTTCAGTTCCAGCTGCAGCTCACCAAGCAAGGTGGATAAGCGCCTGCTGCTTCACAGCCCCGTGCTTAAGGCTGGGCTCGCCGAAGGTGAGCTCGTGTCACCACTTTGTTAGAAAGCACAAAGTCTGCTCAAGAAAAACACAGGCACTCAGAATGCCCCTACAGATGTTGTGGAAGTGGAAAGAACAAATCCAACAGCCAAAGACAACAGTGAGGGGAAGAAAAGAATGTTCAGTATTCAGCAGAAAGGAAGAAGCCGGCTGGCGGGAAATGGATGTGCGTTTCAGAAGGCTTTGTTAGAATAACACAGGGGCACCGGCATTACCTCCACCAAAGCAATGCCAGCTGAAGCTGGAGTCAAGCTTTTGGCATGCTGGAAATAAGACAGCATAGAGATTTCAGAGTCACAGAATTATTGAGGCTGGAATAGACCTCTGAGGTCATCAAGTCCAGCCTATGACCTAACACCACCACACAGACCAGACCATGTCACTAAGTGCCACATCCGATCTTCCCTTAAACACCTCCAGGGACAGCAACTCCACCACCTCTCTGGGCAGTCCATTCCAGTGTCTAATTACCCTTCCATGAGGAAGTGCTTCCTAACATCCAACCTAAGCCTGCCCTGGCACAGCTCAGGCCATGCCCTCTCATCTTGTCACACATTGCCTGTCTAACCCCCACCTTATTACAACTTCCCTTCAGGTAGTTGTAGAGTGTGATAAGGTCCCTTCTGAGTCTCCTCTTCTCCAGGCTAAACAATCTCAGCTCCCAAAACCCACCTGGATGCAATCCTGTGCAACCTGCTCTAGGCAAACCTGCCCCAGCAGTGGGGGTTGGTCCAGATGACATCCAGAGGTCCACACCACCCTCTAAGTGCCAAAAATACCCCCAAAACCAGCACAGGTTCATAGAATCATAGAACTGTCAGGGTTGGAAGGGACCTCAGGGATCATCTAGTTCCAACCCCTGTGCCATGGGCAAGGACACCTCACACTACAGCAGGTGGCCCAGAGCCACATCCAGCCTGGCCTTAAAAACTCTGGAAGGAACTTCCTGCTCCTTGCAGAAGTCTCAGTCACTTAGACAAGGAGAGTCTCTAGGAGCTGAATGGCCTGGGCTGATGCTTGCATAATGAAGTGGTTTTCAAACGGTGACCCACAAGCTACTTATGGGTCTGCAGAGAGCCTGCTGTTCAGGTGGCTATTTCCACCTCCTAAACCACACCAGACGGTGTTAAGTGCTTTCCTAATGGCCCTACACCATATAAACAATTGCAGAATTAGCCCCAGAGATGTTATAAAGTGATAAAATGAAGGAGTGGGAAGAAGAAAAGGAGAGGCTTGTGTGACAGAAAGGGGAAGACAAGAAGTGATCACAGGTGCAAGAAGTGGGAGGTTCTGAGATGCTTTCCCCAAAGGCTCCCCACCCCAGAGAGCAGGGTAGACAGCATTGTGAGGGCCTCTGCCGTGTGTTCCCCTCAAGACCTTCAGGATGGCTCAGCCCTAACACTCCTCACGGCACAGCTCATTGCTGAAACTGCAGCACCCCGTAGCCACCTGGGTGTTTCCCTGTCTGCTGGGTTTCCCTAAGCAAGCTTCACTGCCTGTGAGAAGTGCTGCTGTGTGATGCCCGGACCCTTCACCTCCTCACCCTCATTTTCCTGCTTTTTCAGGAGGGTTTGAGTCAGATATGCTGAGCCCACGGAAGGCTTTTCACCTCTCCATCTGCTTGCAAAGGAAGGCAGATCTCTGAGCCCACATCCCCTGTGAGGCGTGGAGCTTTGCTAACTGCTCAGAACATGCCTGAGCTGCACTTGGAAATGGGGTGTTTTGGTAAACTTAAAAAAATAATAATTCAGAAGCAGCAGCAGCAGAGGGAAGGTCCTGGCTCCAAAGAGAACCAGCAGAGCAGCGAGCAGAGCTCACCGTCACCAGACCAAAGCAAGGGAGGCAGTGACAGCATGGAAAGCTTGGCGCTGGGTTAAGCTGGTGTCACATTTCTGGTGCCACTAAGGTAGGTGTGGATCTCTGGAGACAAACAAAGCTCACTCCTATGCACAGCCCAGGGAACAGCAAACAGTCAAGAGTTTACTGTATGGAGCAGCTGGCACAGGTGGTATAATGGCTTTAGAATCATAGAAGTGTTAGGGTTGGAAGGGACCTCAAGCACAGCATAAAAATTGCTCTCATTGTTCCTGCTAAGCCACATGGTCACAGAATTACAGAATCATCAGCACTGGAAGGGACCTCAAGGATCAGCCAGTTCCACCCCACCTGCCATGGGCAGGGACACCTCACACTGCAGCAGGTTGCTCACAGCCACCTCCAGCCTGGCTGCAAACACCTCCAGGCATGAGGCTTCCACCACCTCCCTGGGCAACCTGTGCCAGGCTCTCACCACCCTCATGGGGAACAACTTCTTCCTCACATCCAATCTGAATCTCCCCACTTCTAGCTTTGCTCCATTCCCCCAGTCCTATCCCTCCCTGACACCCTCAAAAGTCCCTCCCCAGCTTGCTTGGAGCCCCCTGCAGATACTGGAAGCCCACAATTAGGTCTCCTCAGAGCCTTCTCCTCTCCAGACTGCACAGCCCCAACTCCCTCAGTCTGTCCTCATAGCAGAGCAGCTCCAGCCCTCTGCTCCTCCTCGTGGCCCTTCTCTGGACACCTTCCAGCACCTCCAGATCCTTCCTGGAACAGAGCCTCCAGCACTGGACCCAGAGCTCCAGGTGGGGTCTCAGCAGAGTGGAGCAGAGGGGCAGAATCCCCTCCCTGACCTGCTGGCTGATTTGGGAAACACTGTGAGTTTAAATGGTTGTGCTATCAAATTTGACAGACATCTGCAGGTATAGCCATGAAAGGCAATGCAATGAACTACTGAGGCTTGGGTTTGGTTTTTTCAAAACTCACACCCCACCCCCCAAAGCTAAAGAGGAGGTGGATTTAATTCAGCACTGTTGATGTGATTGAGTTGCTGTTTGGTTCACAGGGGACTCCCCATAGGGGCAATAAAAACCAAGGCTGCCATTTATTATTTTTTTATGGTGCAGAGGTTTTACACTGCAGCCCTCTCCAGCCTCTTGAAACGCCCCCTCTCATTTCGAAACACTAGCAAATTCCATTCATCATGACTCAGAAATTTCAGAGAGGGAGAGGATCTCTGAGGGCCCTCTGATCCCTCTCCTGAGCAGCGTGGGGATTGCTCCCTGCAGTGCAGTCAATATTCTGCCCCTCAGGTTTATAAGACCACATTACTGAAGTGCTTTAAATCACATTTCGTGTGTGTATAAACAAATAAGTGGTTGCTGCCTTTCAGCCTCATTGCTCTTACAGAGGGACCAGAGCAAGGCAGCCAGCAGTAGCCAGGATAAATGGCAGGTGCCAGCGCTGGGGGCTGTGTGTTTTGTTGCTAAATATGATCAGTGCTGTGCAAAGTGGAGCTTTCAACTGCTCCTCTTTGGAAAGAGGTCATTCTAATGTCAGTCATTAGCAGTTTGCTGCTGGTCACTTGGGAACAGTACATTTCTTACAAATCGCTCTTATTAGTCACCAGTTCTTGTCTAAATAATTGGCTGTGAGAGAGCCTGTGTGAGACAGGAGTTAACAGGATGCCAGAGTCTATGGGTACATTGTTATGGGATGTGTACTTTGCAGGTTTGGAATGCTGAAAACATAGTGGAGCAGGCTCAAATCTCTTTTAGGCTGGGCTCAGGCTGGAGTTGCACCACCACAGTTCAGTGGAGCCGTTTGCAAAGCCAAGGCTCATGTACATGAGGTCAGTGTCTGGCAGCAGTGCAGCAGTACATTTGCTTGTCTCTGAGATGCAGTCACCTCTGGCATGAAACCTGGCAGCTCTTCACATGGAATGAGAAAGATGTGGACCTATAACCTTCAGGAGAGGAGGGAGGCAAGGGGAACAGAGGGGGGAGAGCACAGAGAAGTCTCACTAGTTTGTATCCTTGAGATTACTGTCACCAGCACGTTAACGGCAGCTCCTACACTAGTTCCAGTACCTGCTGTTTTGACAGCCTTTAATCTCACTGCCAAGAGGTGTTTTGGCATGACAGAAAATAAAAGGAACACAAACATTTAACTTACCTACTGAAAAGCAAAGTGCTGTGGCAGAGAAAGCAGGTCAGAGTAGCACGCCTGCCTGCAGCTATGTCATTCCCATCAGGAGCTTCAGTCTTCCCACCATCTGAGCATGCTCTCCTTTAGGTTACTACTTGACTGCTCTTATGGTCCTACTATAATTGGTTTGTGAAAGCTGAGCCTGAAAGAGTCAGAAGGCAAAAGGTTACAAGTGCCCTCCCAGGAAAGCTCATGTCATATTCATAAGGAAATAGCTGCATTTGTTGTTAATGGGCTGCTGTAGGGATGCCAGGAAAAGGGGCTCTGATATCATATCAGTCACTCTGGAGCCTCTGGAAACATGTGTTGGACTCTAATGCAGGCACAGTCAACAGAGGTGTGGAGAAAGAAGCAGCAGGACTTTCAAATCCAAAGCTGCTGCTCTCTAGACCGGTGCAGAGAGAACAGGGTAGCTGTTCCCCAAGGCCTGGGTAGGAGCCTGAGGAGGAATACTGGGAAACCAGAGCCCAAGGGGAGACACTGGGACACCAGAGCAGCAGCAGCAGGACCATGGGTGGGGGGCAGAGAGGAGCCAGCCTGGCATAAGCCATTTCTCAAAGCTACCCCCCAGAGAATATTACTAACACTAATGCCCTTTCTTAAAGCATTCCCACAGAGACTTCAAATGCTTTGAGAAAGGGAAGTAAATATTGTATCACGAGGTGGTAGATGGACAGTTTGGAGCAATAAGGAAAGCTGTGGCTTCCTTGCACCTGCAGGGAGAGCCAGAAGTGTGGTTGGGAGCAGCAGCAGCGTGTGTGGAGCCCTCTGAGCGCTCGGTCACAGCCTCTCAAATGTCTGGGTCTGCTGAACAGGAGCAGGCTGGCAAGTGGGGAAGAAATTTTCCCTAAATCAGGAAACAAAGCAGGACAGGGAAGCACATATTTTTCTTTCCAAGATGGGAGAAGATGTTTGGTGAAAGCAGCAGAGAAGCAGTTTGGGTTCCCAGGATTTTATTAGCTTTTCTAGTGGCAGCCCAAGGATCCTATCCAAGTTTCCAGAGATTATTCCTCACAGGAAAGCAAAACCCTAATAAAGGACTTTGCACTTGCACAGCAAAAATAACAACAGCAGTAAACCAACAGAAAGTCTTTTGTTTAATCACCTGGATAGGTTCAGTGTGATGCAAGTAAAACACAGGATCAGAAGCTGCAAGAGATGGGTGAGATCCACAGGGGCCTGTGAGGCTGGGGCGGAGTGAGGGGCTGCTGGGGAGCAGGAAAAGGCAGCAGTAGTATGCACCTGCCTGTGGTCCTTGTGATCAGCACTGGAGACCCTCAGGAGTCTCCTGCCCTCTCAAGAAACTTCTTCAAACAGCTTGTTGATTTCCCAGCGGTGAAAGCCCCACCACCTCTCACTACTTCTCTTGGCCAGACTGACCCCTTTGGGGTTACCATGGGGGTGGCAACTCAGCTCTGGGCACAATTACTGGATGCAGAGGGACCCCATGCTGTGGAGGATGTGTCCTGTTCCTTCAAACACATCTTCCTCATTTAATGAAGAGTGTTGCTATCACCCTGTTCCTCCCTGGCCACTAATGGCTACACCTCTGGCTACTGCTGTGCTGGACCTGAAGCTCTTGGTCCATTCCAGCTGCCCTGTCTCTGCTCACAGTGAGCAGCTGCCCGTTTTCTGTCTGGACCATTTGCTGTCCTCGGGCAGGCAAAGGTTTCCTTGCCCACCGCTGAGTGGCTTCAGACCATTTGCAGAAAGCCCAGGCAGCTCTTGTGCTGTATCCCCTCTGCTGCCTTGCAGTACTGGTGTGAGCAGGACAGGATTTCCAGGAGAAGCTTCAGCTGGGGAGATCAGAATGCATGGCTCAGGACTTTTCCTGCAAGACAGAAATTGAGCCTTCATCAGAAACTCAGCTCTTGCTTATCCTGGACTGAAATGAAGGCTTGGATGTGCAGCCAGAGGTAACATTCACAGGATCACAGGATGTCAGGGGTTGGGAGGGACCTCAGGAGATCCTCCAGTCCAACCCCTCTGCCAGAGCAGGACCAGAGAGTCCAGCACAGGTCACACAGGAACACATCCAGATGGGGCTGGAAAGGCTCCAGAGAAGGAGACTCCACAACCTCTCTGGGCAGCCTGCTCCAGGGCTCTGCCACCCTCACAGGGCAGAAGTTCCTCCTCATGCTGAGCTGGAACCTCCTGTGCTGCAGTTTCCATCCATTGCCCCTTGTCCTATCCCAGGGTGCAAGTGAGCAGAGCCTGTCCCCTCCCTCCTCACCCCCAGCCCTCAGCTATTGATAGACACTGATCAGATCCCCTCTCAGCCTTCTCCTCTGCGGACCAAGCAGCCCCAGGGCTCTCAGCCTCTCCTCACAGGGCAGTGCTGCAGTCCCTTCAGCATCCTGGTAGCTCTCTGTTGGACTCTCTCCAGCAGATCCCTGTCCCTCTTGAGCTGGGCAGCCCAGAGCTGGATGCAACATTCCAGGTGAGGCCTCAGCAGGGCAGAGTGGGACAGGTTGGACAGATCTGTAGGACTACACCTGTGCTTTCTGTGCTAGTTTAGATTTCAGGGACTTAAGGAAAAAGAGTGTATGTCCTGTCCTATGAAATGCAGTCTCGGGCTGAGCCTCTGCTCCGGCTCCTGGTGGACAAGATCCAGCATTCCAGGGGAGAGCAGCCCAGCAGCTGAGCCTCGCATGGAGCAGCCTGAGCCAGCTTCAGGAGTGAAAAAAAGGCATGTGGCTTTCCAAGCCTCTGGCTGTCCAAAGCAAAACCAGCAGTTCTGACATGCTGTGAGCAATAAACAAGGAGCTTTGTCAGCATGTCTGGAGGAAATGATAATTCCTGGAGTGTGAATGATGAAAGGTTAACCAAGATGGAGGCTTCGGATCGCGCTGCGGTTAGGAGAGCATCTGCGCCTCGGCCTGGAAAAGCTGCCTTCAAGGCAAAGAGCCCCTAGCTAAGCACTGAGGAAGATCTGCCAGCTCTCAGCCTGCTCCTCAGGGGTGTGTTCTCCCCTTCCCTGCAGGAAATGCAAAGCATTGCTTATGCCAAAGGGAGATTTGCACCGTTGCAAGCAGCACCTGAGCCCGCCCCTCTCGCTGCAGGGCTCTTCATCGCCTGCCACTCAGCCCTCCGGGCTGGGTGCAGGCCCGTTCCCTACTGACCATGAATTATGAGATTACAGGATCACAGGTTGGAAGGGACCTCCAGAGATCATTGAGTCAAACCCCCCTGCCAGAGCAGGACCTGAGACTCCAGCACAGGTCACACGGGAACACATCCAGATGGGGCTAGAAAGGCTCCAGAGAAGGAGACTTCCTTCTTTGCACCAGCAGGCAGCTCTGGTTCCTCTGAAAAGACCAGGGCAATGCAAAGCCTAATCAAACCAGGGGGAGTGCTTGGGGAGGTTACACTGACCTTGGCTCAGACCTGGTAGCCTCCTGCTGAAGTATTTTGCAATCAGTTGCATGGTTTCAAGGCCAAACAGAATCAAGGTGTATTTTCTCTCTGCTTTGTTTGGAGGATGGTAAAACAACCCACTGCAAACCATGTGAAATGTTTCCAGTCACTCCAGGGATGGATGTCATGGGCATGCATGTATTAGCAGAAAACAAGGCTAGCTGCTATCAGAAGAGGCCAAATATCAAGGCAAAGTGCAAGGTCCTGCACCTGGCTTGAGGCAGTCCCAAGCACAAATAGAAGCTGGGCAAGAAGTGGCTGAGAGCAGTCTGGAGGAGAAGGACTTGGGGGTGTCAGATGATGACAAACTCCCCAGGAGCCAGCAGTGGTCACTGGCAGCCCAGCAGGCAGCTGTGTGCTGAGCTGCAACCAAAGCAGGGAGAGCAGCAGCACAGGGAGGGGGTTCTGACCCTCTGCTCCGCTGAGACCTGACCTGCAGCACTGTGTCCATTTCTGGGGCCCTCCAGCATAAGAAAGACATGGAACTGCTGGAGCAGTCCAGAGGAGGCCATGAAGATGATCAGAGGACTGGAGAACCTCCACTATGGGGACAGGCTGAAAGAGCTGGGGCTGTTTAGCCTGGAGAAGGCTCTGGGGAGACCTTAAAGCAGGCTTCCAGTACCTGAAGGGGTCTATAATAAAGCCAGGAAGGGACTTTCTACATGGGCTTGGAGTGATAGGACAAGAGGCAATGGCTTTAAGATGGAAGAGAGGAGATGTAGACTGGAGATTAGGAAGAAATTCTTGACAGTGAGGGTGGTGAGACACTGGCACAGGCTGCCCAGGGAGGCTGTGGATGCCTCCTCCTTGGAGGTGTTCAGGGCCAGGCTGGATGAGGCCTTGAGCAGCCTGGGCTGGTGGGAGGTGTCCCTGCCCATGGCAGGGGTTGGAGCTGGATAACCCTTCCAACCTAGACCACTCTATCAATCTGTTAAAATGATCCACTCATTCAAATTAAGAAGATCAACTCCATAATGTCATCACCACAGGACTCTGTTGCAACAAACAACCTTGAGAATGCTCTGACTATGTGAGAGACAGAGGCCATATGTGCCTGTGGGTTCTGATTACACAACAGCTTATTCCTGTGGAACATGGGACCTTGAGCTCACTCTCCAGCCACCCATCTTGGGGCTGTTTGAAGCAAAATGACCTTCAGTCCCGTTATTGAATGTGAAGGGGGGAAAGAAGAAGAAAAGGGGAAGGGGGAAGGGAAAAAATGATTACTCAATGTTGTGCTCTGGCTGCTGCTACCCTCAGGCATTTCTGGCATGTTTCCCTTGTAAACTCATTTTGTGTGGCCAGGAAGTACAACATCTTGGTGCATCATGTAAGGAAATGCCATATTTCTTCTCCCTTGCTCATTTCCAAGCTGCAGGAGCATCTGGTGGCAGCATGGCAGAAGATCTGTCATAAAACTGCAAGAGCCTTCCAGCCCACAATACAGTTCCACGCCTGAGTCTCTTCTTGAAAGAAAAAGGTCCACTAATAGTTTCTGTTTCTCTCTTTTGCACTGTGACTTCCTCTTTTTCCTCTCCCTTTTGAGCACAGAGATTGTTTATTATCCTTTTTTTCACTTTTCTACCAAACCTTTGCTTTGCCACTGTCACTTCTGGGCAATTTGGGTTTGGAGGGAGATAAGAAAGAACCCTGCTGCTTCCCAGGAAAATCCTGGTGCCATAAGTTTCCACTGAAGCCTGGCCCACAGCTCAACATGCCCAAGGTTTGAGGCACTCTCAGCAAGAAAGTAAATTAATAAATTACTGAATACTACACAGTAGAAGTCATAAAAGGCCAAAGCCTCCAGTTTGCCTGAGCCATGCTACAGGGCTCAAGAGGGGGCTAAGCACATTGGGGCATTTGCTGGAGGGGCACAAATTTGTTGGAGACTATGAAGGCTCATCTTGAGTGTCACAAACCTGGCCTTTCTTTCACTCCTTGTTCCTTTCTCTTCCTCCCTCTTCATCATTCTCTCAGTGGTAGCTCCCAAAAATATGTCTGGAGTAGTAGGAAGAAAGTAAAGAGCTATTAGCACAGCACAAAAATTGCTCTCATTGTTCCTACTAAGCCAAGGTCTAAGCCACATGGTCACAGCATCACAGAATCAGCAGCATTGGAAGGGGCATCAAAGAGCATCCAGCCCCAACCCCCCTGCCATGGGCAGGGACAACTCACACCACAGCAGGTTGCTCACAGCCACATCCAGCCTGGCTGCAAACACCTCCAGGCAGGAGGCTTCCACCACCTCCCTGGGCAACCTGTGCCAGGCTCTCACCACCCTCCTGGGGAACAACTTCTTCCTCACATCCAATCTCAATCTCCCCATTTCTAGTTTTGCTCCATCCCCCCCAGTCCTATCCCTCCCTGACACCCTCAAAAGTCCCTCCCCAGCTCTCTTGTAGCCCCCTGCAGATCCTGGAAGGCCACAGGAAGGTCTCCCTCAGAGCCTTCTCTTTTCCAGACTGAGTAACTCTTGTGCACCTCTGACCCGGTGCCTGCCAGCTCACTGCCCTGGGATGTTAGCAACAAGTTCTTTACCATGAGGGTGGTGGAACACTGGCACGGGTTGCCCAGGGAGGTGGTTGAGGCCCCATCCCTGGGGATATTCAAGGTGAGGCTCACCAGGGCAACCTGATCTAGTTGAGGATGCCCCTGCTGACTGCGAGGGGTTGGACTGGATGAGCTTTGGGGGTCCCTTCCAACCCAGAGCATTCTGTGATCTGGAGCTCTGTGGTCACAGAATCAAATCCTTTCTTCCAGGTTTCTCTCCCCCACATGCCAGCCTCCCACGAGGGCCTCTCTGTCTTCTGGTAAATCCAAGGAGTGAGCTGTGGCTACATCAGGTTGCACTTCCCAGCAGTCAGACCAGGCCCTGCAGCACAAACCTCAGATTCATAATGGAGGCAGAAGAAGCTGAGAAAATGCATCTGATGTAATTAGCTTAACCTTTCTGCCAGGTGGTTAACAGCAAAGAAAATACCTGCGTTTAACAGACCCACGGCCCCTCTTGATAAAGAGCTGAATTCCAATCTCCACTTAGAAACCTGAGGAAACTAAACATACCCTCCCTGAGAGCTCTTAAAGAGATGGATTTCCACCACTCACTTGCATTCCCAGCTCTTTATTGGGCAAGAGGGAGTGCAGCCATAAATCCAGGCAAAACCAGTCATGGCAATACAGAGCCAGCTAATGAGCAAAAGACAGATCCCTTGGCAGGGGCCCACCTCCTTTCCCCCTCTCTAGTGGAAAGGTCTCCCAGGGAGAGCCCTGTGGCTCCAGCACCTCACCCAGCATCAGTGAGTAGTCCTAGTCAAGGTAGCAACAGAGGATCTCAACTTTGCTGCCAGTGCTACTGCTAGAAGAGGTCTCAGCTGTTACCAAAGACCTGGTGATAGCACACACTGATGATGGTCCACACCGTCCTTGGGATGAATTGGGTTGTGTGGCATGAGGCTGCAGGGCAGGAGTGTCAGCAGCCCACACCCAGTTAGCAGCAGACTGGTGCTGCAGCGTGGTCTACCCTCTTGCACTGTGCTTGCCACACACTTCCCTCCTCATAGAGCCTTCAGGCAGAGGTGGAAGAAGCAGCACTACTCCAGCCCACTTTGTGGCATGTCTTTGAAACAGAGCAGGTATGAGAAAATCACAGAATCACCAGCATTGGAAGGGACCTGAAGGATCAGCCAGCTCCAACCCCCCTGCCACTACAGCAGGTTGCTCACAGCCACAGCCAGCCTGGCTGCAAACACCTCCAGGCATGAGGCTTCCACCACCTCCCTGAGCAGCCTGTGCCAGGCTCTCACCACCCTCATGGTGAAGAATTTCTTCCTCACATCCAATCTGAATCTACCCCTTTCTAGTTTAGCTCCATTCATCCCAGTCCTATCACTCCCTGACACCCTAAAGAGTCCCTCCCCAGCTTTCTTGTATCAGACCAGTTTCCTTTCCCTTTGTCTACACTTAGCCCACATAGACTCATAGAATTGTTAGGGTTGGAAGGGACCCCAAAGATCAGCTAGTTCCAACCCCCCTGCCATGCACAGGGACACCTTGCACTAGATCAGGTCTAGATCTAGGGCTAAACTCCCAACATTTGCTCTATCACCCTCTGACCCCTCCCCAGCAGAGAAAGGGGATCAAGACAAGGACAAGAAACCCACAGGGTGAAACTAGAAGGGATTTAATAAACCAGTGAAATGAGTATCAAGGTCAATACAAGAGGTCTAAAGTCATACTCAGCCCAGCAGAAGTGGAGCAGCCACACTGAACAGGAAAGCAGTCCTCAAGAGCTGGAGAGGGGTGAGGAGGAGCCTGAGCCAGCTCCTTCCTTTACATTTGCTGTGATGCTCATGGGGTGGGACAGCCCTGCAGCCAACTCCAGCCAGCTGTCCTGGCTGACTCAGAGCAGCTGATGGCCTGCAGCCCACGGCTGGCCTGGGAGCCTGCCCCAGCAGCACCAGGACACCGTGTGACTGTGTTACTGCTTCCTCCAAGACAGCCTCAACAGAGGCTTTGAAAATGTCTCTCATCTCTTCAGAGTAATTTTGCAGGTTTTTTTCTTTGAATGGTGCAACTCCAGGACTAAAAAGAAACAAATAAAACTAATGAATTTCAGGAGCCATTTGCAGAGGGTGAAAGCTTCACCTAACAGCTGGCTTGAAAATGGGGAAAATCCTGAACCAAGGCCAAGAGTCAGATTATTTTGGCTAGTGTGTGGATTTCTCCAGGCCTTAACAAGAAGGCAGTGAGATAAACCAAACTGTGATCCCAGCATCAGACTTGCAGGCAGAGTGTAACATGTGTGCTGTGCTTCCCAGGGCATTTTGGCACTCCTGCTCAAGGCTCGAGGCACACTCTCTCTGTCTCCACTTCACTTGGATGTTCAGAAGTTGTTCCCCATGAGGGTGGTGAGAGCCTGGCACAGGTTGCCCAGGGAGGTGGTGGAAGCCTCCTGCCTGGAGGTGTTTGCAGCCAGGCTGGATGTGGCTGTGAGCAGCCTGCTGTAGTGTGAGGTGTCCCTGCCCATGGCAGGGGTTGGAACTGGCTGACCCTTGAGGTCCCTTCCAATGCTGCTGATTCTGTGACTATGTGGCTTAGACCTTGGCTTAGCAGGAACAATGAGAGCAGTTTTTATGCTGTGTGAGATGTGTCTGAGGTCCCCATCCCTGGAGACTTTCAAGATCAGCAGCCTGATCTAGTTGGAGATGCACTGCTCAGAGATGTCCCTGCTCACCACAGGTGAGTTGGACAAGAAGACCTTTGAGGGTCCCTTCCAACCCAGTGCAGCCTCTGAGATTCCAAGGACACACACACAAGTGTGCACACCCCTCTATGCACGTGCTCAGACAACTCCAGCTCTGAATGCACACATACAATAGATGTACAAGAAAAACTTCGGAAAGATGCATCACAGAATCACAGAATGGTTTGCACTGAAGGGACCTTAAAGATCATCTAGTTCCACACACCCCTGGCAGGGACACCTTCTACTGTACCAGCCTGCTCAGGGCCTCTTCCAGCCTGGCCTTGAACACCTCCAGGCAGGGAGCATCCACAGCCTCCCTGGGCAACCTGGACAGAATTTCTTCCTAATCTCCAGTCTCAATCTCCCTTCTTCCAGCTCAGGGTTTTTGCCCCTCATCCTATCACTACAAACTGCCTTGCTGAAGGCTTCCAGTCAAAGACCTCAAAGTATTTGAAAGCCATTTAGGAACCAAACAGCCCACCAGTGTAGTCATGAGCTGCTGCTCTACAGAATCACAGACTCTATCCCTTTGGAAGAGACTTTCAAAATCATCCAGTCCACCCTTCTAGCCAGCACTGAGGAGTCAACACTAAACCATGTCCCTAAGCACCAGGTCCTCTCCTCATGCCCTGTTCACACGTTTCACTAGCAGTGTGCTCAGTTCTGTGCCTCTCTGTATCCACACCAGACAGGTAAGGATGAAGCCTCTCATCACTCTTACCAGGTGGGTATATGAATAAGTTTCCCGGTGATGTGAGATGGTTCTCCCAGGTCCTTGATGTTGAGCAGGGCTAGAAGCAACACCCAGCAGCGTTCTTGTCCTGAACTCATCATCAGAGCAGCCAATCTCTCCAACACCTCCCTCTGCCACGTTTACATTTTCATATCCTGAAGCAGAAAGACAGACATCTGAAACACCCTTAGCTCCGAAATGAGTTGCCAGAACCCCTCTGGAGATATTCATAACCCACCTGGATGTGTTCCTGTGTAATCTGGTCTAGGAGATCCTGCTCTGGCAGGGGGTTGGACTGGAGGAGCTTTGGAGGTCCCTTCCATCCCCTGACCTTCTGTGGTTCTGTGATTCCAGGATTCAGCTCAGTTTTGTCAGAGGGAGTCACAATTGTGGTGATTGTCAGCTGGGTGAATCCCAAAGGAGGATCACTCCTCAACATTTTGATGAGCTGGGCACAAAGCTATCAGCACCTCAGCTCTGCTTTCAGCATCTCTGCTTTCAGCATCTCTGCTCTGCCCTGAACATCACAGAAAGAAAAACTGAGTCTCAAATGAAAAGCAAACCAAAACAAATCAGTTCCATCAAGGTTAATCTTTCAAAAGCCACCCTCCATCTGGGTGCCTTCTTCCTTGCCATTAGTTATGAAGGCTCACCCTGGAAGCCATCACTGAAACATGAGTGAGAAGCAGGGCTTGCTGCAGTTGGGTTTGATAGTTTGCCTGTCAAGAGGGCATCTAATCCACCACAAGCAGGAATCCCTCAGGAGCTACCTAAAGCACAGAGTCCTTCTAAAGGAGCAGTAATCTCCTGCGTCCTATCTTCACTCTCATGAACTCCTAAGTGGTGCTAAAGGCTCATCTGCTGTGGGAGCTCCAGAAGTGCCCACCTCCCAGTGTAGAAGTGAGCACAGTCCTGAGGTGAGTGTGGGCAGTGAGGTGGAGCCCTGGCATTTTTGTTTTCATGGTGGAGAGCCCTTCTTCCTCAGCACATGAGAGCTCTGCCAAGGTTTGTGAGCCCCACAAACGATGCCCTGGCAAGATCTCACCAAGAGTCTCGAGCAGCAAGATCAATCACAAGCCTCACAGGCTCCACTCTTTCATGTAACCAGAGAGCCATAGAGCCACAGAACTGTTGAGGTTGGAAGAGCTTTCAGATCAAGTCCAGCTGCACACCTAGAGCTCCCAATCCCATCACTACTGCCAAGCCCTTGCCACTAGACCATGTCCCTCAGCACCACATCCATGCATCTTTTAAATACCTGCAAGAGCAGTGGCTCCAGCACCCCCTGGGCAGCCTGCTCCAATGCATGAGGACCCTTTCTGGGAAAAAAAACTTCCTAATCTCCAACCTGAGCCTCCCCTGGCACAGCTTGAGGCTGTTTCCTCTTGTCCTGTCACTTGCTGCATGTGAGAAGAGACCAACCCCCACCTGGCTCCAGCCTCCTTTGAGGGAGTTGTAGAGGGAAATGAGATCTCCCCTCAGCCTCCTCCTCTCCACGCTAAACAGCCCCAGTTCCCTCAGCTGCCCCTTCTAAGACCTGCAGGGAGGTGGTGGAAGCCTCATGCCTGAAGGTGTTTGCAGCCAGGCTGGATGTGGCTGTGAGCAACCTGCTGTAGTGTGAGGTGTCCCTGCCCATGGCAGGGGGTTGGAACTGGCTGATCCCTGGGGCCCCTTCCAGCCCTGACAGCTCTGTGATTCTAAGACTTGTGTTCAAGACCCTTCACCAGCTTGGTTGCTTTTCCCTGGACACACTCCAGGGCTTCAGTGTCCTTAAACACCTTCCTCCTGACTCTGCATGGGATAAACAGTGGGCTGCAAGGCTGACATTTTGCAGATGCTGGGAGCAGGGGGTGGAGGAGGAGGCAGCACAGGGGGAGAGGCAGAGGGGACTGAAACTCGCTGCTCGGGGAGGTCTCAGGGGTCAGCGGCAGTGGCGCTGGATGGATTTTTCCAGCGTTTCAAGCTGAGATTTGCACTCTGTAATCTGAATGCTTTTATCTATTTCTGAAAATAGCCAGGAATTTTTTCCACAGGCCTCTCCAATCTGGCCTGGAGGAGATGCAGGGCAGGATTACAGGGCTAAGCTCAGGTTTTGCTCGGCGAGCGCCGCGTTTCCAAACCAAACATAGGCAGCTCGCGGGCCGCGCAGCAGCGCCGCGGCCTCCCCGGCCCCAGGGACACAGCCCCTTGGCCGAGGGAGCAAAGCAGTGGGTGCCATCCAGAGCCCCACAGCTTCTCCCTCCTGCTCCCACATTGCCTGCCCCCCAGGTCAGCTGTGCCGGAGCCAGCAAGGTCCCTCCGAAGCTGCAGAGGGGTGTCTGGAGGTGTTTGCCCTGCTGAACAGAAAAGTATGAGGTTACTTGCTGATTCTTTTCTGTTTCACTCACATTTTGCTGCAGTTGAGTTTCCTCTCTTGCTTAGTCATGTCCTTTCTGGCAGAGGTTTCTCTGAAAAGAGAGCTGATTCTAGAAATCAGCCAGGACAGAAACTGTTGGGTGGGTGTGTTACTGCACTCTGGGGGACAAGGAATTGGTAAGCAGCCAGCTTTATTTACTAACCTTTTCCTGTCTGGAGCAGAAATTGCAATGGTGGAGCCCGGGTTTGGTGTTGTGAGCTAGAAACTGAAGGATGTGTCCAGCTCTGGGCTCCCTGATTCAAGAGGGACAGGGAGCTACTGCAGAGTCCAGTGGAGAGGTATGAGGTAGATGAATGGACTTGAACATCTCTCCTATGAAGAGCTAGACTGAGAGCCCTGGGGCTGTTAAGCCTGGAGAAGAGAAGGCTGAGAGGGATCTGATCAATGTCTACCAATATCTGAGGGGTGGGTGTCAATTTGAAGGTGCCAGGATCTTTTCAGTGGTGCCCAGTGATGGGACAAGGAACATCAGGTACAAGCTGGAACACAGGAGGTGCCACTTCAACATGAGGAGAAACTTCTTTGCTGTGAGGATGGTGAGCCCTGGAGCAGGCTGCCCAGAGAGGCTGTGGAGTCTCCTTCTCTGGAGACTTTCAAGTCCCACCTGGATGTGTTCCTGTGTGACCTGTGCTGGGTGATCCTGCTCTGGCAGGGGGTTGGACTCAATGATCTCTGGAGATCCCTTCCAAGCCCTGGCATTCTGTGATGTGCCTGGCATGGATATGCCAATGCCTTGGGGTAACATACTGTGGGATAACAGGACCTGCACTTTCACAGCATCAGCTCTGCTCACAAAGTTTTCCTGGTGTCCCCTAGTCCCACCAGGAACTCATCTGTCTCCAAGAAACTCATCTGCTCACTCTTGAGTTCCACGGACACTGTCCTGCCTAACTGCTCCCAATAGCTGGTAATGACCCAGCCACAATTTTATCTGAGTTGCCCTCCAGCAGCCCCACAGAGAGTTGCTATGAAGCACAGCTACACCCTGCTGAGGTGGGAAGAGTTGGGTGCTGAGCTGTGCAACCTCACTCTGTCTGCAGGGTGGGTACATACCATTGATCAGTGGTCACAGACAGAGGCAGGTACTTGGCCAGCAGATTGAGAGCTTGGCTTATGGTCCTGCCAGGAGGTGGCTCTGCCTAGCCATGCCCAGGTGGCACCAGAGCTGCAGAGTAAACGTCCCAGAGCAATAACTCTAGGCAAATGTGAGGGGAAGAAGAAGGTCACTCAATCAGGCACTGCAGTTATTAATGACAGTAAGGCTTTTGTGGGGGGGAGGCACGAATCCAGATGGAAAACAGCATTCGTGGCTGGGGCCACACCAGGGCAAGCCAGGCTGGGCAAACCATGCCAAAAGCTGAGCTGCTGAAGCATCCTGACAGCTCTGAAAGATGATGACAGGGAGTGACCACCCCCTGGGAGCCTTCTCAGCTGAAGATTCACAGGGGGAAAAGGTCTGTTAGGAGGCAGGCAGAGCCACTGAGCTTCAGCTGTTTGACAGAGGTTGAGATCAACCCTTCTCAAAGCAGTGTGGCATGTCCATCAAACAAAAACCTCCCAAGCAAGTGAGTGCAAAGCTCCATTGGCATTCACCCATGCCCTTCAGATTTACCAGCAGTCCCTCCCCACCCCCTGGCCATGCATCCTGCCATTTGCCTGAGCTCAGAGCAGAGTTTCATTTCAAGCCAGCAGCATGCACTGCCTGGAGAGGCCAAACACCCTCCAAACACAGCCGTTCCCTGGCACAGAGAGGAGACATCAACCATTTCCCCTCAGCCAGCCAGCAGTGACAGTACAATTAACGTGGAAATTAAGTTTCTGTGATTCACCAAACCAGTCAGACTGGAACTCTAAACATCACCTGCTCCCAGACATGGGAAGAGACGAAGAGCAGACCCTAAGGAAGTGTTTGAAGGAATTTGCTTGTGGGGCAGAATTGTCTGTGCAGATGGCAGCCTGGTGCCGAGAATGAAAGATGGTGCTTGGGCTCAGCAGCCCCTCTGCACTTGCTCCTAATGGTGCCACCAGGTAGAGTTCCCAGTGCACTCTGCTGGCAGAATCACAGAAGAGTTTTGTTTGGAAAAGGTCTTTGAGATCATGGAGTCCAACCATCAACCAAAGGCCATGCACATCACAACATCAACCATAGCACATCACCATCCATAAAGCCTTCTGCTGCTGGCACCCAGCAAGACCCAAAGCTGCTGGCAAGGACAGAGTGCACTGTGTCCTAGGATCATAGAAGCATTTTGGTTGGAAAAGACCTCCAAGATCATGGAATCCAATCACTGACCTAACAGCACCATGGCCATTAAGCCATGCCACACAGTGCCATGCCCACAGGCTCCTTGAACACCTCCAGGGATGGGGACTCCACCACCTCCCTGGGCAGCCTGCTAAAGTCCCAGTCCCTCTTACAGCAAAGAATTTTTTCCTAATCTCCAACCTAACCCTGGCACAATTTCAGGCCATTTCCTCTCATTCTATCACCTGATACTATGGAGAAGATGCCAACCCCCACCTCACCCCAATCTCCTCTCAGGGAGCTGTTAGAGAGCCATGAGGTGTCCCCTCAGCCTCCTCTTTTCCAGACTAAACCACCCCAGCTCCCTCACTGGCTCCTCACCACCCCTGCTCTCCAGACCCTTCACCAGCTTTGTGGCTCTTCTTTGAATGCACTCCATCACCTCAATGTCCTTCTTGTAGTGAGGGGCCCAAAAGTGAACCCAGATGGGCTTTGTGCTATCAGACTTTCAGCTGGCTCCTCTTCCTCTCTCCCTGCCTTCCCCAGCAAACAAACAGCAGCACACTCCTGTTCAGCCTTGTCTATTTTGGGCTCTCTACCAATAAACACAGCTATAAATGTTTACACTGATAGGAGACTGGCCCACATTGTGCAGAGATAATAACAGCACAATTTGATATTCATGAGGTGCTGATGATCTCTAAATATAGAAACAGAGTAATTATTGCTGGCATTGCAGGCTGGGTTCCAAAAGCAGATAAATGGGGGAATGGATACGCTATTCATTGCGGCCTCGACAGCACCAACAGGAAAGCTGACTCCCTTGATTAGGCAAGGGCCTGACTGCAGAAGGCAGAGCTCATGGCAGAGGGGTGAAGGGCTGGGACACCCTACCAATGGAAGGGGAAGTGGAGCTGTAACAAACCCCCAAAATCTGGAAATACCAAGCTTGTCCCAATGCATGTGACCATGCAAGACAGCAACCGGGAGGCCAGCGGAGGGCTGCCGGGATGCTGAAGGGACTGAGCACTGCCCTGTGAGGAGAGGCTGAGAGCCCTGGGGCTGCTTAGTCTGCAGAGGAGAAGGCTGAGAGGGGATCTGATCAGTGTCTATCAATAGCTGAGGGCTGGGGGTCAGGAGGGAGGGGACAGGCTCTGCTCACTTGCACCCTGGGATAGCATAAGGGGCAATGGATGGAAACTCCGGCACAGGAGGTTCCAGCTCACCAAGAGGAGGAACTTCTGCCCTGTGAGGGTGGCAGAGCCCTGGAGCAGGCTGCCCAGAGAGGTTGTGGAGTCTCCTTCTCTGGAGCCTTTCCAGCCCCATCTGGATGTGTTCCTGTGTGACCTGTCAGGGAGGTTGGACTCTGTGATCTCTTTGGGTCCCTTCCAACCCCTAACATCCTCTGATCCTCTGTACCAGCTAACATTTGGAGTTGAGTGTCCCAGCAGCACTGCTCTCATAGTGAATCCACGCCTCCTGCCAGCATATTAGCTTCTCTTAGTAGCCTGTACTGGACACTCTGCAGCTCCCCTGAGACCCTCAGGGACCTGCAAGCAACAGAGGGAACGCCTCTGTCCTCCAGGTCTGCACTAGATTCTATGTTCCTGCTCTGGCAGGGTGGTTGGACTTGATGATCTCCAGAGGTCCCTTCCAGCCCCTAACATCCTGTGATCCTGTGACTGCACTAACAAAACCTATCCTGGTTGGAAAAAAACCTCAGAGGCTTTTCTACCAAAACCACATAAAGAAAGATGCTTGGCTGCCACAGTCACTGCAGGTCCACAGCTGGAGCAGGGTGGCAGAGGGCAGTGAGAGAAGGCTGAACTGAGATCCCAACCAGACTTCTCCGTGGGGAGGCAGCGAGCTTTAGTCTTTCTCTGGCTGCACAAACCAAAGGGCCTCTCAAGGCTTGCACACTGGCCTGTGAGATGAGCAGAGTGTGTGACACAGAACTCAGAGAATCACAGAACTGTTGAGGTTGGAAGAGACCTTTCAGATCATCAAGTCCAGCTGCTTGCCTAGAGCTCACAGCCTAACCACTGCTGCTAATCTACTATCACTCAGCAGCACATCCATCCATGCCTCTTTTAAATACCTCCAGGGATGATGACTCCTCTACCTCTCTGGGCAGCCTGTTCCAACAGCTGAGAACCCTTTCTGTGAAGACATTGTTCCTAACATCTAACCTGACCCTCCCTTGACACAACTTGAGGCCACTGCACACCTTGAGTATGTCAATGGAACAGGTCCCTGGGGCTACTCTGGCAGCATTTTATTTGGCTCATGCTGCCTGCCATGGCTGGTCTTGTATTTTATAGCTGCAGCTAAGATGTGGTAACTTCTGGTCCTTTGAGTAACTCCCACAGAATCAACCACATTGCAAAAGACCTCAGAGATCATCAAGTCCAACCATTCACCCAACACCTCCTGACAACTAAACCATGGCTCCAAGTACCACATCCAGTCTGCTTAAACACCTCCGGGGATGGGGACTCCACCACCTCCCTGGGCAGCACATCCCAGTGGCCAATCTCTCTTGCTGGGAAGAACTTTCTCCTCACCTCCAGCCTGAACCTCCCCTGGCACAGCTTGAGACTGTGTCCTCTTGTTCGGGTGCTGGCTGCCTGGGAGAAGAGACCAACCCCCACCTGGCTACAACCTCCCTTCAGGGAGTTGGAGAGAGCAAGAAGGTCTCCCCTGAGCCTCCTCTTCTCCAGGCTAAGCAACCCCAGCTCCCTCAGCCATGTTTTAAACAGATCCTTTGAAGCACAGTGCAGAGGAGTCAAGGCATGTGATGGAAAGAAGATGGGAGTTAAGAGAACAGGAAGAGGTTAGAGTGGAGAAAAGGTGGGAGGTCCAAATCTTCCATTCTCACCCAGCTGGTCTTATGTAAGTGACAGAGAAGTGTATCCCAAGCCTGTGTTCGTGTGCAGGCACAGGGCAGCTGGCTGTTGGGGACACCGAGGGTGGGAAGTGGAAATGGTCATTGTTTTTGGCTTGGATGCACATGTCCAAACCAAACCTTCACAGCTATCTTTCCTCATAACTTTTTCCACTTCCCCTACCTGCAACTTTCCCTCTGGAATGAGTGGTGGAAACAGTCCCTGAGGGTCATGAGAAAGGATCAGACCTCTAAACATGTTGTTATTCCTGTTTTCCAGCTCTTGGCACTCACAAAAACAGGTGATTAAACACAGTAGGTAGCAGTCAACGACCCAGCTTCCCTGGCAGGTGCAGGGATTCCTCTGCAGAGGAGCAAGGCTACTGAAACAGACATTTGCCCTGTTGCAAAGTCACTTAGCATCACAGAATTGCTTCAGCTGGAAAAGATTATCAAGTGCAACCACCAGGCTAACACCAGCATGGCTGTTAAGCCATGTACCAACGTGCCATGGCCACAGGTTTCTGGAACACCTCCAGGGATGGGGACTCCAGCACCTCCCTGGGCAGCCTGTGCCAGTGCCTGACCACTCTTGCAGCAAAGAAACTTTTCCTAATCTCCAACCTAAACCTCCCCTGGCACAATTTCAGGTCATTTCCCCTTATCCTATGGCCTGATAATAGGCAAAAGAGACCAACCCCCACCTCACTCCAACCTCCTTTCAGAGAGCTGTAGAGAGCAATGAGGTCTCCCCTCGCCTCCTCTTCTCCAGACTAAACCACCCCAGTTGCCTCAGTTTCTCCTCACCACCCTGTTCTCCAGACCCTTTCCCAGCTTGGTTGCCCTTCTCTGGACACTCTCCAGCACCTCAATGCTCTTCTTAGTGCGAAGGGCCCAAAACTGAACCCAGTATTGGTGGAGCAGCCTCACCAGGGTCAAGTACTTATTCTTCACACCCAAAGCAAAGTAGATGCTGCAAAGGAGCCTCACCTTACTGGAAGAGCCTTTCCTCCACTTTTGGTCTGACTCGTTACTGGGTGCCTTGTCTGCATCACATTGTGACAAACTTCTGAGCAAATTAGGAAGACAGTTTGGGGATTTTGTTTCTACCCATGTAATGATACAGGGTCTAAAAGAGTCACAGAATGCATCAGGCTGGAAGGAACCCCCAAAAGTCACCTTGTCCAACCCCCCTGTAGTCACCAGGGACACCTCCAACGAGATCAGGCTACTGAGGGACACATCCAGTCTGATCCTGAATATCTCCAAGGGACGGGGCCTCAAGCACATCCCTGGGCAACCTGTTCGGTATTGCTCCACTCTCACTGGGCAGAGCTTCCTCCTTATATTTAACCAGGGCAGGCTTAGGCTGGAGGTTAGGAGGAAGTTCTATACAGAGAGAGTGATTGCCCATTGGAATGGGCTGCCCGGGAGGTGGTGGAGTCACCTTCATTGGAGGTGTTCAGGAGGAGACTTGATGGGGTGCTTGGCTGTATGGTCTAGTTGTTGGGTGGGTTGGATTGGTTGATGGGTTGGACGTGATGATCTTGAAGGTCTCTTCCAACCTGGTGTGTTGTATTGTATTAAATCTCCCTTACTCCAGTTTCAAACATTTGTCCCTCATACAACACAATAAACCAGGTTTGAAGAGACCTTCAAGATCATCGTGTCCAACCCATCAAACAACTAGATCATGTCACCAAGCACCCCGTCAAGTCTCCTCCTGAACACCTCCAACGATGGTGACTCCACCACCTCCCCGGGCAGCCCATTCCAGTGGGGAATCACTCTCTGTATAGAACTTCTACCTAACGTCCAGTCTAAACCTCCCCTGGCACAGCCTGAGACTGTGTCCTCTTGTTCTGGTGCTGGCTGCCTGGGAGAAGAAGCCAACCTCTGCCTGGCTACAACCTCCCTTCAGGTAGTTGTAGAGAGCAATAAGGTCACCCCTGAGCCTCCTCTTCTCCAGGCTAACCAACCCCAGCTCCCTCAGCCTCTCTTCATAGGACTTGTGCTCCAAACCCCTCACCAACCTTGTTGCCCTTCTCATCCTGTCACCACAGGCCCCCAGCCTTTCTGTAGGTCCCCTTCAGATATTGAAATGTAGCTCCAAGGTCTGCCAGAGCCCTCTCTTCTCCAGGCTGAACAGCCCCAGCTCTCTCAGCCTGTCCTCATAGCAGGGCTTCTCCAGCCCTCAGATTCTGTTCGTGGCCTCAAAAGAATGGGCTTTGACTTTGATTCAGGCTTCTTGCCATGAACAAAGCCAATAATACTCAGCACATGCACACAGCCCTCTCCCCTTGTACAGTGAAAGCAATTTTGAATTTCTGACAGCCTTACACCTGAAAGAAAAGAGCTGAAAATGCCTGTGAAGCTTGTGCCTTTCCTCCTGCAGCCTTCAGAGCTCGATCAGATAGAGACAGCAAGGCTCATTTGCTGCTGTTGCACAATCACCCCTCTCAGTGAGCTGACCAGTGCTTTGCTTTTGAGCCACTGTGGCAGAGTTCTTTTCCAAGTCAGAGGTGCTGTCTGGAAAAGCCTGTGAAATGCATGACACACTTACTGGAAGCTGTGGGAACTTCTGACTTGCTGCTGTGTTTCCCTTCCCTGTGAGTGCTCCCTGGTGCAGCACCGAAGGATCACAGGACCACAGAGTGTTAGGGGCTGGAAGGGACCTTGAGACATCATCCAGTCCAACGCCTCCTCCAGAGCAGCATCACCTAGAGCAGGTCACACAGCAACACATCCAGGCAGGATTTGAATATCTCCAGAGAGGGACCCTCCACAACCCCCCTGGGCAGCCTGTGCCAGGGCTCTGTCACCCTCACAGGGAAAACATTTTCCTCCTGTTTCCATGGAACTTCCCCTGCCTCAGCTTCCACCACTGCCCCTTGTGCTGGCACTGGGCATCCCCCAGCAGAGCCTGGCTCCAGCCTCTGGGCACTCACCCTGCACATCTTGATCAACAGGAATGAGGTCACCTCTCAGGCTCCTCTTCCCCACGCTGAAGAGCCCCAGCTCCCTCAGACCCTCCTCGAAAGGAAGATGTTCCTAGCCAGCATGGGGGAATAGGAGAAGGTGGGTGGCAGAAAGGAGCTTGCAGGGCCTGACCTGGAGCTATCTTAGATAGCTTTGGGAGCCAGGACATTAGAGGAAAGGAGAGGATGATGGAAACTACAGCAGGAAATTGTGACAGAAAGGGCTCCTACCTTTTGTCTTGCAAGAGGAATGTCCCCCTGGTTAGCTTTCCTTGCTGCTCCTCATGACCTCATCTTTGAGCAAGCTCCTTGGTTTCTGCTGGGAGAGAAGATGAAGTCACATATGAGGCCAGGACAGGGAGAGGACTCAAAAGTCTCTCTTGGAGGAACATTCTGTGGAATAATCCAACAGACACAGAGAAAAGAAAGCTTCAAAGCAAATCAATATTCAACTTAGGAAATGCACAAGACCTCCTAACATTAGAGTGTACAGTAGCCATGGTCTGGAGCAGGAGGGGGCTAAGCAGAGGATATACTGGTGCCAAGCAGGAGCAGAAGGCCACCAACCTCAGGCTCTGGCAACAGCCCACAAGCAGCAATAGCATGTGGAATAAAAGTTACACCAGCCCCCAGGGACAGAGCCTGAAGGAGAGACTGCAGGCTCCAAAGCAAAAAGCAGTACAGTCTGGCATGTCTTCACTCCCACATCACCATGGGGACACTTCTGCCCCCAACTCTGCTACCTGACTGAGTCAGGAAACACTTTCTGGCACCTTTGAATGTTGCCCAGCAGGACTGGTGGTGAAAATCAGCCTCTATGAAATGCACAGTCACCTCATGAGGTGTGCCATTTGGCTTCAGAAGTGCTGCCATGAGCTCAGAGAGGCCAAAGCCATCACAGCCTTTGCTGGGTGCACAAGGCCATGAGCTTCCAGTGGTCCCCACTGGAGCAGCAGGAGGGCAGCTGGATTCATCGGTCCTGGAGAGGTGGCCCTGCTCAGTCCCACAGTGACTGCTCTGAGGCAGTCTTTACTTTGCACTACCTCAACAGACTATCAAAGCCTGTCAGCCTTGGGAAGGGACCTCCAAAGGTCATCATCCAGTCCAGTCTAGATCAGGCTGCCCAGAGCCCTGCCAAGGCTCACCTTGAATATCTCCAGAGCTGGGACCTTGACTACCTCCCTGGGCAACCTGTTCCAGTGTTCCACCACCCTCATAGTAAAGAACTCATTTCTGACATCCAACCTAAATCCAACCTTCTCTAATTTCAAGGCATTGCTCCTCATCCTATCACTTCAAGCCCTTGTAAACAGTCCCTCTGCAGCCTTCTTGTAGGACCTTTCACATAGTGGAAGACTCTCTGGAGCCTCCTCCAGGCTAAACTCCCCCAGGTCCCTCAGTCCATCTTCATAACAGAGGTGCACCAGTCCCCCATAATCAGCTTTGTGGCCCTCCTGTGGACCTGCTTCATCAGGTCTATGTCCTTCCTGAGTCCTTCCAAATACTCTAGGTGAGGTCTCACTAGAGCACAGTAGAGTGGCAGAATTGCTTCTCTGGACCTGCTGGCCACGCTTCTTTTGATGCAGCCCAGGCTGCCATTGGCCTTCTGGGCTGCAAGTGCAAGAGATGACCAGTCAGGGTCACTCAATAGTCCTGAGACAGCGCTGCAGATACAAGAGCTGGGTTAGGCAGCCCTGGGGACAGTGAGGAGAACATCAAGCTGCCTGCAAAGCTAGCAGCAGTGCTGCTCATCTGCAGTTGTGAATTGTCCACTCTACAGGACAGCTTCAAACCAGACAGGCGTTTTGCCTTTGGTCTTGGTTTTTCCTGCCCTGTGACACAATGCAAGCAGTGACACTGATGGCCAGCAATGAGGCTGTGTAATGAAACAGAACAGCTGTCGGTCTGAAGCTTCTGACAGGGATCCATCAAGGGCCAGAAATAAAAGTGACCCCCCCCAGCACTGGCAGGTAGAGCTGGGAGTCAGCTCTCCAGAGTCTCTTGTATTCCATGGTTAAAGGCTACCTGAAAATCCCATCCCCTCCCCCTGCAGCTGGAGCCAGCCAGGATATCCAGAGACCTCAGCCAGCTCCAAGCCTCCTTGGAGGAGAGGCTGAGGGACCTGGGGCTTCTTAGTCTGGAAAAGAGAAGACTGAGCGGGGATTTAAAAAATGCTTATAAATAGCTGAGGGCTGGGAGTCAGGAGGGAGGGGACAGGCTCTGCTCACTTGCTCCCTGTGGTAGGACAAGGAGCAATGGATGGAAACTGCAGCACAGGAGGTTCCAGCTCACCGAGAAGAGGAACTTCTGCCCTGTGAGGGTCCCAGAGCCCTGGAGCAGGCTGCCCAGAGAGGTTGTGGAGTCTCCTTCTCTGGAGCCTTTCCAGCCCCATCTGGATGTGTTCCTGTGTGACCTGTGCTGAGGTCTATGGTCCTGCTCTGGCAGGGGGTGGACCTGATGATCTCTTTGGGTCCCTTCCAACCCCTGACATCCAGTGCTCCTCTGCTTTCTGAGCCTCGAGGCCAGCGAGGCATTTGCAGCGCTGCTCTGTGCTGCAATGGCTGCAGCCCAGCTCTCTGCTGGCTATATTTGTCCCCCCTCCCCTCAGGAAGTGCCTTGGCAGGAGCTGTTGCACTGCAAGCCGTGCCCAGAGCCGCTCTGGCCTGCTGCGAGCAGCCTTAAAAATAGCAGCAGTGGCCTGCTGCAGTAATCACTGACATTCACGCTGCCCACTGGGCTGCCTGCCCCCTGCCCGCTGCCGGGGGGGCAGAGCTCAGCACCAGGACCCCGAGCCCCGCACGGAGCCTGCCGCCCCGGCAGGCGGGCAGCGCCGGCGCCCCCCAGGCCCTGGAGGTCTCCAGGGAAGGGCCACCAGGGCGAGCAGAGGGCTGGAGCTGCTCTGCTGTGGGGACAGGATGAGAGGGCTGGGGCTGGTCAGGCTGCAGAGGAAAAGGCTCCAAGCAGACCTTACTGTGGCCTTCCAGCATTGGAAGTGAGTCTAAAAGACAACTGAAGAGAGGCTGTTTGCAAAGGCCTGCAGTGACAGGACGAGGGGCAAGGGCTTCAGAGTAGGGAAGAGCAGATTGAGATTGGATGTTAAGAACCACTTCTTTACCATGAGGGTTAGTGGAACACTGCAACAGGTTACCCAGGGAGGTGGTTGGAGCCCCATCCCTGGAGATATTCAAGGTAAGGCTCTACAGGGCTTGGACAGCCTGATCTAGCGGAGGATGCCCCTGCTGACTGCAGAGGGGGTTGGACTGGATGATCTTTGAAGGTCCCTTCCAACCCAGACCACTCTGTGATTCTATGATCTAACATCTGTCCCTTGTCCCTTTTTCAGGCTCAGTGAATGCAAAGGCTCGGAGAATTACCAGAGGGTTCACAAAGAGTGAAGTATGGCTGCAGGAACAGCAGCAAATGGAATCAATGCTCCAAGGCTCTTCTCTTTCATTGAGAAACCTCGTTCACGTCACATGAGTTGCTGAATGTGCTCACAACCACTGCTGTAACCCTGATGCCATGGAAAAAATGCTATTCCCAGAGAACATAGAATCACAGAATCAAGCAGGTTGGAAAAGAACTCAGAGATCATCAAGTCCAACCTGTCACCTAATGCCTGACATCTCCTGACAACCAAACCATGGCTCCCAAGTGCCACATCCAAGCCTTTTCTGAGCACCTCCAGGGATGGGGACTCCACCACCTCCCTGGGCAGCACATTCCCAATGGCCACTCTGTCTTGCTGAGAAGAGCTTTCTCCTCACCTCCAGCCTAAACCTCCCCTGGCACAGCTGGAGACTGTGTCCTCTTGTTTTGGTGCTGGCTGCCTGGGACAAGAGACCAACCCCCTCCTGGCTACAACCTCCCTGCAGGGAGTTGTAGAGAGCAAGAAGGTCTCCCCTGAGCCTCCTCTTCTCCAGGCTAAGCAACCCCAGCTCCCGCAGCCTCTGCTCAAAGGGCTGTGTTCCAGACCCCTCCCCAGCCTCATTGCCCTTCTCTGGACACATTCAAGTATCTCAGTGTCCTTAAATTGAGGAGCCCAGACCTGGACACAGAACTCAAGGTTAGGCCACACCTCAGCCACCCATTATCAGCCCTTATGCTTTTGTCAAACTGCAGAGCGCCTTTCAGAGTACAGCAAAGAAGAGTTTCCAAGGCTGCCTTTATCTAGCGTGTCACCAAGCCTGCCTCGAAAGCACAGGGAGCTCAGTATCTGCCCTCCTAATGGGATAGGTATCTGCCAAGCTTCTCCTCACCAGGAAACAATGCACCAGTCACAGCATTACAGAGTCACAGAATTCCTGAGGCTGGAAAAGACCTCTGAGATCATCAAGCCCAGCCTATGACCTAACACCAGCACAGCAGCTCAACCCTGCACCAAGTGCCACATCCAAGCTTCTCTTGAACACCTCCAGGGATGGGGACTCCACCACCTCCCTGGGCAGTCCATCCCAGAGCCTAATCAGCCTTGCTGTGAGGCAACTAAACCCCAACCCAAACCTCCCCTGGTGCAGCTTCAGGCCATGCCCTCTTGTCCTGTCACAGGCTGCCTGGAATAAGAGCCTGACCCCCCTGACTACAGCTTCCTTTTAGGTTGCTGTAGAGAGCAATAAGGTCTCCTCTAAGTCTCCTCTTCTCCAGGCTGAACACCCCCATTCCCTCAGCCTTTCCCTCCAGCCCCCTCACCAGCCATATGGATTAGGGTTTTGTGGGGTTGGTGATTTTTTTTCCCCCATGCATCAGCCATCATCAAAACTTTCTCCTTTAATTCTGAGAGCTCCAGGACCTTCTGCCAAGGTCACCATTCGTGGTTGAAAGGGCTGCTCGCTGAGTAATGAACACTGAATCCTCTGGAGATTCCCTTCTGAGTCGCAATCAAACTCAATCTTCTGTTAATTGCCTACACATACTTGGTGCATTAACAAGAGGAGCTTTAAAGCCATGAATATATAAACCCAAACACAAGTGAGGAAGGCAAAGCTCAGACATTAGCACCACATGAGGATTCCGTTGATGGCTTTTCTATCAAAGCCAGATCTGATTACTGACAAGGGGGAAGTGTTTGGTTTGGCACAAAGAAGACAGAGAGGATTTAACCAATGTCTATAAATACCTGAGGGCTTGGGGTGAGGAGGGAGGGGACAGGCTCTGCTCACTTGCACCCTGGGATAGGACAAGGGGCAATGGATGGAAACTGCAGCACAGGAGGTTCCAGCTCAGCATGAGGAGGAACTTCTGCCCTGTGAGGGTCCCAGAGCCCTGGAGCAGGCTGCCCAGAGAGGTTGTGGAGTCTCCTTCTCTGGAGCCTTTCCAGCCCCACCTGGATGTGTTCCTGTGTGACCTGCTCTGGATTCTATGCTCCTGCTCTGGCAGGGGGTTGGACTGGAAGATCTCCAGAGATCCCTTCCAACCCCTGGCATTCTGTGATCCTGTGAAGTCTTTGCTTCAGAAGGCCCTGTCTCAAAGGCAGTGCTGGATGGCTGCTCCTGCCCTGGCATAAATTCTTGCCTGTCAGAAGAGGTCAGAAATAGGCTCCTGCCTTTATTACTGCTCCAAATCTAACTGTCTGCTGAGAATTCACTCCTAAACAGCTGATTGTGAAACAGAGTGGGATGGTTAGTCACAGAGCCGTCCCCTCGAGGGCACAGCTTGCCTTGCTACCCTCCAAAGAGTATGAAGTGTAAGGAAGCACTGTCAGGAGCAAGCAGACTCTCACCAGACCAAAGCATCCCACTTAGCCCTAAGGCTGGGTTATTCCAGCCTGTGGAAATGCTGCTGCTGAGAACTGGTCAGCTTGGCAGCTAGGATGAGCAGAGGGCTGGAGTTCCTCTTCTCTGGGGACAGGATGCGAGAGCTGGGGTTGTTCAGTTCGGAGAGGAAAAGGCTCCAAGCAGACCTTATCGTGGCCTTCCAGTGTCTGAGGGATACTGGATCAGGGATGGCTCTCAGCCCTCTCTCACCTCTGGCTGAGCAGAAGGTGATGGCACAGCTGAGCAGTCTGTCCCTGACCTAGCCCACACATTAGCTCCCCCCAATAAACTTCCTCAGGCTGAGCTGTGGGGATCTGATAACCTCTGCTGAAGCACAGCACAGAGCAGGAGATGTCACTGGCAGCTCCAGGCATCAGCAGAGCCCAGCAAGAGCCCAGGAGGGGTCAGTGTTCAGGAGAACATCGTTCTTGATCCCTTACACACCAGTTCCATCAGAGAAGCTGCACGACACTGAGCCTTTCCCTGCTGCTATCGGTCCTCTGCTGCTAAGGGCACTGCATGGACTCATAAAAGAGGTCCTCTGGGGATACCAGACTTTGGTATTCAAATGTCTCAGCTGAGGCTACAGGCCACCTTCTCACAGCAATTAGACAGGACCAGACATCTTTCTGTGCCTTAGAACTTTGCTTCTTATGTGTGCAGAGAGACAACCTCTAGTCCCCAGAAGGAAAACCAGAGGGTGCAGTGATGGAGAACCATCAGAGCTGGCCAAAGTCTTGCATTTTCCCCTCTTTTTCATTTCCCCCTCTTGGGGACACTGGTGCATGAGGACTTCAGACCCCTGAGCTGACCAGAGAGTAATTTCAGTGGGTACTACATCTTCCAAAGAGGATAGGATCAAGGTCCAGGAGAAGAATGAAAGAGACTCCCAGGTCTCTTCCCCTTGCTTGTGCTTTATGGTCCTTGTGTGGGTGAAGTTAAGAGGTTTTTCTAGGTACACCACAATCCATATTACATTCTTTTTCCATTCCTAGTTTCAGATTATACTGCTTCTCCCTCTAAGCTCATAAAGTTCTCTTTAAGAGCTCATAAAATTCCACCTGTGTACCTTACAGGCTCTCAGGATATGAACTAAACCCAACTGGTTTAGTTCTATTTACCACTGCTGAACTCCACACTGCATTTCACTACACTACCTTTCCAGGAGGAATAGGTCACTTCCTCCTCCTTTCCTCTTGCTGAGTTCTTCCATCACAGACACTAAAGACAGAACACTAACTCTTTTCATTATTTCCCCCTGTTGTGCAAAACTCACCAATACAATTCAGACTGGAAGTGGAAATACAAGTCTACACTGACAGAGAGGCTAGTTACATAGGATGGTTTAGGTTGGAAGGGACCTTATAGATCAGCTAGTTCTAACCCCCTGCCATGGGCAGGACACCTTCCTCTAGACCAGGTTGCTTAAGGCCTCATCCAGCCTGGCCTTGAACATCTCCAGGGAGGGAGCACCCACAGCCTCCCTGGGCAGCCTGTGCCAGTGTCTCACCACCCTCACTGGGAAGAATTTCTTCCTAATCTCCAGCTAAAGCTGCCCTCTTCCATCTTAAAGCTGTTGCCCCCTGTCCTATCATTCCAAGCTCTTGTAAAAGGTCTCTCCCCAGCTCTAAGGTCTCCCCAGAGACTTCTCTTCTCCAGGCTGAACAGCCCCAGCTCACTCAGTCTGTCCCCACAGGGGAGGTTCTCCAGCCCTCTGATCGTTGTTGTGACATCCTCTGGATTTCCTCCAGCAGTTCCATATCCCTCTTCTGCTGGGGGCACCAGAGCTGGATGCAGGACTCCAGGTGGGTCTCAGCAGAGCAGAGGGTCAGAATCCCCTCCCCGTGCTGCTGCTCTCCCTGCTTTGGATGCAGCTCAGCACACAGCTGCCTGCTGGGCTGCCAGTGACCATTGCTGGCTCCTGGGGAGTTTCTCATCATCTGATACCCCCAAGTCCTTCTCCTCCAGACTGTTCTTGAGCCACTCCTCACCCAGCCTCTATTTGTGCTTGGGATTGCCCCAACCCAGGTGTAGGTTTCTTGCCTCTCTCCCAGGCCTTGTGTCTGTGACCATCCATACCACATACTCATCGAATCACTGAATAGGTTGGAAGGGATCTTTAAGAGTCATCTAGTCCAACCCCCCTGCAATAAGCAGATACATCCCCAAGTAGATCAGCTTGCTCAGAGCCCCAAAGAACCTGACCTTGAACGTTTGCAGGGGTGGGACATCTCTCTCTGCTCTGGGCAGCCTGTTCCTAGTTTGCTCTAGGTACTTCCTCCCAGAAGGAAAAACCCCTTCTCCTGAAGGGTCAGCCCACCTTGCCACGAGGCAGGCAGTGCAGGGTTGGAAGGTCCCAATTTTGGTGCCCTCTCCTAGGATGGTCTCTCAGTGCTCCTCTGGAACCCTCCACACTTCTGAGTATTTGCACACAACAACCCAGAGCATACAGCACATACCATTAGCATCACCAGCACCACCCTGGCTGCTTACCACAAACACACACCACTCCCCCTAGTTTTGATTTGGCTTTTGAGGTTTTTTTTTTGGGGGGGGGAGGGGGTATGATTCAAGAAAAGAAGCAGAAACCCAGAGAAAAATGAAATGATGTGTCAAGGCCAGAACTTGCCAAAGACCTAAGCCAAGAGCTATGCAGTGTGGGTGCAGCCAGGCTGCTCCAGAGGGACTCAGCCTCCAGCAGTACTGAGGCCAGATGTCACATACCCCTGTGGTCTGGGGACACCCTGAGGGGTCGCTGCCTTCAAGAAGAGAGACAGCCAACAAGGGAGCTCAGATGTCAAACCCATCTCCAACAAGCACCTTGCACCTCTGAAAAGCCTGAGAGGCTTCCTTGGCACACCAAACCCAGGTCAGGGATCTCTCTTGGTCTAGTCAAGGTTGCACTTAGGTTGGGGCAGCCCCAATATCAATGAGGGAGGATGAGATTGAGAGCAGCCCTGCAGGAAAGGAGTTGGAGGTGCTGGTGGGTGAGAAGCTGGACATGAGCCAGCAATGGGCACTGGCAGCCCAGAAGGCCAGTGGCAGTCTGGGCTGCATCAAAAGCAGTGTGGCCAGAGATGGAGAGAGGAGATTCTGCCCCTCTGCTCTGCTGCGATCTCAACTGGAGTGCTGTGTCCAGCTCTGGAGAAGCCAGCAAGAGAGACATGGAGCTGCTGGAGCAGGTCCAGAGGAGGGCCACAGAGATGATCAGAGGGGTGGAACACCTCTCCTGTGAAGAGAGGCTGAGAGAATTGGGGCTGTTCAGCCTGGAGAAGAGAAGGCTCTGGGGAGACCTTAGAGCTGCATTTCAAAATCTGAAGGGGACCTACAGGCAGGCTGGGGAGGGGCTGTGCAGAAGGGCTTGGAGTGAGGGACAAGGGGCAATGGTTTGAAAGTGGAGCAGGGCAGATTTAGGTTGGACATCAGGAGGAAGTTCTTTACAATGAGGGTGGTGTACTACTGGAACAGGTTGCCCAGGGATGTGGTTGAAGCCTGGTCCCTGGAGGCATTCAAGATCAGACTGGATGAATCCCTGGGCAGCCTGATCTAGCTGGAGGTGTCCCTGCTGAGTGCAGGGGGGTCGGACAAGATGACCTTTGAGGGTCCCTTCCACCCCCATGCAATCTGTGAATCTGTGGCCAAAGAGGCCTTAGCCAGCAGAAGACCAACAGCAACCATACACCCAGTAATGACACCCCCAGAGGAGCACAGTAGCCAGGCAGAAACCCAGAACTAGAGGCAAAGTTCATCTAAGCACCTTGGAGTTGCCATGATTTCTTTTCCCATTTTAGACGAGACCATGAAAAGAGTTCTGATCTTCAGCCCTTGATTTCCGTTGTGGCTGGAGCATCAAGCGAATCAGCATCTCAAGACCTTGAAAACATTTTGATTTGCTTGTGGTATTTGCTTGTAAAAATGGTTGGAGTTTGTCAGGGGGTGGAGGAGTTGGGCTATTTTTTGCTGCCTGGGGAATGAATGAAGTTGCAAGGGGTGGAACAGGAACTGGCTCCAGACTTTCCAGCTCTGTGGTTCATTCTCCCTTGGTTTCATAGTACCCTGGGCTTGGTAGTCTCATTGAGCTGGAATGATCCAGTGCTGCCTCATTTCTCACAGCCTGCTGACTCTGAAGCAAGCATGCAGCCCCAGCAGCCTCACACCTCGGTATGGTCACTTCTGCATGGTCCTGACCTCCACAGAAGGAGCACGACCCCTCTCCCACATGCACCTTGCAGGTCACACTGCTGCCATGAGAGGAAGGGCAGTGGCCATGCGAAGGTATAGAACCATGGAATCACTAAGGTTGGAGAAGACCTCTAAGATCATCAAGTCCAGACATCAACTCAACATTACCAAGGCCACTAAGCCATGTCCCCAAGTGCCATGTCTACACATCTCTTGAACACCTCCAGGGATGGGAACTCCTCCACCTCCCTGGGCAGCCTGTTCAATCCCTGACCACTCCTGCAGCAAAGACATTTTTCCTACTATCCAACCTAACACTCCCCTGGAGCAACTTGAGGCCATTTCCTCTCATCCTATCATTAATTACTTGTGAAAAGAGACTGACCCCCACCTCATTCCCACCTCTTTCCAGGGAGCTGTAAAGAGCAAGTTAAGGTCTCCCTTCAGCCTTCTTTTCTCCAGCATCCTACATGATGGAGAGGGATCATGAGCTACTTACTCTTCAGTGGGAGGCAGCATGTCCTGTTGCCGCTGACAGCAGACCTGGCTGACTTCAGCCAAGAGTGTTACACAGAACACAGTCTGGTGGAGGAAAAGGATGACCCTGATGTGGAAGCTTCTGGTTTCTCTTCTCCTAGGGAATGTAAAAGATGTGTTGGGTTGGAAAGGACCTTAAAGATCATCAAGTTCCAACCCCACCTGTCGTGGTCAGGGACACCTTCCACTAGCCAGGTTGCTCAATGTCTTGTCCAGCCTGGCCTTGAACGGGCAACCAGAAGCTGTAACTCCTTCAACAAGCAGAGATGCAGCTGGACAAACCTATGTGTGCACAGACCTGGCACTATCCCCTCAGTCACAGCTCTTCATCATCTCCTCCTTCTCCTGGCAGCCTCCTCCTGCTTTAAACTAACATCAGTGTCCTGAGTCACTGCTGCAACAGCACAGTACTCGCAGACTGCACTCTGCTGCATCAGCTGCTGTAGGCATGGTCATCTCAAGCTAGGTGGCCAACAACATCCTACAATCATAGAATGGTCTGGGTTGGAAGGAACCTCCAAAGGTCATCCAGTCCAACTCCCTCCCTGCAGTAAACAGGGACATCCTCCACTACATCAGGTTGCCCAGAGCCTCACCTTGAGTATCTCCAGCGATGGGGCCTCAACTCCTCCCTGGGCAACTCATTCCAGTGTTCCACAAGATGATCAGGGGTTGGAGCACCTCTGCTACAAGGACAGGCTGAGGGAGCTGGAGGTGTTCAGCCTGGAGAAGAGAAGGCTCTAGGGAGACCTAGTAGCAGCCTGCCAGTACCTGAAGGGGGCTACAGGAAGGAAGGAGAGAGGCTGTTTGCAAAGGCCTGCAGTGACAGGACAAGGGCCAGTGGCTTCAAACTAGAGCAGAGCAGATTTAGTTTGGACATGAGAAAGAAGTTCTGCACTATGAGGGTGGTGGAACACTGGAACAGGTTGCCCAGGGAGGTAGTCAAGGTCCCATCTCTGGAGACATTCAAGGTGAGCCTTGGCAGGGCTCTGGGCAACCTGTTCTAGTTGGGGATGTCCCTGCTGGGAGGTTGGACTGGATGACCTTTAGTCCCTTCCAGCCTGGACCATTCTATGACTCTCTGTAATGGATGTCTATCTCCTAGCAGAACTGTAGGTGCCACACCACGACTGTGCCACCGAAAGGCAGGGAGGCTTTGGCTGCAGAGCACGTGTGCTCTGTCAGGGCCACCAAGCCAGCTGGACGGGAACCAAGCGAACCAGGGCTGTCTGGTGTGGCTTTCAGGCTGAGCTGGCTCACATCCTGCCAGCTCAGGGCACAGGTTCATCTGCCTGCAAAGAGACTGTGTGGGCAGAGAAAGCAAGGAGAGATGGAGTGGGGTGCAGCCGTGTTAGCCTCTGCGAGGGCACCCGATGATCCCTGGAATGAGAGCTGCTGTGAGACTTGAGCTTCTCCTTCCCCTGCAGTCCCAGCCTGCCCTGCTTCACTGCCAGCAGTTTCCAGGCTGGAGGCAGGTGAACAAACCAGCACATGGTCCCTGGGAGCTTTGCTAAGCAGTACTGCTTACATAAAAGAAAATGACACAGTAGTCTCTCTCTGCATTTTAAAACTCACCTCAGATTGATCAAGAGTAACCATCATTTCCTTCCTCCTTTCACTGGAAAATTCTTTGACACATTTAGGTTAATAAGTCCATTTGATGGATGACTTTATCACTCAGCTTGCCATTTCCTAATCACTTCCCTGTCTTGTAGCCCCCTGGCTGAAGACTGATGATAGCTTCTAATAGCCACCACAGCTGCCTTGCTGCTGCCAGCGCCGGGCACGGCACCGAGCACTGCAGCTAACGGTGCTGAGGCTCTCAGGGCTTCCTCTGGGGGGTGGCCATGGCTTGAAACTCAGCTGGAAGCAGCTCCTGGGAAATGGGCAGTGGACATTTTCACCCTAGTAATAGCCTTGTCTTTTTAGAGTGGTAGAGGAAAGTCTACCGTGATGCCTTGCAAGGAGTGATGGCTGCAGAGCGGCACCTCCTGCAGGGCGCATCTCCGTGGGATGGGTGAAGAGCGCCCATTTCTGCCCTGGGAGCTGGAAGTCAGCCCCATAGCTCCCTGAGTAGGAAGGCTGGCTGTGCAGTGCCAGCTCCTCAGTGAAGAGGAGAGCATGCAGGATGGTTGAGGAGCACCCATGGGTGAAAGCTGGTGGGGTGGTCGCAGAGGCTCAGTGGAGGGAGTGCCAGAAGGTTGTGACCCAACCTGCAGCCACCACTAGATCAATGAGCAGCTGAGGTCATGCAAGGGTCAAGAAGGTTGCTCCAAGCCTCATCCAGCCTGGTCTTCAACACTTTCAGGGATGCAGCATCCACAGCTTCCCCGGGCAACCTGTTCCAGTGTCTCACCACCCTCATAGTAAAGGGCTTCTTTCTCATGTCCACCTAAATCTACCCTGCTCTAGTTTTATACCATTGTCCCTCACCCCATCACTGTGAGCCCTTACCAGAAGTCCCTCCCCAGCTTTCCTGTAGCCCCCTTCAGGTACTGCAAGGCTGCTGTAAGGCCTCCCTGGAGCCTTCCCTTCTCCAGGCTGAACAGACCAAACTCTCTCAGCCTGTCCTTGTAGAAGAGGTGCTCCTCTGATCATCTCTGTGGCTTCCTTTGGATCCTCTCCAACAGATGCATGTCCTTCTTGTGCTGGGGGCTACAGAGCTGGACACAGTACTGCAGCTTGGGACTCACCTTAAAGAAAATTCAGTGCCTATAAACTCCTAAGATCTGAGAATGTGCACACAAAATTTCACCTCAGACACGGGTTATCTTTGTTTTCCTGAATGGTTTCTATCTTTTCACTCAGCTGAGCCAAACTCAGCAGCCTTAAAATTCACTCAGAGTTGCCCAACTACCACTCAGACCCAGCCCCATGGGGGAGAAAAGCTCTGTTCAGGAGAGGTCACAGCACTGAGAAAAAGTGTGAGTGGAGAGAGAGAGACTTCTGCAAAACTGTGGCTAGGATTCAGTTCCTCTTCTCTAGCCAAACATTTGGGCCTGTACCCCTTTCCATTTCACTTTTCTTACACCACTTCCCTTACTCGTGGCCATGAAGTGCTCACAACCATGTCAGTGAAAGCTCTCAGACAGAAGTCACCCTGCAGCCAAGGGGAAGGCACTTTGGCAGAGCTGATGACTTGGGCTGGCTGATTTTTGGCCACCCACAGAAGGGCTTCAGAGGGGCCTGAGATGCCCTGATGGCCACTTCCAACAAGGCCACCCAATGTGCTCAGAACCAGGATTAGGAAAAACCTCAGGCTCCTGAAAATGAAACCACAGATTGTCCTTTGGAAATTAAGATAGATCCTATCACACATGGAGAGAGAGAGAGTGGGGGCTCTTCAGACTGGAGAGGAAAAGGCTCTGAGGAGACCTAATTGTGGCCTTCCAGGATCTGAAAGGGGCTACAAGAAAGCTGGGGAGGGACTTTTGAGGGTGTCAGGGAGTGATAGGACTGGGGGGGATGGAGCAAAACTAGAAATGGGGAGATTGAGATTGGATGTGAGGAAGAAGTTGTTCCCCAGGAGGGTGGTGAGAGACTGGCACAGGCTGCCCAGGGAGGGGGTGGAAGCCTCATGCCTGGAGGTGTTTGCAGCCAGGCTGGATGTGGCTGTGAGCAACCTGCTGTAGTGTGAGGTGTCCCTGCCCATGGCAGGGGGTTGGAGCTGGATGGTCCTTGAGGCGCCTTCCAGCCCTGACAGTTCTGTGATTCTAAAGTAAGGTTCAGGATGTTCATCCAGTTCCTACAGGTGAGAAGAGAGTGGAAAGCAAAGATGGAAATGATAACTTTTTGCAAGCAAAAGAACAATATTAACCTCCTGCATAGAATCATTAAGGTTGGAAAAGACCTTTAAGGTCATCAAGTCCAACTACCAAGACCACTAAACTATATCCTGAAGCACAGCATTTACCTGCTTCTTGAACACCTCCAGGGATGGGGACTCCACCACCTCTCTGGGCAGCCTGTTCCAATCCCTGACCACTCTTGCAGCAAAGAAACTTGTCCTAATCTGCAACCTAAACCTCCTCTGACACAATTTTAGGCCATTTCCTCTCATCCCTTGAGTAGTTACTTGGGAGAAGAGACCAACACCAGCCTCACTCCAACCTCCTTTCAGGCAGTTGTAGAGGTCTCCCCTCAGCCCTTGCTGACACTTTGCAGCAAAAATCTTTGCAGAAGTGCCTGCATTGTTGATCTCAGTTCAGTTCCCAGCTCCTTTTCCGTGCCATTGAGCACTGAACTTTTGCCCATCAGTCCACAAAGGCTGTGTGACAAGTTGATGAACAACAGAGCTGGGATGTGCTAAGACAGCTAGTGCTGAGGAGCTGAGCACTCACCTTTGCTCACTTCAGTTTGGACAGCGTTTCTAGCACTTCTAGTGAGCTCCATCCTCTAGTGAAACTTCAGCCTGCTCCAATTATCTTCCTGGAGCACCACACCTGACAGGCAGCATATTGCTAACCTAAAAGTGGGCAGAACAGAACAAGTTTCCTCCCCAGAAAGGAAAGAGAAGTAGAGACAGTGCCAGTAAGACAGCTCCAAGCCAGAAAAGCATCTCACTGCCTGCTGGAGTTTTCCCCCTGTCACTCTTACTGCTGGCTTCTAGATTATCATTCCTAGATTATCCAGCACCCCAAAAAGCCAACTGTATCCTGGGCTGCATCAAGAGATGCATGGCCACAAGTCAAGGGAGGAGATTCTCCCCATCTGCTCTGGTGAGACCCAACCTGGAGTACTCTTGGAGACCCCAACATAAGGACATGGAACTGTTGGAACAAGTCCAGAGGAGGCCATGAAGGGAGCCTGGAGGGCTGGAGAATCTCTCCAATGAGGACAGGCTGAGGGAGTTGGGGCTGTTCAGCCTAGAAAAGAGAAGGCTCTGGGGAGACCTTAGAGCAACCTTCCAGGACCTGGAGAGGCTACAGGAAAGCTGGAGAGGGACTTCTGCTAAGGGCCGGTGGTGATAGGATGAGAGTAGGGTAGATTTAGACTGGACATCAGAAAAAAGTTCTTTGCTATGAGGGTGGGGAGGCACTGGAATGGGTTGCCCAGAGGTGCTGTGGATGCCTCATCCCTGAGCGTTCAAGGCCAGGCTCTGAGCAACCTGCTCCAGTGGGAGGTGTCCTTGCCCACGGCAGGGAGCTTCAAACTAGATGATCTTTAAGTTCCCTTCCAGCTCAAGCCATTCTCTGATTCTATGATCATTATCTCTGCACCCAAATGCAAAGGCAACAAGGCACATTCTCCTTGCCTAAGTCCATCCTTCTTCACAAGCCTCTTTTGCCCTGCCAGCTGGGAGATGCTGGCTGCAGAGTGGGGGAAAGGGCTGCAAGCAGCCAGTGGGAAGGATGAGCTGCCTGCCGCTGTCCCGTCTCCAAGGTCATCCTGCACACCAGTGGAGCACTGCCACGCTGCTGCTGTCCTGCCACTCACGTTTTGAGATCTGTTGCCATGGCACCAGGGGACAAATCACTTCTTGACTCTGCCCTGCAACTCTCTCCCGGCAGAGCCAGGCCTGGAATTGCAGCCTTGGCTAATTTTAGCCACATGCTGCATAATGCAGAAGTTGGGGACCATCTGCACCTCTCCATTAGTCATCTCTTTCCAGGTGCTCAGGGAAAGGAACAGGGAGCCAGAGGGAGGACAAAGGCTGGGATCAAACCCTGAGCAAGGGTGGCTGCTTGCTGTGCCTCTTGGTGAAGAACTGAAACCCATCATGAGGGAGCTAGATCAAAGGAGCACAGGATGTCAGGGGTTGGAAAGGAACTCCAAAGATCATCAAGTCCAACCCCTGCCAGGGCAGGACCAGAGACTCCAGCACAGGTCACAGAGGAACACATCCAGATGGGGCTGGAAAGGCTCCAGAGAAGGAGAGTCCAGCTGGAGCCAGGCAGGGATATCCCCATCAGAATGGAGAGCAGGAGCTGTGCAACCAGGCTGGCATTCAGCAGGATCAGTTACACAGGAGAAGCCTCACCTCAAGCACTATGTGCAGCTCTGGGGCCCTCACTTCAGGAAGGACATTTTGGTGCTGGAGCAGGTCCAGAGGAGAGAGACCAGGCTGGTGAAGGAATGGGAGGGAAGGTCTGATGAAGAGAGGCTGGGGAAGCTGGGGTTGCTTAGCCTGGAGAGGAGGAGACTTAGAGGAGACCTTACTGCTCTCTACAGCTACATAAAAGGAAGCTGTAGTCAGGGGGGTCAGGCTCTTCTCCCAGGCAACTTGTGACAGGACAAGAGGGCATGGCCTGAAGCTGCACCAGGGGAGGTTTGGGTTGGGGTTTAGTTGCCTCACAGCAAGGCTGATTAGCCCCTGGTATGGACTGCCCAGGGAGGTGGTGGAGTCCCCATCCCTGGAGGTGTCCAAGAGAAGCCTGGATGTGGCACTTGGTGCAGGGTTGAGCTGCTGTGCTGGGGTTAGGTCATAGGCTGGGCTTGATGATCTCAGAGGTCTTTTCCAGCCTCAGGAATTCTGTGACTCTGTGAACCAGGCACTGCAGCATGGCTGGTGGACTTCCAGATGGTGCAGAAGGACCACAACCAGCCCAATGACACCCACCTGTGGGATTTATCATCCACAGCAGCTTCCTGCTCCTGAGGCCATGCCAGCAATGCAATGCATCATTTCCCCAGCCCTGATGACCCATGGCTGAATCAGTGACCTGGTGAGGAGAAGCACTCTGGCCCAACCACCCCAGCATGTCCCTACTTCTCCCAGCCTAGCACTCAACCACAATGTCCTTGATGCCTTTCCCAGCCCTCCTGCTGAGAGAGGGAGAGTCTGATAGCAAAGGAGGATCTAGGAGCCGAATTCAGGCAGCTGAACAAAATTGGACCTCAGCCTTCCCCCTCTCATGCTGGAATTGTTTGTTTATCTTCTTGCTTCCTCTGTAAAACAACTCATCCCAGCTGGGGCATGAGGAAAGGAACAATAGCCAGATATTTTTGGGACTTATCTGTGAATCACTGGTGACTACTTTTTCCATTTGGTCACCCAGACCATTTTGTTTTAACAGGAGACCCTGCAAAGCATTTCGAACCAGGAGTGTGCAGGGGAGGAGCAGCCCTGGAGTCAGGGATCTCCTTGAGCATCTGGCAGTGCCAGCCCTGCCTGGTGGCATCATGTTTATGCTGTCTCCAAGAAGTGAGGCACCACAGGGACCTCCAAGTGGGTCACAGCCATTGAAGTTACACATAACCTGCCAAAGGATTCGGAGTTGTGGGTGCCACAAAGATGCTGAAGGCAGTGGAACATCTCCCTGCTGAGGACAGGCTGAGGGAGCTGGGGCTCTGTAGCTTGGAGCAGAGGAGCCTGAGGGGAGACCTCATTCATGGCTATACAGATACGAAGGGCAGTGTCGGGGGACAGAGCCAGGCTCTGCTCAGTGATGTCCAGTGACAGAACAAGGGGCAGTGGGTGCAAGCTGGAGCAGAGGAGGCTCCACAGGAACAGAAGGAAAAAGTCATTCCCTGTGAGGAAGACAGAGCCTGGAGCAGGCTGCCCTGAGAGGCTGTGGAGTCTCCTTCTCTGGAGACTTGCAGAACCCACCTGGATGTGTTCCTGTGTGATCCTGCTCTGGCAGGGGGTTGGACTGGGTGATCTTTCAAGGTCCTTTCCACCTTTTTCCCCAATCCAAAGGATGCCTCTCTTCCACTTAGAGTTAAACCAGGGTTTCACCCAGGTGGTTTTACCCTATTGCAACATCCCTGGCCACACAACACAGACACTCAAAGGCTGCCACAGCCCAGGAGAGGTGAGTGCTCAGTGCAACAAGCCAGGCACCTACTCATTAAGCCCCACAAGTTAACAATGCAAATCCACAGCCTAAATATAGCATGTGACAAAAGCCTCAGCCAGCACACAGCAGTGTGGGGCCTAGGGGACCGCCAGGGCCAGCCCAGCCACGACATGCAGGCACGTGGCCAGAGGTGCAGCAAGAGGAAACACAGCAGCAGCTTTGGGGCCTCACCAGTCCCCTGAGGACCACGGCTCACATGCACCACCAAATCACCTCAGCAATACCATGAGTTCCCCGGCAAGAGAGAGAGAGCCAGCACAGAGAAAACACAAAAGCCAAAGCTCCTCCTTCTCCTCCATCACCTCAGCCAGGGGCAACATCAGGGAAGAAACTAGAGATGGGTTTCAAAAGCCCTTAGCAAGTTAGCAGCACAAGTTCTGCTGCTTGTGAAACATGAGCCAGTCATGGGAATAGATTCTGCTTTAGAAAGGGAGGGAAAGGATTAGCAGGTCACAGATCCCCTAGTCTCTGCCATTTAGTCTCCTCTCAAGCAGTAGCTCCCAGCAAACTGCAGGTTTAGGCCACAAAGCTGCTTTTCAGCAGTGGTTTCTTTTCTCACGTTCCTAGGTGAGGCAGTGGTAGGTGCAGAGAGGTGAAGAGATTTGTTCCAGCTTGCATGGAGTATCACAGGAAGTTCTGCCTGCTTGTCCTAAATCACAACTCTATCAGCAGTCATCCAGACTTCTAAGGTGGCTTCCACGTTAGCCCCAGGGACCTTCCACCCTGCGGTTTGCCCAAGCCCTATCTCACCCTCCCTTACCCACCTCCCGCTGAGCTCTTTTCATAAGGATGTTTCATCTTTTCCATGCTTGGGGGCAGGTCTGGAGCACTCACCTTGCCCCAGCCCTCTCTCTCACTTTGCATAGAACTGATTCATGTGAGCTGCAGGCACATCCCAGAGCCCACATGAATCATTCCCTTTCCAGCCAGCGTTCCCAGGCCTTAGCCTTTGCCTGCAGCAGCGCACGGGAGCACAGGATGTCAGGGGTTGGATGGGACCCAAAGAGACCATCAAGTCCAACCCCCTGCCAGAGCAGGACCAGAGAATCCAGCACAGGTCACACAGGAACACATCCAGATGGGGCTGGAAAGGCTCCAGAGAAGGAGACTCCACAACCTCTCTGGGCAGCCTGCTCCAGGGCTCTGCCACCCTCACAGGGCAGAAGTTCCTCCTCATGCTGAGCTGGAACCTCCTGTGCTGCAGTTTCCATCCATTGCCCCTTGTCCTATCCCAGGGTGCAAGTGAGCAGAGCCTGTCTCCTCCCTCCTGACCCCCAGCCCTCAGGTATTGATAGACACTGATCAGATCCCCTCTCAGCCTTCTCCTCTGCAGACTAAGCAGCCCCAGGGCTCTCAGCCTCTCCTCACAGGGCAGTGCTGCAGTCCCTTCAGCATCCTGGTAGCTCTCTGTTGGACTCTCTCCAGCAGATCCCTGTCCCTCTTGAGCTGGGGAGTCCAAAACTGAACAGTTTGATTCTGTCAGTGCACCCCACCCAAAACCAACCAAACAAAACACACCACAGCACAAAGCACCAGCCCCCAGCTCTGTTCTCAAGCCTCTTCCCAGATCACCTCTGGGTTTCTCTAAGGAAGCTGCCTTTTTTTTTCCACACCACTGCTGTATTAGAAATCGCTTTCCTTTCTCAACTGCAGGGGTGGAAGGATGTGGGGGAAATGAGTCTAGCAGCAAAGGGATGGACTGGTGCAGCTGTTTTCCCAACAGCTTACACTCAGTAATTCACATTTCTGAGGACATGTGGGGATGAGGGAGCAGATAAAGCCTGTACAAGCACATTGCTTTCTTCCTGCACGCCAGTGAGCACTTGCAGCCCAGAAGGGAAATCCCATCCTGGACTGCATCAAGAGAAGCACAGCCAGCAGGTCAGGGAAGTGATTCTCTCCCTCTGCTCTGCTGAGACCCCACCTGAAGCACTGTGTGCAGTTCTGGAGCCTCTGTTACAGGAAAGATCTGGAGGTGCTGGAAGGTGTCCAGAGAAGGGCCACGAGGAGGAGCAGAGGGCTGGAGCTGCTCTGCTACAAAGACAGACTGAGACAGTTTGGGTTGTGCAGCCTGGGGAGGAGAAGGCTCCAAGGAGACCTAATTGTGGCCTTCCAGTGTCTGAAGGGGCTACAAGAAAGCTGGGGAGGGACTTTTGAGGGTGTCAAGGAGTGATAGGACTGGGGGGGATGGAGCAAAACTAGAAGTGGGGAGATTGAGATTGGATGTGAGGAAGAAGTTGTTCCCCAGGAGGGTGGTGAGAGACTGGCACAGGTTGCCCAGGGGGTGGTGGAAGCCTCCTGCCTGGAGGTGTTTGCAGCCAGGCTGGATGTGGCTGAGAGCAACCTGCTGTAGTGTGAGGTGTCCCTGCCCATGGCAGGGTTGGAACTGGCTGATCCTTGAGGTCCCTTCCAGCCCTGACAATTCTATGATTCTATATAGTTGCCTTCCAGCTCCTACAAGAAAGCTGGAGAGGAAGATTGACACATGGCAGACTGAGCAGAGGTAGATTGGCCACGCTAGGCTAGAGGGGAAAGGATCAGACAGATGTTCCTTGCTGATCTTACCTGGATGGTAGAAAGCCACAGCTTTGGTGCTCAAGTGCCCTGGAGCCTAGGGAGCCAGGCAGTGTGGCCAGGGCACACTCAGGAGACCTGAGCCACCAGAGGTCTTCTGCAAAGCTAAGGTTGATGCTTTCTAGCCACACAGAAGGGGAAGGTGCTCAGAGGCAGCTGAACTTCTCCTTCCAGGCAGTGTAGTCTTTGGGGAGGGCAAAAGAACAAAAGGCCAAACAATTCCCCCTCCCTCACATGGAAACTGAGGTTGCAGGACACCAGGTTTTGAGCAGTTCCATGGTTTGCAGTGTGTGCTGCCCCCCCCCACTCCTAGCTTTCAGTGGAGCAACACCTCTGCCACAAGCAGGGAGCTGAGAGCCTGTCCAGGCGAGGGCCTTCTGCTGGGCATCGTGCTCCAGTCGACCTTCTGGACCTGAAAAGGTCTCAACAAACCAAATCCACTTTGCTGAATCCCTGCAGAAATGCCAAGAGCTGAACTTCCCACACAGCTCTCCCCTGCCTGCCACAACACAAACACTCACGGTCCCCAGGCCCATCACTCCTCCCAGCCAGCTGCTCCCACTCCTAGCTGGGGGCACTCCTCACAGACCTCCTGAGACCAGAATTTGCCAGCAGGCAAAGTAATGCCCACCAGCTCCCCCCACACTCACACCCTCCCCTTCCCCTTCCTGCAGGACCCCCCTGCACTGAAAGCATCTCTGCCAAGCCTCCTGACCCACCAACAGGGAGAAGAGGCTGAGTGCAAGGCAGCACCCCATGAATACAGCCTCCCCTCCCAAGCCAGCCAGGCTCCTTCTGCAGGAATGCTCACCTTAGGAGACCTCTCTCCATGTTTTCAGTTGAGACTTGCTGGTGCCTCTTTTATACAGTTTTTTTTTTCCCTTTCCTCCCCTCTCCAAACATTCCTTTTTATGAGCTTCTTGTTGAGATCATAAAACACTGGCTTGCAGAACCATAAATCCACAAGGAGGGATTCTCTGAAGGGAGCTTTTCTTCTTACAATTAAAACAACAAAAATAGACAGAGGGTAAAAAAAGCCAAAGCAAAACAAACCCAAACAACCTTCCCCATCTCTGTCCCTCTTGCAAACACTATTTTTGCAGCACAACACCTAAGTAGGGATCTGGGCCCCTAGACACCCTCTTGCCTCTCACATCTAATTAGAGCAGCTATTTGCAGCCTGAGAACTGCAGGTGGAGGTGAGCTGCAGTCAGCCCTGGCAGCAGGAATGAGGCCCAAGGAAAGCAATTTGTTTGGGGGGTTGGCAGGGTCTGTAGCAGCTGCCTGCTCATGTGGGGTCAAACTTCCTACCATGCCTGTGCTAGGAAGCACAAGGCTGGCAGCCTAAGGTGAGGACATCCTGCCTCACTTTCTCATCAGGAAGCCAAAGAACCCTCCTCTTAGAATCACAGACTGGGTAGATTTGGAAGGGACCTGAAAGATGATCTCGTTCCAAGCCCCCTGCCATGGTTAAGGACACCTCCCACTGGAGCAGGCTGCTCAAAGCCTCCTCCAGCCTGGTCTTCAGCACTTCCAGGGATGAGGTGTCCACAACTTTCCTGGGCAACTTGACCCAGTGTTCCACCACCCTCAGAGTAACGAACTTCCTGAATGTCCAATCTAAACCTGGAACTAGATGATCTTTGAGGTCCCTTCCGAATCAAAGCATTCTGTGCTCATGACTTACCTGACAGCAGTGGCTCTGGGCAGCTCAGGGCTGCCACTTGCTCCCTTGTGGATTGTGGATTCAATTGAGCCATGTCCTGCTGACAGCACAGGCAGAGGTGAGGAGACATGACTGACCCTCTCCCTGAGGAGCTCTGCTTGTGTTTGGGGCACTGCTAGCCAGAACTCGCAGCGATTCGAGCAGAGCTCCAGCTGCAGGGCATTCCTGACCGGCAGCCTCCGCTGGATGAACTGGGCCGGTGCCCAGGGCGGCTGGGGCAGCAAGGGAGCACAGGAGACTTTTCCCCCTCCCTCACCTGCAAACAGCCTCTGAGGGGAGCAAGTTGCATCCAGTTGGCTCCAGATTATCTCCACAGCCTCCCGATGGCACGGGAGCTGTGGCTAACTCTGATGCTGCTCCTGTGAAATGCCTGGGGGCTCCTGGAGCTGCAGCTCCTTCATGACAGCAGGAGAGCAGGCCAAGGGCTGCCCAGCTGCTGGCCCCTGCCCTGGGATGTTCTTCCTGGCACTGTCTGCTCCCTTCCTTTCTGTGATCAGAGAATCATAGAATGGTTTGTGTTGAAAGGGACATTAAAGACCATCTAGTTCCAACCTCCCTTCCAACCTCCCACTAGAGCAGGTTGCTGAAGGCCTCATCCAGCCTGGCCTTAAACACCCCCAGGGATGAGGCATCCACAGCTTCTCTGGGCAACCCATTCTCACCATCCTCCTAATGAAGAACTTCTTCCTAATGTCCAATCTTAACCTACCCTGCTCTAGTTTTAAACCACTGTGCCTTGTAAGTCATTCCTCTCCAGCTTTCCTGTGTCAAAGGGGGGTCTGCAAACAGCAGGGCTGAGGACAAGGTTCCTGCCAGGCAGACCCTCTGGTCCCCCACTATCGCTGCTGCTTTTCACAGCCACAATTGTGCAGCCAGGAGGAGGAGGAGGAGGCCACATGAAGGATGCCTGAAATTCTTTCCAAACCACAGCCATTTCTGACCCATCACAAACATCCCCCGTTTACTCTGGCCTGTGAACTCTGGAAAATGCAATTAAAAGGGAAAGAGCAGAGGCCTGAGAGCTCTGACTCAGGCGGGGGCTCTGACATTCAGAGCCTTACACGATGCTGATTCAGTAGCAGCCACTGTCTGCTTCCAGACCTGGTTCATCAAAAGTTCATCAGCCCTCCCTGCTGACAGAAACCCACCCCAAATTACTGCTGCCTTCCCCAAAAGCTAAGGATGAAGCTCAATTAATGGTTTCATGTGGCTTAAATTGTCCCTCACTGCACTGACAATGGAGATGATCAGCATCCCCCCTCTGCTCCACACTGCTGAGACCCCACCTGTAGTACTACGTCTAGTTCTGGAGCCTCTCTTACAGGAAGGATCTGGAGGTGCTGGAAAGAGTCCAGAGAAGGCCACGAGGATGAGCAGAGAGCTGGAGCTGCTCTGCTGTGAGGACAGACTGAGGGAGTTGGGGTTGTTCAGTCTGGAGAAGGCTCCCAAGAGACCTAATTGTGGCATTCCAGTGTCTGAAGGGGGCTCCAAGAAAGCTGGGGAGGGACTTTTGAGGGTGTCAGGGAGTGATAGGATTGGGGGGGGATGGAGCAAAACTGGAAATGGGGAGATTCAGATTGGATGTGAGGAAGAAATTCTTCCCCATGAGGGTAGTGAGAGACTGGCACCAGGGTTACCCAGGTTGCCCAGGGTTGCCCAGGGTAGAAGCCACCTCTTCCTAACATCCAATCTGAATCTACCCAGTTCACCTGCTCCAGGGTGTTTCCTCCATCCCCAGCAAATTTGTCTCCTACCTGCTGTGTCCCCAAGCCTCTCCATGGCATGGGAAGCTCTCACTGCTGCCACAGGTTACCCTGTACAGAGCTCACCACTTGATCCCCGAGGTAACATTATCACCTTCTGTTTAATACCATTAAGCAAAGCTACCTTTGTGTGGCCACCTGTGTAACTGGAGAACCTCCTGGGGCCCTGTGCCAGGGTGTCTGCTTCCAGCCTGGACCCACCAGCAGGACAGTGCAGGGATGAAAGGACAGGTCCAGGAATGAACAGCCTGTGAGCTGCTACCGTGGCAGCAGAACGGAGCCCTGCCTGCTGCCCTGGGTCTGCAAAGGGTGACCCGAGGGGTGCAGCACCCCTCCCTCATCCCACAGAGTGACACCTGCACCTGCTCACCCCTGTAAAGAGCGGGGAGAGGACTTCTCCATCGAGCCTAACACCCCTGCCAGGGCAGGATCACGCAGGGCAGGCCACACTGCAACACATACAGACTGGTCTCTGAACTCTGCAGAGAAGGAGGCTCCACAACCTCTCCGGGCAGCCTGCTGCAGGGCTCCAGCACCCTCACTGTAAAGACGTTTTTCCTCATGTTCAGGTGGGGCTTTGTCTTCCAGTTTGCATCCATTGCCCCTCTTCCTATCCCAGGACACCACTGAAAAGAGACTGGCACCTTCTTGGCAACCAGCTGCAAGGTCTTTGCAAACATTGATCAGATCTCATCTCAGCCTTCTCTTCCCCAGACCAAACAGCCCCAGGGCTCTCAGCCTCTCCTCATCAGACAGATGTTCCACTGCCTTCATCACCTTTGTAGCCCTCCCTTGGACTCTCTCCAGCAGATCCCTCTCCCTCTTTAACTGGGGAGCCCAAAACTGAACAGTTTGATTCTGTCAGTGCACCCCACCCAAAACCAACCTAACAAAACACACCACAGCACAAAGCACCAACCTGGGCACAATATTGCAGGATCTGAAGTAGGCTACAAGAAAGCTGGGGAGGGACTTTTGAGGGTGTCAGGGAGTGACAGGACTGGGGAGGATGGAGCAAAACTAGAAATGGGGAGATTGAGATTGGACGTGAGGAAGAAGTTGTTCCCCAGGAGGGTGGTGAGAGCCTGGCACAGGTTGCCCAGGGAGGTGGTGGAAGCCTCATGCCTGGAGGTGTTTGCAGCTGGATGTGGCTGTGAGCAACCTGCTGCAGTGTGAGGTGTTCCTGCCCAGGGCAGGGGGCTGGAACTGTATGATCCTTGGGGGCCCTTCCAGCCCTGACAATTCTGTGATTCTATGAGAAAACTATCATGGGTTTGAAAAGTAGAAGCTCACTCACCTTGGGGCTCGCTGGCTGGTTTCTACCTCAAGCTCCCAGAAGAGTTTTTAAAGGGGATCAAGCAACAACCTCCATTTTGCAGCTGAGGGAAGAGAGGTTTTGGATAATCATCCCAAAGCCAGCCAAGCAAAGTCAGTAGCAGCACTGGAAAAGCCATCCACATCTCCTGACTTCTCCACAGGCTTGCCACCCAGGGACTGGGAGAGCCAAACAGACCTCAAAGCAGTCACGAGGGAAGGCAGAAAGCAGAGAGGAGATGCCAATTAAGAGGACATTCAGTTGTACCCACCACAACATGCAGCTGAAAGAAATCATTCCTTCCACAGACAGGAAAATACCAAACACACAAACCCAAAGAGGGCTTTGAAGGCTGTGGCTTTGTTGGCAGATCACTTCCCCATGACCTGCAAATGGGAAAAGGCTTTTCTCCTGCCTGGCATGGTGGTCTGAGGAGCAGGAGGTGCTGGCAGCACTGCTCAGGGCTGCTTGGAGGAGGCTGCGTGAGCTCAACTACCATCTCGAGGGTAGGGCTGAGGGTGGAAGAGCTTTTGGTCTTCATTTGCCTGTATTTTGGGGGGGGGGGGTGGGTGTGCTTTGTTTTGGTGCTTTTGAGAAGTGCTGTGCTCAGATCCCACTTGCAGCTTTGGTTTTGTTCAGCTGCAGGGAATTATTTTCCTTCTCAGGCTCCTCTCACTTGTTACAGGCTCTGTTCACTTGCTCCTGTGATAGGACAAGGAGCAATGGATGTGAACTCCAGCACAGGAGGTTCCACCTCAACATGAGGAGGAAATTCTGCACTGTGAGGGTCCCAGAGCCCAGGAGCAGGCTGCCCAGAGAGGTTGTGGAGTCTCCTTCTCTTGAGCCTTTCCAGTCCCATCTGGATGCATTCCTCTGTGACCTGAGCTAGATTGTATGGTACTGCTCTGGTAGGAGGATTGGACTTGATGATCTCTTTGGGTCTCTTCCAACCCCTGACATCCTGGGATTTTTCGCTCCCAGCCCAAGGAAGAACAAACAAATCACCTGTGGGGACCAGGGAATGACAAAAGAACAGGGAGAAAGCTCATGGTGGCTATTTGGCATAGTCACTCACCTGTAACCGAGGCTTTTGTAGCTAGGTTGTGGCTTCCCCACCGCATGACATTTCTCTGCACAGCTCAGATGTCTTCGAGAAGGAAGCTCTGGTTGGCTAGGAACATGAATGTGTATTTAAAAGGGCTGTTGGGACAGGACAGACTGGAGAAAAGCTGCAGCCTCCCAGTTGTCATCACAGCCAGCAGAGCCAGAGAGGTGATTCTGCCACCCTGCTCTGGTGAGACCTCACCTGGAGGCTCTGAAGCCCCCAACACAGGAAGGACATGGACCTGCTGGAGCGGGTCCAGAGCAGGGCCACAAAGATGATTGGAGGGCTGCAGCAGCTCTCCTACAAAGGCAGGCTGGAAGAATTGGGGCTGTTCAGCCTGGAGAAGAGAAAGCTCTGGGGAGACCTCATAGCAACCTTCCAGTACCTCAAGGCAGCTACAAGGCAACCTGCTCTAGTGTGAGGTGTCCCTGCCCATGGCAGGGGTGTTGGAACTGGATGATCCTTGAGGTCCTTCCACCCGTGACAGTTCTATGACTCTATGATCACATCTCCAGGGGAAACATCACTCAGCACACAACCCTTACAAAGGGCCTGCTCTATGTCACTGGGACTGTCAAAACCCCAAGCAATACCCCAAAGAACTCTAAAGCACAGGGCTGTGCTTTCATTTACACCAGTTTGGCTCACTGGTTTTTTCCCTTTTAACACATTTCTGCCTGCAGCTGTAATTGGATTTCCTGGGCCCGAGTGCCAATTGTGTTTCCATGGAGAAAACAGTAGGTCCAGCTCATTCCTGCTGCACTCTATCTCCAGCTCCCCTGGAGGCACTGCTTTTGCTGCTGCCCAAGAAGCACCCTCACCCTGAGGACAGGAGTCCCAGGGAAAGGAGCAGGAACACAGAGAAACGATCACCAGGAACACAGAGAAACGATCACCAGGAACACAGAGAAACAAATCAGGAACACAGAGAAACAAATCAGGAACACAGAGAAACAAATCAGGAACACAGAGAAACAACCACCAGGAGCACAGAAGCTCGGTGTGCTTGCAGCACCCCAGCACCCTGGTCCGTGGCCCTGAGGCATTTCCTTTGCAAGCCCTGCCAGGAGCAGAGAGCACAGAGCTCCCAAAAGCAGAGCATCCTGTGGAGACCAAGCCTCCCCAGCTCCACTGGAAACCTCCCTCAGTGCCCAAAGGTTACCTTATGCAATGGCAAATGCAAACCAGGTGTGCAAGGGCTCGCAAGAGCTGACATCAGGGAGTTTGTCCTCCTTTTCCTAGGCCTGGGTACCTGGCCTCTGCTTGCTGTGGGAACCAGTGGAAAATGCTCTCTGCACCCTCCACACAGACAGCAGACCCCTCCTGGCCTACACTTCTCATGTGCAGCATCACAGGAGTGAAGCTGCCCTTCGATCTCATGCCTCATTGCAATGCAGCTGGGCTTTGGGAATCACAGCACAGCTGGCTGGCGTCTGCAGCCTGGGTCTGCCCTGCACGGACTCAGGAAGCTGCTCCTCACTGGCCTCTGTGAAATAAGAGCCACCTTGTGTTGAAAGGGTTATTGCCAAGGACTGGAGCACTGGAACGGGTTGCCCAGGGAGGCAGTTGAGGCCAAATCCTTGGAAATACTCAAGGTGAGGCTCGACAGGGCTCTGGACAACCTGCTCTGGTTGCGGATGTCCCTGCTGACTGCAGAGGGGGTTGGATCTTTAGAGGTCCCTTCCAACCCAGACCTTTCTATGACTGCAGTGCCAGAAGATGAGAGTATAGAGAGGTTGACTCAGGCGTGGGGCAGGACCCAACAGAGCACTTAAGAACGCAAATAAAGCTCTTAAGCACATTTTCCCTTTGACTGGAGCTTACCTTTTGTTAAGCACTGAGCAGGAGCATAAGGGTGCTTGCAGGAAGGGGCATTAGGCTCTGACGGATAGCCTGGATCAGTCAGATTCCTCGCCTGGCTTCAGCAGCAGCAAGAACAGTAACCACTCGTCAGCCTGTACTGCAAGCTGTCTTCATTTCATGGTGATTGGCATATAAACAGACTCCCTGGAATAGGAAACAGAGATCCTACAGAATCAGAGGACTGTCAGGGCTGGAAGGGATCTCCAGGGTCATCCAGTCCCAGCCCCCTGCCAAGGGCAGGGACACCTCACACCACAGCAGGTTGCTCACAGCCACATCCAGCCTGGCTGCAAACACCTCCAGGCAGGAGGCTTCCACCACCCCCTGGGCAGCCTGTGCCAGGCTCTCACCACCCTCCTGGGGAACAACTTCTTCCTCACATCCAATCTGAATCTCCCCATTTCTAGTTTTGCTCCATCCCCCCAGTCCTATCACTCCCTGGCACCCTCAGAAGTCCCTCCCCAGCTTTCTTGGAGCCCCCTGCAGATCCTGGAATGCCACAATTAGGTCTCCTCAGAGCCTTCTCTACTCCAAGATGAACAGCCCCAACTCTCTCAGCCTGTCCCAACTCTCCCAGCCTGTCAGTCTCACATCCTCTGGGACTTCATACCGTCAATAGCACTCAGGTGCTCCTTAAGTTTCTTTATCCTCCAGGTCCTAAAGAGCAAGACTTGCTCATTTCATTCCCCACTCCCCAGTACAAAGTCATGACAAGTGACTTCATAGAAGCTGTGGTTTTTCATGCATTTACCAGTGCCATTAAAATAAGGTCCCAGATGCCAGCATGGCCACAGAAAAATTGAAGTTCTACTCCTCTGGGCCCAGTTCTCATACTGGCTTACACTGGCACCAGGGAGTTCATCAGTATCACTGCTGAGGGGTACCTGCAGGACTGCAACCAGAATGGAGGCTAAAAGTAATTAAGCAAGTAAAGAACAGAGTAAGACAAGCAACGTCCAGTATTTGAAGCGTTTGAGGATGCTTCCCACTGCCCTACCTCCACAGCTTTTAGCTGCAATTAGCTCTCCTAAGGTCCCTATTGGGGATCATTGCATTAAATAATAGCTGAGTGCTGAGTTAGAGAAATGAGACTGTAAGATGTTATAAGGCCTTGCTAAATGATGTGTGAACACAAACTGGGTCAGCTGGGGAAGAGAGATTTCCATGCTCTGGAAGGTCACACAGCTCTCTCCCAGGGACATGACAACAAGCACAGACCCTGAGCTTTGCCTGGGGGTCCCCTTCCTTCCCTGCCTCCTTGGCCTGGCAACCGGCACTGCCAGATGTGTCACCCCACAACCCCCCTGAACAACCTTCTCCAGACAGAGCTTCTCTGAAGCCCCCATGACTGCCAGAGAGTTCAAGGACTTGCAGCTCTCAGGAAGCTCTTTAACAGCATCCCCTCCAAACCTGTTGTTCCTGCAGATGTCTTTGTTACTTGTGGACGATTTGCCCTCACTTTTCATTTATGGCAGTGAGGCCCACAGAAATTGGGGGGGGAACCCCCAGTGGTTTCTTGGAGTTTTGAAATTATGTCTTTTCTGCCTCTTTTAGTGTTCAAGAGTCCAGTGTGACACAGGTGGGAGAGGAAAGCATGGAAGGAGATAGAGGGAAATTCACAGAGGTTGGAAAGGAACTTAGAGATCATCAAGTTCCAACCTCCCTGCCATGGGCAGGGACACCTCCCACTACACCAGGTTGCTGAAGGTGTCATCCAGCCTGGCCTTGAACACCCCTGGGGGGAGCATCCACAACCTTCCTGGGCAACCTGTGCCAGCATCTCACCACCCTCATAGTAATTTCTTTCTGCTATCCGGTCTACATCTACCCTGCTTTAGTTTAAAGCCATTCCCCTTCATCTTATCACTACAAGCCCTTGTAAGAAGTCCCTTCCAAGCTTTCCTGTAGCCCCCTTCAGGTACTGAAAGGTCTCCCTGCAGCCTTCTCTTCTCCAGGTTGAACAACCTAAGCTCTCTCAGCCTGCCCCCATAGGGGTAGTGCTGCAGCCCTCCGATCATCTTTGTGATCCTACTCTGGACCCTCTCCACCAGGTCCATAGCCTTCTTGTGTTGGGGGTTTCAGAGCTGGACACAATATTCCAGGTGAGGAGACTGAAGATGAAGGGCAAGTGATGCTGTAGCACAAAGTGGGACCAAGACCCTTACATACAAGAGTTTTTAAGCAGCAGCTAAACCAGAGCAGCTGGGTCCTGGTGCCTGTGGCTGCAAAAGATGTGGTAACATTGAGAAATGGGCAGAGCCAGGTCACAAAAGCAGCCTCAGAGCTGGAGAAGATAGCCTGTAAGGAGGCACCTAGAGAGCCATCCATCGTGTTGAGATGGTGGATTCAACTATAGGGCATCACTAAAAGCGTCTCTCAGAAAAAGGGAGACCTCAAAGTAACAGCTGCAGACAGAAGCTGGACAAACTGAGTCAGAAACGCATCAGCAGTGCAAGCTTGAGAGTCAGGGACAAACACCAAGGGATCACAGGATGCTAAGGGCTGGAAGGGCCCTCTGGAGATCGTGGAGTCCTGCGGTTTGCCCAAGCCCTATCTCACCCTCCCTTACCCACCTCCCGCTGAGCTCTTTTCATAAGGATGTTTCATCTTTTCCATGCTTGGGGGCAGGTCTGGAGCACTCACCTTGCCCCAGCCCTCTCTCTCACTTTGCATAGAACTGATTCATGTGAGCTGCAGGCACATCCCAGAGCCCACATGAATCATTCCCTTTCCAGCCTGCGTTCCCAGGCCTTAGCCTTTGCCTGCAGCAGCGCACGGGAGCACAGGATGTCAGGGGTTGGATGGGACCCAAAGAGACCATCAAGTCCAACCCCCTGCCAGAGCAGGGCCAGAGAATCCAGCACAGGTCACACAGGAACACATCCAGATGGGGCTGGAAAGGCTCCAGAGAAGGACACTCCACAACCTCTCTGGGCAGCCTGCTCCAGGGCTCTGCCACCCTCACAGGGCAGAAGTTCCTCCTCATGCTGAGCTGGAACCTCCTGTGCTGCAGTTTCTATCCATTGCCCCTTGTCCTGTCACAGGGTGCAAGTGAGCAGAGCCTGTCCACTCCCTCCTGACCCCCAGCCCTCAGCTATTGATAGACACTGATCAGATCCCCTCTCAGCCTTCTCCTCTCCAGACTAAACAGCCCCAGGGCTCTCAGCCTCTCCTCACAGGGCAGTGCTGCAGTCCCTTCAGCATCCTGGTAGCTCTCTGTTGGACTCTCTCCAGCAGATCCCTGTCCCTCTTGAGCTGGGCAGCCCAGAGCTGGATGCAATATTCCAGGTGAGGTCTCAGCAGGGCAGAGCAGAGGGGAGGCAAACCTCCCTGGATCTGCTGTAGTCTCCCTCTTTTCAGATGGTCAAATCCAGCTTGGAGCACAGCCTGGAAGAAATGTTTTAGCCAAAAAAAAACAAGCTAGCAGGCTTGGTGCATGAGGGATAAAGTGTGGTTGCACAGCCTCAAACATGGGGAAGGTAGAACTGGCTGTGCCTTCTCACCTCTTCCCCTGTGCACAGTGTAGGGCAGACTGTAAGGCAGCCAGTTCCATGCACATCCTCCACATCCTTTCCCCAAGAGCCATCTTTTTCTAAAGACTGAGTGCTGCAGAAGCCACCAAAGTGCAGCTATGGAAAGAGGAATGATTTCATGGAAAAGGCTGTTGAAAGGAAACAGAAACACCTCCAGGAATGTGTCATGGGATAGGAAGGGTCATCCCTGCCCCTCACAAGGAGGTGAGTTCAATGGCTACACCTCATCACCTCATGCAGGAGGGGAAGCCAGAAGGTTTGCAGAAGGGGTTTCTCCCCTGTGAAGCTCTGGGAGTTAAGCATCAGGGATGAAGGGCTGGGAGGACTACCCTGGCCCATCACACATGCCCTGTGTCTGCACCATCACAGACTTGTCAGGGCTGGCAGGGACCTCAAGGACCATCCAGTTCCAACCCACCTGCCATGGGCAGGGACACCTCACACTACAGCAGGTTGCTCACAGCCACATCCAGCCTGGCTGCAAACATCTCCAGGCAGGAGGCTCCCACCACCTCCCTGGGCAACCTCCCTCTCACCACCCTTGTGGTAAAGAACTTCTTTCTTACATCCAGCCTAAACCTCCCCTCCTCTGCCTTGAAGATGACTCCAGCATGGATGCTACAGGGGTCCCTTTGGTCTCGAGCTACCACAGCAGTCATGGTTAGCTCTGTGTCACTACTGGGAGGGCTTCCCTGGGGCACTGGCCTCAAACCCTGGGGGAGCAGCACCCCATGACCCTCAACACCAAGGCCCCCAGAAATCATCCAGATGCAAAACACCACTTCCATTCAAGGCTGTGGAGCAGGAAACTCGCCACAGCCCTCCCCCTTGCACGAGCAAGGAAACCCAGGTCTAGGCAGCTCTGTCTTCTCCTTTAATTAGTTTTAGGCACCAAAACTATTTCCTGCCTCCACCAGCTGTTGCTGATGCAGTGATGAAGATGCCTTGCTGCAGGAGGGATGCCGATTGAGGGGTAAAGCCAGCGCCTGGAGAGAGCGCCGGGCTTCCCGGGCAGCGCCTGGAGAGAGCGCCGGGCTTCCCGGGCAGCGCCTGGAGAGAGCGCCGGGCTTCCCGGGCAGCGCCTGGAGAGAGCGCCGGGCTTCCCGGGCAGCGCCTGGAGCGCCTGGAGAGAGCGCCGGGCTTCCCGGGCAGCGCCTGGAGAGAGCGGGCTTCCCGGGCAGCGCCTGGAGAGAGCGCCGGGCTTCCCGGGCAGCGCCTGGAGAGAGCGCCGGGCTTCCCGGGCAGCGCCTGGAGAGAGCGCCGGGCTTCCCGGGCAGCGCCGATTAGTCCCCCTCCGAGAGCTGGGCTTAAAGGCAGCGAGCAGGTGCTGCTAGGAACTGGACATAGTCTGCACAAACCAGGCTCCTTCCTCTGTGACTGCACAGCTAATTACACCTCCTTGGGTCACCAGCTCCCTTTTACGTAAGATCCCTCTGTCCAAAGCCTGTTTCCACCCAGCACCAACTGCCAGATGAGACACTTCAGCACCTAGTGTCACTGCTGGATTAACCCCTCGAGGGGAAGGGTGTTGCTAACCACCTCCACTTGCTCCAAGGGCAGGGGAAACATCTATCTCCCTTTTAGCAAGTTCGTTTGTGCCCACGAGCTTCCGTGGGTGCCACCCTCTCGGCACATCGCCTTGACCTCGGGGCGGCGTGAGGAGGTGTCCCTGCACAGCTGCAAAGCTGGAATCCAGAGAAAGGGGAGGTGAGCAGTTAGGACAAGCCAGCACAGCAGGAAAGCAGCCAGCTGTGGGCTGATGGGATCAGGAAGAATTTCCTAAGCACCCTCCCAACACAGAGGTGTCTCTGCGTCCTTCAGCCCACGCCTCTCACGCAATCTTAACTCCTAGTTTGAACCACGTCCACAGCAGGAGACGGGGGCCCAGCGTGGACTGCGTGGACACAGAGACTGCTCTGAGTCACTGCATGACCTGGAAGACATTTACAACCCTTCTGGGAGATATTTACAACCCTTTGGGCCTTGGCTTGGCGTTGCAAAAGGATGCAGGGGGTGTGGGTAATGCCTGGGAGACAGGAGCTGTTGGAGGAGGGGAACACCACCGCTGCGACAACGCGCAGGAACACAAGGATGGTGATGAGGTGTGCTCTCCCTGCAGCCAGGGGATGTTGGTACAATCCAGCAGGGGCTCTGCTGGGGCCACAAAATGCCTCCAGACTTTTGTACCGGGATGAGGGTGCACCTACAGCCCAGGATTGCCCCTGCCATGGAGACAGCCTGGCTCTTCCACCTGGTGTATATAGGACAATAAACAAGGACAGATGCAATCCTGAGGCTGTGATACATCAGAATGTGGTCCTGAGAGCAGGCTGGCTGTGGGATATTTCAGCCCAAAGGTAAAACACAAACCCATGTAGCCCTTTTACCCAGCAGGTCTGAGGAACAGCGACATCTTCTCCATAAACTGAAGGATCATTGGATTCTGCCTTGGTTGCAGCTTCAGTCACACTGCAGGCTGAGCAGGTTGAGAGGTCTGATGAAATCCCCACTGATGTTAGCCAGTCCAGGGAGCTTTGACAGAAAGACATTGGATAGAATCATTAGGCTTGGATCATCGGGTCCAACCATCAAACTAACACCACCATGGTCATTAAACCATGTCCTGAAGTGCCGTGTCCACACATTTCTTGATCACCTCCAGGGATGGCAGCTCCACCACCTCCCCGGGCAGCCTGTTCCAGTCCCTGACCACTCTTGCAGTAGAGAATTTTTTCCTAGTCTCCAACCTAAACCTCCCCTGGTGCAACTGGAGGCCATTTCCTCTCATCCTATAAAATCCTTTCTCTAAAGGCCAAACCTGTTCAACATCCACCACCAAACCACCTTCCTAGCAGCAGCACTTTCCTCATCCATGGCCACTTATGGCTGTGCCTGCAGCTAGTCCTAATGAACAGGCAGCTGAGCCCAAGCCCTGGAGGACAATGGCATGGCCATGGGACTGGTGGTGGAGTACCACAGAATGCTAGGGGCTGGAAGGGACCTCGAGAGATCATCCAGTTCCAGCCCCCTGCCAGAGCAGCATCACCTAGGGCAGATCACACAGGAACTCATCCAGGCAGGTCTTCGATATCTCCGGAGAGGGAGACTCCACAACCCCCTGGGCAGCCTGTGCCAGGGCTCTGTCACCCTCACAGGGAAATAATTCTTCCTCCTTTTTCCATGGAACTTCCTATGCCTCAGCTTCCACCCACTGCCCCTTGCCCTGAGAGTAGCCCCAGCCAAAGCTGAGCAGAGGGGCTGTGCTCCTTGGTGGCACAGCTGCCCCTGCAGTTGCTCCCAGCTCTCCTAGCCCAGCAGCTGAGCATGGCCAGGATGGATAGAGGGAAGGCAGAAACAGACTCTCATTGTAAAGCTGATTCCAGACATGCTGCCCTGCAAAGAGGCCTTTTTAAGGCTCAGCTCATCAAAGCTGGGATCACACTGGGGATAGAAGGGCAAGAGTGCAATGGGAGCTCGTATTTAAGACACAGGAGTGAATTGTGTCCCAGCAGAAATGCTTGGTTTGGGTCCCATTTTCCTCCCTGTTCCCCTGTTAACTTCTTTGTTGTTCCAGGGGAATGTGCATTACTGCCTGCAGAAGCTACCAGCTGCAGCTGCCCAGGGTGGTGTCCTTCTCCACCCGTGGGAGAGCCCACACTCCTGTTCAGCTTTTCCTAAAGCCACTTCTGCCTCCTGACTCTGTACCCCCTGGAGCTACCAGCTTGCATGCATGGCCCTCGAGTTATAACATCAGGGGACTTGTCACCAGAACAATGCTGATGCTCCCATTCCTGAGAGGCAGGAATTTCTGAGGAGCACAAACATAGAAGCAAAATATTGCCCCCTGAAGTCTTTGTCAGAGGATGGGCTAATGTTCCACCACAGATTGCATCAGGTTGGAAGGGACCCTCAAGGGTTGCCTTGTCCAGCCCCTCTGCACTGCTCCATCATAGAATCACAGAACTATTAGCATTGGAAGGGACCTCAAGGATCATCCTCTAGAGCAGGTTGCTCACAGCCACATCCAGCCTGGCCTTCAAAACCTCCAGGGATGAGGCTTCCACCACCTCCCTGGGCAACCTGTGCCAGTCTCTCACCACCCACCTGGGGAGCAACTTCTTCCTCACATCCAATCTGAATCTCCCCATTTCTAGTTCTGCTCTATCCCCCCAGTCCTGTCACTGCCTGACACCCTCAAAATCCTTCCCCAGCTTTCTTGGAGCCCCCTGCAGATACTGGAAGGCCACAATTAGGTCTCCTGGGAGCCTTCTCTTCTCCAGACTGCACAATCCCAACTCCCTCAGCCTGTCCTCATAGGAGAGGTGCTCCAGCCCTCTTCAAGGGATGTCTCCCTACTTGATCACAGAGTGGTGGGATGTAGGTGTCTTGGTATGGCAGGATGCCCTGTCATGCCTTGGAGACATCTCCTTCCCTGGGCTTTATCTTCTTTCAGTCTCACTAAGCCTGGCTGGTTTGATCTTCCCTTGCAGGCTGCACTCCTAGCACAATGTTTGCCTTTTTCCCTAGCATCAGGACGCTGACTCATCTCAGATTAAAGCATTGTTTAGGAGGCTTAGAAACATCCTACCTGAGAGACAGGAACTGGCTCCAGCCTGAAGACAGCTGCAATCCAGGCCTCTCCCAGCCCTGGTGCTGCCTTCAGAAATAAATCTTGTGGGTTAAAATAAGAGCACACCTTGGACAGACCTTCACGTTTGTGAGTCACCCATCTGCAGGCTGCTAAGGCTGCCTAAGTGATCATCCTGTTGAAGTGAAAACTGAGATCCATCATTCCCATGACAGCTGCAGATGGGATTTTCAGCCAGCACACGCATTTTGTAGGGCTTCTAATAAGCTGCCTCCACTGACAGGTATTTTTAAGCCCAGCACAAGCAATGGTCACATACAGTGACTCACTCCAGCACCAAGGTCTTACTTTACCCATAGGTGAGGTGTTGGTTGGTGCAACAATGGAGAAACCTTGCCAGCATCAGCCAGGCCTCTGTGCTACTTCACAGCATGACCCTGGGTGTCCTGGCTTGTGGGACAGACACTGTGAATCAAAACCTGAATTAGCTCATCTGAACAGGCAAAGCACACAGAATTGCCTCAGCTATGGAACACTGGAACAGGCTGCCCAGAGAGGTGATGGATGCCTCATCACTGGAAACATTTAGGTTCAGGTTGGACCACCCAGGCAGGTGGTAGAAGCCTCATGCCTGGAGGTGTTTGCAGCCAGGCTGGATGTGGCTGTGAGCAACCTGCTGTAGTGTGAGGTGTCCCTGCCCATAGCAGGGGGTTGGAAATGAATGATCCCCAAGGCCACTTCCAACCCTGACAATTCTGTGACTCTATGGTTCTGAGGGACCTGATATAGTTGAAGATGTCCCAGCTGACTGCAGGGGCATTGGTCTAGGTAACCTTTAAAGGTCCCTTCCCACCCAAACCATTCTATTATTCAGTGTGAAGGGTGGTTTGGAGCAAGCTGATTGCTCTAACTGCTGCTGGCATGCGTGTACATGGTATTGTGTGAAGCTTTCTGCTTACCAGCTCCTCTTGCCCCATCATCCTGCAGCACCTCCTCCTGGCTTCACAGCCTTGGGATGTTGCTGGTGGCCAGAGCAGGCTGGATTTAGGTTGGACAACAGGAGGAAGTTCTTTACAAGGAGAGTGGTGAAATACAGGAACAGGTTTGTCCAGAGATGTGGTTGAGGTTCCATCTCTGGAAGCACTCAGGATTAAACCTGATGGGGCCCTGAGCAACCTGATCTAGTTGCAGATGTACCTTCAAAACTTTCTTATCACAGAATCAATCAGGTTGGAAAAGACCTCAGAGCTCATCAAGTCCAACCTGTTACCTAACACCTCCTGACACCCAAACCATGGCTCCAAGCGCCACATCCAATGAACAGAAAGGGGTAGGACGTCAATAAATCACCACTGGGTGTAGAAAGGAAGATAATGATAGGCTCTAAACGACCCCCTTGGGCACCCTGCCGACAGCGAGGGGTTGCATTTGCCATCTTTCCCTCTTTTCACTTCCTCACGGGCTGGAGCTTCTGCTGGCTCTCTGCTGACCTTGGCAGCTGCTCTTTCTCTTGTCCCTTTGTGTCATGGGGGTAAGGAGGGGAGCAGGGAAGGGGAAAGCTATTAGCTCCCCTGGTCTTTGGCCAGGGGAGGTTCTTGTGCTGTTCGTCAATTGTAAAGCCTGTAAATAGTGTAGTGACTGTGTCTTTTGCACACTTTCACTGCATTGCATTGGAGAGGGTAGTTTTGCTTGTAAATACAGCTTCATTTGCCTTCAGATGGGCTGGGCAGGCAACTTAATGTTGGGGGGAACTTCGACCCACCACAATGACCTTCAAGGGTCCCCTCCAACCTGGAGCATGCTGTGAATCACTGGCTCTGCAGATTTGGGATTGGCAAGGGAGAAGGGGGATCAAGGAGCAAGCCCCACTCCCCATGCTGACTGCAGAGGCAGATCAGATGCAAGCACTCCCTCCTTTTCTTCCACAGCCACCACCCAGCAGTGGAGAAAGATGCTTTTCTTCTGCAGACAAAACCTCTCCTCTGCCACCTCTGATGCTGCTTCAGTTTGCAAACAAAGGCTGCTGACGTGCTCACCCGCTGCCAGAGTGGACTTGCAGGTAGTTTATGGCCCCTACTGTAATCTCAGAGCTGTAAACCAATTCACTGTAGCTACTGTGCAGAGCTGGGCTGCTGCAGCCACAGCCAGAAGCATCCAGCAAGGAACAACAACAAGAAGAATGGAGCTATAAAAACACATAAGCAAGGAAACATCTTATTATAGATCTGAAGTTTGAGGGAGGGAAATTAAACCCCCCATAGCCACAGTCAGCATCTGCCCAGCTATATTTGTCTGATCCATTTATCATCTTAGCCAATGCAATCCCAGCATTGCACAACTAGGCAAAAAAAGTACAACCACCCAGCCCAACAGACAAGATGCCAGCACTGCTTTACAGCTGTGGCCTATCCTGTTTCTCTGAGCATTTGCTGATTTGGCACACCACCGAGGGAAAGGAAGGGGGAGGCTGGGATCTGGCTGGAAGATGTGGATCCCACCACAGCAGGCTTCTACTCCTGTAGGGAGGGCAGCAGTTTGCTCATGTGCTGATCTTGCAGACTGGAGTGGAGAAGGCCTCCCTTTGAGCCACAGAATTGTCAGCATTGGAAGGGACCTCAAGGATCATCCAGTCCCAACCCACCTGCCATGGGCAGGGACACCTCACACTACAGCAGGTTGCTCACAGCCACATCCAGCCTGGCTGCAAACACCTCCAGGCATGAGGCTGCCACCCCCTCCCTGGGCAACCTGTGCCAGTCTCTCACCACCCTCCTGGGGAAAAACTTCTTCCTCACATCCAATCTCAATCTCCCCATTTCTAGCTTTGCTCCATCCCCCCAGTCCTATCACTCCCTGACACCCTCAGAAGTCCCTCCCCAGCTTTCTTGTAGCCCTCCTCAGATACTGGAAGGCCACAATTAGGTCTCCTGGGAGCCTTCTCCTCTCCAGACTGCACAACCCCAACTCTCTCAGTCTGTCTCCATAGCAGAGCAGCTCCAGCCCTCTGATCATCTTCATGGCCCTTCTCTGGACATGGTCCAGCTTGTCCAGATCCTTCCTGTAATAGGGGCTCCAGAACTGGACTGGGTTCCCTCACCACAGCTGTACCTCATGCACCACATCTCTCAGGCTGCAGGAGTGCAGATGAAAGCTCTGGCAGAGGCACTCATTGCATACAGAGTTAAATATGCAGTGGAAAACATGACAGCTTGGCTTGTTACTGCTCCCACAGCACCCAGCCTGGAAAGTGATGCTGTGAGGACTTTAGAAGGAGGAAACTTGGCACTGGATTAAAACATGCACATTCGTGGGCAAGAGTGGAAGAAACCCAGCTGTCTTGTAAGCTGGGACAGGTTGCCCAGGGAGGTGGTGGAAGCCTCCTCCCTGGAGCTTTAAGGCCAGGCTGGATGTGGCTGTGGGCAACCTGCTGTAGTGTGAGGTGTCCCTGGCCATGGCAGGGGCATTGGAACTGGATGATCCTTGAGGGCCCTTCCAGCCCTGACAATTCTGCGATTCCCCAAAGCCAGCTGTGAGCAGAATCCCCAGTGAGCCTGCTGCCTCCGTGGGAAAGGTGTCAGGGGGTGCCTAGAAGGGTTTCTGTGGGAGGGAGGTTGTATTGCAGCCAGCCCCCCAGGCGGGTGTTTCACCAACTCCTCTTGCACACAACTGATGCCAAAACAACACAACTTCAACGTGAGCTGGAAGTGCTCTGTTGGCTGAAAGAGTCAAAATGGTTTGGGCAGCCTGGTGAAGAGCCTAGAGAGGAAGTCTTATGAGGAACAGCTGAGGGAGCTGGGGTTGTTTAGTCTGGAGAGGAGGAGGCTGAAGGGAGACTTCATTGCTCCCTACAACTCCCTGAAAGGAGGCTGCAGTGAGGTGGGGCTTGGTCTCTTCTCTCTAGGATCAGGTGACAGAATGAGAGGAAATGGCCTGAAATTGTGCCAGGGGAGGTTTAAAGTGGATGTTAGGGGGGAACAAAGGTAATTCTGCAAGAGTGGTCAGGGATTGGCACAGGCTGCCCAGGGAGGTGGTTCTATAAAAAGTTAGGAACATGTGCATGGCTTTGGGGCTACAAACAAGGCTCAGCACACATCTACCTTTCCTCAGCTGAGAAGAGCTCATTCACTGATGTGGTGATGCTACAAGCAAAGGAGATGCTGGTGGTGCATCATGTACCTGGCCCCCGAGCAGCCCACCTTGTGCAAGCACTCAAGGTGTTACTCAATGAGGTAAAAGGAATGACATTGCCATGCCAGTTCTGTCTTCCTGTTAGGATTGAGTCCCAGATTCAGTTTAGGGCCCCTCACTGCAAGAAAGACACTGGGGGCTGGGGCATGTCCTGAGAAGGTCAATGAAGCTGGTGAAGAGCATCTGAGGGAGCTGAGGGTGTTTAGCCTGGAGGAGAAAGGAGGATGGAGCCAGGCTGGGGTTGATCTCTTCTCCCCAGTAAGAAGTGATAGAATGAGAGGAAAGGGCCTCAAGTTGTACCAGGGGAGTTTAGGTTGGACATTAGAAGAAACTTCTTGACTGAAAGGGAACTCAAAGACTGGAACAGGCTGCCCCAGGGAGGTGGTTGAATCCTTATCACTGGAAGTGATTGAAATAGGCAGAGATGAGGTGCCGAGGGGCATGGTTTAGCACCAGACTTGGCAGAGTTAGGGAATGGTTGGGCTCAATGATCTTAAAGGTCTTTTCCAGCTGCAAGGACTCTATGGTTCTGTGAAGTGCCAGGGATCAGATCTGTCTGTGACTTGCTTTTGCATTAAAGCCTGCCCCCTTTAAAGACAATCCCTGAGAGTCAGTAAGTGCTGGATCAGTGAGAAAAAAGCCTTGGGGGAAAATGCACTCACTTTATCCCAGGCAGAGATGGCAGGCTGAACAGCTAGAGCAGTGATGCTTAACACAACTGGCAACATCTCGGTCCTGTTACAACCAACAGGGAATCCCTCCTGGATCCTGGACTCCATCCAGGCTGAGGAAACAACAAATTGTGTGGAAAAGGTGGTGTTAGAGAAAGAGCTGCAGGAGCTGGTGCTCAGCAAGACCTTCCTGGGTCTCTGGGGGTCTGTTTCCTCCAGCAAAGAGGCATTGAGGGCACTTGCAGAATGGACTTAAGCAACTGCAGTGGGACTTGGACAAAACAGTGGTCTTCATGTACCCTTGTGGTTAAGAAGGCCGATGATATCCTGGGGTGCATTAAGAAGAGTGCAATCAGCAGGTCAAGCAGGTCTTTACTGCAAGGCTGCCCAGAGAGGTTGTGGAGTCTCGTTCTCCAGAGACTTTCAAAACCCACCTGGACACATTCCCTTGTGACCTGCCCTAGGTGGTGGGGGTGGACTAGATAATGGAATGGTTTGGGTTGGAAAAGACCTCCAAATGTCATCCAGTCCAACCCCCTCTGCACTCAGCAGGGACATCCTCCAGATCAGGCTGCCCAGAGCCTTGTAGAGCCTGACTTTAAATATCTCCAGGGATGGGGTCTCAATCACCTCCCTGGGCAACCTGCTCCAGTGTTCCACCACCCTCATGGTAAAGACCTTGTTCCCAATTACGATTTCCAGAGCTCCCATCTCAGCCCTACCATTCTGTGATGCCATGATTCATAAAGATCCAACACAGAGTATCAGGGACGTGTGCATTGATCTCTGGGGAGGCACAAACCTACTCAGACCCCTTCTTCCCACCACACACCCTGGCAGGGCTGGCTTTTCTGAACACACATACACACACCCCCACACACACTGTGGTGGGTTGAAATTTCCCCCTAACATTGAATTTGCCAGAGCAGCACAGCTGGAAGCCCGTGGAAGCTATATTTACAAGCAGAACTGCCATCTGCAGTGGCAAGCAACGAATGTGTACAAAACATACAGCAGTTACAATACTCACAGGTATGTACAATTGACAAACAGCACAAGAACCCCACCCTGGGCAAGGAGCAGGGGAAGCTGCTAGCTTCTTCCTCTCTGCCCTTCCTTACCCCCTGTACAGAAAGGACAAGAGAAAGGAGCAGAGGAATGTTAGGCTTAGCTAAAACAATGCAGCCAAGGTCAAGCAGAAGTGAGTTAGCATCTCTCCCAGGGTGAAGAAGTGAGAATAGAAACTGTTTTGGGACAACTGGGTTTAGTCCCTTATCTCTTCCAAAGGGATTGTTTAGGATTCTTTGTTTTCCTTTCTCACAGAACCACAGAACTGTCAGGGTTGGAAGGGACTTCAAAGATCATCCAGCTCCAACCCCCTGCCATGGGCAGGGACACCTCACACTAGATCAGGCTGCTCACAGCCACATCCAGCCTGGCTGCAAACACCTCCAGGCATGAAGCTTCCACCACCTCCCTGGGCAACCTGTGCCAGTCTCTCACCACCCTCCTGGGGAAGAACTTGTTCCTCACATCCAATCTCAATCTACCCATTGCTAGTTTTGCTACTGGAAGGCCACAATTAGGTCTCCTTGGAGCCTTCTCCTCTCCAGACTGCACAACCCCAACTCCCTCAGTCTGTCTCCATAGCAGAGCAGCTCCAGCCCTCTGCTCCTCCTCGTGGCCCTTCTCTGGACACCTTCCAGCACCTCCAGGTCCTTCCTGGAACAGAAGCTCCAGAACTGGACACAGAGCTACAGCTGTGGTCTCAGCAGAGCAGAGGGGAGAATTGCCTCCCTGACCTGCTGGCTCTGCTTCTCTTGCTGCAGCCCAAGACCACTATTCTCACACCCAATAGTGATTTATCTACATTTCACTACTTTTCTGCTCCAGAGCTGTGAAACATTTCTCGAGGCGCAGCCCCAGACTACCACACCTGCCTGCGCTCAAATGCCACTGAGGCGCAGGGGCCACGCGGAGGGGGCCGTGTGGCACACGTCCCTGGGCTGGGGGTGCGCTTGCCTCCTGACTCAGAGCAGCCCACACCGACACACAGCTCCTGTTGTGAAACTCCCTGTGTAGGTAGCACCACATAATCAACTACACGACTGCAGCAGACTATTTCCTCCTCCTCCTCCATTCAGTTCCTATTCAGGATGGTGATCACTCGCTGAATGAGAGCTTAGGATCGCCTTTCCTGCTCCTCTGCTGGCGTTTTTGTTTGGTGCCCTACTCAGGCTCTGCTCGGAAGAGAGGGCTAGTAACATCCCCCAGGATTTTGGGTTGATCTTTGTCTATTGACAGACTGAATACTAACAACACTACCAAACCTCCACACCCCCCCACCAAACCCACCCCCCAACCCCCCACACCAAACCCAACAATAAAAACAATCAAAAAGAGTCATCTTGCCTCCAGCTCAGGTATCTGGACACAGACCTGGCAACTGCCACAGCCTTAACTCAGTGTCTGGCTTGGGCTTGCTCAAAGCACATAGAAACTGCTGGGAATTTTTCAGTCAAATCCATTAAAGCATATGCAAATCCCTTCCTCCTCACCACCTCAGGCTTTGGCATGGCATAACCTAGAGGTACCAGGCTGGCAAACGGGCCAGGCCCCAGCTAATCTCCTAATTCCCAGCAGTATTCATATCAGAGCTACTCCAGAAGCAGCTTGCCAGAATTTCAGCTGTGGAGAAGCACTATTAAAACAAATAACAATATGCTTAAAGACATGCCTGAACTGCTTGAAATTAGAAATAATAGAAAAGAATCTAGCTGGAGGAAGGCAATGCCATGTGAGGGGTGTCAGGCTGCTGGGCCCAGCCCAAAGCAGGTGGGAGGCAAATGATGGTGCCTGCATGCAATGAGGCTCAGCCTTTGAATCACTGAATGCATTGGGGTGCAAGGGACCTTTACCACAAGCCCTCCTGCAGGAAGCAGGCACAGCTTGCCACAAACCATAGAACTCTTGAGACTGCAAGAGACCTTTGAGATACAATCACAGAATTATTTCAGTTGGAAGAGATCTCTAAGATCAAGTCCAACCTTCGAACTAACGCCACAGCCTTTAAACCACATCCCCAGGTGCCATGGCCTCAGGTTCCTTGAACACCTCCAGGGAAGGTGACTCCACCACCTCCCTGGGCAGCCTGTGCCAATCCCTGACCGCTCTTGCAGGAAAGAAAATTTTCCTACTCTCCAACCAAAACCTTCCCTGGCACAATTTCAGGCCATTGCCTCTCATTCTGTCACCTGATACCAGGGAGATCATCAAGTCCAGCCACTCACCTAGAGCTCACAATCCCATGAGAGTCCTTGCTGTACAAGAGATAAAGACCACCTGATGTCACCTCCAAAGCAGTAGAAGATCCTGTCATTACTGTACCCCTAGACACAGGGAAGGGCTCCCCACCTTTTGGTGTCAGAGCATTGAGTCCATGGGCAAGCAGCACACCTCACCTGAGGTACTGAAGAAAAGCCATGCTGAAAAATCTGTAGTGCCCAACCTGCTGGACTGTGCCTTCTGCCCAGCATGTGTGACTGCAGGCTACCTCTGCATCCTTCCAGGTGATGGGTGGCATCCTGGCTTGTGTTAGCAGCACTGTGGCCAGCAGAACTGGGAGGTGATCATCTCCCTGTGCTCAGCACTGGCGAGGCCACACCTCAAGCGCTGGGTTCAGTTCTGAGCCCCTCACTACAAGAGGGACACTGAAGGGCTGCAGTGTCCAAAGAAGGGCAACAAGTCTGGTGAAGGGTCTGGAGCACATGGCGTACAAGAAGCATCTGAGGGAGCTGGGGATGTTCAGTCTGGAGATGAGACCTCACTGCTCCCTACAGCTACCTGGAAGGAGGTTGGAGTGAGGAGAGGACAGCCTCTGCTCCTTGGTGAAAAGGGACAGGACCAGAGGAAATGGTTTCAAGCTGTGCCAGGGGAGATTCAGGCTGGATGGAATGGTCTGCCCAGGGCAGTGGTGGAGCCACCATGCCTGGAGGTGTTCAAGCAGTGCTTAGGGACATGGTTTAGTGTTGACCCTTCAGTGCTGGGTTGAGGGTCGGCCTGGAGGAGGTTGGAGGTCTGTTTGCTGTGATTCTGTGAGTGTGTGAGCTTCTGGGAAAGACAGAAGAGACCTGACCTACCCACAGCCCCCAAAGCTGATGCTATTGAAAGGAGGGGGCCCTGGAAGACACTCTCTTCACAGCCACTAACAATGTGGATGTTTAAGCACCACCCTCCACATAGCTAAGCTAAAAATAACCCTTCTATAAATGCACCACTGTATGCTAAGGTCAAAGCAGACTCCCAGCAAAAGCACTCCGAGGCACTCAAAATAATCGCACTGAAGAAAGCTGCTCCCTAGTTTGTCCTTTTCCCTCTCTCCTCAGTGGGGCTCTAAAGCCCCTGGAGAATAACTCTTTGGCTAAATTGCATAACAAATTAGGCTTCAAAGCTTCACATCTTCCTCCACAGAGCATGGAAGCAGCATAGGGGCTGCCTGTTGTCAGAGGCTATTTTGAGACCTGCTGGACAGCCCTTTCTCAGAATCCAGCAGCTTCCCAGTAAATGTTTGTTCCTCAGCATGCTCTGGTACACTCTCCACTGCACGTCTCTTGCTGATCTGATGGTTCCCACTTGTTCCCCCCCCAAAAAAAAAATTATGTTACTCCTTCTCCCCTCCAAAACAGACATCTGCCCTCACACCAGATGATGGCCAAGGTGGTGTTCCACTTGAGGTGGTCTGGTAACAAAAGGAAAGGATTCAAACTCATCCCTGTGGTGAGCTTGCAGCTTTGTTCAGTCTGGAGAGGAGAAGGCTCCCAGGAGACCTCATTGTGGCCTTCCAGTATCTGAGGAGGGCTACAAGAAAGCTGGGGAGGGACTTTTGAGGGTGCCAGGGAGTGATAGGACTGGGGGGGATGGAGCAAAACTAGAAGTGGGGAGATTCAGATTGGATGTTAGGAAGAAGTTGTTCCCCAGGAGGGTGGTGAGAGCCTGGCACAGGCTGCCCAGGGAGGTGGTGGCAGCCTCCTGTCTGGAGGTGTTTGCAGCCAGGCTGGATGTGGCTGTGAGCAACCTGCTGTAGTGTGAGGTGTCCCTGCCCATGGCAGGGGGTTGGAGCTGGCTGATCCTTGAGGTCCCTTCCAGCCCTGACAGTTCCGTGATTCTGTGACATCCTGCACCTGGTGACCATCAGTGGTTTCACACTACCACAGGACATTGGAGGTTGGAAAGGACCTCCAGAGATCATCCAGACCTAACCTCCTGCCAAAGCAGGATCACTTAGGGTAGTCCTCACAGGAATGCATCCAGATGAGTTTCGAAGGTGTCCACAGAAGGAGACTCCACAACCTCTCTGGACAGCCTGTTCCTGTGGCTTAAAAAGGGCTTCCCAGAAAGGAAAGCTTAGGTGCAGCCCGGGGAGGTTGGTTATTTGGACCAAAACTCTTTCCACCTTGGTGTCTCAGAAAAACAAGCCTGTTCAGCAGAATGGCTCCTTTGGAGCCCAGGTGTGCTATCACAACCTCATGGGACTTCTGGAAACCAACCTGTACCTGCTTGCCCAGGCTCGTCCACGTACACCGTGGCTGCCAAGAGAACGCAGGATGAAGGCAGCATGACACATTACTAATTTCTGACCCCACAGGCTCAAAGTGCAAGTGGAAAGATTGAACACCCTTGACACCACTCACCCCTTGATCACCAGAACAAATGAAGCCCTGGCTGTGACCAGGTAGCCTTGCCCATAGCATGAGCATACCTCTGTCCTAGGCAGGTCAGGGAGGGCGCTGCGACTCTAAACCTCATCAGCTCCATGGCTTCTTGGCTAGGACTGCTAAGTAGAGCAGTGGCAGGGCTGCAGGGACACTAGACCTGGGCTGAATCAGATGACCAACAGCCCCCACTGTGAGGCAACAGAGAGCTCAGTGTCTGGACTGCCTGCTGTTCACAAAGACCTAAACACAACAAGAACTGTTGCACCCTGTGATGGGACAAGGGGCAATGGATGGAAACTCCAGCATGGGAGGTTCCACCTCAGCATGAGGAACTTCTGCACTGGAGCAGGCTGCCCAGAGAGGTTGTGGAGTCTCCTTCTCTGGAGCCTTTCCAGCCCCATCTGGATGTGTTCCTGTGTGACCTGTGCTGGAGTCTATGGTCCTGCTCTGGCAGGGGGTTGGACTCCATGATCTTCAAAGGTCCCTTCCAACCCCTAACCTCCTGTGAACCAGGAACCTATAGGAATTAAAACCCTTTTGCCATTCTTTCTTAGCCCTGCCCAGCCCCGGGCAAGTAGGAAGAGAGGGGGTAGCACTACCCTGTCTTCATCTCTGCTGTGGTCAGCCTCAGTCTTTGAGCCAGTGGAGCTAGGATGCTGCTCTGCCTTTGCAGCCACATGCCTTGTGCTGTGTAAACCCTGCAAATCTTGACTCTGCATTGCTGGGATGTGCTCCTGAGTCACGGCTTCCAAGTGACTGACAGAGCTCTGCTCCGGAAGCCGCTGGAGAGCTTCAGCTGTGGGAGTTTTGTAAGCAAGGATGTTATGCAAGCAGAGAGCTATTTTTGTTCAAAGTTTAGGTCTGTGCTCTACTAAAAATACAGGCACACAAAGCTGAGGAACACGTTCCTGAACCTCATTAAACAGCCATGCCCTCTCTCTCATCATCCCCTGCCTGGTAGTGGCATCTACCAGACAGTCAGAGAATCACAGACTTGCTTAGGCCGGAAAAAGCCTCTAAGATCCTGGAGTCCAACCATCAACACACCACCACCATGGCCATTAAGCCACATCCCAAAGTGCCATCTCCACACATTTCTTGACCATCTCCATCAATGCTGGCTGCACCACCTCCCTGGGCAGCCTGTTCCACAGCTGCAGCGAAGAAAGTTTTCCTTATCTCCAACCAAAACCTCTCCTGGCACAATTTCAAGACATTTACTCTCATTCTTTCACCTGACACTGGGGAAAAGAGACTGACCCCCAGCTCACTCCAACCTCCTTTCAGGGTCTAGAATCATAGAAGTGGCCTGGTTGCAGAAGACCTCCGGGACAGAGTCAAAGCATTGACCTAACACCACCACGACCATTAAACCATGTCCCAAACTGCCATGTCCACACGTCTGGAACACCTCCAGGGACAGAGACTCCACCAGTTCCCTGGACAGCCAAACAGATCCACAGAGGTCTACAGGAAAGCCTTCAGGAAGCAGCCAAACATCAGAGGTCAGTGTGCCTTAGTTCCACCTTTTAGACAATTCAGATGCCAGCACAGCCCTACCCCTACCTGCTTCCCTCAGAGCATTCTGCACGTCTTGCTGGCCAGGAGCTGCTCAAGGGGCTAGGAGAAGGAACCACAGTGAGGAGTAGAAGCTCAGGCACAAGCTAAGCCTTTGATTCTCTCCTGTGAAACTTGAGCAGGATACATCAGGCCTGTTATACAATACAATACAATACAATACAATACAATACAATACAATACAACACACCAGGTTGGAAGAGACCTTCAAGATCATCGCGTCCAACCCATCAAACAGTCCAACCCACCCAACAACTAGACCATACAGCCAAGCACCCCATCAAGTCTTCTCCTGAACACCTCCAGTGATGGTGACTCCACCACCTCCATGGGCAGCCGATTCCAATGGCCAATCACTCTCTCCGTGTAGAACTTCTTCCTAACATCCAGCCTAAACCTGCCCTGGCGCAGCCTGAGACTGTGTCCTCTTGTTCTGGTGCTGGCTGCCTGGGAGAAGAGGCCAACCTCTGCCTGGCTACAACCTCCCTTCAGGTAGTTGTAGAGAGCAATAAGGTCACCCCTCAGTCTCCTCTTCTCCAGGCTAAGCATATAATTCAGATAATTCAGATGCTTCAAGAAAACCCCACTGAACCTCCAGGAGATTGTCTGCTGTTAGTTAAAGGCTTCAGACAGTTAAATGATACTTGCTAATTCTGGTGCTCCACCAGGCTCAGACATCTATCCCTGCTGCCAGGTCTAATGAGGACTTCAGTCTGCACAAGAACTGATTATTCATCATCAGACCTCCTTGCCCCTCATGTAAATGTTCTGCTTCATCTCACAAGTAGTGGGGGGAGGGGGCAATAAAAAGCAAAGCAAGTTATAAATAAGAAGTGGCTATTTTTGGAAGAGAATTTTCTGCCTGGTGTATGTGCCTGTGGTGTGCATCTGTAAGTTATCTCCTGCATTTCTGTCACCTTATCTAATCACTCAAGTACCAAACTTGCTGGGCTTCATTTTTTGTTGTTGTTTGATTATTATGGCCTACTTGTCTTCATCAGTCACAGAATCACAGATTGTCTCAGGTTGGAAGGGACCCTCGAAGGTCATCTTGTCCAACCTCCCTGCACTCAGCAGGGACACCTTCAACTAGATCAGGCTGCCTAGTGATGCATCAAGGATGATCTTGAATGTTTCCAGGGACGGGACCCTAACCACAGCCCTGGACAACTTGTTCCAGTATTTCACTACCCTCATCATGAAGAGCTTCCTCCTAATGTCCAACCTAAATCTACCCTGCTCCAGTTTCAAACCACTGCCCCTCTCTGGAGGCAGAGTTGGGCTTGTTCAGTTTGGGGAAGAAAAGGCTTTCCAGTGGCCTTATGGTGGCCTTCCAGTACCTGAAGGAGGCTCCAAGCAAGCTGGGGAGGGACTTTTGAGGGTGTCAGGGAGGGATAGGACTGGGGGGGTGGAGCAAAACTAGAAATGGGGAGATTGAGATTGCACGTGAGGAAGAAGTTGTTCCCCAGGAGGGTGGTGAGAGACTGGCACAGGTTGCCCAGGGGGTGGTGGAAGCCTCATGCCTGGAGGTGTTTGCAGCCAGGCTGGATGTGGCTGTGAGCAACCTGCTGCAGTGTGAGGTGTCCCTGCCCATGGCAGGGGGGTTGGAACTGAGTGATCCTTGAGGTCTCTTCCAACCCTGACAGTTCAGTGCTTCTATGTACAAGGAAAAGCAACAGACAGAAGTTGCTAATGGTAATGGAACAGCTCTCCACAAGACACAGCAGCCTTGTGTGTGCTGATAAGGCCCAGGACTGAGCGGAACATCGCATGCCTGCACCGTTCACAGCTCTCCTTCCTACGCAAGCAACCAGCTCTGGAGGGCGATAACACAGGAATGTCAATGCAGAGCTTAAAAAAAACCCCAAACCTCCTGTGTGCTGCTTTAAATATTCCCAGGGCCTCTGGGCTGGGGAGGGAGGAAGCTTCCCAAGGCATCTGAATCAAAGCCTAAGGAAGGCTCTTCTCTCGAGCTTGTGCTAATGCTGCGCGCCACGCCGGGTGGCGGGCAGAGGGAGAGAGGCTTGAAACGGTGTGTTGGCCTTGCTTTGGGTCAAGTGATTCTCACCAGCACCAAGAACATCCCCGAGAAGGGGCAGAGAGAACAGAAAGACTCAGATGCTGAATTTGCTAAGATGATAACAAGCACACTATGAAAAAATAAAGTAAGAAGTGACTGTCCTACATGTGCCACGTCCTTGATCTCCCCCTGCCCAGCCTCTCACTGCTGCCCAGCATCAGAGACACAAGCTTGTGCAGACCTCAGGTCCAACAACACATGTCAACCTCCTGTGAGGAGCCACCAAGTGTATAGGAGGTTTTGAACTATTTAGCTGAATTCCCCTCCTGCTGGAGGCAGTTTTCACAGAATCACAGAAACATTCAGGTTGGAAAAGACCCTCAGGATCACCGAGTCTAACCCTGCTCTACAAGAGAGGCCAAAGAAAATGCTGCTCTTCTCTTGCCAGACTTAAGCTCTGTAGTAAGTCTGCTGCAGCAGGTTGCTTGCTCCAGTTGAGAGGGCACTGGAGATCATTTCCACAAGGTTTAGGAGCTCTGTAGGATGTGAGCACTCTCCAGTCCTGCTGGACATTCTGGTTCCAGACCTTCAGCTCCCTTTCCCTACAGCCACAAGAAGCTTCAATAACGATGAAACCAAAACTTCAATGTTCTTGAAGTACCACAAAGACTTTTTTGTACATGCTCATCCTACAACTGTAGATCAGGTCTCTGCTCATAGCTCTGTTTGGGTAGGGACTTCCTATCCCTGGTTACTTTCCTTAAGCATCTCCAGGCAGCCCCTGAGCGTCTCACTGCCACCTACTCACAGTGACAGAACAAGCAGAATGCATCCCAGCTTTAACAGTGTTTGGCAGATTCCCTCTGCTGTTAAAAGCAAAACAAGCTCTGTCTCACCCAGCCAGGATCACTACAACATGGAGTGGAAGCCCAAGAGAGATAGAGAAGGACCTCCAAGCAAGAGGAGAGTTTCCAGCAAGGCAGCAAATTGACGATCAGGTAGAGCATCACCCAGCCAAACGCTGCTGGCTTTCCTAGGCTGCCCCAGGAGCAGAAGCACGGAATCATTTTGGGTGAGGAAAGACCCTCTAAGACCATCACCCCAACACCACCATGGCCACTAAGCCATGTCCCCAAGTGCCATGGCCACAGGTTTCTTGAACACCTCCAGGGATGGGGACTCCAGCACCTCCCTGGGCAGCCTGTGCCAATCCCTTGCAGCAAAGAAATTACAGAATCACAGAACCAAGCAGGTTGGAAAAGACCTCAGAGATCACCAAGTCCAACCTATGACCTAATCCCTAACCCCTCCTGACAACTAAACCATGGCTTCAAGTGCCTATTTCAGGTGCCTATCTTGTCCCTAATATTCAAACTAAGCCTGCCTTGGTGCAACCTGAGGCTGTTTCCTCTTGTTCTATCACTTGATACTAGTGAGAAGAGACTGATCCTCTCCATGGCTTCAGCCAGGGCAAACAGTTTTCCCTCCCCATCGTTTATCCAGCTGTATCTCACCACTTTTCTTTCTCCCATTCATTAACTGCATCATTTCCTTTCAGTCACTGCCTGCAGTCACAACCTGGTCTGTCACTAATGACAGAAAATGCACAACCTACATTTGTCCTAATGCTTCCCCAAGCAGCTCAGCCCCTTCTGCTGGTCCCCCTGGAGATCTCTTGTGGCAGTGCCAGCATACCCACGTGCAAGTGACTGCATTCCAGCCTTCCAGTGCCTCCCACTCTGCATTTCTCAGTGCTGCAGAGCAGCCTTTAACAAAAGGTGTGCTTATCAGCCAGGGCCTGCAGTCAGTGTCTCTCAGGAGCTGCCCAGGTGCCATCTAGGATCAGACAGGTGTTGAGACCACAGACCCCCCACGGTGAAAATGGGAAGGCCAAGGGCTGAGTGAACAATCATGACACCCCACACACAGTGTAGAGATTATATTACTGCTAGTCCTGACCATGAGAAACCCCAATCAGCTCTTCATCTCTGACTCTCTAGAGAGGGAGGAGGCTTAAGTTCCCCTCAATATCTTCTCAGGCAGCAACATCTTCACTAAAGCTGAATTAAAGGAGTCCAGTTAGGTGAGGGAGTGAAATGAGTGTGTCTCCAGCACACACCTCCACACAACAAAGTAGTCTTCAGATACTAACTGTCCTCAGATGTTCTGCACCCAGGCCAGAGCAAAGCAAGATGCCAATACCTTCAGACCCAATGATAAATTCCATTCCCACCTGGTGTCCTTCCAATGAGAGCTTCTGACGGGCTGGAATAACTTGATGGGTTTCTGAGGTTTCCTGATTACAGCTCTGAGAGTAGTAATAGCTCCATGGCTTCAGCCACACTGCATAGGTGTGCAAATGTAGCTTGAGTGAGTAGCAGCTAAGAGCTGGGATGCGACCCCAGCTGAAGGGCACAACTGAGGGAGCTGGCTGGTAGCTGAATTACTGCAGAATTAGTTTCTATCTCAGCCATCTCTGTTGTGTGGCAGTGACCTTTCAGAAGGTGGAGGAGTTAAGCTCCAGCACACAAAGAGCAACTCCACTCAAATCATCCTTCCAAGGATGATGAAAAGCTTGACCCCAAAATACATTCCACAAACTTTAGGAGCACTTTTCCAAAGTTCTTTTTCTTTTGTAGCAAGGTGCAATGCAGAACAACTAGAGCACATCCCAGGCCTTATTGGAGCTTTTCTTTTTACTTGCATGTTGGAAATTTACTTCAGGGGGGCTGTAAAGAAGGGGCCAGAGCCTTTCCCATGGTGCCCTGTGATGGGACAAGGGGCAATGAACACAAACTGGAACAGAGGAAGTCCCACTTCAACATGAGGAAGAAATTCATATTGAGGGTGGCAGAGGAAGTAGGGTGGAAGGTGGAGAAGGGAGCAGGAGGGAAACAAAGGGAAGTTGTAAGCAGACCTTCTTTCATTCTGTGAAAACAGTCTTGGTGTTAACCCTTTAACAGTGCTTTGAGCATCCTCCAGCCCTGAACATCTGCTCATCAATCCCAAGGCATGTACAAGGGTAACAGGGAGATAGGAACTGACCCCTGGGAGTTTTGGTGGGTTTCTCCATCACCACCTCATCCTTCCTTAGCCATCCTGGCATGGAGTAATGTGGTTCTCAGCAGGGGTATCCCTGCAAAGGACAGGTCTTCTGGCAAGGAAGACTCCAAAGCTGTTTCATGGAGGCTGAAAACTCTGTCTTTGAGTTTTGTGCTACATGAGAGCCTTGCCCACGTGGCTGAACTTCCCAGTCTGGCCCAGGAGTCTTCACTGAAAGGGATTCTTTCAGTGATAAGAGTGGAACTGCACAGGGTCCAACTGGAACTAGGTTTCACCAAAGAAAGGCTCTGCCTGGGGATTGATGAGCAGATGTTCAGGGCTGGAGGATGCTCGAAGCACTGTTAAAGGGTTAACACCAAGACTGTTTTCACAGAATGAAAGAAGGTCTGCTTACAACTTCCCTTTGTTTCCCTCCTGCTCCCTTCACCTTCCATCCTGCTGCTTCTTTTATGAATAGGTCTTTACCGTGCCTTGGGGAAAAAAATGCCTCTCTGATAGCCCTGCTTGGGCTTGGGGCCATCAGAGAGTCAGTCAGAAGGTGGCTTTTGTAGCAAGGAAAGCTTCTTCTAGGCAGAGGAAGACGCTGCCTGGGGGCTTCTATATTCACAGCCTTTCTATTTCTGGCTCTCCCTTTTCACAGGGCTTTGTTTGCTAACCTTGCTCTCCCCCCACGGGACATCAGTGTGCTCCCTTACCTCAGAACAGAATAAACTTGGGGGGGGGGGGGGGGGGGGCCACCAAACCACAAGCAAATGCCCAACAACTCTGACAGAGTCCATCTCAGAGAGGAGCAGCTTTGCATCTTACCTCTCTGCCTTTTCCACTTCCAGGGAGTTTGCTGGGAAGGATGGTCATTAACAGGAATGCCTTAACGGCTCAAATCCTGCTCTGTGGACACCTAATTTGCCTCCTGAGGTGGAAAGTAGAAAGTAATCCTCTTTTAAATATAGATCGAGGTAGACTGTGCTGATCCTGAGCCCAAAGCAACTTCAGAAAGGTCACTGCAATAATGTGATGCATAAACGCATAAAGCCCCAAGGAGCTCTGGAGAGCTGGCATGTGAAGGTAAGGAAAACAACCTTAGACCCCTCTGACAGGAGGGGTTTGGTCTGTGACAGCAGCTCCCCCAGCCCCAGAGCAAGAGGTGAAACTGCTGCCTGCACCCACGCAGCAGGTTGGGAATTCCACCCCCTCCGGCACCCCCATGCTGGGTGGGGACCCCCACTCCACCCCTCCCCTCCTTTATGCTGTGCAGCACTGCCAGGTGCCAACACCTCCAGTCACCAATGCACATCAAAGCCACTTGCCAGCCATCGCCCTCCATCCTCCAGCACCTCTGTGTGCTTCCAGGCTCTTCAGCTAGATCACAGCTCAGCCAGGGTGCCCTGCTCAGCAGTTACCAGTCCCACCCCGGCTGCACCCCTTCACAGCCTGAAGTCTGACACCGGTGACGGTGCTGTGGGTGTAGGCTGCAGCCTTAGAATCACAGAATGGTAGGGGTTGGAGGGGACCTCCAGAGATCTAGTCCAATCAGCAGGGGTGCTGATGCAGGCTTGCCTTGAGCAGGTGCCACAGGAACAAGCCCAGGAAGGTTTTCAGTGTCTCCAGAGAAGGAGACTCTCTGGGCAGCCTGTTCCCGTGCTCCACCACCCTCAACATAAGGAAGTTCCTCCTCATGTTTAGATGGAACTTCCTCTGTTGAAGGTCGTGCCCATTGTCCCTCGTCCCATGGCTGGGAACCACTGAAAGGAGCCCATCCCCATCCTCATGACCTCCACCCTTTAGATAATGATCAGCACTGAGAAACTCCCTTCTCAGTCTTCTCTTTTCCAGGCAGAAAGCTTTGCATGGGCTTAATGCTTTGCCAGTTCTTCTCTTCCCTCTTCAGAGAGCTTTTGTATGCCAGGTTTCCTCCATGCCTGTCTCACAGGCAGTGCAAGGACCCCGCACCAAGCACCACCAGTTTAGTGTTACACTGCAGTGGAGCACGGTGACCTACTCTAAAAGCAGGCAGGTTTAGCTAGGGCACTCTCACATGGCCACCTTGCCACCAGCTTCTGAGGCAGGGCTTGAAGTTCCTCATCACTGCACTGCAACCCAGAATGGTCTGGGTTGGAAGGGACCTCAAAAGGTCATCCAGTCCAAACCCCTCTGCAGTCAGCTGGGACATCCTCAATTAGATCAGGTTGTCCAGAGCCCTGCAGAGCCTCACCTTCAGTATCTCCAGGGATGGGGCCTCAACCACCTCCCTGGGCAGCCTGTTCCAGTGTTCCACCACCCTCATGGTGCAGAACTTGTTCCTAATACCCAATCTAAATCTACTCCTCTCTAGTTTGAAGCCACTGCCTTTCATCCTATCCCTGCAGGCCTTTGGAAACAGTCTCTCTCCACCCTTCAACCCTCGTTCACCCCCCCTCAGGCACCAGAAGGTACTCATTAGGTCTCCCCAGAGCCTTCTCTTCTCCAGGCTGAACACCCCCAGCTCCCTCAGCCTGTCCATGTAGCAGAGCTGTTCCAACCCCCTGATCATTTTTATGGCCCTCCTCTGGACCCACTCCACCAGGTCCATGTCCTTCCTGCACTGAGGGCTCCAGGCTTGGAAAGGGAACATCCCTAGGAAATGTAAAGCACTGCAGCCTCTCAAGATCCGCACAGGGATAGATTTTTCCAAGCTGCATCTTCACCACTCTCTCTCTTTCCATATTAGCTCCCCAGACCAAACATGTCTTCTTCCTGAACCTCTTTCCTATGTGTTTTCATCAGCCTTCCTGCCAACGCCAGTTCAGGCCACTCTCACCCACGAAGCACACCGATAACAACTCTGCCATCCTCCGAGGGCTGCAGAGCTGCCTCCTGGAGCTGTTCCATCAGTGGTTCTTTCGAATATTTTTGTTCCAGCATCTCTAGAAAGCAGCTGGTGTCCCACCACAAGCCTGACTGACAGCTACCCTGAGGTCAGGCCCATCATTTCACTGCTTTCCTGCAGCCACTGATGCTGTCACACTTTTGCACCAACCTTTTAGCTTTTGTGCCACCTCCAATCGACTGCAACCTTCCCCAGGGAGGTTTACACCCTGTCACTGCTGATGCCTGCAAAGTCCACCAAAAGCACATGCCACCTTCTCAGCACTCCCCCAGTGCCCTCCTGAAGAGGACATGATTCTTACCCTGCTCCCTTCCTGAACTGCAACCCAGCTTCAACTCAACCTTCAGCTAGGAAGTTCTCCATCTCGGGGGCACTAAGCAGCCCCAGGGCTCTCAGCCTCTCCTCACAGGGCAGTGCTGCAGTCCCTTCAGCATCCTGGTAGCTCTCTGTTGGACTCTCTCCAGCAGATCCCTGGCCCTCCTGAACTGGGGAGCCCAAAAGTGAACTCAGTACTCAAGATGATGTCTCACCAGGGCAAAGGAGGAGAAGAACCTCCCTGGATCTGCTGGACACACTCCTCTTAATGCACCCCAGGATCCCCTTGGCCTTCTTGGCCACCAGGGCACATTCCTGACCCATGGATACATTTATTTGAGCTTTTTCTCAGCAGACTTGAAGCCACTGAATGATTTTGTAGCTTCTCAGACTACACTGGATGGCCAAAGAATTCGGCAAAGATGGCTGTGAGCACCAAGACTGTGCTGCACATAGCCCTGTAGAAAGTCTGCTAGCAGCTGCTGTGGTTTTCTTCAAAGGAAAAGAAGCAGAAAGCTTCTCAGTGTTTAGTGAGTGCAGCTTTTTGCTCTCTGTGACATTCCCACTGGTGAGACCTTTTGGGTTTCTTACCCTTGAGCTCTTAATAATTAATAAGAATTCTCATGAAACTTCCAATACAGACCTTTGGTTTACAACACAGTTATGAACAAACCCACCAGAAAACTGCTGCCTTTGTATTCTGGGGCTGTTTGTGCTTCCTGTTTGGTGGGACAGCCTCAAAGGGCAATGAGCATTTACAGGACTCTGGTCACGTCATCCCATTGTTCCCATACAGCCAGGAGGGCTGTTGGGAGTGAGGAAGAGAGAGCAAACCTTCCCAGCAGGCTGCCCCAAGCCTGGCCCCCTGCCAGTGGTGGCACTTTGAGGGGGCAAAGCGAAGGGCACAGGGAGGTTGGTGATTTCCCACCTCCTGCCATGGGAGCCATGAAGAAAGGGGCAGTCAGGCAGCTGGACAGGGACACATCACTCAGAGCCGCACCCATCCTGGTCTTAAACACCTCCAGGGATGAGGTGTCCACAACGTCCCTGGGCAGCCCATTCCAGTCTCTCACCACCCACACAGTAAAGAGTTTCTTCCTAAGATGTGAGTGCACTCCACAGTCACGGAAGACCAAAAGAGAGGAGCTGTAGAAGGTTTCAAGCGATGGCAGCTCCTCAGCCAGCCCAAAGCAACCCCCCCCTCCAGAGCCACTGCCTTTTCTGATGGCACCAGCTAAAGGATGCCAGTTTGCAGGAGCCTCCTGCCAAAGGAGAGCGTGCCAGCAGGGCCACAAGCAGCCCAGAAGCACACAGTGCACCCCTTCAGCCTACCCAGGTCATGCACACAAGAGTGGAGGCACAGCTGTGGTGGGTTGAAATTACCCCCTCCCCCAACATAAAATCACCAGTTGGAAAGCAAATGAATCACAGAATCAACCAGGTTGGAAAAGACCTCAGAGATCATCAAGTCCAACCTATCACCCAGCACCTCATGACTACTAAACCATGGCTTCAAGTGCCACATCCAATCCCTTCTTAAACACCTCCAGGGATGGGGACTCCACCACCTCCCTGGGCAGCACATCCCAATGGCCAAGTTCTCTTGCTGGGAAGAACTTTCTCCTCCCCTCCAGCCTAAACCTCCTCTGGCACAGCTTGAGATTGTGTCCTCTTGTTCTGGTGCTGGCTGCCTGGGAGAAGAGACCAACCCCCTCCTGGCTACAACCTCCCTTCAGGGAGTTGGAGAGAGCAAGAAGGTCTCCCCTGAGCCTCCTCTTCTCCAGGCTGAGCAACCCCAGCTCCCTCAGCCTCTCCTCACAGGGCTGTGCTCCAGACCCCTCCCCAGCCTCGTTGCCCTTCTCTGGACACGTTCAGGTGTCTCAATGTCCTTTCTGTCCCATGGGATTATTTAGACCTTGTCATTATTTTCCTTTTTACAACCAATGGTCATTTATTTACCTTCTATCACTTTCTGTTCAAGATCTGCAGAGATTTTTCTAGGCACAGCCTAGAACTACCACAACAGCACAGCAGAGGTCAGAGGAAGGAAGAAACCCCAAGTTTCACAGAGGGAGTTCGGGGAGGGAGAGGCAATTATTGGATTGGAAGGTAAAACAGATGGGGCAAAGGGAAGCCAGGAACAACTTCAGCACACACAAGAGCTCTCAGCAAGAGGCACAAGAGGAACAAAAGCCATTTTGGGGGTTACCTCAGGATGTCACTCTCCAGCGTTGCACAGCAGCCCTGCTAAACAGAGAGACAGCCACAGTGCCCTCAGCAGCAGGAAAGGTCTAAGCCGCAGCTGATGACTAAAGCCTTTTATAGGCAAGCCCAACCAGGCTAAGGGGTGTCAGTAAATCTCCTTGATGATGCTCTTCACCTGCGCCGGGAGAGGAGACCTGCGTTTCCCAGGGCTGCACCAGAACCAACCCCATGAAGCTGATAAAGCATTGAGGGCTGTGCAAGTTCCTGTTTCAGCTCTCTTGGTGGTGGGAAAGGCCTTGGTGCCCACATTCTCCCTTGCATTTTGAAATCTCTCTGCATTTGTCTTGGTGAGATCACCCTGACTTAGTGCTGGCTGCCTCCAGGCGCTGTTTTTCCACAGACTGGGACTCGGTATCCCCCATGAGCAGCAGGAAAGCAGACTAAGCATTTCAGGCCAGATGAGGTAGGTGGGCAATGCACAGCTGGGTCTCAGAAGCATTCAGCCCACCAACATTGGCAATCAGCTTCAGAGGACCCAGGATTTCACCTGCACTGCTTGCTGACCCAATGAGCAATCACGTTGTTGAATGAGAGCTTCTGCTGCTCTCCACTTCCTGGCACGGGTCCATGCATGATCTTTGAATTTATTGATTGAATTAGGGCTTTGGGTTGCTGTTTCCTTTCCCTGTTGCACTTCCTCTCAGAATTCCAAGACAGCTGCCTGTGTGCAAGGATAGCAGCTGGTTTATTCCTGGAATGAGCACTCAGACAAACACTGAGCGTTCTGCAGGAAGCTCTTGCTTTCCTGGTTTGTTGCTGGTTTTCCTTAGGCTGAGGCTGATATCTGCTTAGAGCCAGACCAGGGGCTGGCAGCAGGGGGTGGGGAGGGGTTTGTCTGTGGAAAAAGAGAGCTCAGCCCTCGTCAGCAGCAACGTGCATCCTTTTGGAAAGAGAACTCTTTTTGCTCTCTGGTTTCAGCAGGACATTTTGGCAGCGCTGGGAATCCAAACCCTAGGCAGAATGGTGCAGGCAGTCAGGCAGAAAGAGAGACCTCACTGAAATATGGAAACCAAAAGAGGGTCAAAGCTCAGAGCTGCATGAAGGGCACAGGAGTCCTTCCCACACAGCATTCAGTGTTCCAAAGAGCTCCTGGCAGCTGAGAGAAGGGCCCAGACTGCAGAACTTTGCTTTCACGTTCAACAGCACCGAATCAGCCAGGCTGGAAGACACCTGCAAGATCAGCAAGTCCAATCGATCACCCAACCCTAACGAACCAACCAGACCATGGCACTGAGTGCCTCATCCAGGCTTTTCTGAAACACCTCCAGGGATGCCAACCCCACCACCTCCCTGGGCAGCACATCCCAGTGGCCAGTCTCTCTTGCTGCACAGCTTGAGACTGTGTCCTCTTGTTCTGGTGCTGCTTGCCTGGGAGAAGAGACCAACCCCCTCCTGGCTACAACCTCCCTTCAGGGAGTTGGAGAGAGCAAGAAGGTCTCCCCTGAGCCTCCTCTTCTCCAGGCTAAGCAACCCCAGCTCCCTCAGCCTCTCCTCACAGGGCTGTGCTCCAGACCCCTCCCCAGCTTTGTTGCCCTTCTCTGGACACGTTCAGGCAACTCAGCATCTTACTCTTCATGTTGCAAATGCTGCAGCTCCATCCCAGCCCTGCAGAGCTGAGGTTTGGTCCTGACATTGAGGTTTTTCCAAAGGACCCACTGAGTGAGCACCTTTTGGCCTAGTGGGAGGTGTCCCTGCCCATGGCAGTGAGGTTGGAACTAGATGATCTTTGAGGTCCCTTCCAACCCAAACCACTCCATACTTGCATGTGTGAGTGTTGGTGCTCAGCTTTAACACAACTTGGGCTCTCTTTTCTTTGCAGTTGTGAACCTTCAGCACACTTCACTTCCTCAAGGTTTAATCCGGGGAGGAGAAAAAAAGAAAAATGTAACAAACAAACAAAACAACAAAAAACTAAATGGAGGGGGAAAAAAGGCTGAAAATGTTCCTTTCATTGAAATGAGAACTGAGACTCCCTGCCACTGGGATGGGTCCAGCAGCTGGGCTTTTAAGGACACTCTGGAAATGATGAGACTCCTGATAAAAGTCATAGTTGCTGGCAAGGCCATGTTTGCCCTGGACAATTAGGAGTCTTTAGCCTGTGGCTGTCTCTGTGTTGAAATGCCTCTCGAGTTCCTGCTCTGTCACTGAATTTGCATGCATTTCTCTTGGGTTCCTTCCTTCTCCAGCCCCTGCCAGAGAGCAGACATTCCTGAAAGGCAACTAACCACACTCCCAGAACTTTACAGCCTGAAGACCTTGAAGCAAATGAGCCTTGAAGAGTAATTGTAGCATTACAGGCACCAAATGATGCTGAATTAGGCAGCGCTTGGAGGATGCCGTTTAGTGGATTGATTTGGGGGAAAATGTTGGATAATGTGAGAAAGCAGCAGCAGCAAACCCCACTTCTCTGAATGATGCAGCCAAAGCTATTGCTGTTTGCAACTCTACAGTCAAAAATAGGACTCTTCCTTCATCTGTCGGGTGAGGCTGGACCAAAGAAATTCCATTTTCAACAGTGAAACATTTCATAGACTCATAGAACTGTTTTGGTTGGAAAAGACCTCTGAGACCATTGAATCCAGCCACCAACCTCACACCAGCAGGGTCGTTAAAACATGGCCAGAAGTGCCATCTCCACAGATGTTTTTAACACCTCCAGGCTGCCCCTGGGCTGCCTGTGCCAATCCCTGACCGATTTTTCCTAATCTCCAACCTAAACCTCCCCTGGCACAATTTCAGGCCATTTCCTCTGTCACCTGATCATAGGGAGCAGAGACCAGCCCCCATATGACTGCAACCTCCTTTCAGGGAGTTGTAGAGGGCAAGGAGGTCTCCCCTCAGCCTCCTCTTCTCCAGACTAAATGATCCCACTTCCTTCAGCTGCTCCTCCTAAGACCTGTTCTCCAGAGCCTTCAACTCGCCACATTTATCCATCCCCCTCTGGACCATCTGCATTGCTCCAAGAGGTTGTGAGAATGACAACAACACATCAAACCCAAACCCTTGAGGTAACAAGCATCAACCAGGCTGAACAAGGTCTTGGAGGCAGGTGGAAGCCACAGGTTTCCATTCTGGCGGCTCAGATGCTGTGGGATGCGTGGATCTTAACCGAGATGCATCTTCCCAGCATGATAAATTTGGCTACAAGGGAAGGGGTGGCTTCATCATTTTTTGATTAAAAACTCTTCAGGAAACCTCTCAACATCATCCTCACTAACAAGCCCGAGAGAAAACCAGCAGCAACAGAAACACTGAAGCGCACGTGGCGGGCACGATGCCTGCTGATGCATGTTCAAGTGCAGAGGCGTTGAGCAAGATGACCTTCAAAGGCCCCTTACAACCCAAACCTGTCTGTGATTGGTGCTCATTAACCTCTGACCATCTCTGTGTGCCAGTGTGCAGGGACCTGCTGCATCCCCTAGCAACAGGCTGCTTTATTTTGGTTAATACTTCTTATTACTCTTATTTTTGTTGTCATTGTTATCATCATCATCATTATTACAGGCTCACAGGATGTTAGGGGTTGGCAGGGACCTACAGACATCATGGAGTCCAAACCCCCCTGCCAGAGCAGGGCCATAGAATCCAGCACAGGTCCCACAGATGGGGCTGGAAAGTCTCCAGAGAAGAAAACTCCACAACCCCTCTGGGGAGCCTGCTCCAGGGCTCTGGGGCCCTCACAGGGCAGAAGTTTTTATTACTATTATTATTATTATTATTATTATTATTATTTATCATCACCATCATTATTAGTACTATTATTACTATTTCCTCTCCTCACATGTAGGAATGGAGCTGGAATGAAGCATTAATTAAGCAGTTACTGTAGAAGAAGAGCAGCTTGCTGATGATCACACAGGAAATGGGTGAGGACCCAAGGATGAGAAGTAGGTGTTGCCCTGACCAGACTCTCAGCGGGTAGCAGCTTCCTGCCAGCTCCTTAGCATTGCACAGGATCTGGGAAACACAAGGCTTCTGTAAGGTTTGGAGGTCCTCTTCCCCAAAAGCTTTGGTATTTTTCTTGGACAACAACATGAGAGGAGGAGGGAAGGCAATGGGAGAAAGTCAGCTTAGGTCCTCACCTCTGCTTCATGGGTACAGCTTCACAGAGACAGTGATGGATCACAGTACCACAGTACACTACAGGTTGGAAGGGACCTCCAGAGATCACCCAGTCCAACTCCCCTGCCAAAGCAGCATCACCCAGGGCAGGTCACACAGGAACACCTCCAGGTGGGGTTTGAAAGTCTCCAGAGACTCCACAACTTCTCTGGGCAGCCTGCTCCAGGGCTCTGTCACCCCCACTGCAAAGAAGTTTCTCCTCATGTTGAGCTGAAACCCTCCCTGTTCAAGCTTGAACCTGCTGTTCCTTGTCCTATTAGTGCACACCACCCAAAAGAGCTTGGCCCCCTCCAGCGGGAAGAGCAGGAGCTTTGCTGTGTCAGCCGAGAAATCCCCCTGCAGCAACCACACAAAGTGCCTGGCATTCCCGGCAGGTGAGGACGGGCAGCACGTGGCTTTAGTGTGCCAGAGGGAGGGGTCATGATGGGGCACCACAGGAGCACATAACCTGCCATGGTCAGAGCACAGACCTGTAATACAGACTCCATGCACCCCAGTGTGCAAGGGTTCCCAGTGCTTGCCCACCACACCCGTCACCCTCCTGCCTGACCCTCCCACGCAGGCTGCCCAGCTGGGAGAAGAGCGAGTGCCAGTTTAGCACTGCAGGTGATGAAGCAAGAGTTTGAGGAAGGGTGGGGAGAAGGTCAGCAGCATCCTGCAGTGCATTAAGAAGGATGTGTCCAGCAGGTCGAGGGAGGTTCTCCTGCCCCTCTGCTCTGCCCTGGGGAGGCCTCATCTGGATTATTGTGCCCAGTTCAAGAAGGAGAGGGAACTGCTTGAGAGAATACAGCAAAGGGCTACCAAGATGATGAGGGGGACTAGAACACCTCTCTTCTGAAGAAAGGCTGAGCCACCTGGGGATCTTCGGCCAGGAGAAGGCTTGAGAGGGGGATGTTATCAATGCTTATCAGTACTTCAAGGGTGGGTGCTGAGAGGATGGGGCCAGTCTTTTTTCAGTGGTGCCCAGGGGCAGGAGAAGACATAATGGACACACCTGGAACATAGGAAGTTCCATTTACACATGAGTAGGAGCTTCTTTATTGCGAGGGTGGTGGAGCACTGGAACAGGCTGCCCAGGGCAGTGGTGGAATCTCCATCTCTGGAGTCATTCAAAGCCCACCTGGACACCATCCCGTGCAACCTGCTCTAGGTGACCCTGCTCTGGTGGGGGAGGTTGGACTAGCTGGAGGTCCCTTCCAATCCCCACCATGCTGTGACTCAGCAGCAGGGGTAAGCAGGTGACCGTGTAACCAAGGCGAGGGTGACGGCAGGGCAGCCAGGCTGCAGGCATTTCCTGACCGCTGCATGCCACCAGCTTGGCCACCCCCTCCCCCAGGGTGATGGAGAGGTGTGCATGTACGTGAGGGGAGGGGGCAGCAGAGGCTCTGTGTTACCTCTTGTCCCTGGGTGTTCCAGCACAGGTGTCTGCTGCTGCTGACACCGAGTGATACGTGCAGGCAGTTTTTCCATCGGAAAGAATCTCGAGCACTTCCCACAGCTCTTCTTATTCTTTCTTTCCCCCACCCCTCACCCCCTTTCCCTTCTGCTTTGTAGCATGCAGGCTGTTACTGAGGGGTGCAGGACAGTGGCACAAGGCAGAGGTGGGATGGCACTTACTTAAAAATTAGATTCCACCACCACCACGTCCATTGCCCTCCCCCAAGCACAGCCCCAAGCTTCAAATGCTCATTTAAAATGAAGTCTTCCTCCCTTCCTGCATCCTCATCACCTCTCACAGCTGGTCCTTAGGTGCTCTACCCTTTGACTTGTAAACTAATTCCCCAAAGCAGCAGGCAGAAGCCACCCCTTGGGATTGCTCCTGTTACAGAAAGGATCTGGAGGTGCTGGAAGGTGTCCAGAGAAGGGCCATGAGGAGGAGCAGAGGGCTGGAGCTGCTCTGCTATGGAGACAGACTGAGGGAGTTGGGGCTGTGCAGCCTGGAGAGGAGAAGACTCTGAAGAGACCTCATTGTGGCCTTGCAGCATCTGCAGGGGGCTCCAAGAAAGCTGGGGAGGGACTTTTGAGGGTGTCAGGGAGTGATAGGACTGGGGGGGATGGAGCAAAACTAGAAGTGGGGAGATTCAGATTGGATGTGAGGAAGAAGTTGTTCCCCAGGAGGGTGGTGAGAGACTGGCACAGGTTGCCCAGGGAGGGGGTGGCAGCCTCATGCCTGGAGGTGTTTGCAGCCAGGCTGGATGTGGCTGTGAGCAACCTGCTGTAGTGTGAGAGGGGGTTGGAACTGGATGACCTTTGAGGGTCCTTCCAGCCCTAACAATTCTGTGATTCTGTGATTCCTTATCCCTCCAGAAGCAGGAGGAGCTGCAGCCCCTTCAGTGTCCTCAGCATTGCTTTGCATCCAGGCTCACAGAGAGAGGAGTAAAAAGCTCAGAGCTTGGGGTAGCCGCTGAGAAAAGTGTTTGGATGGAAAACACAAAACCCAATGCTTTCCCAAAAGGGCAAAAGTGGGGGAGAGGTGGGAGAGGGGCCCCCTTCCATCCCTCCCTCCCTTGCTTGTCTCATGCCACTGCTCTGCCAAATGGCCCCCGGGTGCCACTGCCAGAAAGCTCTTAGTTGTTTTTATTGTGATGCTTAGCTGTGTATCAGCTCCTGCAGCTCAGGTAATTTCTCATGGAATTCAAACTGGTGAGATGCTTTTCTCCCACGAGAAACCAGGCCTGCCTAGCTCTGCTACACCCTGGGGAGAAAGAGGAAGGAAGACCCAGTGACCCTGCAGGCAGGGGCTCACACGCCAGGGCTTGCAGTGGGCTGACTGAACTTGCCCAGGTACCCATCCCCAGGCAGAGGTGTGTGCAGACACCAGAGGTGCTCCTACATGCACAGGCATGTCCCTGCACGTGTGACTGCCACTGGGTGAAGCTGCCCTCCCTCGACCCTTGCTCTCCTAGGGCTTGGTTGGAAAGCAGCAGCTCAGTCAAGGCATCATCAGCCCTCCTGCTGACACCCATGCCTGAGTGCATCTCTTCTTCTCAGGGTGACAGTGCCACTAATAAGCAGCTACTCTCTCCACCACAGGATGGAAAATAAGAATGTTCTCAAAAAACTACCCTGGTGCAGTGGGAAGCCAGGCCCAGGGGTTCTGAACACACACAATCACAGCATCACAGAGAAATGCAGGTTGGAAGAGACCCTCAGCATCACCAGTTCCAACCAACAGCCCTACTCTGCAGGGTCACCTCTAAACCATAGCCCCAAGCACCACATCCAAGCCACCTTCAAACACATCCAGGCTTGGGGACTCCACCACCTCCCTGGGCAGCACATTCCAATGCCTGACCGAGCACCCCAGGACAGCAGTTTGCCAAACACGTTGGGTAGGGCTTGGGCAGAGCACAGGCAGCTAATTGCCTGTCTCCTCAGCCCCCTGCAGCTCTGATCATCAGCCACCCTCTGCTCCAGGAGCTGGAGAGCCACAGGGTCCCCACTGCTGTGTTTGCTGGGATCCTGGGCCAGCAGAAGCCAGTCCATCCAACAGATTGATTTTCACAGGGGATATGGAAACAGACCCAAACCCTTCTGCAGGGCAGCACTGGCCTCTCTGATGTGCCTGCCTGTGGGCTGTGGGTGCTTGGGTGGAGGAGGAGGGAGGAGGGCCCTGCTGCAGATGCAGCTTTGCTGGAGAGGATACAAACCTGGAATCCCAAGCTCACAAAGTGCCCTTTTTTTCCAGATGGATATCTCCCCTCACCCCTGTGGGGCTGCACATCCTCTGCCCAGGGAGTCACCACCCCTAGAGGTGTTTAAAAGATGTTTGGGTGAGGAGCTCAGGGTCATGGTCTAGCAGCTGTGTGCAGGGAGATGTTAGGTTATGGTTGGACTCAATGATCTTCAGGTCTTTGCCAATCAGGTGATTTCTCTGAAAGAAACACCCTTGGGCAGCATGGGAGCTGCCCCATGCCACCCCCCCAGCTCAGGGGGCTGCAGGATGTGAGAGGAAAGGCAACCAGGCACGATTTGAAGGAGAGGATGAGAGGCCAAAGCACAGATGAAACATTTCCACTTCAAGGGGGAAAAAATAGATACCTACATTAGTCACCACCCAGCAAATGACCTACAGCCTCCTCAGCCTGCAGAGGTGACGAGGAGCCTGCCATCCTCCTCCTCCTCCTCCTCCCCATCCTCCTTGCCCTGCTGCTGCCTGTTTGGCTCATGACAAAACAAGCTGTTAAAGGCGTTACGCAACCCGGCTGCTAACTCCTTCCACGCTGGATTTTTCCAGGGGCTCACACTGAGCAGGTGACTGTGCTGGAGACAGCAGCTCCCTGTCACGAGCCCTGCACTCTGCTCCTTGTGCTGGATGAGGCCTCAGCTCCTTAATTGCTCTGGGCGCTTTGTAGGGAAAGCTCATTCGCAAGGGTGCAAAGGGTAATCCAGGGGAAGTGCTACCAGCCTGCCTAATTCTGGGGGCTGGCACTGCCTCTGCTACTGCACTCTGCCCACTGCCTCAGGACCAGCACCCTGGGAGGTCACCTGGGGAAAAGACGTTTTTGCACCCCACAGTGCAGACTGTTCCACATGCCTGCTAAGAAACTTGTCTCATAGCAGAGTCCATTTGTTTGTCACCCTGGAATTGTCCAGGAAGTCCCTGGAGGTATGTGGGAGCCTGTGCCTAGGTGCCTACAGCATTCTGAGAGCTGGCAGATATGGACCAGGTCCTACCAGAGCAGCAGCCTCTTGGAGAGGTGGCCATACCTCTCGCATGCACTACCCAGATGCACCAGAGTGCCAGTCAGACCTCCTTTGGTCTGCCAGCCCTCCCAAAGGCTCACCAGCAGCAGGGACCAGCCACACTCTGACCAGTGCAGTCACCTGAATTTGGTCTGAGAATCATGGAACCATGGAATCACTGAGACTGGAAGAGACCTTAGAGATCATCACATCCAGCTGCTCACCTAGAACTCACAGTTCCACCACTGCTGCTAAGCCACTGCCACCAAACCACGTCCCTCAGCACCACATCCTCACATCTTTTAAGTACATCCAGGCATGGTGACTCCACCACCTCCCTGCACAGCCTCTTCCAGTGCCTCAGAGCCCTTTCAGTGAAAAAGGGTTTCCTAATGTCCAGCCTAAACCTCCCTTGGTGCAGCTTGAGACCTTTCCCTCTTGCTCAGTCACCCCTGCAGACTGACAGGGTCTGGAGATCTCCTGGATATTGTTGCTCCTGGGACATACCGGTGGCAGAAGATCTGGGATGGACAAGACTTGGGAAGGACCCTGCAGCTACCCCTTGTCTGTCTTGCCTACAGGGATCACACCAGGCAGCCTGTTATGGGAAGCCTGTTCTGTTAGCTCTGTGCAGCACAGCAAAGCCAGCTTTCATGGAATCATGGAATGGTTTGAGTTGGATGGGACCTTAAGTGCCAAGAAAGCAGGGGGAGAATGCTTGCATGCTCAGGACACACTGCAATCATAGAATCACAGAATGGTCTCGGTTGGAAGGGACCTCCAAAGGTCATCTAGTCCAACCCCTTTCCAGTCAGCAGAGACATCCTCTACTAGATCAGGCTCTCCAGAACCATGCTGAGCCTCACACTGAATATCCTCAACTACCTCCCTGGGCAACCTGTTGCAGTGTTCCACTACCTTCATTGGTCAGAGCTTGTTCCTAACATCCCATCTAGGTCTGTTCTCTGATGTGAGCCTACACGTTCTGTAACTGCAGAAGAAAACCATTACCTACCAGTGCCCTCTGCTTGGTTCAGACTTTGCTGTGAAATGAAGAAAATCAACAAAAGAAAGAAAGGGAAAAAATCAAACCCAAAAGTCAACAACAAATCCTCTAACTACAGCCCACTGGGTCACCTGCCCCTGCCTCACCCCTCCTGGTAAACACCACAGGCAAGGACAGGCACCAGGCTTCCCCAGCTATCCCTGCCCGTGTGTGACACAGAAGGCAGCACACAAAATCTCTCTGTGTAACTAGGAGCACTCAGAGCAGTGACTCAGACATTCCAGCACACTTTCTTCTTCTCCTCACTGTGCAGAGTGGGACTGTGCTCATTTTTTCCAGTGCCTTTGGACTTTAAAAGCAGTAATTAGCAAAGTCAGCTTGTTATCAGCTCCTGTCTGTAACCCATCCCCCTGCTAGTCCTCCACTGCCTTTTGGTCACAGGCAAAGCTTTGGCAGTGCCTGCCCAAGGCTTGCTTTTGTCCAGAGGAGCCAGGCAGCCAAGTGAGGAAAAGGTCCTAAACCTCCAAGCCCAAAACTAGAAGTGGGTAGCTTGAGACTGGGTATCAGGAAGAAGTCTTTCCCCAGGAGGGTGGTGAGAGACTGGCACAGGCTGCCCAGGGAGGTGGTGGAAGCCTCCTGCCTGGAGGTGTTTGCAGCCAGGCTGCAGGTGGCTGTGAGCAGCCTGATCTAGTGTGAGGTGTCCCTGCCTCATAGTAGAGAGCTTCCTAATGTCCAGTCTAAATCTTCCCTGCTCCAGTTTAAATCCATTGCCCCTTATCCTATCAGCACAAGCCCCTGTAAAAAAGTTCTTCACCTTACCTGGAGGTCCCCTTCAGGTCCTGGGAGGCTGCTGTCAGGTCTCCCTGAAGCCTTCTCTTCTCCAGGCTGAACAATCCCAATTCTCTCAGCCTGCCCTCCTAGGAGAGGTGCTCCAGACCTCTGATATCTGGCTGACCCTCCTTTGGACTTGCACCAGCAGGTCCATGTCTCTCTTGTGTTAGGAGTCCCACAGCTGGACACAGCACTCCAAGTGAGGCAGCAGCAGAGCAGAGGGGCAGAATCTCCTCTCTCCATCTCTGGCCAGGCTGCTTTTGATGCAGCCCAGGCTGCCACTGGCCTTCTGGGCTGCCAGTGCCCATTGCTGGCTCATGTCCAGCTTCTCACCCAGCAGCACCCCCAAGTCCTTTCCTGCAGGGCTGCTCTCACTGTCACCATCTCCAACCTGTACTGATATGGAGTGGAGGATTGCTCTGACCCAGGTGCAGGACCTTGCCTTCAGCCTTGTTGAACCTCATGAGGCTCACCTGGGCCCAATTCTGCAGTTTCTACAGGTCCCTCTGGATGACATCCTGTCCTTCTGGCACATCAGCCTCACCGCTCAGCTTGGTGTCAACCTGCAAGCTTGACGGGGTTGCACTATAAAGTCCCTATAAAGTACTAAATCCTCACAGAAGCATTATAGTTCATGGAGCCTGTGGCCAACCACATTTTGCAGTGGTCAGTCATGGTTACAGAGCTTTATCTGCTCAGATTAAGCAAGGCAGAGAAAGGAGGAAGCCCTGGAGATATCTCTTGGACTGTCACTGGGAAAAACTAGAGAGGAAGCTGCATGGTGAGGTGACATGGGCAGGATGTGGTCTGTGAAGCACTGCGGTGTTGGATGGCTAAGAAAGGCCCTGGAATGGGCCAGGACAGCCAGAGAGTCCATCCAGGAGCATGGCTGAGCTGTGCAGTGGGGTGGGTGCAGCACAGCCTTTGCCTGCCCCACATGAATGAGCAGCCACAAGCTCTGCCCTCTGCTGCACACTGGCACCTAGAAGCAGACCCAGGGAGGATTTGGCATCCAAGGGCTGAGATCTGGGCAAATCCCTTTTCAGCTCAGCTGAGCACCCATGGATAGAGAGGTCATGAGATCCAACACTACAAAGTCCCTTTGTCCTTGAGTGCAAGGGATAAGAATCCCAGCATGGAGCAGCTGAGCCTGGTGGGGACTGAGGAGCCCCTACAAAGCCTCCCCTCCTGGGAGCAGCTCTACACACACCACCCTGCTCCAAAGCCCCCTCTGCCTCCCCTCCTGGGAGGGTATCCTGGCCGGAGCATTAGCCAATGAAACCCACCAGTGTGGGTAGGTTGTGGCAATGAAGGGGATGTGCAGAGGGCACAGCCAGAGCACAGGCCCCTTCCAATGGCCACCAGGCTGGGATTTTGCTGAGATGCCCTACCTGAAGGTGCATGGTGAGCAGCTCCACCTCTGCATCTTGCCCAACCATCCCACTTTAACCAACTCATCTCCACCCTGTGGATTTCAGGTCTGTTGCAACCCTGGCCACCAGACTCCATCTGAAGTGGGGGAAATCCCACTGCAGCTCTCCTCGAAACAGGGCTTGGTCCTCAGGCTCGTAGGCAGCATCCCAAGCAAACAGGGGAGACTTTATTGCCATCTACAGCTTCCTGAAGGGAGATTGTAGCCAGGTGGGGGTTGGTCTCTTCTCCCAGGCAAGCAGCACCAGAACAAGAGGACACAGTCTCAAGCTGTGCCAGGGGAGGTTTTGGCTTGATCTTAGAAGTTCTCCCCAGAAAGAGAGAATGGCCCTGGGAATGTGCTGCCCAGGGGGTGGTGGAGTCACTGTCCCTGGAGGTGTTTCAGAAAAGCCTGGATGAGGCACTCAGTGCCATGGTCTGGTTGATTAGACAGGGTTGGGTGATTGGTTGGACTTGATGATTTTGGAGGTCTCTTCCAGCCTGGTTGGCTCTGTGATGACTCTGTGAACCTGACAACCGCAGCACTGGCAACAACCACAATGGAAAAGAGTCGTCAGGAACAGCTCAGGAAGGCTTGTGCTTGACAAATATTTGTTGAGCTGGTTGTAACCTACCTGGCTCATGCTCCTGCAAGAGAACCTGCAGGGAAGAGTTTTAAAGCCCTGTGCTACAGCTGCATTTCTCTCTGGCACTGCTGGGGAAGGGTGCAGTCCTGCAGACATTCAAGGTCAAACCTGACGGGGGCCCTGAGTGACCTGATCTGGCTGGAGATCACAGGAGGTTAGGGGCTGGAAGGGACCTTCAAAAATCATGGAGTCCAACCCCCTGCCAGAGCAGGACCAGAGAGTCCAGCACAGGTCACACAGGAACACATCCAGATGGGGCTGGAAAGGCTCCAGAGAAGGAGACTCCACAACCTCTCTGGGCAGCCTGCTCCAGGGCTCTGCCACCCTCACAGGGCAGAAGTTCCTCCTCATGCTGAGCTGGAACCTTCTGTGCTGCAGTTTCCATCCATTGCCCCTTGTCCTATCCCAGGGTGCAAGTGAGCAGAGCCTGTCATGACCCCCAGCCCTCAGCTATTGATAGACATTGATCAGATCCCCTCCCAGCCTTCTCCTCTCCAGACCAAGCAGCCCCAGGGCTCTCAGCCTCTCCTCACAGGGCAGTGCTGCAGTCCCTTCAGCATCCTGGTAGCTCTCTGTTGGACTCTCTCCAGCAGATCCCTGTCCCCCTTGAGCTGGGCAGCCCAGAGCTGGATGCAATATTCCAGGTGAGGTCTCAGCAGGGCAGAGTAGAGGGGAGGAGAACCTCCCTGGATCTGCTGGGCACACTCCTCTGCATGCAGCCCAGGATCCCCTTGGCCTTCTTGGCCCCCAGGACACATTGCTGTCCCATGGATGATTTGCTCTCCACCAGCACTCCCAGGTCCTTCTCCACAGGGCTGCTCTCCCTGCTCATTGCAGGGGGTTGGAGAGGATGACCTTCAAGGGCCCCTTTCCAACCTGATGCATTCTATGATTCAATCTCCTTGCTCCAGCTGAGCTTCTCCCAGCCTGGAGCACAACAGGAAGCAGGCTGTTGGGTGGCAGTGACCACGCTGGGATTTGATTCCTGTGTTTGCCCTGGTATTGATCCCCACGATGTGAGCACAGCAGTGCTTCCAGCTGGCTGCTGCTCCCCTCTGCAGCTCGCAGCAGAGCTGTGGGCTGTGGTGTGGCTCCCAGCAGGGCAGCCTGCGGCCACCAAGCCACCTGGGTCAGGAGGATGTGTGTGAGAGAGGTGCTTTAAGCAGCAGGACACCCTCTGGGACTGCTGGAGCAGGAAATACCTTGCCTCTGAGCCGGCTGAGTGCAGAATAAAGAAGGCAATCCTGCAGATAAAAGCAAAGGTACTGTGCCATTTTCATGCTTGGCTTCTGACCTCCTCTGCCTCTCACACACTTGACTTCCTTGCTTGTTTTTATCAGATGAAGCCGACGGTCGCTGCCACGGCAACCCGGTGTGGTTACAGCTCTGGCAGTGAAGGAGGGCTCAGTGCATGTTTCCTTTGTGGCTTCCCTCCTCACTCTGGCTTCCCACCCCTCAGGGCTCTCAAAACAGTCTTTGACTTCGTTATGCCTCTAGTTGTGAGCTGCCTGCTGCGAGGAGCAGGGGTTCAGCCCTTGGGCTCTGCTGGCTTGGCCCACCAGCCACTGCCTGTCTTCCAGGGGAGGATTAGATTGGAGACCGGAAGAAACTTCTTTAGTGAAAGGGGTCTCAAAGACTGAAATGGGCTGCTCAGGAAGGTGGGTGAGTCCCCATCCCTGGAGGTTCAAAGCTGCAGAGATGTGGTGCTGTTGAGCATGGTTCAGCACCAGACTTGGTGGAGCTGGAGAATGGTTGCAGGATGAGCTGCAAGGGCTTTTTCAACCTAAACAACTCTGTGACTCCACTCTATGATTCTTTTCATGGATTCATAGAATGGTTTGGGTTGGAAGGGACTTTAAAGACCATCTAGTTCCAAACCCCCTGCCATTGGCAGGGACACCTTCCACCAGATCAGGTTGCTCAAGACCTCATGCAGCCGGGCCCTGAACACCTCCACAACCTAAGCTGGGCAGCCTGTTCCAGTGTCTCACCACCCTCCCTGGAAAGAATGTCTTCCTAATCTCCAGTCTAAACCTGCCCTCCTCAAGCTTCAACCCATTGTCCCCCATCCTATCACTGCAAGCCTTTACAAAAAGTCCTTCCCCAGCTGTCCTGTAGCCCCCCTCAGATACTGAAAGGCTGCTGCAAGGTCTCCTCAAAGTCTTCTCCTCTCCAGGCTGAACAGCACAACTACTGTTGCTATCTTCAGTGGGCACAGTCCAGGCCCCTGACCCTAAGAACAGGGCTGGGTTTCTTGTTTTAACATGGAAAAAGCACAACCCAAATCTCCTGTGACTGATCATGGGGGTTGAGGAAGAAAGCCTCCTCACTGACAGGATAAAGTCTGATTTGAAACAATAATAAAAAGAAACCCTTTTTCTTGCCTTCAGCCCACTCCTTTCCTCTTCAGAGTCATTCAGAGAAGGTGGGACCAAAGGATAAGGAAGTTGGGACCAAAGGGTAAAGGCTGCAACTCTGTCTCACACAGCCTGGAGATCAGTTCATCTCCCAGGGCTTCCCACCAGCCCCAGATAGCACTGACCTACGTCCCCTACGTCTCCGGAGCCTCATGAGTGGATACATTCATGCTTCATCCCCACCAAAACTAATTCCTGTTGATGGGATTTCACTAGCAAGGCAAATTCAGGCTCTCCAGGCTCTGAAGCTCTTCCCCAACTGGTCTGTCTCTAGTTCTGGCACCCACACTGCACCAGGACACTGCTGGCAGCCACCCCAGGTTTCCAGCTTGTGCCATGGCCATCAGCACAGCATGACAAAGCTGAGCCCCACTCACTCCTTCCAGGTGAACTTGCCCCAGGTCAATGGTAGGAGCTGCAGAGGGGGACAGCGTCCCCAGGGCGTGTTCTGGCTGCATGTCCAGCCCTTCTGGCACAAACCCATGGAGCCACAAAGGACCTTTGGCAGCACAGTCCCCTGCTGTCACACCATACAACTCCGTCCCCACCCTCCTGACCTTCCTGCCCCTAGCTGACAGCCACCCATGGAGCCCTTCCTCACTTCCACAGCAGCTCTCATTGTCTCTGCTCATCACCACGTGCACACACATGGCACCACCACCAGCCCTAGGCATGTCCTGGGTGAAACAAGGTTCTCTGCTCCTGCCTTGGTTTTAGGCCTGCAACCTCTTCCTTCCCCCTCCTAAAATCAACACTCACCAGCTTTTGGTTTTTGTTATGACCTGTTTTGAGCTTGCTTCAGCAGAGCTGCTCTCCAGCCAGGCTTGCACAGCCCTTCCTGAAGATGGATGACAGCTGTAGTTGTAGAAGAGAGACACCTTTTGAACCACAGTGATTGACAAGCCAATGCCACTGTGCTACTGCCACTGCTGGCCTCCAGGAGAGCATGGGTAGAGCTGCAGCTTGAGGGATGCTCCCTGCCTTCACAAGCAGCCCATTTGCTGCAGGGAGCCCTGGAACACTCCATGCAAGTGCCAGCATGCCTGGGCAAAGAAACCCTGAACACACAATGGAACCCACCCATACCTACCTTTTAATCCACTTTTCACCTGGAGACCCCAAAACACAGCAGCAGGAGGAGTAGACATGGCACTTGCAACACACTCCTGGAAGCACAGCTGCATTGGCACAGGTCACAGTAACATCCAGGTTGGAAAAGACCCTCAGCATCACCAAGTCCAACCAATAACCCTACTCTGCAAGGGACACCCCTAAATCCTCAAGCATCACATCCAAACCACCTTCAAACACATCCAGGCTTGGGGACTCCACCACCTCCCTGGGCAGCACATTCCAGTCCCTGACCACTCCTGCTGGGAAAATGTTTCCTAATGTCCAGTCTAAACCTACCCAGTCACAGCTTGAGGCCATTCCTTCTTGTTCTGCCACTAACTACCTGTGAGAAGAGACCAGCACCAACCTCTCCACAGCCTCCTTTCAGGTAGTTGTAGGCAGCAATGAGGTCTCCCCTCAGCCTCCTCATCTCCAGACTAAGCAACTCCAGCTCCTTCAGTTGCTCTTCATCAGATTTATTCTCCAGGCCCTTCCCAGCTTCCCTGCCCTCCTCTGCCCTGGCTCCAGCACCTCCACTTCTCTCCTGTATTGAGGTGCCCAGAACTGGGCACAATTCTCAAGGTGTGGCCTCACCAGATGCTCTCCTCTGTAGAGGAATTGGACAGCCACTGTAATGCCTCTCTCAGGTCCAGATCTCTTCATCACTCAAGCCATGAAACACCCAGAGCTTTTCCATCAAGCAAGGATTTAGGGATATTTATTTCTCTTGTCCATACAGAGATGCTTGGTGCCCAGGATTGCTTTTTGAGAGCTCAACCCACGTGCATTCCAGGCCATTGCTCCTTGATGTCCTCTAGGACTAGGCTATCCCATGGGGGACTTGGATTTGATTGTGCTTCAAAGCACCTCAAATTATATCAGCATCCCAGGGATGAAGTTCCACGGCTGCTGGGAGCTTCTTCTGGGAAGGCAACAGGGTGCCTGGCAGCTGAAAGGTGATGTTAGTTCTTGCACTAAGGATGAGCATGGTTAGACCAGAGCGGGACCTGGACCTGCACTAAGGGAATCTGTATCCAGGGGATGGTTGCTCCCCATTTGCAGTGCCAAAGGTGCAAAGAGAGGGGGTCCTTATGCCACACATCAGGTTCTTGGGGTGACTCAGAGACACCCATTGTGCAGCAAACCCATTTTCATTTCTGATGCAAGCTCCACGTTGAGCCAAGGACAATCACTCTGGTGCCAGCAGTGCTCCAGGCTGATAGGAGCCAAGACTGACCCCCAGGCAGAGTGGGCCCCACTCAGAGGGCAGCCCTGCTGGTCTGGCCCCAGAATAGCAAGATGCATCAGGAAACAAAGCCAGTGGCTTCACTCTGCCATGAGCCTGAAAAACCTGTTTGTGTGAAGCATGGGGAAGTAGCAGACAAGTTCAGTTCATTTACAGCTACCCTGACCAGTGCTGTGCTTTAAGGAGAAATGTCCTGGGGCAGAATCTCAGAGGTCTTTTCCAACCTGGTTAATTCTACCCTGTTCTATTCTACCTGCATCCATTTCAGACCACACTTCATCCTAGAAATGCTACAGCAGCTTCTACAAGGAAAACAGCTCCGTGGCTAAGCAGGGAAAGAAATCAAGGCTCCTTAGCTAGAGGCTGGTGGAGGAAGGGGAGGGTCAAGCCTCAGTCATTGCTTTTATGTTTCTATGGCATAAAACATCCACAAAGGCTGAGCAGGACATAATTCATCTTTGAACTGCGGGGCTGAGGTTGAGCATGGCCTCAGCTCCAGCACTAAAGCTGAGGGTCATTAGTTGGTGTATCCAAGCCAGCCTCATGTAAACATAACGCTCCAGCCGCAGCCCAGCGTTGTTTGCCTAGGTGAGATTAGACTCTGCTGCTTGCCAAAGCACAGGAACTTCTCTCCGTGTATCTGGAGGACAGGGCTGTTCCAGGGCACTGCCTTCTCACCACCTGGTTTCAGTGGAAAATGTAATCACCTTATGTACACAACATGAATGATTGAATCGTGGCGTGAGCACAATCTTATACCCAGGACGCTGCCTTGGTACCAAACAGGTTCAGAGTCACTCTCAGATAGGTCATTTCCTTTCAGGTCTTCCTCTGGCACCACTGAGACTTGCAGCACACAGCCACTGGTGTGTGGCAAAGTATGAACAATTGGTCATAAAGGACTGACCTCTAGAGACAAAGTGGAGAAAGCAGACAGCCCTGGGTAGCTCGGCTGAGCATCCAACAACGTACAGCAGGGCAAGACTTGCCATCACAGAGCCATACAATCAGTTCAGTTGCAAAAGACCTCCAAGATCATCCAGTCCAACCCTCAACCCAACATCACCATGACCATTAAACCATGTCCCAGAGTGCCAAGGCCATGCATTTCACGAACATCTTCAGGGATGGTGTCTCCACCACCTCCTTGAGCAGCCTGTTCCAGTGTTCAGTAAAGAGATTTCTGACTCAAATCCAACTAAACCTCCCCTGGCACAACTGGACATGAGCCAGCAATGAGCTCAGGTGGCCAAGAAGGCCAACAGCATCCTGGCCTGCATCAGCAACAGTATGGCCAGCAACCACAGGGAAGTGATGGTGCCCCTGCATTCAGCACTGGTGAGACCACATCTTGAGTCCTGGGCTCAGTTTTCACAGAAACATTCAGGCTGGAAAAGCCCCTCAGCATCACCAAGTCCAACTGATAACCCTGCTCTGCAAGGCTCGCCCCTAAACCAGACCCCCAAGCACCACATCCAAACCACCTTTAAACACATCCAGGGCTGGGGACTCCACCACCTCCCTGGGCAGCACATTCCAATCCCTGACCACTCTTGCTGGGAAAAAATTCTTCCTAATGTCCAGCCTAAACCTACCCAGTCACAGGACACTGCTGGCAGCCACCCCAGGTTTCCAGCTTGTGCCATGGCCATCAGCACAGCATGACAAAGCTGAGCCCCACTCACTCCTTCCAGGTGAACTTGCCCCAGGTCAATGGTGGGAGCTGCAGAGGGGGACAGCGTCCCCAGGGCATGTTCTGGCTGCATGTCCAGCCCTTCAGGCACAAACCCATAGAGCCACAAAGGACCTTTGGCAGCACAGTCCCCTGCTGTCACACCATACAACTCCGTCCCCACCCTCCTGACCTTCCTGCCCCTAGCTGACAGCCACCCATGGAGCCCTTCCTCACTTCCACAGCAGCTCTCATTGTCTCCAGCTCTGCTCATTCCACGTGCACACACATGGCACCACCACCAGCCCTAGGCATGTCCTCGGTGAAAAGTGCAGGACCTGGCATTTGGCCTTGTTGAAGCTCATCCCATTAACACTGGTCCATTGATCCAATCTATCCAAGTCCCTCTGTAGAGCCTCCCTCCCCTCATGACGATCATCACTCCACCTAACTTGGTGCCATCTGCAAACTGGTGGCGTCCCCCCACCCACAGACTCCAAGGACACTGCCAGCCTGCTTTGGCAGCAAGAAGAAAAGGCCAGTGAGTTTGGAAAGCATTTTCAAACTTTATTTACAACTGTCACAGTGACAAAAATGTAGTTTGAAAAAAATGCTAGCTTCTCCCTGAGGCTCAAAAAGAATTACAGGAATAGAGAATGTATATCATCCAACCAGAGGAGCTCTGCTCGGGTTCCACTGGAGTGCTTTGTTCTCTAGATACCTTCAACAACAAATAAGAAATATACACAATACTCCCCCCAAAAAAGAATAATTCAAATAAAATCAAGGGTACAGACAGAAAGATGCAAGTCTCTAGGGCAAGACAGCAGGTCTGAAGTCCAAGGATTGCCATCTCGTTGCTGCCCACACAGTAATATTTTGGATAGAGAGCTTTGACTTGGTGGTACAGACGGAGACCGAGAGAGTAACACTTAAAGAAGACGAGTGGCTGGTATGCAGGTGTACAAGCTCATTCCAGTAAGACAGCAAGACTAGAACAAGTGGTACAGGTACAACAGCTGGATCCAGCACTACAGAAAATGGTATCACCACATCAAGACGCCGTTGGGTGACGAGCTGTCTGCCAAGATGGGCAGGGAGCGTGGACAGCCAGGGCTGGACTGGAGACCAGCCGCAGCGGAGGAGCGCTGAATATTCTCCTGCTTAGTGCTAACAACTCCTCTCCCCCAACTCCAACCTGCCTGTAACTGTGATGCAGAGCTGATGAATTATTGCCCTTACGTTTGAACACAAGCAAGACAAGACTGAAACAACCCTTGCCAACATGTTAAAAGCGGTTCCCAACCCCACCCCCCCCCCAGCGTTGAGCTACTCATGAGGTATTAAAAATACAAATACGCACGTCTCCAAGTTGGTTGGAAAAAATGGAACCAGTTCTAAGCAAATGGGGGGAGGGAGGGCGGCATTGGGATTATGAAAGTTTGGTTAAGGCCTTGACATTTCTTTTTCTCTTCCATGATCCCGGTTTTGGTTTTAGGTGGTAACTGTTCTCATCCTATCCCAAGCTCGACTGGCTCCCAAGCTGGTCCCCAAAGTTCCGAGATCACTCTCCAGGAAAGCAGCAGGTTACCCTGTCTGGCAGCAGACTGGCCTCCCCAGAGACAGATGGCTTCTCCTTGAAGCAGGATATGGTGAAGAAGACAATCACAGGCTTCACAAGCCAGTCTGCACCTCATTAAAACACACCCATGAATGTTTCACCCTTGCTACGAAGCAGAAACACACCTTGTCTCAGGACACCTGCCTCATCCTCTCCCTCCTGCAAACACCCCTTTGCCACTGGTGATCCACACTAGGTCTGGTATTTCGTCTTTGAATTGCCTCCAGGTCTGGCAGCACCCCCAGCACATACAAGCCCTACCAGCCTGCCATGCACATTGCAAAGCTGGAGATCCCCCACCCCAGCCCTCTAAAGCTCCATTGACCAGCGAGTCAAAGACACAAACCCTAACACCTCAAGTACACCAAGGTAAGAGGTGGAACCTCCACCCTCTGGGTTTGAGTGCTGTATAAGACAAGACCAACCACAGCAGCCTTGGCAAATAGGAGAGAAATAATCCAATGGTGTTCAAACCTACATGAGCTCTGGCTGCAGACAAGAAGCACCTTGACATCTGATGGGCATTACCTCACGCTAGCCACCTGCAAGATAAACTAGGGCCGGACAGCAGAGATGACAAGCAGCAGCCTAACATTATCCTGCAAATACAGCTGTTCAGCACTGAAGGGTCTAAAGGCAAAGAGAGGGGAAGAAAACAGGTCTGGGAAGAGTGGCTGGCAAACGAGGCTCGAGGGCGAGAGCGAGAAACCCAACTAGCTCCTAGGGACACTCGTGGCACCCTAGGGGGTGCTGAACCGGGGAGAGCGACAGGACCCTGGCCAGTAGAGCATTCAGCCATGCTTTGCCATGGACACCTTTCCACCTCCCAGCACACAACATGTAAGCTGTAAGAAAGGCAAATCTGAGACGCTACAGCTCTGCTCTCATGCTCGCAGCCGGAGGCAGCTGCCGCTCGCCGCCTCCAACTTTCCTTCCCCTCCCCGAGCTCCCCCTTCCAGCGAGTCCCTCGCGCGGCCACCCTCTGCCATGTGCTTGGAATTCCACTGCTGCCTCCGCCTCGGAAAAATACAGATAGTGATCTTGAGAACAGCAAACATTTCTCCGCGGTACTTCCTTCCTCAGGAGGTCTGCTGACACCGGAGGGCTTCAGTTCTCGATACAGAGAATACAAAACAACTAAGATCTCGCAGGTGCAAAACTGAACTCATGTCTTTTTTGTGTTTAAAAAGACTCTCAAAAGAAGTGTGGCTCTTCCTTCAGAAGGGTGCAGTCCCTTGCCTTTCCCTCAGATGCCATTTATTGCTCCTTGTTGTCCTTCTTTGCATCTTCACAGTTTTCTTCCTCCTCCTCCTCCTCCTCCTCCTCTTGCACAAGGAACTCTTCGGGTGGCCATCTCAGCTCTCCGCTCTCCACGTCGCCCTCCGTCGGCTCCACCACGATGGAGGGCAGGCGGTCCTTCAGCTTGCAGTAGCGGTCGAAGTCCGAGGGATCAGGGAAGATCTGAAAGAGCCAAGAAACAGCCTGTCAGAGGAGCTGTCTTCACAGAATCACAGAAACATTCAGGTTGGAAAAGACCCTCAGCATCACCAAGTCCAACTGATAAACTCTACTCTGCAAGGCTCACCCCTAAGCCATAGCCCCAAGCACCACATCCAAACCACCTTCAAACACATCCAGGCTTGGGGACTCCACCACCTCCCTGGGCAGCACATTCCAATGCCTGACCACTCCTCCTGGGAAAACAGTTTTCCTTATGTCCAGTTTAAACCTCCCCAGTCACAGCTTGAGGCCATTCCCTCTTGTTCTGTCACTAATCACCTGTGAGAAGAGACCAGCAGCAGCCTCTCCACAAGGTCCTTTCAGGTAGCTGTAGAGAGTGATGGTAATGCAGTAAAGCACACTTCAAGCAGCCTCGGCCAAAACACCCCACTCAAAGCACTTGGGTCTTGAAGGCAGACTAGTCTGGACACAAGAGTAGACTGCTGAGTGATGGGAAGGCTCTTGACCTTGTAAATAAGCTTCTCTCATGTCTCAGTACAGGAACTGAGCACTCTGCCCAAGAGGCTTCCAAAGCACATGATCGCTTGGGCATCACCCAGCAGAGAGGCACCTGCCCTTTTGGATGTTCCTCCAAACACCTCACCCCCTTCCCCACCTTTGCATTGAGTGCAGTGTGCAAACTCGTGAGCATCTCTCAAGCAGAGAATCTGAGATCTCATTTCCTGCTACTGGTCAAGCACAGGCTTGTGCTCCAGGCTCTGCTGCTAGACAGGAGAGGAGGCACACGGTAACCCAGTGCTAGAGTGCTCCAGATCCTTGCAGCAAGAGTCTGCATCTGGTATCGCTCCAGGGCCACAGCACCAGACTGAAAGAGAAGCTCAGCTGCACTTGAGAGAGAATTGTGGCAGTGTTCTGCATGCTACAGCTACCATACACCAACAGGAAAGCGCTGCAGGAGGACACTCGTTTGATGGAAAGGTTGGACACTAGACTGTTTCTCTGGGCTGGAGATACCTATGGCACAGTCAGCAATTATTCACCATATCCCTCACACAAGGAACAGGAGGACTCCTTATCTCCAGACCCCTAAAGGTGCTCAGAGCAGCTCCTCACCCCTTCCCTCCCACTCCTAGCTTGCCTTGTGGATGCACAAGCTCACACACCATAGTAGGGCTGGGGCCACTGGGATGCACACTTTGATCCTGCTGGCAGCTGAGGCAAAGGCATGGCTGCAGGAGAAGCTGCCAGTGCAGGGTTAAAAGGAGCTTTGCCTGACTCCACTGCTATGTGAACAGGTTGCTGCCACCTGTAGGGATGCCCTGCTAGGGGGAGAGCATCGAAGCTCAGCTCATGCAGAGAAGAGCTGCTAGGTGACAAGAATCAGTTGCCACATCAGGTCCCCTGGTTGGTAACCAGCAGATTAACCAGTTACCACTTGTTTCTTTCAAACATTTATCAGGGTGTCTCATCTCACATGGCAGTTGCATGTAAATACCCCAAAGATAACAACGAGATGCATCTTCCCCTCAAGGCTGAGAAAGGGCTGAAGAGCCAGGCACTGCTTCTGGAACACCAGCTGCATTCAAGAGGGCCCTGAGAGCATCCTTGCAGGGAATAGCACTGCCAGCCTCCAAGAGGCACACTGCTCATGGCTGCCTCAGTTTGACAGCAAAATCTGATCTGCTTTGATACTTGTGGTTCCTCACCCAGGAGCCCTGAGCATTAACCATAGAATGGCTCAAGTTGGAAGGGACATTTAAAGATCATCTGGTTTCAACCCCCTGCCATGGACAAGGACACCTCCCACCAGACCAGGTTGCTCAAAAGCATCACTCTCCTCATGCCAATCATGCAGGTACCCAACCCACTACCTCAGGAAGCCCTGGCCCAAATGCCAAAGTGGAACATCTTTCCAACTTGTTCTTCAGCCTAGTAACTCTTAACTACAGCATTAACCCCTTGTAATGGGGCCTCTAAGAAAGAGGACAGCCTTTTTAGCAGGGCCTGTTGTGATAGAACAAGGGGTGGTGGTTTTAAACTGGAAGAGGAGAGATTAAGCTAGGTATGAGGAAGAAATTTTTTACAATGGCCATGATGAAGCACTGGGAGCAGGTTACCCAGGGAGGTGGTAGAAGCCCCATCCCTGGAAACATCCAAGGCTGGACTGGGCTTTGAGCAACCTGATTTAGTTGCAATGTCCCTGCCCAGCACAGGGAAGTTAGACTAGACAAGCTTTAAAGATCCCTTCCAATCCAAAGCATTCTGTGATTTGAAGACATTTCTCCCTCACATCCACAGCTTTGTGGCAGCCAGGTCACCAACCACAGATTCACAGAGTGAACCAGGTTGGAAGGGACCTCCCAAGATCATCGAGTCCAACCAATCACCCAACCCTATCTAATCAACTAGACAGTGGCACTAAGTGCCTCATTCAGGCTTTTCTTAAACACCTCCAGGGGGGACATCCCCACCACCTCCCCGGGCAGCACACTACACTACACCAGGTTGAAAGAGACCTTCAAGATCATCGCGTTCAACCCATCAACCAGTCCAACCCACCTAAACAACTAAACCATGGCACCAAGCACCCCATCAAGTCTCCTCCTGAACACCTCCAATGAAGGTGACTCCACCACCTCCACGGGCAGCCCATTCCAATGGGCAATCTCTCTGGGAAGAACTTCTTTCTAAAACCAAGCCTAAACTTGCCCCTGCACAGCTTGAGACTGTTGCTACTTTATGCCAAGCCAGGCAAAGCAACTGAAGGCAAACAAGGCAGGGGCTGTTTGCACTCATCCATCTGGTGCTGGGGCCAGTGGTGCAGGAGCCCAGCTCACCATCAGATGCACAAGAGCAAGCGAGGTCTTGGAGCACATCCCTGAAGGCAGACACTGCAGTATGAGCTGTTTGCTATTAGTCACTCCCAGCAGCTGCTTCTTGGGAGTTTTTGTGGCTTCTGCAGGGCCTAACAATGGCAGTTTCAGACACGTGGTGCAGTACTGGAGGTAGAGTCGGTGGCTCTTCAGCATCAGCTCCTTCTCTAAACCCATGATAGAGAAAAAACCACCCAAAACACCCCCTTGGCATGACATGGTTTAGAAGGCTGCAATGGAAAAAAAAAGCAGGCAGTGTGGTTCAGGAGGTTACATAAGCTGATAATTCCATGAAAATAGCCTCCTGTGCAAGAAAAATAGCAGCATAATAATTAAACTAACCTTTGGCTGCTATCATTGGAAGCACATTAGGTCAAATTGGAGCCATTTCTTTGGAACTAGCCTGCCAAGCTATTTTCCAGAAACGAAGCAGCAGTCATTTCCTTACAAACAAATCTCCCTGAAGTGTGCTGTGCAGCTTTTTTTCTTTAAATAATAATAAAATAATGACCAAAAGAAAAATCCACCCTAGCACAATCTTATCTCCAAACAGCTGCAGGACAGGCCAAACCCAAGGAGGTCAGGATTTTTTCCACTAAGTCATGCTTTTTAATCGTTGAGGCAGCATGAAGCGAGATGTTGCAACTGCACTTTCAAGGGGTGTGGACAGTCAGTGGAAAAAATACACAAAGGCAGATTTCCTTCACATGTGACAAGCAGGGTGACACAGCAGGCAGAAAGCACAGGCACCCAAGGAAGGAGAAAAAGGAGTTTCAGATTAAGGCTGTTTGCACATCTGGGGAAGCCAGGTGGAAAAGTTAACCCCAAGTGGTCTCCTCACTCACTCCCAAATCAGCTCCGCTGCCAGAGTCCTTATGGGAAAGATAAGCAAGCACCAGCTTTCTGCTGCCCCACACCAGCAGTGCCACTCTCTGCATTTGCTGGACCCATAAATTGTCTAAACCTGGTCCCACTCCAGATTTAGACAACGGGAAGGGGAAAACACACCACCAACCCAAAACCCCAGACTCTAAAAGAACTTGCAGCAAGGTTCCCATTGGAAGTGCAGCTACTCAGCCCAGACCCCTTTGCCCAGCAGTCAGGACAGCATGCCTGGCAAGTACCTGTTTGCAAGCCCTTCTGCTCACATCACCCAGCTCAGGCACGTGAGAAGGCTCTGCATTTGCCCACCACCCAAAGAGCCCAGCAGCAGGGAGCTGGCTTCTCTCCCCTGTTTATCAGAGGGACCCACCTTACGCACAGCTGAAACAGATGCCTGCTTCTGGCTGATCTGGTCATTTGCTGGGGGACAAGTGGCAGCCACTAACAGGCTTTGGCAGGCACTAACAGGCTTTGAAAGCTACCTAAAAGCAAATTCAGTAGCCATGCAAAGGTAACTTCCTCCCCCTCATGCTGCAGCGTAAGGGGCTGCAACTGGCTCCACAGAGCCCCAGCTCCTGGCCCAGAGAGACATCCAACACCCCAAGGCCCCATAGAGAACATGTCACTCCTTACACTACTCAACACAGCTGGTTTTCACAGGCCTCTCCAGAGTATATTTTGAGAGCTGCTCTCCTCAAGGACTGATCCAAGTCACACACAAACCAACCCAAGTCTTGCCTTGCAGCTGGAAAGGGTAGTGAAAAGCAGAACTTGAAACAAAAGCTTGAAATGGTTCTAGAAAGATGATGTTTTGCCTCCGTTTCAGAAGCTCTAGCCCTGCCATCCTTGGATGAAGTCTTGGCAACAAGAATGGAAAGTCTGCATTGCCCTAGGGAGGGCTCATACCCCTCTCAGCATTCAGAGAAAGAGAGCAACACCAAAAGCAAGAGAAATGTCAGACCATTAGGAGGATTAGCTCAGCACTACCATAATCCAAGTGACACTTGCAAATTCAAAACAACTTCCACATCTGTACTCCATACCAACACCCATAGTTAAAATGCCTCTCTCCTCTCCCATGGGGCTGAAAACTATTGCAGTTGTATGACAGGGAGACCAAGGCAATGAGAGCTTTCCAAATTAAGTTAGTGGTTTGGTGGAAAGTTTTGCCTCACTCTGGTAATACCAGACCAGGCTGGAAAGGCTGCTCTGAGAGAAAGGCTGCTCTGAGAGGAGTACCACCTCAGGCACGAGGTCCACCCCCTGATGTACATGGATCACTCCTCCTTCCACGCCAGAGGGATCAAGGCAATATTCCAACCCCTCAAACCAGCATTTAAAGTCCTTAAATAAAACTTTACTGCCATTGCAAAGCATGGGAAGCTCTATTTAGGAATGCTTCAATCCTCTCTTGGTGTCCTCTTGGAGAAGTGTACCAGCTTTAAGCAGCAGTGCTAACACATTTGCTCACAGCGGGCATGACCTGGAACCCAGCTCTAGCTAGCATGGCACACCACAGCCTGTGACTCAGGTTTCTGAAGTATGACAACTGCCCAAGGACAGACAGATTGCCCTGTCTTGGGGGATGATGTCAGGGGAACATCATACATAACAGCTTTTCATTCAGAGTAGGAAGGCATCAGGTAGGGAGGAAAAATATGCACTGAGATGTTCCAGTTAGCTGCGACCTTGGGTTTGGTTCAGTGGAAGCCACTTTTTGCATAGCATAGCTGCAAAAGCATGATTAGTTTGGGCTCTGTTTATCCCATATCCTGCTTCTGCCTTCCTTGAGGTCCCAGACCCTGGAATACACATTAGCTCAGCATATTAATCTTGCCCACTAACCATCCAGCAGATGTGCTGTGTGAACAGCTTACCCTAAACTTGCTTCCCACCGTTCTGCAGTCTCAAGATCTGCAGCAGCAAGAGCCAGGTCTGACACAGGACTCCCCTTGCACAAATGAAGGCTGTATGGACATGAAGCACCTCACAAGCAAGCAAGCCAACTACAGAGGAAGCTCAGTTTCCATCCTTTGCCGTCAGCCCCAGGTCAATAACCTATTGGTCCGGCAGTGTAGTTGGCGGAATGCAGCAGACGCAGCTCAAAGCACTCAGCACCAAGCACCACAGCTCCTTGGTGCTGGTGAAGGTGCTGCATTCCCCAAAAGACATCCCAACAAGACAAACGACCCATGGGACTGCATGTGGTGGTGGGACAAGGGACAGTGGATTTAAACCAGAGCAAGGTAGATTTGGGCTGGACATTAGGGCCATGGTTTAGTGTTGACCCTTCAGTGCTGTGTCGAAGGTTGGACTGGATGATCTTGGAGGTCTCTTCCAACCAGCTGTATTCTGTGATTCTGTGAATCATTAGGAAGAAGTTCTTTACTGTGAGGGTGGTGAGACACTGGAACAGGTTGCCCAGAGAAGTTGTGGACACCCCATCCCTGGAAGTGTTTAAGAGCAGGCTGGATGAGGCTTTGACAACCTGGTCTAGTGGGAGGTGTCTCTGCCTACAGTAGCGGGTAGGAACTAGATGGTCTTCAAGGTCCTTTCAAACTCAAGCCATTCTGTGATTGTGACAGTCACTGGAGGCAGCATTAAGCCTGTTTGCCCAGGCTCAGCCTGCCTGACATGATTCACAGCCAGCTGTGGCTGTGATTAACCTAGACAGATCCCAGCACCATGTGATCACGACTTAAAGAGCTCAAGCTCCCCATGACAACCAAACTCCAGCTGATGGCATGAGGCAAGCTCAGCCTCCACAAGCCAAATCTCCTAAAAGGTAGCCCAAGGTCCTCCAGGGTCAGCAAGCTGGCCAGAGAGCTGGTCTGCAGCCAGGTAGCACGCTCAACTCAGGACACTGTGTTTGCTCAGAATAAGCACTTGAGGCATCAAAGTGTTTTCAGTTGCACTCAGGCCCCCGCTCCACTTCCAAGAAGCAAGGCAGGATTCAGGTCAAGGGACTGTTTTGACACAAGCTCCCCATGAAATAATTAACTCAGCCTTGGTTTCAGTAGCACCATTCATGCTGCTGTGAGATGGCATCGGAGGACAAGCTGGCCGAGTGCTGATGAGAACAGGTATATGCAGGGGCTGGAACGCAGCAAGCAGTACATTAGCTCTGAGCGGCAGTGAAAAAGGGACTGGCTCACAGAAGACTGCCAGGCAGGAAGCAACACGAAGCCCTCCAAAGGCACATCTGTTCATAGCAGGGGTATCTGGAGCCATCAGCTGCATTTAAATGAGTTTTTTGTTTAGTAAGTCCCATGGGAATTATGGGACATCTATTAAAGATCCAGAAATAGCTCTTCACTGCAGGCACAAGACCCAGCATGACATCATCCCTTCAGCTGCATCTTCTGTTTTGTCTGTGCCACCCTGTTTTGAGATTCATGCCTGAATTTCACCCTCCACTTCTGCTCAGGCCTTTTAAGAAAGAAATCAATCTGTCAGCTGAGCCATCTTCAGGAGGCTCAGAGCAGCCCTGTGTCGTAAACACGGGAGGAAAAAGCTGCTTTGCGTAGAAAGCTTTTGAAACGAGCACATGAGCTTCCTTGTGCTTGACTGGGAAAGGGCACCTCTCTGCTGAGGAAGCACATTTCCCAGGGAAACTGCACCAATCACTCACCCTGCACAGGCAGCTCCCCTACTACCAACACAACTTCTGCACTCTGAGCTCTCACATCATCTCTTCAAAGGCAGCAGGGATGGCCTGCCCACCAAAGGCCAGGAAGCTTCACCAGGGGGTGCACACCTTCAGCTGGTGGCTAGACAGACACCCCAGAGGGTCTGCAGAGGCATGGGGGGTGGAGAAGTCAGCAGGAGAAAGTTGACAAGCCAAGTTCCCTCCAGCAAGGCAGACAGCAGCCCTGAAGTTCAGTGAACTCCACGGCAGAGGGATCAGACTGCTGAAGTTTATGCTCAGTCATGAGTTTATTTGCTTCCTTGGAAGCAAACTGAGTAAAGACAGAAATATTTTGAAGCAGTCTTGTTGGTAGGGCATTTGTCTGCAGCAAATACTGATGTGCTGTACAGTTCCAGCAATGCTGCTGTACCACCTCCTCTGGTCCACACAGCTTCATGTCCACATAGAGAGGCAGACACAGCCCCCAAGCTAACAGCTCGCATCCCATGGACCAATTAGCAGGCAGCCCCAGCTCTACACAGCCAGAAGGGAACAGTTTGAGGCCATCTCTGCAGTAAAATAAATCAAGTTCTATCACTAAAACAAGAGAAATTAAGAGATTGTCTCTCCCAGTTCTGGTTCCCCTTTTCGTTTTGCCTCTCACAGCCAGCCAAGGGCTGGTACACTCACATCATGACTGCTCGGCTCTGCTGATGAGTGGAGGAAGATGCTGAAGCTCACAACAATGAGCCTCAGTGTAGGAGCAGTCATGCTCCATTAGCCCTGTCTGCCTCTAAGTTACTGCACTACAGCCCTCAAACTAGCACGCAATCTCCCACATAGCATCAGCAAGAGGAAGCACAAAGTGCCAGTCTGAGGTAGAACAAAGAGTTCATGGTATGATTCACATCAGATTTCTCCTTGCTGGTCTAAACTTGAGTTTTCAACCCTTCAAGGATGCTTTCAGCTTACCTTGACTTAGACTGTGACATTCTTTGCCCAGTAGCCAGAGGAAGAAGGCTGAAGCCTGCTCCTCAATCCTCTTTTCATTAACCTGATTTAGAGGCACACCTCACACACAGCCCACACACTACTAGTGCCCCAGGAGGATCTTCCATTTCAACATCCCAGCCCTTGCTGCCCCCAGTTTGTCTTACATCAAGGTGAAGCACTGGTAGGCATTTGAAAAACGAAGTCATCACTAGATGGCTAGAGAGGAGATATCCAGGATGCAAAAGCCCTGCACAGATATGAGTCGTCAGCATTTATGACTCACACCTTCAGGTTCGGATGATGCACTCAAAACTGAACAGGCCTGTTCCCCACTTGGCCCAAAAAGACTTATCAAGGTCATTAGCACTTGGGGAAAAAAAAAACAAACCTCCTTGAAGCAACAGTTAGAACAAGCAGGGCACCTAGATCCTGCTTCTCCCTGGGAAAACTGGGTATGTAAAGAGAGGCCTTGGACTTGACTGGGTTAAGTTTTCCTGTATGGTGACGACCCTTAAAAGACATCTTGTGCAGGCTAGTTTGATTGCTTCAGGTTTAACCACTGCTCTTATTGCTGCACACCACCTCCACAGGAGAGGAAAGAGAGGCCACATGCTTTCCACTAACTCAGGCACTGAAGCACAACACAGCTATTTCCACACACAGGTGGTAAACCAAACACCTTGCACCAACCGGATGCAGGATTCTAACCCCCAAAAGCAGCAATGAATCCACCCCCCTCTTCCCCTCTCCTCAGCTTTAGGCTCTGGCCTGAAGTTGAGCAGATTTCATGCTTCAGTGCACGTTTACTGCCTTGTAGCTCCTCTTTTCTAGATGGAAGTACGAAAGCACACAACAGCACACCTCCTCTGAAGGCACACTCAGAACAGCTGCCTCGGTGCAGGTTGTGTAACATCTGCAAAGGAAGAGCCCTGCACCAGGGTCTGCTGCTGGGAGTCCATGCACAGACCAGATGCCAGTCATCTGCCTGCACTCAGCACCTTGTTAGATCCCATCAACAAGTCTCCTGGAAGAGTAAGTAACCATGGACCTAGTAGGCTCAGATGCACAACTTGCCCTTTGATTAACTGTAAGCCAGAAAACTAAAGGGATATTGAGGATGAAGGATTAAGGCTCAAGCTAGTTCCTAAGACCACCTTGTTGCCCCAGCCATTGATCTGGAGTTTAACAGCCAATTACATTTTCCAGAACTTTCAGAATGAATGCATCCCATGCCTTCAGACAGATATCTCCAGTGACATTTCAAGCCTTGCTTAGACTGTCTCTGCCTCACTCTATCTTGCAGAAGGCTGTTAACCCTCTCAAACTGTCCCTTCGGTCGGGAAAAACCAAGAAATAGATCAAAAAGAATCCGAGAGGTATAAATAGCTCCCTCCTCTAGGTAGGGCACTTGTATGTTGTGTGACAGAGATCAAGAGCCCTCTCAGCCTAGTGAGTGGTGCAAACCCTACTTTCAGCTCCCTGTCTCCCACTAAGCCCCCATGAATGCTGAGTGAGGGGCTCAATCCTTCACAAACAAGCCCTCTGCCAAGTCGGTCTGATACCCAGGGATATTTTAGACAAGCAGCTCCTGCCAAGCAAGCATTCCAGTCTGTTGACTAGTTCTCACTACAGCAAGACCTGCTATTAGGTCAAGCTTATGGAAAGGCACCTCAGCCCGAGTTTGCAGTCCAGCCCAGGCAATTCCATCAGGGATTAAGCCTAAGCAGCCGGCAAGAGCACTTACCTGATACGACAGCCCGTCCTTGCGGGGGCTTAGCCCAATCTCGTCCATAGCTGGGGTGTTCATCATCACTTCAGTCATCTCAGCTGATCTCAGGTAATCAGAGCTAGAAACAAAGGACAGCATTCAACTGATGCGAGGGGGTCAAGGAGGGCTGGGCAAGGCTGAAGCAGCACCGGGAAAGAGAAGCCAGCAGGAGAGGCTGTCGGCGGTCTATTTCTAGTCCCTTCCTTCCTGCCCACTCCGCTTTGGAAAGGGAGCGCAGCGCTGCATCCCTGTCCCTGAGAGCAACTCCCGGACTTTCTCCCCAAGAGGACACAGCTCAGGAACACCTCCAGAGGCATCGGCAGCTCCGGTTCACTTTGAAGTGTCCCCCAGCTCTGCCCTCTAAGAGGGGGAAAGTGAAAAAAATAATTGAAAAAAAAAGACTAAACAAATGCAAGAGCTCCTGGGGGAACTACTGCTTCTTAGCTTTATTTTCTCTTTTCTCTTTTCTTTTGTGTGCGTGTAGACTGCTGTGCTTTAGCTGCAGCCGGCTTGCTCGCCACCTTCCGGGACTGCCCCAGCGGCGGAGCGCAGGGCAGCGGGTCCAGCTCTGCTTTTACAACCTCTGGTGGCACTTGCAGCTCGGGAAAAGCCAGTTCCCACGGCTCCTCCATCGCGGGCACCGCCGCTGCCACGCTTCCCGATAACCACGTCCCGAGGCTCCCCTCCCGGGGCTCCCCTCCCGGGGCACACACCCCGGCGCCTGAAACCCCAACAGATAACACGGGAGCTCCGCTCCAGCCCCGCCACGACCACGGCAGCGGTCCAGGGGCCACGATCCGCGCTCCACACCCCCCAGCCCAAGCCCTCCGTCAAGCCCTACAGGGCAGCGCCCACTCACCAGGGCAGGGGACACAGGACAGACATGAAGTCGCGGCGGAGGCTACCCCGCGCCCTCGGGGGTTGGAGGGAGAGCGGCACCAGTGGATGCTGCTGCTGCGGGAGGCTGTCGCGATGCTGCCCGAGGCTGTCACGATGCTGCCCGAAGCTGCCTACCCCTCCCGCTCTTAGTGCCGCCTCCTCCCGCTCTAAGCCCGCCGACGCCGCCGCGCCGCTTAAATGGCCCCGGGAGGCGGTGCCGGCCACCGGCCTCGCCCCCCCCGCCTGACGTCACCATTTTCATGAATGGCTTCGTCCTGCGCCGCCTGCGGGGGGAGCGGGGCGGTGGGGTGCGCGTCCTCGGGCTCGGCCCCGCTCGGCTCGCCGCGGCCGCGCCCGCTGCGCGGCGAGGACTCGTTTCCTGCCGTCCGGCCGTCTCACCCCCGAGCATCCCCCCGGCCCGGGGCTGGCTGCCAGGCTGCCTGCTGCTGATGGAGGCCTGGGGCTGGCCCTGCCCGAGGCCTCGCACATGGCACACACATGGCACGCACACTGGTGGCCCAGGGAAGGGGCAGTGGCCTCCCAGTCCCTGCTGTACCCAGCAGCTGCAACTGGAGTAGAAGCAGAGTGAGGAGCCTCAAGAGGCTGAGCTATGTTTATCAAAGTGGCTGTGAATCAGTAATGGGGAGGTGCAGGAGAAGGTGAATCCATCTGCTGCCTGGGCAGATCATACGATCACACAATCGACTAGATTGGAGGACACCTCCAAGATCAAGTCCAACCGATCACCCAACCCTAACTAATCAACTAGACCATGGCACTGAGTGCCTCATCCAGGCTCTTAAACACCTCCAGGAACACTGACCCCACCACCTCCCTGGGCAGCACATTCCAATGGCCAATCACCCTGTGAAGAACTTTCTGTGAAGATGGAGGGAAAGCCACTCTCCTGCCTCCCCCACCAACACTGGATGACTGGAGAAAGGCCTGGGCACCCCAAACCCAGCTGAAGCCTTGCAGGCTGGTGCTTGTGCAGCCTCTAAAGGATGAGGCTGTGCCCCCCAAGCAGGTGCCTGCTGGGCACTGCTCTTGGCCACAGGATAAGCCAGGCCCAGGAAGACTGCTGTGAGATGCTTGGTGGCTTTGGGGACTGCATTCCCCTCCTTTCTCACCCAGAGAGCAGAACCTTGCTGAATGCTGGCAGGTAAAGTTTAGCACAGGGACTGGTTTTGTGCCACCTCTTGCTCCATGCTTCTGCTCAGACTTCTTGGACATCTTCATCAAGGACCTGGATGAAGGGACAGAGTGCGTCCTCAGCAAGTTTGCTGATGATACCAAACTGGGAGGAGTGGCTGTGCTGCCACTCAGTGAGACTTGAACAGACTGGAGAGTTGGGCAGAGGAAATCCAAATCAAATTCAACAAGGACAAGCGTAGAGTCCTACACCCGGGCAAGAATAGCCCCCTGCACCAGTGCAGGTATGGGGCTGACCTACTGGAAAGCAGCTCCATGGAAAATGGCCTTGGAGTCCTGTTGACCATAAGCCAGCAATGTGCCCTTTTGCCCAAGAAGGCCAATGGCATCCTGGTGTGCACCAGAAGTGTCCAGCAGGTCAAGAGAGGTTCTTCTCCCCCTCTACTATGCCCTGGTGAGGCCTCATCTGCAACATCATTTTCCAGTTCTAGGCTCCCCCGTTCAAGAGGGGCAGGGAATTACTGGAGAGAGTCCAAGGGAGGGCTACAAAGATGAGGAAGGGACTGGAACATCTGTCTTAGGCAGAAAGGCTGAGCCCTGGGGCTGTTTAGCCTGCAGAAGAGAAGGCTGAGAAGGGATTTGATCAATGTTTACAAAGACCTTAAGGTTGAGTGTCAAGAAGATGCCAGACTGTTTTTGGTGGTGCCCAGTGACAGGACAAGGGGCAACAGGTACAAGCTAGAGCACAGGAAGCTCCACCTCAGCATGAGGAGAAACTTCTTTGCAGTGAGGGTGCTGGAGCAGGCTGCCTGGAGAGGCTGTGGAGACTCCTTCTCTGGAGACTTTCAGGACCTGTCTGGATGCACTCCTGTGTGACCTCTCCTGGGTGATCTTGCTTTGGCAGGGCAGTTGGACTCCACGATCTCCAGAGGTCCTTTCCAATTCCTGGATGCTGTGGGTTTCCCAGCAAAGCTGCAAAACTCTTCCTGCAGTTGCTGTGCTGCACCTTCTGGCATGGAACCTGTGGTTGCTGCTCGCCTCACGTCCATGTCTGTGCTTGAAGTGCCAGCAAACGCAGGTTCAGCATTTCTGCAGGGGAGCTTTGCCCTCAGCTCCACTCCAGACTGTGTGTCAGTGTGTACACCCAGCCGTGCTGTGTTTCCTCAGACCGGGTAGTTGAATCTTCTTAGATTCATGTTATATAATGGGAGCCTCTGTGGGTGTTTTACAGCAGGCTTCAGCGAGCTGCTGCTTTCTGCCAGATTCAAATGAATCAGAAGGAGCTGAGCTAGCCCCTGCAGATGCGTGGAAGTTCAGGTGGGGGCGGGTGAGCTCGTTGCAAAGGGCCACCAGTAACACTCCCACGTTCCCAGCGTGGACTCAGTGCACACAGCCCTCTTGCTCCCACCTAGCCTCCTGACAATGAGGTTTGGATCCAGGGAGAGAGGTATGAAGACAACCAAGGCTCCAAAGGGATGGGGCAAAGTCTCCCCTGCATTCCTCTGGCTTGGCCACAGGGACATGAGGATGGAGCCAGGCTCTGCTTGGTGATACCCAATGACAGCACCAGGGGCAATGGATGGAAGTTGAAGCATAGGAACGTCCATGGAAACAGGAGGGAAAAGAAATTCACTGTGAGGTGATAGAACACTGGCACAGGCTGCCCAGGGGGTTGTGGATTCTCCCTCTCTGGAGATATTCAAGACCTGTCTGGATGTGTTCCTGTGTGACCCGCTCTAGGTGATGCTGCTCTGGCAGGGGGCTTGGACTGGATGATCTCTTGAGGTCCCTTCCAGACCCTGACATCCTGTGATTCTGTGACATTAGGAAAAAATATCTTTACTGCAAGATTGGTCAGGCATTGGAACAGGCTTCCCAGAGCAGTGGTGGAATGACCACCCCTGGAGGTGCTCAAGACACAGCAGGGCACTTTGGGATGTGGTTTGATGGCCATGGAGGTCTGTGGTTGAAGGTTGAACTCAATGATTCACAGATTTACAGAACGATTTGGGTTGGGAGGGACCTTGAAGATGATCCAGTTCCAAGCCCCCTGCCATGGGCAGAGACACCTTCCACTAAATCAGGCTGCTCAAGGCTTTATCCAACCTGGCCTTGAACACCTCCATGGAGGGGGCATCCACAACCTCCCTGGCTAACCCGTCCCAGTGTCTCACCACCCTCACTGCAAAGAATTTCTTCTTAATATCCAGTCTAAATCTCCCTTTGTCCAGCTCAAAGCCTTTGTCCCTCATCCTATCACTACAAGCCCTTGTAAAAAGTCCCTCCCCAGGTTTCCTGTAGCCCCCTTCAGGTACTGGAAGCTGCTGTAAGGTCTTCCCCAGAGCCTTCTCCAGGCTGAACATCCATAACTCCCTCAGCCTGTCCCCATAGGGGAGGTGCTCCAGCCCTCTGATCATCTTTGTGGCCCTCCTCTGGACCTACTCTAACAGTTTGATGTTCTTCTTATGTTGGGGGCACCAGAACTGGATGCAGGACTCCGGGGGTCTCATGAGAGCAGAACAGAGGGGCAGGATCACCTCACTCATCCTTAAAGGTCGCTTCCCACCAAACCAATTCCATGCCCTGCTGCATTCTCTGCACACAGGTGCCTGTCCTTGCTGACTGTGCTGATTTCTGCCCTAAGACGTTTTGGAAACTGAATGGCCTAAAGTCGATGCCTGATGGTGTGTGGAGGGTCTGGGAGGATGCTTTGGGAGGAGAGAGCAGGGTGACACTTCAGGTGTCACTGATCCATAGCATGAGGTCCTTTCAAATTGTTGCAGCCTTCCCCAAGTGCGCTGCTGCCCAGCTGAAAGGGCAGAAGCTCTGGCCATAGCTCAGCTTGCTGGGGTGGTTTCACCAGAACAAGCCTGCCTGCCTCCCTCAGACTTGCCTGTCTGCCTGCCTTGCCTCCCTTGGACCTGCCTGCCTGCCTGCCTCCCTCGGACCTGCTGTGGGTTTGGATTTCCTGCTCTTGACCATACAAAATAAAAGCCAGTGAGAACCCACATGGCCCACCAGGGCAAGTCCCTCTTGCACCAGGCACACCAAGCTGTCTCTCTGAATGTCCTCCACCTGGCAGGGCTTCAGGTCCAAGGATTTCCCTTCCTTGTTTAATTCTTGATACACCTGAGTCCCTGAAAGAGATCTGGGGACCAGGACTGGGGCTCACTCTCCCCTCTGTCCAACCTCCATGGCTCCCAGAGTCACTGCGGAGAAAAAGCAGCTAAGATCAACCCATCTCCTCTGGATGCCTGCCGTGCCATCCCAGCTGGCATAGGCAGATAAAGTCGAGGTTCTACCTGGAGAACAGCCTTTTGGAGGGAGGAATGAACAAAAATCCCTGGGATGTGAATATGCCAAGGGTGTGGTTCACTTCCCAGTGACTTGCTGAGAAATCAACCCTGGTCCTGGCCAGTTCCCACTGGGAGGCCTGGGGACCGGTGCTTTTATTGCTCACTTTGGCTGGAAGCCACCACGGGATTCCTGCCTGTGATTAACCATTGGTGTGTTAACAGGGTCTTTTGAAAGGGACACTGCCCCTCCCCTGCTCCACTGATGGGATCAAGATGCGAGCACTCCAGATTGTCTTTTTCCCCGGCTTTGGTTTTCAGCCAGTGCTGATAAATGGAGCCCAGCCTGCCCTGCTTGCCACTTCCTTCCTCATCTCACCTGCTCCCCCAGATCCCTGGTTCACTTGCTCTGTTTTCACCTGGTCACCTGGGAGCAGAAGCAGCCACACTTGGACTCTCATCTGCAGTGAACTGGTTTCCAGGGTGCTGAGCTGATGGAAACCCGATGAGCCCTCATGACTTTGGGTTTTTTGGTTTGGTTTCATTGGGGTTTTTTGGGGGTTTTTTAGTTAGCTTTATGAGTCTCTATAAACCAGCAGAAGACAAACAAGAGATAGCAACAGTTCCTTTGTACCTTATGAATTGGCAGCAACCTAGCAGGAGCAACATGCTGGTGAAGAACAGACCGTCACCATCCTCACAGAAGACCCTTGTGCATAACCCCTGCTGGAGGGGGTGGGGGGAAGATGTTATTCCCCCCAGGTTTTCCCCTAACCTGCTTGCAGGGTAGAAGTTTTCATTGCATTTGCCTTCAACCATGCAAATGTGACCATACCTCCTGTCCAGATTTGGATGCAGAGAGCCACAGGGGCTAGTGACATGATAGCCACGGGGCCACGTGTGTTGCCACCTCCTTTCCTTTTCTGCCGAGGGGGTAAATAAGGCTGCACGAGGAGACGTGACCAGCAGAGGGTCAGCCCCGGGGTCAGCCCCGTTTGGGAGTGGAGCTTGCTTGGCTCTTGTCTCCCAGCCAGCCTCACCAATCCTACAGGGAAAGTTTCCTAGTGAAAAAATAAACTCTTCCCACTTGGAATTTAAAAACAAAACCATGGAAACATTTCTCTCGAGCCTAATGTGTTGCAAGAAGTTATTTTAACAAATGTAAATCTGGGGCCTGGTTTGACCAGCTGGTACCCTCTGAAATAGTTGAATCCAGGCCATGGCCACAATCATGCCTCCAACTCCAGCTCTCCTGACCCCCCACCAAGCCAGCACCCAGGAAGTTACAGCCCCCTTCCTCCTCAGCCAAGAGGACAGTGGTGAGTTAGTCTCTCCCCAACTCCAGTACCTGCAGGTGTAGGAGCTCCTGTGCAGGATGGAGTAGGTCATTTTGCTCCCTCATTTACAGTACCACAGTACCACAGCCTCCTTTCTCACAGCCTCCTTACAACTACTTGGCATGGACAGGTTGAAACCACTGCCACCCACACTGCCACCTTTGTAGTGGCACAGAGTCACAGAATCGTGGAATGGTAGGGCTTGGAAGTGACCTCTGGAGATCATCTAGTCCAAACCCCATGTCAAAGCAGGTTCAGCTAGAGAAGGTCACACAGGAACACATCCAGCTGGGGTTTAAATCTCTCCAGAGACAGAGACTCCACCATCTCTCTGGGCAGCCTGTTCCAGTGCTCCAGCACCATCAAGTTAAAGAAGTTCTTCCTCATGTTCAGATAGAACTTCAAGTTTGTTCAAGTTTGTGCCAGTTACTCCTTGTCCTGTCACTGGCCACAACGAAAAAGCCTGGCCCCATCCTCCTGACACCGATCCTTGAAGTATTTATAAGCAGTTATGGGATCCCCCTCAGACTTTTCACTTCCAGACTACAGAGACCAAATTGATGTTCCAGTCCACTCATCATCTTTGTAGCATCACCAGAGGATGTCCTACATGCTGCCCAGCAACAGCTAAGACAGCTAACTGCCCAACAGCTTCCTAAGAGGCAGTGACTACCACCGAGACAAGCTCCAGGCTGGCCCTGCATGGCCCTACCTGCGCCTGCCCTGGCACAAACCCTCTCCTCTCGTGCTTTCAGGGCATGGTCTATTTATTTCCTTGGAAAAAAAAACCCAGACCCCAGGCTCTCACAGTGTCATACTTTCCAGCCACTTTCCACACAGAATCACATTTCCCTGTGACTTCCAGATGGTGCTTGGAAAGAAAGAGCCACTCGAGGCACAGCCGCCCTGCCCTGTGTGCCTGGTTGGAAGACAGGTTGGGGAGCAGAGAGGAAAAATGAAGCTGGTGTCCCATGTCAAGAAGCCAGAGGGATGCATGTGGCTGGCAGAACAGAGGGCTTTGATCCTACAAACCCAGCTGGGCTGCTAGGGGTCTGGGAATTGAATATGGAATCATGGAAAAACCATGGAATGGCATGAGTTGGAAGGTACCTTAGAGATCATCTAGTTCCAACACCTCTACCATGGGCAGGGACACCTCCCACTGGGCCAGTCTCCTCCAAGCCATATGCTCCAAGCCATATGCTACTGCAGTGTTGCCTCTGGTTTTATTTGACACTGACCTGGGCTGCATGAAGAGAAGCAGAGCCAGCAGGTCAAGGGAGGTGATTCTCCCCCTCTACTCCACTCTGGTGAGAACCCACCTGGAGTACTGTGTCCAGTTCTGGAGCATCTGTTCCAGGAAGGATCTGGAGGTGCTGGAAGGTGTCCAGAGAAGGAGCAGAGGGCTGGAGCTGCTCTGCTATGAAGACAGACTGAGACAGTTTGGGCTGTGCAGCCTGGAGAGGAGAAGGCTCCAAGGAGACCTCATTGTGGCCTTCTAGTATCTGAAGGGGGCTCCAAGAAAGCTGGGGAGGGACTTTGAGGGTGTCAGGGAGTGATAGGACTGGGGGGGATGGAGCAAAACTAGAAATGGGGAGATTCAGGTTGGATGTGAGGAAGAAGTTGTTCCCTGTGAGCGTGGTGAGAGACTGGCACAGGCTGCCCAGGGAGGTGGTGGCAGCCTCATGCCTGGAGGTGTTTGCAGCCAGGCTGGATGTGGCTGTGAGCAACCTGCTGTAGTGTGAGGTGTCCCTGCCCATGGCAGGGGGTTGGAACTGGATGATCCTTGAGGTGTCTCCCAGCCCTAATGATTCTATGACCCCCAAGAAAGAAGGAGCCATGGCAGAGCCAGGCTCAAAGTCCTCCAGCCAGGCTGGCCCAGGCTGGCTCTGCAGGTTTCCATCTCGCTCTGGAGGCCAAATTCAGCAAAGCCCTTAAGCTCGTCCCAATAATTAAGTTTGTGCTTAAGGGCTTTACTAACCCTGGGGCCTTTGCTCACACGGTGACACAGCTGCTGGAGGTTACTGGGAGAAGAGTGGAGGGGGTGGTGATGGTGGAGGGGAGGAAAGGGCAGAGGACATGGTCACATTTCTGGCTCGAGAAACCTAAAATCTGATGTCCCTCTTTTCTCCGTAGTCGTCCTCACTTCTCTTCTGCCTGCTAAAGATAGCACAGCTCCTTGGCTCCAAGTCCCTCCTGGCCAGTGTCTCATCCAACACCTGGTCCTGAACGTGCCCCCATGTAGTCTGCAGGCTTCCCAGGCATGTCTGTCACTCGGGGCTGGTCTCCATGATGGGGACAAGGGGAAGGCGACACCTGCAGAGCTCTTCCCTGACTTTCTGTGTGGACACAGGGGAAAAATCCTGGAGGATGGGAAAAGGGGCAGAGGAAGGGGGTGGAGATCAGTCTGTTCCCTGGCTTTCTGTGATGTTACAGAACCTAGCAATTGCCTGGGGAGGTTCCTTTCTTGAAGACCACAAGTAAGGGGCTGAAACAGCATCATCCTAACTCATCCCCAGCCTTCTCCTTTTTGCCCACTGCTCCCACCAGAAGGGCAGGGTTTCACAGCCATTCCATAATAAGGTGAAGTCCACTGAGCTGCAGAGAGTCACAGAATTTCAGGGGCTGGAAGGGATCCCAAAAGATCATCTAGTCCAACCCCCTGCCAGAGCAGGATCACCTACACCAGATTACACAGGAACACCTCCAGGCTCCATGCCAGCCCCCACAGGTATAGGGGTTTGGTGGGGATCTCACAAGGCTTAGACATCCTGCTAGCACCTCCTTCAGCTTCCTGCAAAAGGAAGCTTCATCTCCATCCTGACGAACCCTGAGAAGACTCCCAGGAGATCTGCTCTGTAGCAGAGTGGGTAAGCAGCAGAGCCCCATGTCCAGGGGAGCAGAAGGTGTCCTTGCTGCTCTGCTCTGGAGCTGCACCAAGGAGCCAGCACTGCGAGGAAGCCAGCAGGAGATGCGAGCTCTCAGCACGTCTCCAGATCATGCCAATACAAAAGGGCACATTAAGAACAAAGAGTGTCTGGGTTGGTATTTGTATTCTGTCAGGGGCAGGGAAATGCATTTTGGCTGGAATTGGTCTATGGAAAAAACACTTTCATTTCAAGCACTGAGTCTTTTACTGGACCTCTCCGTTTCGCTTTTGCGTGGCACTGGGGCTCTATTTCTGAGCAGGTTTATTCATGTATGCAGGTATTTATTACAGGATGCCCCACTGGCATTTATTTCCTTTTCTCCCCCACATCTGATGGTCAGAGGAGTAGTTCTCTGAGAAGAGCTGACTTTCAAGGTAACACTACCCCTTCCTGCCTTCTGACAGGCCATGTCCTAGCGCTAGGCAGCAAGAGTGGGGGGCAATGGGGTGGGCTGAGAAGTGCAGGAATGAGTCCCTTGATTAAGAGGGAGAGAAGCACCGTGTAAACTCAGCCATCAGGAAGGCACCAAAACACAGGGGAGCTGAGAGCTCCTTGCTCCTATAGGATCTCATCTCTGCTGTTGTAGTTGTTGGGCTCTGCTGCAGTAATTAACCAACACAGCTTTCTGCTGCTGCTCTAAGCGCACACAGCAGCCTGCACACCAGTAGTGCTATTTCTGCACACAAAGAGGACGAGCATTATCCATCTCAGACGCATCTGTGCCAATATAACCGAGCCAAGGCTCTGGCTTTGGCTGCTTTAAGTGCAGGTAAACCACCACATCCCCACCATAAGGCATGGGGGTGCAAGGTAGTCCCCAGGACTTTCTCCAGCAGGGTTATCTTTGTTAAGAAAAGCTGAAAGGACTGAGGGGAGAACATCAGTACTGAAAGTTTAGTGAAGTTAGGGGAAAGCTGCTTAGCCAACACTGAGCCCCAGACTCCACTGAGTCATCATACATTCACAGATTGCATCATGTTGGAAGAGACCCTCAAGGGTCATCTTGTCCAACAACCCTGCAGTCAGCAGGGACACCTCCAACTGGATCAGGCTGCCCTGGGACACATCCAATCTGACCTTGAATGTCTCCAGGGAACTGGGCCTCAACCACAGCCCTGGGCTGTGGTATTACACCACCCTCATCACAGAGAACTTCTTCCTTAGAATCACAGAATTCCTTATGTCCAACCTAAATCTCCCCTGCTCCAGTTTCAGGTCCTTGTCCCCCATCCTATCACTCCCAACCCTTCTAAACAGTCCCTCCCCAGCCTTCCTGAAGGTGCCCTTCAGATACTGGAACGTAGCTCTCAGGTCGCCCCAGAGACTTCTCCAGGCTGAACAGCCCCAATTCTTTCAGCCTGTATCCATAAGAAAGGTTCTTCAGCCCTCTGATCATCTTTGTGGCCCTCCTCTGGACCCACTCCAACAGGTCCATGTCTCTCTTGTGTTGGGGTTCCACAGCTGGACTCAGTACTCCATATGAGGTCTCACCAGAGCAGAGGGGCAGAATCCCCTCTCTCAACCTGCTGGCCACCCTGCTTTTGATGCAGCCCAGGCTGCCATTCATAGGTTCATAGGATGGTTTGGAAGGGACCTTGAAGAAAATCCAGCAACAAGTTCTCTGCCATAGGCTTTCCACTAGACCAGATTGTTCAAGGGCCTCATCCAGCCCAGCCCTGAACACTTGCAGGGAGTGGGCATCCACGGCCAGCCTGAGCAACATGTTGCAGTGTCTCACCACCCTCATTGTAAACTGTGTTGGATAAAAGCCTTTGAAAGGCAGAACAGGAAGAGCTACAGCCACTGAACAGGTAAGGGGCAGAGGACACCTGAAGCAGGATGTGCTGACTCCTCTCAGACATCCAGCTCCTCAGAGCTGATGGTACTTCTGGGCTCAGGGAACAGCTCCAGTTGCTGGAGAGAGCGGGACCCTGGCTGCACAGGTTTTGTGACACTGGTGTCCCTGCCCTCTCTTGCACGTACATGTGTGCAACAGTCAGAGGGGTCCTGCATGCTCATCAGTCTGTCTCATCCTAGTCTTGATGGGAGGTTCTTACTGTTGCCTGTTAGATCAAACCACAATGCTCAGCACCAACCTTACCTCTGACCTAAAACGACCTACATCTGTCAAGGAGCAAGAAATAATCCCATCAGATCCTCAGCTTCCTACTTAAGAGCAGAAGCTAGTTATCCCTCTGCCTTCTGCCCCCAGAGCTCCCTGAGACAGGGATGGGTGCACTAATTGCCTCTTCGGGGACTTGAGCAATGAATAGCTCAGGTGGCTCAGCCCTGCAGCCCTGTGCCTGCTCAGCAGGAGCTCTTCCCTTCCTTCCAAAGGCTGCAGCCTGGCTCCAACAAGGATGAGGGTTCCTGCTCCCAGTGAGGCACCTTGCTCCCTGCTTCATGACCTGCTGCCCAGAGTAACCATGTAGTTCCTCCTGCCATTCCCAAAGCAGCAGGGAAAGGACCCTGGCCCAGCTTCTCACATGCCATAAGGTTACAGACATGGGGATGGGACAGCCTGCATGACTTAACTCCTCCTTGCACCAAGGCTCCCCACAGTGAGGGTCCCTGCACTGGATTTTACATGGCTCCAGGTACTTCCCATGCCAAGAAGCAGCCCAGTGGCTGGAGACTTTCCAGCCCCATCTGGATGCGTTCCTGTGCAACCTGTGCTGGATTCTCTGGTCCTGCTCTGGCAGGGGGTTGGACCCGATGATCTTCAGAGGTCCCTTCCAACCCCTGACATCCTGTGAGCCTGTGGTCCTCTAGCAGCTGCATCATCTGGTCAGCTTGCAGGGGACAGACCAGGCCTTGTGTCAAACCTGCCACTCCTGTTGTGAAGTTGCAATCAGACAGCTCATCGTGCCACAAAAGAGAAGACAAATCCTCTGCTCAGCGACCTCAGCACAACTGCACCGAGGAAGCCCCACCACGGACGCTGCTGTCCAGGCACTGCTCCCAGCTGCCGAAGGTACCCTGTATGCATGGTGGTCCCCATCCCACCCCACCTCCCTAAGTGGGGGCAGCCTCCCAACCTGCCACTGAAACTTGGGCACTCAAACTCCTGCAGGAAGCATGGAGGGGAGAGGGGCAGGGAACCGCCTCCAGAGCTGCACCAGCGGCACAAGCTGACGCTTGCCCAGGAGTTGAGTCACTCCGGGCTGGCGTCAGGAGCACTAAAGCTGCATCTGCAGCCCTGGCGAGCAGGCTGAGCAGCTGGCTGCCGAGCTCTGGATCCATGGCGCTCCAAATCGTGTGTGATGCTGCCTGCGCTCGCTGGCGTGTGCGGGACACGCTCTCTGCCGGGAACACGGAGCCCTGCAGCATCACTGCGGGAAGCAGCCGTAGCCTGGCCCTGGCCGTGGGCACCTGGTTCCCATGGTGTGCAGGACAGAGGAGCCACAGAGCTGCTGGCTGTGCAGCAGCTCAGGGAGGAGAAAGCCTGCGCACTGCTTTTGGGGAGGGGACTCCCGTTCAGCAAGCAGACGGCACCAGAGGGTTGGTGGGTGGGAAGGTGTCTTCCCAAACACAGCCTGAGCCACCACCAGCTTTGTCTTGCAGTTGGGGTGTCTCTGCAATATGGAAAACTATCACCATGACTCCCTCCCCACTTCCCCCCCCCCAAAAAAAAAAAGAAAGAGAGAGAGAAGAGCATTTGGCAGCCGAGGAAGCTGCTTGCAAGCAGAGTCACAAACAACCTTAGGAGGAGCACCACTCATCCCACAAGCAGCCTCTTAAAATGCTCTGCAAACCCCGGGGGTGAGGATCACCACCACCTCTGCGATGCACGACCACCCCTGTGGGAGGGTTTGCTCAACAGGAGGGGCTAGCTACTCATTACCACTGTGATAGGCATGGGGGAGAACAAGGATGGCCTCCTTCACTTGAAATCAGGGGCTGTACCAGCAGGCAGGACTAGCAGCCACCCTTCCCAGGGCTGATCAAGCTAACTGGAGCTGGCATCAGGTGATGCCCTCAGAGCATCTTGGTTTGTACGGAGGAGCAATCATCCTACTCACTTGGCCACGAACCACAGGTTCTCAGTACCATGAGACACATGGGGAGCCAAGTCTGCTCACAGGTGGAGCCAACAGCTTCACAGGAGTGTGTTGGACACAGTCACAGAATGGTAGGGGTTGGAAGTGACCTCTGGAGATCAGCTAGTCTAACCCTCTACCAAGGCAGGCTCACCTTGAGAGGGTCACACAGGAACACGCCCAGGTGGGTTTTGAATGTCTCCAGAGACAGAAACTCCACCCACCCCCTCTGGGGCAGCCTGTTCAGTGCTTGGTCACCCTTAAATTGAAGAAGTTCTTCCTCCTATTTAGATGGAACTTCTTATGTTCAAGTTTGTGCCTGTTACCCCTTGTCCCAGTCAAAACCTGTGGCTCAGCTGTGGTGCCTGGGAGCAAGGGATGGGGCAGGGGCAGGTCTGGTCTTTCCTAGCAGTACCAGCTAACCAAACCCAGCATCTTGCTTGAAAGGTGGTGTTCCCCACCTGGCCAATACCATACTGGTCTTGCAAGGTGGGACTGTCTGGATAAACACAGAGCTGCAGAGCAGTCAGGCACCCACATCTGTGTCTAGAAGCTTGTCTCCCTTATCAGTGCCTGGGTTAACCCAGCCTCACTAGTGCCTGTGTCTTGAGAGCTATCAGCCTCACAAAGCCGAGGGTGTGCCTAGTGCAGCGCCCTGCAGAGATAACCCAGGTCTGCAACAGTACCACGGCACACCCCCGCTTCTTGCACCCCCACCTGGACCAGCAAAGAGAGGTGGGGAGGAGGCTGGGACAGCAGTGAGGTTGGCCAGGCCTTGCTGCAGGCTGCTTCATTGGAAAAGCAATCACTCAGGCTTCACCTAAAGGGCTGTGGTTTAATCCCAGGGGACCAACAAAGGGCCATCCAAGATAAACAACATCTGTGCATTCACAAATAGGAAATGGAGATGCTTTCATGTCCTGAGCCTGTTGATTAACCCAGCTTATTGTTTGGCTTGGCGCTCGCTGTGCGGTGACTGGGAAAGAAGGTAACTGAAAAGGATCATTTGGTTACCCTCCCCCAAGTCCAAGGATCCTTAAATAGTCCTCAGGTTTGTGTTTTGCCTGCAGAAGACTGATGGGAAAAGGTAGCAGAAGAGTGCAGATGGCTATCAGAAAGGAACCTGTGTTTAGTCTGCTTGTGCCAGATGGGAATGGAAAGTTCTCTCCCTTGCCAAGTGCTTAAAAGAGGAAATAGGATGTGATATTCTGCCTCCCACTCCTTTCTCTCCCCTGAAATCAGCCTGCTGCTCTACTTCCATTTGTTGTAAAAAGGGAAAACAAAACAACAAAACCCAAGAACCAACCTACAGCTTGGCCCACGTAGAGCCCTGGGTATGGCTGGAGCCACATCTCCTCCCTTTAGGATGGGTTTGTCATGTGGAGATGGATGGAACAGTTGATGTTTGCATGCAGCTGGGGCCAGCACCACAGCACCTGGGTTTCAGTTTGCATGTTCATCTGGGGAACAGAAACCAAACTGCAAAGCCCCTGCAGTCCTCTGCCATCCTGGCAAGGGGGAGATGAACCCCTACCACAGCTCAGGGTGCCTGTTAGACACTGGCTGACAAGCCTACCTGTGAGCTGGATCACAATGTCTTACCTGAAAGCCCCGTCGTTTGCAGTCCTGCCCCGAGCCGCAGCTGTGGGGTTTGTGGGAGGTGGTGGAGGCTGAGATCCTGCAGACTGGTTCAGGGCATTGGTTCAGGGGTTGACCCCAACGCTGCTTCCGTTGGCACAAGCACTGCAGCAACCTCAGCGATGTGGTGCATCAGCAAGCCCCCACGTTTAATCCCTGTGGGCTAGCCTGGCAAATATCTCATGGGCATGGACCCTGTGGATCACAGGAACACAAAGCAGCTTTGGGCAGGAGGGACCTGCTCCATGGTCTCCTGTCTAGCCCCCACTCAGAGGCAGGCTGACCTTTGCTGAGGGCTGCTCCAGCTGAACTAGAGATCTTTCCAGAGCAGAGATCCCCCTGCCTCCCTGGGCACCAGTTCCAGGGCTTTACCCTTCCCACAGGGAACAGTTTCATCTCTCTAACCAGAACTTCCCTCATTGTGACTTACAGCTTTTGCCTCTCACTATGTGCCTCCAATGAAATCCCAGCTCCACCTTCTCACCAAGCCCACACAGGTGGTGGATGACAGTAATTAGATTCCCCCTCTGCTTTATCCTCTTCAGATGGGATCAACCCATCTCCAAGTAAGTTAAACAATGTCCTAATCACAGTAACATTCACCCAGCTGGTCTCAAGCAGGGGCATTTCAGCAGGACCCTGCAGCTCTAACTTCTATAGGCCAGCTTCAAGAATTGAAGAGTATTTGATATGAAGAGAGGCTGAGAGCCCTGGGGCTGTTTAGGCTGGAGAGGCTGAGAGGGATCTGATCAATGCCTATCAATATCTGAGGGGTGGGTGTCAAGTGGAGGGGGCCACGCTCTTTTCAGTGGTGCACAGTAATAAGAGAAGGAACAACAGGTACAAGCTGGAGCATAGAAGATTTCACCTCAACATGAGGAGAAACTTCTTTACAGTGAGGGTGCTGGAGCCCTGGAGCAGGCTGCCCAGGGGGGTTGTGGAGTCTCCTTCTCTGGAGCCTTTCCAGCCCCACCTGGATGCATTCCTGTGAGGACTACCCTGGGTGCTGCTGCTCTGGCAGGGGGTTGGACTGAGTGATCTCTGGAGGTCCCTTCCAACTTCTCATGTCCTGTGATACTGGGACCCTTTTTGCTCCAGCCCCTTCCCAAAACCAAGCCATGAGGAGCCAAGCAGCAGCACGTGTAGCAGTGGAGCCCTCTGGAGAAAGGCAAGCATGACTTTTATCACATCTTGCCATACTGTCTCCAGGCCACCCCCACGAACACGCCTGCTGCATGGGGCGCTGGGTCTGGGCACCCTCAGGTCCCTGAGGAGAAGAGGAGCAAAGCCTGGCTGGGAATGCTGCAGCCACTAGGCACTGGCCCAAAAGGGCCAGAGCTCCTCAGAGCAGCACAGGGCACCCCACTGCAAGCTGTGGGGGTTGTGTGTGGTGGCCGCAGTGAGGGCAGGAGTGTGGGCAGGGGGCTGCCACAGCCTGTTCCCCTGCCTGCCCTCACCCTGTCTGCGAAGCCAGTGGGCAGCTGCTGGGCTCTGAGGAACTGGAGTTTCAATGAGCAGTTCGAGGAGGGCTCTCAGCTTTCCTCAAAGCTCTTTGCTGTCTCTGGCTCTGATTACTAAATGTTTCCAAAGCCACCAGCCACCAACGCCCTTGGTTACAGCCACCTTGCTGTGGGCAGCAGGGCGATACTCAGCCAGTGCCTGCTCTGCCCCAGGGGTGTGTGGAGGTCATTCCTGTCTTTTTCTCATGGGGAAAAAAGGAGAAGGCATCACTCTCACCTTGGAGTGAGGTGACTTTGCTTGCCTTGCCAGGGGATGGGGTGCCCTGCCTCTGCTCTGCGAGGAGGCAAAGCTCCCTGGTGCTGTGTACAAGGGAAGGGAAAAGACAATAAGCCTGCCCAGGACATGTGTGACAGCCTGCCTCAGACGGGCAGGAAATCCAGAGGGAGACTGGTGAGACCAGTTCCAGTGAGACAGGATCCCAGGAGAGGAGGAGAGACAAGCATGAGCTGGCCTGGTGGCTGGGACCTGACTGGCAGGAAACCACGGAGTTAGGAGAGGGCTGGGTTCACATGGGGACAGCTGGTGTGAAACAGCAGGCAGGCTGGGAGGCAGAGACCTGAGCTGCTCTTTTTGCCCACGAGGAGCTGTGGAGATTCACTGCTGAAATGCCAGCCTCACCCCCTCAGATTGCCTCTCTTCTGCACAGGCAGGGCACAGGCAGGCAAGAGGCAGGCTGTCCTCCCCATCCGCCCAGGACCCAGCCAGGTTCCTGCCCCTCCTCCCTTTCCTTACCTCTGGTTGCATCTGGAGTGGTGTGAAGCCCTGCTGCTGGGGAAGAGACAGGCTTTCTGAGCAAGGCTCCTCAGATCATGGCCATCCTGAGGCTGCTGGGTGGCTGCACCCCCGACAGCAGGCAGCCTGGCAGGGTTTTGCTCCCTACCTGCACACCTTGCTCTCAAGCATGGAAAGATAAAATATTTCCAGTTGCTCTGGGCTCCTAAAAGTTAAAGTCCTGGAGCTTGTGATGAGGAATTTGACAAGCTGAGTGTCACTACAGGATGGGAGATGACGTGACTGAGAGCAGGCCTGCAGAGAAGTACCTGGGGGCACCGGTAGGTGATAACCTGGACATGAGCCCATAGCGGTCTAGAAGGCCAACTGTAGTCTGGGCTGCATCAAAAGCAGCATGGCCAGCAGGTGAATCTCCCCCTCTACTCCACTCTGGTAGGCTCCACCTGGAGTACTGTGTCCAGCTCTGGAGTCCTCAGCACAAGAAGGACATGAACCTGTTAAAGCAGGTCCAGAGGAGGGCCAATAAAAATGATGTGAGTGTTGGAATCCCCCTGCTGTGAGGACAGGCTGGGAGCACTGGGCTCGTTCAGCCTGGAGAAGAGGAGGCTCCAGGGAGGAAGGTAGATTGAGGCTCGATATAAGGAAGGAATTTTTTACACTGAAAGTGGTGAGACCCTGGCCCAGGTTGTCCAGAGGTGGTGGATGCCCCATCCCTGGAAACATTCAATGTCAGGTTGGACAAGGCAGTGAGCAAGCTGCTCTAGCTGCAGATGTCCCTGCTCACTGGAAGGTGGGTTGGACTAGATGACTTTGCAACAAAGCTGGGGAGGGGTCTGGAGCACAGCCCTGTGAGGAGAAGCTGAGGGAGCTGGGGTTGCTTAGCCTGGAGAAGAGGAGGCTCAGGGGAGACCTTCTTGCTCTCTACAACTCCCTGAAGAGAGGTTGTAGCCAGGTGGGGGTTGGTCTCTTCTCCCAGGCACCCAGCACCAGAACAAGAGGACACAGTCTCAAGCTGTGCCAGGGGAGGTTTAGGCTTGATCTTAGAAAGAATTTCTTCACAGAGAGAGAGCTTGGCCATTGGGATGTGTTGCCCAGGGAGGTGGTGAAGTCACCATCCCTGGAGGTGTTTAGGAAGCCTGGATGAGGCACTTGGTGCCACGGTCTAGTTGATTAGACAGGGTTGGGTGATCAGCTGGACTTGATGACCTTGGAGGTCTCTTCCAACCTGGTTGATTCTGTGACTTCTAAATGTCCTCTCCAACCCAACCCCTTCTGTGATTCTCCGACTCTAAAGGCAGAGGGCTGGGGGCTGAGCGCATCCCTGCTGCAGGGCTGCTGCTGCCTGCACTTAGCAGGGAGGGATTTAGCCCTAAGAGCCTTAGTGACGCATCTTGGGAGACTTAGGCTGAGCCTGGCTTGCAGAGACGTGACCCACACTGCGTTTCCCGTGGTCACCTGCCAGTTGGCATTATGTGAGCTGTCACTCCCTCCTGGGCACAAACAACACGTGAGGGAGGTGGCACAAGGGCTTGGAAGACAAGGAGGGGGGAGACTGACCCAAGCCCTTACTGGGTCCAGCCTTGCACCTGCACCTAGGCTGCTGAGACAGGACGTGGGGCTGGGCCCAAAGGGCAAATCCCAGTGCTTACAGCTGGCAGGGAAGCTGCAGCCAGTCTGCTGTTGCTTTGCCTGGAAAGAGGATTTAGTTCAGGGGCCTCACATCACTCAGTCATCAACAGGAGAATCCTCCTTGGGACTTGGGGGCCCAGCATTTAGGTCTGGGGAGAGCACAGCTTCTTATTACTGGCTCCTCTTTGACCCACACTTGCAAGACTTACGGTCTGAGTCACTGCAAACAAAGCAGCAAAGACCAAGGCCTGATTTAATTACCTTGTTAATGATAGTCCCATCGAGTGGCCTATTTTTATAGCTGGGGAAAACGAGGGAAGGGAAAGTCAGTGCCTGACTTTGCCTTGCAGAAAGGCAGCCCCAGGGCCAGCACCAGCCCTGGGAGGAAGGAGGACTTGCAGAGAGCACTTGCAAGAGGCACATACAGAGTCCATCCGCCCCAAGAGCTGACCTGAGTTTGGTGACCACGTTCAGCAGAGATGAAAGTTGATTTGAGGCCGACTGTAATCCCCAAGAAACCAGGCCACTCTCAGGACTCAGGACAGTCAGGTCCCATTAAGAAGCATCTGCCAGTCTGGTGTCCTAAGGGTTTCATTATCTTGCTTAGCTAGAAGTCATTGGCAAGGACTGATCTCCTGCAGACCTTGGAAGGAGACTGAAAGCATGGTGGTGGCACCACAAGGCAGTTTCAGGTGCAGTAACCTTTGTTTGCCAAACTTCCAAAGGCAACAGGGCACTGCCTTTGGCACTGTCAGTAGCTTCCTCCCTGGAAAACACAGAGACATGAGAGACCTGACAGCCTTGGAAGTGTAGAGTGAAGGAGTTGAAGTTCTTGGTACGGGACAGGGCACAGCTAATCAGCAGCAGAGAGGCCAGCACGGCGATGCCCGCTGCTGTTTGCTTCTTTCTTTGGCACTTGTTTGTCTTTTGGCTGCTGTAAAGTCCCTGAGCCTTAATTAGGAACAAAGCCTTTGTCAGAGTCCTCAGATCTAATTGAGCTCTCTTGAAACCAAACCATTCATAGCAACCTTTTGCAAGGACGAAACACAACGTCCTCTCCTTTGGGTACAGCTGAGAATACGCTGTCCTGGGGCCTGATGAGTCCCACTGCAGCACCCAAGCGTCCGGCAGCGGCTCAGGGAGCAGCTCCTTGCTCCGCTGGGCAAAGGGCTAAGTAGCTTGGACCTCATCCTGCTGAAATCAATCAAGAAGAATTTTAAGATCCCTTAGGCAGGAGGCCTGGAGTGAAGGGTCTGGCCACAGGGGATATTGTTAGTGGAGAGGAATCAGAGCAGGCTACTAGGAAGATGTTTTCCTTTCCAGTGCATCTGACTTTCAAAGGTTAGTGAGCTCCCTAGCCAGCTCCCTAGCTGAAATGTGTCTAATGGGAGCTTCATTTTCCTTTTGAATCAACAAGGCACCCTAACTGCCCTGCCTCTTGGCAGGCTACATGGAAAGCTTCACATTACAGAAACATAGCAGGCCAGAACCAGACCTTCACTCACGTTCTTGACCCCTTGCTTCCCCTCTCTGATAAGAAGTTAGACCTGGGTGGCAACTTAAGACTTTCTAGTGTATTTTTGGAAGAGAATTCTCCTAGCTGTCTAGAAACCATCCATTTGCCTTTCTGTCTGTCTGGGGCAAGAGCACATGATGCCAAAGTCACATGCTGACCCTGGGTGACACTTGGGCATCCCTGGCTAGGAAAGGAATAGCATTCAAGGGCATGGTGGGCTCAGCCATTTATCCAGTGACGAGCAGGGTGGTTTGATCTAAAGAAGAAGGCAAATGCCACCCTGACAGCAGACAGCTCCAGCAGCCCTGCAGACAGTGGGGTTAAACCCAAGCACAGTGGAGCCCTCCTGGCTGGCTTCAGACAACGACTTTTGGGCAAGAGTTTTTGTTTAGCTGAGAAAAAAGAACCACCAGAAACACTCATTGGAGATTGATCTAAACTCAGTTGACCTTCTTTTGATTTGATTAATAGAAAGAAGAATCGATTAGTTCTGCAGGTTTAATAACAAGCCATCAAGGGGTGTGAGTAAAGCATGTCTGGAGCCTCCTGAACAGGAGGAAGGTGTCCCAGCCTGACCTGCAGTAGCTACAGCTCCATGAGCTCAGCAGAGCTCCCTGAGACTCACTGAGGTGCTCCTTCATCCTAATGTTTGAGCCCCACATGCTGCAGCTGGATGGCACTCCTCATGACTTAAGGGTGCTGCCAAGAGCATCCACATTACCCAAAAGCTCCCAGCTACAGCAAGCTTTACAAGAAAGAGCAAAGCCAGCCTGGGGCTCCTGGCGTGAGGGTGAGAATAAGGAAGACTCTCAGCATTTTTTTTTTTCACTGGTAAAGTTATTTTAAACATTTGAAATGTGCCTGAGAACTGGCAAAACCCAACATGGTAACAGAACAGCAACTCATCTGCCCTTTCTTATGCCCTGCTGCCCTCCATCCTCAGCAGGCAAAGCCCAGTGCCAGGCAATTAGCCTCACGTCCAAAGAGGTCATGATTTGCAAGAGCAAAGGGAAGTGGCAGAAGCTGTGCTTGCAGAGCAACACTGTACAGCAGCAGCTTGTTTCTTTGGGGAACAGGGAAGAAGGGATGCTATTCATTAATAAACTTTAGGCTTTTAATCTTCATTTTCTTCTTCTCAACTCAACCCCTTCCCTACCAGCAAATACTCGCTTTCAAGTGGCACAACAGCGGTGGAGGCACAACAGCGGTGGAGGCACAACAGCGGTGGAGGCACAACAGCGGTGGAGGCACAACAGCGGTGGAGGCACAAGAGCCCCCAAACTAAAAGAACAGCCTCAGCAGCATCTGTGTCTAAACCCAAAATGGGCTTCACCTGAGGATCACAGACTTCAAGTAGACTTGAAACAGGCAGATGTCACTAATGGTTGTTCCTCCTCTCTCCTGAGACAGACCTTTGTATGCTTTCACTGGAAAACGTGAGTCCAACCAGCTGCCTTTTGCGGGCAGGGTGAATGACCTGCCAGGCTGGCTTGATTGGTTTTCACAGAAGTACAGAATGGTAGGGGTCTGAAGATCATCTAGTCCAACCCCCTGCTAAAGCAGGGTCACTCAGATCAAGTTGCACAAGAACGTGTCCAGGCAGATTGTGAAAGTCTCCGGAGAAGGAGCCTCCACAGCCTGCCTGGGCAGCATGTTCCAGGGCTCCAGCACTCGCACAGCAAAGAAGCTTTTCCTACTGGGTTCTTGTTTGTGTCTGTTGCCCCTTGTTCTATCACTGGGCACCACCAAAAAGGGTCTGCCCCCATCCTCTTGCTCTTCACCCTTTAGCTATTGATCAGGGCTGAGCATATTCCCTTCTCAAGCTGCTCTTCTCCAGGCTCAGGAGTCCCAGGGCTCTCAGCCTTTCCTCCCCACAGAGGTGCGTCAGTCCCCTCATCATCTTCGTAGCTAACACCGGACTCTCTCCACCGGTTCCCTGTTCCTCATGAACTGAGGAGCCCAGTACTAGAGGAGGCCTCAAGAGGGCACAGCAAAGGGGCAGGAGACCCTGCGCCACCCGGGCGCCGCACCTCTGTGTGTGCCCCTAGGGTGCCATTGCCGTCTCGGCCCTCGGTGTGCGGGCAGCGCGGGGAGCCGCTGCCATGGCGCTTGCTGCCAGCAGAGGGAGCAATTGAGCTGCTTTTCCACCGCCTCCCGCACTGCAGCCCGGGCGCCCACAGCAGCGCTCCGCGGCGTGTCCGGCATCCCTGCTCCGGCATTCCCGACCCGGCACCCCAAGGCCTCCCGCTCCTTCCTGTACCTTCGGGAAGCAGCGGAGCCCTCCCACGGGCCCTGCGGTTCTGGGGACGCGGGTGGGTTTCGCTCCCCGTAAAGCTGGTGTCCCCCTTGCTCGGGGGATGCTCGAGTTTGTTCGTGGGGTCCGAGACGGGAGAGACACAAAGAAACGGAAATCGATGCCAGGGAGGGAGGTCTGCAAGGGCTTTTTGCCCTCTGCTTGTCTCCAACGGCCATCCTTGGGTGGGAGAGGAGAAGCACAGGTCAGGGAAAGTCCAGTTCTGGGCTCCCCCGTTTGAGAGACACAGAGAACCATTGGAGAGAGTCCACGGGAGGGCTACAAGGATGGTGAAGGGACTGAAACATCTGTGTGAGGAGAGGCTGAGAAACCTGGGGCTGTTTAGAGTGGAGAAGAGCAGCCTGAGAGAGGACCTGTTCAATACCGAGCAATACCTGAAGGATAAGGGTCAAGAGGATGAGGCTGTGCTCTTCCAGTGGTGGCTATCGGTAGGACAAGGGGCAGTGGGCACAAACTGGAACACAGGAGGTTTCACTTGAAATTAAGGAAAAATTTTGCTGTGAGTGCTGGACCAGACTGCCCAGAGAGGCGGTGGAGCCTCCTTTGCTGGAGATTTGCAAGACTCACCTGGACCCATTGCTCTGCAACCTGATCTAGGTGACTAAATGATCTCCAGCGGTCCCTCCAGCCTTCACTACTCTGTAACACCATGACTGCCAGCCTCTCTGCAGCTCTGAAGCTGCTCTCACTCCATCTCAGAGCAAAACTCGCTTGGGCAAAACTCAGGAACAAAAGTCTCACCTGGAAGATGTCCCCTGCTGGGGATCTCAAGACAGGGTGGGAATTCATTCTCACTGCAGAACAGTTCTTGACTCTGGGATTTTGGGCTGCAACCAAAGCCAGGCTGGCCCATCACTGTCCAGAAGTGAATGTGCTACATGGACTTCACTCTGAGCAGGTACTGGAGCCAGGACACAGCTCCTCTGTACTGCTATGCTATGCAACTTGCCCAGTGCCAGCCAGGTCATGTAAGTGATCACCATGAAACTATTTAATGACAAAGGGAGACCAAGTGGGGTAACTGCACAGCTTTTCTATAGGGCTTTATGTCCTGGGGATGAAAGGTGTTCTGTGAAGCTAAAATATTAAAACTCCTCTAGATTATTCATTAAGCATCAATTATCATTACCACATTTAATGTCAAATGTTTCTGCTCTAGGAGGGAACATACTTTTAGGCTGGTTTCTGAAGGAAAGGAGCTCTTGGTGCCAGTCACACAGTCTGCTTGTCTGTCTGTCCTTGCCGGGTTGAGAACCTCCTGGATCATCCTGGGCAAAGTTTAGAGAGAGATGGAAGTCTCTGAAATATTATGTTCCTGCAGGTTAATTAACAAAGGGAATGGTGAGGGAGCCCTCAGACCCAGCCAGAGATGTGGGTGCAGGAAGAAGAGGCACCTGCTGGGGTGGCCAGGGATGCTCTGGGCTGCAGGAGAAGGTTCAGGCAGGGTGGCAAGCCCACAGGAAACTGAACACTCCTGATTCTCTTGCCTACTGATATCACTTACTTAAATGTCAGCCAGGGATGAACTAGCTCTTACACATTCAGTTTGCTGCTCCTGCCTCACTTTGTTTGCACTTCCACAACATTATAAAGTCAGAACGAGTTTTGGGTTTGCCTCATCTGCAAAACAGGATGTTCCCAAAGAAGATCTGATTTTCCTTTGTGAGAACCTAAGGCAAGAGTCAATTGTTATCCACTCCAAAGAGCAAACACCACAAACAAGGACTGGTTGTTCACCACTGGAGTACCCTTCAAAAAGGCTCTGGAGCCCTGAAAGCAGAAGTTTGATGCTGTATAAAAGAATTACATTTCTGAGATGTATCAGTTCAATAATTGAACCAGCATCAATGAAATATAGATGTAGGATATTAATAAATTAAATTAAAGTCACTGAAAGCCAATTACCTTGTAAAAGATCTCTGATAGCTGGACTAATGAGATGTAGAAAGATTAATTTAGATCCCCATTTTAGGAGGTGATTATAGATCGCTATCGTGCCACATCCAGTCACCAGGTTGTTATTGAACCTTGGGAAATACATTTGGAAGGGCTTTTAAATATTCAGAATGAAGTAGAAATTAGAAAGGAGTCAGAAATAACTCAAAATCAGCTGTCTTGTCACGTTGCAGCTTTAATCCTATTACATCTTCGAGTTTACACAGCTCCAGATGTCTCCCAGAGCACTGATCTGTGCTGAGGGTGGGATTTGTGTAGCTTAGTCTTTGCAGGACTTCAGATATTTCTCCTCGTTTCACTCATGTGGGGAACTGTTTCCTGGGAGATTACTGCACTTGCAAAACAGTGCTGCCTGATGGATCTTCTTTGGCTGTGGGCAGGTTAGGCCATCAGCCATGGTCCCATTAAGACCTCAGAGACCAACTGCTCTCCTTGTGTCTCCAGGGGAAAATGCTGAGGAGCATCATTCGTGGTCTTTTTGGCCAGGACACTGCAGAAGGCTTCTGCTCCTCCATTCCTAAAGCTGTTGCAGCAAGGCACAGGGCTCTTGGGGGAAAGAGAAGGATGATGGTGGTGTAATGCACGCCCAGAGCTCACAAAACATCGTCTTGCCCCTGCTAGAAACAGGCCACAGAAGTTCACCAACCTTGTTTTGGCTGGGACTTGCCTTGGAGGGAGCTTCACGTGAGCTCTGTCACCGTGACAGCAACCAGCTAATGACCCAGAGTCCTCACGCCTCTGCACTCAGCTTTTGCTTCCCCTGGTCCAAGGAGTGCTGAAAGGCCTCCAGCAGCAGGCTTGGCTGCTGGAGCAGCTGTGGGCTCAGCAATTGGCCCCTGAGCCAGGAGGGGAAATGCAGCACAGGGGAGGGCAGCAGGGCCTTGAAATCTCCAGTAGAGGCGATCCTGGCAGCCCTGGAGCTAGGAGCTACTCCCCCGTGGGAAACCATTGCATCAACAGAGGAGTGTGACCTTGGGGCTGGGAAACTTTACTTGTGGGCAGCAGGGAGAGCGAGGAGCAGGACTGCAAGGTGTGCACAGCTCTGCCTGGAGGTCCAGCACAGAAATACCTGGCTCTGCAGGCTGAGGACTGAGCAGTACTGCAACCAGAGCCTTAGAGACAGGCTGGAAACAGCTTCAGGTGGACTGTAGCAGAAGAGAAGGAAGAATCACCATCATCACCACCCTGAAGAGGGAAGCAGAGGGGCCCCTCCATCAGCATCATTCTGCTTGGAAGTGAAGGACTTGGGAGCTACGATGCCTGCAGCCCTCCCCGGGGCAATGGAGGGGTGAGCAAAACTCAGGGAAAGCTGAAGCACCCAAGGGAGGGGTGGGGTTGGATGTGGATAAGGGATTTGGGTTTTGCCTTTCATCCCCTTTCTCTCTGATAATCTAGATGATACCACCTAGCATTGTAAGTGGATTGATTAGCAGTCTTTGATCAGGCTGTTAAAGCTTTTAAATAGACAGCAAATTCTCATGTGTTAAGCCTGTTTTTCTAGCCCACACAAGGTGCCAGCTGTGGTACATCAAGCTAGTGGAGAAGGGAACATCCCTCTTGGGAGCCCTTAAGGTATTTCTGTGAGCAGCCCTTTGGGAAGAGCCTTCTTCCGGTGCCTGTGGCAGTCAGGGACAACCAGCAACAAGGTTACTCTGAGTTGCCATAGCCTCAGCAAGTGTCTCATTTAAAGAAGAGCACCCAGTGGGGGGGGGGTGTGTGTGGGCAACAGAGGCACCTGTTTGAAGACACTTAAAAAGGAGGAAATCCATCAGAAGATAACACCTTCTGCCTAGGAGAAGAACTGCTCAAAGGATGCCTCTAAGCATCGTTGAACAGGGGTACAAAAACCCTTCATAGACTTGTCTGTGGAAAGAGATAAATTAGAAATCCCTGTCCAAAGGATTTCTTGGCTGAGAAAACCTTCTGGAGGGAAGAGGCATACTAGAAAAGAAAAAAGAGAGAGAGAGGAGGAGCAGCTCAAACCTTGGTGAGCCTCTGCTGTCTTCCCCCAGCCTGCTTAAGTAGTAGTTTGGAAGCAGCACTTCCTTTAAAGGCCAAAAAACCTATAGGGAAACTGAAGAGATGTCAGAGCTGGCAAACTGGGTCATGCAGTGGGGACCAAACCCCTGGGGTCCCAACTCTTGCAGAAGCATCCAGCAGGCAGACCTAGAGTTTGCCAAGTTAAAAGGGACGGCGAAGTCGAAACTCTTCTCCCAAAAATTCCTGAAGTGCGCTGGAGCTTGGGCTGTGTGGTTAGTGGCCAGAAGCTTAGCTGAAGAAAAACAGGCATCTCAGGTAGAACTTCAGAACCTAAGGGAGGAAAATGAGAAGCTGAAAGCAGAAATAAAGGCTCAGCAGCTTCAGCTAGAGGAGGGGAAAACGCGAGAAGAGGTGGCGGCTGTGGTGCAGGTGCGAAGCGTTCTCCAGTACCAAGAGGTGTGTGACCAGAAACAGGCCATTCTGGATGAAAACCAGGCACTGAAGGAAAAACTAGCTGTCAGCACAAAAGCTGTGGAGGAGGTGCAAGGAACCATCCAGGTGCTGGTGCAGAAAATACAGATCCTAAAGGAGAAGAGCGCAGACCACCGAGCCTGCGAGGAAAAGATGGAGAAGTTGAGAGCAGAATTAGAGGCAAAGCAGAGCGAGGTCACCAGCCTTACAAAACCGCCCTATGAAGGAGGCAAGGAGTGCTGGGAAGGGAAAAGGTGGTTTAATCCTGATGGCAGCCCCTCCACAGAGGAGGGCAAGCCTGTGAGTTCACGTCCAGTTGGGTTTGAGATGCCAGGAAGGTTTAAAGTAAACCCTGTTTCACCTACCAGTGCTCAGGTGGCTGTGAAAAGGGAAGGTGAAGCAGAGGGGAGAGGCCAGGGAAATGCGCAGCCACAGGCAGATCGAGTTAGCAGGAGGGAAACAGTCACTGCTGACCCAGCTCCACACCAGTTCAAACCAGGGAGCACCCAAGGAAGGAGAAAGCAGTGGACAAGGAGTTCGTGGGCAAGGGAGGACAGAGAGGGCCCAGGGGGAAGAAGGATGAGCAGAGGAAAGGAAAACACCAGGGAGAAGAGGGACTCGGAGCTGCTGCAGCCCACAGCCCCCACCGCTGCCACCCCCCAGCTGCCCTTGATGGTGAAAGGGAGAAAGGAAAGGTGGCAGGGCAACAGGCCACGGCAGCATGGCACAGCTCCCCGAGTGACCACGGACAGGAGGGAGCTGAGCACGATGCGAGTGGACGTCTGGAGGCAGCTTCGGAAGCACGGGGAGGACATGGCCCGCTGGGACAGCGCTCCCACCAGGGTGCTGCTGGAGCGCCTGCTGGAGATCAGCAGGAGCAGGGAGGGCACTGAGCCTGAGCCCTCCGCCCTCCCCATCGTAGTCTAGAGCAGCTGGTCCCCCACCTTCCCCGGGCTCCTGCTGCAGACCACAATCAGACCACCGGGGAAGGCTCCCACGTGGGGGATGGGGAGCAGAGCCCACGACCCATTGCTGTGTCGCAGGCATCAGCTGCAGCAGATGCAGAGTAAGGTGGAGAAAACGAAGGAGGAGCAAAGTGTTCAGGGGCTTTTGTTTGTTAATTTTCACAATGAAAGAAGGGAGGGAGAAGCTGACTTTGGCAGGGCTGTGGTGGGCCCAGGCTGCTGTAGCTCTGCCTGGTGCTCGTTTCTCTGCAAGGGGTCCAGGCAGGGAGAGCAAAAGCAGCTCAGGCCAAGTCAGCAGAGGATGTTTTAGGAAAAAAGCAGAAGGCTTTAGGGACTGACAAACTACTGGAGCCAGTCCAGGCTGCAATACCAACGGGGCTGCAGCATGTGTGAGCTGTCATATGCAGCTGTGGGACTGAGAACTATCTATAGGTATCATAGAATGGTTTGGGTTGGAAGAGACCTTAAAGATCATCCAGTTCCAACCCCCTGCCATGGGCAGGGACACCTTCTACTAGAGCAGGTTGCTCAAGGCCTCATCCAGCCTGGCCTTGAACACCTCTGGGGAGGGGGCATCCACAGCCTCCTGGGCAACCTGCTCCAATGTCTCACCACCCTCACTGGAAAGAATTTCTTCCTAATATCCAATCCAAACCTACCCTCTTCCAGCTTAAAACCATTCCCCCTCCAGTTTCAAACCATTGCCCCTCATCCTATCACCACAAGCCCTTCCAAACAGGCCCTCCCCAGCCTTCCTGTATGTCACCTTCAGATATTGAAATAGCCAACCTAAACTTCCCCTGGTGCAGCTTAAGGCCATTTCCCCTTGTCCTATCACTTGATACAAGGGAAAAGGAGACCAACCCCCACCTTGCTCCAACCCCATTTCAGGGAGGTGTGGAGAGCAAGGAGGTCTCCCCTCAGACTAGACACCCCCCATTCCCTCAGCTGCTACTCCCCAGCCCTGTCCTCCAGACCCTTCCCCAGCTTCATTGCCCTTCTGAAATGAATATTTTGATATGCATGATTCTAGTTGATGTGTTAACTCCAGCATTTGGGGGGGGGGAAGGTAACATACAAAAAGGAGTTCCAAAAGCCTGAGCACGGTAAAGAGAATGCATGAACACGATAGAGCTGAAACTAAAACATAAAGCTCTTCTGTTACAGGAAAGAGAACCAACACCAAACAAATACGATGGAGGATTGGTAAGAAGCTGTTTAGGAGCATAAGCTAATAAATTGGATGGGAATACAGAAAGATGCTTTTCACACCCTCATGACCTGTTACCATCAGCACCAAGTTCTCTGGGTGTGAGTGATGTACCTTGGTTGACTAAGATAACTGTTAATAAGTCTTTGTTCTTTTTGTCTTCCCTAGGAAGCACAGAAGCATAAGTAGCACTCCCAAAGTATGGCTATTATTGTCTGTTGCTTAGCTTGTTTCCCCCTCCCTGCTTTTCTTTTGTTTTCTAATCATATGTGCATAGATGAAGTGGAAAATAGAAACTTTCTTACTTGTTTTGTTTGTTTAAGATCAGTTGCTGAAGTTCAAAGGAGAAAACTGGAAACAAACCATGGTGACAAGGGGGAAATGGATCCAATTTAAAGAGGTCACCATCTCCAAGCAACAGAAACCCTGTTTTGCTTGATGAGGATGGCCACAGCCTCCTCTTATCAGGAGTGATTCTTTTCTATTATCAGTTCTTTCCTGTTATCAGCAGTGATTCCTGTTATCAGTAGTGATTCACCAGTGATTCATCCTGGTGATCACTGTTCTCAAGAGTGATCACCAGCATATGTTGCAATGCCTGGTGCAATGTACCACAGCAAGCTTTGTGGCTCTGCAAAACGGGGCAGTTTGAGCACCCTCAGAGGCAAAGGTGAACAAATGAAGGGCAAAACTTTCTAGCCCTCGAGATTTTTCACTACAGCAGATAGTCTCTACAAGTACAAAACAGTCAGGTGTTTCATATAAATGTTGTTAGTGTAGCCTTGCAATACTCAACACAACCGTGCAGTGCAGCTTCAAGCACAGCTCAGAGCACCTGTGTATAAACTGAGCGCTCTGGGGTGAGCAGACGACTACAGGTGATGGAGGTATCCTATGAGCATGCAGTACCTTGGTGTGGAATCGTCTCTACTGGTCTGATGAAAAGGTTTCGGTTCGTGATGGAGGAGACAATGAGGTGATTTGAGAAACTTACCACAGGATGGTTTCTGAGATGAGAGCTGTCTGCCAGTGACAATGGAGTGCTCCCAGCTGCTTCCCTGGAAGGACACCAGCAAGCAGGAGGCACTGAAAGCTACAAGCTGCATACTGAAAGAGATCAGTTTTCAGTCGGTTGAGAACAACAGAGTTTAGCCAGATGTGAATATTAAATACATTCTTTGGTTTGGGCCTGTAATCACTGGGGGTGGGTGCCGGGGGGGGGGGTCCAGCTGTGTTTGTGTACAGATCCAGCACCCAGAAATCACCTCTGCCTGTCTGATAGTGCATGTGCATGGAATGCAGCCTTAAAGGTATGGTTTGAATTACACAATGCTTGCAGAAGGGACTAGAAAAAGCACTACAAACTTTAAAACTGTGTACTAACCAAAACCTAGTGACCTTTGGTTTAGGTTTTGAGCAGTTGCTGCAGATATCAGAGCATCCCCTTGCAACTTCTGTAGTTCCACAGGCAGTAAAACCAGCCCCCAAAGCAAGGCTTGCAATAGGTGACAAGAACGAGCAAGTTGCTCTTACTACAGCTGCAATAAAAAGTGCTGGCCATTGTTCTTGGTGTAAATCCCTCCACAGTAGGACTCTCAACAGCTACTGACATCTTTAACTAGGCTGTGCAGCCTAGAAATGTCATCCTGGGTGTTGTAAGAGTTAATTGTGCAAATTATCCTGGCTATAAAATCAAATATGAAGTAAACCAAGCAGGGGCTATACAGCAACAGCAAGACCTACAGGCCACCTTCAGACCCACATGAGGCAAGACCAGATAGGAAAGAGCAAATGCCTCCAAGAAGATCAAATGCTCGGTCCTGGTGAGGAGCCTTGAGCCACAGGAGGGTTTGCAGCATCCTTGCTGGACTCATGTGTGGCAGCATGGCCATCATGAATTATCAGAAGGAGGTCTGTATGCCTATAGCCCATGAAATATGGCCTTACCACTGCAAAAAGCAGGCCACAGGCCAAGTGGTCAAATTTAAACCTGGTAGAGAGGTTTGTGAACCTTGCTTTGGTTGGGACTTGCCTTGGAGGGAGTTTCATGCAAGCTCTGCACTTCTGACAGCAACCATTTAACAACTCAGGGCCCTTACCTCTTTGCGCTCAGGTTTTGCTTCTCGTGGTCCAGAGAGTGCTGAAAGGCCTCCAGCAGCAGCCTTGGCTGCTGGAGCAGCTGTGGGCACAGCATTTGGCACCTGAGCCAGGAGGAAAGGCAGAGCAGGGCTGCAGGGCCTCCAACACAGAGCGATCCTGGCAGCCCTGGAGCAGAGAACTACTCCCCCATGGGCAACAGCTGCATCAACGGAGGAGTGTGACCTTGGGGCCGGGAAACATCACTTGTGGGCAGCAGGGAGGGTGAGGAGCAGGTCTGCAAGGTGTGCACAGCTCTGTCTGGAGGGTCAGCACAGAAGCACCCAGCTCTGGAGTCTGAGCAGCACTGCAACAAGAGCCTTAGAGACAGAGTGGAAACAGCCTCAAGTGAACTCTAGAAGAAGAGGCAGAATCCCCACCACCACCCCCCAGCAAGGCAGACAGAGGGACTCCACCGTTGGCATCACACTGTTGTGGGCAAAGGACTTGGTGGGTCTGTGACAGCTGCAGCCCTTCCGTCTTCCCCTGGTGGACAGCCAGCACCTCTGAATCCTGTGGCCAGGCAGCAGAGGCCTGAGAACAAGCTGGAGAAACCTGCAGCAGTTGTGTCTGTGGGATTTTTGACAGCAGGGTGTTAAGAGATTGTTTCCTTTCCTACCCTTTCTCTCTGCCATTCCAGATCCTATCATTTATCACTGTTAGCATCGTTGTAAGCAGATTGATGGGCACTCTTGGAGCAGACTGTTAAAGCTTTTAAGGAGATGAACAATAAATGGTGTGTCTTCTCATACAAGTTGTGTTTCTCCACTCAACAGAAGCAGCACAAGTTTTGTGGGAAAGCAATGCTGACTTCTGGGCAGCAGAGGTCTTTCCCAGCCTGGTTAATTCTGTGACTCTGTGAATGCCCAGCTGCAGGCAGCTCCTTGCAGGAATGCTGTCAGCATTATGAAACTTAACAAGAGTCTCAGCAGTGGTTCTGTTCACTCCATCACCAGGCAGCAAACCCAGTAACCTCAGCAGCAGCAAGAGCAACAATCACAAGAGCAGCAGCAACAAAAGCAAGGGAACTGCTGAGACTGTTCTCACTGCACTCTTCCATGTGCCTGGGTTCCCCCTTATCTAATATTCTTTCTTTCCTCCTATTTTGGGATGTTGTGTGACTCCCTCCCTGTACTTCCATTTTGGTAGAAAAGTCTGCTTTTAGCCCCTGCCACAGATATTTCAAAGGCAGCAACTGACTCAAGTTAGTCTTGTGATGGGAACTGTGTTGCAGCTTTATGTTGCCATGGCTTCTTTAGTTGACAAAATAATACTTTTGACAGACAACTTCTAGATTTCTCATAGCCCTCTTGTTTCACAGAGGATGGGGGGCAACTTGAAGGGCAAAAAACTAAAAGAAAGGAGTTGTAGGAGAAGGCTGGTGGCAGAACTGGACATAGACCAAAAGTGTCTTTAGTTCCAGGGCTGTACCAGCTGCCCTCCTTCTGATTCCGCTTGGTGCTAGGATTTTCAACAATATCATTTAGCCCAGTGCTGGTAAACCCCGATTCTCCCTGTGGAGGAGAGAAAGTTCTGGGGTGACTTTAGAGCAGCATTTCAGTATCTGAATGGGACCTACAAGAAAGCTTGTGAGGCACTGTTTAGAAGGGCTTATAGTGATAGGGTGAGGGGCAGTGACGTGAAACTAGAGCAGGGAAGATTTAAGTTGGACACCATGAGGAAGTTCTGCATAATGAGAATGGTGAAACACTGGAACAGGCTGCCCAGGGATATGGTGGAGCCCCCATTCCTGCATACATTCAAGGTCGAATTTGACAGGGCCCTGAGCAACCTGATCTAGTGAAAAATGTCCCTGCTTACTGCAGGGGGTTTGGACTAGATGACCTCTGAGGGTCCATTCCTGCTTGCTGCATTCTATGATTCAGTCTGTGAGGCTGTGCTACCTTCAATGAAGCTTGACTGTGGTCCTTAGCAGAACGTCTGGTCAGGGTGATGGTTACAGCAGCTGCCCCTCCCCACAGTGTAATGCTTATAGTCTGCAAAGGGGACCTGCTTTTAGATCAGAACCTACTCACATTCAAGATCAGACTCGACACAGCCCTGGGCAACCTGATCTGGTTGGAGGTGTCCCTGCTCACTGCAGAGGTGTTAGACTTGATGGCCTTTGGAGGTCACTTCCAATCCAATACAATCCGTGAATTTGGGGGCAAGGACTTCACCAGCTCAGTGCTTATAAAGCTCTAGTGAATGCACTGGCCCCTAGGTATTAACTTCTGCTTGCTCCTCCTCTCCTTGGAGAAAGGGGGAAGTGGGAGCTCATCAGGCAGTGATGCTGAATGCTGCAGTGCAGCCCTCTGCAGAGAGGGAGAAAAACGTCTAAATCAGCTCCTGACAGACGCAGGCGTTGAGTCACGTTCACCCTCCGTGCAGGCTCTGCCTCCCAACCCCACCAGCCAGAAGCTGGCTGCTGATCTTCCCTTATTCTGCCTGATAAAACGCATTGCTTTAAAAAAAAATAACTTATCTATATATCAGGGGAAAAAACAATCAGTCAAAACATAGCAGCTGCAGCTTCTCTCTGCACCTCCATTTCAGCCTCATTATGTCACCTGAACAATAGGAATTCTCTTAGTCCGTTTCAAAAGGCAGCAGCTTCCTTGGAAAGCTCCTTGGTGTGGGAGCCCTAGGGAAATAAAGTTGCTTCAGATTTCCTATAAATACCTCCTCAGCCAACATGAGACTAACAACATCTGTCCCAAAGCCTGATGTTGCAATCCAGAGTGCTGAAGCAACAGCTTGGGGAAGAGAACCTGGCCCGAGTTTTATTTCAGAAGAAGCGAATATGCATGTGGGATCTGAGCAGAGGAACTGAAGTGACACAGAGGTATTTCACCCCAAGGGTTAGAGCCAAATATTTTACATTCTTCAGGTCAGTCACAGACTCTCATCCTCCTGCAATCAGTCAGGAGTATTGGAATACTTTAGTCACAAATTACAGCTGCAACCTTCTTGGGAAGGATGTCCCAAAGGTATTCTGTGAGGACAATTCAGATCACCTTTATCAGCAGCTGTGATCAACCAGGAAAACAAAATGAGAATTTCCAGGGGGATATCTTTTAAGGACATATCAGAGAATCGTAGAATGTCTTGGGTGGGAGGGGACCTTACTAAAGGTGGGGAGGAACTTCTTACAATGGCTTGCAGTGATAGGGTGAGAGGGAATGGATTGAAGTTTGAGGAAGGGAGATTTAAACTGGAGATTAGGAAGAAATTGTTCACAGTGAGGGTGGTGAAACACTGGAACAGGTTGCCCAGGGAGGTTGTGGATGTTTAAGGCCAGGTTGGATGAGGCCCTGAGCAACCTGGTCTAGTGGAAGGTGTCCCTACCCACGACAAGGGGGTTGGAACTGGACGATCTTCAAGGTCTCTTCCAACCTAAACCATTCTATGAATCTGTAAGTCACAGAAGAGTCTAAAGAACACTCTGCAGAGGTGTTGTTCAGGGAGAAGCATGCTTCAGCAGACTGGCAAACTCAGCAGCAGTGCACAATGTCAAGGAAAACCGAAATTCAGCAGTTATTGTGATCTCATTCCTGCTCTGTATGATTTCCCTCTCTATGTACACACATGCTGTCTATATATACAGAAAAAATTATATGTACATATGCCTTCTCAAACCAAGCCTGCAAGAAATTAGCAGCTCAAAATTAAGTCAGCTGATAACAAAAGCAGGGAGGGGGTAAAAGTGTAAAGGAGAGAACAATCAGGTTCAGAGTCTTCCAAGCACTGATTATTTGGCAGCTAGTCAGTGCCTGAAAAAGTCACTGAACTGAGCCACTTCTAAAATAATACTGTAAGCAATTTTAGGGTGATAAAAGATGGATAAAAGCATGTGTCTCTGCTAGATATTTATGCACCTACCTATTTAAGACAAGAAAAACAGATTCATGTCTGCATCCTGAACAGATACACCAAAGCACAATAAATGCAAAGCAAAAATGTAGCTTTACATCCATCTGTCCAAACTGATGCACTTGCTGGCAGCTGGCTCCTCCTTTCTTTTCAGGGCCTGTGCAAAAAGTGACTCCTAAATTAAGGCTGTTTGGCACTTTCCAATACACAGCTCTGTTGTCAGCTGGTTGTCATTTTACTCACCAGGCATTAAACAGTTGGGCTGAATTTTTCCATGCTGGAGGTCTGCTTCAGGATAGGTTTTAAAATAGTTCATCTAGAAATGGCTAGGCACAGCTGAAAAGAGGGCTCAGGGGATGCATATAATTGTGCCTGTTCAAAACAAATTGTCCAATTACTTTGTTTTAAAATAAATAAATAAATGTTGTGACACAATACCTTGGAGCTGGGCCTTCAAATCTGGTAGGATTGTTCCTGCCTGAATGTCTGCAGAGGGATGTGCTCCAGCTCAGTTCCTCATCCAGGCTGGGCACCAGCCCCGTACAGAAGACATCACAGAATCATACAATGGACTGGGTTGGAAGGGACCTCTGAAGGTCATCCAGTCCAAACCCCTCTGCAGACAGCAGGGACATCCTCAGCTAGATCAGGCTGCCTCACCTTGAATATCTCCAGCGATTAGGCCCCAAGCCCCTGGGCAACCTGTTCCAGTGATCCACCACTGAAAGAGCCTGTTCCTAACACCCAGTCTAAATCTGCTCTTTTCTAGTTTGAAGCCATTGCCTTTCATCCTATCACCACAGGCCTTTGTAAATGGTCTCTCTCCATCCTTCTTGTAAGGTCCCCTTCAAGTACTGGAAGGCTGCTATTAGGTCTCCCCGAAGCCTCCTCTTCTCCAGACTGAGCAACCCCAGCTCCCTCAGCCTGTCCTCATAGCAGAGGTGCTCCAACAATGCAGATTAGCACAGTCTTCTCCATCCCAGACTCTCCTGAGACACCAAAGCAGGAATTGAGGACAGTAAGACTACTTCGTCCATGTTGTGTTCTTCATGCCTCTCTGGCAGCACAGAAGGGAGGGAGGCAGTGCCAGTGCCAGCAAGCCTTGGCTGCTCCTTGGATCACCCCCAGCAGCCTGCTAGCAAGGCTGCCCATGCTGTGTTTGCATGACAGCCTAGGGCATCAGACCAGCACCAACAGCCTTTCTGTCTCCCTGCACCAATTCACTATACAGCCACACCACCAGCATTGCTGTCACACTGCAGGGGTGAGCAGCTGAGCGAGCTGCACCTCTGATGCCACGCTGGGAAGGAAGAAGGTCACCTGTTGAAAACCCATCAGGGATGCAAAGAGCAGGGCAGGAAGAAGAGGCAGGGATGAATAGTAGTGTGAGGAGATGACAGGAGGCAAAACCACTGACTGCAGAAGGAGGGGAGCAAAGCACAATGGGGCTGCTGGAGAAGAGAAGGCTCTGAGGAGACCTAATAGCAACCTAAAGGGGCTACAATAAGGATGGAGAGAGACTATTTACAAAGGCCTGTGATGACAGGACAAGGGACAAGGACTTCAAACTAGAGAAAAGCAGATTTAGATTGGATGTTAGGAACAAGTTCTGCACCATGAGAGTGGTGGAACACTGGAACAAGTTGCCCAGGGAGGTGGTTGGGGACCCATTGCTGGAGATACTCAGAGCAGGGCTCGACAGGGCTCTGGGCAACCTGATCTAGTGGAGGGTGTCCCTGCTGACTGTGGGAGGTGGGGGTTGGACTGGATGACCACTGGAGGTCCCTTCCAGCCTGGACTACTCTATGATTCTATGATGTCTCCCTAAGAGGGAACTTGCATGGAGCGGGAAGCTTCCCAACTCCAGAGGCTGGAAGCAAGAGGTGTGAGTAGGAAAGACAGAGTGATTTTCATTCCCCAAGTCCTCCCTCCAAAGTCCTGCATGGGCCAGGAGCTTCAGCAACTGCAGGCAGGAAAGGTGGGGCAGATTGTCAGGAGCTGTACTTACAGTTGGAATTGTACATTCAGTGCACACCTATAGGAGGGTGATGGTGGTTCCAGCCTCACACTTGTGAGCACACACCACTGGTACCCCCGGGGCTGCACACACAGAGGGACAGGAGAAGCATGTGCTGCTCAAGCCACTAGAAACCTGGCACTTTTAGGAGTGTTCTACTTTTGTGACCTAAATCCTATCACTCTAATGTACTTTTTGCTCCAAGAAGAAATCACTCTGAGAAACTTCATCCCTAGAATGGAGGCTTATTGAGTACATCACTCAGATAATCCCTCCTCAGCAGGGAGACATGGAATAGGCAAGCCATTGATCCCTTCTGAGCTGCAACAACTAATCCATCGAGCTGGGGTAGTGATACCAGCAGTGACCCTCAAACATTGCCAACAGAGTAGGCGCTTCCCCAAATCCTTGAGCTGTGCTGATTCCATAGGGGAGATGCAGCAACCACAACAGATCCACACAGTGATGTCTTGTTTGGCACACAGTTCCCCACACACATCTGGGTGCTGACTGAGCCAAAGAAGTTTTGGCTTTCCCCCTAATCCCTAAAGCAGGAAGATTGCCCTAAGCAAGCCTAAGCACCTTGCTCTACCCGAAGCCATCAGCAGTTGCATTGTGTGGACTAAAGCACACACCAGACCAAACCCAATAAAAAGGGGGAGGAGGAGGAGAAAAGATCTGCTGCAAAACACCAGCAGCATAGCCACAGAGGCTGCTGTGCTGCACCCTGTCCCTGGGATGTGCCTGAGTCCTCACTGCCTCCCTCAGAGCATCTCACCTTCTCGGCACTGCCCACAAGCAAAGATCTGCACCTGGAAAGTAACAACCACCCTGTGCTTCTCTACTCACACAGATTGCATCAGCTTGGAAAAGACCCTCCGAGGTCGTCTTGTCCAACCACCCTGCAGTTAGCAGGGGCACTTCCAGCTACATCAGGCTGCCCAGGGTCACATCAAGTCTGATGTGGAATGTCTCCTGGGTAACCTGTTGCAGTATTTTACCACTTTCACTGTAAAGAACTTGTTCCTGATGTCTAATCTAAATCTGCTCTTCTCCAGTTTCAAACCATTGCCCCTCATCCTATCATTGCAGGCCTTTGGAAACGGCCTCCCTCTCCAGCCTCTTTGTAGGCCACCTTCAGGAACTGGAAGGCCACTATTAGGTCTCCCTGGAGCCTTCTCTTCTCCAGTCTGAACAGTCCAAATTCTTTCTGCCTGTCTTCATAGCAGAGGTGTTCCAAACCCCTGACCATTTTAGTGGCCCTCCTGTGGACCTGCTCCATCAGATCCATGTTCTTCCTGTGTGGAGGGCTCCAGAGCTGGACACAATACTCCAGGTGAGGTCTCACCAGAGCAGAGGAAAGTGCCCATTGCTGGCTCATGTTCAGCTTCTCATCCCCCAGCACCTCCAGATCCTTTTCTGCAGGGCTGCTCTCAATTTCATCGTCCCCCAGCCCGGGTTAAATTAATAGCTGAACAAAGTCTTCCAGGGGGAGGGGATTGTTATATTCAATCAGTCTGTAAGGACAGATGCAAGCCAGCAGGCAGACTTTTGGCTAAGTACCCTTCCCCTAGCAGGAAATTGGTCTCCCTGTTTCACCAGCTGCATCTACTGCAACGTCTGCCATTAGTCTGCAAACAACTATGGCATGCAGTCTGTTGTAATTCAGTAAACATACTGTTCCAAACGCTTGCAAATGTTTACAGCACTCAAATCAGATGCTGCCAAGAGGACAATGCAGAATCCCATCTCCAAATATCCCCTAAAGGCAAACAGCACTGGATCCTGATGTCAGGCAAGCACACATCTCTCCGTAGGCAGAGTCAAAACGTAAGGTCTGAACATCCTTCTCTCTCCCACCTAACCCCGACAGACACTTAAGGAATGCAAATTAATGCCATAGCTTTTTGTTCTTTCTATTTTAACTCCTATAGAAACCACAGGTTTCTGATAGTGTTAAATGCTTCAGATAATGAGAACAAACCCAGAGCCTATTTTGAAGGACAAACACTTGCCAGCTGCCTGGGAACTGGGGCCAGAAACTTCACTCTAGTTCTGCACTGTTATCAGTGTTGCACAGCAAGGACATTCTGTGAGGCTTCTTCTCACAAGAAACAGAAGTGCTTACAGTCAGCCTTTTCCTCTGTTTATCAGGGGACCTTAGGTCCTCCCCAGTGATTTCCACTTTCCCTGAACCCACACAAGTCAAGGTGCAAGCTTACCTTTAAAATTTCTCCTGTGCCTGCTGCTTCTGAATGCATTTGTCTGCCTTGAAAAACTCCCTCACACAGGCAGAGTCTTCCTTGTTTGTTTGACTTTCTCTGCTTCCCATTGCAGAGATTCTGGCCATTCCTCAGGCAAGTGCCAGGGTTCATTTTTGCAGTCCAGGTTGAACAAGAACACAGGCGTCCTTTCCAACTGAGCAGCCTGTACCAAACTGTAGGTGTTCAGGTCCTTGAGGGAGAAATGCCATGTGTAAGATGCACAGATTGCCGTCTCCTCTGCTTCTTAAGCTGCAGTGCAAACTTGGACAGACCACATCCACAGGAACACCAGATGGAAAGAGATGCAGCATAACAATGGAGTGAGGGGTGAAGGAGGTCTTCCTTCCCCTCACCTCCACCTGGAGCAGGATGCTCAGTCAAGTGCAGTTCCCAGACAACCTCTGCCCTGCCTTGGGATGAGAGATGATAGTGTCACTAATACCCTGCCAGAAGGGCCCCTTCCTAGTGAAATGCTGGCATCAGGCTGCCAGGAGCTTTACTGGCACCACAGACATCCGTTCCACTAAGAACAACTCTCTCAGTAAAGGCCCCATCCAACTTGGCCCTGAATACCTCCATGAAGGGGACATCCACAGCCTCCTGGGCAGCCTGTTCCAATGTCTCACCACCCTCACTGGAAAGAAATTCTTCCTACCCTTCAGTCTAAATCTGTTCTCCTCAAGCTTCAACCCATTCCCTCTCATCCTATCATTAGAAGCCTATGTACAAAGTTCTTACCCAGCTTTCCTGTAGCCCACTCCAGGTACTGGAAGGCAGCTCTGAGGTCCCCCCAGAGCCTTCTCTTCTCCAGGCTGAACAACCCCAACTCTCTCAGTGGGTTCCCATAGTGGAGGTTCTCCAGCCTTCTGATGATCTTTGTGGCCTTCTCTGGACCCACTCCAGCAGCTCCATGTCCCTCTTAGGCTCGGGGCACCAGAAGTGGATACAGGGCTCCAGGACTCAGCAGAGCAGAGGGTCAGAATTCCCTTCCCGTCCTGCTGCTCTCCCTGCTTTGGATGCAGCTCAGCTCACAGCTGCCTGCTGGGCTGCCAGGGACCATTGCTAATTCATGGGGAGTTTGTCATCAACTGACACCCCCAAGTCCTTCTCTTCCAGACTGCTCTTGAGCCAGTCCTTGCCCAGCCCAGATTTGTGCCCGAGATGGCCCCTACCCAGCTGTACAACCTTGCATTTGGCCTTTTCATATGCCATTTCAAAACTTCTTTTGAACATCCATAAGAGACACAATCAAAATGTTTTTTTTTTCTATCCACAAAGACACCATCCAATCTATTCCATCTTCCCAAAGAAGGGAATTCAAGCAGCTTTAATGAAGTACTTCAGTTTTGGGTACACCTACACTGCAACTAGAGAATGAGATCATAACCTGGGTAATGTAAACTCTAACACAGCTCATCTTAGGCAAAAATCATAGCACTGCTTAAGCCCAAGCTGCAATCTAGGAGCACGAAGTCTGAGCCGTCCAGAAGTGCACAGGGGAGCCCAGAAGTGCACAGGGGAGCCCATTGTGCTCTGCATTTTCCCTGCTACCTTCTTTGCCCCAGAGCCAGCACAAGCCCACCACCACATGCCAGGCACAGGTTCACCATAGTGGCACATTTTGCTGTGCCAGCCCTGCTGATTGGGAGCCCAAGGCTATTGCAATACTACAAAGTACCATTAAACAACAAATAGCAATGTCATCTTGTCCAATACAGATAACTCACCTCTATTCAGGCATAAACTATCTCAAGGAGAAGCAGTCAAGATTTATGTAGCTAAACCCTTCCACTGAGCCATCAAATTGATAGGACCAGGAACAGCAGCAGCTAGGCTAAAAGAACAATCCAAAGCCTGCAGTGGACTTAACTCTGAGGCTTTTAATTAATTCACCTCAGTTGTGTTTTTCAAATCATAATATTTTGGGGAAAGTAATCTTTAACATAGGTTCACTCATAAAACAGTTCAGGCTGGAAGTGACCTTGAAGATCACCTAGTTCTGACCCCCTGCCATGGGCAAGGACACCTCACACCAGACCAGATTGCTCAAAGCCTCATCCAATCTGGCCTTGAACACCTCCAGGGGCCAAAATGAAGGGCTTCTACTCAAAAACAGGATAAGCCCCCCCAGGCTACATGACACCAGTATAATGATCCTCTCACCTCAGTTCTCCAGCTACAGCCTCAGAAGTTGACCGGCTGCTAGCAGAAGGCTTCTCCCTAGTGTTTACAGGCAATGTGAAATGCATAGAGCTCCAGATACACAAATTTTCAGTCCCCAAGGCATTGCAGAAACTAAACCATCACATGTCTTGCAGGAGCTGACATTTTGCTTAGCTTGCTGGCTTTTCAAAACCAGAGAAAGACCTTTGGCACCCAGAATTCCCTTAAATAAGCAATTTCCTGGGTTTAGTTTCTCTTTACCAGGAGCAAAGTGAAAGCTTTCAAGTGTCCAAACGGTTGGCTTGAAGCTTTACTTAGCACCTTCCAAAATCAACAGTACAGTCTTTTGTCACCTCTGCAGAGAGATGCTCACCAACAGCGTGTCACTGTGCTGCAGGAAAGCAATGAGGTCCTGAACATAGGGTGTGGCAGACAGGCTATGTCCTTCAGTTAACAGGCTCCCTGAAAAGGACTCAGAAAAGAACAGCAAATGATCCATTCAGGACAAAACATACTTTATTGTAACGTCAGAAGTACAGAAAAGTACTGCAGAGAACCATGCTGACCGGGGCATTTAGAGTCTGTGAAGGACAGAAGTACAAGATAACGGGGTACTACTGTACTCAGTGCAAAAACTGATTCATTTGAGGCACAAGTACACTATTGTTTAAGCAGCTTGATTCAAGCACAGCTCTGGTTATGTGATCTACTCCGTTTTCTTTCTATGTGAAAAGCTACAAGAGAGAGGCAGTAAATTCAAGTCAGGGGTGTCCAAATTGCCCCTTGGCAACGTAAGAAAAAGCAAATGAAGGAAAATACTCCACACATAGTCACCCTCTACATCTTGTTTTCAGATATGGAGCTGTAGGTAGTGAAAATAAAAGAGTTTATTCTGAAAGTTCAGAGCCCAGATCTGTTTGACTGGGGTGGTTGGGGTTTTCCCCTCCCCTTCCCCCCACCTTTTACATCTGTGGGTAACTCACTTCATGTTGACCACAATTGATCCAATAGTAAAAAGCCAACCAACCTTTTGTCTTTGCTAAGGAGTCACACATATCTAACATTCAAATACATTTCAGCCCTTGAGATCTTAACTTATGGCTTAAGACACAATCAAAGTGTTTGGGCACCCTTGAGTTAAGTTAATGCAGAGCATTTTTGCAGAAAAGAAAGGCAAGCAAGATCACTGTTTGGAACAGAGCTGAGCTCTACACAAAGAAAGCAGGAATCCAAGTCACTAGTTACTACCAGGCTGACATGTACTGCTGCCCAGAAAGATAAAAAAACGTCAGATCACAATGAAAGGTTCAACAAAGTCAAAAGGTCAAGGTTCCAACACCAGAAGCAGCATTTGAAAACAAGCTGTTGAAGTAAAATCTTTTCAAGAGATGCAGGTTGCATAACTCCAGGCATGAGCAAACATGTTGGCAATCCTCTCCTTTTACACAGCAGCTGTGTTTAACATAGGAAGTTGCTGGGTTTAAAAGAAAGCTATTGGAAGAATTAAGATTTCCAATTCCCTGCCTATTTAATGACATTAGTAGAGAAACTGGGCGGGGGGGAATAATACTGAGTGACGACTGAAACAGTAGCTTCTCAGGGGATTCCCTATGGTTACAAACACAGCTTGACCTGTAAGCAACTCAAGACTCGCCAGACAGTTATTAGGTTTTTTTATATTGTTACTATGCTTATAAGTTACATCAATTAAAAAAAAAAAAAAAAAAAAGCCAAGCAGTTTTGCCCTATTTCAAGAATGGTTTTCCAATCAACACCAGTTTACATGGTGAATGGGAACTTCACAAAGAAACAAGGAGTGGGTGACGTCTTTGGGCCAAGGACGACAAGAAATAAATGGGCTCTGTGCTACCAATCAACCTCAACAAGAATATGGCACAAGGGCCAGCCCAAGCTGTACCAACACTGAACCTTTAGCACTCGGCACAAATTCGGATCTCTTGACTTTTAGCTAGCAAATCAGGTGAAAAGACTGGGTAAGAGGGGAAAAAAGAAACCCAGAAACAAACCCCCAAAACCTAACTAAAAACTTCAGCCAAGAATGGGAATATATTCTTTAAAAAGGAAAAGGACAAAAGTCTGTAGTTTTAAAATAACTTAGGCTGCCATCAGTCCTGTGCAAACTAAAACAACCCCTTGAATGTCTCTCCAACAAAAGGACAACTTCCCCCTCCCTCCCCTAATATTTTCCTTTTTAGCCCACTGTATCTGCAGATACAACCTCAAACTAACAGATGGAAATGCAAGAGAGAAAGAGTTACAGCATCTGCACAACATCCTTTCTACAAACAGCTGCTGGAGGGGGGGAAAGTACAATGTAAAAAAAGAACCAAGAGAGGAAGGTTCCATCTGATACATCCTCACAATCTTTCCCGCTCTGCAGTCCATGAAGCCGACTCTGATGCTAAGGTGACAGTGTATGTAAGCAGAATTTTTTGTTGATTTTATTATTAGGTTTGAGTTTCAGTTGAAGAGAGCCTGAGGAGAGCACGGAGCCTCTTCAGGAGTTGTCTGACGGGACGTGCTCCTCGAAGCCCTCGCTCTCCCGCACCAGCGCTCGCTCCAGGATGACGCGGCCCTCCTTGTAGCGCTGGCTGTCTTCGGTGGCAAACTCATAGATCCAACCCAGTTTGCTGTTGCAGTTCTTGCAGCTCACGTCTCGAACCATGTGGCGGCCAGTGAGCATGACCCGGTCCTGAACTTCGCTGTACTGCAGGTTGACCACCTGTTCCAAAGACACGGGGCACAGAGAGCATCAGCTGCCAGCAGCTTGCGAGGCGATTGGCCTTCTCATGGAGCCAGAGATGCACACGATCAGGGGGCCTTGAAGGTCATCTAGTTCCGACCCCCTGCCATGGGACACCTTCCACTAGAACAGGCTGCTCGAGGCCTCCTACAGCCTAGTCTTGAACACCCCCAGGGAGGGGGAATCCACCACCTCGCTGGGCAACCTGTTCCAGTGTCTCAGCACCCTCACTAGAAAGAATTTCTTCCTCATCTCCAGTCTAAATCTGTCCTCCTCAAGCTTCAGTCATTCCCTCTCCTTCTATAACTTCAAGTCCTCTTCAAAAGTCCCCTCCCAGCCTTCTTGTAGGCCCCCTTTAGGTACTGGAAGGCCACTATAAGGTCCCCCCAGAGCTTTCACTTTGAGACTGAACAGACCCAGCTCTTGCAGCCTGTCCCCACAGGGGAGTTTCTCCAGCCCTTTGATCATCTTCACGGCCTCCTCTAGACCTGCTCCAGCAGTTGTATCACCTTCTTATGCTGGGAGCACCAGAAATTGAATTAAGTCCTAGGGCACCCTGTTCATCCATTGTAAAAGCAAAGAGCCTGTGGCACTGCATGTGAACTGAAAACTGCAGTGGGCAAGTCCACAGCCCTTGAAAATCTCCTGTTTGAGACAGTAACCCGTTGACGATGTGCTTCAAGAGGTATATAACCCTCCTGGTTATCTGAGGCATGGAATGCAATCACAGGATGTAGGAGAGTGCAGAGTACTGCGTTCAACTGTGTGTGAGAAACTCCTAGTGAGGAGCTTCTCAACCAATTGACAAACCTGCACCTTGAGATAGATGCAACCTGCTTCTAGCAGCTGCTGTGATCACATCTTCCCAGCAATCAGAACCAAAATATTAAGAGGTACTTCTTTAAAACAGTATTGGGGTGCTTTTGACATAATCACCTGAGAAACACAAAGGCTCAGTGACTGAGAATGCAGGCATTAAACACTCCCCTGTTTTTTAGTTTGTCTACCATCTGGGCAGTTTCAAACTTACTTTTAAGTTGTTTAGGCAACAACATCACCGAACCAGGATGCATAATTTGTTGAAAAGTTGATGTCAGAACTACATCCAAACAGCTAATGTGAGGTAGGATTTGAAAAGATGGGGCTGTGCTGCTTTCTCAGTTTCCCACATGAGTCTGCTTGCTCTTTGGGCTTCAGCTCTAAGGCTTCTGACTGCAGACACGTAAAAGTCAAACTCTGTGATTAAACTCAATTTGCACCAAGAGAAGTTTAGGCTGGACATTGGATGAATATTCTTCTCTGAAGCGGTTTTCAAGGACTAGAGCAAGCTCTCCAGGGGGTGGCTGGATCCCCATCCCTGAAGGTGTTTAAAGGACACAGATGTGGTGCTGAGGGGCAGTTTAGAGCCAGACTTGATAGAGTTAGAGAATGCTCGGACTAGGTGATCTTAAAGGGCTTTTCCAACCAAAATGTTCCTGTGATTCTCTGAAACTCCACTATGCAACACAAGAAAAATGTGAACCCCAAGATCTAGTGCTTGATGGGTGAGAGAGAAATCAGATGCACAGCTCTTTTACAGCTATGCATCCTAGCCTATATAAAAACTACTGACAGGATTCAGCACACCAGAAACCCCAAAGCCAAGTTTGTTAAATGAAGACATTATTGATTTCTGTCCAAGATCGGTGGAAAATTTTCCAGACACAGCCTAAAACTACCACAATGCCTCCATCACTCTGCAAATCACCAAATGACTTCCAAGAAAGCAAACAAACAAAACCCCACCAAACCAAAACACACCAATGATTACAAGGAGCTCTATGAGAAAGCAAAAGGTGATCTCTGCTTTTTCAGTGAGTCTAATGGACAAGTCTATATGGAAGGGTTACTAAATAATGCTACAAATCACTCAAGAGCTATGACTTTTGTATTTCAAGATGTTGAATTGCATCAAATTAGGTCAATAAAAAGATATTTTGAACTAAAGCAGAACATTGCCTGTAAAAGCCTGTACTTACCTGGTTGCTCAAACACTGTGAGCTTAAATGCAACTCAGAAGTTAAACAGAACATTAGCTAGGCCTCTTTTCTAAACTGAGTAGAAGTGCAAAGGGCTTTGAAACTCTTTGCTAGACAAAGGATACTCTGACAGTGAATCCGAGGTTCATATTACAATGTCCAAAGTTAGAACTCCACGTATTTTGGCACAAGGCCTCTACGCACACAATCCTCTTTTTTGTGTTGCAGATAAGCTAACTGGGTTTGCTATCAACAGTCAATGCCTAATTTGACTTCAAAGACAGCTGAACAGAACAAAAAGTGAAACAATTAAAACGGTAACTACACAACACTTTAGCCAGTAAGGGTTTGTGTTATGTTTTTGGGGGTGGGGGTTGATGACAGATTCACTTCCCAGAGAGTCCTTTATCCAAGCTCCTGCTCAGCTTCTTACTGACCTTGTTAAAAAGAAAGGCTCTTCCCGTGGCCCCCGTGAAGCGCGTGGAGATGAGCTCGGAGCGGTTGGTCAGGATCGTGTCGCAGTTTGCGCAGGAGAACAGGCGAGTGCCACCAATATGGTCCAGAAAAATTCTTCCCATTTTGAGAACTTCAGTTTATACTCAAGACCTGAAAGCAAAGAAGAAAGATCATGTACATGTGGAAAAAATATTGTAGGGGAAAAAAAAAAAAAAAATCAAACAAAAAAGCCCCACCAAAGCAAACCAACTCCCCCCAAAAAGCCTCCAAGCACCCCATAGGGTAGAGTATCCTGCAGACCAATTCAGCTCACAATTGCAGAGGTTCTTTCCTTTTTCCCCCAGATGAATTACTGAAGTTACAGAATGCATTCATCCTTTCTCATCAGGACAAGTTCCTTCCCAAAGCGACCACCTCGCCAGCAAGATTGACACATCTAAATACAAACTAACTACATGAAGTGAGCAACACATGAATGAAAACCTTTAATATATAGTTCAGGCATTTGCAGACCACTGCTGGAGTTCTTGAGCTCAAAAGCTTCCATTCCTTCCTGTTTTCTTTTCCTCTTTATACAATACTGAAATTCCATTCCAGTACAGTCCTGGCAACTCAGTCACCTTAGTCAGCACTGGGAAATGAAGCACTGAGAAGTACACTGAGTCACCAAGACAATTATAGTGTAATTTTCCCAAGTCACCCCCCCCCCCCTTTTTAAAATATATATTGATTTTGTCACTTCCCTTCAGCTCTGCACAACTTATGACATGCATCCACACACCAGCACCATTCAGGATGCTTTAGTCTTCTATTACAGCAGACTGGGCAACGATCTTTGACTCGACAGCTCCTGGTTTCATACATGGGAAAGGTTTGGATGCTATCTGACAGAACAAACAATCCACCCAGCCTTTACACCAGGCAGTTTTACATACAAATGCTTAAAGCTGTCTAATATAAATACAAAAGACTGTCTTTTACCCAAAGCATCATCACTGAATGATGAAATATGATGAAAATACCTCAGCAACCCCAATGAGCAGGAAAAACAGAGTGCTTAGAAGGTGTATAGCAGCAGATCTGCAGCACCTGGTAAACAAACCTCTAATGTCTTTATACCAACTACCATAAATTACTCCAAGTTAACAAGTGAGTAGGAAGTGAACACCTCAGCTGAAATCTTAAATCACCAAGGATCAGATAGCATGACAAAGGCATTAAACAATGACGTTATTTCTCTTTCAACAGCAGAAATTTTATGACTAAATATCCACAGTTAAACACTGCTCTGCCCTGGTGAGGCCACAGCTGGAATACTGTGTCCAGTTCTGGGCCCCTCAGTTCAAGAAGGACCTCAAAGAACTGTTTGAGAGAGTTCAGCGCAGAGCCACAAAGATGCTGAAGGCAGTGGAACATCTCCCTGCAGAGGACAGGCTGAGGGAGCTGGGGCTCTGTAGCTTGGAGCAGAGGAGCCTGAGGGGAGACCTCATTCATGTTGATAAAGATGTGCAGGGCAGTGTCAGGAAGATGGAGCCAGGCTCTACTCAGTGATGTCCAATGACAGGCCAAGGGGCAATGGGTGCAAGCTGGAGCAGAGGAAGCTCCATGTAAACATAAGGAGAAACTTTTTCCTTGTGAGGGTGGCAGAGCCCTGGAGCAGGCTGCCCAGAGGGATTCTAGAGTCTCCTTCTCCAGAGACATTCAAAACGTGCCTGGACGTGTTCCTGTGTGACCTGCCCTGGGTGACCCTGCTCTGGCAGCGGGGTTGGACTGGGTGATCTTCCAAGGTCCCTTCCAACCACTAATGATCTGTGATTCTGCGAGGTTAAATATACCTCCATTGATGCTTCAGAAGTGGAATTAGAAAAGAACGTTGTCTCTCCTCCTGTGGTGCACAGCAATGCACAGCAAAGCTGACACTGCAAATATTAAAGCTGTGTGGGTTTTATTTTTCATAGCAGGAGACAGGGTGCCATTCAGAGAGAAATTAATCAAATTTTGTGCTCCTCAAGTTGACTATTCTCTGACAAATGCCTTTAAAGAAGCACAAATACCTAAATTAAACTCATTTCAAGTTCCAGGGGATTAGTTTCTTAAAGCTCACTGTGACATGCACCAAGCAAATGGACTAAAACATGCACCTGCAACACACAGCATTTTCACATGTAAACACCCTCACTCACTGACATCAGGATTTTTTCTTCTTAATTCCTTTATTTCACCACTTTGTTTTCTTGCAATATGTGCCAATACAACAGGGTTCCTAGCATTGAACCGAGTGATTTTAGCACAAGTTCCTTACATTCAGGTTTTGCAAATCACTATTAATCTCCTGCATCCCATCTGCTTGATCTTTGGTGCATCCCATCAATCTAATGACTTTTTCCTTTAAAGGCAACATAAAAGCCATTTTTCTTCTTGAAAGGGTAAATAAAACAGGTCTTGAGTTTGACAATATTTCAAAGGCTCAGCTGAGTGCAGGGGGTGAGTCCATTCAACGTGCAGGAAGTGTTTTCCTTCCATTTCTCTAAGCATGACACCTTTCTCCTGTGCCTTTACCTTTCCTAGCAAGTGAGGACAAAAGAAAACATTAAAATGTCAATAGTGACAGTGTGAAGGAAATCCAGCAGACAGCAAGTATGAATAAACAAGTACCAAGGTCTCCAACCAGAAGAAACAAGGCAACAAAAGCAATTGTGACAGACAGGCCCATGAGACGTTCAGCCCAAGCTCCACATGCCACCCTTACTGATTTTTGGATAAGACAATTAACCAATCCCAAATTATTTTACCTGTGGGAACAACATCCAAAGGGTAATTTTTTCAGTGTAAACACAATGCTCAGCCTGTCAGCATTTTCAGAAGCTAACATCAAACAAATCCAAACCCATCCCTCTCTTACCAAGAGCTACACAACGTGACACAAACAAAGCTTACAAAGCATATCCTGTGGAAGAATAGGCAGCTCAACACTTAAAATCCAAACATCTGAAAACATTAATCATGTTACTGGAAGAGCAAGAACCCAGAATCACTGAAAGCAAACTTTAAGCACCTCAGAAGAGAGGGCAATTATAATGCTTGCAAGCAGGTTAGAAGTCAAAATGACATACGAAGATATTACTTCTGGACATGGCATTATGCTTAAGTGCTGAGTTCTGAAGATAATGAACATGAAAATAAATGCAGAAATACAGATGTTCAAAGAGTTTAGGCTGAAAAAAAAAAAAAAGCCAAGTAATCATAGAATGGGTTGGGTTGGATGGGACCTTGAAGACCACCTAGTTCCAAGCCCTTACTCTAGACCCGGTTGCTCAAGGCCTCATCCAGCCTGGCCTTGAACACCCCCAGGGAGGGGACATCCACAACCTCCCTGGGCAACCTGTTCCAGTGCCTCACCTACCACACTATAAAGAATTTCTAATAATACAAGACCTAAAATCTTTATATCAATCACCTCAAAAAGCTGAAAGTAAATTCATCGAGTAGCTGCATGAGAAAGAAACTTGCAATACTACCTGGGTCCCAACAGAAAGACAAAGTGAAATTCATTTGATGAGAACTCAGACTAAGTGAGAGCACAATCTAATAAAGCAACTGGGGAAAGGCTGAGAGTTGGGTCTGTTCAACCTGGAGAAGAGAAGGCTCCAAGGAGACCTTAGAGCAGCCTTCCAGTACCTGTAAAGGGGCTACAAGAAAGCTGGGGAGGGACTTTTACAAGGGCTTGTAGCGATAGGATGAGAGGGAATGGATTGAAGATTGAGAGGGCAGATCAACAGCATTGTAACAGGCAAAACTGATTAGACTTTGGGGGGTAAAAATGTAGGGAAAAAGTCAAAGGTAGTTTTTCCCAAGCTAAAAAGCAGAGTATTCACTTGCAAGACCAGTTCAGAAGGTATCTGCTGTGGATAAAGGCTGTTCCCTCCTTATGTGAGGAAGCTGTAGGGTACGCTCGTTGTACACTGGAAGAGAAACAGCACAACAAAAGAAGGGAAAGTAATTTTCCATTGCTCTCAGGCTCGTGTCCCTTACATACAGAAAGTGTGCACAGAGTCACCCAAGTTAACCATGTCAGGGTTTTTTTTCCCTATAGTTTTCACTTCCCATGCAAAATGCGTGGGTGTGTATTTATGTTAACACATACATAAATGATCTGAAAAAAGCCACTTATAGGAAGCCTTCATAGGCAGTAGGAAGGTTCTGTTAAATTAAGAGAAGCCTAAGAATTCTGAAGCATGACAACACTCCTGATGCTTAAGATCTCCCACTTAGGAAGAAGAAAATGCATGAAGTGCACTTCCCCATTCATCTACACTCTGCACTGAAAATCAGTGAAAATAGCTTCTACTGGTATAGCCAGTCCAGTTCTCTGTTGCTAGTCAGAAGCCCAGAAAGTGACACTACTGTATCACACCAATTCCATCACGTCACTAGCAGAATTTTCAGAAGCAAAGGACAGGAATCATGGCTACTCACAAAACCAAATGCTGAGGAAGGAACAGAGATCTTTCTGGCCTGATTTCATCCTCAAAGTGAGCCAAGCATTCTCTGTTGGGTAGGTGTCACTTATGCAGCCACGGTGATCCTTCCCCCATGCAAACTATCCAGCATGAACTCTAATACTAAATTAATGGCTCCAACATCAGGAAGGCAGTACTTACTTTCACTAATGGGATACATAAAGTATCTACCCCTTGTCCAGCCCACACAGTTCAAGGAGACAGGCACTTCTACAAACTGAGATGATGCCACTGCATCATTAGTCAGCACTCAGACCACCACTATCAGCCTGCATTCTTGAGGATCCTTAGTAGGGCAATCAATGCTAACAACCCCTGATGCAATCCCTTAGTCCTGCTGGGCAACACTTCCTGCCTGCATGCTGCTTCCAGCAGGTGCATGGACAGACAGGAAACACCAGCACTGTGGCTATGAGCTGTAACATGTATTCCTAGAGCAGCGTGTCCCCAAACTTCCACCTGTCTTTCAGTGTTGCTTTTGGCAACGCTGAACAACAGCTGTCCCAGAGCTGACATTCGACAGCTTCAGTGTGACCACTGTCTGTACGCAGACCTGAAGCAATACTTGATTGGTATTTGTACTACCTCCTCTGCCTATCTTCATGAGCAGTGAAGAACAAAACAGTAACACAGAGTTATTTATTAGCATTTTTCAAACTAACAGTCAACGTTTTCTCATCCCAGAGTGCACCTCTTGAAGACACAGGACCGTCAGCGTTTGGGAGAGCCCGCAGGCACTTCCTATATACACAATGGTCTGTGGATATTTCGGGAACCTCAGTGTTGCTTCAGCACCATCTACTGCATCTCAGATCTACAACAGAAAACAGCTGCTAGTTAAAGGCTTTTTTAAAAAAACCCAACCTGTGACAGCCTCTCTGTCACCACTCCATCAAGTAAAACCATTTTCCCTTTGCACACTGAGCCAACAAGCACTCTCTCCCCCCTCAAAAAAGGGCTGTGCACCCCCCCAGGCATAGAAAATATTCTCAGTATGTACTTACTCTGGAAGGAGGCTCAAACTTCATCTTCACATCTCAGAAACCAGGCTTGAGCTTCCTCTTCTCGTCTCAGAGAGGGACAAAAGAGGAAAAAGGATACTTAGCACAGCTACACAAGAATACACATTAAATGAAGAATTAAAAAAAATACTGAGTAATCAAAAAAAAACCCCAACTGGAAACATAGTCCTTACCTTTCCAGGCTTCTGCTCTCCCAAGCAGGGGTGCATCTGAAAATACACATGGTGTCAGTCTGTCAGGAGGGCTGAGATTCAATGTCTGCCACTGACTCCTGCAGCTGTTGAAGCAGGCAGGGCCCAGCCTCTGGACTCGGCAGAACTCCTTATCAAAAAGCACCACACGTAGCCAAATGTGAAGTAAGAGAACTGGAACAGTTTGCTGTGCTCATTAGAACCATCCAGCTACTGTAGCAAACCACACAGGGAATTCAGTCCACTCAGATGACTGAAGAGGCTCTGGCAAAGTCACCAAAGCAGTGCCCAGAGGCAGCGCAGGGCACACCTCAGAGAGGCTGCCTTGCAGAATGGAGCTGCATTGGTGCAACCTGCTGCAGCTGAGTTTTCTGCTGAAAACTGGCTGTTTTACTAGGTAAGGGGAAAGCTTTGCCTTGGGATACTGACATCCAAGCATGGCAATGCCGCAGCATATTGGTGTATGCCAACATTAATCCAGGGTAGCTTGTTCCAAGGTTACAGACAAGAGGGCTTGTTTTTAGCATAGCTCCCCTATCGCAGCATCTCCCACACAGTAACTTACACCCTCACAGTGCTCCTTCTAGATAAGTACACTGAAGTAAGTAATACTAAAAAGTATTAGTTTACAAATGGTCTCAAACTCAGATTAATTTTCTCACTACTACACAGAGCAGCAGCAATTCCTGTTTCTGTGGGCTTTCCCCCCCCTTCCTTCCCATTACCCTTTCCCCTCCCTTTTCTTCCCAATTCCTCAATTGTCTTCCAGAAAGCTGTATTTCTCTGGGTTTGTAACACATTTGTTCTTCCACTAATCAAGCAAATAAGACAACTGTTGCCTATTAATACATTCTACAACTTTTAGAAAGTCCAACTAATTCAAATTTCCTGCTGTCATTAATTTCACAGAAACATTCAGGTTGGACAAGACCCCTGAGCTCACCAGGTGCAACCATGAACCCTGCTCTGCCAAGTTCACCACTAAACCACATTGCTAAGTGCCACATCTAAATGACCTTTAAACACATCCAGGGATGGTGACTCAACCACCTCCCTGGGCAGCCTGTTCCAATGCTTGGCTGCTCCTTCAGTGAAAAAATTATTCCCAGTGTCTACCCTGGTGCAGCTTGAGGCTGTTCCCTCTTGTTCTATCACCAACTACCAGTGAGAAGAGACCAGCACCTACCTCTCTATACTGTCATTTCAGGTGGTTGAAGAGGGTGATAAGGTCTCCTTCTCAGCCTCCTCATCCTCAAACTAAACAGCCCCACTTCCCTCAGCTGCTTTTCATCAGACTCATTCTCTAGGCCCTTCACCAGCTTAGTTACTCTTCTTTGCACCCTCTCCAGCACCTCAATGTCCTTCTTATACTGAGGTGCCCAAAACTGAGCCCAGTACTCGAGGTGTGGCCTCACCAATGCTGAGTACAGGGGGCAATCACTTCCCTGCTCCTGCTGCTCAAATTATTCCTGATACAAGCCAGGATGCCACTGGCTTTCTTCGCCACCTGGACACACTGATGGCTCATACTCAGCTTGTTATCAATTGGAACCCCTAGGTCCCATTCTGCCAGACACTTCTCCAGCCACACTTCCTCAAGCTTGTATCACTGCGTGGGGTTGTACAGGGCTGAACTGATACAAATCTTCACCCAATGACACCACTGGTTTAACTACAAAAAAGAATAACAAACCTGAATGAAATGGTGAAAAGACAACTATCACCCAAGCTCCCATGCAACCTGGCAGAAAGGGTACTAATATGCCTAGTTTAACTAGGCAAATACACCTAGATTAACTAAGAAATTCCTAAGTGCATGTGAAAGACTCCAGAACTGAGAGGCCTTGCTACCCAAAATCCAGTGTACAGGCACTGCCTCAACACATTTAACACAGTATTTTTAAGTTACATCTTGCTTAAGGGAACGATGTAGCTCAGCAAGAGCTGAGCAAGTCAAGATTTCACAATAGGTCAAACTATAGTAAACAAACATGAACCAATGATCCAACCTGGGCAACATTACTTCAAGCTTGTGCTGACTACCATCAGAGGGAATGCTAAATATATATATATTTGCACGTGCAGAACTCTCAGTTTGTCAGATGACAAGTAACAAATCTTGTCATCTTCTCCCCTAGTGAGCTTTGAGGTGCCATTTCTTTTGCCTTCACATGCTTGGCAGCCTCATCTGAAACTCATTATTATTGAAGTCTCCATATAAACAATTAGAGCTGCATGCTGCCAGTTAAGTAATTCTATAACTACAGAAGTGAAAGTAGCAGGTGACAGAAGTCTCCAAATAGTACTTCCAAAGGCTAACATTAGAAAAAGAGTAATGCTTAAGAACAGAGAGTTTGGTTTGCCACAACCATTCTTTGAATTCAGCAATCCAGAATGAGTCTATACATGAAAGGATGACATATAGCTGTTAGATTGCTATACACAGAGAGCTATATGGCTGAACCAGGGGCACCCATGAAGCAAGCTCCCTCAGTTAGAATCACAGAATCACCTGGTCCTACCACAACCTCCCATCTTCCTGCACACAACTGCTATGCCTCATCCCTAAGCTCCTCACCCAAACATGAGCACCTCCATGGATGGCAACTCCACCATTTCCAGGGGCAGCCTGTTCCAGTGCCTGATGACCCTTTCAGTGAAGAATTTTTTTCTAATAGTCAATGTAAACTTTCCCTGGTGCAACTTCAGGCCATAACCTCTTGTCCTATCCCTTGTTACCTGACAGATCAATACCCACCTCACTAAAACCTCCTTTCAGGATGTTGTAGAGAGCAATCTCCCCTCAGCCTCCTTTTCTCCAGGCTCAACAACTCACTCATCTTCAACTCCTTTCTGCCAATCACAACTATTAGTAATGCTGATGGTTAATCTACTGCCATTAGCAGTTAACACCTACCACTCCCAGCAGATCAGTATCGACTGGTTCACGAGTTGTGCATTTGCTGGTTTTGTGCTTCTAAGGGAGGTTCAGGTTGGATGTTGGGAAGTTTCTTCACAAAAAGGGTTCTCAGGCTGCCCGAGGAGATGATCGAGTCACCATCCCTAGAGGTATTTAAAGATGAGTGGATGTGGTGCTGAGGGACATGATTTAGCGGTAGTGGTTTAGCAGCAGTGTTGGGATTGTGAGCAACAGGCAAGCAGTTGGACTCGATCTCAAAGGCCTCTTCCAACCTCAGCAGCTCTATGGTTCTGAGACCTATTCCTGCACTCCAACACCAGGTCTATTGTTTTTTAAAAAAATATTAAAATTATTAAATCCTATCACTCTATTAGCCCAAAACACAGCCTTTAACTCTTAAACACGTGAGATTAAACCTAATCTGCCTGCAGTGGAGGTCTGTACACAGAGCATCAACTGAACAGACTGAAGCCAGGCTTTGCACTCTTTTTTTTTGCTTTGCCTAGAGCCTTTCTAGAGTGGAAAAGCACCTGCCAAATATTTCTGCTCCCTGGGAATCCACACTTTCACGGGCAAAATCCAGTCTAGGAGCTGACAGGCGAAGCTGGCTCACTGCTGGCGCAGCCGCGGGCACAACAGCTACCGCTGGATTCGTGACAGCCGCCTTCTCCCCACAGTGCCCTGCCAGGCTGAGCCGCGGGGGCTGCTCGGGCGATGCGCAGGTCCCCACGGAGCAGGGCACACGCAGCAGCTCCACGACGGGAAGGGAGCAGAGGGAGGCGTCAGGCAGCACCCGGGGCGGCGCGGCCGGCCGAGCCCCCGGCGCGACTGCCAGGGACGGGCTGAGCCGTACTCTGCGAGCGGTGGCACCAGCGCCGGCCTAGCCCCCACATAACCCTCCGCGGCTGCACCGCGCCCCCGAGAGCCGCCTCCGGCAGAGGCGATGTGAAGCGCGAGCTGCGACCGCCGCCGCCGGCTGGAGCCCACAGGGGTCACGCCGAGGTGCGGGGAGGCGGCGGTGCCCACCCCCGGGCCGCGCACAGCCCGCGGCCGCCGCCGCCCCACACAAAGCCCGGCGCGGGGGCGGGACCCAGCTGAGCGCCGTCACGGGGGCGCGCGCAGCCAACCGCCGCCGGCTCGGCCCCCGGCGCCGCCGCCGGGCGCTGCCGGCAGCGCAGGCAACTTGACAACAAACAGGAGGAAACAGCTGACGGGAGGCCCCGCCGCCGCCGTGAGGGACGCCTAGGCCGACCACCAACTCCCGCCCCAGGCGCTCGCCGCCACCTCCGCTACCGCTTCTCCCCCATCCTCTGTACGGTGACGGGGAAACGACGCGGCGAAGGGGCCCGGGAATAGCTCCTCGTCACCCTGCCCCGGGCCGCACAAAGGAACCAGCCTGAAAAGTTGCTACCGCCCCGCCGGGGAGGCGGGGTCGGCGGCGGCGGTACGAGGCCGAGGGAGGAAGTTGTGGCCGCAGCGGGGAGGGGGTGTTCGGTGCCGGCCCCGGGCGGAGGGCCGGGCAGGAAGACTGGGCGGCGCTGGGAGACGCTGACGGAGAAGGGGACGTGGTGGGGGAAGGCCAGCGCTTTGTCGCGGCGCCGGGCCGCAGTGGGACAAGCAGGGCCAGTGCTGACTCCCCCTCCGCCGGGCTGGAGGGTCTCGCTCGGGGCCTCACCTTAGCCCGAGTGACACTGCTGCGGCCTGAAGCGGCGGCCGCCACCTCCCTTACCAGCCACAAACGGCTCGCCCCAGCCTCCCTGGGCTCTGCGCGGCGCTGCCCCCCACCCGGTTACCTGGCGCAGAAAAGCAGCAGCAGCGACGGCGAATGCTCTGTGCCCGGTGTCTTCCCCCCACCTTCCACAGCCCCGACGCTCACGGCTCGGCGGCAGCAACTCCGCCTCCTCTCGGCTCCGCCCCCGCCCGACAACCAGCGCCGCTGAGGTCCCGCCCCCTACCGTCAATCACCGGTGCTGAGGCTCCGCCCTCCCTGCGACCCTGCCCCTCGCACGCCAATCAGCTCTGCTGAGGTCCCGCCCCGCCAGCCTCGCGTCCGAGGTCTCGTCGGCTGGGGGCAACGCTTCCGAGAGCGGCGTCCGTCGCGGAGCCGCGGCGTCTGTGGGGGCATTGTAAGCGGCCTTCGGAGATGGTCTAGTCCAACTACCCTGCCGAGGCAGGGTCACCTAGAGTAAATCACAAGCGGGTTTGGAATTAATCTAGAAAAGGAGACCCCACAGCCTCTCTGGGCAGCCTGCTCCGGGGCTCAGCCATGCTCATAGTGAAGTTTTTCCTCATGTTTACATAGAGCCTCTTGTGTTCCAGTTTGTGTCCACTGCCCCTTGTTCCGTCGCTGGACACCACTGACAAACAGTCTGGCGCCATCCTTCTGATACTCACCCTTTAGATTTTTATAAGCATTCATGAGATTCCCCCACAAACACACCTTAATCTGCTCTTTTCCACACTAAACAGCCCCAGCTCTCAGCCTGCTAAGATGTCCCAGTCCCACCACCATTTTAGTGGTGGTCTCTCATGCTGGACTCTTTCCAGTAGTTCTTTGTCTGTCATGAACTGAGGAGCCCGGACAGAATACTCCAGATGCAGTCTCACTAGGGCAGAGTAGAGGGGCAGGAGAACCTCTCTCGACCTGGTGGGCACACTTCCTAATACACCTAATGATAGCATTGTCCTTCCTGGCCACAAGGGCACAGTGCTGGCTCATGGGCAGCCTTCAGTCAGCGAGGAGCCAGGACCAGGCAGCACTGCTTAGCTCTTGCCCACTTGCCACATCCTCTCTGTCAGGTGCCTGTCAGCCACTTGCCCAAGCCTGATGTTCTCTACTCCCACATCTGCCTCAGCAGCCCCATCAGGAAGCCCCCTCAGAGGCACCCACCTCTTGCTGTGGGAGCCAAAATGGAGAACTGTGCCAGGCCCTGAGGAAATGACGCTCTAGCCAGGCCAGGAGGAAGAGGAGTCACAATCCTGTGCCTGATCTCCTCCCCAGGTCCCTGCATACCCAGAGAACTGGCCTCCATCAGTGAGCTTCACCATGCCACAGGCTCTGTGAAGGTTTGAGGTGGGGAAAGGCTCTGGCATGACTGTCAGCCTCAGTGACACTGTGACTGTATTCTGCTGGCACTGTTCCAGGCCACTCAGGCTGAAATCTGTGCATGACACCTTAAATACCACCCATGAAAGAAGGGAAGAAAGAGGTAAAGTGTTTGTGACTCTTCTTGACCATCGGTTGCAAGGGTTATCGATTCCCTGCCAGTTGTAATGGCTCAGTACTTGCACACAAGCTGCATTCTTGGCACATAAATAATGGTCTGGGACAACATACAACAATCTGAGTTGTTGATTATGAAAAAGACATGAAAAGAGGTGGGGGTTTGCTTTCTGTGGGGCAAACCATGCCATTTTTAGGGTTTGTGTTCTAGTAATATCACACCTACCTCAGAGAAAGTGTGTTTTCCGTGGATTCCTGGATCTATCCGGGTGACAGCACCAGAGGAGCTGCAGTAATTGCCATAAGGAATGCCTCGGCAGGGCTCTTCTGTCATTTCGTCAAAGACAAAGGGGTACCGGTCAGCATATGGCAGGCAGCACACACTTGTGTGCTCAGCTGCTCTTCAGGTTGAGTCTTACTGCATGGATTCTTTTACTGCTAGAAATAGCTAGGTAATAGGGTGCACAACTGCCTGCGTGAGGGTAGACAGTCAGTGATGAGTTGACAGTGATATGCTGAGAACTGCTGTTTGCTTTGGGCAGATCTAAAAAAAAAAAATCAGATGAGGCCTGATCCTGACCAGCGCTGAGCAGTGACATTTCTCACTGACCATCAGCCTCTCTTTAGGTCGTGCAAAGGAAGTAAAGAGTGTCAGAGCAAACTGTCAGACAGCAATCATCTCTTAGTTAATGTCATGGGGACAACAGAAGTACTAAGAGTATTAGAAAGAAGCCATAAAGGCCGTGCCTGGGGTCCTGTTTACCACCACTAAATGGAAGAAATATCTGGTCTAGTATGCCCCTTTTTGTTAACAGATTGACACAATCTGCTGTTGTGCCATGCTGAGTAACTGTAAGCATTGTCCCCGGTGGATCTGCTCAGCCTCGTGATGGGAGCTATATGAAGGTCCATGTCTTAATCATCTTTGCAAAGCTCCCACAGAGATCACAGTAAACAAAGCTGAAAGGAGGAGACAGGGAGGCAAAGCAATGGTGCTTCAGTCAGCCTCAGTGACTGGCTCTTATCCAGGGACCTGCAAGCTCTCTGCTTAGCTCTGCCACTGAGGCATGCATCCATCCATCCATCCATCCCTGGGCAAAGTCAGTTCTTTTTGCCTCCTTTTCCCTCTGTAAGGTGGGGAGAGCAATGCTATCTACCTCACTGGAGGGGTTGCAGGTTTGCTTAAGTACTGTCCTCCGGTCTGGGCACATGGAAGGGACATGTTGCAACCATCATTGTCATATGACCATGAAAATAAAGCAAAAAGCCCAAACGTTTGAAGAGTATTGAATGCTCAGTAATAGGAAGGGTAGCTGTGCCAATCAGAAAGAAACCAAATTGACCATGAGACAAGCAGAGAATGGATTAGCCTGTTCTTGACAGATGGTGCTAGGGACTGATGTTTTTATTTCCTTTGCAAAAGAGCTTAGAGGAAGGGGGGCAGGGGAGGGTGAGGTAGGGCATATTTATTAGAACTAAGTAGAGGGCTGTAATCAGCTCTGCTGAAAAACACCAAAAATACCCCCCAAAAAGCAAATTCCAATTAGTTTGTAAGAGATATGTTACATATCAGCTAGAGGGTGAAAAACAGGAACAACAATATTGTACACATGGCACTTTTCATTTTCAGAGCAGCCTGAAGACATTAATGAATCCTCCTCTAACAGAGGGAAATGCAGTGCAGTCAGCAGTTTGTTCCTTTACTTCTTATGCCAGGATTTGGGAAGACCCTGGGCATTTCCCACAACTGATTCATATCAGAATAGCTCCAGTGACTCTGGAGGAGCCAGCACTGAAGAGCTGTCTTAGATCTGAAACTTAATGAACCAGGGAGAGAGGAGATGCCTGTACCAAACAGCCTTATTAAGGCTTGCCTTTATATTTGCCCCCTCTAAATCCATTTTCCACTGCTGTAAGCAACACTACAGGAAGCATTTCAGAGAAGATGAGGTGACTGAGGAATTAATCATAGCCTCAGGAATAATTGTGCAGTGAAATTCAGACACCAATATATTGATGTATTTAAAACCTCTGACAAATCTGAAGTGGACTTCAGCAGGACCCGGGTATGTCCCATTGAATTAGTGCCAGGGCCTGGGGGCTGCTTGTGCAGATCTCCTCTCTGCAAAGGCAAAATGTTGTAGCTTAGTGGTTTTTACCCTTGCTCAGTCTCCAGAACCACTATTAATTTTCCAATCTGCTTGTGGATTCCTGTGTGGCAAAGCTGAGCCTACCAAACCAGGCATGCCTGAGGTGGGACAGTGATGCAGCGGGATTTTCCGTTGCTGTTTCTCCTCTGCCCAGGATTTCTGGCAGCAGAGGGTAGGCAGCTGAAATACAGAGCTGAACTTGCAGGCTGTGATCTCTCCAAGAGACATCTTGACTCCTAGAAGCCCCTCTATGCCTTCTCAGTTTTCCTTCACATCAGAAGCTGGGGTTATCCTCCTACCTCCTCTTGTTATTTGACAGTAGCTACAGATAGCCTTTGTTTTTTCAGAGGGGGTGATATTGCCTGCAGCTTCATTCTCATAAAGTGAGCCAACTGACACACACACAAATGTAATTACCTTCACAAGCTGACACCTATTGCTTTTCGTTTAACTGAAAGCTGACATGGGCATAAGTACCATCTACAGATGCTTTTTTCAGATGGCTGTGTCTTGCCAGGGGAAATTTGTTTATGCAGTTAATCTCAACCTCAGAAGATGAAGATCACTGCTAAGGAGGCCCTTCCATGCCCTCTCCATAACAGCAGATCTGGTCTCATTACCCTGTCACCACACTTAGTAGCTGATGGCCAGATTTGGAAAGGTGTTTAAGGGTAAAAGCTCAAAGCACCCAGGAGCTATATCAAAGAAAGAACTTAATGTCCAAAGAGGGACTCACAATTTGTGTGCCATTATTAAGATGTCAGGAACGGAGACAGTAAGCAGGCCTGCTGCCAGGGAATGCATGAATCTCTCCTGCAGAAATGAAGAGTCATGGTTGTGAGCACTGTGGTTCAGGGAGGCTAGCAGAGGGACGCAAATCACCCTGAAGCCAGGCACTATTGCAGCGAGCTGGACTCATTCCAGTCCCTAGGCAAAGAAGGTGAGGCTGGGGGTGCTACAAACAGATCAAAGACTGTACAGGGATCTTGCAGATTTTTTGCATTGCTAGGCCTTCTTGCTTTCATTCTTCCACAGTGGAGGATGATTACTAAAATAAGGAGAGCTTTCAGGCTGTGAAGGATCAAGCTGCTTGTTACTCTTTCTGTATACAGGCTGCTCTAATAACCACCTTAGCTTGGCATCTCTCCTTCCTGGAAAACGATTAGAAACCTCATCTCTGCTCAGAAGGATCATGAGAGGCCTGGAGGACAGGTTGCCTATATGATAGCTGCATGCTTGTGCTTTCCTCTGCTGCTGTCCTACAAATCACTGTACAATGGCAATGCTCTGCAAGAACAGATGAGTTATCAGTCATTTGTTTATGGGAGATGTTATCAGGTATCCAGCACATGGATGATAGCCATCTAATGACTGTGCCACTTCCTTCACACACAAAGTCTTGCTTTGATGCACATATATGTGAGTGGAGAGAAGATGCAGTAGGGCTGTGCTCCACTGACCTAGTTGAACAAGGCAGGCAGTGATCAGTTTTGGGCTCCTCACTAGAATAAGGGCACTGGCTTGCTGGAGTGTGTCCAGAGAAGGGCAACAGAGCTGGTGAAGGGTCTGGAGAACAGGTCTGGTGAGGAGCAGCTGAAGGAGCTGGGGTTGTTTAGTTTGGAGAAGAGGAGGCTGAGGGGAGACCTCATTGCTCTCTACAGCTCCCTGAAACAAGGTTTTAGTGAAGTAGGGATGGTCTCTGTACCCTAGTATCAGGTGACAGAACAAGAGGAAATGGCCTGAAATTGTGCCAGGGGAGGTTTAGGGTGGAGATTAGGAAAAATTTGTTTACTGCAAGAGTGGTCAGGGGTTGGAACAGGCTGCCCAGGGAGGTGGTCAAGAAACAAACGTTTGTGTGGCACTTTGGGACATGGCTTCATGGCCATGGTGGTGTCAGGTCGATGGTTGGACTCAATGATCTTAGAGGTCTTTTCCAACAAAACCAATTCTATTGTTCTGTGTTCCAGCTGCCTTCTCTTCTACAGTAGGTGATTTCAAGTGAGCTTTCATCCTCAGCTGAGGAGGTAAAGCTGAAATCACTCCTTTGGCACAGAGAAACGTTCCAACAACTGTCTGCCAGGAGAGGAGATAAACATTCTGGGGGAGAGCAGCTACTCTAATGCACGTGGACTTCATCAAACAGTCTGGGTTGTCCCTGTTGTTTGTGAGCAGTGGATGAGAACAAAGACAGATTGGGCTAGAAAGGCCCTCACACAGAGCCATTCAGAGCATGCAGAGAATAGGACACTTTAATGGCCACACTCAATCACTTCTTTTTTTAATATATAACCAGAGAAAGCTGCTAGCTTGGGAATGTATAGCTACACACCCCTGAGGCCTGGGTGAACTCCTCAAGCTTTCTTTTGGATGCACTTACCATGAGATGGAACTGGTCCAATTTGTGCTGGCCAGTCAGAACACCAACTGTACCCTGGGCTGCATCAGAAGTGTGACCAGCAGGACCAGGGAGGTGATTCTGCCTCTCTACTCTGTTCTGGTGACACACCACCTGGAGCACTGTGTCCAGGTCTGGGGCTCTCAGCATAAGAGGGATATCACATTGTTGGAGCAGGTCCAGAGGAGGACCAAAAGATGATCAGAGGGCTGGAGCACCTCCCCTATGGGGAAAAGCTGAGAGTTGGGGTTGTTCAGCCTGGAGAAGAGAAGGCTCCAAGGAGACCTTATAGTGGCTTTCCAGTACCTAGAGGGGGACGTAGGAGAGCTGGGGAGGGACCTTTTACAAGGGCTTGTAGTGATAGGATGAGGGGGAATGGATTGAAGCTTGAGGAGGACAGATTTAGACTGGGGATTAGGAAGAAATTCTTTCCAGTGAGGGTGGTGAGAGACTGGAACAGGTTGCCCAGGGAGGCTGTGGATGTCTTCTTCCTGGAGGAGTTCGAGGCCAGGTTGGAGCCTGGTTTAGTAGGAGGTGTCCTTGCCCATGGCAAGGGGGTTGGAACTAGATAATCTTTAAGGTCCCTTCCAACCCAAACCATTCTATGAATCTATGATTGTGACTTGTTAGAATGAGGAAAATCTTTGTAGCATTGCCAGCATTTTAAATTCAGTGTTTCTAGAGCTCTGGGTGGAGTTTCCTAGCTAGAATCAACAGAGCACTTCCTTGAAGGTCTTGGAGCTGAGGCAGTTTTGCTATTGGTCTCTTAACAGTACCACCCCTGCTCAGGAGGCACACTTTTGGTATCAAAGTTGAGTCTACTTAAAGGAAAAGAGCCAGCTTCAATCTAAATTTACTGCTCTCTTGTGTTCATAGATATCTACTCAAAGACATTTATCAAAGATGCTAAGCTCAGAGGAAGCAGAGAACAAAAGGCAAGCAAACCCTGAGGGAAGAAGCAAGTGGGTTACATAAAAAGGGGAGAGAGGACATCCAAGGCAAAGGAAGAGGACATGGAAACCTACTCAGTAAGTAGCTTTATCCATACCACTGCAATGGTTTGGGAAAGGCTTGGTTTATGATCTTCTTGACAAACTAATAATGGTTGTAGTCAAACATTCCTGTGAAGGTAGAGTGCACCTAAGACTGGGAGGAGAATTCAGCAGGTGTGTGTGGATGTTTAAAACCAGTCTCCACCATGGAGAAGCCCTGAGCAGGCAGACTTCAAGCCTGTATCACAGTATCACAGTATCACAGTATCACCAAGGTTGGAAGAGACCTCAAAGATCATCCAGTCCAACCTGTCACCACAGACCCCATGACTAGACCATAGCACCAAGTCCAGTGCCCTCTTGAGGAGGGAGGACATTGCTGCCCAGAGAGAACTCTCCTGCCCACTGCACTTGAACTCATGACCTTCCCAGTAAGAGTCTTACGTGCTACCAACTTAGCCACATGGTCCCCTGGTTTCTGTCCAGCAGCCACAACATGTGGGCAGCACCACCTCCCTTAAGGCACAGTATATTTCAACAAGTGAAGCTTGTGAGAGAAGCCCACACCTGATGAAACATGAAATGCTTTACTCCCCTTCTGCAGATGCTTTAGGCCTCTGTGAGGGGGCTGTCAACTCAGAGACCAGCCGTAAAGCTGAGTAAACGTTCGCCTCTGGGACAAACTAAGAGATGCTGCATGGTTTATTCCAGGGCATTACTGAGACCACCATATATGTGAGAAAGGATTTCTTTCCTTCCCAGGTACAATAGTAACAAAAAGCTGGAACCTATCTGCAGGCCTTACATCAGAACACTCAGGGATGAGACTTTGTACTTGTACAGTATCACGCACACCAAGATTTTGAAGTGCTTTGCTAAGCTGAGTAAACAGTGCAGTCCTTCCTGCAGAGGTGAAAATTAGGAGTACAAGTGAGGCAAAGATAATCATCTGGAGCCCTTTGTCCTACCAGAGGGCAAATGGCAGGGTCAGGCCAGGAGTACAAGGCAGAGTCTTCCATTGCTTGTGCCCTTCAGGCTTCAGTTTGGCTGACAGCCCATGGGAAGGGTCCTTAGGAGCTTTCAACTGGTTGGTCACTTTGTATGGCAAATGTTTGGCACATGTGGGTTTACCTTACACAGGACAAGCTCTGAGTCAAGGAGGTCTGAGTCACTCATAAGCTACTGAAATAGGGGAAAACAAGAAGATGAAGGAGAACTACAGGTTCAAACTCAGATGAGCTCACGAACCAGCATGCACATAGGCAACCCACTTCAGTTTTCTTACTTCTGCAAGACCACGTGGCCTGCTCACATTTGGCAGCTCCCCTCCCCAGCTTTCTTGTAGTCCTCTTCAAGTACTGGAAGGCCACTCTAAGGTCTCCTTGGAGCCTTCTCTTCTCCAGGTTGAACAGCCCCAGCTCTCACAGCCTGTCCCCATAGTGGAAGTGCTCCAGCCTCTGATCACCTTTGTGCCCTCCTTTGGACTAAGCTTTCTTCCTAGATTTACAGGACATGATGCAGGAGGGACACTGGCCTTCACAGATGATTATACATCAACAATTATATCACAGGCAGGCAACAGGACATCAGCAGTACCTCAGAGGGAGCTGAGCTGCAGCAGTGACAATTTGATATGGCACTTGGACACCCAAGACATCACAGGGTGGGAGGCATGGCAGGCTATGTCCTGGAAGAGAAAGGCTTTAAGGGAAGAGCTGGACACTCCATGTGTTTTGAGGGGGGCACAAAGCAGGAACAAAGCAAACCAACCTGTAATTTGCCAATAAAGCATGGAAGAGTATTCCATCATTACTGCTCTGCTATTGCATCATTATTAGTCAAGCTTCTAGGCATCTGCTAATGTGACAGCTAATTATTATTATTACAGTGTTTAGACAGATTTCTAACAGGCATCACGTAGGTGCCTCACTCCCATTCATTTCAGAGAGACTATGAGTTAGGACTCATAGTTCAGCCCCAGCCAGGAATGTGGGCAGCTAGATGCAGTGCTCATCCCTTCCTCAATCTCTAACCAGCAAAAAAAAGCAGATATACTTTCACAGGTATCCTGTTAAAATCTAGACTCCTTAAACTGAACTAACCAATCTAATGCTCTTGAAGCACACATTGTGACAAACAGAGTCACAGATTGCACTGGGTTGGAAGGAACCATCAAAGGTCATCTTGCCCAACCTCCCTGCACTTGGTGATGTCTTGTTTGGCACACAGTTCCCCACACACATCTGGGTGCTGACTGAGCCAAAGAAGTTTTGGCTTTCCCCCTAATCCTTAAAGCAAGAAGATTGCCGTAAGCAAGCCTAAGCACCTTGCTCTATCTGAAGCCATCAGCAGTTGCATTGTGTGGACCAAAGCACACATGCACACAGTTTTCCAGACCAAACCTAATAAAAAGGGGGAGAAGGAGGAGAAAGATCTGCTGCAAAACACCAGCAGCATAGCCACAGAGGCTGCTGTGCTGCACCCTGTCCCTGGGATGTGCCTGAGTCCTCACTGCCTCCCTCAGAGCATCTCACCTTCTCGGCACTGCCCACAAGCAAAGATCTGCACCTGGAAAGTAACAACCACCCTGTGCTTCTCTACTCACACAGATTGCATCAGCTTGGAAAAGACCCTCCGAGGTCGTCTTGTCCAACCACCCTGCAGTTAGCAGGGGCACTTCCAGCTACATCAGGCTGCCCAGGGTCACATCAAGTCTGATCTTATGTATCGCCTGATAAGGAAAAGCTATGGAATACCTGCCAAGGTGCCTTGTGCCTCCTCTTGTGCTCAAATGAATTAGTCATAGAGCAATGATGAGAACTAGACTGAACTGGCTTCTTCTGGTAGCATGAATGAGGGCAGGCTGAACTACTTGCCAGGGAACACCAATTGCTTGCTGTTCCTAAAGGGAAGTCAAACCATAAGCGAAAGGCAACCTCAGCACAAGCAGTGCCCTCAGAGAAAGGAGCACAGTCCCACAAGACCTAAACACAGCAAGCAGGGACAGATGTTGACAGCAGGGTCCATCAGCAGCCCTAGACACAGCAGTGAATCAGGTTCAGGCTCCACAGAGGAACAAAAGAAAACGGACACAGGACTGGAGATGAGCTGTAACAGACACCTGAGAGACCCATCCAGAGACGACTGCGGACAAGCACACTTACCTCACAGCTCAGGCAGTAGTCAAGCTCAGCCCAGAGTTTAAATGGAGTTCTGGAGCCTGTGGGCTGGGGGTGTGGGTGGAGGCCCCAGGTGAGGGTGTTCAGTACAGTTAAGGGCTGGCTTGCAGTTAAGGACTTTTAGTGTCCTCAGGGCTATGAATGAAAAAGGCACCACTAGCTCAGGAAGTGGATGATTGAAGCAGGTCACAGCACAGCATTTGCACTGGCATTTCCTAAGTCTTGTTTCTTCAAAATCCAGCAATTATCACTGAGGATGAGCTTAGAGACATGGAAATGTTCTGACCTCTGTCTGGTGGAATCTCAGGCTCAAATCTGACCAGCTATCACAGAGCAACATGCCTGATGCCATTCCAGTTCCTTGCAGATTTTTGTCCAAAACATCATACACATGCTTGGCAGTTTCTAATTCACTCTGAGGAGATGCAGTTTTAGATAGCTGACAACAAACTAAGTCAAGAAGCAGCACAGCACAAGGACTGGGATGCTTTTAAACACGGTACTCAACAGACTTTTTTTGCCTCCCCACTAGCAAGCTCAGAGTCCATCTGGACTTTTCACCCCCTGCCAGATGAAATCTGCTTAGTCAAACCTGCTGGGGATTGAGGTTTGGCTGATGATTTTTTTCTTGCTACCTTAAGCTTAGAAGCAAACTCGGAGCCTCGCAGCATGCAGACAGTGTAACTGCTTGTGAGCAGAGGGAGTTGGCTTCTTCCGGGTTGTGTAAGTGCTGAGCAAATGTATTTCTGTTTGGAAGACTTCTTGTGGGTAGCTCCCAAAGCAACAGAACAATGCAGCAGTCCTTCTCCCAAAATAGCAAGCAAACAAGATAAATCCACACAGAAGTAGTAGAGTTAGATAATCATAGAAGCATAGAATGGTAGGGGCTGGAGGACACCTCCGGAGACCGCGGAGTCCAGCCCCCCTGCCATAGCAGGATGACCTAGGGCAGGTCACACAGGAACACATCCAAACAGGTCCTGAAAGTCTCTAGAGAAGGAGAGTCCAAACCTACCAACTGTAAAGAGTCTATGAAAAAAGAGAGAGATTAAAAAGAAATAGGTCAGAATCTGTCTGAAAGAAGCTTTACCTGGTAAATTTTCTTTGATGTCTGGTAACTCCTTGAAAGCAGAGTTGAACCATGTGTCAGGCAGGTGAGGTTTCTGTGCTAGTTCATTACCCCCACTCCCTGCTTTCTGATGGCTTTTGGTAGCATCTCAAGCATCATGCTTCTGCCTACCTTCTAGGACAATGATGCATCCATAAGGCCTGTTAAATTGGTGTGCACCTGTCCACGGGCATCCCACATAGCTGTATTTATGCTAGCTCACGGTTACTAATCGTTGTCATTAGCTGCTGATTAATGAACGTGGTGGAGCTGGGTCGGGGGCTGAGGTGGGGCTTTGTGTGCAGTGACTCACTGCCTGCGTCGCTGAGCAAACGTCAGCAAACACAACTGGGACCGAACAAGAGATGGTTGCTAAATGATCCCTTTAAGTCAATCAAGGCTTTGTGATTGGTGGGGTTTGGTTCTGGGTAACCTGGGAGGTTTGCTTCTGTGGGGAGTAGCTCCGTCGCTATTGACTCATGACACTTGAGGGCAAAACATCTTTAGCCTTTGTCTTAGCTATTAAAGTGTTGCTAATTTAGGTAAGCTTGTTTGTTTTATCTGTTCCTCAGTTCTTCCCCCCCCCCCCCAAATCTGCTCTCTCATCTGCATGGAGGCAGTGGCAAGCTCCAGCTCCGAGTTAGACATTGAACACAGAAATCAAAGTGGTGCTGGGACAAAGCAGCTCTGAGTTAGCTGTTTGAACACAGAAATCAAAGTCACACTGGGGCAAAGCTGAGAAACATAAATTCAATTGAAACTTCGAGAAATTTGCCTTGACACCTCTGCTGAAAGTAAGCAAACAGGGAGCTGAAATAAACTGCTTGAAAAGAGCCTGGGAAGCTGCATCAAGGCAGGAGACCCCCTTCTATGTAAGTGGGGTTCCCCAGGGCTCAGTACTGGGACCTGTTTAGTATCTTTATCAGTGATTTAGAGGAGGGGATTGAGTGCACCCTCAGTAAGTTTCAGATGACATGAAAGTAAGTGGGAATGTTGGTCTGCTTGAGGATTGGAAGGCTCTGCAGAGAAATCTGGACAGGATGGACCAATAGGCTAAGGCCAGTTGCATGAGGTTTAATAAGACCAAGTGCCAGATCCTGCACAACAACCCCATGGACACTCCAGGCTTGAGGCACAGTGGCTGGAAACTGCCTGGCAGAAAAGGACCTGGGGGTGCTGGTTGGGCAGCCAGCTGAAGATGAACCAACAGTGTGCCCAGGTGGCCAAGAAGGCCAACAGCATCCTGGCCTGGATCAGCAGTGGCCAGCAGGACCACCGAAGTGGTTGTGCCCCTGTATTCAGCATTGGTGAGGCTGTACCTCAATTACTGGGTTCAGTTTTGGGGCCCTCACTCCAAAAAGGACATTTTGGGGCTGGAGTATGTCTAGAGAAGGGCAACAAAGCTGGTGAAGGGTCTGGAGAGCAGGGCTGGTGAGCAGCAGCTGAGGGAGCTAGGGTTGTTCAGTCTGAAGAAGAGGGGACTGAGTGGAGACCTTGTTGCTCTCTACAGCTACTTGAAAGAAGGCTGGAATAGGCCAGTCTTGGCTTGTTGTCCCAAGTAGCAAACAACAGGCCAGGATAATTTGGCCTCAAGCTGCATCAGGAGAGATTCATGTTGGATATCTGAAAAAAATTCTTTATTGTGAGAGTGGTGAAGGATTGGAACAGGCTACCCAGGGAGGAGGTGGAGTCACTGTGCCTGGAGGTGTTCAAAAAAAGAGTACATGTGGCACTCTGGGACATGGTCCAGTGGTCATGGAGGTGTTGAGTTGAAGGTTGAAGATGATGATCTTGGAGGTCTTTTCCAACCTTTATGATTCTGTGATGCCTGACTGTAATAGCTCAATGATTTTGCTTCAAGCAAACCAGCATTTGAGAGTCTCCTGCAGATTGCTCCTCCAAGCTGTGCTTGATTCTCCACTGCTTTGCTTTTGTGTGGAGGCATGTAAAACTGGGCTGAACTAAGCAATCCCTCCTCTCCAGGAGAGCACTGCAGAGTTATAAACACTCAACATGAGACAGAATGGTTTAGAGAGATTTTTTTGGCTCATGGCAGCAGCTCTCAAGCATTGAGGAGCCTTTTCCTACCAGCTGAGCAGGACTCAGCTTCCCAACCCTGGTTTTCTACCTCATTTCCAGCAGCCTGCATTATCAAGCAGAGAGGCAAGTAGAAGAAACAATTTCCTGATGCCACTCTCCTCTTAGTTTTACATATAACTGTAGGAGCCATAGCAGGACTGAACTGTGGCTGGGGAGGAAAGAGGAGGCTATATGTGCCATGGTGAACAGGAAAGGAGGTCTCTACAAGGCACTGAAATGAGTCTCCACCAAGACAAAGGCTGTTAGAATGCGAGGGGTTTGTGTTGGGCCTACCAAGAGGATCAGTGCTCTGTAGGATGGCAGAAACACATCGAGTTTGTTGGGTTTTTTTCTTTTCTTTTTTCCTATATGCCCTCTCATACTAAACCAGGAGGGAGGTAAAGGGGTGGGTTACATCCAGAAGTCAGGAATAAGCACCCCTTCCAAGTACAGGAGAAGCATCCACAGAGATGTGATGTGTAGGTGCTGTTTATTTCTCCTGTCTCCCGTGCTTGCAGGCTCTCCCAGGACCTGCCTTGCACTTTGGCAGGCATGGAGCAAAACAATTCCACAGACATTTCCCACATCTTTCCTATTTTCAGCCTTCATCCTGCCCCCTGGGGCCCTCACTGGGACCCAGGAGCTGAAGGCAAACCGTTTCAGGTCGTATCTGTGACGGTGCTTGAACGTAGCCTTTAGACCTGTGCAGCTGCTGGCGAGAAAGGAGTTAACCTCCTCCCAGGCAGGGGTGTGCAAGGCAGCAGGGGCCACAGCAGATGTGAGGGGAAGGGATTGACTCACCGCATGCCCCCGTAGCACAGAGGAGCTGTGCAGGGCTGGTGCCTGGTTTTAGCAGGGAGCCGTTTTTAGAATGCGGGCTGTGATTAAGAACTTCGATTAAATCCACCCTGATTTGGAAGAGAGAAGCAAAGAGCTGTGACTCTCGGGTACCCTAGTGGTCTGGGATCTGTCTTTCCTTGAAGCCAGAGATTTCCCTGCTTAATGGGAGAGGGAACCAGCTTCTGCTCCCCTGGCACCCTGTGATTCTGAGGAGTGCTTGTTTAAAGGGAGCGATTCAGAGGGGTTCGTTTATTGATTTATTTAAAGAGGGATTGTTTTCTGGGGGATGTACTTCTTTCCTGACAGCATTTGGAACTTGAAATGCCACAAAGCAGGGCTGTCACACAGCAGTTGGAAGGTAACAGTGACGAGAAGAGAAAGAGAAACCCGGGCTCTGCTCTTTCCCTCGTCTGGATGGGAAGGAGCGAACAGAGCCGTGTGAAACGCTGCTAGAAGCAACCTCCAGAGGTCACCTCTGTTGCTAGGCAGGATCTGCCAACACAAGCAAGGAGAGGAAAACTAAGCCTCGGAAAATAGTTTCAGCTTTAATAATTCAGCCTGGTGCCGACACTGAGGCACAGGTTGGACTTCAGATGCCGATTTTTATTGGGGATGTAACAACCTCGCCCCTTACTTTTTCTTTCCTATGCCAGTTCGATTCGAGTGGAGAATGAATCTCAGCCCAAGCTCATCACTGCCGTTGTCCAGAGTCAGCATCCATGCTGGTGGCCCCCAGTGTGATCCCACCAGTGGGAACTAACCACCTGGAAAATCTGAGCCCTCCAGGGAGGCAGCACTTTTTAATTACGTGGCAGAAAACGTTGGTGGGGAATGATTGCCAGCTCCATCTGAGGGGAGCAATCCCAGCTGCATGTTACCTGCACAGTGGAAAAATCTCACAGTATTGGCCCCCTCCCCCCACCTCCTCTTTCAGAGGAGCTAAATGTAAGCTCTGTGAAAAACACAGATGCTGGTTTGAGACAGGAAAGGGAAGAAGCAAAGAAATCTGGGACCTACGTGGAGGGCATGCAAAGTGTCTTCAGTGACAGCAGTTTGCAGGGAATATCAGGTTATGAAAATCATCATCAGCTGTCCCAGAAGCAATTGCTTGAGTGGATTAGTCACTACTGCTATTGGCAGGGCTTGTTCATTTGATTTCCAATCAGAGCCTGCCATTTCTACTCCCATCAAACCTGCTCGTGGCACGCTGTCCAAAACACCCCCAAAAGGTCCATGAGGACAACATGACACTTGTCTTCCAGGCAAGGGGGCAGAAGAATATTGAGTGGCATTTTGGGTGGGCAGAAAAAGAGCTGTCTGGTCACACTGGCCTTGGACTGTTTTATTTGGTATTGTTGCTTGTTGCTTTTTGTTTTCCTGTACAGAGTGAAGTTCCTGGGGTAAAGCCGAAACGTGACAAGCTGAGATTTCTTGGGAAAGCAAACAAACAAAACCCCCAAATAAACTATTTCCAGCTTCTTGGGTCCTGATACCAAACAATGGTGGCTTGCATAGGTGAGGTGGATTCTACCTTGCCAGCTCAAAGCTTGCTGTTGTTAGAGCAGGACTGGTGCCTGCCTGCCATGAAATCGTGAGGCTGCCAGTTTGAGTCAGCTCAAGAGCTGCTCCTGAGCCAGCTGAGCTGTCTCATCAGACAGGAGAGCTATGGGGGTGATTAAGGGACTGGAGCTGTTTAACCTGGAGAAGAGAAGGCTGAGAGGGGACCTTATCAATAACTACAATTATCTGAAGGGTGGTTGACAGGGGGATGGAGCCACGCTCTTTTCACACCCAAGAGCAAAGGACACAATGTGGAACACAGGAAATTCCACCTCAAGGTGGTGAAAAGCTACTTTGCTGTGAGGGTGCCAGAGCCCTGGAGCAGGCTGCCCAGAGAGGTTGTGGAATCTCCTTCTCTAGAGATCTTCAAAACCTGCCTGGATGTGTTCCTGAGTGACCTGCCCCAGGTGCTCCTGCTTGGCAGTGGGGTTGGGCTTGATGATCTCCAGCGTTCCCTTCCAAGCCCTAGCACTGTAAGAATCTATGATTCTTCTCTGACATTCTGCAGGGACGTTGTGAGCAATGTTTATTTCATAATTAATTACCATATTCCACACATGATCAATACTTATTACTGAGAGAAACCTGGATTGCTTGTAATCTGTGCAGTGCTTGGCTACAACACAACCCAAAGTTGTATCCCAGCTCTCACTGACTTACTGCCTCTCAGATGGCATCTCTCTGTGTGATGGAGAAGCAGAGCAGCTGCCATCTTCAGGACTAGAGTCCAGGTTCAGTGAGGATGGTGGGGAAGCAGGGGAGGAGGAGGAGGAGGTCCACCACATGACAAAATAATGCCCTGTAGTAGAATTCTGGACAACACAACCAGAGTTTGTGGAGGAGAGCAGTTCAGCTGCCATAGCTGGGAGTGGTGGGGATGGCAACATTCCTTAGGGCCTTCATGGCTTTGAAGCCACAAGGGACATGAGGCTGTAGTGGGCAGTTGCTGTGCATGTGCAAGTCCATGGCTGCTGTTGTAAACCAAGAGGGAAGGTGTAAGCTAGTTTCCTGAGGAGGTGAGGCTTGCTTAGAAGGAAGTTTAGAAGCTCTCACACCCTTCATCCATCTGCTTCCCACTGGGTTGTTCCCCAGCAAATCTGGAACCCATTGGCCAAGGTCAGCCAAATCTGACAGTGGGAGAGTAGGTACTGCCCTCTCTGCCCCTCTGCTCTGCTGAGACCCCACCTGGAGTACTGCATCCAGTTCTGGTGCCCCCAGCATAAGAGGGACATACAACTGCTGGAATGGGTTCAGAGGAGGCCACATAGATGATGAGAAGCTGGAGCACCTCCACTATGGGGACAGGCTGTGAGAGCTGGAGCTGTTCAGCCTGGAGAAGAGAAGGCTCCAGGAAGACAGAGCAGCCTTCCAGTACCTGAAGGGACCTACAAGAAAGCTGGGGAGGGACATTCTGTAAGGGCTGGATGTGAGTGCTGGCTGGCCTGGCAGCCCACGCTTGGCTCTGGGTCCACCACAGCTTGTGCCCAGCCACAGAGGCCAGCTAAAGCTTGGCTACTTGGTTGCTACTGACTGTGCCTGGTGGGGAGAGTTTCCTTCCTAACCATTGCACTAATCAGCTTAACCCTGCAAGATGACATCTGATAAGCTTGAGCTTTCTAAGAAAGCACTTCACAGCTACTCTGTGCCTGGGTGAGGACAGTCACTCTGATAGGAGCTGATACATCCTGAAACACTGATTTTCTCAAGAATCTGTATTTTGATCTGACAGGAGGCTGAAGAAAGCCTTCAGGGGATGTCCTGTTGCAAAGCAATCACAATTGTTTTAATCAACACATGCCCTTCTCAGCCCCTCTGTCTGACCTCACACCAGCAGATAAGCTGGTTTAGGCTGCAGATGTCTGCAGGGATTACTTTATAGCTGTCCACAGCAATGGCTGGGATCCATGGATTCTCAAAATGGGCAGGGACACCTTCCACTAGACCAGGGTGTTTAAGGCATCACCCAACCTGGCCCTGAAATCCCACAGGGAGGGAGCATCCACAACCTTCTCAGGCAACCTGTTCAGTGTGTCAGCACCCTCACTGGAAAGAATTTCTTCCTAATCTCCAGTCTAAATCTGCCCTCTTCCAGCCTCAATCCATTCCCTCTCATTCTATCACTACAAGCCCTTGTAAAAAGTCCCTCCCCAGCTTTATTGTAGGTCCTCTTCAGGCACTGGAAGGCTGCTCTAAGGTCTCCTTGGAGCCTTCTCTTCTCCAGGCTAAACAGCCCCAGCTCTCACAGCCTGTCCCCATAGTGGAGGTCCTCCAGCCTCTGATCATCTTTGTGGCCTCCTCTGAACCCATTCCAGCAGTTGTATGTCCCTCTTATGCTGGGGGCACCAGAACTGGAGGCAGTGCTGCAGGTCAGGTCTCAGCAGAGCAGAGGGTCAGAACCCCCTCCCCGTGCTGCTGCTCTCCCTGCTTTGGATGCAGCTCAGCACTCAGCTGCCTGCTGGGCTGCCAGTGACCACTGCTGGCTCCTGGGGAGTTTCTCATCAGCTGACACCCCCTAAGTTCTTCTTTATGATACAATCCTGCTTAACCAAGATGAGCCACCAGACTCTTTCCCAGCTCTAATTTTGATGTGGTTTTATAAAATGGATATGTTTGGCATGTCATCTGGAAACATTAACCAGGGAGGTTACGGGGTGAGGCTCTGGAGTCTGAAGCCCCCATTTGCTGGGTAGATAAATGAACTGGCTAAGTGCTGGCACATTTGTCACAGGGCCATTACACCTGATTATTTTCATTTTTTTCCTGATCTGGTTATAAGCTGTTGGCTAATGGGTTGGAATTAGATTTTTACAGAACTCTGTGCAGATGATTTTCTTGGAAAACATTTTGAAGAGTCTGCCTTTCCAGAATATGAGATGTGCTGTTCCACTGCTGCCTGATTGATTGCTCCTCAAACAGCAGGACTGCAGCTGCAAGTGGTAGCCTGTGGCTCCTCCATTAAAGAGACTGTGCTAGGAGAGCTGTAATAAAGAGAAATGACACATTAAGGAAGAAGCAGGCTTAAAGCCTTCAGATCTAAGCATCATGGGACAGTAAGGAAATCTAACGTTTGATCTGGAGCAGGGCTACTTGGCCTGGGGAACCTCAGGTCCAAAATCATCAGGTCTTCAAATTCTGAGGGCAGACTGTTTAACTTCAGCTCATCTGGCCCGTGAACTGAATCCAAACAAAGAATAATACCAAGGAAAGTCACAGCAGGAACTCACAGAAAGGCAGAGTCACCTCAAGCAGTACAAATACTAGGTTATATAAAACCTGGCTGGACAAAATGCTTGCTATGGAAGATGCCAAGAGCTGTCCACTAGTGGGGGCAGAAGGAGGGAGAGATTCCCCATTTCCCTGATACGTTGCCATGACTGTCTTCCTCTGAAGTCTCCCATGCCTTTCCCATGATCTAACATCTCATTCAGTCAGCCCAAGGGCAGTACATAAGGAAGACTCTGGGATGGTCCTGGGTTGTGGTGTCCTTACTCTAACATTTCATTCAGTCAGGCCAAGGGTAATACATAAGGAAGACTCTGGGATGCTCCTGGGTTATGGTGTCCTTAATCTCCAGGACACTTATCTGAAGTTGGTGGAGACATTTCAGACAGAAATAGGTTCCATCCAAACAGACAGTAAAGGGAACATTTGATACCTCCTAGCTGCCACTTGACAGAAGTCCACAAAATCAGTACCAAGAAGTTACAGATAAGCTTTATTGAGCCCTTGGAGTGAGGCTGAAGGAGGGGTAAACCACAGAAATGTTCCACAAAAAGAACATTGTTCCACCAAGCAAATGTTCCACAAAACTCCCTGTGCCCTTGGGAGAGTCAGCTGGCCTAGCAAGTCTAGGGGAGGGTGTTATTCCTGGAGAGATGTCCTTTGGTGCTCTCTTTTAATGAACAAACCCAGCTTTCTCTCTGCCCTGTATCTCCTTGACCTTACATGTGGTCATTACTGAGTTCTTCACATAGAATTATAGAATTGGTTTGGTTGGCAAGGTCCTCTAAAGCTACCAAGTCCAACCATCAGCCTAACACCACCATGGCCATTAAACCATGTCCTGAAGTGCCATGTCCACAGATTTCTTGAACACCTCCAAGGATGGTGACTCCACCACCTCCATGGGCAGCCTGTGCCAATGCCTGAGAACCCTTTCTGGGAAAAAGCTTCCTCATCTCCAACCTGAACCTCCCTTGGCACAGCTTCAGGCTGTTTCCTCTGGTTCTGTCACCTGTTGCATGTGAAAAGAGGCTGACCCCCACCTCTCTCCAGCCTTCTTTCAGGTAGTTGTAGAGAGCAATGAGGTCTCCCCTCAGCCTCCTCTTTTGAAGACTAAACACCCCCAGTTCCCTCAGCTGCTCCTCACCAGCCCTGCTCTCCAGACCCTTCACCAGCTTTGATGCTCTTCTCTGGATATGTTCCAGCACCTCAAGGTCCTTCTTGGAGCGAGGGGCCCAAAACTGAACCCAGTATTCAAGTTGCAGCCTTCCCAGTGCTGAGTACAGGGGCACAATCACTTCCCTACTTCTGCCGGCCACACCACTCCTGATCCAGGCCAGGATGCTGTTGGCATTCTTGGCCACCTGAGCACGCTGCTGGCTCATGTTCAGCCACCAGCATCCCCAGGTCCTTTTCTGCCAGGCAGTTTACATCCACTCTGCCCCAAGCCTAGAGAGTTCATGGGGTCGTTGTGACCCAAGTGCAGGACCCAGCACTTGTTTGCTCTTTTCCACTCACTTATTCTCCTTTCCTCAGCAGAGTCTCCTGATGCTCTGTCTGTGGCTCAGAGGAGCTCCCCCTGCACACCCCCACATCTCACTTGCTATTCTCTGCTGAAAGCTCTCAGGAAGCCCAAATGCTTAAACAAAAATTGGCAGTGTGTAGGCTGGCATGTGCCACTCTCACGTTTACTTGTCTGGGAGCTCCTGCTTTTAGCCCCCAGCCATACTGCGCTCAGACTTTCTCTCTGCCTTGGAGACTCCTTGGGAGGCATGTTGGCTATTTGGCTTTGAGCCCATGTCTCAGCTAGTGCAGATTCACAGAATCCACCCTCAGCTGGATTATCATCTGAATTTCCTTAGAATTATGATCAGTGCCCCCAGTAAAGGTTGGTGAGACACTGGAACAGTGTAGACACCTCATTCCTGGAAGTGTTGAAGACCAGGCTGGATGAGGCTTGGAGCAACCTGCTCTAGTGGGAGGTGTCCCTGCCCATGGCACGGAGGTTGGAACTAGATGATCTTTAAGGTCGCTTCCAACTCAAGCCATTCTCGGATTCCATGATTAAGCTGCCTGGGGTAAAAAGCGACTCGGTCTGTTGAAGAGCTGCAGGAGAGAGCGGCGATTCCTCCTAAAATGATGGAAGGGCGCCACCTTGTGGGAGTTCTTGGCAGCGCCGCGCCTCGTCTGTCTCACGCGTTGGCTCTGCAGGGGCCCATTTGAAGTGCGAGGCATGCAAAGGTCGATTCATTCTCATGCTGCTTGTCAAACACTAGGCAGTCATCAGGAGCTGGCTTTCTGCTGCTTCTTTTCCAGATGACAGATTTTATCGCTTCGGGGTTGATTTTCATGGCCTCGCTGCTTTTGCCTTTGCTAGTGGCCTTACTGCAAAGCTGTAAACAGATTACATAATTAGCACTTTTCACTTCTAGAGCAAAACCACTGAAATGTCTGTTGTCATCTGTCCTCCACACAATGTCTTCCCTCTTTCCAAGATGTGGGATTCACATCTCAGCCAGTCCCTGCATCTCAGCATTCACTACACTCCCGAAAGCAAGGTGTGATGGGAGAACATAGCACATGCACTCTTGTTTCGGCCTCTAGAGACACACATGTCCTTAACTGCAGAGTTTCTGGGAACCATCAGCCATATGCTCCTGAACACAACAGCAGCTCTCCTATGACAAGTCCGAGGCTTTCTAGCAAGTATTGGCTGCCTGCTGTATACCTCATACAAGAAGAGGATGAATGCAGTAAGGAAGTGATTGTGTCCCTGTAATCTGCACTGGTGAGGCTGCACCTTGAGTACTGGGTTCAGTTTGGGGCACCATGGTATAACAAAGACATTGGGGTGCTGTAGCAGGTACAGAGAAGGGCAATTAATCTGGTGAGGGGTTTGGAGAGCAGGCCTGGTGAGGAGAGGCTGACGGAGCTGGGATTGCTTAGTCTGAAGAAGAGGAAGGTGAGAGGAGACCTTACTGCTCTCTACAGCTACCTGAAAGACTGTTGGAGTGAGGCCAGTGTCAGCCTCTTCTCCCAAGCAGCTAATGACAAGATGAGACAAAATAGCCTCAAGATGCACCAGGGGAGGTTTAGGTTGGATATTAGGAAAAATTTCTTTACTGAGAGAGTGGTCAGGCACTGGAAGAGGTTGCCCAGGGCAGTGGTAAAGTCACCATCCCTGGAGGTGTTGAAGAAATGAGTAGATGTGGCACTTACGGGACATGGTCTAGTGGTCATGGGGATATGGGGTAGAAGGCAGAAGGTTGATGATCTAAGAGGTCTTTTCCAACCCTAATGATTGTATAAAACATTGACTGCCTCTGATATTTGTTCCATTGAAACCACTAACTGTGTCTACCTCAGTTTCCACTTTGTAAGATGAGTGGTGGACAGTGACCCTTCACTCTTATGAAGAGTTACACCACAAAGATCCTGAAGGCTCTGAAATGCCAACCTGCCTCAGACAGGGAACCAGATTAATTTCTGACCCTGATACAGAGTCACACCGATGTTTTTACAGGTCTCAGGTTCTGGTTTAGCTCTGAGCTGCCAAATAGGCCAGGTCTGTGCAGGACTGTGTGGGGAGAGGGTCATAAAATCACAGAACAATAGAATTGTTTTGGTTGGAAAAGACCTCTAAGATCATTCAGTCCAACCATTGACCTAGCACCACCATGGCCATTAAAAACATCTCCCAAAGTGCCATGTCCACACATTTCTTGTACACCTCCAGCGATGGTGACTCCACCACCTCCCTGGGCAGCCTGTTCTAACCCCTAACCACTCTTACAGGAAAGAAATTTTTCCTAATCTCTGACCTAAACCTCCCCTGGTGCAATTTCAGGCCATGTCCTCTCTTCTATTACCTGATACTAGGGAGAAGAGCCTGACCCCCACCTCACTCCAACCTCCTTTCAGGGAGCTGTAGAGAGCAAGGAGGTGTCCCCTCAGCCTCCTCTTCTCCAGACTAAACCACCCCAGTTCCCTCAGTTTCTCCTCACCACCCTGTTCTCCAGACCCTTCCCCAGCTTGGTTGCCCTTCTCTGGACATGCTCCAGCCCCTCAATGTCCTTCTTGGAGTGAGGGGCCCAAAACCTTTTATTGAGTGTTTGACGTGCAGCCTCACCAGTGCTGAGTTCAGGGGCACAGTCCCTTCCCTGGTCCTGCTGGCTCCTGATGCAGAGCAAGCTTGCACTTGACAGTCCCCTTCTCCTGGCTCTTGGGAGGACAATAGCTCTGCCTGATGAAGAGAAGCCCTCACTTTGAGGGATGAGGAGGATAATGCACAGCAGCCATCTGCAATAGTTTAACACTTTGAATTTTATGATGCAGCAGCACATTCAATATTTCCACCTCTTTCTGTCGTGCTTCTGGGGCTGCATTTGCCAGGCTTTCATGCCAAGATGGCACTGCTGGCACCCAGACAGCTTTTTCTGGCATGGCTTCCGCAGTGCCTTCACACAGAACCAGCTGATGAGTTAATCATGGAAATTCAGATTATTTCTTTTAATGCTGAGCAGGTGCAGCCCCTCACTGTGAGCCTGAGAACAACTGGGGTGTTGCTGGCATTTTGGTTACAAACCTTCAAGGCAAGAGTTTCATATCTGGGTTTAAGTTAGATGCTTGTCTCCGTGATAGATGGCCTCATTCTGAGAGGGAGTGAGTCCTGACAACTGGAGCTGGCAGGCTGGGAGAATGAATTTCTTGTTTCTATTCTCAGGATATTTTCAGATCCCAGATCAAGATCTAAATCTCAAAATTCAACTCTCCTTTAGAGATGAGCAACATTTCACCTTGCCAGCATCAAGACTCTTGAAGATTCCTTGCGGCCACTGGTGTTTAGCTCAGCTGCTGGAAGGAGTCCCAGCTCTGTTGCCTCTTGCCTGGCCAAGCTCTGGGGTGGCAGGAGTGAAGGCTGTCTGGCAGCCTTACGCAAGGGGCTGCATGGTTACCATGGTGCTCTGGTGCTTAGGGAACAAGCCAGCCTGTGAGCTCCTTGGGATTCGGAACGGCAGGGCTGTGCTAGGGGATCCCTGGGTTCACAGCAGCCCTGAAGTTAAATGGACCAGAGAGATGCTGAAATACAAACCCTGATTGTTCTTCAGCCTTGCTAGGCTCAGACTTCACCAGAGGCTTTTTTGGAGCTGTTCAGAGGAGAATCATTTCCATAACAACATTCCAGTCTTCCCACTGAAGACTCCAGTAGCTTTGAACAAGCAGTCGTGGTCTTGAGTGTGTCCCCAGCTGAGCCGAGGTGTGTGCACAGCACAGTGGCAATCACATGCCATGAAGCAACAGCTGAGATGAGGCACACAGGCTGGCTCCTGAAGACCATGAAGTCATGAAAGGTGTCTAGCACTGGTGCTAAGTTAGAACCTCCAGGTTATTTTCCCTGGGTTGTTTCCCCCTCCTACTTTTGTGGAAAGGCAAGGAGCTCCAATGGGTCCTCCCAGCATGTCTTCCTTCTCTGTGTCTCAAATCCTTAGCCCATCTCAGTTGGCACTAGATGTTTGGATGGCAGCCTCCTGTGATTAGGGAGGTTTAGGCTGGATGTTAGGAAGAAGTTCTTCATAGAAAGAGTGACTGGCCATTGGAATGTGCTGCCCAGGGAGGTGGTGGAGTCACCATCTCTGGAGGTGTTTAGGAAGAGCCTGGATGGGGCACTTGGTGCCATGGCTTAGTTGATTAGATGGTGTTGGATCATAGGTTGGACTTGATGATCTCAAGGGTCTTTTCCAACCTGGTTAATTCTATTCTATTCTAATTCTCACTGGCCAAATTCACATAAGCATTAAACCATAAAGAAGAAGGAACCAGATGACCAAGCTGCCAGTTAGCAGCCTCTGAACTCATTGTATGTGGTAGAAGCAGCATTCTGTCACTGGCTGAGCCACCACAAGGGCCCTGTTCAGGGAATCCAGTGGCCACAAGGGCACATTGCTGTCCTGTGGATAACTTTCTGTCCCCCAGGACTCTGAGGTCCTTCTCTGTAGAGCTGCTGCCCAGCAGGTCAACCCCTAAACTGTACTGGTGCATGGGATTATTCCTCCCTAGGTGCAGGGCTCTACACTCATCCCTGTTGAACTTCATGAGGTTCACCTCCACCCAACTCTCCAGTCTGTCCAGGTCTCACTGGATGGGTAGCACAGCCCTCTGGGTGTGTCAGCCACTACTCCCAGTTTTGCACCATCAGCAAACTTGCTGAGGCTCCACTCTCTCCCTTCATCCTGTCATTGATGAAGCTGTTGAACAAGACTGGACCCAGTACTGAACCCTGGGGAGCACCACTAGCTGGAGGCCTCCAGCTGGACTCTGTGCCACTGATCAAAACCCTCTGAGCTCTGTTGTTTAGCCAGTTCTCAATCCATCTCACTGTCCACTCATCTAACCCACACTTCCTGAGCTTACCTGTGGGGATGTTATGAGAGATGCTGTCAAAAGCCTTGCGTCAGGGATGGCACAGCTATAGCTTATTATTTACTTGCCCATCCATGTGATGCTAGGACCTCAGAGCTGCAGTTTCGGTGTTGTGTCAGCTACTGCATGCACAAAGAACAAAGCCCTTAATATTTACAGCCAAAGTAAAACCTTACTTTGGAGGCTGCAAAGCATTTAGGCTCATTCCTACTCTGCAGCACCAAACTCCCCAGGTTAATTATGGGTTGTGTAGAGGAGCATCACTTCTCATCAGTTTTGCAAACGCAGTGTGTTCATGAATGCTTGCTCGGGGTTTGTCAGCCTTGACATTTGCACAGAGGGTTGGTTAAACAGGGCACTGATACCCCTAATCATCACCAGGAACAAAAAAAATGTCAGACAATAGAAGACTGTCTCACCCATTCACTGGAAAAACAACATCTGGTTCGGTGCCTCTGCAGGCACAGACTGCCTGCAAGGGCTTCTTGCTCTTTAAGCAGAGCTCAGCTGACAGGTTGCTGTCTGGAAGAAGCGTGGTGATCTATTTATGCACTGCCTTTGAGAGATGCAGTCTTCAATTAGCACAGGAGTTGGGAAGTGAAGCAAAAGGGCTGATGGAAGTGGGAGACACCAGGATTTTTGGCATGCAGGTTCTGTGCAATTTGTCTCAAAAGCATTTTCACAAAATGGAATAAAATGAGCCTTGGTTTTGTAGCTGATTAAACTGAGCTGACATCCCCTCCTCCAGACACAAGTGTCCTTCTTGGCCTAACCTAGACTCGAAGAGATGTGTGACATTCAGGGAGAGCTGGCAGCATCTTTAGTCTTCCTGTGGAGTTACTCCAGTGTTTACTGAGTGCCTGCCTTGAGGAATGGGCAGTCTCTCCTCAGGAGCTGACAGAGCAAAAGCATTAGGCTCATGGTGGCAGAGAGTCTGCCCTGAGCAACCTGCAGCATCCCAGTTTCCAGGCTCTGGTGATCCCACCAGCTGCTCACAAGCAGTAGCTCTTCTATGGACCATGAGGGCTTCACCACTCCAGCGTAATAAGCTAGAGTTCATAGAGTCAATCCTCTGCCTGATATTGTTGGGCAATTAAATAATGAGGAGGGAGGTGATTTTCCCTCTGTACTGAGCTCTGGTGAGGCCACACCTCGAGTATTGTGTTCAGTTTTGGGCACCTCAGTCCAAAAGTGATGTGGAGGTGCTGGAGCCAGGGCAGAGGAGGGCAGGGAAGCTGGGGAAGGGCCTGGAGAATAAATCTGATGAAAAGAGACCAAAGGAGCTGGGGCTGGTTGGTTTGACAAAGAAGAGGCTGAAGAGAGACCTCACAGCTCTCTACAACTACCTGAAAGGATGTTGTGGAGAGGTTGGTGCTGGTCTCTTCTCACAGGTGATTAGTGACAGAACAAGAGGGAATGGCCTCAAGCTGCCACTGGGTAGGTTTAGGCTGGACATTAGGAAGAATTTCCCAGCAAGAGTGGTGAGGCATGGGAATGTGCTGCCCAGGGAGGTGGTTGCATCACCAAGCCTGGATGTGTTTAGAGGTCATTTAGATGTGGTGCTTAGGGATATGGTTTAGGGGTGAGCTTTGCAGAACAGGGTTAATGGTTGGACCTGACAATCCCAGGGGTCTTTTCCAATTTGTTTCTATGATTCTAAGATGCTTCATGCAAGGAAAATGGTCCATGGCCAGAGGTTAATGTTCACAACTGAGACAAAGGAGTCCTGTGAAACTTTATTTAACTAAAGGGAAAGTCCACAGGGCAGAATCCTTGTGGAATCTCCCAAACTGCTGGAGGACATAGCTTCCATTAATCCTAAATTGCCGTCCCTAAGTGACCCTTTTCCTTTCCCCACTGGCTGAATTACAGATTTCCTAGTCTGCCTACTCTGTGTCCTCCCCTTGCATGTACACCCCTCTGCATCACACATCCCATCTCCATTCACATCACAGAATCACAAAATAGCCAGGGTTGGAAGAGACCTCAAGGATCATCCAGCTCCAACCCCCTGCCATGGGCAGGGACACCTCACACTACAGCAGGTTGCTCACAGCCACATCCAGCCTGGCTGCAAACACCTCCAGGCAGGAGGCTTCCACCACCTCCCTGGGCAACCTGTGCCAGGCTCTCACCACCCTCCTGGGGAACAACTTCTTCCTAACATCCAATCTGAATCTCCCCATTTCTAGTTTTGCTCCACCCCCCAGTCCTATCACTCCCTGACACCCTCAGAAGTCCCTCCCCAGCTTTCTTGGAGCCCTCTTCAGATACTGGAAGGCCACAATGAGGTCTCCTTGGAGCCTTCTCCTCTCCAGACTGAACAATCCCAACTCTCTCAGCCTGTCCTCATAATGAAGCCTCATAAAAGGAGGCTTTACACCTTCCTGGCTGGAGAAGTTCATATTCAGTAGCCTATTAGGTCTGCACACTGCTCCAAAAGTTTAAAAGTTCAGATTGTGTCCAGCTGCTCCTGGTCCTTGCTGCCTTTGAAGGACACTTGGTTAATTCAGGGAAGGACCTTTGTGGAGACATCAGTGATAAGGATGCAGAGAATCTTTGTAATCTCAAGTTTCGTCTGGAAAGCTTTTCATATGTACAGACACCTTATCTTGATCCCATCATTCACAAGGTGAAGCCTTGAGAAGGTGCAGAGAGTCTTTGTCATCTTGAGTGTCATTTGGAAAGCTTTTCATTTATCTTGATCCCATCATTCACAAGATGAAGCCTTGAGGACAACCTGCTTGGGAGGGGACAGAGCCTGTTCCATTCATATGAAAACTGTCCCTAAAATTGAATGTTTGGGCTTGGGCTTGGACATCCAGAACTTTGGAAGGGGTACTTGCCCTGGGATCCTGCTCCCTGCCTGCCGTGAACCTGCGGCTGTCTTGCACTGCTCAGACAGTGCCACTGTGTGAGTCTTGCCTCGTGGCAGCCGTGTCTGCGGACACTGTGATTCTGGCGGGTCCTTTTCCTTTGGATTCTGCCTCGTTATCCACACACTGGATTGTAAACCTGCAGTTCTGGAGCCTGCCACCGAAGAGAGATTTAGGGACCGACACCAAATTGCTGCTCCGTCCTCGTGAGTACAAGCTCCAGGGACGATGACTCTGCCACCTCCCGGGCAGCCTGTTCCACTCTTGCAGGAAAGAATTTTTCCCTAATATCCAACCTAAACCAGCCCTGGCACAATTTCAGGCCATCCCACCTTCCCTCATTGCAGCTGGCTCTGACCACAGACCCAGAGCAAGACATCTGGGACACGCTTAGGTCAAAGCCCTCCATCCACCAGTTTGGCCATTAACCTTTTGTTCATGTAGCTGCTGTGCAACAGAGAGGCACTTCAGGTGTCTCCTTGCTAAACGCAGGCAGGTGTTTAGACCCAGCAATATGCTTTATGACGCTGTGCATAGTTACTCCAGGTTGTAAGGACAATGGTCCGTGGGTAGAGGTTAATGTTCACAGTGGAGACAGAGCAGTCCTGTAAAACTTAATTCAAATTAAAGGAGAGTCCATGCTCCCTGTGGGGTCTCTCAGATTGCTGGAGGGCAAGGAAGGGAGACATCAGTGATAAGAATGCAGACAATCATCTCAAGCTTCCTCTGGAAGCCTTTTCATTGTGTGTGTTGAAACACCTCCTCTTAATCCTACCAACCTGCAGCTGGACTCTTTCCTCTGCAGAGAGGAACGCTGGGATCCTAGACACCAGGAATGCCTTCCAGACAATCCACTAACATCAGTGCCTGCTCAGTGGTTAGCCATACCATTATTTATAACACAGGGACCCCTTCCTAACGCTGTGGTACCAATCCTTTGATTCCTTGAGCATACAATCACGTGTGGAGCATTTTACACCGCTGCGTATTTCTTACTACCGGATGAGCTGCGTGTGTGAGCGACACAAAACAGATGAATCTTGCTCTTGCACTTACTGCAACCTATCAGCTGCTCTGCTGAGACATGAAATGCAGACAGAAATCTGCCTCACCTCTCTCCAGCTAATTTTAGTTTCTCCCTCTCCTCTCTAGCTGTGTGTGTGTATAAAATCCCTGGCAGCCTGACAGCGCTCCAGTAACCTGTGCCACACGCCACAGGAGAAGCCCTCACCAACCATCTGCACGCATGGCATGGGTTAACTGAGCCTGTGGGATTGTGCTTACCTAAACAAAACCACTGCAGTGAGGGGGGAAAACAATGAATGGGTGGAGATGATCAGCCCATGCATTCCAGATAGTGCAGTCCAGGCAGCAGTGACAGCCTGAAGGTTGCAGCAACATCGGGATCTGCATTCCAAGAGCACAGATCTTACAGTCTGGAGCGGTTCGGCTCGGAGCTGCTCTTTATTTGCTGAGCCATGGCCAGCAACCAGGCCAGCCTGCAGGATGATCAAAGCAGGCACTGCAAGTTCTTATCCTATATGTTCTACCAGGCTGTGAGAGATCACAAGCCTGTGTGGATGCTGGAAGACATGAGAACTATGGAGTATTTTTACTGGGAGGAAAACGCCAGCCTAAGGACCTATTCACCTTCAGAAGCCCTTCTCTATGCAGTGGTGCATAACCACCTGCCTTATGCTCAGTATCTGCTGTCTCATTTTCCGGAGGAGGCTCTCAAGGTGCCTGGGGAACACTTCTGCTATTGCCCATCCTCTGCTCCTCACTTGGCCATGGCCGTCACATACGACAGGAGGGATATTTTGGGGCTGATCATCAAAATTGCACACAAGCTGCCCAGCTTGAACTCCTACATCAACAGGACTGGCTGCTTTCACCTGGAAGATGGGAAAACCCCCCTGCACCTTGCCTGCGAGCTGCTGAGATCAGAGACAGTGCTCATCCTCCTCGGGAACGGAGCTTCTCCCAGGATAGAGGACAGTAAAGGGCTCACCCCCCTGGACGTCATCCTGGAGCAGATGTGGGACTCCAAAGTCAACGTGGCATCAAAGAAGCTCTGCCTCGACTACCTCTTGCTTTTCATGCCCAACCCACAGTTTAAGATGCGGAAAGTTCTGCAGGAGCACCCAGACCACTGGACAGCCTTGCTGGGGAAGACAAATTCAACAGCCTGGTGGGGAACACACCTGCTTCTTTGTATCTGCAAGCTATGCAAACTATCCTCCAGACTCTTCCCCCTCCCACTTCCCTAAAAGCATCCAGGAACTACCTATACCTCAGGCACTAAAGCCCCTACCATCCTATGGCAAAAAGCTACCAACAAAAAACGTGGTAAATGGTTTTCCTTGACTTTGTATTCACTGGGGCTTGGATTTTCAAAGGCAGCCCGGGGGAGCTGGTCATTTTAGTGTGATTTTAGTACTTAACCTGTTAGGCTCTGCTGGAAAATCCAATGACTTGTGGCAAGACTTGAAATGTATTTTTTTAAATTGATTGCCGGCAGGGCACTTTTTTAAAGGCAAAAACCTTCCCCTTGTTATCTGTTGTGTTGGTGTCGTGCATGTGAAGGGTTAAGCGTGCTGCGTTGAATTTCTTAGCTGTCAGCTGGTGTCAGTGTATCTGAATTCCCTGTGTGGTAACTGTATCCTGCGCCACGTACCCCAGGGGGGGAAGGCACTGAGTGCTCAGTGGGATTTTCAAACGGTGTAACTATGGGACCGCGTTCTGCTGGAGCTGGGAGAAACACCACCCCATGCCAGCCGCGTTCAAACGTCAGGTTGCCTTTCTCACAATGATCTGGCATCATCTAGTAATAACCCCAAAGTCCATGGCTGATGCTGCAGGGACGCAGAGGCAGTGCTGTGGGGCAGCTGGTTTTGCTGGGATACTTCACAGCAGGTCAGAGCATGGAGAGCATGAATTCAGAGAGGGGCAGTGAGTGCCTATTCTTGGCTGGGTGGGGAAGAGGGGGGGGAATAAAGATAGGCAGAGCAGCGTCCCGGGAAGGAAGGGGTTAAAGGCAAGCCTAGCCCTGATTCCTCTACAGGCTTGTGCAATGAGGAAGGAACCATTTTCCCTGCTGTCCAATAAAGCAATGGTAACAAGAGCAGGGCCAGTGGAAGCTCTTTCCCTCACAAGTGACATGATTTCTCCTGGACTTGCATTGTGGGGCTGGCTGTGTCTCCAACAAGAGATGCAGCTCACTAACTTGATTTCCCAGTGGGTCTCAGAGCCAGCAGCATTTGTTCCTTCTCCTAAGCTGGGTTATGATGTTCTGCTGTTACAAGTTGTCACTTGTCAGTCAGGGGTCCTCACCCAGCGTCTGATCCTGGGCAATACAGAAACCTGCCACCCACTGCCCTGGTACCACAGGCAGGATGTGTTTGCAGAAGGCAAGGCTGGGGCTGCCCTGCTTTCTCTGGGGAGCTCTGCAGCTTCTCGCTGCCCAGGCACTTCAGTTAAGTGATTCTTAAAGCAGTCCCACTGATACAGCACACAGGGGCAGGGCTAGACGCTAGACAGCAGCCAACGCCAGACAATGGAAAGTCTTGGTTCTTCTCACGCAAATCACCTCCCCTTCTTGTCGGGCTCCGGCTAGGCAGGATGTGTGTTCACTTCTCAGCAGCTCCGTGCAGAAGTGGCTGGTGTCTCCTCTGGCCCTGCCTGTGCCTAGCTGGCTGTGCTGGAGCTGCCCCTGCTTTCTCCATCAGCACAGGAGCGCTTCTCCTTGGCTCCCCTGTGCACAGGGTGCCTCCTGTGTGCCAGGACACTGGTCGTGGCCAGGTGGAGATTTCCTGCAGGACTGCTGAGCACAGCCAACTGGAACATCCTTTTGGAGACACTGGGATGCTCCTCCCAGAGATCCCTTCCCATGTGCCACGGAAGCACCTTGCTGCCATTGCCATCTGCGCTGGGAGAAGAAAGAAGCAGCTTGTTCGTGAGATGGGGAAAATGGCAGCCCAGCCCTAAAAGTGGCAAGCAGGCCACAAAAGGGTTAATGCTTCCCCCAGATCCCACATCCCTGGTGCTGCAATGTCCTTCCACCCCTGCCCTTGGGGACTTGCATGTCTTTCCCCATCTGTGTCTATTCCTCCTTGTGTGGTGGGCTGGTGGTGGATAAATTCAGGGTCAATCTGCATCTTCCCTACTGAAAGAGTTCTCAAGGACTGGAATAGGCTGCCCAGGGAAGTGGCTGGATCACCATCCCTGAACGCACTTAAAAGCCACCTAGACATGGTGCTCAAGAATATGGTAGTGTAGTGGCCCTGGTAGAGCTAGACCGTTGGACTTGATGATGAAGGTCTTTCCCAACCATAATGATTCTGTTTCTGTGAGTCTCTGAATCTTGGGCAAGGGTTTTGCAGAGTGGCTGCTTGCTCAGCAGCCTCTGCAGCAGGTGGAGGCTGTCACAGCTCGGGAAGCAAAGCAGAAGCAGAGCCCGAGGCAGATTTGCATTATAAGCGGTGGCTGAGCTGCCTCTGCCAAGCCCTGCAGGCTGCCCAACCCTGGCAGCCCTCACAAACCTGGAGCTGCAGGTAGAGGACACAGCAGGCGCTGGCTGCCCAGGGCCGGTGAGGGCAACCACACAGAGCAGGGCCCCTGTGGCACCCCTGGAGTCGGGAGGAGCAGGACTGGGTTTGGGCCCAGCAGCACTGCAGCATCTCTTCTGGATGCTGGGTGCTGGTGGGCGAGAGGCGGAGGAGGCTGCTGCTGGATATTATTAGAAGAGTAATTAGGCCCCGGGGAGCAGAGATCCCAGGCAGGAGGGAATCGAAATCACCAACTGTTACTGTGCTGGCTGGAAACGAGGAGAGGTTTGGTGCTACAAGGAGTTTCAGGAAAGACAGGAGGGAAGGGAAGGCTGTTCGACTCAGATCAAGGGCGGCAGTTTTCCTTGGGATCGGTGAGGCAGCACTTTCCAGTGAGGCAGGTGGCTGTACCCACAGAGCCAGAGCAGCCCACAGGGAGCAAGTGGGTCTGAAATGCTGCAGGGATCTCTTGGTGAATGTAACAGATGTGGATCATTGCAAAGGTCAGGGCGCAGGCACTTCAGGCTTTCTGGGTGGGTTTGTGGCAGGCAGCAGGATGTCCCTGTGGGAGGCTGCCCAGTATCCACTCAGCCAGGCAGAGATAAGAGACGTATTCCCAGCAACTGCTCAAGAAACTCAAATCCTTGGGTGTAGCTCCAGCTGGTTTCACAGCCTCGAAGAAAGCTGCTGGGCCATTTGTTGGCCAGCATGCAAAAACTCTGCTGTGCTCAGCCCACTGGGCAAAAGGCATCCATGGGAGATGATCTGGAGGTCATCTGGAGAGATTGCTTCACAAGCCTCTCAGTCCTCATTTTCCTGACTGTTATAACGAGAGATTGACTCCTAGCTGGTCCTCAGCTGCTGAGCCACCCTTGGTCCCACTGGGCCAGGCTTTGGGGCAAGTAGCATTGAGCTGACAACAGTTTTCCATCACCAGTAGCGACAGAGTGCAGGATAGATGTCCTTCTGCTGGAAGGGAGAAATCCTCTCCCTAAACCCAGTTTGCTTGTCCTGTGGTGACCTGCCTGTAAGTTTGAGATCCAGTTTGTCTTTGTGCTCTGTACAGTGACACTACATCAGACACAGCCAAATCTACCTCAGCCCCACCTGCACTGAATTTTGCCTCCATTCTTTCCAGGCCAGGTCATCAGCAAAGAGTAAACTCAAATTATCTTCCACGCTCCCTGCAACCTGGCAGTCCACAGCCCGGAACAATCTCTGTGACTGCATGGCTGCTATGCTGGTGATTTTGTCCATCACAGAAGGTGCCAGGTGCTGCATGGGGAGGTTTACATTTCCCTTATGTACACAGAGAGTAAGGGTGGCTGAGATCTGTACCGTGGAACCTTGGGACATGAATAAAAGCAGGGGAGAAAAGGGGGGAGGCTGAAGTCGCTGCTGGTCCTTGGGTTACAGACTAGCTCTGCAGGGCACACCTGGACTGCACTTCTGAGGAGTAGCACTGTGAGGCTCTGAGCTGTGTGTGCAGGGCTGCAGCTTCCTGACAGGCACTCCAAGAGGCTTGGCGTGGGTGTGTAAGTGTGTGAGTGCCTGTGTGCACACCTCTATGTGTGTGGTGGTGGTGTGTGTGCCTGTGTGCACACCTCTGTGTGTGTGTGCACATGTGTGTGTGTTTGAACATATGTGTGCCTGTGCCCCTGCCTACCCTCCCTTGGCACAGTGCCTACCTGCCCTGCTCTCCCTATCCCTCCAGTCCTTGCCCACATCAATGCCTTAGGCACACAGCCTTTTCCAGGAGCTCTCTGTGCATCCCAGGCTCTGTGCTGCTCACAGGTAAGGACATTTCTTCTTCCCTTGTCAAGAGGCAGCAGCTTTGCCCTTGAAATGGGTATTGTGCCCTTCAAATGGGTGTTGTGCCCTTGAACACCAAGCCCAAAGGCTTCTGCTTGCCAGCAACCACAACCATCCATCACAGGGTCTGTGACAGTGCCACATTTTCTTACTGAATCCTATTTGTGTGTTTATTTATTTACAATAAAATCTACTCAGCATCTGTCTTTGTCTCTCTTTTCTCTGGGCTGCCAGCAAAATTCAGCCACTTATGACCTCCTAACTCTATGCTTCTGTCTGTTTCTGCAGCACCACTAGCAGGAAGGACAGACCAGATTCTGACCTCCATTACACCTGAAGTAAAGGCTTTTTAAGTTGACTGTACCACTCGTGGTGTTTGTTGGTCTAAAGAAGAACAGAAACTCTTTGTGCACTTACATTCTTCAAGGCTCCAAGACTGACTTCAGCAGATAAATTGATGTGATGCTTAATCCCTGAATACATTTTATACCCTTTTGGTACTCTGAATGTATGCAGAGATCCTTTTTCCATCTCTAACACCAGTGGGCATTTCATAGAATCACTGAATGCTCTGGGTTGGAAGGGACCTCCGAAGGTCAACCAGTACAACCCCTCTGCAGTCAGCAGGAGCATTCTCAACCAGCTCAAGTTGCCCAGAGCCCTGTCGAGCCTCACCTTCAGTATCTTCAGGGATGGGGCCTCAACTACCTCCATGGGCAACCTGTTCCAGTGCTCCACCACCCTCATAGTAAAGAACTTGTTCCTAACATACAATTTAAATTTGCTCTTCTCTAGCTTGAAGCCATTGCCCCTCATCCTGTCACTGCAGGCCTTTGGAAACAGTCTCTCTCCATCCTTCTTGTAGCCCCCTTCAGGCACTGGAAGACTGCTACTAGGTCTCCCTGGAGCCTTCTCTTCCCCAGGCTGGACAACCCTTCCCTTTTGCCAGTTCCCTTGGCTTTTGTGGAATCAGCATGAGAGTGACAGATGCTGCTGTTCACTGCCTGAGACGGAGAGCCGCCCGCCCGAGTACCAAGGAATGTTCATCGTATGACACAACTTCCTTACAGAGCCATACTTTTGTAATTTGGGGGTCTCTTTTTTAGGGGAAAAAAAAAAAGAAGGAAGAAATCTTCCCTCTAATTGTGTTTGTACATCACTTGCTGCATGATTAAAGAGAGAAAGAAAAAAAGAAAGAGATTGTAAAGTGCTGGAAATGAAATCTCTGTACCTGCCGTGGTGTAATTAGGTCTATTAGCTGTATAAAGCATTTGATTTGATTGTATTGCTACAATAAACTTGAAGTTTAAACCTGATGTGCCTTTTATTAGCCAGCTGGTCAATCCCCCCATGCCTATGGCTTTTGCTTTGGCTCATGTGGGGAGGGACTTTATACAAGGGCTTGTAGTGACAGAATGAGAGGGAATGGATTGAAGCTTGAGATTTAGACTGGAGATTGGGAAAATATTCTTTCCAGTGAGGGTGGTGAGACACTGGAACAGGTTGCCAGGGAGACTGTGGATGTCCCCTCCCTGGAGGTAGAGACATCAACTCATAGAACGATCTGGGTTGAAAGGAACCTCCAAAGGTCACCTAGTCCAACCCCTCTGCACTCAGTAGGGACATCCTCAACTAGATCAGATTGCTCAGAGCCTTGTTGAGCCATACCTTGAAAACCTCCCCAGGCTGATGGGGTGCCAACTACCCCCCAGGGCAACCTATTGCTCCCTCAGGAGCTATCAAATCCTTTGATTTGATGTGGCAACAAAGTCTTACAGCTCTGCCAAAATGCAATTCTCCTGTTGAAATCTAGCACAGCAAGATTTGACTCGCTGAGCCAGAGCTTCACAGTCCCAACTACCTTCATGGAAACCAGAAATGGGTAAAAAATCCTGGGACCACTGAATCCATCAAACAGCCACAGGTTTACATTCTGAGTTCAGGGAGTCATAGAATGATTTGAAGATTTCATTTTGACCTCCAAAATTGTGATCTGCAGAAGGTAACATTTTCCTTCCCAGGCTTGCAATAGCTGGCTCTGTTGTCAGAGGATGACTCAAGTGATGAGGTGAACCCACATCTCAAAGATCTGCTCTAAGGTGGAGATGGATCAGAAGAAGATGCTCCACAGGGGTGAACAGTGATTTCTTTTGGAGATTTTAACCTCTTAGGCTTGAGTTCTGCTCACAACAGAGCTGCCTGCAGGGAATGTATCAGAGCTGGCAGCCTCCTTTCCATGGCTGGTTGGAATCTCATTTCCTTCCTAAGGTCTTTCTTTGCAGGCAAAGATGCCCTGCTAAGGCTTTCAGCGCCAGCTCCAACTTCTGTAGGCTCACCTGCTGCTGCAGATCCTCAGGCAGATGTGCAACCTCACACCCACTGTGCTCTCCTGGGGGTAACGATACACTGGCACCTGTGCATGAACATGGACCGGCCAGCTCCTCTGTTGCCCTGCCAAAAACAGCTACCCAGAGAGTTTCAGGTGATGGGTGTCTGGTTTTGATGATGATGGTTGGACTACAGGGCTTGGATTACACTGCCAGCTGTACCCACAGATGCTAGTGTGCACAAGTACATAGAAGCCATAACCAAAAGACTTCAGCCTGTTCTTCCACAAGAGGTAATTGGTTTCATGAAAGAGTGCAGAGAGGGAAATTGTTTCACTGATCCAAATTTTAAGACCTTGCCTCCATAGTGAGAGATTTAGGCCTCACTACTTCACCACCTGATTGTGGTTCCCAAGTTTTCTGGCTTATTTGCTTCCACCTTTCCTGTACTTGAGAATGAGAACTTGGTTCAATTTCTCTAGTGCCCTGGCAGCCCTGCAGAGGCTGGCCATCAGAGCATCTCCCCTGGCAGCTGAGGGAGCCCTGGGCTGAGGCATCCCTCAGAGTCAGGCTCATCTAGATAGGTTTTCTATAACTGTAGTGAATTGTGGGCCCCACACCAGCAGAGACTTGCTTCTGGAGTGTGGACATGGTGCTGAGAGACATGGTTCAGTGGCAGTGGCTTAGCAGTAGTGGTGGATTGTGAGCTCTAGGCTAGTGGTTGGACTTGATGATGTCAAAGGTCTCTCCCAACCTCAGCAGTTCTGTGGTTCTATGGTTGTCCAGGCTGGGTCTCAGTTCCAGCTCCAGTTAAGAATGTTGGTATTTTGCCATGGGTCTCCTGTGAAGCAGAGGTTTGCTGCTAGTGGGAAGGCTTTGGGTGAATTTCTGGAATACATACAGAGAGAAGACAGCTGTGCTCTGCACACCAGCTACTCCAGCCCACGCCAGCAGATGGGCAGATTCCCGTGGGGAGCTGTGAGGAGGAGGAATGATTATCACAGAGTTGTCAGACTCACAAAAGAAAATCTGGGAGAAAAGAAGGGAAGAAACAGATTGGCAGAGATAGTATGGCAAGATTCCTTCTGGGAAGCAGATCTTATAGTTAAACAGATACAGGGAAAATAGTCTGGAAGTCCCTTGGCAACCATTTCATAGCCCCAGGAAATCTGGGGGTGTCACCTTTACTTCAGTTTCTCATCTATGATGCTGCTCTAATCAAGCTCAGGTTCATACCTGAAAATGTCCAGCCCCTGTTCCAACAGGGAAAGAATCACAGAATCACAGAATGTTAGGGATTGAAAGGGACCTCAAAAGATCATCCAGTCCAACCCCCCTGCCAGAGCAGGATCACCTACGGCAGATCACACGGGAACACATCCAGGCGGGTCTTGAATATCCCCAGAGGGGGAGACTGCACAATGCCCCTGGGCAGCCTGTTCCAGTGTTCCTCATCCTCACAGTGCCAGCACTGAATGCTCTGTCCCGTCTTTGAAAACCTTTGGCAATCATTTCATACATAGCCTTGAGAAATCTGGGGGTACCTCCTTTACTTTATCTTCTAAAGGATTCCAAACTGCAGTACAAACTATGAGAAACACAAAAGCACAGAAACTTCCCTTTGCCACTTGCTTCTGGAGCTTGGCTTCAGGGTCATAAGCAACCTGAGGTGCCAGTCTCAGAACTGAGGCAGAGTGATGCCCTTGCTGTCCACATTGTGACAGACATGAAGATCAGATGGTCTTTGTCTCACATGGAGAGATATTGGCATGAAGTCTTCAAGCTGGTGTAAGCTGGCACTGGATCAGCAGCTCAGAGAACCCAGGTCCACCCTGCTGCTGCCTACTTGCTCCCTTCTGCTCTCAACTGAGCAAGCCCCAGCAAAGCTAAGGTCACAGTGCCGTCACAGCAGCAGCACTGGTGCCACCCAAGGGGTTGGGGGCTCTGGTAACATGAATGAGCAACCAGGCAGGTGATTTTGCTCCTTTCCAGAGTGGCTTTTATCTCTAGCAGCAGATCCTGTTCTTTGATGTAAAATTAATCAGGGAAGATCTCTAGTTCTGCTGAACCAAAGCCCCCTCTGTGAGGCTGTAGATTATGTGCACGCAGGAAATACCTCAACGGTCTCCTTAGAACAGACTTGGCATGGTTGTAACAGTGCAGGCTTCTGAAATGGGAGATGAAGAGGCTGACATGCATCAGCTAAGGAAATAACCACTACAGCTGACTGGAAAAGGATGTATTCTGCTCCACCCAAATTACAACACTGCAAAACACACTGAATTCTGATGCACCATGAAAACTAACAATATCAGAACTGCTACGGACTCAGCTTTCCAAAGCAGAAAGCCAGCCCTGATCTATCCAAGGATTTCTTAGAGCACAGCAAAAGTTTGGTCATGTTGCCAGGTTTTGCTTTGTAATGTTTTATCACTGCAGTGTTAAAGCACTATAAAATAATGAAAACAGCATGCATTTGACCTCCTCAGTAGCAGCTGAATGAAAGCAACAACAAAACAACTCACAAAAACAACCCCAAAACCCCCAAAAGACAGAGTAGTGGGTTTTTTTAATCAAAGCAAACTATTCTGATAGCTGAATCATAGCATCACTGAATGCTAAGGATTGGTAAGGACCTCCAGAGATCATCCAGTCCAACCCCCTGCCAAAGCAGGGTCACCCAGGGCAGGCCACACAGGAACACAGCCAGGCAGGTCTTGAAAGTCTCCCAAAAAAGAGACTCTACAACCTCTCTGGGCAGCCTGCTCCACAGCTCCATCACCTCAGGTTGAGGTGGAACTTCCTGTGTTCCAGTTTGTGTCTGTTGCCCCATATACTATCACAGGACACCAGTTGACAGAGACTGGGAAAAGATCTTTAAGATCACTGAGTCCAGCCATTCTCTAACTCTACCAACCCTGGTGCTAAACCATGTCCCTCAGCACCACATCTCTGCATCTTCTTCCCTCTCCAGTTGTCTGTTCCACTACAGACTTGAAAAGCTGGATTTTAAGCTTGTCAAATACAGCAGTGCATGCACAGACCTGAAAGCCTTATTCTCTATATATCTTTCTCCAGAAATCAGACACACTTGGACTGTCTTTTCTACTTCTGTCTCTCTTTACTGACCTTATCCCAAAGCTTTCTGAAGAACATTATTCTATTATGTGTACATGATACCTAACATAATTAGGCTCAGCAAATGAAAGAAATCGAGTGCACCCTCAGCAAGTTTGCTGATGACACCAAGCTGTGTGGTGCAGTGGACACCCTGGAGGGAAGGGATGCCATCCAGAGGGACCTGGACAGGCTGGAGAGGTGGGCACAAGCCAACCTCATGAGCTTCAACAAGACCGAGTGCAGGGTCCTGCATCTGGGTCGAGGCAATCCCAGGCACAAATCCAGGCTGGGCAGGGACTGGCTGGAGAGCAGCCCTGAGGAGAGAGACTTGGGGGTGCTGGTGGACGAGAAGCTCGACATGAGCTCTCAATGTGCGCTTGCAGCCCGGAAAGCCAATCAGATCCTGGGCTGCATCAGGAGAAGTGTGACCAGCAGGTCAAGGGAGGTGCTTCTCCCCCTCTACTCAGCCCTGGTGAGACCCCACCTGGAGTACTGCGTCCAGTTCTGGAGCCCATATTACAGGAGAGATGTGGACGTGCTGGAGCGTGTCCAGAGAAGGGCCACGAGGATGATCAGAGGGCTGGAGCACCTCTCCTATGAGGACAGACTGAAGGAGTTGGGGCTGTTCAGTCTGGAGAAGAGAAGGCTCCGAGGTGACCTCATTGTGGCTTTCCAGTATCTGAAGGGGGCCTACAGGAAGGCTGGGGAGGGACTTCTCAGGATCTCAGGTAGTGATAGGACTAGGGGGAATGGAATGAAGCTGGAAATGGGGAGATTCAGGCTGGATGTGAGGAAGAAGTTCTTTACCATGAGAGTGGTGAAGCCCTGGAATGGGTTATCCAGGGAGGTGGTTGAGGCCCAGTCCCTGGAGGTGTTTAAGACCAGGCTGGACGAGGCTCTGGCCAGCGTGATCTAGTGTAGGGTGTCCCTGCCCATGGCAGGGGGGTTGGAACTAGATGATCCTTGTGGTCCCTTCCAACCCTGACTGATTCTATGATTCTATGATTCTAAATACTTAGAGGGTCTCTACCAATGAGGTAGTGCCTTTAGAGCAACTCCTGTCACAATGCAAGGCAGAGACATTTAAGAAGCCTCTTCTGAGAAGCGTGTACTTGCAGCCCAGAATGCCAGTTGCATCCTGGTCTGCATCAAAAGAAGCATGGCCAGCAGGTTGAGAGAGGTGATTCTGCCACTTCACTCTGCTCAGGTGAGACCTCACCTGGAGTATCGCATCCAGCTCTGGAGTCCTCAACACAGGAAGAACATGAACCTGATGGAGCAGGGCTATAAACATGACTGGGGGCTGGAGCACCTCTGCTATGAGGACAGGCTGAGGGAGCTGGGGTTGTTCAGCCTGGAAAAGAGAAGGTTCCAGGGAGACCTAACAGCAGCCTTCCAGTATCTGAAGGGGGCTACAGGGAGGCTGGAGAGGGACTGTTTCGAAAGGCCTGCAGTGATAGGATGAGAGACAGTGGTTTGAAATTAGAGAAGAGCAGATTGAGATTGGATGTTAGGAACAAATTGTGCAGCATGAGGGTGGTGGAACACTGGAACAGGTTGCCCAGGCAGGTAGTTGAGGCCCCATCCCTGGAGATATTCAAGGTGAGGCTCAACAAGGCTCTGGGCAACCTGATGGAGGATGTCCCTGACTGAATGGGGGTTGGACTAGATGACCGTTGGTGGTCCCTTCCCACCCAAACCATGCTATGATTGTGTGATTCTGAGGCTTTGACTGAAGCCAAAAATGAGCAACTGCAGGACAAAAATCCCTGGTCTTCTGCCTGGAAGGTGTTAGGCACTGACACTGCAAGCACTCTCTTTCTCCTGAGTTTACAGATCTGAGAGAGATGCTGTTTTCAGCTGTGAGGCACATATTTTCAGACACTAAGCTTCCCACCAATATAGTTGAGTGCTTGATCAAATGTTGTTTTGTTTGGTTGGGTTTTGTTTGTGGTTTTTTTGGGGGTGATGTTGTTTGTTTGTTTGTTTAATGGAGTTCCTGTGGGTAGAACTGAGCTTCAGTGATAGCTACAGGCTTTGGCTTACTTCTGTACCAGCCGGCAGAGCCCTGCGTGGTGACAGACAGAGGGAAAATTACATTCCATGCATAATTAGGGATTTAATGAAAGGAAGGCAGAAATGACAATAACAACAAAAGAGTTCTGCCTAAATTAAGTTTCTCCTTTAAGGTGTTTCCCCTAAGCACTCAGAAATCCACCTGCTTACTAAGACAACCTCGCTCAGATCTGTGGAGCCTCAGGAAGGTGTAAAGGATGGTAAGTAGCCCAGATCTGGGGTCAGGGAGGGCAGCTTTCTTACAGAGTCACCCAGTTCTACTGTTGCAGAATTAACAGCCTCTGGAAGCAGATTTGTGCTTTGTGCTCTTTGGAAAACATGAACCAGGTTTCAAAAGGTCTCAGTTTTACCCCAACACATATCATCATCATCTCTTCAAGTATAAAACATTACTTAAATGGCAAAGTCCAAACCTAGGCCTATTCTTAGCCCCTCTGTGCAGATGTTTAAATCTTAAGAGTCCCTTCCATCATTGCCTGAGACTTTGTCTGCACTGCCTTGAGGAGGATGTATGCCCAAATGTAAAGCTCTAATAGTTACTGCACATGGTATATAGCATATGGCACACACATGCAGGCATCACAGAGGAGGATCTGCATGAGACATACTTCTTCTTCTCACTCCCTCTTTTGCTCCCTGCGTAAAGACTCTGCTTCAGCCAGGCAGTACTTCTATAAGTAATACTAGGGAAAAACAATGTCCCAGTGTGGCGCTGGTGCCAGCCTGCCAGGTTTTGGCGCAGTTGCTGTTTGACACTGGGTCTGTCAGTGCAGCTGCTCTAAGATTCAGGAATAATAACGGCTTGAATTGGAAGGGACCCTAAAGATAATGTAGTTCTGACTGCTCTGCCACTTGCAGTGATGCCTCCCACTGGACCAGGCTGCTCAAAGCCTCATTCACAGAATCATGTTATGTTAGGGACTGGAAGGAACCTCAAAAGCTCATCCAGTCCAAGATCAGGGTCACCTAGAGCAGATCACACAGGAACACATCCAGGCAGGTTTTTAATGTCTCCAGAGAGGGAGACTCCACATCCCCCCTGGGCAGCCTGTTTCAGTGTTCTGTCACCCTCACGGGGAAAATTTTTCCCCCCCTGTTTCCATAGAATTTACTATGCCTCAGCTGCCACCATTGCCCCTTGTGCTGTCATTTGGCATCACCCAGCAGAGCCTGGCTCCATCCTCTTGGCACTCACCCTTTATATCTTTATAAACATGAATGAGGTCACCTCTCAGTCTCCTCTTCTTCAAGCTAAAGAGCCCTCAGCTCCCGCAGTCTCTCCTCATAAGGAAGATGTTCCACTCCCTTAATAATTTTTGTGACTCTGTGCTGGACTCTTTGAAGTAATTCTCTGAGGTCTTTCCTGAACCGAGAGGCCCAGAACTGGACACAATGTTCCAGGTGCAGCCTCACCAGGGCAGAGGTCTTGAGTCTGTTCTTCAGCACTTTCATGGATGAGCATCCACAGCTTCTCTGGGCAACCTGTCACGGTGTCTCACCAGCCTCATAGTAAAGAACTTCTTCCTAATGTCCAATCTAAATACCTAAACCATTGTCGCTCATCCTGTCACCTCGTGCCCTTATACATATAATGGCAATTCGTTGCCTTTAGGGAGATCAGTTCAGACTTGAAACAGACAAGCACAGCTTTCATTTGCAGCAGCAGCCGCTGCTTTTTTTCTCCCTCCGTCCTGTGTGCCTTAGTACCATCCTCAATAGGATCTAAAATGCTTGTTGAACCTGGGAAAGCTGCTAATGAATATGCTTTCACCAGCTAAAAGCAGGGAAAGAGTGTGTTTTAAAATGAAAGCTCGGCGATTAAGTTTGACATTTCAAATGCTGTAAGTGTTTGGAGGACCTCGGTTCCCTCAGCGCTGCCGGGAGGGCTCTGTGTGGCCGGGGACTGGTTCCAGGCTCTGTGCCTTTCCCCGCTCCCTCCTCGAATCACCACAGCTTTGAAGACCCTTTTCTTCCTCTTCATCTCATCAGCACTCCTGTGGGGCTTTCGAACTCAAAACGCTTCTTTTTCTGTTAGAAGAGAAAATAAAGAGTGTCAAGTTGAAGCGGAGGAAGCTCATCTGGGCAAGGCGAGACAAAACAAAAGCGCTGCCCTGGCTTGCTGGCTGCGGCACCTGCGCAGCTGCTACCGAGAATCCCTTCCACACACCGCAGCTGCCTTGTACAGGGTTGGGTTTCTGTTTGTTTTGGTTGCGTTTTGGTTTTGTTTTGTTTTTCACTGCTCTGCAAAACTGAGCCTCCCGGAGGCCGCCACCCGCGCGGCCTCAGAGCCGCCGCAAGATGGCGCCGCTGCCCTGCCAGCCAGGGGCCGCACGCGGGACGCGCCTCGGGGGCCGCACGCGGGACGCGCCTCGGGGGCCGCACGCGGGACGCGCCTCGGGGCCGCACGCGGGACGCGCCTCGGGGGCCGCACGCGGGACGCGCCTCGGGGGCCGCACGCGGGACGCGCCTCGGGGCCGCACGCGGGACGCGCCTCGGGGGCCGCGGGACGCGGGGGGCCGCACGCGCCGCGCGCGTTCCTGAAGGGACTGCGCCACCGCCTCCCTGCGTCCCTCACAGGGTCGCAGCGCGGCTGGGGTTGGAAGGATCCTCCAGGCCTCATCCGGTCCAACCTCCCCTGCTAAAGCAGGTACTCCTAGATGCACAGGACCGCCGTGCCCAGGCAGGTTTGGAATCTCGCTAGAGAAGGAGACTCGACAGCCTCACCGCGCAGCCGGCCCCGGGGCTCCGGCACCCTCACGGGTAAGAACTTTCCCCTTAGCTTCAGGGAAGCCTCCCGTGTGCTAGTTTGCAACCGACACCCCTTGCCCTGTCACTGGACACAACCTTAGCAAAGCCCAGCCCCACCACAGAATCACAGAACTGTCCGGGTTGGAAGGGACCTCAAGGCTCAGCCAGTCCCAACCCCCTGCCACGGGCAGGGACACCTCACACTACAGCAGGTTGCTCACAGCCACATCCAGCCTGGCTGCAAACACCTCCAGGCAGGAGGCTTCCACCACCTCCCTGGGCAACCTGTGCCAGTCTCTCACCACCCTCCTGGGGAACAACTTCTTCCTAACATCCAATCTGAATCTCCCCACTTCTAGCTTTGCTCCATCCCCCCCCCAGTCCTATCACTCCCTGACACCCTCAAAAGTCCCTCCCCAGCTTTCTTCAGATACTGGAAGGCCACAATTAGGTCTCCTCGGAGCCCCTCCCTCCCACCCTTTAGCTCTTGGAGAGCATTGTGAAAATCCCCTCTCTGTTCTTCTCCAGACTGAACAGCTCCAGGTGCCTCAGCACCTTTGTGTCCCTAGTTTGGACTCTCACCACCTCCATCACCTCACCTGGCTGGTGATGATGGCATAACCCTTGTCCAAACCAAGCCCAAACAAGCGAAACCACTCAGGGAAGAGGGGGCAATTGCCTTCACTGTCAGCCACCCAAGTGTTGGGGTTTACTGCAGCAGCAGAACCACAGAACTGTCAGGGCTGGAAGAGACCTCAAGGATCATCCAGTTCCACCCCCTGCCATGGGCAGGGACACCTCAGACAAGTTCTCTAGAATTTTGACCCTGAAGCTGAGCTCTCACCAAAGAGCTATCAACAGAAGAAAACTTACGCATGGCTCTTGTGTGGGATCACTGGGCAGAGGTGGGTTTGAGCCCTGAAGAGGTGCCAGCCATCATCTTTGCTGTCTCTGAGGGACAGGAGGAGCTGTGGTAGCTGAAGATGTGTGGCTGGGAGGCTTTGTGGTTGTGTTTAGCAAAGCCCCTAAAATGCAGGCATCTGAGGCAGTCCTTCTGGTGCTCTGCTGCTGCACAAAGAAGCTTATTAAGACAGAGGAGTTAGCTGCAGCCAGCTGCAAGAGCCACCATTTCCCTCTCTCCTGCAGAAAGGGAAAGGATTGCTGAGGGGGTTGATACCTACTGGGAGCAAGGAAAGGTATTGCCAAAGATGTGTTTAGCTATGTTTTGGGCACATGTGATTAAATCTCAAACAGCTCCCTAGACTGTACTAGTAGGCCTGATAGGCTAAAGTCTCAGCTAACAAAACCCACTGTCGCTTTCTGGAGCTATTGCCCTCTGATCTGGAGGTCTGTCTCTTTATCTTCAGTCCTCTCTGCCTCAGGGCCAATCAGCAGAGCCTGCAAACCAATAACAAATCAGTTAAAAAAATCAGCTTTATATGCAAAGCCTAAAATAAAACATCTGTATATATCCCAGAAGTCTTCACAATCTCTTGTTTTATTAGCATCTCTAAAATAACTTTTCTTTTCTGACTCTAATTCCAGCCAGAAGCACTCAGATAATCCCCACAGGACTGTTATGTGTATTTCCAATTAAGCAATTTATAAGCACTGGCTGTGAGGAGCTTTTTGTTCTTAAGGAAATTATTTCTTCATTAAGCATAAAACAAGTCTTTTTTTAGCCATGCTTTATCTGAAAGCCCTTGTGCCTCCTTCACATATGGTTTAAGTACTGGACTATGTGGAAGGACGTTAATCATCTTGTATCCCAACAAGCAGGTGAGACATGGCAGCTGGGTCAGCCACACAGGGAATAGAGTTCTCAGTGTTTGTTGTCAGAGAGCAGTAGAAGTCAGACAGACAGACACTGACTTTCAAGCTACTTGCCTTTGCCAGAGGCAACCCACACAATCATGAGCCCTTCTGGAGTCTGAGTCATGAAGAGCTGCTGCAGATAAAATGAAGACAGTCAAGAGGAAAGGGAAAAAAATTTCCATTCATACCCAGCTAATGAGTAGAAGGTCCAAACTGCCTCTTGTTTTCCAGGCTGTGTACCTTAATTAGATGAATCACAGAACACTGAGAGTGGAAAACACAGGCCAGAGAGCTCATAAGAGTCCACTTCATTCTTTCACACTAGCTGCGTTATCTACCTCCCCACCAGGGAAGAATGCTCCTCCATTTTCTTGGCCAACAAAGTCTCCTGGCACGAGGCATGGACTAGCACGGAAAATGAGGAGCAGAAACGATGTATGACTGACACCGGCACAGGTTGCCCAGGGAGGTGGTGAAAACCTCATCCCTGGAAGGTTTTAAGGCCAGGATGGATGTGGCTCTGAGCAGCCTGATCTAGTGTGAGGTGTCCCTGCCCAGGGCAGGGGGCTTGGAGCTGGATGATCTTTGAGGTCCTTTTCAACCCTAACAGTTCTGTGATTCTGTGACTTGAGCTAGTAGCATAAGCACTCTGTTCTTACTTTATTTTCCCCAAAGCCAAGGGGTGACACTTTCTGTAAGGGCACTTACCAGCCAGCATCAGTTGCACTGAGCAGCAGCACGAGGGACCAGCTTCAAAGCTATGGGTCCCTTGCTGGTGTTAGGAATTGACTCATCAGAAAGCATTCTGATAGGACAGCAGGAAGTCATTAGGAGTCACAGGCATTCCAAGGACTCTGAGAAGAAACCCCACCGTAATGTAACAAGTAAACTTCATTCCCTTCATTCATAGGAGACTGCCTAACAGACAGGTCCTGACTGGTGTCTGGTATCAGTTTACAGTAACAAGCATAGAGAGACAGAAGAAATGCCTGGCTGTGGTTCCCTCAGCAAGCCCAGCTTGCTTGGGCCCAGGTAATTGACAGGTTGACATGGGCACTCTGGAAAGCAGAGATGTGTAGGAAATAATTCTGTAATGGGCAATCAAGGATGAGGAGGGAAAAGGAAGTGTTAATTCTGCAGGGCATAAAGTTGCTCTCAAAGCTGTCCTTTGGGGTGGTTGCTCTGTCAGGGAGGCCAGAAAGGTGGGAGCTAATGTCAGGCAGAAAGCAAGGTAAAAGTTGACAAAGGCATTTTCTGTCCTGAGTCTTAGAAAAGTTGCAGAAGAATCAGAATCATTGATACAAATTGATACAATTTGCCTAATGTGCAAAAGAGTAGAGGGAGCAACCCGAGCCATCTGGCTACTTACCCAAAGGAAAGAGACTTGGCAGCATCTTAGTTATAAAAAAAATAAGGGGAATAAGAGGAGACAGTCAAAGAAAAAAATCAGGATTTAATCTGCTGGGTGTTCAGTCAGCAAGAGGCAGGGGGTGGCAATATTGCCAAAGCAAAGCTGAGTTGAGGGAAATAGATCAGAAGCGGTGAGTCAGATGTGTGAGCTCACGGCTGCACAGCTGATATTTGAAGCTGCAGGAAGAGTGAGGATCATATGAAGCTCCAAGGGAGCCTTTCTTCCTGGCTTTTATAGTTCACATCCCATGAGAAAATGCACAGTTCAACAGCCCTGAGTCATCACAAACCTGAAAGAGCACGTCAGAGGCAGAGAAGAGAAAGAGAGCAGTGGCCAGATCAGGAGCTGCAGGAATATTGCTTGGATAGAGGTAGGATGTTGAGAGAAAATCCCTCTCAAATTTAGATTCTCATCTCCCTGGAGAATCTTTGTGAGTAAAGTATGTGTGTCAGCTGCTGTAAAGTCTCTTTTACAGCCAATCCAGGCAGTGCCTAGCAGGGTGATGCAGAACAACACATGGACCACAGAGGCACTAGTCACATCTCTGTCTATAACTGCTCTCATCACAATAATTTTCTGTAAACAGATGATCTTCATTTGCTCTTTGCTTCATGACTATTGACTGATGAAATCTCTTGTGGTATCCAAATGCATTTTCCTCCCCTTACTCAAGCTTTTGGGGACTGCTTTGCAATATCCCCTTGATTTTTTACATACCTGCCATAGTGGCTGCGATAGCAGCATGCTCCTCTGTTGCTCTGGAAGCTGGCTTTACATGTGCTGTTTCATCTACTCCTTAATTCTTCCACCGGGGCACTAAATTTGGACTAAGCTGAAATACTAGGACAATAATTCTTAATCCACTGTGGAACATTAACTGAGTGTTAAGACAGCGATTTGCTGTATATTATGAACGTATCTCCATTTCCTTTCCTCTCTGGAGATGCTGATTCACTGATGGAGTGATGTTCTTCCAGGCAGGAAAAGATTAAATAGAGACAACAGACTCAGAAGTAATAAATAAGGCTGTAGAACAAAACTGCCTAATATTGTATTATTTTAGAAGCCATATATAATCATGTCATCAGAGAGATGTGTTGTGATGCACACGCAAGGGAGCAGAGTTAAAGTAGTGCCTATAATGTGTTAGTTCATCAGGTTACAGAGTTTACAGTTGTATATTTTATGCTGCATCAATCCAGCACTTGGAAAGGTTGGCATCTATTTAGCTACAGCAGCAGGATCTCTTGTTGTTTCACCCTTTACCCAGTCAGTGTTCTTCAGGGGAAACAAGGGCCACACCTGGAATACTGTGTCCAGTTCTGTGCTCCTCAGTTCAAGAGGGACCTCAGGGAACTGCTTGAAAGAATCCAGCACAGAGCCACAAAGGTGATGAAGGCTGTGGAACATCTCCTTGCTGAGGAAAGGCTGAGGGAGCTGAGGCTCTTTAGCTTGGAGCAGAGGAGCCAGAGGGGTGACCTCATTCATGTTGATAAAGATGTGCAGGGCAGTGCCAGGAGGATGGAGCCAGGCTCTGCTCAGTGGTGTCCAATAGGCCAAGGGGCAGTGGGTGCAAGCTGGAGCAGAGGAGGTTCCACAGGAACAGAAGGAAAAACTTCTTTACAGTGCGGGTGCCAGAGCCCTGAGGCAGGATGCTCTGAAGGCAAGTTTGGGCAGTGCTTCTCTAATGCACAGAGAGCCCAGGCTGTGATCACAGGCAGCCTGTCAGAGAACTGTCCCAGCACCCTGTCTGAAGGAGCCACCTTCAAAAACACAGCAGCAATTGATCAGAGACAAGGCTGCTGTTACTCTCTGTTGATTTTGTGATATCCCAGTCCAGAAACAGCTGGGTTGATACTGCCATCTGTGCTGCTGTTCATACCGGTGCTGGGAGCTTACCAGATCACCCTTCCTCAAGCTGAGGACAGGCAGCACATAGGGACTCTTGAGTGCAGGCAGAGCCGAGAGACTCACCGGACTCCTGTCATTTCAGGGATGGTGGCCAAATGGCACACGTAGCAGCAGCAGCATTTAGAGGGCACTAATTACTCTGAGGCCATGTGAATTGTAAAAATGATGCAGTTGTAAAGGTTGTAATTTTACCCTGAGTGGATCAAGGTGCAGAAAAGAGCCTGGGCTTCCTTGTTCATTACAAGAAGCCCAACTGCTGTCGGACTTAACCTTAACATAGAAGACTGCTTACTTCTTTTATCCTAGGCAAACAAATGTCAGAAAGCTTTTCAGTGGCTGCTCACAGGTTGCAAGAGTGATTCACAGAGTTTTTCTGGTTGTGCTGGAGCCAGTGCAGAGGAGGGTAATGAAGCTATGAAGGGACTGGAGAATAAATCTGAGGAATGACTGAGGGAGCTGGGGCTGTTAAGTTTGGAGAAGAGGAGGCTGAGGGGAGACCTCGTTGCTGTCTTCAGCTGGAGTGGCTGGTGCTGATCTCTTCTCACAAGTAATTAGTGATAGAACAAGAAGGAATGGCCTCAAGCTATGACTTGGTAGGTTTACACTGGACATTAGGAAGAAGTCACTCACAGCCAGAACGGTCAGGGTTGTGGGTTGGACTTGGTGATGCTGAGGGTCTTTGCCAACCTGGATGTTTCTGTGATTCTGTGAACTCCACAAAAGCCCTCTGCCTGCATCTGAACATCTATTTCACCTAATCCAGACATGCTAAAAAGGTCTGAAAAGGGGACCTGACCTTTATTCCTAAGCAAAATCAAGGCTGCAGAATGCCCCATCTGTTTCTGATAGCATGTTGTGTAGCTGTGAGAGAGAGAACCTCCAAGATGTGCTGTGGAAGTGACCCTGCACTCTCATGCAGGTGAGGGTGTCCTCCTAAGCCTGGAGTGTGTCTCTCTAATGCCCAGCTCTTCTCTTTAGCCTCAGGAAGGGCTGGATGTGTGTACTGGTGGCTTACAGTGCTAGCCACTCTCACTTCATGCTTTGGGGACCCTCAGTGTTTCACAGCACGGTCGTGGTTGGCATTCTTAGCACATTCCTTTCATTTCTTTCCCCTGGCATAGCAATTGATATTCCACACAGTGCTGCCTCATTTCTGGCCAGGCTGTTCTTTACAATTTATTTTTAAGGTTTTTCCCCTCAAAACTTGCCTAGTAAGAGCTTTTATATAATTGCTCCTCAAGATTTGCATTTCAACAGAGAATTAGTTCTTGGGAGATGGCTGCAGGCTCATCTCACCTCCCTGCAAGGTTAATCCACACAGCTAACTTAACTGAATAATCTAAACACAGGAGCAGGCCTTTGCTTCTTTTCTTAACCATCCTGTTTCTCTCTCTCTCTTTTTTTTTTTAATTTAACTACTTCTGTTGCTTCTTCAAGAGGCCTTAAAGCTCTCCTAATTGAAGAGGACAAAGGATCTGTCACAGGAATGTTTTGGGGTGTTTTTCTAAGTGCTTGTCTGATTTGCCCAAGTTTTGCAGTCTTGAGTTAGGTCTGGCTGGTTCATGACTGATGGTTCCGGAGAGGTGGTTCTCTTTTTTCCTTCCTCCTTAGTCATCTGCTTTAAATTATCATGAGTGATAGGTTTGTTTATCTTCCTCCTTACAGGTTCACAAGCTTCAGCACCACCTACGTCACTGGAGCCAAAGAGAAATGATGAGAGGCTGAACCATGTTTGCTTTCCAAAATTTAGCCTTAACGTTTCCCCTTGGACTGGAGCTCACAGATTTTAATTAATTTCTGGATGGCATTTATCTAAGTGTTTTCTTCCCTCCTCTCCCCAGATGAATGATTCTCTATCTATTTGTAAAGGTTCCTTGATGTCCTGCCTACTATTTCCCTTTGTTTCACATCATCTTAGATCATTCTCCTGTTCCTAACTGCTCCTCCCATTCTGTTGTTTGGACGCTTGCACAGTTTCAAAACATCTTCTGTCATTTTTGCCTTTGCAGTTGTTACCTGGCCATATTAGTTCTTTTTGATCTTTCCTCACTAGCTCTACCTCCAAAAGCTTTTTTTAATCTTTTTTTTTTTTAATTTGGCAGATAATGTTCCTCAAGTTCAAGCTCTTGTGATCCTATCTGCTCCTATCTGCCAGCATCCATAACCTTTTCCTTATAAATAGCTCTTAGCACTTTGCCAAGATGTCATAATAAGAACTAAGTGGGAAAAAGTACAGATGCTAATGACATTTATTGAACTTTCCCAAGTAATGACTCTTGGCTTCCTCTCCTGACAAAGTGTGCTTGATATGCTCTCTTTTTGGTCTCTTGCTATGGGCACAGAAATTACCTTCCTCCTTATTCTTTTGCTGTCATTTTAAAAACTCTTGTTCCATATAGGTAGTCTAACTGCCTTACTTGGCAAGTTTAACAACCTGAGTATCACTGGCCTATTGCTTTGATGATAAAATGGAAGGAGAATTAAGTTGGGAGTAAGCTGCAGTCACACCAGCTCCTGGGCAATCACAGGAAGTTTTTGGAGTTGTGCACCTGTTTGAATCTCTTTCTCTTAGTAAGCAAACTGGCAAGGCAATAACCATACCACTAGGAAACAAACAAGCTCGTCAACAAGCTAGTGAGCTCCTGGTAAAGTACAGTACACTCATGCAGCTTCCAAACCAAGCTAGATGCATCCAGATTGCCTATTAGGAACCTCTAGACTGGGGTTCTCCTAGACTGCTCTTGTCAAACCCTAGGCCAGGCATTAGCTGACCTACTCCAGACCTGTGCCACAGCTGTGCTAAGGGGATTAACAGCACAGAGACTCCCTGTTTCAAGTCTGTGTCCAGGCCTAGACTTTACATCCTTTGGGCTGGGTGCATATTATGCTTTGTTCCTTTATTTGTTTTCTGGTGGAAAGTTGGGAGTGGAGAAAGAGGTTCAAGGTGCCTCTCCTGTGCTTCATGCCTTGGGGCTGAGGATGAGTGGAAAATTTCTGTTGCTGCAATGAGATGTGATTAGGCTCTGTGGTACTGTGATAGAAGGCAGAGGTGGCAGAGGCAGCTGAGATGTTTTATAACACTGTCTTTCTAGGCACCCTTTCTCCACAGCTGATGCCAACCAGACTTTGGAAAATGTTATCTAAAATCATTCAAGCACACATGGAAGTGAGCATGGCAGATATGTTGAACTGGTTACAAACATTACAGTGCTTTGATTTGGAACTCTAACTTCTTCCAGGCTTTATATAAAAAGGCATTTCCCCCCCCCCCATCTAGTAAGCCCCTTATTGCTGTCTCCAGGAAAACATGAATCAACCAAATCATAAACTCTGACTAATTTTAATTTGGACACCCTCAACAGAAGCTTGTTTGAATTTGGCAGCTAAATTCCTGGCTGATGACATCTGCAGTGAGCATTCTCCAGCCCTCCAGCTTCTCCAGGCCAGCTCATCTGCCTGTGTGCAGCCCCATGCTTCAACCCACAGCTGGCAGCTTCTGCTGTTGAGGGTGGAACACTGCAGGGTGAGGAGTGGGGAGCAGGGCCAGCAGGAGAGTAAAGCAGACAAAAAGGGCAAAAGTTGGAAACTGGATGAGGCTTGATATTACAGGAAGGAAGAACCACAGAATGTTAGGGGCTGGAAGGAACCTCGAAAGATCATCCAGTCCAGCCCCCTGCCAGAGCAGGATCACCTAGAGCAGATCACACAGGAGCACATCCAGGCAGGTTTTGAATATCCCCAGAGAGGGAGCTGTGAGGAAGGAGAATAAGCAGGGAGAAAGTAGAGCCAGCATTTTTACACCCCTGTGAAGGTGCCTACAATACACAGAGATGTGGTGCTGAGGAACATGGTTTGTCACTAGCCTTGGTGGGATTAGAGAATGGTTGCACTTGGTGATTTTCAAGGTCTTTTCCAACCAAAACAATTCTGTGCTTCTATGTTGGTACTTCCTCATGCAGCACTGATGCACTCAAAGGCTTTCTTGAGTGTCCATGGTTCTTTCTTTGTTGGCAAATATCTGTATGACCTGCTGATGAAGTATGTTGCCTGCGTCCCACAGGTTTGGTGATTGAGTTTCTCTTCCAAGCAACTGATCCCTATGGATGATAACAGATGTCTACTGCTACCAGTTACTTATTAGCACGTGTGGTAGAGATCTGTCCTAGGGACCTAAAAGGTTTCAGTTCCATTTGGAGGTCACTAGGGTTTCAGATAATATAATTTCTTCTCAGTTAACATGAGAAGTGACTTGATAATTCCAATAAATTGCTAAAGGTACTTCAAGTAAACCTGGCTAGAAGCACAAATTTCTGCCCAGCTGAAAAATTTAAACAATTGCCATTTCATGTGAGACGAAATAGGAAAAAACCACTACCCAACCCCCACCTCCTGTATCTTTGTGGCAAAACATTAAAGCTAAATGCCCTTCTATTTTTTCTCTGTGAGCTATGTCTTCAAAGGGTTAACAGGCATGAAGGAAATGAGGTGATCAAAGATTTTATGGAAGGATGACTTTGATCTCATAGATAGCATAAGGCAGGGCTAAATTCAAAATTAACACACTCTATGGGTTAATTAAAGGAAACAAATGTGAGAAAGCCAATTCTCCTCCTGAACAGCTCATTTAGCTTATCTTCAATGCAAATTGTCAATGCAATTCCTGTCATGAACATAAATCTCATTAAAAATACATCACTCCTTCACACACGTGTAAACCAAGGGAAGAGAGTGCTCCTGCCAGGTGGATTTGATGTTGCTCAGCTGCAAAGCAAAGATAATGTGGGTTTCAAAACGCAGTCACTGTTACAATTTCTGAGAGATCTTTCTAAAGGGTAATATCACTCAGTGGACTATCAGATAGTCCTTCATGAACGTGGAATAACTGGGGGATGGGGGGCTGCAAACTGATAATTAAAGGGCAGACTTGGAGAAACAAGAGCTTGAAACTCACCTTCCCTCTTTACCTGTGGACTCCCATTGCCAAAGGTTCTGTGTCCTTAGGCTTACAATCTCCTTGAGATTTTCCATGATTTTCTATTGAGGAGAAGTTCAGATAAAAGGGAAGTGGGAAAGCAAATACTATTTGAAACTGTATGAAAATGTTAAAAACCATATTGTGCTTATAAATCATGACATCATATTATTATTATTCTCTTGGAGCAGTTTGTGGAGCAGTAAAGCCAGAATTCTGTAGAGATGAAAGTCAATATCTATCTCCCTCCCTGCACCAACATTAGCAGGAAATATTGCTACACATTGCAAGCCAGGAAGGAAGGAAGAGGAATATTAGCTAGAGGCTTTTTTCCACATTCCAGCCCCACACTGCAAAACAAACCTCTCTATAGTCCTTTTATTTTTTTTTTTTTTTTTTTTTTGGTATGCTCACAGAACTGCCTTTCCACAAAGCAAAGAAGAAGCAGAGATTCCTAAACGTTTGGGAGGACAAAGCCCGACAGCTACAACATGGGACGTACCTTCCAGAGGCAGTGATCTCCTTCCCCTTTAAGGTGAGACACTCTAATGAGGCACTTTTGGATGGGAAGCAGGCTTAGTGAGAATTGTAATGGTGTTCTCCTTGTGTTTTATAATGCAGAGTGCAATGTAAGGTCGTGGCAAAGCTTTGCTTTTATCTTCATGGTTCAAAAGGCATTGTCTGTATCTCCATTCATTCTGTACCTAGTTTCTAGGGCTAGCTTGAAGCTTGGTCATCCCGGTGAACTTTAGATCAGGCCCTTGACCTGAAAGGGCGTAATATCCGAAGTAAGCTGTTTTGGCATGTGAAATTCTGTTGGGTGCGTGGTACGGCCAGGAGGTGGCAGAGCAAGCCTGGGTTACCACGTCGGAGTGGCAGGCTCGAGCTGTTAACCAGTCGTGGGGGCGTGAGAAGGTGGTGAGCTGCTGCAGTTCTCCCATTTGCACCATTTAGTGGCAGCTGCCTGCACACCACTCATAACATTTGCAAGGCTATTAAGAAGGTCCCGGCAAGCCAGCAGAGCTCTCTAGGAAATGCTGCCTGGTCTTTTTCCTTTCCTTTCTTTCTTTTTCTTTTTTTTTAATGATAATTTTGTACTGCTGACTCAACTCTGCTTTTCACTGCCAGTATGACCAACCCATCCTTTCAGAGGCAAGCAGGAGTCTTCAGTGTACGTGTGTCCTTGCAAACAAATGACATTGGCTTCTGCCCACAGCAGCAAGTGAATGAAAGCACATCATCAGAGCGAGTGCTTGACAAGTAGCAGCGCATAAATAGGCAGCATATCATTTTGTACTCTCTCCTCTGCACTGATGAGACCACTCCTGGGATACTGTATCCAGTTTTGGGCTCCCCTAATTCAAAAGAGACAGGGATCTCATCCTGGAGAAGAGGAGGTTCAGGGGAGACCTAATAGCAGCCTTCCAGTACCTGAAGGGGGCCTAGAAGAATGATGGGGAGAGACTGTTTGCAAAGGCCTGCAGTGATAGGACAAAGGACAATGGCTTCAAACTAGAGAAGAGGAGATTTAGATTGGGTGTTAGGAACAAGTTCTTTACTATGAGAGTGGTGGAGCACTGGACCAGGTTGCCCAGGGAGGTGGTTGGGGCCCCATCCCTAGCGATGTTCAAAGTGGGGCAAGTGCCCATTAATAGGATGAGGAACAACAGAAACGAGATGAAACACAGGAGGTTCCACCTTGACAGGAGGAGAAACTTCCTTCCTGTGAGGATCATGGAGCAGTGGACCAGGTTGCTCTGGAGACATTCAAAACCCACCTGGATGTGTTCCTGTGTGACCTGTCCTGGGTGATCCTGCTTTGCAGTGGGGTTGGACTCAATGATCTCCAGAGGTCCATTCCAGCCCATAACATTCAATGATTCTCTGAGATGCTAATACAGATGCCCTCTCTTTTTCCTCTGGGTTACTCCTTAGCACTGTAAATGAACCTCACAGAAAGCAGGAAGAAACCATGTGAGAGGGCAGAGGAGGTGCAAAACAGAAAAAGCAAAGAGAGAGGGACAAACTAGCCAATATCAGCTGGGGTGGTTTTCATATCAGCTTGAACTGTAGGCAATGTCTTTTAAACCAAACAGCTCTGGGTTAGGCCAGCACATAACGGGGGTGCTGGGGGAATGTTGCACAGAAGCATTGCATCTGCTTGTTAATTGTTACTAAATATGCAATAGACTTTGGCAACCTCTTTCTTTTTCTTAAGAGCTACTGCTGCTGGTTGGTAACAAAAAAAGCCAAGCTTATTAACAGAAAGAAACTCCAAGATCTCTCTGTGTTATGTTTAATGGGCCACAACCACCCCAGGGTAGATGTTGCTGCCTCCACAAAATAAGACATTTACTGTCCTCTGCCTCTCAAGCAGAGTTTTGGACACCCTATGGTTCTAGGCAAAGGGAAGGTAGAACAGGAGCAAGAGGAAGAAGTAGCAAGCATTGTCTTAGGGTTTGATCACCTTTGGGAAAAGAGAGGAACACTTTGGGTCTTGCTGGTGTAGGGCAAGAAAACCTGATAGGTGGCAATGGAAATAGAGAGAAGAACCTCATTCAGTTAAGACTGGTAGAGGAACAGGGGATGCAGAGGTTTTTGAACACAGGGTCCAGATACAAAGCAAGAGAGTGGCAGGCAGTGAGGAGCAGTGAACAGAGAATTCTTTGCACTGGAAGTATTGAAGTTATTATCCCCTAAATTCTGCATTTATTGTCTGTCCCAAATGCCTGCTGGTTTCAAAGCAGCAATGTATGATAGAATCTGACCCTAAATTGATGTAGTTGTCAAAGTCAACAATGGGAAGCAGAGATAGAAAGAGATTTGATATCTTCTCTGCAATCCTGCCTCTGGTGATGGTTACTGCTGGAACTAGTCAGAGGAGGGAAGGAAATTGTATTTCTTCCAACAGCTCTGCTAACAGTTCTGTTGTTTGTTACATTGTGGGAAAGGACCAACTGTAGAGCTGGAGAGAAATGGCAAAGAAATATCACTGATACTCTCCTAGGGCTTCCCCCAACCTTCTCTTGTTTTAGCCAACTGCGGGTAGGGTCTATGCCCTGAATGCTAATGCAGGCAGCGCCCCTCTGCACAACAGACACAGAGTCAGCTCTGGACAGAGCTGCTTGGATGAGAGAAGAGGTCACCTGCCGTGGCCTGTGTGGCCTCTGACTGCTCTGCTAATACCAGATGTGGAGATAGCATCCAGAAGACCAACTTATGTCCACAGGCAAGAGAAATGAGGGCAATTAGTGAGAGCAGACAGACAGAGGCTGGAGGTAATTTCAACTTTCAGTTGCTCCTGGCCAGACTGGAGTTAAACTGCCATCTACAACTGAAAGAAAGGTTCCTTATCTTGTGGTCCTTTCTCTGAGTTTTACAAACAGCTCTGTGCATGTTCCCGCAAGCCCTTTCGCATCAAGCTGAGGGCTGCAGCTGCCAAGAGATCATGCAGTGCTCTAAGCACCCAGGTCCAAATCTCTTATCTAAAACAATGGTGTTTGGATTGGGAATGCTATTTTGATTCTCCTCTTTTTTTAGTTGCCCCAGCCTTGAGGATGATGGCTTAGAATAGCTGAAATATTTAAAAGCTCCGCCAAGCGCTGCGCTGGCAAAACAGCAGTTTGTGTGTGCTGACTACTTCTGGCTAATCTCAGCACAGGGTTCACATGCTGAATGAATCTTTTTCTTTCATCATTCAGTGTATTAACTCCAGGTCATGCTCCACTGACACTTGCAAACAGCACCCGTCTCTGTCAGTCTCAGCCATGCACACAAGGAGCTTGAAAGGAATTAACTCCCGTCTAATAGCCAAACCCAGCTCACAGACAGCGCCTCAGGAGGGGACTGATAGCGTCAGGGACTGATGGGGAGCTGTGGGAGGAGGGAGCAGGGGTTGGCGTACAGAAATACAAACACTTCTGTTTGAAATGGTATCACAAACATGTCACAGAGATTTCGGTTATGGCTTCTGCTGAGAGCTCTATAAAGCCCAACAGTTGTGGCAAAGCCAGCTCCTTTTGTTTTGTGTTTGTTTTGTTTCCTTACAAAAGACCGAGTGACACTGTGCAGTCCTGTGAGCTATATCACTTCATGAGAAAGAAGTGGTGGCTGGGTTTAGTTCAAAGCTGTAAGGGAAAAAAAGAGAGAGGAGAGCAATAATACCAGCAGTAAGAGAGCTTTGTTTCTGAGAGGGAAACGAATTCAGCAGCAGTGAATAAAGGTGCTGCTCACAAGGAGTCGCTCATATTGCTGATGTGCAGCGTCACATAAATGTGAGGTTAGGAAATGTGAGAATTAAGGTCACTTGTGCAGCTGCTATCTAAGGGAGCATTTCACAGATTCACAAATTGCATTGGGTTGGAAGGGACCCTCAAAGGTCATCTTGCCCAACATCCCTGCAGTCAGCAGGGACACCTCCAACTAGATCAGGCTTCCCAGGGCCACATCAAGACCGATCTTGAACATCTCCAGGGATGAGTCCTCTACCACATCCTTGGACAAACTCTTCCAGTATTTTACCATTCTCATTGTAAAGAACTTGCTCCTAATGTCCATCCTGCTCCAATTTCAAATCATTGCCCCTCATCTTATCACTGCAAGCCCTTCTAAAGAAGTCCTTCCCCAGCCTTCCTGTCAGTTCCCTTCTGATACTGAAATGTAATAAGGTCTTTCTGGAACCTTCTCTTCTCCAGGCTGAACATCCCAAATTCTTTCAGCCTGTCTTCATAAGAGAGGTGCTCCAGCCCTCTGATCATCTTTGTGGCCCTCCTCTGGACCTGTTCCAGCAGAATCCATCCTTTCTTCTCCTTGCCCCTTTCTCCTTTCATTCCAGAAGCTCCAGGACACGTTTTTCACTGGTGCAAGAACAGCTGTTTTGGAACTGGGGGCAATTCCATGTCTGATTAGCAGGAACATGTATACATTTGCAGCATCTGGTTCAGTTTGTGCATTCATCCCAGAATCAAGTATGCTACTTGATGTTTGAGAAATCCTTACTGCACATGTGCTGTAGGGAAATGATTATTTGGATTTTATGGTTATCAAAGCAAACTATTCTGATAGCTGAATCATAGAATCACAAAATGGTAAGGATTGGAAGTGACCTCCAGAGATCATCGAGTCCAACCCTGCCAAAGCAGGATCACCTAGGGCAGGCCACACAGGAACACCACCCCAGGTCTCTCAGTCTTTTCTTAGAAGGGAGATGCTCCAGTCCCTCATCATCCTCTCAGCTCTGAATTAAACTCTCCCCAGCAGTTTCCTGTCTCTTTTGAACTAGGGAACCCAGAACTGGACACAATATTCCAGATGTGGTCTAACATGGGCTGAGTAGAGGGGGAAGAGAATCTCTCTCAACCTGCTGGCCATACTCTTCTTGATACACCTGACTATACTATTGGCCTTTTTGGCCATTGGGACACATTGCTGTTCCATGGATACCTTACTATCATCCAGGACTCCAGGGTCCTTCTCTGTGGAGCTACTGTCCAGCAGGTCAGCCTATACTGGTGCATGGTGTTGTTCCTCCCAAGGTGCAGGGCTCTACACTTGTCCTTGTTGAACTTCATTAGGTTTGTCTTTGCAAGCTGTCCAGCCCAACACATTGAAGCCATGGGAGAAGCTGCTTAACATCACCACAGGCAATACTGTGACCTAGGACAGGTACTCAGTGCTTTTAGCTTTTGTACACTACTCTCTGAATATTGCATTCCCTCACTAGTGAGAAAATCAGTCCAGGGCAGGAAGGTTAGGGGCATTCTGTTCCAAAGGAAGAAATGTGGATGCTCTCACTCCCTTTAAACCCATAGTAGATTTACTAGGCTGATTGAAAGGGACTGACCAACTCTTCTGTGTTCCTTATCTGCTCATGGAATTATCAAGAACTGTCTTAGAAAAATATTAAAGCTGAGTCATATACCAATAAAAGCAAACAAATTCACTCTAGCAGCTGCAATAGTGAGTTTAACTTAGTCTTACTGTGCCCAGGCGGAGTGTGGCATATAGGACTGTGGTGATTTCATTTCTTTCCAGATTTTCTTTCTAATGTATCATGAAGTCTAATCACATCTCAGGTGGAGTTACTGGAAAAGCAAAGGTAACTCTTTCAATATACTATAAACAGGGGACTCTCTGTAGCCTACTGCCACATCTAAAGCCACCTGTGAGCATCACTAGAGAAGTGAACACGTGTTGCAAATGTCTAAATTCATTCAGTGCAAGGAGCTCTCCCTCTCTAATGTGTGCAGTCAGGTAGGCAATGTTCTGCTGAGGTTGAAGCAGAGGTTGTGTGTGCATCTCCTCCTGACTCTGTTTTGATCTAACATCCAGTGTGCAAAGCCTAGGTGCTGCCTCAGTTTTCCAGTATCGTAGAATCATTAGGGTTGGAAAAGGCCTCTGGGATCATCAACCTTCTACCTTCTACCCAACACTCCCATGACCATCTCCCAGAGTGCCACTTCTGCTTGTTTCCTGAGCACCTCTCAGGACCATGACTCCACCCCCTCTCTGGGCAGCCTCTTCCAATGCCTGACCACTCTCTCAGTAAGGAAATTTTTCCTAATATCCAACTTAAACCTCCCCTGGTGCAGCTTGAGGCCATTTCCTTCTGTCATTAGTTACTTGGGAGAAGAGGCTGACACCAGCCTCATTCCGGCCTCCTTTCAGGTAGCTGTAGAGAGCAGTAAGGTCTCCTCTCAACATCTTCTTCTTCAGGCTACACAATCTCAGCTCCCTCAGCCTCTCCTCATAAGTCCTGCTCTCCAAACCCCTCACCAGCTTTGTTGTCCTATGTTCAGAAAGAGACAGGCTATTCACCGCTGCTAGCTATGAGATTTCAAAGTGAGCAGTGGTGTGTTCAGCAAGTGAAAAGCTGATCTTTTCTTTTGAGAAGTGTGGCAATGTTTTAGGCTACAGACACCCAAAAAATGGTGATACTGACAGGCTAGAGGGCAAATTACTGAATGTCACAGAATGACTCTGGATGCTAGCAAAGGGAGATGGTAGTTGTGGTATGAGAGCTGTCCTGACTCTCTGGCCATCCCTAGCAGATATTGCTCAGAGGGTGTGTTGTTCACAGCAATCTGGATCTTGCTCATGTCTGACTCACACCTCCTGCATTCACATCAGGGATCTGTATTACTGTTCTGGCCTCTAAGGTACTGAGCCTGCTGTATCTTGCCATGTGTGGGAGGCCTGGGATCAAACATCAGGGAGCAGGAGCAGTCACTGGCAGAGTTTCCTGATGTGAAGAGATCAGCCAGTGCCCCAGTCTTGGGGTCCAGCATGGATTTTTCCTCTTCCAGTAGTTTAAGTGTTCTTAAAGGGAGGCAGTGGGGGAAAGCCAGAATGTAAGTCAGAAAGGTGCAAATTTGAGTTAGATAAGAATGGACTTTTCAGTTCATTTTCTTTTGCTGAACTGCCCTGCATCCTCTTTTATATCATCATGGGGAAACATCCAGACCTTGTGCTCTAAGGATGACAGAAAGTGGACACCTATGGAAGTGTCTCCTGGACAGCCTGGTGTCCCTGCTGACTGCAGGGTGTTGGACAAGGTGACATTTGAGCTTCCCTTCCAGCCCAATGCAATCTGTGTGAATCTGTGTGAAGAGAGCAGGCTTTCACTAGACAATGTGCTTAGCTGAGGTTTGGGGTGAAGAGGGAACTGGGTTTGTCCCAGAGCTGCATGATAGTTCATCAGTGTCTGTTTGGATAGGTTTGGATAGCAATGCAATCAAAATCCCCAAGGACCCCAACAAAGGTCTTTCTTCAAAGCAACAAAGGTGTCCTTCAGAGAGCCATAATTGTCCACAGACTCAGAGTGAGTATTGGGCAGTCAAGGCTGCCTTATGGTGTCAGACCAGAGTCTGTGAAATCCACTGCCATTAATCAGCAGATTCCCTTGCTCACAGCTCTTGCTGATATTAAGGGGAACCTTAACATTAAGCTAATTTCACTGACGTTCTTGGACCCCTTTCTGGAGAGTATAATGAAGTGTGAGGAGTGGAGCCAGTCAGCGAGAGGGCACTTTTCAGGAGGTGCAAGAAAACAATGGGACAGCAGAGTGCAGGGCTGTTCAGTATGGAGAAGGCTGAGAGAGGATCTTATCAATGTCTGTAAATATTAGGGGTGTGGGGGAGTGTCAGGATGAAGGTGATGATCTCTTTTTTGGTGGTGCCCAGTGATAGGACAAGGAACAATGGCTACAACCTGAAACACAGGAGATTCCACCACAACAGGAGGAGAAATTTCCTTTTGGTGAAAGTACTGGAGCCCTGGAGCAGGCTGTCCAGACAGGTTGTGGAGTCTCTCTCTCTGGAGATATTCAAATCCTGTCTGGATGTGTTCCTGTGTGACCTGCCCTAGGTGGTCCTGCTCGGATCAGGGGTTGGACTGGGTGATCTCCAGAGGTCCCGTCCAACCTCTACTATTCTACAGCAGATTCAGTCCGTTAGTAAGTAGCAGTGGCCACGCCGCCTGTGGTGCTGGCTCTGCCTGCGTGTTACTGCAAATGAACAGAGCTGGCTTGAGCTGCAGATTTTTATAGGCTGTGTAAATTTTGAATCCCAAGTCCTCCAAACTCCTTATGAACTTTGCTGTAAGGGGCCCATCTGCACCTTATCAAAGGACTCATAAATTTCTGGATAGGTTTGGAATGCATGCCTAGATTATTGCTCTTAATTTATCCACATATACTCTCAGTAGTTACCTACTTGTTCTTTTAATTAGGCTAAAATTTGCCAAACCCTATGAAAAATCACTTCTCCCATTGAAACCAGAATTATGTGCTGAGAACTTGCAGCCCATTCTTCAATTTCTGCATAAATATTTTTATCATATATATTTATGTCCTGCATTAAAAGTGTGTATGTGGGAACGTGTGCTGGTTGTCAACATTGCTCTTTCCACCAGCACCTGCTTCTTGAGCAGGCTAAATGTGGAAGCACATTCTAGGGGTTGAGCTGTGCAAACAGTTTATTCTCTGGTCTGCAACAGCGTGGGTAAAGCAGGGAAATTTTCGTTTCCAGCAGAGTTGGCCCAGAGTAAAATCTAGAATCATAGAATCACAGAACTGTTGAGAAGAGACCTTTGAGGTCTTCAAGTCCAGCTGCTCACCTATTGCTCACAATCCCACCATTGCTGCCAAGTCCCTCAGCACCACATCTTTTAAATACCTCCAGGGATGATGACTCCATCACCTCCCTGGGCAGCCTGTTGCAATGCTTGAGAACCCTTTCTGTGTAACATCAACCTGAACTTCCTCCAGTGCAGCTTGGGGCTGTTCTATCTTGTCCTGACACATGTTAAATATGAGAAAAGACCAACTTCCACCTGGTTCCAGTCTCCTTTGAGGTAGCTGTGGAGGGCAATGAGGTCTCCCCTCAGCCTCCTCTTCTGAAGACTAAGCAACCCCAGTTCCCACAGTGGTTCCTCACAAGACTTGTGTTCAAGGCCTTTCACCAGCTTGGTGGCTTTTCTCCAGACACTCTGTGGCATCTCAATGTCCACCTCAATGGGACCAAAAGGCTTTAGTTTTGAGCTTCAGTTGTGTGTTGCAAGGATACTATTATGTTTTTTTTAAAGTTTTGGAAAGTGTGACTGAGTGAGGCCTTGCAAGATCTCCTGATTGATGAGAAGCTCACCATGAGCCAGCAGTGCACTCATGCAGCCCACAAGGCAGCTGGATCCTGTCTGCGTCAAGAGGCGTCAGGCACACTGCTCTTGTGAGACCCCACCTCAAATACTGTGGGCAGTTTTGGTGTCCCCATCATAAGAAGGACACTGAGCTGCTGGAGCAAGTCCAGAGGAGGGCCACAAAGATGATCCAAGGGCTGGAACACCTCTGCTCTGAGGATAGGCTGGGGGAGATGGGGTTGTTCAGCCTGGAGAAGACTCTGGGGGGACCTTAGAGCTTCCTTCCACTACCTGAAAGGAGCCTACAGGAAAACTGGACAGGGACTTTTTGTAAAGGTGTGCAGCAGTAGGACAGGGGGAAATAGTTTTAAGCTGAGGGAGAGTAGTTTTAAACTGGATCTTATGAAGAAGTTCTTCAGTATGAGGATGGTGAGACTGGAACAGGTTGCCCAGGGAGGCTGCCCCCTCCCTGGAGGTGTTTAAGGCCAGATTGGATGAGGCATTGGGCAACCAGGTCTAGTTGAGAGGTGTCCCTGCCCATGGCAAGGGTGTTGGAGTAAATGATCTCTGAGGTCCCTTCCAACATAAGCCATTCAATGATTAGACAATAACCCCTAGGAAAAAAAAAAATACAGTGCCTAGGGATCTCGGAGAACAGCACCACACAGTGAGCACTGTGGTGCAGCAGGGGGTTTTGGAAAGTGCTCTCACCACTTCCCATGGTTTCAAGTCTCTGCAGAATCCTTCTCTAGTACGTGAGCTGAAAACATCCTTCAAACACACATCAGCATCTCTCCTTTCATTAAGGCTTTTATGTAGAGGTAGGATCTGCACTTGAGTCTACCTTGAGGGTGTAATTGTGTGTTGCTAATGTAATGGCTAGAGCTGGTGATCCAAATGGCAGCATAGGAAAGGTCAATATGCAGAATGCGAGGCTGTGCAGAGCAGGTGGAGGGAAAACTGAGTCTGATTTAACAGAGTAAGAAAGAAGAGGGAGGGCAAGGGCAGGCAATGAGAGAGCCACAAAATGACTTTTAAAAATGGGCCCTGCAGTGGTGAAAACAAAAACCATAATGCCATCAATTATATGTAGTGACTGCCTTAAAAAGAGAAGGTGGTAATGGAAGAAGGAAACAAGAGCCAGAATCAGAGCTAAACATTCACTGCTGTAAGGGGCTGCAGATTTGAGAGGAGCTGTTTCCACCTATACTACCACAGAGAGATTCTGTGGATGTCCACATGGATGCCCTTAAAACATCAGAGACAGCAGCATGCCATAAAAGCAAGTCCCACTGTTGAATTCTGACCTCACATACTCTAGTCTGCATGGCACAAATCAAAGCAGAATTTAACTCCTACCTTTGTGTCACATCTTCCACCACAGAATCACAGAACGCTAGGGGTTGGAGGAGACCTCTGGAGATCATTGAGTCCAACCCCCTTGACAAAGCAGGGATCACCTAGGGAGGTCACACAAGAACATAGCCAGATGGATTTTGAAGGTCTCCAGAGAAGGAGACTCCACAACCTGTCTGGGCAGCCTGCTCCAGGACTCCAGCACCCTCACAGGAGAGAAGGTTTTCTCCTGTTGAGGTGGAACTTTCTCTAGAGTGTCTCACATCCACTAAGGGTCCTCACTTTGAAATTTCTGACATGATGCTGCTAGAGCAATCTTGTTCAGCTGGGCCTTGCAGCTCCTCATTTTCCAGGGGCTAGTTTTTTGCATGACTGAGATTGTTTTCATGGATCAGAGGAAGCATGAAAAGGATTTTTCCAAACAAACAAATTAAACAAAACCCAGCTGATCTCTTAATCTTTTAGCTGGAAGCCATTCCTTCTAAAGGAATCTCGTCCAACAGGAGAGCAATCATAAATGTTGCACTGAGAACAGAACAACAAGCAATTTCCTGTACTTTTGTCTTTCCCATTTTCCACAACTGCAAAAGGCTTCAGTTGCTTCCTAGAAGTTTGATGAGTTCCACAGTATGGGCAGTGATTAACTGCAAGGGAAAATCTTACTTCCCCCTTTGACTTTAGCCATTAAGCCATTCCAGAGAAGTGTTGAACCTCCTCACTGATGACCTGCACAGAAATGAAGAGGCAGTGGCAGGAGCAGCCCAGATGAAATGCTGCAGGTGGAAGACTTTCCGTGTTGCTGGCCTCCAGCCCTGTGTGGAGTGCTTGAGTTGAGTCATGCTCAGAGCAGCAGAGCATGAGTAAGAAAGCTCAGCCTCCTCTGAAGCTCAGTTTTATTGATGAGCTGACAACATCAGCTCCTGTACCAGCCTAGCTCTCCTGAGTTACTCTTTGTGTGGCTTCCTCTGCATTAGTCCTCCCTGCCCAAGTAGGTAGTCTCATCTGCTTGCAGCCAGGGCCAACCAGAGCCACCTGCCACCATGACTCAATGGCAAGTGTCATGAATTTGGCATGACTAAGCTTCATTGGTAATAACACCAGAAAACAGAGCAAGGGAAGAGGCCTTGCAGGAGTTCTGCCTCATCTTCTCATGATTCACTGCTATAATGCGTGAGCAAAACCCGGCTGCCTGAGCAGTGAGGGAAGAGGAAGGGGTAAGTCTTAAATGTGCTGGCCCCAGTTTATGTGCTGAACTCCCACTTCTGAGCGAGGTCATGTTTTTGAGAGGCCCAGAGCTAAGAAACAGGTTCAGATAACTTGGTATTACCAAGTGATGTATGTTACCTTTAGAGCTGGAGTTTTCAAAGGAGGCAGGTTCCTGATGAAAGACAAAGGGTAGTGCACAGTGAGCATCCTGACATTCAGAGAAGGTTCCAGGCCAGCTGGAGAGAGGAGGTCTCCACGTGTGGTCTTTTGTACCAAGTCCATGGTGCTGCTGCTCTGAACCCAGTGGACCTGCTCTTCCAGAAAGCAGTAAGAGCATTCTCCCCATGGAAAACACATCTTGTAAACATAGTACAGGGAGCAAGCTTTGTCTCATTTGCTGATGTCTTCATTAAGAAAATGACTTTTCTGAGTGAGAGAATTTGCCTTTCTTCAGTCAGTGTAGGAAGAAGACCACCACCTGTCTAGCCTGTGCTGTTGTACACTGCTCCAGTGTGCTCACCATGACTTCTTTGTCAACAAACCCCATTGGGGAAGAATAACAAATGGAGCATGTTCAGTGAGCAGTTGGGAACAGCAGTGAGAAGAGCTTGCATGATTCACAAACCACAAAGAGCAGAGGGCAGCATTCCTTGAACAGCTTACTCACTTGGGTTTATTTGCTCCCTGTGCTGAGAGCAAATGTAGAGTCAGTGAAAGGTGCTGAGGCCAAAGAGACAGCGTGCTGGGCAGGGGGGGGTTGCAACAGGGAATGCAGGCACTCTTCCAGCTCACTTGACAGCTCTAGGGCCTTAAAAAAGGGGCTCTGGAGTAAGGCTCTCTTTGTCACTCTGCCCCCTTTTGCCAATCCCCTCAGTTAAAAAGTTACTCTAAGGAGCACCAAATGACAGTGCTACTTCAAAACCTCTCCATCCCATCTTCTTCTGTATGAGTTTACTGAATGGGTGAGGAAAATGATTTAGATGTATTGGCAGTTTCCATGACCTAGTGACCCTCCAGGAGCTGATGCAAGCCTTCAAGATTCCTTAAGCTGTGTGTAATACTAGGACAACAGGAAAATGGTACATCACCTCCCCTGAAGGTTTCCCTTGTAGTCATGAGGTCTTGGGATGACAGGTTGGACTTGATGATCTTTGAGGTCTCTTCCAACCTTGTTGATTCTATGATTCTCCAATGCTTTCATTGCTTCCCTGCAACTCCAAGACCTGGACAAGTGCTTTACACAGAATGCTCACCCTTTTCAAGTCCATCAGCACAGGATGTGGATTTCTTCAAAAGAGAATTTATTGCTCCACTATCTGTTGTCTGGCACAAAATCAGGTGAATATTTGCCTGCCTTGAAACATTGCTTAATCATAGATTCATAGAACGGCTTGGGTTGGAAGGGACCTTGAAGATCATCTAGGTCCAAGCCCCCTAGCACTGACAGGGACACCTTCCATTAAAGCAGGTTGCTCAAGGTCTCATCCAACTTGGCCTTGAACACCTCCAGGGAGGGAGCATCCACAACCTCCCTGGGCAACCTGTTCCAGTGTCTCACCACCCTCACTGGAAAGAATTTCTTCCTCATCTCCAGTCTCAATCTGCCCTCCTCAAGCTTCAATCCATTCCCTCTCATCCTGTCACTAGAATCCCTTACAAAAAGTCCATCCCCAGCTTTCTTGTAGGTGCTCTTCAGGTATAGGAAGGCTGTGTCAAGGTTTCCCTGGAGTCTTCTTTTCTCCAGGCTGAACATCCCCAACACTCAGAGCCTGTCCCCATAATGGAGGTTCTCCAGCCCTCTGGTCATCTTCATGGCCTCCTTTGGACCCACTCCAGCAGTTTGATGTCCTGGCACCAGAACTGGAGAGAATAAGAATAAGAATCTGAAGTCCAGAACTTAGGGCTTGGAAGAGAGAGAGGAGTTTTTGTATTTGCCACTCTTGCTAGGTTTCCTAATTGGGTTTCCTTGCTGGAAACAACCAAAAACCATCCATAGGAGAAAACTCCTCAATGCAAACTAACAAAACAACCATAAAAAGAGGTCTTGTTTTATGACATGCTCCATTGGTATGGCAGCATTCTGCCTATGTGGGCATATTTCCTAACACATTATGCAAAAACAAGTCAGGGAAGATGCTGAGGATTGTAATTTTCTAATTTAATTCTGCCATTTCCAGTAATGGAAAGCCATACTATGGCTATTTATCTTCATAAGTGACAGATGCATTTCATTAAAACTTCCTTAAATAATTTCTCATGGCACTTGAAGGAGGCAAAAAAAAGGAGTGAGAAGGCTCTCTGTTTGGTAAGCACACACACATCGATGTTTGGAGAGCTGTTAACCACCCAAATGATCTCTGACACTGCGTTAAAGAGGTCAAGGAAAAAGACATTTGTCTGGTGTTTGCTGCCTGTTGAATGCATCCTGAAATAAATACCTGACACTGACTGCTGCTGGATGAAAAGACATTAATAATACCACCTCGCAGTGATGGAATGGCTGCCACTTGGGAGGATCCCAAAGCTTGCTGTAATGATGTGACAAGACACTGCTGAAATGCTGCCATGGAGGAGCAGGAGGATGCAGCAGCTGTAGAGCAAGTGACTCTGCAGAATAATTTGGCCAAGAAGGGAAGAACTCTCTGTTCAGTTGAAACTGCAGTTAAATATGCAGGATGAAAGAGGTGATTCTCCCCCTCTGCTCTGCTCTCCTGGGACCCTGTCTGGAGTACTGTGTCCAGTTCTGGTGCCAGGACATCAGACTGCTGGAGTGGGTTCAAAGGAGGCCATGAAGATGACCAGAGAGCTGGAAGAACCTCCACTATGGGGACAGACTCTGAGTGTTGGGGATGTTCAGCCTGGAGAAAAGAAGACTCCAGGGAAACCTTAACACAGCCTTTCAGTACCTGAAGAGGACCTACAAGAAAGCTGGGGATGGACTTTTTGTAAGGGATGGTGAACCTCTCTTATGGGAGCAGGCTGAGAGAGTTTGGGCTGTTCAGCCTGGAGAAGAGAAGGCTCCAGGGAGAACTTAGAGCAGCCTTCCAGTACCTGAAGCAGGGTACAGGAGAGGTGGGGACAGACTTTTGACAAGGGCTTGGAGTGATAGGATGAGGGTCAATGGCTTTGAGCTGGAACAGGGGAGATTTAGGCTGATTATTAGAAAGAAATTGTTTACAGTGAGGATAGTGAGACACTGGGACAGGCTGCCCAGGGACATTATGAATGCCCCTCCCTGGAGGTGTTCAAGGACAGGTTGGATGAAGCCTTGAGCAACCTGCTCTTGTAGGAGGTGTCCCTGCCCATGGCAAGGGGCTTGGAACTGGATGATCTTTAAGGTCCCTTCCAACCCAAACCATTCTATGAATCTATGATTCTATTAAAGGAGACATTTAAATGAAGAGTGGGATGGTGTAAAATTGTCTTTTCACATGGAATGGCCTTCTTTTAGTCCCTCATTAGCAAGATGGTATCTTTGTCCTCAGAAGCAGATTGCAGGTAATTTGTTTTCTCTTTTTAAGTGAAGCATTAGGCTCCTTAGAACCTGGCCCAGGAGTAAGCCAGATTGTGATTTGTAGCCTTTAGCCCTGCTGCTTCTGTAATCAAAGAGGTAGTAATTGTAATAAGCAGGCAATAGGAAGTCCCTTGTCCTTCTCACCTATGCTTCCAGCTGGTACTGGAGCATGCCTGCAGAATACTTGTGTCCCTCAGCAATCATGCCCACTTCATACCAGCAGCATATGCTCTTGCTCCCCTGCTCCATCGACTTCCAGCTCACCCAGTGTTTTCCCACTCATTCTCCTGGTGTTTCTCTCTTTTTCCTTTCCTATAGCATGTGAAGGTGCAGAAGTAAAGCCATAGTGCAGAGGTGTTCTTTCTGCTGGGTGTGTTTCATGGTGATGGTTTGCAGAGTGATAGAAGCTGTGAGGCTGGGGAGCTGCCCTTTCATCTGCTTTAATTTCTTTCAGGGGTGTTGGACTCGATGATCTCTGGAGGTCCCTTCCAACCCCTGATGTTCTGTGATACTTTAAGGAGTAGATGTGGCACTTTGGGACGTAGTCTAGTGGTCATAGACGTGTTGGGTGGAAGGTTGGACTTGATGGTCTTACAGGTCTTTTCCAGGTGCTAGTGGTGTCCTGTCACAGGACAAGGGGCAGTGGATGCATAGTGGAACCCAGGAAGTTCCACCTCAACATGAGAAAACAATTTTTACTCTGAGGGTGCTGGAGCCCTGGAGCAGGCTGCCCAGAGAGGTCATGGAATCTCCTCTGGAGACTTTCAAGCCTCATCTGGGTGTGTTGCTGTGTGATCTGCCCTGGGTGACCCTGCTTTGGCAGGGGGTTGGACCCGACGATCTCCAGAGGTCCCTTCCAAGCCCTAGCATTCTGTGATTGTAAGATGCTGTGAATTCAGCATTTTTTGTTGCACAGGAAATGGTTTCAGCAGAGACAGCAGCACTTCATCCATGCCTACTACCCAATGGCAAGTTTATTTCTAGGCATGTTCCTAATGAATCCTTATCCCTCACTGTCTGAATAAATGCTTTAGCTCCTGTGCTTGTAGTCCAAGCTGGTCACCCATGCTGTAGTGGCCCTCACCAGCTGGCATGTAGCTGTTGTGCTACAGCTCATGCTGAGCCCACCACCATCTGTGCATGTCCTGTTCAGCCAGGGCAGAAATGAGGAAGGATGGCCTTGCATCAGTCAAAAGCAGATGCAAAGGTTGATGGGAGCAGAGAATGTTCCTGTAACTAATGAATATAGCAGGTTTAAAAGAGATAGAAAGAATTTACCTGTCTTTAGAATTAGACTTTTTTGTTCCAAATGAACTGATGTAATTCTTATTGCTCCTGTTTTTTCCAACCTGCTCAGTTCTTGAAACAGCCCTGAGATCCCTGTGAGGAAAGGCAGGGAGGTGGGCAGCAGTAACTGAAGGTCCCCATATGTTGAATACATCTGGGGGAATCCTAGGGCTCTCTGAAAACAGGAGGCAGGCAGATAAAATGTTTGGGGCACAAAGATGGGCTTGTTGAGAGATGAGAGCTTTTAAAGCCCCAGCTGCTTTCCTTTCAGCCTCATCTTAATTGAACTGCTCAGATAACAGCAACCCTACATGAAGTAAATGCTGGTTATCCTAGCTTTGACCTTCAGTAATCCTCCAGGAGAGTGGCTAGGGCTGCACATCACTTCTTCCCTGACTATGCAAAGGAAGAAATACTCAGATTTGAATACCCAGATGAACAGGAGCAGCATAACTGGCAAGCACAAAAAGCACCAAGGTCACCCCAAACCAGTACAAGCAGTGGTGAGTGATCTCCAGAAGTGACCAGTACTTGGTTCTTGCAGATGGCAGCCCAGCCCTGTAATGCTCCCAGTTAGTGGTGGGACTTTGAGCAGTTATATCCCAAGGTTAGTATGCCTTGCTGACCCTAGGAGGGGATGGCTTATCCCAGGAAGCTTGGAAATGTAATTACCTTTGAGTTACCTGGCACTGCTCTGCATCTTTATCAATAATCACACTATAATCAAACTCTTCTAAAACTCCAGCCTTAGTCTTCAACTCTGTGACTTTCTCTGCAGTGCATTCTAGAGGTTGACTGCATCCTGTGCAGAGAAGCATTTATTTGTATTTTTTTCTCTACATGTAATGCCCTTTAATTTAATCAAGTTTCACTTGTTCTCTGTCCCTCTGTGCAGTCTGGCCAGACGTGAGATGAGAAACTCCTCCTCAGTGCCTTTTGCCATCTGGAACTGACTTGTCTGCGTTTCTCTGCTTCATTGGCTTTCCATCTCATTTGAAATCTCAGCTGAAAATTCTTTCTCTACCACTTTACTTTGGTCTTCCTGCTCATGTTTATCTCTGAAACTGCACTACTGGTCTCTGCAAAGCAGTTGAGAGAGGAAGTTTGCATGAGAGGCAGAATTCCTTTAGCCTTTACTTATCTTGCTATGTGTCTGTACTAGAGACAATGGGCTGCTGGTGCAAGCAAAACCTTCAGGACTGAATGGATCTGCAAACCTGGTGGAGTTTCTTCTGTGATACATAAAGGAAAGAGAAAAGAACTTGTTTTGAGAGTTCCTAATTGTAAATGGTAGCATCAGCTTCGTGGGCTACCTCATTCATGTTTATAAAGATGTAGAGGCTGGATGCCCAGAGGATGGAGCCAGGCTCTGCTGGGTGATGCCAAATGACAGGACAAGGGGCAATGGGCAGAAGTTGAAGCATAGGAAGTTCCATGGGAACATGAGGAAACATTTTTTCCTTGTGAGGGTGACAGAGCCCTGGAACAGGCTGCCCAGGGGGGTTGTGGAGTCTCCCTCTCTGGAGATGTTCAAAACCTGCCTGGATGTGTTCCTGTGTGACCTGCTCTAGGAGATCCTGCTCTGGCAGGAGGGTTGGACTGGATGAGCTTTCAAGGTCCCTTCCAGCCCCTAACATAATGTGATTCTGTAACTCTGTGACATGTGTAGTGTAAGCAACACCTTCAACAAATTGTTGAAGTCTTTGGTGGTTTCTTTTGCCAAACCCACTTGGTTATTCAAGGACTTACATCACAACTTGAAATTGAAGTTCCTTGCCCATCACTAGTCTGTTTGAAAGGCTATTCCAGAATGTCATTCTTTCAATGGCTGGAAACCTTCCCCCAGTTGCCAGTCTAAATTTATTCATGACCAATTTATATCCATTTGATCTTGTTCAGCATTATCCTTTAGGTTAAAGAGTTCTTCTCCCTGCCTGATATTTACTCCTTAATGTATCTATAAAGAGTCATTATCTCCTGTCTCTAGTCTCCTTTCAATAGGCCAAACAAGCCAAACTCTTTTAGCTCATTTTGTAAGACAGATCTTCTGTTCCTGAACACATCTTAGAAACCCTTCTCTGCACCCCTCCTCATTTCAGTTTCTCTTTTTAGAACAGGGGTGACAGGGACTTGCAGTATGTGAGACAAGACCTTACCAACAGCATGTGGTGTTTCTCTGTTCGCACCGGCAAAGCCTGGGCTGATGTGCCCTAAAATCAGACTGTTTTTTCACTACTGTATTGCACTGACAGCTCCTTGTCAGAGAATCATAGAATAGTTTGGGTTGGAAAGGACCTTAAAGATCATCTAGTTCCAACCCCCCTAACACAGATGGGGACATCTCACACTAGACCAGGCTGCTCAAGACCCTGTCCAGCCATCTGCCACTGGGACAGAAGCAGGGGTTTTCCACGTGGGCAGCATGTTAATTCTGTGTGATTTCATAGAATCACAGAATCATTCAGGTTGGAAAAGACCCTTGAGATCACCAGGTCCAACCATCGACCCTGCTCTACCAAGTTCACCACTAAAATGGAAATAAAAGAATCTCAGAAGTCCTAATCCTCAAGGGCCTTGTCCTGAATTCAGGAGAGGCTGAGCACCTCTCTGGATTAGGACCCAAGTTAGGAAACAATCTTTCCTGCCAAGGGCAGTGTCTTTATGGGCTCTTTTATGCCAAGTGCAGAATGCAACAGAAGCTTAAATGTCTTTTAAACAATCAAATATGTAAGAAAAATGTGTGACCATTTGCTGGGGATAGTAACAGAAATAATTATGCAGGGGAGCAGGTTTCCTGACTGTTCTGCACAGCCAGAGCTTGCAGTGGCTTGGGTAAAATAAACTTCTTCACACTGGCTGTACTGAAGTCTTACGTGGAATTGAATCCCTTCTTTACACTAAACTTTTGGAAAAGAGAGACTAGATCTCATTCCTGATGAGGCTGTACTGGAGAGCAGGTGTCCTAAGCACTGTGCCAGTTCAAGGTTGGACATTTCTCTATTTGCATATTGCACTTGTTGAAAAATGCAGATTTAGATCAGATTATGAGCTGATGTTGATATTAAATTGGTTAGCAACAGATATAGATGAGTGAAGGCTAAAATTGTTTGCTTGCTGCTTCCCAAAGGGGGTGCTTCCTTAAAACATTTACACTTCAGTTTTGAAATGGAAGGACAAACAAAAATAACCTAAAAACAGCCTAATGTTCTATTTTATTGAAAATGACTGATGGGAGGAAATGGAGGAGGGGAATAAGGGAATATTTCATGCTGGAATACTATTCTCTTTTGTTTGCCTGTTTTGTTTCAGGTCTGGGCAAATCAAACAGCTTTCTGAAGGCTAGTTCCCAAAGCTAATGTCTAAAGATCTGGGGAGAAACCATGACTTTCTTTTTCATACAATCATAGAGTGGTCTGGGTTGGAAGGGACCTCCAAAGGTCATCTAGTCCAACCCCTTTGCAATCAGCAGGGACATCCTCAGTTAGATCAGGTTGCTCACAGCCTTGTTGAGCCTCACCTTGAGTATCTCCAGGGAAGGGGCCTCAACTACCTCCTTGGGCAACCTGTTCCAGTGTTCCATCACCTTCATGGTGCAGAACTTGTTCCCAACATAGAATTTAAATTTCCTCTTCTCTAATTGAAGCCTTTGTCCCTCATCCTGTCACCACAGGCCTTTGTAAACTCTCTCCATCCTTCTTGCAGACCTCCATGCATTGTTGTGACATTAATTTGTTTCATCACCCTTTGAATCCAGTTAAGCCTTTTGGCCTACAGAAAGCAATGTGGACAAAGTGTTACCTGCATTCAAAAACCAGAAGACAAATTTGTGGAGAAAAACCCAAAGCTCCATCCTTGCCAATGCCTTTTCATGCTGTCTTGGTGGACTCAGTGTAATGGAGAACCACTCCTAGTGTTAGTCCTGCATGACCTCTCAGGTCTTTGCCAAGTATGATTACAAGTAGTACTAGCAACAGTCTCTCAACTCCTTACCTTGTATGTGACAGTGATCTCAGGTAATTTTCAAGACAGAGAATTAAGATTCAGTAAGATTAATTGACTGACCCATGGTAGCTTAGCAGTTCATTTGTGAAGTGCAAATGATTAATTGGAAGCTCCTGTCTTCCTTTCACCTGGTCAGAATGTTTCTATCACAGTGTAGGGAACAGACCATCACAGACCTCAGAAATCTGTAATCCTTGGCTGATGGCTTGCTTGGCAGCCTCTATGGATGCTCTGGGATGTTGTCCAAGAAGGGGCCAAAGACATTAATTGTCTCTTAGCCTATTAAAATATAGGTCAGGCTTTCATGGTTGTGCTTTAGCAAAGACAACCTCAGTCATCCACGAGAAACAGTAAAACCTGGAAAAGGTGCAGGCTTCCAGGCTCTCCCATTGAGGATCTTCCAAGGCAAAACAACATCCTGACTGCCCTAGGGATAGCCTCAGCTAAAAAACAAACAAAAAAGACAGCTAAAGAAGGAAACCAACTATCCTAAAGTCTGGGATCTCTCTTTTAGCCTCTCCTACTCTTTCAATCTATCTCTTCCCAGTTGCCTTCCAATTACCAGAGTACGAAGCCAGCTTTTCAAAGGGGAAACTGAAGCAGATGCTGTAAGTGCCTCAGAGGAAGTTGAAGTTCATGAGGAGAATAAGGGGACTAGGCCATCTCTGAGGCTGAGAGACCTGGGGCTGTTAATCCTGGAAAAGAGAAATCTGAGAGGATCTTCTCAATGCTGATCAGTACCTAGAGGGTGGAGGTCATGTGGTTGGGGCTGGGCTCTTTTCAGTGGCATCCAATGATAGGACAAGAGGAAATGGGCACAAAATAGAACACAGGTTTCACTTGAACTTAAGAAGGAACTTTTTCAGTCTGAGGGTACAAAGCCCTAGAACAGGCTGCCCAGAGAGTTTGTGGAGTCCCCTTCTCTGGAGAGATTCTAAATCCATCTAGATGTGTGCCTGTGCAACCTGATCTAGGTGATCCTGCTTTGGCAGGGGGGTTGACTCGATGATCTCCGCAGGTGCCTTACAACCCTCACCATTCTGTGGTTCTCTGAAATGTGACACAGAGTTCAGAAGCTCTGGACTCTCCTTCCAACATTCACATCACCAAATAGCCCCCTCTGGGATGATGAAGTCATCAGATGGGGATGATGCAGACAACTTTGTTGGGCTGCTATTGCCATGCTTGTGATGAAACTTGCTCTTTAGGCCCTTATGAGACTTACAAAATCTTTTTGCCTTAGTGTGGTGCCTTTGCAAGGGGAACAAAGTCACCCTGTTGGGACACAGGGCAGAACTAAGTTCTTGCAGAGCTGGTTGGCAATAGCCCAGAGATACTATCTAGCAATGTTTTTTCCACCCATGCCAGTCATGTGTGAACATGAGTGTACATCTGCTTGGCTTATCTCTAGAGCATTTGGTACTGAATTTGATTCTTAAATCACATTCATTATCAAGCTGGGGAAACAGGGAGTTAATTTTTAACCTTCCCCCACTGAGAGATTTAGTAAGTCTTTATCTCCTTGATGCAAATCTGCAGTACCAGTGTCAGAAAAGATGATCATCAGCACTTATTTCCTGGATGACTTCAGAAATATCAAGACAAACTGCACTTATTTCAGGGCACATTTCTCACTGCTCTCAGGCTTTCCTGCTGCCTTAGCATTAGCAGCCACTGAACCACTCTATAAGCTTTCAGTATTTTTCCTAACTTGGTGTAAGCAAATATTGATTGTGACTAAGATAGTAATTGAGTTCATTCATGATAATAGATGGTCCATTGGCTGCACCCATTAAAGCTTCTTTAAAAGCAAGAAACAACTTTAATTGCCTAGAGAGACATGGGATGATACTGCAGCAGATTAGAACCTATTAATAACAGTAAAGTCAAGGTTTACCCTAGCTTGTTTATGCTTGTTAGTATTAAAGCTTCAGATGGAGTAGAAAGATGACCAAAAGGGGCATTCCAGACAGAATACTTGCCTGATAATGCAGCCTTTATAAAATAACCTCTTTAACCACTAAGAGATACAGAATTTTCTTGGAAAGAGCCTGTCCTTGATTTGGTTTTCTCCATTGTAATTTTGGGGTTTCTCTGTTACTTGAAAGATGTGGAAATCTGGCATTTGTGAGGCATGGCCAGTGGAGCAGTAGAGGTGATTCTGCCACTTTGCTCTGGTAAGACCTCACTTGGAGTACTGCAGTCAGCTCTGGAGCCCTCAATACAGGGAGGACATGGACCTGGTGGAGTGGGTCTGGAGGAGGGCCACAAAAATGATCAGGGGGTTGGAGCACCTCTGCTAGGAGGACAGGCTGAGGGAGCTGGGGGTGTTCAACCTGGAGAAGAGAAGGCTCTGGGGAGACCTAATAATGACCTTCCAGTACCTGAAGGGGGCTACAAGAAGGCTGCAGAGGGACTGTTTCTGAAGGCCTGCAGTGATAGGATGAGGGGCAGTGGCTTGAAATCAGAGGAGATTTAGATTGGATGTTACTAACAAGTTCTGTACCATGAGGGTGGTCAGGCTTGACAAGGCTGTGAGCAACCTGATCTGTTTGAAGATGTCCCTGGAGGTCCCTTCCAACCCAAACCATTCTATGATTCTATGATTTTGTTTGCTGTAGAAACAAAGGACCAGAAGGCATCTCTAAATTCCTGTGAGTTACTGTAGGTGAAGGATGCACAGAGTGTCAGTGTCTGCTTCAAAAACCAGAAGCAATTACAAATGTGTCTGCATATCTCCATGAACAATTTCAGGGTCTTCTGTAAGCCAGGACCTTCAAGATACTAACAAAAAGCTGCTTCAGGCTAAAAATAGTGGCTGGTAGATGCATCTCAGTACCTCTCAAATTTCATCAAGCTGTGGTACACAGGCAATGGATTTCATTTTGTTAAGTATCCCAGCAGACAGAAAAAACCCACAAACACCTTGCCAAGCAGCCAGGGTTAATACTGTAGGCATGAGTGTAGGGTACTTTTTTCATCTATTATTCCAGCACCACATGGTCTTCCTTCAACCCTCATCCCCACCACCACTTCAGGGAAGAAGGTTACTGAGCTTCTGGAGCTCTGTGACCTTGCTAGCATGGCTCCTCCCTTCCATATCCCAAAGCACCTGTTGAACAGTACCAAATTAGGGTGCTGGGATTTCATACCAGGAGAAATGGTGAAACAGACCTCTGGTTTCTTCAACCTATCATCCACACTGGATTTCATCTTGACACCAGCTGCTTCAGGCAAACTGGCAGGCACATGAGGCAGACTCCTGAGGGCATTTTTCATTGCACTCTGCAATACACAGAACTTTGGTGTGGTTTTTGCTTTTTCTTTCTCCTGGATTTGCAATGAAATGAAATACTGTGTTTATTATGAGGCCATTCTTTGATTCATTTTTAATGAAAGAACAAAAAAAATCCAACCAACCAGCCCCCCCCCCAACAACCCCCCCCCCAAACAACAACAACAAAACCCCAAACCAAACAAACAAAACCCACCAAAGCCTCCTGTGGTTGGCAGCACATCTGAAGCTGACATAAGCAGCATCTGGGACCACAGAGCACCACCTCACAGATGCTGAGCAACAGTCTCACTGAAGCTAATGGGAAAGACATTTGTTCATCACGTACAGAAATTAGGCCTTCAGCCAACAGTTTCCCATTTCAAGTTAGGCACTGCAATCGCTACTGAGTACCACAAAGATGTTCCACATGTGCCTGCAGCAGCCTTACATTTTTCAGCTGTGAAAGTAAGTCATCTGCAGCTGAGCATTACTGTCCTTTTTACCCAACCTGAAAAGTCAAGAGCAGAGGCAAATGGATATTTGACAGATTTGTCACACAGAAAGGCAAAACCCCCACAAATCTCCTCAGGAATTCCTGATACTACCTGCCTCCAACCCCCAACAGCTGAAGAAGACCTTGCAGCCATCCACTCATGGGCAGTTACTGAGTTATGAGGAAGTATTAGGATATTAGGAAAAGTTCTTTCCTGCAAGAGTGGTCAGGCATTGGAACCGGCTGCCCGGGAGGTGGTGGAGTTACCATCCATGGAGATGTTCAAGAGAAGTGTGGACGTGGCACTCTGGGACATGGTTTAATGGCCAAGGTGGTGATATTAGAGCCATCCAATCTTGGGCAGTTACTGAGTTTTGGGGAAGTATTAGGGTATTAGGGAAAAATTCTTTGCTGCAGGAGTGGTCAGGCATTGGAACAGGCTGACCAGGGAGGTGGTGGAGTCACCATCCCTGGAGGTGTTCAGGAAATGTGTGGACATGGCACTCTGGGACATGGTTTAATGGCTGTGGTGATGTTGTGTTGACAGTTGAACTGGATGATCTTGGAGGTCTCTTTCATCCAAGGCAGTTCTATGATTCTCTGAAGTTAATGATTCTCTGAAATGAATGAGGAATACTAACCCCTAACCGCCGCGGGTTCACCTTCCTTGAGCAGCGTGCTGCTTCTGCTGTCAGCCCCACAGGTCAGCTTAAGAGAGGGCTGAGGAGCTGACTGCCTGGAGTCCCTTGCATATGCACTTACTGCTCAGTATTTCTGCTGCAATGCTTGACTCAGCACTAAATTAGCCTCACGGTGAATAGCCCTGACTATTTTTTGCTTTGAAATGGGAAAACCCCTGCTTTTGTGGTACCACAACAAACACTGACCACAATGCTAGGCTCTGTGTGCCTCCCTGAATTTAAGGTCACAGTGCACCTCTTAGAAAAGGTTATTGTCACTCTATTTGCAGTAAGATAAAGCTATGACCGATGATCCTAATATGATAAACTGAAGAGCCTCAGTGAACTTGTTCCATTTCCAGAGAATGAGATTTAAGAGTGGTGCTCCCTATAAGGAATTCAGGAAGTGTTTCAAAAGCCACTGGTGTGCCAAACCACAAGCCTAGAAAGCAGACCTGAGATATTTTAGTCACAGCAATTTAGGGGAGAGTATGTCTGCAAGCTAAGGATGTGGTCTGGCTGATGCTCTGAAAGCGACAAATTATTTGGGTTTCTGTGGAATGTATTCCAATGTAGCCTGGCCGCAAAGTCTGGTGTTCAAAGAGTAGAATAGTCCCAAACAGGTGATTGAAAAAGGCTGTGTGTCACTAAGAAGACTTGAAACACACAGAGCAAAACGTAGGACAAAACATAGAAGAATTTCAGGTACATGAAGTCTGGACAGGAAAGAGGAAGGCAGTATGCCCCCCTTCAGCAGATCAGGAGAGGTGATTCTGCCACTTCGTTCTGGTGAGACCTCACTTGGAGTACTCCATCCAGCTCTGGAACCCTCAGCACAGGGAGGACATGGACCTGGTGGAGTGGGTTTGGAGGAGGGCCACAAAAATGATCAGGGGGTTGAAGCACCTCTGCTATGAGGACAGGCTGAAGGAGCTGGGATTGTTTAGCCTGGAGAAGAGAAGGCTCCAGGGAGAGTAATAAAAATCTTCCAGTACCTGAAGGGGGCTACAGGAAGGCTGCAGAGGGACTGTTTACAAAGGCCTGAAGGATAGGACAAGGGGCAAAAGTTTGAGATTAGAGGAGATTTAGATTGGATGTTAGGAACAAGTTCTGCACCATGAGGATGGTGGAACAATGAAATGGGTTGCCCAGGGAGGTGTTTGAGGCCCCTTCCCTCAAGATGTTCAAGGTCAGGCTCAACAAGGTTGTGAGCAACCTGATCTAGTGGAGGATGTCCCTGCTGACTGCAGGGGAGGTTTGACTAGATGACCTCTGGAGGCCTCTTCCAAGCCAAACCATTGTATGATTCAGAGGGACACTCGCTGAGGGAGAAGGGGTGCAGATACACAAAGGTGACAGCCTCTGTGTTGCAGAAGGAAGGCTGTGACTTGAGGAGGATTCAACAAAAGCCTGAGGTCCTACGCTAGCTGTTAGGGAATGGAGGCAGGGAAATGTACACAGTATTGTGTTATTTCCTTGCATGCATCAGCACTGAAAGTAAGAAGTGATTTGTGCTTGTAAATGTTTGCTTAAGCACGTCTGTATGTTTCAGCCTTATGTTAAACTACAACCCTGAAGAAGTGAATTGTAAGCCCACAGCACCTACAGGGAAAATCCTTTAAGCTATAAAGTGATTAGCACTAGACCTGGGGACTCAGATAAGCTGAGCAACAGGTTGCTCTTCCTCCCCAAGGTTCAGAGACAGGGAACTTGTGTCCAAAGCTTCACTGCTTCTGCAGTCTATTCAGATAACTGTATTTGGGGAAAGCAAGACCCAACTGGCAGCTGCCTAATGAGTACCTGGACAGCCAGAGCTCCTGCCAGTGTGAAAACAAAGGCACACCAACAGCTTTTCAGTGAGGTCTTGTTTCTGGGAACTGTGCTTTTTATCCATCAGCGCAGGACTGGGCTTCACACTGGGAATGTTATGCTGTCTTGAATTGATTTCCCAGTACAGCTCTTTTGAATTAATGTGGTCAACTGAGTCCTCTTGGAGAAAACTGCTTCCCAAATTCAGAGTACCTCTGCAGGGTCCTTTGGTATGTGTGCAACAGGAATGTTGTAGCTAGCTTGACTGCTTTTGAGATTTTGACCATCACTTCAAATGCCATAAAATTGGCCTTTTCCCTCTTGTGAGCACATTTCACTTGAGGGCACTGAAGCAAGGCAAGTTCATATTTCTGCCTGTATATTGCTCATTCAGGTGATGAGGGAAGAAATCACACTTCATTGGTGATGTGTTTGATCCTACATGCTATGAAAATCACAACATGACGCTTGCCAGCTTCCACTCTGCTCTTTTCTTACCCATATGCTTTATAACTTCTCTTGTGCATCCAAAGAGATGTAAAGTCTGCTGCAGATTTAGAAGCAGACACCTGCATTTATGGAAGGGGAGACAAGCAGAATTATAGGAAAGGGAATGCTGTCAAAGAACCCCATGCTGTGTTACATAGTGCTAAAAGGAGATCAGAAATGAGCATGGCATTTTCCCTCTTGGAAACAGTGTCATTCATCTTACTCCATTTTGCATAGATTCATAGAATAGTTTAGGTTGGAAGAGACCTTAAGGATCATTTAGTTCCAAGCCCACTGCCATGGACAGGGACACCTCCCACCAGCCCAGGTTGCTCAAGGCCTCATCCAATGAACACCTTCAGGGAGGGAGCATTCACAGCCTCCCTGGGCAACCTGTTCCAGTGTCTCACCACCCTCACTGGAAATAATTTCTTCCTCATCTCCAGTCTATATCTCCCCTCCTCAAGCTTCAATCCATTCCCTCTCATCCTGTCAGTACAAGGGATTTGTAAAAAGTCCCTCCCTGCCTTTCCTTTCTGCCTTCAGGTACTGGAAGGCTGCTCTAAGCTCTCCCTGGAGCCTTCTCTTGTCCAGGCTGAGCAGCCCCAGCTCTCTCAGCCTGTCCCTGTAGGGGAGGTTCTCCAGCCCTTTGATCATCTTTGTGGCCTCCTCTGACCCACTCCGGCAGCTCCATGTCCCTCATGCTGAGGGCACCAGAGCTGGATGCAGTACTTGTTTTTTGGGCTTTTTCTCCCATTTTATAGCCTGACACATTTACAGCATTGATTTGTTTGTTTTTCTTAATGGACAAAACTGTTGTACTGATGCTCCTTGGTGCTGGGTGATATTAACCATCAGTGGTTTGTGGCTGACACTTGGAAGTGCAGGCATTAAGTGATGGATTAAACTTGTCATTCAGAAGCTCCATCCTGCTTTTATCTGTGGCATGCTCTGTCCTTGATAAAGATTCTTACCAAATAAGAAAAAATGCTGGCAGTGTTCAATAAGAAAAGAGGAGAGATGAATCCAAATGAAAGTGAGACAATATTTCATGCAAGTGATGACTCATCTGTTTGTATTTTCCGTGTGTAATTCCAGGGATGTGTAGAAAGCTATCACTAGGGGATGCCCAATGAAAAAGAAGCAGCTTGGCTGGAATTGAGCACCAAATTTGCAATCAGGCTCTTAATTAGAGCACAAACACTGTCAAATAGTAACATTATCACCTATAATTGGTCCAACAGAAAGAAACACTAATTGTGACATTAGCAGCTAGAATGCTTTCAGGCAGGATCTCCTTAAAAGGCAAACACACTAATTGACATGATGAAGAAGATGAAAAGAAGAAGGTAATAAAATAGGCTATCATGCTTTATCTTGGCAAAAGGCTAGTTTAGAAGGGCAGGTAGCTTAAGCAAAGCAGTAAATGAAATAAGACCGTTGTTGATTCACTGCCTTTGTCTCAGGAAGCCCAGAGTGATTAGAAAGTGATGAGCAAGAGCCAGAATCTACTTTCTGCCTCATTAGTGTAAATTCAAAGGAGCTTCATTGAAGTCAGTACAGCTTAAATTTACAGGCTCTCAGATCTGGCCCCTCGATTACAAGCTCTGGATCAAAGTCTTGTTCTTCCTGGGACTCTTGAGCAGCAAGGCAAAGATCAAGGAAATCAGACCATGCCTTTCATAAATGGGATGCAAACTGATCAGCCATTGTTCTGCCTAACCATAGTGAGGGAAGATCTACTCAAGGAAACGTGCAGCTGTCATCTGGAACCCACTGATCTAACGCTCTTGTCAGGCGGTTCAGCTCAACAGGCTTAGCAAGCAAGAGCACGCTGCATGGAGGGACTATGGCTGCCTCTCCATGAAGTCTGCTCAGTCCCCAGAAAAAGGTACATCACATTGCCACTTCCCTCTGTAATCTTCGGGCTGAGCTGACATGTCTAGGTACAGGAAATCTTATCTAGGGCTGTTCCCCATCTTCAGCTCCCTCTTTGAAATGTTTATTGTGCACAGACACTTTGAGGCTTTTTCTCTGCCCCTTGGATCTATCATATCGTAGAATGGCTTAGGTTGGAAAGGACCTCGGAGATCAGCTACTCCAACCCCCTGCCACGGGCAGGAATGCCTCTCAACTAGACCTGGGTGCTCAGGGCCTCATCCAGTCTGGCCTTAAACAACTCCAGGGAGGGAGCATCCACAACCTCCTTGGGCAACCTGTTCCAGAGTCTCACCACCCTTATCCCGTTGCTAGATACCCTTATGAAAAATCCCTCTTCAGCCTTCCTGTAGGATCCCTTCATGTATTGGAAGGCAGCCTTAAGGTCCCCCCTGAGTCTGAATGATCCCAGCTCCCTCAGTCTGTCCTCATGGTAGAAGGGCTCCAGCCCCAGAGTGCATGTAACTGATTACTTATACTAGGAACTCAGTGAGAGGGTGACAACAGAAATTGCACGTCCCTCTGCTCTGTACACCACCAGGAGCGCTTGTACGCAGCAGATGATGTTTCTTCCCAAACATCTAGCTGAAAAGCAGCATTCTTAAATGCCATCCCCTTGTGGACAGCTGGCTTAGTTCCTCCACAATATTTCTCTCCTTTTCCTTCGCTGACACTCTACCATGCCTGTCTAGATTGCCATCTCCATGCTGGGAGATCTCCACCTTGCTCTCAAGGCAGCGCTGCTGAAGGAGCTGAGGCTGTTTGCCTTCTCAGCTAAGTATGGGCAGAAATGTTTCGACAGAGCAGTTTCTGATGCTTACCCAGCCTATTACATACCCATCTTCCACTCACAGCACTCCAGTTTCCAAGCAGGCTTGTGACTGATTTTGAGGCCACCTGATAGGGCTCAGCTCTATTACCCTCCTAATATATTTCCCTTGAAGTTCTGGCAAAGGTTTACTAGGATGTGGACATGTGACATTTTCTGGGACTTTTCCAACAGCTACACAGCTGCAATCAGAGCCCCAACAGGTAACAGATTTCCCGGCACAAATGTTTGTGATGTTTGAGGTGTGGGAGTCGTCTGTTGGCAGAATGTGCCTTCCAGGGGTGTCACACACTGCTGTGCTGCCACCATGGTCCCCTGTCCCCTGTCTTTCCTTTCACTTCTTTTGCTGACGCTGAGATGTGGACTTGCCAATGTGACTCTTTTCCTCCACCATAAAGGTTAGTACTGTATTTAAACCCCCCTCCTTCATCCTTTGAGAGCTCCTCAGTTTTCCTCTGCTTTTCAAAATGAATTGCCAGTGACAGAGTCAATTCATTAGCTAAATTAAAAACCTGGGAAGTGTATTGTCCAGATCTGCTGATCCCAACCTATCGCAGGGTGGAACAAAGCATTTCCTTACCTGGCCTTCATTAGCAGCTGTATTGGCCAGGCTTCTCTCCCTTCCCAAATGTCCATACCACTCTTCCTGTTAAAGACCAATTATAAAAGGAGATGAAAAGGCAGGCCAGCAACTCAACAGCTGGAGATCCCTCATTGATTTCTTTGCCTCTCTTCCTTCATTAATGGCTCCATTTTCACTTTTTTTCAATGTATTAACAGCTGTTCCTATTTCACTTCAAGCCTATCAATAAAGACACCTCTTCATTTCAGTTTTCAGCTCTAACCCTCTTGTTCATTTCATAGCATGAACCACAGTAATACAGTGGGAAAAGCACACATCTTTGAGGCACTACCTTGGGACTGTTAAATAACAGTCTGTTAGCTGCCTTGAGTCTTTGAGTCTCAGAACTGTAGGTTTTTTCCCCCAAGGACATGCAGATTATTTATAGAGTGCCATGTGGGCTTTAGGAATGCAAGGGTGCACCACCACCCAAGTGCAGGCAAAGGCCATCCTTCCTTTGTCTTGTCCCTTGGCATCTCAGGGGTTTCCCATATTGTCCCCAAGGAAGGTGGCAGAGCCACTTGGGTTTGTTCGGTACCCACGAAAGAGTGTGGCCAGCAGGTGAAAGGAGGATCTCCTCCCCCTCTTCTCTGTCCTGGTCAGACCACATCTGGAGTGTTGTGTCCAGTTCTGGGCTCCACAGTTTGAGAGGGACAGGAATGTACTAGAGAGTGTCCAACAGAGGCTACAAGGATGATGAAGGGACTGGAACATCTCTCTGAAGAGGAAAGACTGAGAGACCTGGGGTGGTTTAGTGTGGAGAAGAGAAGCCTGAGAATGGGACATGATCAATGTTTACAAACATCTGAAGAGTGGGTGTCAGGAAGAAGGGAGCAGTCTCTTTTCAGTGCTGTCCTGTGATAGGAGAAGGGGCAATGAACACAAACTGGGACACAGGAGGTTCCACCTCAACATGAGGAAAAAATTCTCTGCTGTGAGGGTGCTGGAGCTGCCCAGAGAAGTTGTGGAGTCTCCTTCTCTGGAGAATGAAAACACTGAGAACTTAAAATTGTAGAAGTCCTCCTCCAGCAGCGACTTCATTTGATGGAAATCAGATGTGTGCAAGAAGGAAAACAGATGAACTACCTGTAGAGATTTTTAGAACATTTCCCATGCCCAACATACCATTTCCTGCAATACTTGGCATTTTTCTCACTAGCATGAGTACTTGGGTGGAGCAGATGATAGTCCAAAATAATGTGGTGAAGAGGGGGAGTTTGAGGAGATAGTTGTCTATCCGTGACTGCAAATGCTTAGATAATTATCCACTGGAGTAAAAAGAATGAATGAAAAGACTGCTGGCCCATGATTAATTCAGTCCATTTAACATTTTTTTGTCTGCCAGTAAGGAATCTGAGCTCAAAGGCACAGAAGCATGTGCTGGATTGTATGATACAGAACACTTCACAGAATCACACAGTGGCAGGGTTTGGAAGGGACCTCTGCCAGGAGAGGTTCACCTAGGGCACGTTGCGCAGGACAGCATCCAGGTGGGATTTGAATGACTTCAGAGATGGAGACTTCACCACCTCACTATGCATCATGTTTGGTACAAAGATGAGGGATCATGAGGGTCAGGCCTCTTCTTCATTGCCAGCATCCAAGGAGGACTCTGTCCATTCTGCTTTCTGTTCCAATCCACGAATTCCTGAATCCAGTTTCTGAATCCAGCTCCTGAATCCATTTCTTGTCTGATGAAGAGTCCAGTCTGGGACTTCCTTGGTGCCTGCCCCAGCATCAGCTGTTATGGGGAATTGTCATTCAGAGGGGTTTGGTCTGGTGTTTGGGTCGTGTCTATTTCATTTAGTTTTCTTTCCCAACCCATCAGTCTCTCTCCCTTACTCTGCTTCTCTTCCCTTTGGGTACTGAAACAGGAGGAGAAACTTCTTTACAGTGAGGGTGAAGGAGCACTGGATCAGGCTGCCCAGTGAGGTTGTGGAGCTCCATCTCTGCAGTCTTTCAGAATCCACCGGGATGCATTCCTGTGTGGACTTCTCTAGGGGATCCTGCTTTGGCAGGGGTGCTGGACCTGGTGACCTCTGGGAGTCCCTTCCAACCTCTAATGTACTGTGATACTGTGATTCATAGAGTCTCTGTCATTCATTTAGTGTCCAGCCCATCCCTGACCCTTGGCAGTGTTACTAAAACTTAAAGGTGAAGGATTAGGGTTCACACACTGGGGAAAATATCTTTCCAGTAGTGCTCTATGATAGGATGAGGAACAACAGACACAAAGTGGAACACAGGAAGTTCCACCTGAACATGAGGAAAAGCTTCTTTCCTGTGAGGGTGCCAGAGCCCTGGAGCAGGCTGCCCAGATAGGTTGTGGAGTCTCCTTCTCTGCAGTCTTTCAAAACCCACCTGGACATGTTCCAGTGTGACCTGTCCTAGGTGATCCTGCTTTGTCAGGGGGCTTGGACTCAGTCTCTGGAGGTCCCATCCAACCCATACCATTGCATGATTCTATGACTGTGAAACATGAAGAGCAGGGCAGGGGAAATGAGGGTAGGTCCAAAGCACATTAGCATCAGTTGGGGAAACGCTGCCTTCTTGGATGGGCTTTGATTAGCACAGCTGTATGAGGCTTGTATGAAGTATATGATCTAACCGAGCTTTTGGTGGTTGCCTTGAGGTTCCTTCCTTAACTCTCCTGTGCGGAGAATATCCTGATTCCCTTTTCAGGCATCTTGCCTGCGGTGCTGCTCTTTGGCACCACCATGACAGTGTGGTTCTGCTCCACAGTATGTGTGTTAGCACTTGTGATATATACAGAATAACTGCGTGACAGAATAATTGCACTCTAATGATTATATAGTTAAAGTAGACCTGCATTATAAAAATATACATGCATTAAGTATCAAACTAAAGAGATAATAATAAGTCATTAATTCATATAGGCAACTTCCAGAACTATGAATGAGTTATGATTAGCTATCCTAAGGCACAGAACTAATGTAATTACAGTAATTACATTGTATTTATTGAAGGTAAAAAGGGGGAAATTGTGGCATGACCCTTTCTTAAGGCTGTTGTTTTCTTTCTGAAATGGAAGAATTTTATTCATTTTAATTTTTTTTTAGAATGGCTTATGCCCAAAGATTTCTTCCCCGGCTTGTTCTTTTTCCCTCTCCCTTCCTGAGGAAAGATAGGAGCTTTTGAGGAGAAAGGGAAGGGGAAGGCAGGAAAAGGAAGAAGAAAGGGAAGGAAGGGAAGCAGAGGGGCAAGAGGAAGGGAAGCAGAAGGGCAAGAGGAAGGGAAGCAGAAGGGCAAGAGGAAGGGAAGCAGAAGGGCAAGAGGAAGGGAAGCAGAAGGGCAAGAGGAAGGGAAGCAGAAGGGCAAGAGGAAGCAAGGGAAGGGAAGGGAAGCAGAGGGGCAAGAGGAAGGGAAGCAGAGGGGCAAGAGGAAGGGAAGCAGAGGGGCAAGAGGAAGGGAAGCAGAGGGGCAAGAGGAAGGGAAGCAGAGGGGCAAGAGGAAGGGAAGCAGAGGGGCAAGAGGAAGGGAAGCAGAGGGGCAAGAGGAAGGGAAGCAGAGGGGCAAGAGGAAGGGAAGCAGAGGGGGGCAAGAGGAAGGGAAGCAGAGGGGCAAGAGGAAGGGAAGCAGAAGGGCAAGAGGAAGGGAAGCAGAAGGGCAAGAGGAAGGGAAACAGAAGGGCAAGAGGAAGGAAAAGGAAGGAAAAGAAAGGATGGGAAGGAAGAAGAAAGGGAAGGAAGTGAAACAGGGAGAAGGGGAAGAGGAAGGAAAGGAGAAGGGAAGAAGGAAAAGGAAGGATGGGAAGGAAGAAGAAAGGGCAGGAAGCAAAGCAGGAGAAGGGGAAGAGGAAGGGGAAGAGGAAGGGAAGGAGAGGGAAAGGGGAAGGGGAGAAAAGGAAGGATGGGAAGGAAGGGGAAAGGGAAAAACCCGACCAGCTCTGTCCATCGTTGCCTGTACAGCGAGACAGAGCTAGGAGGCGGTGAACGGGACCCCACCGCCTCTCCGCCGGCGCCCGGGCTCGGGGGTCGGTGCGTCGGTGCCCGTCCCCACGAGCACCCCCTCGAAGGTGCGGCTTCGACCCTGCCCTTCCCAGCCTCTCGCTGCAGACCGCCAGCAGCCGCTGCCTCAGCCCCGCATACCCCGTTCCCCGCCGCCCCCGGGCCCACTGCGGATCAGCCCCGCCGAGAGCTGCTTTTTCTTTTCTCAATGAACGCTGCCCCCGCCGCCCCGCCCCGCTACATTTGCATAACGAGGGTTTCCAAAGACGCCATTGGCTGCCGGCGGGCGGGCTCGGGCGTGACGTCACCGCGGGCTGGGTAATGCCCGCGTTGTGGCGGGTAGTTGGAGCCGGCAAAGCCCGCGCAGCGCCGGCCCGAGGCGCATCGCCTCCGCCGCGCTCTTCGGCCGGAGCCACGGCGCAGCCCGGCATCGCGCTCCCCGGCCGGAACAGCCCGGCGCAGCACTCTCCGGCAGCCGGCCCGGCGCGACGTAGGACGGGGCGCTGCCGGCAGCGGGCGGGCGGGTGATGGCGGGGGCAGACTGGCCGCCCGCCTTCTGGGCGCCGCCTGCTTCGCCCTGAGCTTGGCTCCGGCGGTGGCCGGGCCGCGGGAGAGCCCCGGCCTCTCGCGGCTGCAGAGGAGGAGCCTGGCATTGGACTTTGTTGTGCCCTCGCTGTTTCGCACCTACGTGCGGGAGCTGGTTCTGGGACCGCCGGGGCGCGCCGCAGCGCGATGCCGCTTGCGGCTGGACTGCGCGCCCTTGCTCCGTGCCGCCCGCGGGGCGCTGCCATGGGGCGCGCCGCCCGCTCCCCCTCATGCCCCCGGCGGCGGGCCCTCAGCGACCGGGCGGCGGCTGCGGCGCGCCAAGCAGCTGGTACTGGAAGTGGGCGAGGGCATCCTGCGGGACGGCTGCGCCGGCGAACCGCCGCCGGGCTCCGGCGGGGCGCAGCTGGAGTTCAACCTCACCGAGCTCTTCGCCTGGTGGCTCCGCTCCGGCGATGGGCGGCTCCGGGTGCGCCTGATGCCCGAGCGCCGGGGAGCCCTGACGGGCAGCGAGCGTGGGCTGTCGGCGGCCATCCGCGCCGCCCGCCCACGTCTCCTCTTCCACGTCTCCGCGGCAGGTGAGCCGTGCGTTGCATGCCGGGCAGCGCCCCTCGCCCGCTTCCGATGAGCCCCCTCCCCGACCCCTGCCCCACCGCAGCGCTGTCTTGGCGCTGCAGGGTGCCACCTCCACCCGGGACGCACGGTCAGCCCCACCGCAGCGGGATCCCGGCGCTGCAGGGTGCTGTCTCAGCCCGGGACACTGGGCCGTCCCCATCGCATCCAGCCCGGCGGGTGCGGGAAGCGCAGCTCCCCGCCCGGAGCAGTCGCGACTTCTAACGGCCGCGTTTTACTGGTACAAAATATATCGAGGAGCTTTTGCAGGGTCAGAACAACTGTTCTGAGAGTGCTGAGGGGGTCTTGCAAAATGCCAAGAGTTCATTTGTACCAAACAGCCCCAAGCCAGACCCAAAGGTTAACGAGTCATTAGCCTAAGCGCAGCAATATCAGGCTCTTTGAAACGTCTTTAAAAGGGAAGCTTCCTCAAAGTGATGCAAGTAATTCCAAGCTTATGTGCAGGCAGACCTCCGGAAACGGCACAGACCCTTTCAAAGCTCAGTCTGACCAGATTTGTACATTAATGGTTTGGGGTGTTGGTATCAGTATTGTAACTCTTCTTTAAGCATCTAAGGTAGTGGCTGTCAGGCAAACCAGCCAGAAGCAGGTTGTTTCAGGTTTCACTTATCCCTTTTAAAATCACAGATGATCCTTAGCTACAGTCAGACAAGAGGCTGGGGTAGCAGCCTCAAGTCTTAGCTTTGGGACAGCGGTCAAGAGAGCTTTCCATTCTGTGTGTGCATTGTGTCCTTCATAAGAGCTCTGATGCAGGCTCTCCTACTAAAAGAATATAATACCTCGAGGACTGCAAGGCCAAATAATTTGTCACAGTGAGTTAAGTTAGGGAGGTTTTATGAAGCTGTGTAGAAGCCAATGGTGTGTCCCTGAGCAAACACCTACTTAACGGACCACAGAATATACTTATCTACGTTCAGAAGAGGTGAGAGAAGTCAGTGCTGGGCTGGAGCAACTGATTTGTGATGCTCATTGGAAAATCTGGGCCAGCAATCTGAAAAACTACCAGCTGAACCCATCTCGTTCCAGGCTGCCTGAAATTAGAAATCAGAGCAGACCGTCGGAGAAGGCTGGGTGTGAGTCAGGCTTACACTTGCAGCTGAAGGGAAATACCTTGGCTGGCTATTTCTGGGTCCCTGCTGGCAGGGCGAAGGCTGAGGTAGTCTACCACAAGGTGGCTAGGTGAGGCCACACACCCTACTTCCCAGCAGGTCTTGCCTTTCTATGTTGCAGGTAAAAAAAAAAAAAGTAATTAATAAAACTGAATGCACCCGAAGCCAGCAGCTCTGGTTTGTTTCACTGCTTGGGGAATTTGTTGTGAGTAGCAGTTATTTTGCTTTGCAGATCTCCTCCTTTGACAGTAAAGATGCAGCCTGAGCTTTTAATGCCAGTGTATTGGTGATGGTGCTTAGAGCAATGAAGGAGCTGGAAGGCATGCATCTGTCCCCTTTGAGGATGAAGGGGTGTTTTTAACCTAGATGAAGGGCATATATGTGAGCTAACAGGTACTGTGGTCTTGGGAATGCAACACTTTAACCAAAGTTAGTATAGCCCGCAGGCTCTGGATGTTGGCTGCTGTCTAGCTGTTGAGAAGAAATGCCTGGTTTTCCAGAGAGAAAAGTGTTAGTTAGTTATGCCCCTGTAAAATCATGTTGCAGACAGGACTCTGCTGTACTTACTGCAGCACAGACATGCAAAGTCAGTCCTAGGGGATGCAGGAAAAAGAGGAGCAGAGGGAAGGAATAGGGACCTCATCTACCTCTACCAGAGTCATAACTTCTCCTAGCAGCTGTTTGCCATCTGTAAAGATCCACACCAAGGTTGCTAACGTGCCTGAGTTTTGTGACTGTGAGATTGCATCTGTGCTGTAGCTGTACATGGCCTTGCACTCTACTTCTGACATGAAAAACACAAAAAATTCATTCTTTCTGCTTTGCAAAGGTGCAGCCTGTGTGAGCACCATGTGTCACTGCCACACTTAAATGTGTGCTGTGTTGCCCTGCCGACGGCAGGATTGCTGACACAGTGCTAGCAGCATGAGCCCAGAGGTGTGCAGACACCAGCAATTATTGACACCGTTGCAGCTAATGTGTACGGGGCTTAACTAAAGCCCTTCCTAAGGCAACTGAGCCTTTCCTTCAGTGGTTAAGCTAATTGGAAATGGATTTCAGACAACACAATCCTCCCATCAACAATGTAAAGCTGCTTCACTTATGCTGACATACTTAGGGTTTTTTTTTTTTTGCTTTTTTTCCCCTGCCTTTATTCCCCCCCTCCCCTCCCCCTCTGCTGGAGATACCCAGGACTGCAGTGCTTCCCTGGAAAAGATATAATTACCTAGCTAAATTGTATTCACCAAATTATCCTCCATGTGAGTGGAAAACGAATGACACTTTAGGAGAAGCAAAAATCGCAACGGGAATGAATTCCCACTGACCTTAGGGGCGACGACAGAGTCCTGTAAATAATACTTTCTTCTCTTTAACTGTTAGGTTCTCTGGTCCTGGCTCAAAGATCTCTAACTGGAGTGAACCTTTCCCCTTTTAACGGCACGTTTGCACAAAGCGTGAAGCAATTTGTCTCCGTGTGTTACTGAACAATTAGTAAAGGATGTTCTTACTGGACTGCAGTTGTTTTAACAGACAAACTATAAAGTTCACAGGAATTTCTCCAGGGCTCTCCTGCAAACACTTTCAATGATAGATTTCTCTCACTTATTCTTGTGGGAAGAGAGCATCCTGCAAGAAAAATAAAAGCTTCCATCTGGAAAAACTGTGCTTCTCAGCCCAGGTACTGGGTTTGTGTCAGCTTGGCCTTTTCAAAGTCAAGCAGCAGAGAGTTTTCTTTTCTTGGAAATGCTTTCAGAATTAATATTGGCTGTTTCTCCTTCCCCTAGTGCTTCTCTGGGACAAAAAGCAAAACAAAGCAAAACCAACCAACAACAACAAAAAACCCCAGCTGAATTAATTTCAATCATTTCTGTAGAAAACAAACAAACAAACAAACAAAAACCACAACAGAAACAGATGCAGAAGAAGGGAGGGGTGAGCTGTGCTGTAGATCTCCCATAGTTTAGGTGAACCTCCCAACAGCCAGGTTGCTGTTGACTTGGTTTTCATTTTCTTTGGCTCTGACTGGGAAATTCCACCCTGCCTCCATGGAAACCTTTCCCAAAAGAGTTCAGTCAAAGCCAGTACATTGTCATGGCAAACTGGAAGCTGGCTGGTTTGATGGCTGAAATCTAACAACCCTTTTATGTCGGAAAAGTCTTGGCCAGTTTTAGTTCAGGTCTTACAGGATTTGCTATATAGTGTTGAAGCACAGTGGGTCCCTGTAGCCTCTGTAGCTTATTGAACTTCCATGAGAAAACATTCCCAAGCCTTCTCTCTGTAGAGACTACCAAGTAAAGAGCTGCCTGAGCAGCAGCAGTGACCACCCCTTGCATGACTGGTCCCCTGCTGCAGGACTTTTTAAGAGCAGATCGGGCAGCTTGTGTTGTGCAGAGGGCCAGTGGGGGCCTTCTTGGCAAGTCTATCCCATGGATACTTGGTCCAGGGTGAGTGCTCTACACGTGCATGGGCTCTGTAGTGATCCAGAGCCCTTGGACCCTAACCCTGCATTGACATTGGTATTTGGGGAGGGACTTTTAACAAGGGCTGTAGGGGTAGGCCCTTGGGGAATGGCTTTGAGATGGAAGAGAGGAGATTAGGAAGAAACTCTTCACAGTCCAGGGTGCTGAGACACTAGAACAGGTTGCCCTGGGAAGCTGTGGATGTCACCTCCCTGCAAGTATTCAAGGCCAGGTTGGATGAGGCCTTGAGCAACCTGCTCGAGAGGGAGGTGTCCCTGCCCATGGCAGTGGGGTTGGAACTAGATGATCTTTAAGGTCCCTTCCAACCTAAACCATTCTAGGATTCTGTAATTTTTTTCATGTTAAGGCCACAGGTAACCAGTCCACTCACTGTTGAGCACCTAAGCCTCAAATGTTGCTAAATAGATTTCTTATGAGTTTACTCAGGAAGTTTAATAAGCTTGAAATGGCCATAAAATAACTTCCCATGAAAACTAATTGCTACTTACATATGCAAAGGTGGGAAGTGTGTGTTAAAAGGGGCATACAGGGATGAAAATGAGTCATTCCTCCCTCAAAAGGTCAATGTACTTTCATTCATGAAATAGATTTAACATTCCAATTATATTTTTTAAATAGCAATGCATAACTTTTCATCCTCTGGCTAGGGGAAATATTACTCCTGCGCTGTGGCCTTCATCTACAATTTTATTAACTTGCCCCACGTCTTCTGCCTGAAACCGCATTCACTCCATACCAATGCTGTGATAATGCTGAGGCAATTAGGCTTTACATCTTTAGGGTACTGCTGCCATGCACCCGACCTCATTTGCAGGAGGAACCCTTTGCCAAAAGATTAGAGAAAACTTCAGACCAGATGAAAATGTGGGTTTGAAAGTGGACATTTTGTTATGTGAAAAAAAAAAAAAAAAGATCCTGAGCTCCAAGATGGAATCTGACTGGAGTAGAGTCTGCAGAATTCCTTCCACGTATTGTAGAGGTACCAAAATTTAATCAAGGTCTCTTAATTGTGTTTTTCTTCTGGTAGCTTTTGTTTTTCTGCTTGAAAAGAACAAAATTTGGAGTTGTGCCATACTGAGCAGAAAACTGGTAAAAGATCAATCATTTTCCAGCTGCTCTCTGATTTTCTCTCGCTCTCGCCTCTATGCAGCATCTGAGATCTGATCGTGCTCTTCTGATGGCAAAAATTGGTGACTAAGGCAGAAGCATTGCACTGGAGCTTCTGAAAGGTTTTCATTGTAGTGCAAGTGGCTTTGTTCATACCTGATGGGGTTTTGCACTTTGCCTTGCCTGTCAGGCCCGCTTTCATAGAATCATAGAATTGTCAGGGTTGGAAGGGACCAACCCCCTGTTGTGGGCAGGGACACCTCACACCAGATCAGGCTGCTCAGAGCTACATCCATCCTGGCCTTAAAAACCTCCAGGGATGGGGCTTCTACCACCTCCCTGGGCAATCTGTCCAAAGCTTAAGAAGAGGCCTGAGTTGCCCTTGCGTTTACTCTAGACATGAAATGAGGTTTTCCTTTTCAGCCCTTGGGTTGCCCCAGGTACCAGTGTGCTACATGCTGATGACCAGCCCCTAAATCTCAGTGAATCCAAAGTGTGCTTAGGAGCAGTTTTCCCAGGCCTTCCTGCCTTAACTATTAGGTTTGTAACACCTCCCTCTAGGCCCCCAGTCACTGGTGCTCTCCAGAAATGTGGCTTTAGTCAGTCCAGAGTGCCTCTGCTTGAATATTAGATGTCTCTTGAAGAGCAAACGGATTGCCTGGTAATGGTTTCCCTGATCATTTGTGCTGCTGCTGTCCTGCCCGTTCCTGTCCAGGTCACATTCCTACTCCATCAGCACCAAGAAAACTCACGGTGTATGGCTCTGTGCATTCATAGCTCACTATTTCCATGCTGGCCAAAAAATTTAGGGCTTTGCAAATGTGTGGCCAATTCCTTGGCAGCTAATGTTAGAAATGATGCTTGAGCTTTGAGTGGTTCATGGAAAATATGCTGGGGTCTCTATCCCACATGGTTTCACCTGGGCCAGAGAATTGCTGATCTTTGTTGGGAGTCAGTATGATCACAGGATCACAGGATGTTAGGGGTTGGAAGGGACCCCTGGAGATCTTCGAGTCCAACCCCTGCCAGAGCAGGACCAGAGAATGCACAATGTGGTTATGGTTTCTAGGTCTATTTTCTACCATTTTTCTTTACTTTTATGCTCGTTGTTTTATGAATGTTCTTATTCATACCCATGTTCCGTAACACATCCATAAACAAACACAAAAAAGGGCACAGGATGTTTGGGTTTGGTTTTGTTTTATTTCAATGAACATTTATGGCACATTTTAAGAAGATGTATTTGCTAAACTCACTGTGCTTTTATTTCCCCAACCTTAAGAAGAGGGAATAAATACCTTCAGCAAAGAAGTGCACTGGGAGTCTTAAGTGTTTTATTATACAAATGCAAAATCAAAGGCAGTTTTGCAATGTCTGAGTAAATTGCATCCTGGAGTCATCTAGTCATCTGGTTCACTGCACATCTCACATGAACATTGCATGACAGGAAATAAAATCTGTGTTTGTGACAGTGTTTGTGAATTAGCAAAAACCAAACAAACAGAGTAGAAGAAACAAGGGGAGATAGATTGGCAGCAGTTCGAACTCAAGACATCCCCAAATCAATGCAGCTGATCATTGTAAGAGGGTATCACCTTTTCAGGACATCAGAGCTAGTTCCTCTGGGGTGATGGTGCTTGGGGAGTCCAAGTTAGACTTATAGAATCATAGAATTATTTTGGTTGGAAAAGACCTCTAAGATCATCCAATCCAACCATCAACACAACACCACCACGGTCATTAAACCGTGTCCCAGAGTGCCACACATCTGAACACCTCCAGGGATGTGGCCTCCACCACCTCCCTGGGCAGCCTGTTCCAGTGCCTGACCACTCTTGTAGCAAAGAAATTTTTCCTAATCTCCAACCTAAACCTCCCCTGGCACGATTTGAGGCCATCTCCTCTCATCCTATCACCTGATACTAGGGAGAAGAGACCAACCCCCACCTCACTACAACCTCCATTGAGGGAGTTGTAGAGAGCAATGAGGTCTCCTTTCAGCTCCTCTTCTCCAGACTAAATAACCCCAGTTATCTCAGCTGCTCCTCACAAGACTGGTAGCCTAGACCCTTCTCCACCTTTTTTGCTCTTCCCTGGACACTTTCCAGCACCTCAGTGTCCTTCTTGAGCCCAGTATTCAAGGCGTGGCTTCACCAGTGCTGAGTACAGGGGCACGATCCCTTCCTTACTCCTGCTGGCCTCACTGTACCTGCTATGGACCAGGATGTTATTGGCATTGGCCACCTGAGCACATTGCTGTGCTTTGATTTTCTTCCCAAGCAAATTCCACACCATGCCTGGGTATTGCCTGTCATCAATTCTCATACCAAGGCATCAGCTTGAGCTCCCCAGAACTGGACTACTGAGACGTGGAGATCTGCTCTTTTTGGCACAAGTGGTTTACCTAACAGCAAACTGTGTTGCCCACTTCCCAAATCTCTTTCCATCCACTGAGCCACAGCACCTCTTTCCTGAGAGGTGACTTCCCAGCTCAATGACACTGCTGAGACCACAGTGCAGAGCTGAGAAAGGTCCTTTATGAAATGTGCCACATTTGTCTTGCTTCCCTAATTCAGAAAAATTTGGTTGGAGAAAATGTCATGGAAGCATAAATGCAGATTTGATAAGTCTGACCTTTCTTTTCTTGCGAACAATAAATGTCAGAAAGCTTAAAATGACAAGCTGGAATGGCTGGAAGTTATTTATGTGTTTAAATATTTAGGCAAGAAACACATTTTGAGACTAAAGTCTAATTTACATGAGTGTGTTGATTTATGGCTGAGGCGGCCGCATAGCTTCGTGGTTGTCACTATCCTGTTTAAGTGTGGCTACTCAGAAATTCCCTGTGACAGCACAGATAGGACTTACATACCCCTGCTTGCAGAAACTCTGCACTATGTCAGTTGTAGTGAAGAGGAATCATAGATTCATAGATACATAGGATGGTTTAGCTTGGAAGAAACCTTGAAGATCATCTAGTTCCAACCCCCCTGCCACGGGAGGGACACCTCCACTAAACCAGGTTGCTCAAACACCTCATCCAACCTGGCTTTGAACACCTCCAGGGAGGGGGCATCCACGACCTTCCTGGGCAGCCTTGACAGCCCTGAAGCTTTGAAACTGCTGGTAGAAGGTATTCTTTTTCTGTGGACTGCTGCTGCTTTTACTTCCTAAGGATCTCAGTAAAGACAAGCGGGTGTGGTCTGAACTCTCAGATTCCTAAAGGAGAAGCTCACCCAGCCTGCTGTATCGATTGACTCCCATCTCTGGAGTGCTCTTTCCTGCACTGCAGTGACAGCAAACTTTTGAAACTGAAAAATGCCAGCAGGTTTTTTTTGATGCTACAAGAGACTGAGTTTCTGCTTTGTTTTTGGGTTTTTGTGAGGTGTTATTTGTCCTGCCTTTGACTGTTGAAACACAACCTGTCTTGAAGCCAAATTTAGATTTGCAACTGGAATACTTTGTGAGGCATTGGCCAGGGTTGCTTGTAGCCCCCCCAAGCATCAGGGAGGGTGGGGTAGATTGTGATTAGTCTGCCTGCGGACAGCTGGGCAGAGGGCATTTAGCAGCTTCATCTCAGCAGAGGGTATTCATCAGCTTCAGCTGGGCAGAGGGCATTTAGCAGCTTCAGCTGGGCAGAGGGCATTTATCAGCTTCAGCTGGGCAGAGGGTATTTATCAGCTTCAGCTGGGTGGAGGGTATTTAGTCACTTCACCTAGCCACGGTCTCCATTTGCAGTGAGGAGATGCAAGTGTTGGCTTGTGAGGGCTGCTGAGCATGCTGAGCGCTGGCTGCCCAGGGAATGGAGAATGCTGTGGAAACAGGTTTGTCTTTTATGATTTCCTACTTAGAAATCTCAGATGTTAACATGGAATGGGGGATTTGAGCTTGTTTAAAGCTTCAGTGGTTTGTGTGCTCCTTCCTGGATTATGGATGACAAAGTGGAGTTATTAGGGAGGAATCTTTCTTCTGGTTATAGAAATGTGAGGGGTCCTCTTTATGATTTATCTCCAGCAGCTTTTCAGTTCAGTTAGCTAATCTCAAAAGCTGTATGTGGTAGTGCAATGTTTCCATGAAGGTGTAAGACTTGCTTTTCCTGCCCAAGCAAGGGCATGTGCTGAATTGATTTTGGACTGGGATTTCCCCTGTAGCAGTGCACTGTGAAGACAGAGGTACAGGTTCTTTCTGCCAGTTTCTCTCCATTTTCTTACCAAAAGCAAGTTTTTCTGGTCTTGTGTCTTACAAAAACTTGTGACAAAAGAGAACTTTATCTCTGAGTTACAAGCTGGGCGAAGGGAGAGAAGACAGCTCTATATGAGGGGAAGAGCAGAGAATGCTGGCTGGTGAATCGGGGGCGGGGGGGGAAGCAGGGATAACACCGTGGTGAGGGTGGGAGCAGGGTGTGATATGGTTGTGTGTGATTTTTTTGTGCTCGAGCAGAGACTACTTGGTGATGAATCTGGGGGAGGAAAGCAGTGATATTGCAGTAGTGAGGGTGGGAGCAGGGTGTGGTATGGATGTGTGTGAATTCTTGTGCTCATGCTGAAAGGAAGTTGTAGTGAGGTGGAGATTGGTGTCTTCTACCTAGCATTGGGTCACAGGGTGAGAGGAAATGACCTGAAACTGTGCTAGGGAGGTCTAGGTTGGATATTGAGAAGAATTTGCTTACCAAGAGTGGTCAGGCATTGGAGCAGGCTGCCCAGGGAGGTGGTGGAGTCACCAGCTTTGTAGGTGTTCAAAAAAATGTGTGGCCGTGGCCCTATGGGACATAGTTTAATGGCCATGGTGGTAGGTTGGTGGCTGTACTGGGTGATCTCAAAGGTTGTTTCCAACCAGAATGTTTCTATGGTTCTTGATGTCTGTTAGGAAGAGGTAATACAAGTTTAAGCACTTACTGAATGATGTGGATAAGTAGGTGTGTCTGGAATGGTGTTTCTCGATATGTCATGCTTTTTCTGGGACTTTACTGTTATTGAAGGTTTCTTTCTAGCTCAGATTTGCAAGCTTGCATGGTTCTTCTGAATGCAGTGGCTGTAGTGTCTGTGACATGAATATCTGTGACTTTACCTATTAGAAGTCTGTGATGATCCTTCAGAGCTCTGCAAGTTGCAGCAGACCCCAAATTATGACTTGTGCATTGGCATTCACCTGCTGTCACTACTGGCCTGTTAAGTAATGGTCTATCTCGGATGCCTCAGAATGTCTGGGCCTTTTATAGCCTCTTTCAAGTTAGAGTCTCAAAGTACTTTAATCCTTATCACCCTGGTGACAATGCTAAGCATTATTATATCTATTTTACAGAGAGTTCATAGAAGCCAGGGATGGGAAAAGCATTATTTGATTATGTGAGACTGCAAGTGCTGAATATAATTTTGTCATATGGAATCCAGTAAATAGTGATGTCTCTCTCTGCTTCAGCCAAAAGGCCAAGAAAGAGCAAGAAATTACAGTCGAGAGGCTCGGTAACTCACTCAGAAATACTGCGGCAGTTATTGGCAAAACCACCTTTGAGTTGTCTCTGCTCCACGCTGTGTTTGCAGCACTTGTCTTTCAGATAAATCTGCTTTTGTCAAGCTCTACACTTTTTCACAGTCTTGGTTGCTTTTTGGGGGTTTTGGGAACATCTGTGATCTACTGAGTTTCAGACATCGCCCTGTGGCCCTTCCGTTTGTAGGGCAGTGCATGTCAGCATTAGAGAGCACTATGCAAGGGTTAGTTCTGAGGGGCACTTCATTATTGATGCTAATTAGACTTGAAACTAATGAGAAAGGATTACTTTTCAGGGCTGGAGAGGAGGCCAGAATAGTTGTTATAGGTTAATTATTCTTCCAAAAGACTGGTTTTAAGTAACAATTAATTTTGTCAACTTTTTTCTTACGCTGTACAAGAACCTTGTTGGAAGAGGATTCAAAATATAATTGCTGCACTGACCTCATCTAGCTCTCAATCAGCAATCTCCTTCCATCAGCAAAAGGTTAATAAAATCTTGAAGGGAACAAATTCTGTCCCTTATCTATGTGTAGACAATTCAGAACAGGTCTCCCTGCAAGGATTTCCTATTACCCTGCTGTATGATTTCCTTGGCACACATTTCAGGCTTGAAAAATTGTTCCATAAAGCTTCCCAGTGTAGTGGTTGCTTCCCAAAGCAGGTGCGTGACAGAGTTGGAGAGTTTATCTAATCAGGACTGGCTTGAGAGTTGGCATGTAAGTCAGAACCTGCTTCCCTTTGTTTTCAAAGAACTAGAGCCTGTCCTCAACAGTCTCTCCTCACTGCAGAGCACTGGGGTGTGTGGTTAGTATTTGCTGAGTAACCATGGGGAGGAGGAGAAGCTCACTTTATGTAGTAGCCAAGGTCTCTTTTTTCACTGGGGAGCACTCACTTTTGGCAGGGAGGACACATGCTGGTCTCCTTTGCTCCTTCCCCCTCTGATGTTTCTTCCTCATGGACCATTCTATGATTCTTTGTGCAGATGAGTAATGGCTTCAAACTGTTGCAATACTCTACTCTAAAAAGGCAAAGGGAGAGCTGGATTAGTTATATTTTGAGTGTGGAAAGCTGAATGAAATGTTTGCGGAGGGGGAGGGAGGATCCCTGTCTTTATTAGCTGGAACCTGCTGCCTTTGGTTAGGGCACTTGCTCTGGAGATATGGAACCCTTGTATTGACATGAGGGCTGTAAAAGCAAGCATCTGGTTTTGAAGGTGATGCTGTAAGCAAGAAGGGCTTAGCTGGTGGGAGGTTGCATCTTAGGAAAGCCTCTCAGAGCTGGGGTGATTTGCCTACTGAGTGCATGTTACAGCCTGAGGTGTGCCACTGTCCTAAATGGCGCACCGTTCAGCAGTCCTGAGTGCAGGAAAAGAGTTGCATCCTCCACCTGGGCAGTGGTATCAAATTCAATGATAAACTGGCCTCTGAGTAATCCCTCCTGCTATGGGACTCTGCTCATGGGATTTGGGATGTTTGAAGTGCCAAGGCCCTTTTGTGCTGAAGGATTCGAGTTGCAGGAACTGATCAGTGTTTCCTTCTCTGTCCTTTATCTCCTGAAACAAAGCAGCGTTAACTTTTAAGCTCTGATTCAATAACATTTTATGGGCAATAATTATGACTGATATTAAGCCTTCAGCAACCAGTCTGTATGGAGAGGTAAGTGTGGAGGTTTATTAGCAGTGTAACCTATCTCTTTAAGTTGGTTGTAAAGCAGGATCAGCTACACAGACGCAAGGAAAAAGAAATACCAGTGAGCTGTTTGCCTCTGCTTTCTCTGCAGGGTGTTCATGTGCTTGCCACTTAATATTGCCAGCACAGTGGGAGCTTGCTGGTAAAGAGTTTTTGTTTACAGAATCTGTTTGCACGACTGCAGAGCTGTGATGAATGAATGAAAGAGTGAATGAATGAGCTACAACAATCTTGGGCTGGAAAAAGGAATGCATTAATGGATAGACCTTGGAGACCAGTTGATCACCCTTTCCCTTTTAATAAGTGTAAATTTAAGGTTTTCAGAGGCTAGCTCTACAGTTTCCTCTGGGGCTTATTCCAGTAATGGAGGCTCCTGAATGTATGGAAAGTCTTTGGACACTCCAGGTTAGTAATTCTTTTTGGGGTTTGTTTTTGTGTGTGTTCTGGTTTTTTTTCCCCTCCCCTGAGATTTTCCAATGTCTTAAATCTTGTCAGAACTACAGAATGCTGGGGGTTAAAAGGATCCTCGAGATCGAGTCCCACCCCCTGCAAAGCAGAACCACTTGGGGCAGGTCACAAAGGAACATGTCCAGATGGGTTTTGAAGCTCTTCAGAGGAGGAAACTCCACAACCTCTCTGGGCAGCCTGCTCCAGGGCTTCAGCACCCTTACAGTGAAGAATTTTTTTTCTCCTGTTGAGTTGGAATTTCCTGTGATTGAGTTTGTCCATTAGTCCTCATCCTATCACTGGAAAGAGACTGGCTCCATCCTCCTGGTAGTCACCCTGCAGGTATTTGTTGACATCGATCAGACTCCTTCTCAGCCTTCTCTTTTCCAGACTGAACAGCCCCTGGGCTCTCAGTCTTTCCTCCTCAGACAGATGTTCCAGTCCCTTCATCATCCTTGTAGCCTTCTGTTGAGCACTCTCCAGTAGTTCCCTGTCTCTTTGGAACTGTGGAGCCCAGAACTGGACACGGTATTCCAGATCTCAAGACACAGTTGTGTGTACAGGCCATGTTTATTTATGGGTATGGTCCCCAAACCACACTGAGGACCACATTGAGTGAAAGGAAGCTCTGTTGGTTTCAAAGACCTGTGCACAGTGATCTAATATACATTACAACATGAGAAAGCAAACTCACCATACAGGCCTGTCACTTAAAATTCTCATGTTGGCACTGAAAGTCACCTGAAGGACCCAGGGGTGGGTACTTGCTCACCTGAACCTTGTAATGTTCATGCATCATTACCTGTACTGTATAGTTGCTTTTTTCCCTCCCTTGCTCCTCCTCAAGTTTCTATATAAGGAAATCTCTGTGGTAAGTTCAAATAACATGCTGTCTACTTGTGTCCTTTTTGCCTTTTGATGGGAAAGCAGAAGGGAATCCTGAAGTGCTCTGGGAGCTGCATGGAGGCCTTGCTGTGACATCTCTAAATATGTGAGTAATGGGGTGCTTAGAACTGATTTTACATGTGATGGATGCTCAACAATAAGGAATCACAAATTGTGGGCAGTAGAGCTTGGAGAGGAGAGCTGCTCAATAAGATTAATGGGAAGGGAGACCTTTAGTGTAATGAAAGACACAGTTCAGGCTTGAAAACAGACAATGACACACTAGATCAAGTCTTGAGAAGTTGGACAGTCAGGTTCCCTCAGCAGATCGTAATGCTCTGCATTTGCCAAGCCCCTTCCTAGGTAGGAAGTGGAACAGCTGTGAGACAAATGCTCTAATTCTCATTTGCTCGTGAGTGAGTACTCTGCTACACCAAAGCACTGCACTGTCAAAGGGTTCTCTGTCAAGCTGCTGATAGGGTGTTGATGGAAACCTAGAAATTTCTCTTTGGCCTAAGTGCAAGCCAATAAGAGTGGGATGAGAGCATGGTAGAACATAGCTGGATCTGAGCACTGTTGGGGCTTTTTGTGACCAAAATGCAGAATTGCAGAGTGGCAGGGGTTGGAAGAGTCCTCTGGAGATCATCTAGGCCAACCCCTTGCCAAGGGAAGCTTTCCATTAATTATCTCACTGAGCACTTGGTGTGAAGTCAGCACTTGAGGCTGAGGTCAGAGATCCTTGTTGGGTCCTATCTAAGCCAGATTTTCCTGTGGCGATGAAAAGTCGTGAGCTTAGACAAATGATGCGAGTGAAACATAATTAAAAAGGCCCAAACTGAGGTCCTGCGTTAATGAAAATTTAAAGGTGCATTTTACTACTAGTGGAAATGCCAAGTTTAAAAGACTACAAATATTTCAGTATTTTTATTGGAAAGAATAAAAACCCCCAAGAGGTGGATGTGTGGCTCATCCTTCCCTTCCACCGGGAGCCCCAAGCTGCTACTAACTTTGACTATTGTGACAAAGGGGTTGTGAGCAGGGAGAAGAGCTAGCAACATGTTAGTAGAGCTGGCTCCAGGATCATTGTTATGTCTGCAACTTTTATCCTCTGTCTCTGGCAAGGATAATAGTATGTGGGAATGAAGCCAGCAAACCTGAAAAATACTTCTAAATATAGAGGACAAACCGGCAAATAACAACTGGCCCAGTAATCAGATGCGGGAGGCCTTATCGGTAGGCGCGGTGGCTTGAAAGATGGCAGTGCTGGTAGATAAACATTAAGAGGACTATGAAGCTGAGAATAAATAGAGCAATATCCTCTAAACAGTAAAGAGCTGGAGCATAAGACCCTGGGAAGACATTCAGGACTTATTGCTTGAGAAAGATCCCTAAAGCTGTCAAGCAGATGTGCAGCTGGTAAGTAGATGAGTTGCTGGGACGTTGACTGAAATGGTAGAAGGAATAAATCAAAGGGGATTGCATTAGTGTAACTGAAGGCACTATATTACTTTGCTTTGAAGTATGGTGTCCTGTGGAGAAAGCAATGACTGTCATCCCATAAGAATGATCAAACTGAGTGGAGACAAGGCCCAGATTTAGGCTGTAGCATAGGCAGGAGTTTGTCTTCCATGCGGCTGTAATTTTCAGGTTTTCTTGAAGGCCTTGAGCTGGAGTTTGATGTGAGGCATAAGGCGCTGATTCTAAACCTGCTGAAGCCACTTGCATCTTCCCATTGTACATCTACTTCACCCTCTTGCCCTCAGGTACAGCCAGGCTGGGCAAGAATTGCCTTTCTTGCTCTTTGCTATCAGGCCATCTGCTGTGACTGCCTGGGGAGATACAGCACACCCCATTTTTGAGTAAGAAAATAATAAATAGAACGTGTTCTGCCTGTGTTGTTTTCCCCATCAACACGTAGCCAAGATGGTAGGCAACAGAAAACAAACTTAGTGAAAACACTAAGTTTAGTGACCAAAGTGGTGATGTCCAGGCTGTCCTTTTACAGCCCAAATGAGCACATGAGAGAGAGAGCCCTTGTTTCTGAATTCTTATTTTGTGGAAGAGGCTTTGGGGCATAAACTGTTGCATTGTAGCATGAGTGTCAGCCATTAAACACCTCTTGCTTCAACCTGATCTTAGACCTTTGGCATCTTACATCCGAGTTTAGAGTTAAATGAAAATAAGGGAGGCATAAGAGCAAAAAGAGCAATGAGGGAGGAAGAGCGTCCTAGGGCCAGCTAAGGGAGAAAAACATAGCTCTCCAGAGTCCGGGGGCAGGAGGAAAACAATTGTCAGGCTTAAAGTTTACGTCAAGAAACTGGAGGTTCTGATAAGTCACCTCTTACAAATTTGATCTATTCTCTTTATTGAACATTGTATCTCTGAAGACCTAACTTCCTGTTGCTTACCTTTACTTAAAATGAAATTGTATTTGATTCTCTCCAGGCTACTGTACAGTACAAAGAGATCAGGAGGGTCTCCTAACTGAGGGTAAGCATCCTTCCCCTTTCCCACCCTCTCTGTGCTGCTGTAGCCATGCCTTCATGGTAAGGCCCTTCTACATGGTATCCCAGACTTGGAATTAAGGAGGTTGACAAATTTGCCCTCTCTGTCCCATGAAAAAGTCCTTAGTACATGATATTAACATAATTTCAAATACACTTTTTGTCACTTAAATCCTGGAACACCTCTCCTATGAGGACAGGCTGAGCCTGGAGAAGAGAAGGCTCCAGGGAGACATAATGGTGGTCTTCCAGTACTGAATGGGGCCTACAAGAAGGCTGCAGAGGGACTACTTACAAAGACCTGGAGTGATAGGACAAGGGGCAATGGTTTGAAATTAGAGAAGAGTAGATTTAGGCTGGGTGTTAGGAACAAGTGCTGCACCGTAAGGGTGGTGGTTGAAGCCCCATCTAGAGCTTCATCACTGACCTTCTGAACCCTCTTTGCTAAATCCTGTCTCCACAGCTTCATGGATGCTTTGGTTATCCTGAAATGATCTCAGCTTGGATATTGAGGAACAATTTCTTCACAGAAAGGGTTCTCAGGCATTGGAGCAGGCTGCTCAGGGAGGTGGTGGAGCTATGCATGGATGTGGTGCTGAGAGGTGTAGTTCAGTGGCAGAGGCTTAGCAGTAGTGGGATTGTGAGCTCCAGGTGGGTGGCTGGACTTGGTGATCTGAAAGGTCTCTTCCAACCTCAACAGTTCTGTGATTTTATGACAATGTTCTCGCTTTGGTCCTTCATGTGTCTTCCTCCAAAGGCTCCTTTCTGAATCCATTTTTCATGTATTTGAGCACTTCGTTCTTCCCTCAGAGGAGAAAGCAAGCAGCATGCTGCAGTTCCTGCAGGTAGCACTGTATCAAGCCTAAAGGAGGCTCCACAGCAGGGTGATATGCTGCTGTCCTGCCATCTTTTTTACTGGCTAGATGGAAAATGAGGCAGGCAGATTTACTGTTTCAAGTGGGGAGAGATAAGGGCAGTTTTCAGTGTTCTGCAATCAGCCACCATCATCTATAAAACAAAGTTACTTGATTTTTTTTAAACTGATGTTCTGACAGAGGAATTCTGTTTCTCCCCAGTATTCATGCTGATTCCTGTGCTATCCAACAACAGCAAATATTTACTATTAAACAGCTAAAATGTCACCTGTTAACTGTTTTCCTTGAAGTGCAGTTTTCAAAGGCATTTATAATTTGAGCTGTTGAGGATGTCAAAACAAGACTGACACCAGGAAAATGACAAATTGCTGGAGTAAAGAGTGGTGGAAAGTGAAGTTCTGTGGCAGTTCTCTAGTCTTTCACAATCCTGTTTTCTCAGGAAAATAATGGCAGCATTGAGCCTTGCAATCTTGCTGCAGTGGGGGGAGTGTGGCTGTCTCCTGAGGCGTTACACTCAATAGGTTGTGCTGTAATCTGTGTCATTGGGGATCATCTCTGATTCAGCAGGAGGAGAAGAAACTCTGTCCCCCTGTCTTCTCTAATCTTAGGCTGCTCACACAGTTCACTTCTTGTTCTTTTCCTCCCACTTTTTGGGGTCTGATGTAATTTCCCTGTTAGTGCTGATAAATGCATCCCATTACCCCAGGTCAAGCTGGCAGTGAGTCACATGCTTCACAGAACTATTTTGGTTGAAAGAGACTAGGAGATCGAGTCCAGCCATCAGCCCAACACCACCATGGCCATCAATCCATGTCCCAGAGTACCATGTCCACACATTCCTCGAACACTTCCAGGGATGACTCCACCATCTCCCTGGGCAGCCTGTTTCAATGCCTGCCTGCTCTTGCAGGAAAAATTGTTCCTAATATCCAACCTAAAACACCCTGCCACAATTTCCAGTGATTTATCTGATTTTATCACCTGATACTGGGAAGAAGAAACTGACTCCCACCTTGCTCCAACCTCCTTTCAGGTAGTTGTAGAATGCAATGAGGTCTCCCCTCAGCCTCCTCTTCTCCAGACTAAACAACCCCAGCTCCCTCAGCTGCTCTTCACCAGCCCTTTTCTCCAGCTGTGTTGCCCTTCTCTGGATGTTCTCCAGCCTCTCAATGTCCTTATTGTAGTGAGGGGCCCAAAACTGAAGCCAGTATTGAAGGTATGACCTCACCAGTGCTAAGTACAGGGGGAGAATGGGAGCAATCACTTCTCTAGTCCTGCTGGCCACACCATTCCTGATGCAGGTCAGTTTCTTGGCACACCAAAAGCTTAACCAAGTTTTGTTTTCCCAATTCTTAACCAGGTCTAGAAGTCCCTTCCAGCCTTAACTGTTCTGTCCTTGCAAACATCATCAACTAGTATGTGGCCAGGCTTCTTTAGGGCAGCTTGAGCTGTGCTGTGGCACCCTGTGACACATGTTCTTTAACTGTATTATTCTGTCTTTTTGTGAATGACAGTGATCCCAGGAGCTCTGCTGGGAGCATTGTGCTCAGAGTTACGGTCCTCTGCATATGTGATTGCTCACCATGCACAGCAGCAGCAGAAAGCAGTGCCTCTCATTAGCAAAGTGACAGATTTTTGACAAGACCATCAAATTCAGAGTCATGCACTAATTCTGAGTGCTGTAGGGCAGGGCTTGGCTCTCAGTTGGTAGACAGGACTTGCTGACAGAGGCAGCAGGTCAGCCCAGTGCCACCTGCCTGCTCTGTTAACAGACCAGTGAAGCTACTGCTCTTTGTGTGTGATGGCACAACACAATGAGTTATCAACTGTGAGTCACTCAGTGGATGCAGCAGCCTGTGAGGGAGCACAAGATGACAATGAATCCAGTCAGAGTAGCAAGCAAGGGCACTGCAGCTGTTTGTGCTCTAATTGCATCTCTCCAGATGTTCCTGTGATGTGCAGTAGAAGCCAAGCAGTCTCTAGGCACAACTGTATTTCAGTGCTCAGCTTTCTGAGCACTCTTCTGTGGTCTGTAAAGAAGAGAGAATTTGGGCACCTGAGCCATTTCCTCTTCTGTGCTGTCAGATAAACTCTCCCATTCTGAAGTAGCGTTCCCTGGACTTATTTTTTTGTGAAGCTTTCTTTTTGCATTAAGATCAGCAAAAGCTCTTTTCTGGGAAGCCTGATTAAAAATGCAGTCCTTGTAGGAAAGAGAAAAGAAAAGAACATTTTCCAGCATCAAAAGAGATCACAAAATTTATCATGGGGAGAAAAAAGGAAAAAAAAAGTTTGAAGATAATGCATTGCAGGAAAGTAGCTAAAAGTGACCTTAGGGCTTTCTGCTGTCTGTGAAGTAGTTTGTGGTGTTTTGAATAGGCACCTGCTAAAAGCATCGGTGACAAAGCCTCTTGGAGAGAAGTGTCCTGTGTTGGGATTAGCTTCAATAAATTAATGAAGATAGGTAATTTCTTTGCAAAGCTTACCCTTGTTTGCTATGCTTTTTATTTCATATATACAGACAAACAAGAACCCCAAACCAACAGCACCAAAAACCCCCAGAAGAAACCCTACCGAAAGCCGTAAGGAACTGCAATTCCTGTTCAGCTCCGTGCTGTTAAGGCTGCTGGGAATGCAAACACGGAGGGCTTCCAGCTCTGCTGCAGACCTTTGCTGCCTTGGATCAGACCAGGGCGTTGGCAAGTCGGGGGTGGAAGTACAAACTCTGCTTTCCTGCTCTGCTCCCTTGAGCTGGCTTGTGCTCTTCTGTGCTGGTGTAATTAATCATGGAACTGCCTGTATTCTGCCTGAGCCTTAACTCTAGGAAGAAAGTATCCCAGGAGGTGTGCAAGGCTGGGCTCTATATGGCTTTGAATGCCCTGGTCTAGTGGAAGGTGTGTGGCAGGGGCTTTGGAACTAGATGATTTTTTCAAGGTCCTGGAGCCCAAACCACTCTATGAACCTATGAAAACAGAAAATTTTGGGAAAACTAGTGTTTTCTCCTCTGGCCTTTTTAAACATTGAACAAAGGGTATAGAAGAGAGGGTTCCAGGGGCTTCACATGTTACTTTCTGTATTTGACACCGCTCAAATCTTTTCAAATAGTGTCCTCTTTCTCAGTATGTTTCTGGTCCAGATCTTAGATGAAAAAGAAGCCAGCAAGGCATTCACTGGTTTGTTTTACCAGTCTGAATTGTTTGCAAGACCTCAGCATTGAATGCTTCTCCAACTCTAGCCTAACCTTCATCTGTAACCAAGCCTTGCAAGAAGTTTGGGGAAGGGCTTTTTACGAGGGCTTGTAGTGATAGGATGAGGGTGAATGGATTGAAGCTTGAGGGGGGCAGATTTATACTGGAGATAAGGAGGGAATTTTCCAGTGGGGGTGGTGAGACACTGGAACAGGTTGCCCAGGGAGGTTGTGGATGCTCCCTCCCTGGAGGCATTCAAAGCCAGGTTGGATGAGGCCTTCAGCAACCTGGTCTAGTGGGACCTGTCCCCTGTCCATTGCAGGTAGGGCTGGAACTAGATGATCTTTAAGGTTGCTTCCAACCTAAACCATTCTATGAATCTCTTTCTTCAAACACTTTCAGATGCACAGATGTTTCACAGTAAAAGAAAATGTTCATTGTCCTTGGCAGAAAACCATGATGCTTCCTTAAGGCTCATGCCTTACCAGGAAGTTTTAGCAAGTGTTTTGCATCCTGAGGTGTGTAGCATTTCGTCTTGGAGCAGTGCATTGCATACCTGCAAGGCAATGGTGACTGTTTTCTTCCAGGGTCTTTCACCAGTCATTTCGGATGAGTTGTGTGAAATCTAACTGACCCATCTATAATAACCAAGGGCAAATAGCTTTGAATTGTCCTTTTGATAAATTTTGGACTATTGGCAGTGTTATGGACTAAGGAGCTAGGCATCCCAGCATTTCATCTGTCAGTGTCAGTAGGAAATGCCTTAAATGAACAGGGGGAATACATCCCAGCAATTTGATAAATCTTATCTTCATGAATGAGTGGATTTTGTGTGGTTTCATAATCTACTGAACTATAATAGCTTGTAGCCTTTGCTTCAAAACTAGCTGTTGGAACAAAGTGTCTGATGGGTTTGGGTGCTGGTTTTTTTTTTTCTGCAACCCTGAGATCTTTTTGTCACTGAGTGACTTTGTGGTGAATGCCATAGCAATTATTGACCTGTCTGGTACACACATAGTTTTAACCATTTATTGTGCAATCAAAACTAATTTTTTTTTACTGGATGTGTCATTGGTCTCTTCCTCCTGTTTCTCTGCAGGATATAGTACCAAAGGCAACCAGGACACTTCACAGCAGCAGTGCAAGAAAAAAGATCAAAACTAGGTGAAATCATAGAATGGCTTAGGTTGGAAGAGACCTCTCTGATCATCTACTCCAACTCCCCTGCTGTGGGCAGGGACACCTCTCATGTAGACTTGGTTGCACAGGGCCTTACCCAATCTGGTCTTAAACACCCCCAGGGAATCAGCAATTGCTCTAGGCAGCCTGTTTCATAGTCTTACCACCCTCTTACTGAATAACTTTTTCCTAAGATCTAGTCTAACCCTACTCTCCCTTAGCTTAAAACCGTTCCATGTCCTGCCACTGGACACTATAGTGGAAAGCCTCTCCCCATCTGTCCAGTAGGATCCCTTCAGGTATTGGAAGGCAGCCCTGAGGTCCCCCCAGAGTCTTCTCTTCTTCAGTCTGAACACCCCCAGCTCCCTCAGCCTATCCTCATAGCAGAGGTGCTCCAGCCCTTGCATCATCTTTGTGGCCCTCCTCTGGGCTCGCTCCAATGTTTGTGTCTTTTTGTTCTGTATGACACCATGCTGGCTTTAGCATCCTAAATAAGGCCTACTACACAGGGCTCATACTGGTAATTTAGTGCAGTCTAAGGACCTGTTGTGGTTTATTGTTTTCAACATTGACTATGTGTCAGTTTTAGCACAAAATGGAAGTGGAGTTCATAGCTTTTCATGTCATAGTTTAAATGAAACACAAATAACAATGATGTTTGAAATTAAAATAAGCTTCAGTGGTTAAGAGTCATCCATGGAAGCCTGGTGCCTTTTTCAGCCCAGCAAAATGGGACTTCAGTGCTTTGAAAACTGGCCCCCACCAAGGAAATGACTGCTGATGGGGGCCATTTTTCAATCACTACTTAGCTCTAGTAGAGCTCTGAATCTCATTTGTCTAGCTGTGTTACCATGTATTTTCTCTTTTGGGAGAAGGCAGGCAAGAAGAGGAAGAGTGGAGAGTGGAGAGAAGAGAAGGTAATGGTGCTGCCTTCCTGTTAATGTGTCAGGCTGTCATTTCCCAGACATGGGGCTTTTCCAGCAAAATGGGAATGGATGGTACTTCAAATGCCAAAAGCCAGATTCATACACAGGAATTCCATGCGAGAAGACCTGGCTTCTGGCTAAATGGTTTATAGAGTATCAGATTAGGAAACAGCCTGTTACATGAATTCTAGTAGTGTCCTAGTGTTGCTGGGACAGGCTCCCAGGCCAGCCATGGGCTGCAGGCCATCAGCAGCTCTGAGTTAGCCAGCACAGCTGACTGGCTGCAGGAGTGTCCCAGGCCATAAGCATCTCAACCACTGATAGGAAGGATTTTGCTGAGGAGCGGTGAGCCTCCTGCTAGAGTCTGTTCCTCACTCTGTGCCTCTTCCCTTTCCTGCTCTTGAGGACTACCTTCCTGTTCAGTGTGGCTGCTGCACTTTTGCTGGGCTGAGTATGGCTCTAGGTCTCTTGTACTGACCTTGGTGTTCATTTGGCTATTTCATTAAATCCATTTCACCCTGTGGGTCTTCTCTCCTTGTCTTGGTCTCCCTTCTCTGCAGTAGAGGGGTCATCAGGTGAGAGTGCAACTGCTGGAGTTTAGCCCCATAGCAAAACATAGGCAAGTAGGTATATCTAACCCGTACTGGACTAACTATTCTCCACAGTTCCTTAATGGGTCATCATGATCACTCTGTACTCTTGATGCCAGGAAAGCAATTTCATTATGAAATAATTTGCCCCAAATAAGTTGCAGGAGTTGGGCAGGAGGCAGTAAACAATGCAGGTATGTGTAAGGAGATCTGTGAGCAGATCTGCTAGTGCAGGGGTGAGCTGCTGAGCAGCCAGATAGCAGAGGCTTTGCTTCTTTTCTAGACTGCAGAGATAGTAGAGCCAGAGCTTATTAGAAAGCTTCAGACTTCTGTGCTTGTGTTTTATGGTCATGGTACACAACTTTGTGCTGTGGATGGCAGAGGCTTTCAGGTGCTGTCTTGGATTGGAGAAAGGATTCTGTGCTTTTATAGTCATGGTACATTGAGGCTTGAGGAAGGCAGACTTAGACTGGAGATTAGGAAGAAATTCTTCATGGTGAGGGTGGGGAGACACTGGAACAGGTTGCCCGGGGGGCTGTGGATGTCCCCTCCCTGGAGGTGTCCAAGGCCGGGTTGGACAAGGCCTCAAGCAACCTGGGCTGGTGGAAGGTGTCCCTGCTCATGGCAGGGGTTGGAACCCAAACCGTTCTGTGACTCTATCAGTACAGTGCTAAACAGGCTTGACTTGAGAGGAATCTGAGGAGGCAGCAGCAGTACTCTGACAATGGTGATGAATGGCAGGTGGCCACAAGCCTGACTGCTGCTTTTGGGTTGCTGCTTGTGATTTGCAGGCAGGTAGGTGAGGCTGTTAAAGGCCTGACACATGGAGTGACAGATACCCTTAGTGCTTGTGTGTGCAGTGCGGTCGCATGTCTTAAAATAGAGCCAGCTGCTTGCATAATTAAGGAGAAATAATTGCAATGCACTTATGTAAATTATCTTGTGCTGCTTCTCCTCCTCCCTGACTCCCCCACAGTGGTCCTCTAGTAAAAATTCACCTGATCTAGTTGGAGGTGTCCCTGCTTACTGCAGAGGGGTTAGGCAAGATGACCTTTGAGAGTCCCTTCTGACCCAGTGCAGTCTGTGAATCTGAAGGAAATCATGCTTGAAGCCAGGGGAAAAAGTTATCTTAAAAAGAATAAGCCCAACCTAATATAAGAGCAATCTGAGACTCCAAAGTCTGTAGAGTCACTGTTGGCAATCTGGCAGCTCCTTATAGGAACAAAACTGAATTTCAGAAACCTGTCTGTGAATTCAGTTCTGTCACTCTTGCTGCCTTGTAACTCAGATAAATACCTTGTGTTTCTGCTAGCTGAAATTCTGCCTACATAAGCTTCCCCCTTCATTCAGCCCTTGAGAATCATTCTGGCAATATGCAAATGTGAATTTAACCTCATTTCTGTTTGCACTAATTATAAGTTATATTGCATTTTTACTTTCTCTGGGAAGAACACAAAATCTCTATTCCATATGTCATGGGTTTCTGCATCTCCCAGATGACTGTTCTGGATGCATCTGGAGTATTGTTTTCAATAAAACATTATCTCACTCCCCTGTGTTCATATCCCCCACCTCCTTTGTCAGTTGAATAAAGCTCTGTAAAGAAGTCCAACAAATTCCTCTCTTTCCAGATTGCTGGTGAGTGCATGTGTTGGATGGTGGAGGGTCTGGAGAAGGCTTATGAGGAGTGGCTGAAGGAGCTGGGATTGTTTAGCGTGCAGAAGAGGAGGCTGAGGGGAAACTTCATTGCTTTCTACAACTCCCTGAAAGAAGGTTGGAGTGAGCTGGGGGTTGGTCTCTTCTCCCTATCAGGTGATAGAATGAGAGGAAATGGCCTGAAACTGTGCCAGGGAAGATTGAAGTTGGAGATTAAGGAAAAGTTTCTTTCCTGCAAGAGTGGTCAGGCATTGGAACAGGCTGCTCAGGGGGTGGTGGAGTCAGCATTGCTGGAGATGTTCAAGAAAGGTGTGGAGATGACACTTTGGGACAAGGTTTAATGGCTATGGTGATGTTATATATGTGGATGGACTTGATGATCTTTGAGGCCTTGTGCAGCTGAAACAAAGACCTTCTTGTGCCCTTCCAGTATCTCAAGGGGGCCTACAGGAAAGCTGGTGAGGGATGTTTTAGGCTATCGTGTAATGATAGGACTAGGGGGAATGGAACAAAACTAGAAGGGGGTAGATTCAGATTGAATGTTAAGAGGAAGTTCTTCCCCATGAGGGTGGTGAGAGACTGGCACAGGTTGTCCAGGGAGGTGATAAAAGCCTCATCCCTGGAGGTTTTTAAAGCCAGGCTGGATGTGGCTCTGAGCAACCTGATCTAGTGTGAGGTGTCCTTATCCAAGATAAGGGGACTGGAACTGGATGACCTTGGGGGTCCCTTCCAACTCTAACAATTCTGTGGAATGGTGGTGTGACTAGCCCCTGTCCCTGAGACCTTATTCTGGGATTTATAGGACCATTTTCAGGAGGAAAAGAATTGAATCGCCTTTAGTTCACACAATCTTTGGACTCTGCTGAGACTAGAGTGAGCGAGCTGTGGTCTTGGAGTGAGCAATTGCCTACACCACCTTTCACTCAGCCTGGGATTTCAGTATCGAGTACACCACTTGGCAACTATCAAAGGTCCATTGTGCCTAAGTATCTCTGATCTGATCTAGCCTGGATTTAAGCTCACACGTGATAAGTGTGTACACAGGGGAGATGCTTTGCATGCAACCACCTAGGGATGTCCCTGCTTACTGCAGGTTGACATTTGAAGGTCTCTTCCAACCCAGTGCAGTCCGTGCCATCTCCCTGCAAAAATCCATCCACTTTCCCCTAGGATTTAATGCAACAGGGCAAGGCACTAAGAGGACAGCAAGGAGATAAAGTAGGAGATGCACATCTGCTGCTTCTGAGCTATATTTTATAATCACAGCCCTGGAAAAAGTGAAACATCAAGTAATGTGTGAAGTGTGACCATTGATTTCTGTTTAATGGTCTCTAGCCTTTTCTCACTTTGAGACAGCTGAATTCAAAATATTTATGGTTGGCTGTACAACAAATGCTGGAATAAGCCTTTCCCTGCTCCTTTTGTGGTGCACTGTCCTAAACTGCAGAGCTTGTGGAACTGCAGGATGTGTTTGAGAAAGATGGAAGATGCAGTGCAGCCACCTGAAACTGAGAGGTGGGAAGAGCTCCTCTCATGCAACAATTATGAAGTAAATCTGTTCAGTGGTTCATCAACCTCACTTTAAAGTTGATTATCTCTCCTCGCAGCCATTACTGTGATCTGCACATGCAACTGTTTTTGAGCAGTGGGTCCAGGGAAGAGCATTTTCCTTTGCAAGCTGGCAATAGATTGAAATAATTGAGCCACTGTGGAAGTGCAATATATTGTAGATATGGAGCAGTAACTCCTCAGTGAACAAGAGCATGGAACTGTTAGCATCACTTTAGTAGGTGACATGGTGTAAAACATTTTGTGTACTGAAACAGAGTGTAACAGTTACTGAACGGGTTAATTCAAATGCAGGATTTTAAACAGGCATCCTGAACCTCTCTACTATGAAGAAAGACTGAGAGAAGTGGGGATGTTTCAGTCTTGAGAAGGCTGAAAGGGGATCTCACTCATGTCTATAAATATGAGGGGTGGGTGTCAAGATGAAGGTGCCAGGCTCCTTTTGGTGCTGCCAGTGATAAGGACCGAGTACAATCTGCAACATAGGAAGTTCCACCTCAACACAGAGAAACTCCTTTCCTGTGAGGGTGCTGAAGCCCTGGAGCAGGCTGCCCAAAGAGGTGGTGGAGTCTCCTTCTCTAGAGACTTTCAAAACCTGCCTGGACGTGTGGCCTGCCCTAGGTGATCCTGCTTTGGTAGAGGGGTTGGACTCAATGATTTCTAGAGGGCCATTGCAACCCCTGCCATTCTGTGATTCTATGATGACAGGAGCCCAGATCACAGTGTCTATAGAAAATGCTTCCCAAAATGTTCCCCTTAAAATGTTCTTTGATTGTTTATCCTTTTCAGCCTTTACAGCTGAAAGAGAATTCTCAATGCTGATCCTGCCACAGACTGAGTGCTGTTTCAGTTAGGACATGTTATCCTCTCAAAAATGAGCAACCCAAACAATTGTGTGATTTTTATGATCCCATTGGAAGGATTGGTGGGCAATATCCAACCAACAGATCTAAAAGGTCACAGCAGCCATGGACGTGACTTCTGTGAATTCCAGGTAGGATTCATCTGCTTCATGAAATGATCCTCAGGAGCATTTGGTCAAGCATTTCAAAGTAGTCTCCATTTGATACAGATAATCTCTTTGAACAGCTGTAATAACTCAACCACCTGAACATTTCTGTTCTCCCATGTCCAATTGCCTGTTGTGTACTGAGCTTGTCTTGAGGAAAATGGAAGCCCTAAGCTAGATACTATTAAATTAACCCAATTTCTAATCTTCCTACGTGCTTTTAAATAATATATTAGTCCAGGAACTATTTGAGCCAAACTATTAGGCAGTAATGTATAAATTCAGTGTATAATTCATTAATCAGATGAATAACTTCTAAAGTCTCAACAGAAGTAGAGGAGATCTTAAGGGACACGTGTTTATATGCATATGGACATTATCCTGTATAAAATTATCATCCTAATGTCCTATTGTGACTTGGCTTTGGTACAAATGCTGCACAGACTGCAGCTGAGTGTTTGCCCCTGCTCTCTGCTGCTGCCTCCTTTTTCCTTTTGAAGCACATATAGGTGGCCTAAAATAGGTTAAAATCTCTAGAGATTGGGATAATCAGCCATGTAAAACTTTTACAGAGCTACATGAAGTTAAGGCTGTCTCCCAAAAGGAGACACTTCCTTTAGGGTGTCCTTGTTTTCCTTATTCAGCCTGGCTTGCATAACTGTGGCCATGTTTGGATTTTTTTCCTTCTGAGCTTTCTGAAATGTTCCTGTTCTTGTTTACAAGGGATGCATCTCTCTCATTTGAGATACTTGGACATCCTCAATGCTGTGTGTCCTTCTATATGAAGACAAATTGCAGAATGGTAGGGATTGGCAGGGACCTACAGGCTGCCCAGGGTGGTGTGGAGTCTCCTTCTCTGGAGATATTCAAAACCTACCTGGATGTGTTCCTGTGTGATCTGCTCTAGGTGATCCTGCTCTGGCAGGGAGGTTGCGCTGGATGACTTTGAGGTCCCTTCCAGCCCCTAACATTCTGTGGTTCTGTGACCTCTGGAGATCAAGTACAACCCCCTTGACCAAGGTAGGTTCACCTAGGGGAGGTCACACAGGATGACATCCAGGTGGGTTTTGAGTTTCTCTAGATTCATAGATTCACAGAATGGTTTGGCTTGGAAGGGACCTTGAAGATCCTCGAGTTCCACCATCCCTGCCATGGGCGGAGACACCTTCCACTGGCCCAGGTTGCTCGAGGCCTCATCCATCCTTACCTTGAACTCTTCCAGGGAGGGAGCGTCCACAACTCCCCTGGGCAACCTGTTCCAGTGTCTCACCACCCTCGCCATAAAGAATTTCTTCCTCATCTCCAGTCTGAATCTGCACTCCTCAAGCTTTAATTCATTCCCTCTCATCCTGTCACTCCAAGCCCTTGTCAAAAGTGCATTCCTGGCTGCCTGTGCATGCAGAGACAAGGAACACATGCAGGTGCTCAAATGCTGTTCTTGGGTGAGTATTTCAGGTTTTGCTCTTTGCAGGCTACTCAGAATGCATCCTTTCTTTCCAAGTCTCCTGTTTTAGGAAGCTTAACTGTCATGCAAGGAACTTAAGCTCTTTCTAAACAGCTACATTTCTTTTGACTTTTTCACTATTTGCATATGACTCAAAATTTAGATGAGGAGCTTACTAGAGAAAGGGATGTAGTGGAGTTCTGTTTGATACATGGTGGGAGTTGAACACATAATTTGCTTAAATGCTTTTAGGATTTTTATGTCAAAAGCTGCTTCTGAGAAGCAATAGATAAAACCTGGGATTTGAGGAAGATGGGACTGAATGTACAAATATTAGGAGGTCATTTTCCCTGCTCAGAGTGAGAAAGATTTTGGTCAAAAGAAATTATTAGAGCTCCCAGAAACTGTGAAAGGAAAGGATTAAACATCAGATCTGTGTTAGGGAAATAACAGAATCATAAAGTTGTTGCAGTAGGAAAAGACCTTCAGGAACATCAAGTCCAGCCATCAATCCACTGCCACTATGGCCACTAAATCATGTGCCTAAGTGCCATGTCCATGTCTCCTGAACAATTCCAGGGACAGTGACTCCACCTGGGCAGCCTGTTCCAATCCCTGACCACCCTTTCAGGAAAGACATTTTCCCTAATTTCCAACCTAAACCCAGTACCGGAGGCATGGCCTCACCAGTGCCAAATACAGGGGCAATGACTTCTCTGGTCCTGCTGGCCACTCTATTCCTGATCCAGGCCAGGATGCTGGTGGCTTTCTTGGCCACCTAAGCACAATGATGGGCTCATGTTCAGCCAGCTGTCAACCAGCAACCCCATGCTGGATAGTAAACTCCACACAGAAGACATCTTCCTTTAGTTTTTAGCTTGAGCACACTTGCTACAACCCACTGAACCAGTATCAGCCCGCAGACAACAAATAGGATTTGACTGTATCATAATCTGGTTAGCCCAGTGACATTATACATTTTAAATCAGCATTGAGCTCTGGGTCTCTCTCCTGCTTTCCATTCTGAACATGAAATAACCTTCTGAAGGGTGGTTACTGTAAATGCATCCAAGTGGGAACCCTTGAGAACAGTATGGTCTTGCAAAAATTAGTCTTAAATGGGTTCTTCTAGTCTGAAGTATTTAACATCAACAGATGTTATGAAATTTCACTAGAAGTGGCCTAGAATAGGAATGGAACATGTTCCTTTCCTCTCTCATTTCAGATGGTATAAAATAGGCCTGAAATTCATCTCTTTCCCCATGTTCAATTGATGCAATCTCCTTCTGAGATCTCATAGAGTCATAGAATTGTTTCAGTTGGAAAACAAACTTCCTGTCCCTCACTACTGTCCTTAATAAATGACTTATTGAAGTATTTTGAAAGCTGATCTCCAATGAAAGTATCTCCAGCAAACCTTTCTGCAGCATATAGAATCATAGAATTATTTCAGTGGGAAAGGACTGCTGAAGATTGAGCCCAGCTGTCAACCTAACACCATGATGGCTATTTTGCCATGTCCCAAATTGCCATGTCCACTTATTGGCCTTTTCTCGTTTATGTTGTGTACTTGCTCATTTTTGAGCCAGCATGGAGTTAATAGAGTTAAAGTACTGCAAGGAAAATTTCCTGTCTTCATTCAAGGATCTCAAAACACTTCAAAAGTAATGATTTTTCATCACAGTTCTGTTAGGTTGGTAGATCAGATAAGTGTAGGCTACAGTGAACTGATTTACCTAGAATTACTGTCAAGCAGATTTTGCTATTGGCGCTCTTAATTGCACAGCCATGTTGTCATCTGATCTCATGGGGGCTCTGATTCTGCCAAAATTGGAACATCTCCCTGCTGAGGAAAGGCTGAGGGAGCTGAGGCTCTTTAGCTTGGAGCAGAGGAGCCTGAGGGGTGACCTCATTCATGTTGATAAAGATGTGCAGGGCAGTGTCAGGAGGATGGAGCCAGGCTCTGCTCAGTGATGCCCGGTGATAGGACAAGAGGCAATGGGTGCAAGCTGGAGCAGAGAAGGTTGCATGTGAACATAAGGAAAAACTCCTTCACTGTGAGGGTGCCAGAGCCCTGGAGCAGGCTCCCCAGAGGGATAGTGGAGTCTCCTTCTCTGGAGACATTTCAAACCCACCTGCATGTGTTCCTTTGTGACCTGCCTCTGTGATCCTGCTCTGGCCAGGAGGGTTGGACTGGATGATCTTTCAAGGTCCCTTCCAACCCCTAACATTCTGTGATTCTGTGAAAAGTGAGGAACTGGGAAGCAGGGGAGAAAGATCACCAGCAAGCACCTTCTGCTGAGAGATGACTGGGGAGAAGTCTGGATGCAAGTCTGCTGGAGCTGGACTGAGCTGCCAAGCCAACTGCAGTTCAGGCAACAGCAGCATTTTGCTTACCTAGCAAAAATTCAAAAGGTACAGAAGCCCCTGGATGTTGATAAAACTAGAACCAGCACTAATACAGCTGCTTCTTTCCTTTTTTTTTCTTTTTCCATGGAATAAAGATTATATCTTGTTATCTCCTCAGAAAAAAACACATTTCCTCCCTTCATACACTCTTGTCTTGTCTCATTCTGAAATGCACTAACTAATTGCTTGGATCTCTTACGCTAATTCTCCTGAAAGTTCAAGGATGTTGTGCTTGGATGTCTGCTAATTAATTAAAGGTTATGACTTGGCTCTTAATCAAGGATTTCTTCTGAAAGCCAGACCCCCAAATACTTCAAGTGTTCATGGTTGAGAGGGGCAGGTAATGAGACTGTTAGCACATAAAAATAGACTAGGGAGAATGGTTTGAAGCTGAGGGAGAGCAGCTTTAGACTGGATCTTAGGACCAAGCTCTTCAGTCTGAGGGTGCTGAGCCTCTGGACTAGGTTGCCCAGAGCACTTTTTGGATACCCTCTCCCTGAAGGTGTTTAAGGCCAGCTCGGAAGAGGCCTTGAGCAACACTGTGTAGCGGAGAGGTGTCCTTACCCATGGTGGGGGGTTTGCAGTAGCTGTTTTCTGGGGTCCCTTCCAGCCTAAGCCATTATATGACCTCTGTATCCTTAGTGAGATCTGAGTGATTGAAAGTGAACTCAGTGTCTTTTTGGACTAGGTGCAGATTATTAGTAGGCTGTTGCCAGCTCTACCCACGAGTGTGTAAATGAAGTGAATAGAATTGTAGATTGGTTTAGGTTGGAAGGCACCTCAGAGATCATTTGCAACTCCCCTGCCACGGGCAGAGATGCCTCTCAACTGGATCTGGTTGCCTAAGGCCTCATCCAACCTGGCCTGAAGCACCCCCAGGGAGGGGGCATTCACCACCTTCCTGGGCAACCTATTCCCTGTTCTCACCACCCTCCTCCTGAAGAGGTTTTTATGATCCAGTCTAACTCTCCTCTTCCTCAGCTTCAAACCATTCCTCCTTGTCCTCTCACTAGCCACCTTTATGACAAATCCCTCTCCAGCCTTCCTTTAGGCTCTGTTCAGGTATTGGAAGGCAGCTCTAAGGTCCTGCTGGAATCTGTCTTCTCAAAGTTGAACAACCCCAGCTCCCTCAGGCTATCCTCACAGCAGAGGTGCTCTAGCCCTTGGATCATCTTCGTTGCCCTCCTCTGGAAATGCTTCAACAGTTGCCTGTCCTTACAATGGAGACACCAGAACTGCAGTATAGTAAGAGGATGCTTCTATTGTTATCTTTAAGCAGGAGTTTAGCCCCAAGGACTGCCACCATTCCACTTTCTCCTGACTGGAAATACCCAGCAGGAAGACTTTCAGAACATACACCGTAATTGCTGCATTAATATGGCAGAATTCCTGCAGAGAAACAAAACCAAGTCCTGGCTGCAGATCTGTTTCCTCTGGATCTTTCCAAGCGGTGTTTCTAAGCTCAAGTTAATTTGAACCAGGTTGTAGAACTGTCCAATATCTGTAGAGGCCTTTTTAGTGGTGGAGTAAGCATTTGTTTGGATAGGTATTGGACAGTTGCACACATTTATTTGGCAATTAGAGGTTGTTGAGTCAGAATCATTAAGGTAGGAAAAGACCTCTAAGATTGTCAGGTCCAGCTGTCAGCCCAACATTATCATGGCCACTAAACCATGTCATGAAAAGCCACATGTACACCTTTTCAGACACCTCCAGCTCAGAGTCATGATTGTTATTTTCACCCCTACATCATCATTCCTTCAGAAATGTAAAGTACTTGTTCTCTCCCCCCTTGAGGAATACAAAACATGTTAGGCCAACCTTTAAAACTGCTTGGTCAGTGGTTCTCAATATCTCCTATGTCATCCAGTTGTCAAGACTGTTTAATTAGGACATAAAGACATGCTCCTGATTAGATGGATACATCTAATTGTAATTCAGAGTCTACTTCCTAGAAATGAGCTGCTCTAACTGAATGTCTCCTCCTCTGGAGACATTCAAAAGCCACCTGGATGCATTCCTGTGTGACCTACTCTATGTGCTCCTGCTCTGGCAGGGGTTGGACTGGATGATCTTTCAAGGACCCTTCCAACCCCTAACATTCGGTGATTGTCCATATCTCAGCCATAAACCCCACCAGCTGTCAACCAACTGCATGTCTAAATAGATGGCCAAAACATGGTACCTTCTTTTAAGACTTTGATCATTCAGAGAAACAGATTAATCATGGCCCTAGTGACTCGAATGTTTTCTCATTAATTAAACTTCTGAAAATCTGGATAGGTGGGATGCAAAAAATGAGTTTGGAAGACTCTCGCAGTGTTAAATGACAAATAGATTTGGTATTGGGAAACATTTCTTTGTGGAAAGAGTGGTCAGGCGTTGGAACAGGCTGCCCATGGAGGTGATGGAGTCACCCTCCCTGGAGGTGTTCAAGAAAAGCATGGACATGGCACTCTGGGACATGGTTTAATGGCCATGGTGGTATTGGGTTCACAGTCGGACTAAATCATCTTAGAAGTCTTTTCCAAGCAAAATAACTCTGTGAGTTTGCCACTGCTGAGAAAATGATCTTAAGCATTCCAGGAAGTCAATGCCTCGTTGAAGTAGCTGCTGCACTTGTGAACCTGTGTGTTCTTCGCTCACCTACTGCCCCAAAGCGTTGCAGTCCACACTGTGACTTGCTGCCGTGTCAGGAGCACGCAGGTTTCAGCACCTGCAACGAGCTGTGTGTAGTTTTGTATTGCAGTTGTTCTATTTTGGTGTCAGCTGTGCTAGCAGCTCAGAGCTGGGCTAATGTACCAGTGACAAATGGCCCTCTGTGAGAGGAGGCTGGATACGTTACGTAAATTCATTTGCATTGTGTATATTCATTTAGGGATGAGAGAGAGAAGAGGCAAATCAGTGCTTTTCAAATCAAATCCCACAAATTCACCACTGCAAGATATTTGATCTTCTCACTTTTAAAAAATGCAGACAAGATATTTACCACTCTGATGTATTTTGTTTTAAAAAGACTGAAATATCTTCAAGGGCTGCATTTGTCATGTGTCTGATTGGGCCAACTCTTCCTGTGGGCTTTTTGCCCCTTTTTTTTTTTCTTTCCTCTTTTTTGTGGCTCTCTGGTTTTCAAAATGAGGCTGAACTTGCAAGGCTGTGGTTTGGACACCTCAAGTGAAATGCTGCAACTTCAATATCCTTCAGGCCGTTTGTAGAATGATAGAATTTGTTCAGGTTAGAAGACACCTCTGAGATCATCAAGTCCAACCCTTCACTTGGGGCTTACTATCCCACTAGTGCTGAGCTATGATCACTAAACCACGTCCCTCAGCACCACATCCACATATCTTTTAAACACCTCTAGGGATGGTAACTCCCCGTTCCTGGGCAGCCTCTTCCAATGCCTGACCACTCTTTTCAGGAAAGAACTTTGAGTAGCCTGGTCTAGTGGAAGATGCTGTCACTGCCCACGGCAGGGAGGTTGGAATTTGATGATCTTCAAGGTCCTTTCCAATCCAGACCATTCTGTGACAACAGCAGAAGTATATTTAGACTGATATTTAGCTGTGGTGTTAAATCAGGCGATTCTAGAAGCAAGAGGGGAAACAGTGCTGGATATTTATAGGTGTTGGTTTTCTATAGCTGTTTTGTTAGACTGAGTGAATGCTACACAGACTCTTGTCAAGCTTTTCATTCTTTCTCCCTCTTTGTGAAGCTTGGTGCCCTCAAACTCTTTGAGAGAAGGATCACTTTTGAAAATCTCTTGAAGTAAACAACTTTAAAAAAACTAAAAATCAATCATCTTGGGTGGCTGATACACAGACTCCTCACTGAATTGAACAACCACTGCTAATGAATGCTGGACTGTGTGCTGCTAGGAAGTGTCCACTTGGGTTAAAATGAGTGGCTGCAGGCCATACTTAGCTGTGAAGTGGGAGAACTTCAGATTGTTCTTGACATTATAGCCTGGCAGAGAGCAGGCAGCATAGTGCTGGCTCTGTGGGCTGCAGATACGGTGCTGGGTGGGATGCAGAGAATGTGTTCTAATGCCTGTTTCTAGGAAGCACCGCATTGTTAGGAGGTTTGCAAACTGGTGCTTTCCAAACTGTTAACTGAAGGATGCAAACTCTGTTGTTCTAAAGAATAAAACCTTTTTAGGGTCACTTGAGGGGAAAAAAAATTAATTGAAGCCTTTGTGACCGTCTCAGAAGGCTGCGGTGTGGGATTAAACAGCCTTGTGGTGACTGGCTCAAGTGCCATGTTGAGCATTGCTGCTCAGCCCAGGGGTGCCTGCAGGCACTTGCTAGTGCATATGCAGCTCATCATGCTCATCAGAGGGCCCCCAGTCAAGCATGTCAGCAGCTGTGTGAGGGATGGTCAAACCAAGTGCAGAGCATGAATTTTTCAGCTTGGCTTTATCTGAGTTCTGAATCTTTAATGGACAACACATAGGAAGATGTTGAACTTAACAGGTAATGAGGAAACATTCTAAAAGGAGCTGAAGGTAAAGAACTTCTTGGTTATAGAATCATAGAATGGTCCAGGTCAGGAGGGACCTCCAAAGGTCATCCAGTCCAACCTCCCCACAGTCATGAGGGACATCCCCAGCTGGATCAGGCTGCCCAGGGCCTCACTGAGCCTTACCTTGAGCATCTCCAGGGAAGGGGCCTCAACCACCTCCCTGGGCAACCTGTTCCAGTGTTTCACCACCCTCATAGTGAAGAACTTGTTTCTAACATCCAGTCTAAATCTGCTAAATCCCCACCTTAAAGCCATTGCCCCTTGTCCTATCACTGCAGGCCTTTGTAAATAGACTCTCTCCATCCTTATAGTCCCCCTTCAGGTACTGGAAGGCTGCTATTACGTTTCCCCAGAGCCTCCTCTTCTCCAGGCTGATGTCAGAATCTAACTTCATCACATAGATAAAGTGTGCTGCTAAGTGGAAAGCATTGGTAAGGAGATGGGATCACACAGTCCCTTGTGGACATAAACATCCACCTATGACTAAGCTTGACCTTGCTCAGGCAAAACGACAGCTGTGAGAGCCAGCCATGATCTGGGAAGCAAGGCTTGAGCTTTGCACACAATTAAAATGGAGTATTCTTGCAGCAGAAAGGGCCAGACAAGTAATCTGCTGCTGAAAACTTCATGGGAAGAAAGTCTGAATTGTAGGCAAGATTTCAAGTGGGTATGTGAGGAGTACAGACGTTGGCATGAAAGCCCCAGAGAGTACAGGTGTGCCACTCTTCTGTAGAGCTTTGTTTATCCCATGTTCTCTTCTTTCAGACCTCTGTGCCTCTGAAACAAGTCCCATTCCATCTGCATATCTCAGCAAGCTGAGCCTCTTAACATCAGAGTCCCTTCACACCAAGTAGAGCCCTTATTCTGCCCTTTTTGTCTTTTTTCCTCTGATGTGAAACAATTTATGCTGCTAAGCCAAGGTACCATGAAGCGGAGGTCTTCTCCAGACTCTCCTCTGAAGCGTGTTGCTTACAGCACTTAGATCTCATTAAGCATCAAGTGGTTCTGTAAAATGCCTTTTTAGGTATCCTCCTCTTCATTTTTTTCTTGTGATACACAAACTTGAGTGCTTTACTTGTAGCAACAGAATCATTTTGAGGAGACCATTTCTTGAAATAAAAGCACATTATTCAGCTTATTGATTCATCTGAGCCCAGAAGCGGCTTCCAAACACGTGCCAAGAGAAGGCGAGTGGCAGAATGCAAATGCTGCTAACTGACCCAAAATTTGCTGCTCTGGTTAATTGTTAGATGGCTCCAAGACTATTGTTTGACTGGAGCAGGGTATCCTCCTGAGATGTGGAAACTGGGAGGTTTTTTTGTTGTTTTGTTTTATTCTTCTCTTTCTCTGCACACTCAGGCTTGTTGTTGCTGCTTAAAGCACAGAAAGGGCTTGCATAAACATTTTAATATTGCATGAGGCTGCTGTAAGCCTGAATGATCTTGTGAATGCTAAACCCATGGCATACAAGCACAAATGAAAGCAAGTAGCAAAGATTATGTAGTCTTATCATCTGGATGAACTGGTAGATAAACCAGCAGACTTTGGTGCCTTGTCATGTTTTGTTTTCCCTCCTGGCATAATTCATCCACGAGCTTTACAAATACTCTGCCTGCCATTATTATTTCGACAGATTGCATGGGGTTGGAAGGGTCCCTCACAGATCATCTTGTCCAATCCCCCTTGCAGTCAGCAGGGAGACCTCCCAACTGCCCAGGGCCACATCAAGTCTGATCTTGAATGTCTCCAGGGGTAGGGCCACATCCCTGGGCACTATTCCCTTAATAATTAGCCTCAGTTTATAGACCAGCTGCACATCCTTAGATACAGCTGTGCAATATCACTTAAAGATCTTGTATGAACAGGGTCTTTCATCTGGGTGAATCTCATCACACTTTCTGACCTTACTAACTGGTGGTTGCTGCTGGTACAAGACATATGGCTGTAGCAAAAGAGCTGAGTAGCTGAGTAAAACAAATACAGAAATAAGGTCAAAGCTTTGAATGATAACCAGCTAGGACAACAACCCACAAAGCAGTTGGTGACACATATCATTTGCAGTCTTGTAATGGCATCCTCAGTGTAGCAGCTGTACCACTCAGTTCAAGAAGGACCTCAGGGCACTGCTTGAAAGAGTCCAGAGCAGAGCCACAAAGATGCTGAAGGCAGTGGAACATCTCCCTGCTGAGGACAGGCTGAGGGAGCTGGGGCTCTGTAGCTTGGAGCAGAGGAGCCTGAGGGGTGACCTCACTCATTCATGTTGATAAAGATGTGCAGGGCAGTGCCAGGAGGACAGAGCCAGGCTCTGCTCAGTGGTGTCCAGTGACAGGCCAAGGAGCAGTGGGTGCAAGCTGGAGCAGAGGAGGTTCCACATAAACAGAAGGAAAAACTTTTTCACCGTGAGGTTGCCAGAGCCTGGAACAGGCTGCTCAGAGAGGTTGTGGAGTCTCTTTCTCTGGAGACTTTCAAAACTTGCCTGGGTTTCTATGCTGAAGGATTATAACCTATTTAAATTCTCCAGGGCTGTCATTTGTCTGATCATTTTTGTTTCATGAAGCTTTTCTATCACTTCGAAGTCTGAGAATGAAGGGAAGGTCATAGAATCATAGAACTCGTTGGGTGGGAAGGGACTCAAAGATCATCTTGTCCAGTGGCCCTGCAGTCAGCAGGAACATCTCCAGCTGGATCAGGTTGCTCAGTGTAGGCATCTCAGAGGGGAAAATGGGACCAGAGTTGTAACATAATAGCATTTCCTGCTTTTTCTTGATTTCTTTTGGAATATTTTTTGAAGTGGCTGAGTGTTCTTCTGCTGAGTGGTGAGGTGATATTTTTCAGGGAACTTACAAACAAGAAGTCAGAGAACTCTCTTCAGAGAAGGCTAATTTACTCGTTGTTGGATAAATGTACTAGGGCTGTTCATCACAATCTAATTAAATTTTGTAGGAAGGAAGGCTAACTCTTAAGCTGTCCTACTCCCCCTCATAAAACCTACTATTCAGTGTTCTTTGTTGAAGAGGCTAATGGATATTCACTGCATCTTGTTGTTATTTCTCCTCCTTCATCAGCCTGTTCCTCTCTGCAGCTGCGATGGGGATACAAGTAGGGACCGGCTGATTGAAATCTTGGTTATTTCCTGCAATGATAGCTGCCTCAGCAAGCAGGAGGTGGCAGTGGAAGGAGGGAAGGCACCAAAGAGAAATATAGATAATTAGAGAAGATTGGTATGCTTTAATTATCTCCAAGAGTTACTTTTTTCATCTTGCTTTACAATGAAAATGAAGTGGGCCTTGTGTAGATCCTTCACTTACCTACCAATTGTTGAGCCCGAGCTCAACCACGATGGCCATCTTCTGTCAGTCTGAGTTATTAATGTCATCACATCTGGGTACCTCCCAATCTCCAAGTACTTACCCTTGCAGTAATGATCCAGGGGAGATGGGGAGAACACTCAGACAGTAGTGTCTTCCTTTTCATAGACTGCCTTAGGTTGGAAGGAGGTCATCTCAGAGATTGTTCTACCCCAACTCCCCTGCCATGGGCAGGGACAACTCTCAGCTAGATTTGGTTGCCCAAGGTCTCATCCAATCTGGTTTAAATATCTCCAGAGAGGCAACCTGTTCCAGTTTCTCACCACCCTCATACCTACTACTGCTACAGGCTACTTCTTTGTTTCTCTCTAAGCTTTGTCACTAGCCTTCAGCTTTCCCAGTCCCTTAGATTCCCTCCGTGGCACCATCTCAGATATTTCTGTCTGCACAGGTGGAACACAGGCATTACACTGTGTTATGGTTTAGAGCTGGTAGCTTAGAAAATCAATTACCTTACCAAATATCTGTATTAGATCCAGCAGCTTGCTTAAGCCAGGAGACCTTTCAGCCCTCTTTCTCTCCCAATCTCTGCACTTCAAAACCTTTTCAGCCTTGAATTCCGCTAATGTCGGGCTAACAGGTCTGGCTGGCTGGATCACCACTTCTGTCTGCAGTGTGGAGGCTGCATCTTTGGGCATATGGTTCCAGGGCTGACATTATGGACTTGATTTGGAAAAAAACCTCTGCTCCTGGCTTTCAATTACCTGTGCCTTATGGCAGAGAACAAGTAGGAACAGGCTGTAATGAGCAAAGGGGAGACTCTCAGCAGAGAGGTTGCTGGACAGAAACAGTTCTGTGTCTCCTTTCCCGTTCAGGACTGAGACAGCCTCTGTAGTATCTAATAGTATAATTTAGAGGTATGGGGGAAATTGTTTCCTGTTTTTCATGGGAGATCTCAGTAAAGAAAAGCAATTCACTTTCATTAGCAAAATAGTACTGAAAATTCTGATGAAAAACTTGGTTTTGGAGGGGAAAAGAATGGAATGCTTTCATTTTCTGGCCAGAAGCTTTCAGTAAGTGATGATGTAGACTCAGGAAGAGGTTGTTCACAGGACCACAGCTCTATGCCTTTGCACTTTTATTTCTGATTTTGATTTGTGGGGTTTTGTGGAATCATAGAATGGCTGAGTTGGAAGGGACCTCAAAGATCATCAGGTTCCAACCCCACTGCCATAGGCAGGGACACCTGCCACTAGATCAGGTTGCTCAAGGCCTTGAACATCTCCAGGAAAGCAGGCATCCACAACCTCCCTGACCAACCTGTTCCAGTGTCTCACCACCCTCACTGGAAAGAATGTCTTCCTCATCTCCAGTCTAAATCTGCCCTCCTCAAGCTTCAATCCATTCCCTCTCATCCTATTACTATAAGCCTTTGTTAAAAGTCCTCTACAGCTTTTCTGTAGCCCCCTTCAGATATTAAAATGCAGCTATAAGGGCTCCCTGGAGCCTTTTCTTCTTCAGGCTAGTCATACTTCTTTTGATACAGCCTGGGACAGGACTGCCTTCTGGGCTGCCAGCGACCATTGCCAGCTTGTGTTGAGCTTTGCATTGACTGACGCTGCCAAGTCCTTCTCCTTGAGACTGCTCTCAAGCTACTCCTCACCCACCCTGTTTCCTAATGTCCGGCCTAAACCTACCCAGTCGCAGCTTGAGACTGTTCCCTCTTGTTCTATCACTAATTGCCTGTGAGAAGAGACCAGCACCAGCCTCTCCACAACATTTTTCCCCAGCAAGAGTGGTCAGGCATTGGAATGTGCTGCCCAGGGAGGTGGTGGAGTCCCCAGGCCTGGATGTGTTTAAAGGTTGTTTGGGTGTGGTGCTGGGGGATCTGGTTTAGGGGTGAGCTTTGCAGAGTAGGGTTCTCTGTTGGGCTTGGTGATCCTGAGGGTCTTTTCCAACCTGAATGTTTCTGTGTGATTCTGTGTGTGATCCTTTCAGGTAGTTGTAGACAGCAGTGAAAATCCTTTAAAAAAAATGTGATGCAGTTCCTTTAGAAATGCTGCCAGAGAGCTCACTTCTAACTGATGCCATTTAGGTATTTCCATGTAATGGACTGAGTTCAGAGGAACGCCCAACACAGTAATTTGGTGCTCTAGATCAGTTCTCAGCAAGCAACTAATCCATCAGATTTGTTCAGCAGGACAAGTCAGTACAAGAGTTTTCCCCCTGACTGCCAACGTGGCTAGCTCATGCTGCTCCTAGAAAAATCAGCTTCTGGGGCTTGTTTCCCCCCCATGCCATATATCACCATCTCTGCCCACACTAAGGAGTTCAGAATCTGGGCTTGGCTAACCAGCTCTTTATTTATTTATTTGTTGCAGAGCTGCCTGAGGCAGAGCAGCACACAGCTTACTCATCCAAACCTATTCAGAGTTTGGAGGTACCCCGTGGTACAAATTTTACTGAGCAGATAAGCAAACTTGGAAGGCAGCAAGGGGGCAGATAAGGACGGCTGCAAAATCCTATGGATTCTTCCACAATTGGTTTGAGGGTTTTTTGGTGTTGTGCTTTGTTGTCTTTCTTCCCCTGGCATGGGTGCAGTGTGTTTTTGACAAGCCTCAGCAGTTTTAGAAAAGCATTCAGAAGTTTGTTGTGTGTTTTTTTTTCCCCCTGATGTTCATCTGAACCAATTCCATCTAATCAGAACAAGAGCTGAATGTGACTATTCACAGGAAGCAATTGTATTCACAGAATTTCATCTTTTCTGATGTCCTCAATTTGTCCTCTGACAGAAGCAACTTTTATTAATCCGTCCCTTCGCTCTCATTGATTGACCATTTATTATGCCAGTGCATCCAGCTTATGTTTACACATAGGCTGCTCAGTGAGGCCTAGCTGACAGTCCCAATTTGAAACTCATGGACTGAATGAAAGCACTGTCATACTCCTGTCACCTGCCAGATTCCAGCTTTCAGGGGGAAGGTGCTGGCTTCCACTTGCAAATACATGCAGTTTCAAGTGTTAGGCTTCCTTCAGCCGTCAGAGTGTTCCCAATACAGTGGTGCTTTGGGAAGTCCCTCTCTTAGTAGACCCATCAGTCTACAAATATCTGCAGGGTGGCTGTCAGGAGGATAGAGCCAGGCTCTTTCCAGTGATACCCACTGATAGGATGAGGGCTAATGGACATAAACTCAACCACAGGAAACTACATCTCAGTGTGAGAAACAATTTGTTTGCTGTGAAGGTGCTGAAGCTGTGGAGCAGCCTGCCCAGAGAGGTGGTGGAGTCTTTTTCTCTAGAGATCTTCAAAACCCACCTGGCTGTGTTCCTGTGTGACCTGCCCTGGGTGATGCTGCTTTGCAAGGGGTTGGACTCAGTCTTTGGAGGTCTCTTCCAACCCCTAGCATTCTGATTTGCAAGAAGAGGCCACAGCCAGGACATGGATCTGCTGTCGGATTGAGCTCATGCGAGAGATTGTACTGTGGTGCGCTTCGGGACTACAAGGCAGCTTTCAGCTAGCTTAACCCCAGCATGGTGGAGCTCAGAGCTGTGTTGTGTACCTGACCTTTGGGTGAGTTTTGCAGCATGTGGTGGCTGGATGCTGAGTGCTGCTATAAAGCCAGTGTGGTATAGATCTGCATCAGCCCACAGCCCCTGTGGTAAGTGCAGATTTCACACACTGGGGCTGGAGTTGACTAATGAATGCTGAAATGCTGAAATATTTACCCAAAGCTCATTAGGGTTGTTTGTTAATGAGGCTGGGCTAAAACTGTTGAGTACTTAGCTGCTTCCTTTCTACTTGTCGCTGGGTCAGATGTATCACAACAGTCACGGAATCATAGACTGATAGGGCTTGGAAGGGACCTCTGGAGATCATCTAGGCCAACCTCCCTGACAGAACAGGGTTGCCTGGCTGCATAGGCTAAGTTGCATAGGAAAGTGTCCATGTGGGTTTGGAAAGTCTCCAGAGGAGACCCCACAGCCTCTCAGGGATGCACTGCCAACATCATGGGGATTTTTTACCACAGAATCGTAAACTGTGAAGTTGGAAGGGACCTTTGAGATCATCAAATCCAGCCACTCACCTAGAGCTCCCAGCCCCACCACTAGCATTAAACCATGTTCCTCACTACCACATCTCTTAAATATCTGCAGGGATGGTGAGTGCCTTCCTCAGCAGCCTGCCCTAGTGCTTGATAACCCTTTCTGTGAAAATAGTTTTCCTAATATCCAACATGAACCTCCCCTGGCACAACTTGAGGCCATTTCCTCCTGTCCTGTCAGTTGTTGCATGTGAGAAGAGACTGACTCCAACCTCCCCTGGGGTAGTTGTAGAGGGCAGTGAGGTCTCCCCTTAGCCTCTTCTGAAGACTTAACACCCCCAGTTCCCTCAGCCATTCCTCATAAGCCTTGTGTTCAAGGCCCTTCACCAACTTAGTTGCTCCTCTTTGGACCCCCTGCAGCACCTCAGTGTCCTTCCTGTCATGAGTGGTCTGAAACTGAACCCAGCACTTGAGGTGTGACCCCACCACTGACGAGCAGAGGGGGACAATCACATCCCTAGACCTGCTGGCCACACTGTTTACACAGTAGGCTTATCAGAAGCCACCGAGAATTCTGCTGTGCTGTGTATACAGTGCTGCAGTTTTCCCTGCAGGCCACCTCTCACTGACCCTTGTTGTAACTTCTCACCTCTTTGTTAAGCTCTTGGCCAGATTTCCATTTGCTTGGCTGTTTGCTTTTCTCTGTGTGGCTCGGACCAGCACTGGAGGTGCTTTCCTGTCTCTGCAGAAGCTCCTTGCAGAAGCTCCTCCCAGCTGCCTTTTCTCCAGACTAAAAAGCCTCAGGTCTCTCAGCCTCTCTTCATAGGGCACATGCTCCAGTCTCTCAATACCATACAGAAGTTGTGATCTGAAGGAGATTGCATTAGTCCTGATCCTAGTGAGCTCTGGTTGTCACCTGGGGAGCTCTCTGATGGCTGTGCTGCCCAGTGTACAACATAGCAGCTCTCAAGTTTTCCTGTTACTGATGACATGATTGGCAGGAGCCCAGGGTTTGTCCATGGCTTTTGGACAGGAAACCAGCAGCCTGAGAATGAAATAGATGTAGGTTTGAAACTGGTGGAGAGCAATGATTGTGGAACCTGGTGGTACCATTTCTACAAGCACAGCTTCATTAGGTTATGCATCACAGGGTTTGTGGCTTTAGCAAGCCTGTCTGAGACTTCAGAAACCCTGCTATTGTAGGCTTTTGGATGGACATTTCCCTCTGGCTGTGTATTCACTGCACTGGTTCAGTGTGAAGGTAAAGCTGCTTGATTTCACAGTGGGGTTATCATTTTCCTGTTGAAACTCTGCTTTCCTGAGTGCTGAGTGTTAATATCAAGTCTAGCTCTGGCTCTGGCTGCTTCCATAGCGTTGCCTTCTCGATAATTTCTTAGCTGTTTTGTGGTGAGCTGGCAGAAGGACACAGTGATATGCAGATGAGATGAGCCCTCATGGCAAAAATCTGATAGCTGGAAGAAGGTAAAGGTACAGCTCATCCCCTGATGTGTTATTTGTGTTTGGCTGATTCGCTCTTTGGGAGCTCAGCCTTGCAAGGTTGCTTGCTGAAAGGTTACCTGCAGGGCCTGGCGGCAGCTCTGCTGCAGGTGACAAACGAATACATTGCACACTAAGAGCAGCTACTTGCAGAGTAAATTACTCACCAGCAAGAGGGAAGCCAGCTGAAGCGTACTCTGTTAGCTGAGGAACAAAACAGGGCACACAAGATACTTGCTTCTGTAGCACCAGGGAGAACTCTCTGTGGTTTTGGGGACCAGTTTCATTTGCTGGGGGTGGTCCTGCAAGGAGTGCTGAATGAGTACTGAAGGTGACTTGTTAATGCCACTCCAGAGGGACTGTGCACTCAAAGGATGGCTAAAGAAGAGAACCAACTGTTCTACAGAGGAATCCTATCCTAGGATCTCTCTTTTTAGCTTCTCTTACTCTTTCAACCTATTTCTTCCCAGCTGCCTTTCAATTCCTAGACTATGAAGCCAGTTTTTAAGAAATGCAGACTGAAGCAGATGATGTTTAGTCACTCAAAGGAAATGGAGGGCTAAGAGGATACCAAGGGGACTGGAGCATCTCTCTTACAAGGAGAGGCTGAGAGACCTGCAGCTGGTTAGCCTGGAGCAGACAAGGCTGAGAGGAGATCTTATAAATGCTTATCAGTAGCTAAAGGGTGGAGGTCTTGAGGATGGGGCTGGACTATTTTCAGGACAACAGGTACAAACTAGAACACAGGAGCTTTCACTGAAACTTAAGGAGAAACTTCTTTGCTGTGAGGGTGCCAGCTGCACAGAGAGGTTGTGGAGTCTCCTTCTCTGGAGACATTCAAAACTCACTTGGACAAGTTTCTGTGCCACCTGATCTAGGTAATCCTGCTTGGCAGCGGGGTTGGACAAGATGATCTCCAGAGGTCCCATCCAACCCCCACCACTCTCTGATTCTGTGGTTTGAGAGAGTCAGGACATAATGCTCTGCTCCATGTCCTGAGTTCTGTCAGGAGTTCTGGGAGAACCCAGATGAGATTATTTGGGCCAAACCTACATTATTCTCATTGTGGTTGGGTTTGTTGTGGTTTTGTGGCTTTTTGTTGGTTTGGTTTCTTTTCAGTTTTTCTTGTGGTGTGTGGGTGGTGGGGATGTTTGTTGTGCTGTTTGGGGTGGTGGTGGTTGGTTTTGTTTGGGGTCTCTTGCTTGGTTTGGTTTTTTAGTGGAACCGAGTTTTGAGAAAGCTGAAGAGAGGACAGTGTGGAGGAGAGAAGGCAGGAGAGGGGATTAGCATCATTACATGGAACAGGTTTAGAAAGCCCTGAGACTGCATCCTATGTGGGCATTTCTGGGGTGTGGCAGTGGTTGCAAAAAGCCTTACAGTGTCATCATCTGTGGGGTTTATTATCCTTCTCTGCTGCTGATACTCCTGTTAGTCCTTGAAACATGCTGGGCACTTCTCCCATTTCCTGCCTTTTGGTTAGCTCCCCAGCATGCTTAGTCTAAACCCTAATGTTATAGCCAGAGCCAGAAGATATGCAGTTACTATTCTGCTTGAAAATACACTTTGAATAATGCTGCATATATTTCATGGATTTTATATCCATCCTGTAATATCCTAACTGCCTCCTTCACTGATATACAGCCTCTACATTTGGTCCTATAGTAATGGGAAAAAAAAATACTATATTACTTCCTGGCTCTTCTCTCCTCATTCTCTCTCCAATTCTCTCTTTGCTTGAAATATGATCTATTTTGTTCTTTCTATTTCTGTCCCAAACATGCATTATGCATCCTGGTTCCCATATGCACTTGCTGTTACCACTTACTACTTAACTTGGGCTTGCTTGACTTTGCTGAAGCTGGCTGGGTAGCTTAGCTTCTTTGTGTCCCTCTTTCCCCAGCTTTCTTCCTCTTCCCCCTCTTCCCTCCTCCCCTCTTTTTCTTGCCGTCTATACATCTGCCTTTCTTTGTGTTTATTTTGTTTGTATTGTTGATGGAAAGCTCTCAAGGTAAAAATAATATAAAGAAAAAAGCAAACCCCAAAGCCCAGTCCTGCAGACTCAGCAGCACCACACTGCAAATTATCACTTGTACAACTCTTCTGAAATACCTAGTTTCCATGTTTCACAGAATTGTCAGTGTTGGAAGGGGCCTCCAAGATTATCCAGTTCCAACCCTTTGCCATGGGCAGGGACATCTCACACTCCAGCAGGCTGCTCACAGCCACATCCAGCCTGGCTGCAAACACCTCCAGGCATGGGGTTTCTACCACCTCCCTGGGCAACCTGTGCCAGTCTCTCACCACCCTCATGGGGAAGAACTTCTTCCTCACATCCAATCTGAATCTCCCCATTTCTAGCTTTGCTCCATCCCCCCAGTCCTGTCACTCCCTGACACCCTCAAAAGTCCCTCTCCAGCTCTCTTGTAGCCCCCTGCAGATACTGGAAGGCCACAATTAGGTCTCCTTGGAGCCTTTTCTTCTCCAGAATGAACAACCCCAACTCTTTGTTGTCTCCATAGGAGAGGAGCTCCAGCCCTCTGATCATCCTCATAGCCCTTCTCTGGATACATTCCGACACATCCACAGGAGGTAGAGGGGAATGGTGTCTTAAAGCTTTGTGCTGTGTGAATCTAATTAATTGTAACCATCTATTTGGTTTATTACCCCATCATTCATTTTCCTTATTGTTGTGTTGTTTATTTGCTTTTGATTTTTGTTTGGGTTTTTTTCTTGTCAGTCTTGGTTGGTGCCTTGGTTAAATACTGAGTTCACAGGTACAGTAAAGAATACTTGGTAGTTCTGTTGCTTTTCATTGGAAGGGTGATAGGTAAAATGCTTAGAAGGTGAAATGTCAGTGTCTCCTTTTCTGTGTAGCTCCTCATCTCACTGCAGCAGAAGGAAGTTTTTTTTTACAAAGTATTTGATAGTTTCTATTTCCATTTCAAAGTGAGGTGTAGAAGAATCAATGCCAGAAACCATTTCTAGAGGGTGGTCTGCTGCACTGCTCTGTTCTGGGAGACCTCACCTGGAGTACTGTGTCCAGCTCTGGGGTCCCCAGCACAAGAAAGACATGGCCCTGCTGGAGTGGGTCCAGAGGAGAGCCACTCAGAGGACTGGAGCACCTCTGCTAAGAGGACAGGTTGTCTCTTTTGAACTGGGGAGCCTGAAACTGGCCTCAGTGTTCCAGGTGTGGTCTCGCTAGGGTAGAGTAGAGGAGAAGAAGAGCGTCCCTAGCCCTGCTGGGCTCACTTTTCTTGCTGCACCCTAGGGCACCATTGGCTCTCTTGGCCACAAGGGCACATTGCTGTCCTGTGATGTGTTTTCAATTCCATAAAAATTGCTAAAGCAATAATCAGCCTTTTAAAAATTCTGCCCTCTGCTCACTTTGAAAGCAGTGGAATATTTTCCTCTAGCCAGGATCTGAGTAGCTCACTCTTCTGCTTGCTTTCATTTTTTGAAGTGAGAGGTTTGCATGAACAATGAGCTCATGGGAATTTATGAGTAAACAGAACTATCTGGCAAAAAAAAAGCAAGCTTTCTCTCTGTGAGGTAACAATGTTAGACATTATGTGCTGGGCTATCTGACTGTAATGCAGAGAAACCCATGACTTCTGCCTTTATAACTGCATCCAGAGCAGCTGAGTTGGTCCTACTTCCTTGAATTTTACAGGCATTGCTGTTATGTCAGCTAATGTGGTGGAGTAGGAAGGTTCCCCCCCCACACACACAAAAAGTTCAGTTCTGCTGATGCAGGGCTTAATCTCCCTCCTAAAGTGTATTTGATGGCCACACTGTCTTAAGTGGTGGCTGGAATGAGAGTTGTGACTTTCTAGCTCAGAACATCCAAAATAGCCCTGCCTGGACCATTTTGTTAGCATTTGAGCAGTACTCACATACACCTCTGACCTGCTGCTGGAGGTGAGAGGCAAACACAGGCCCATTTGAGGGGTTGTTCTCCAAGGCATTTGCTGTAATAGCCAACCTGAGATGGTCAAGACTCAGTCATGCTGATGGGAATGAACTCCCATGAACTCTAAGGAGAATACATTACTCTGACAAGGATTTCTCACTTAGTCTTTTGCCTGCTATTGATCTGAGCCTTCTTAGTGTAGATTCATAAATTCATAGAATGGTTTGGGTTGGAAAGGGACCTTAGAGATCATCTAGTTCCAATCCCCCTGCCATGGGCAGGGACGTCTCACACTAGATCAGGTTGCTCGAGGCCTCATCCAGCCTGGTCTTGAACACCTCCAGGGAGGGGGCATCTATAACCTCCTTGGGCAACCTGTTCCAGTGTCTCATCACCCTCACTGTAAAGAATTTCTTCCTGAAATCCAGTCTAAATCTGCCCTCCTCAAGCTTCAATCAAGTGGACCTCAATTTTTCCTTCCACAAGAAATAGCTTGCTGCTTATCTGATGCTGCAGCTTACTAATTCATAGTGATGTAGGGGCTGAGTAAGGAAATGGAAAGGATTTACAGAGGAGCAAAGGCTTGTGCTGCTATTTCTTGTATGTTTTAGTTCCATAGGTGTTTGTTTCCAGGGAGATCAGTCTGGCTTTATTGACCAGCAGCAGAAGTTAAGATGTAATTTGTTAAGCTTATCAAGAAACTACATAATGTACACGAGACATTGGATTTACACAGTGGGCCTGATTCTGCACTCAGTGTGCACCTGCATAGCACACCTAAGCATGGCACAAGAGTGATTTTACCATTGGGCAGTGGCAGGGCACTGTTTCTGTGAATCTGATCAGCTGCTTCAGCTACTTGAGAAGGTTGGGAGCAGTGTTATGGGTCATGTGCCTGCAAATCCAATGGGCTTCTCCAGGAAGCATTTCTTCTGGAGGAGGAGGCTCCACAGCCTCTCTGGGCAGCCTGGTGCAGTACTCTTGCATCCTCACAGCCAGGAAGTTTTTTCCTCCTGCTGACTTGGAATTTGCTGCATTCCAGTTTGTATCTGTTGCCCCTGTTGCCCCATATCACAGGACATGACTGAAAAGAGTTTGGCCTCTTCTTCCTCTTGACACCCATCCTTCAGATATTTATAACCATTGATCAGATCCCCTCTCAGCCCTCTCTTCTCTGGGCTACGCAGCTCAAGGCCCCACAGCCTTTCATCATTGGACAGATGTTCCAATTTCTTAACCATTCTCATAGCCCTCCTTTGGGTTCTTTCCAGTAGTTCCCAGTCTCTCCTGAACTGGGGAGCCCAGAACTGGACACAGTACTCTAACTAGGGCAGAGCAGAGGTGATGGAGAATCCCACCTCCACCTGCTGGACACACTCTTCTTAATGCACCCCAGGATGCCACAAGGGCATGTTGCTGTCCTTTGGATAACATCTTGTCTACTGGGACTCTAAGGTCCTTCTCTGTGGAGCTGCTTTCCTGCAGGTCAGCCCCTAACCTATACTGGTGCAGGGGTTATTCCTCCCCAGGTGCAGGACTCTACACTTAGCCTTGTTGAACTTGATTTTGTTAGTGTTCAGACCCTGCCTCATCTTTCAAGCTGGTCTGGCAGGGCTTCCTCTGAGTTGCAGTGCCTGATGGATTATGAAGGCTGTGATCCAATATCCTGACTTTATTTGCAATTTGATAGCAGCACGATAATTTCCTTCAAGTACCAGCAACGTGAGGATGGGAATGAAGCAATCCAGAATGCTGAATAAATCTGAGCAGCAGAATCCAAAATAGGAAAGTGAGTAGAGGAAGATGAAGGAAGATGGATGTGTTGAGCTTTCACTCTGAGTGGCTGCTGTGGCTGCTCAGTCACGCACAGTCATAACCACTGCTTTCGGCTGCCCCTCCACAGGTACCAGGCACCGCCTTCTTGACTGTGATAGAAAAGCCTTAGGAAGACTAAATTGCCCAGGGCTGATTTGCTGTACAGTGCTACTCAGGCAGTTAGTTCCATGGCCCTGAGTACACCTGCCAGGTGGGGCTGCCCTTCCAGAAAAGCCACATCTCTATGGAATCTCAGCTGAAATCACAACCTCTTCCTTCTTTGACAGCAAGAGAATAATTTGCTCATCTGCAGTGCCTTTGTAATACCACAGAATTGCTGAGCTGGGAAAAGACCTTTGAGATCATCAAAGGCAGTCGTTAGCCTAACATTGACAAGACCTTGACTAAACCATATCCTTAAGCACTACTTTTAAATACCTTCAGGGATGATGACTCCAGCCCACGCCTGGGCAACCTGTTCCAATGCCTCATCATTCATTCAGTAGAGAAATTCTTCCTAATACCCATCCTAAACCTCCCTTAGTGTAACTTGAGGCCACTTCCTCTTGTTCTGTCACTTGTTACTTGTTTGAGCAGACCAACCCCCAGCTCACTTCAGCCTCCTTTCAGGGAGTTGTAGAAAGCAATGAGGTCTCCCTTTAGCCTCCTCTTCTCCAGGTCAAGCAACCCCAGTTCCCTTAGCTTCTCCTCACCAGCCCTCTTCTCCAGACCCTTCACCAGCTATGTTGCCCTTCTCTGGACACTCTCCAGCACCTCAATGTCCTTCTTGGAGCGAGAAGGACATTTCCTATCAACTAAAAGATGCTTTTATACTTTTCTTTTGGTACATCTTGGCCAAACTGTGGAACAACTGAACTAAACATGGTCACAGAGACTAGAAACAAAGACTGATGCTGGAGTCTTTTACATAGTGTTGTATCAATGCGCCAGTGAAGTATAACTCCCCATGCTTCATTCTTATGGCAAAGGAAAGAAGCCCTCCATACAGTTAAAATGAAACCAGCGTTGAGTTCGTGCAGTGTTTTGAGGAAAGCCATTGTAAAACCCAGGGCTTGCAGAGGGAAGACAAAATCAATTCATCCTTATTATAGTTGCAGGGCTATGATCTTATTTGTTCGGATGCTGTGGTGATGGACTCAAAACTTGGCTCTTGCTAAATGCAGCCTTTTTTTTTTTTTTTTTTTTTTGCATAATACTGGTTTAGCTCTTCCAGGAATTCTTAATCTCTGGGTGAAACTGCCTGCTGAAGCAGTGTTGAAATTAGCCTGGTGTGGCATTTTTTTCTCTTGAAGCTTTGCTTGATCGTTTCCTAATAGATCATAGTAAAATTGTTTCATGATCCTGTTAAGGAAGACTTGAGGAAACTGAGTGTCTATGGCTGTAAAAATTGCCACTGTGTCTGAAGGGTCCTTCACAAGTGCAAATCTGCCTTCACAGAGCATCACAGAAACATTCATGCTGGAAAAGACCCTCAGCATCACTAAGTGCAACCGATAACCCTGCTCTACAAGGTTCACCCCTAAACCATATCCCCAAGCACCACATCCAACCTACCTTCAAACACATTCAGGCTTGGGGACTCCGCCACCTCCCTGGGCAGCACATTCCAATGCCTGACCATTCTTGCTGGGGAAAATGTTTTCCTACTGTCCAGTCTAAACCTACCCTGCTGCAGCTTGAGACCATTCTCTCTTGTTCTGTCACTAATTACCTGTGAGAAGAGACCAGCACGGTGTTAATCTTCTGTTCCCCTTCCCCTTGCCAGTACTGTTGCTCTGATTTTGTGTTAAGTGCAGATGTGGAGTTCAGTCAGTGCAGAAAGTGAAAGCCTTGGGTCAGCCACTTTTGGATCTTCTGACAGGGCTGAAGAGAGACATTGAGGTGCTGGAGTGGATCCAGAAAAGGGCAACAAAGCTGTTGAAGGGTCTGGAGAGTAGGTCTGGTGAGGAGCAGCTGAGGGAACTGGGGATGTTTAGTCTGGAAAAGAGGAGGCTGAAGGAAGACCTTCTCACTCCCTACAACTATCCGAAAGGAGGCTGTGGAGAGGTGGGTGTTGGTCTCTTCTCACAAGTCACAACTGATGGATAAGAGGAAGTGGCATCAAATTAGGCCAGGAGAGGTTTTGGTTGGATATGAAGCAAAACTTCCCTACCAGAAGGGTTCTCAAAGACTGGAACAGGCTGCCCAGGGAAGTGGTTGCTTCACCACCCCTGGGTGTATTTAAAAGCTGTCTAGATGCGGCCCTCAAGGATATCGTGGCTCTGATAGAGTTAGATAATGGTTGGACTTGATGATCTTAGAGGTCTTTTCTAACCAGGGTGATTGTGTGTGCCCGAGTCGTCTGACTTTTCAGTCCTTGACTTTGAACGCCGCCTTCGACTTTCTACTCTCGGGAGGTTGCTGTGATGAGCCAAATGCTAGCTGGGCATACTGCTGACACTGCTTCTGGGAATGGTAGGAGTTGAGCAGAACCTAACCTGCATATTTATTTTGCTCATTTAACATGCAACAAATAATTTAAACAAATTAAAATGCTAACACCTTAATGGCAAATCAATAAATCATTTAATGACAATAGGTTCTCCTGTACCTTTTGTGTCTGCATTAATGCTGCATTAGAACAAATGACTTTTATTATGATGGATCTGAAGTGAACTCATTTAGCAACAGGACACCAGCAATTTCTTGCAGGGACAGCTTTGGTGTTTCTGTCAGGGACCTTGAGTCAGGGAAACCTGACAGTTCAAGGTAGTGCTAGAGTTCTGTACTTGAAGCTGCTGTGAAAGCTTTTGTGATAGGAGGAGAGAGAATGAGTGGATTGAGGCTTGAGGAAGGCAGATTTAGACTGGGTATTGGAAAGGAGTTCTTTCCAGTGAGGGTGGTGAGAAACTGGAACAGGTTGTCCAGGGAGGTCGAGAATGCCTCCTCCCTGGAGGTGTTCGAGGCCAGGTTGGATGGGGCCTTGAGCAACCTGATCTAGTGGGAGGTGTCCCTGCCCATGGCAGGGGGCTGGAACTAGATGATTTTTAAGGTCCCTTCCCAGATGGCTACACAAACCCAGAGAAAATTAATTGCTGGAATCTCACACAAATTCTTGTTGTTTTCTGAGTATTTTTTGCTATCTAGAAAAAAAAACCAAAAATGCATGGATTAGTTTTGATTTTTTTTCCACCCTCCCCTTGCCCTCCCCCATCACAAAATTAACTACTCGATAATTACATAATTACCAACTTCAGAATAAAAAACCATAATAATCCTGGACAGCTGTTTCTACTTGCAAATTGATCCTCTTCACAGAAAAATGAAATGGTTTGTGTGTAAAACTGGCTGGATCTTAGAGCTGACTTGGAGCCACTTCATTTCTATTTTAAGGTTCTTACGGGGTTGATAGCTCACACTGAGGCCCCCACATAGCCCACAGGAAGGCCCCCACAACTTCTGTTCTTTCCCACAATGCTGAACAAAGCTCCTGGGAAATTCACAGAATCACAGAACATTAGAGGCTGGAAGGGACCTTGAACATCATCCAAGTCCAACCCCCTGCCAGAGCAGCATCACCTAGAGCAGGTCACACAGGAACATTTTGGCTCGATAGCCGATCAGAACCGCTCCTTCGGGACAGCACCGCTTGCTTTGTGAGTTTCTGCTTGGGTTTTTGCCTTGCTTTCGGGGTTTAGCGGGTCGGGAGGACTCCTGGGGGCAGGGATTGAGGCAGGCTCGTGCTCTCGCGAGCGTGCACGGAGCGAGTGCCTGACGTCAGCCGCGGGAGATTTAAATCCCAGCTGGGCTGTGCGCGCGGCGCCATTTTGGCTCGATAGCTAGCCCTTCGGCTGCTTGCAAAAAAAAAAAAAAAAAAAAAAAAAAAATTGTTTTCACTCCTACGCTGCACCATGGTCGTTACTCGGACCAAGGGTAGAAAAATAGCATCTACCCAGACAGAGTTGTTTCTCCAGCATGCTGGAGTCCAGGCTGCCAACTGCAGAGAGTGCTTCAGCCTGGCAGTTGGAATAGAGGGAGAGAGAGAGGACACCTGTGTCAGGTGTGAGCAGGTGAACTTTCTCCTCAGTCTGGTGGCTGAGCTGAAGGATGAAGTGTCCGAGCTGAAGGAGGAGGTGTCTAGACTGAGGTCAATAAGGGAAAGCGAAAGGGAGCTGGACTTGTGGGAGAAGGCTCTGCAGATCTCCCCTGCTGAGGGACGGGCCCCTGAGAACGGAGAGGGATGGACACGGGTCCCTGCCAAGGGTGGCAAGAGAAATCCGCCCCGGCCCTCTCCTCCTCCTCCGCTGCCCTTGCATAATAAGTATGAGGCCCTGCAGGCTGAGGGCGGTGGGGATGAGAGGGCTGAGGAGCAGCCATCCGGGGGGGAGATCAAGGCCAAGCAGTCCCCGCCGGCTGTAACGACCAGCTCCGGGGGGCAGCCTAAGGCCAAGCCTAAGGCCAAGCCTAAGGCCAAGCAGTTCCCAACAGCTATAACGACAAGCTCCACAAAGAAAACGAGAAGGGTTATAGTTGTTGGGGACTCTCTCCTGGGGGTGCTGAGGGACCCATATGTCGTCCCGACCCATCCCACAGGGAGGTCTGCTCTCTACCCGGGGCACGAGTAAGGGACATTGCAAGGGGAATCCCCAAGCTCATCAGTCCCTCTGACTATTACCCTCTACTGGTGATACAGGCTGGGAGTGATGAGATCGACAGGAAGGGCACCAGGGCAATTAAGAAGGAGTTTAGGGCCCTTGGACAGTTGATCGATGGGGCAGGCGCGCAAGTGGTGTTCTGCTCAGTTCCCTCAGTGGCAGGGGAGTACACTGAGAGGAACAGGAGAACCCACACCATCAACAAGTGGCTCAGGGAATGGTGCCAGCGGAGGAACTTTGGTTTCTTTGATCATGGGGCAACTTTTATGGCACCTGACCTGCTGGGTCCTGATGGGGTACATTTATCTAGAAGGGGCAAGAGAGTCCTAGCACTAGAGTTGGCAGGGCTCATTAGGAGGGCTTTAAACTAGGTCTGAAGGGGGTGGGTGAAGACATCGGTCCCTCTGCAGAGGTAAGAGTAGGGCACAAGGTAGGGTCAACTGAGAGGTCGGGAGCCCAGCTGCAGTGCATGTACACCAATGCACGCAGCCTGGGCAATAAGCAAGATGAGCTGGAGGTCCTAATCCACCAGGGCAACTATGATATAGTTGCCATCTCAGAAACATGGTGGGACAACAGGCACGATTGGAGTGCTACACTGGGGGTTACAGGCTCTTTAGGAGGGATAGGAGAGGGAGAAGAGGAGGAGGGGTGGCTTTGTATATTAGGGAGACACTTTCTGCCTCTGAACTTGAGGTGGAAGATGAGGGAATTGAGAGCCTGTGGGTTAAAATCAGAGGGCAGCCCAACAAATCTGACATCCTGGTTGGAGTCTGTTATAGACCACCCAACCAGGATGAGGAGGTTGATGAATTATTCTACAAACAACTGGAGGCTGTTTCAAGATCATCAGATCTTGTCCTCGTGGGTGACTTCAACCTGCCAGATATCTGCTGGGAACTTAATTCAGCAGAGAGAAGGCAGTCCAGAAGATTCCTGGAGCGAATAGAGGACTGCTTCCTGACGCAGCTGTTAAGCGAGCCTACCAGGGGACAGGCTCTGCTTGACCTGCTGCTCTCCAATAGGGAAGGGCTGGTGGGAGATGTGACCGTGGGAGGCTGCCTAGGGTGCAGTGACCACGAGATAGTGAAGTTTTCAATATGCAGGGAGATAGGGAGGAGTACCAACAGAACCTTCACCTTGGACTTCCGGAGGGCAAACTTCAGCCTCTTTAAGAAACTTATTTGTAAAGTTCCCTGGGTACCAACCCTCATGAACCGAGGGGTCCAGGAGGGTTGGACCTACTTCAAAAAGGAGCTCTTGAAGGCACAGGAACTGGCGGTTCCCATCTGCCGAAAGATGAGCCGGCGGGGAAGGCGACTGGCCTGGATGAGCAAGCAGCTCCTGGAGGAATTAAGGGAAAAAAAGAGGCTGTATCACCTTTGGAAGGAGGGGAAGGCTTCTCGAGGTATGTTCACGGAAGTGGTTAGATTATGTAGGAATAAAATTAGGGAAGCAAAGGCCCAGTTGGAACTGAAACTGGCCACCTCTGTGAAAGAAAATAAAAAGCAATTTTACAAATATATCAATGCTAAAAAGAAGGGCAAGAAGAATCTCCAGTCCTTACTGGACCTGGAGGGGAACACGGTGACCGAAGATCAGGAAAAGGCTGAGGTCCTGAACGCCTTCTTTGCCTCGATGTTTAACAGCAAGGTAGGAGTCCAGGATGAGTGGCCTCCTGAGCTGGGTAGTAGGGTTGGGGAGCAGTGTAGTACCCCAGAAATCCATGAGGAACTAGTTCGGGACCTGCTGAGCCACTTGGACATCCACAAGTCCATGGGACCAGATGGGATCCATCCTAGGGTGCTGAGAGAGCTGGCAGATGAGCTGGCCAAGCCGCTCTCCATCATTTTCCTCCAGTCCTGGCTCACTGGAGAGGTCCCAGATGACTGGAAACTGGCCAATGTGGTCCCCATCCACAAGAAGGGACGGACGGAGGAACCCGGAAACTACAGGCCAGTCAGCCTGACCTCAGTGCCAGGGAAAGTGATGGAACAGATTATCCTGGCGGCAATAATTACACACCTGCAGGATGGCCAAGGGCTCAGGTCCAGCCAACATGGATTTAGGAAGGGCAGGTCCTGCCTCTCCAACCTGATCTCCTTCTATGATCAGGTGACCCGTCTGGTGGACGTGGGGAGGCCTGTGGATGTGGTCTACCTGGACTTCACCAAGGCCTTTGACACCGTCCCCACAGCAAACTGCTGGCTAAGTTGTCAGCTCATGGTTTGGACAGTAACACTCTGCGCTGGGTTAGGAACTGGCTGGAGGGCCGAGCCCAGAGAGTGGTGGTGAATGGTGCCACATCCAGCTGGCGGCCAGTCACCAGTGGTGTCCCCCAGGGATCAGTGTTGGGCCCCATCCTCTTTAACATCTTCATTGATGATATGGATGAGGGAATTGAGTCAGTCATCAGCAAGTTTGCAGATGACACCAAGTTGGGAATAGATGTTAGTCAGTTAGAGGGTAGAAAGGCTCTGCAGAGGGACCTCGACCGACTGGACAGATGGGCGGAGTCCAATGGGATGACATTCAACAAGTCCAAGTGCCGGGTGCTGCACTTTGGCCACAGCAACCCCATGCAGAGCTACAGGCTGGGGTCAGAGTGGCTGGAGAGCTGCCAAACAGAGAGGGATCTGGGGGTGCTGATCGACACCCGCCTAAACATGAGCCAGCAGTGTGCCCAGGTGGCCAAGAGGGCCAATGGCATCCTGGCCTGTATTAAGAATAGTGTGGCCAGCAGGAGCAGGGAGGTCATTGTGCCCCTGTACTCTGCATTGGTTAGGCCGCACCTTGAGTACTGTGTCCAGTTCTGGGCCCCTCAGTTTAAGAAGGACATCGAGACACTTGAACGTGTCCAGAGGAGGGCAACAAGGCTGGTGAGAGGCCTTGAGCACAAGCCCTATGAGGAGAGGCTGAGGGAGCTGGGGTTGTTTAGCCTGGAGAAGAGAAGGACCAGGGGTGACCTCATTGCCCTCTACAACTACCTGAAGGGTGGTTGTGGACAGGAGGGGGTTGGTCTCTTCTCCCAGGCAACCAGTACCAGAACAAGGGGACACAGTCTCAAGCTGTGCCAGGGGAGGTTTAGACTCGAGGTGAGGAGGAAGTTCTTCACTGAGCGAGTCATTCGTCATTGGAATGGGCTGCCCGGGGAGGTGGTGGAGTCGCCGTCCCTGGAGGTGTTCAAGAGGAGACTGGACATGGCACTTGGTGCCATGGTCTAGTTGTGAGGTCTGTTGGGACAGGTTGGACTTGATGATCCTTGGGGTCTCTTCCAACCTTGGTTATACTGTGATACTGTGATACTGTGATACTGTGAACACATCCAGGCAGGTTTTGAATATCTCCAGAGAGGGAGATACCACAGCCTCTCTGGGCAGCCTGCTCCAGTGTTCCTCCCATCAGGAAAGACAGCTTGTCTAGAGGTTTCCCAGCCCAATCAAATGTACTGTTACCAAGATTCAGCTGTTGTCATACATTTTACTAGGAGTGATCTTTGTTTATAATGTACCATGAGTCAGTACCCATGAAAGAGGCCTGAACCAGGGACAAAAGGACTGAAGAGCTACCCCTTTATGACAGTTACAGATCTCCTTCTAGCACAGAGAAGTAGCAGGTACTTCAAGTTGCTCTGACCAGCTTCTAGAGAGGCATAATCATGTGCACTAGACCCTGTACCCCTACTGCCTTGGAGCTCTGCTTAAGACCTCATGTGGGTTACTGTGTCCAGCTCTGCAGTCCTCAACACAGAAAGGCCATGGACCTCTTGGAGTGTGTCCAAAAAAAAGATAATCAGGGAGCTGGAACACCTCTGCTGTGAGGACAGCAGTTCTTCAGCCTGGAGAAGAGAAGGCTCCAAGGAGACCTAATAGCAGCCTTCCAGTCCCTGAAGGAGGCTTACAGGAAGGCTGGAAAGGAGCTATTTACAAAGGTCTATAGTGATAGGACAAGGGGCAATGGTTTGAAACTAGAGTAGGGTGGATTTAGGTTGAATATTAGGAGGAAATTCTTCACAATGAAGGTGGTGGAACACTGGAAAAGAATGCCCAGGGAGGTAGTGGAGGCTCCACCCCTTGATGGGGCCCTGAGCAATCTGATGTAGTTGGAGATGTCGCTCCTTACTGCAGGGGAGCTGGACGAGATGACCTCTGAGAGTCCTTTCCAACCCTGTGCATTCTATGATTCTGTTACTCTACCCTGCATCTGAAACTGGTGTTGAGGGCATATTTGTGTGGTTGGAGTTAGACATCCTGGAGTTTTCTCTGCCTGTGTTTGGTGCAATCTTAGTGCAGCAGTGTGGCAAGTCTGATGTGTTCCATGGACAGGGCATCCTCAGAGAGAGTAGGCTGTTGCCTTCCGTGCTGCTGGATAAAAGCACAGCTCTGTGAGTTACTGTGGCGTGGCAAATGCATTGTAAACCCACATGCTACTTTATCTTGCCATAATACTTCTGTCTATCCAGACTCTTCAATTTATGAAGTGAATTTGGGGTGAGAGCTGTTGCAGTCTAAGGACATCCAACCATGCTAAAAAAAAAAAAAAAAAAAACCTGTAGGAAATTCAGTACCTAACCTAAATTTACAGCAGTGGGACTTTGATGTAACTTCCTACCTGCATCTGAATCTTTACAGAGAGATGAATTTATGCTGTGAGAGAGGCTGATATTTACTGAACTTGCTTTTCATTTGTCTCTGGCACCTTGCAAACCATTTGAAAGACATCCTTTTTGCATTCCCAAGCACAGGAGCCAGTGCTGCAGCTTCATGCATTATTGAAGAGTGTGGTGGCCTCAGCTTGCACAATATAGCAGGGATCCAAATGATGGGCAGATACAAGCTTTTTATGCATACGCAGGCAGGTCAGAAATGAAGTTCCAGAGAGGTAGAAGAGCAGAAGGGCTGAAAGCAAATGAAGAACATAAATGAAAACTTGTGCTAATATAAAAATAAATAAAAAAAAAGAGAGGAAACATTTGCTAGGAAGACAGCAGATGAAAATGCTGAGCTTTAGAAATCCAGGTGACCTCTAAGACTTTTGGTGACAATCTCAGCTGGCCAAGCACTCTGCCTCCGTCAACTTCTTCTCTAGAAGCTATTTTACTCTGGGTATAGCTATTGAATGTTCCTTGAAGCAGAACCTCAGTAACCCATTTCCTGGTTGAATGCTCTCACCTGAAGGTCATGTCTAGTCATCCATTCCCTTCCCCTGTCCTGTATCAGGATGAAGAAAAGCCTGCAAAGTTATTTAATAGGCGAAGGAAATGCTGTAATGTGGGAGAATCAAAGTGCTTGGTCCCCTCAGGTGATCAGGAAAAGATCAAGGGGTCACTTTGGGAGACTTCATATCCTTTTCTCCTTCCTTCTGGCAGTAGTTATGGAAGTTAACCTAACACAGCAAAGTAAGAAAATGACCTGTTTGAGCAAAGGGACAGATCCCAACTTAGAGCAGTTGGATTTGTGTCAAGGGGAGAAGGGGTAATGAAGTCTTGAAACGAAGCGGAGCAGCAAGGCCCTTCCCTGCCAACAGCTTCATGGCTCTTCTGCAAGATCTGCTGTAAACAGAAAGGATTGGGCTTGCTAGAGGGGGAACTGACTGAAATGGAAGGACCACTGCTATGAAATTGCTCAGGTCAGATCTAAAGCTAAGTCAGTGAATTTGTGCCACGGCCTGCTTCCAGGTGATGGCAGGGATGATTTCATTGTTCCAAGTGTGTGCATTTGAGGTTTTGGAAGTCTTCTGTTTTCCTGAGCAGGACAGTCTGAAGCTTTCCAAGACTTTTTGGTTTTCTTTTTCTTTATCCCATTAAAAACAAGAAAGCAAACAAAACCACCCAAAACTAGGAGAACTAGTTCTGGTCTACCTCAGCAGCTAGGCCAAGCTCTTTACCTTGAGGATCCCTCAGATGCAAGTTCCCTCTCAAGCTTCCCCTGCTTCCTGTGCATCAGCTTTAGTACCGCTGCAGCCCCTTAGAATGGTTTAGGTTGGAAGAGACCTTGAAGATCATCTGTGTCCAACCCCTTTGCCATGGGCAAGGACACCTTCCACTCAACAAAGTTGTGCAAGGTCTCATCCAACCTGGCATTGACCACCTCCAGGGAGAGGGCATCCATGGCCTCCCTGGGCAACCTGTTCCAGTATGTCACCACTCACTGGAAAGAATTTCTTCCTAATCTCCAGTCTAAATCTGGTCTTCTCAAGCTTCAATCCATTCCCTTTCGTCCTATCACTACAAGCCCTTGTGAAAAGTTCCCCCCAGCTTTCCTGTAGTCCCCTTCCATTACTGGAAGGCTGCTCTAAGGTCTACCTGGATCCTTCTTTTCTCCAGGCTGAATATCGCCAGCTGTCACAGCCTGTCCCCATGGGGGAGGGTCTCCAGCCTTCTGGGCATCTTTGAGTCCTCCTCTGAACCCTCTTCAGCAGTTCCATGTCCCTCTTATGCTGGGGGGCACCAGGACTGGATGCAGTGCTGCAGGTGGAGTCTCAGCAGAGCAGAGGGGCAGAATCCCCTCCCTGTCCTGTTTCCCTCACTGCTTTGGATGCAGCTCAGCACATAGCTGCATTCTGGGCTGCCAGCAGCCATTGCTGGCTCATGAGGAGTTTTTCTCAACTGACACCCCAAATCCTTCTCCAGATTGCTCTGGAGTCACTCCTCTCCTAGCCTATATTTGTGCTTTGGACTGCCCTGACCCAGTTGCAGGACCTTTCATTTGGCCTTGTTGAACTGCCTGAGGTTGTCTTGGGCCCCCTCTCAAGCCTGTGCAAGTCCCTCTGGATGAATCCCTTCCCTCCAGCCTGTCGGCCAGGCCACAAAGCTTGGTTTCATCTGCAAATTTGCTGAGGGTGCCTCAATCCCACCGCCCATGTGGCTGACAAAGATGTTCAGCAGCACTGGTCCCAGTGCCCATCCTTCACTGCCCTCTCATCTGCTAGCATATAACGTCCCCTGAGTTTGTGGCAGCACAGAGGTCATTGTAAATTCTCTTCCTATCTCCATCTATTTGTCTTTTGCTTGTCTTGATGCTAATTGTGCCTGGAAAAATACCATCTACACATGTGCTGTTGTGTAGCTATAAAATATTCATTGCAAGACTGGCAAGTCAGTGTAGCTGGGACCTAAGTTAAGCCAGTCATATAATTTTAAGACTCTGGTAAATATACCAGTGGCTTTCATGATCTGCTGTGGGTTTTTCAAGTGCTAGTTCCACATACAAATGAGATCAGTAAGCCAGACTTTTCTTCTTGTTATTGTTGTTGGGTTTTGTTTGTTTAAGAGAGGCTAAATTATTTCCATAAATCTTATATTGTTGGCTGTTTAAATTATCATGAGGTGAGGTCCCAGGCACTAAAGGCTACACACTACAGTGAAATGTGTTCATGTTTTCTGCATGTATGGATTTAAATGACAGCAGAGGACTTTCCTGCCCTTCTCTCTCATGGTTTTGTTTCTCCTCAGCACTTCACAGTGGATATTCACAGCTGGGCTAATAATAATTGCAAGGGTTGCCTATTTGTCACCTGTCACGGGTTGCCTGAGATTCTTTATTTGGGCTGTTAAAAAGTGCACATCAAGAAAGCCACCTTTGGCTGTTCTGTGTCCCTCCTTGGAAGCCCTGTGTAGTTTTCAGAGAGGAAATGAAATTAAAAAATCAAGCTTTTAATCACTGAAAAGAATAAAGAAACGAGCAAGAAACCTTTATACTGAAACTTCCACAGGATCACAGAGCATTAGAGGCTGGAAGGGACTTCCAGAAATCGAGTCCAACCCCCCTGCCAAAGCAGCATCACCCAGGGTAGTCCACACAGGAATGCAGCCAGGTGGGTTTTGAATGCATCTGGAGAAGGAGACTCCACAACCTCCCTGGGCAGCCTGCTCCAGGGCTCTGTCACCCTCACTGTGAAGAAGTTTCTCCTCATGTTGAGCTGAAACCTTCTGTGCTCCATCTTGTACCTGTTGTTCCTTGTCTTATTACTGTGCACCACTGAAAAGAGATTGTTCCCCTCCACTTGACACCCACCCCTCAGATATTGATAGGCATTGATCAGATCCCCTCTCAGCCTTCTCTTCTCCAGACTAAACAGCCCCAGGTCTCTCAGTCTCTCCTCACAGGGGAGATGCTCAAGTCCTCTAATCATTCTCCTGGCTCTCCATTGGATTCTCTCCAGCAGGTCTCTGTCTCTCCTGAACTGGGAAGCCCAAAACTGGTCACAATACTCCAAGTGTGGTCTCACCATAGCAGAGTAGAGCGGGAGAAGAACCTTCCTGGCCCTGCTGGCCACACTTGGTGCACCCCAGGATCCCATTGGCTCTCTTGGCCACAAGGGCACACTGCTGTCCCATGCAGAACTTGCTGCCCGCCAGCACTCCAAGGTCTTTCTCCACGAAGCTGCATTCCAGCAGGGCAGCTCCTAACCTGTCCTGGGACATGTTGTTATTCCTCCCCAGATGCAGGACCCTGCACTTGTCCTTATTGACCTTTGAGGTTTGCCTTCATCCAGCCCTCCAGCCTGTCTTTTAATTGTAACTAATCTAGATCTGCTATCTCCAGTCCCACCAACACATACCACTGAGGCATCCAAAGGCAGGATAGGAGGGAGGTTCAGATCATAACTAAGCAATGAAGAGCAAGTAACACCAGATGCTTCCAGTATCACAACAACTTTAGCTAGATCCCCTATAACCACTTGCAGACCAGAATGTAGCAGCTATTTCACAGTATGGTGTTCCCAGCCATTGCAAGGCAAGGATGCTGGAGTGTGTCCAGAAAAGGGCAAGGAAGCTGGTGAATCATCCAGGGAACAGGTCTGGAGCTAAGGGAGCTGGGGATGCTTAGTCTGGAGAAGAGGAGGCTGAAGAGAGACCTCATTGCTCTCTACAGCTCCCTGAGGTTGGGGTGAGGTGGGGATTGGTGTCCTCTCCCTAGTATCAGGTGGTAGAAGGAGAGGAAATGTTTTCAAGTTGAAGCTAGGAAAAATTTCTTTCCTGTGAGAGTGGTCAGGCATTGGAATAGGCTGCTCAGGGAGGCAGTGGAGTCACCTTCCCTGGAGGTGTTCAAGAAATGTGTGGAGATGGCGCTTTGGAACATGGTTTAATGGTCATGGTGGTGGTGGATTGATGGTTGGACTTGATGATCTTAGAGGTCTTTTCCAGCTGCAACAACTCTATGATTTTATACTGAGGTGTAATGATGCATATGAAGGTAAAACTGGAGTGTGTAGCCCCAGGCAATTCTCCCAAGCAGGACTTAGCTGGCAGCCTGTGCTTCAATCCTACTTCTGTCCTGAGAGTTTTTCACTGGTTAGAATTTATGAAAACTCTGCTCTCATCTCTGGTGCTGCTGATGTGCTACCACCACACTCACACACATGCGTTGAGCCAGGGAATCAACTTGGCAAGTGCCTGCACAAGTAGCTGTGCAGCAGTACCTACTTCTCTCCCTGGCTTTGTTCAGCACACAGAAGAAATATCTGGGGGCAAGGAACACATTTCTCTGTGTGCAGACAGCACACAGCAAAAGGAGCTGATCTTGGCTGCAGATGATAGGTCAGGTCACAACAGAAAATAGGCAGTGCTCAGGGAGGCTGCCAGTGTTGCTCCTCCCCTGTGGCTGGACTTTAGAGAAAGCTTCAAAGTTTTTTCTCCACAGCACTGTGTTCTAGGATGCTGATAAATTATGTACACTTGCTGGAGTTTGGCTATCTGATATTCTGCCTTCTAGTGCTCTCTCTTCCAAAATTACATCCTCTGGGAGCTTCTAGTAATGGAAGGAATGGCCAAGATGAAGTGGGAGCTAGCTAATTGGTAGACAAAGGCTACCTAAGCATTAAGTAAAGTAATCCTGCTTCATACTGGTTTGCTAACATCTCATTTCTGTTATCCAAACTTACTGCTATGTCTCCAGCTGAAAACAGAGCTTAGCTTAATGAAGATGCCCTTTCCCCACATTTTCCAATGGGTCACTCATTATAACAAACACACAGAACACATTTGCAGACCTCTGTCCCTATTACAAGCTGCTCTTCACAGTCACAGCAGCATGGCCATTTTCGCTTTGGATTTGCTGTGCTCAAGTGATAAAAGCCATTAATATTTCCCTGGGGTAGCTGATGGGTTCTTTCGTGGCTTAAATATCCCTTGTAGGCATTGGCTGGCTTAATGTCCAGGGACTGGTGGCACTTCACCTTCTTCAAGGAGCATAATAGGACTTGGGGGTGCTGCTGGATGAGAAGCTCATCATGAGCTACCAGTGTGCACTTGCAGCCCGGAAAGCCAATTGAATCCTGGGCTGCATCAAGAGAAGCACAGCCAGCAGGTCAGGGAGGTGATTCTCCCCCTCTGCTCCACTCTGGTGAGACCACACCTGGAGTATCACATTCAGTTCTGGAGCCTCTATTACAAGACAGATGTGGAAGTGCTGGAAGGTGTCCAGAGAAGGGCCAGGAGGATACTCAGGGCTGGAGCTGCTCTGCTATGGAGACAGACTGAGAGTTGGGGCTGTTCAGTCTGGAGAAGAGAAGGCTCTAAGGAGACCTAATTGTGGCCTTCCAGTATCTGAAGGGGGCTACAAGAAAGCTGGGGAGGGACTTTTGAGGGTGTCAGGGAGTGATAGGATGGGGGGATGGAGCAAAACTAGAAATGGGGAGATTCAGATTGGATGTGAGGAAGAAGTTGTTCCCCATGAGGGTGATGAGAGCCTGGCACAGGTTGCCCAGGGAGGTGGTGGAAGCCTCATGCCTGGAAGTTTTGAGGGCCAGGCTGGATGTGGCTGTGAGCAGCCTGCTGTAGTGTGAGGTGTCCCTGCCCATGGCAAGGGGGGTGCAACTAGATGGTCCTTGAAGTCCCTTCCAACTCTAACAATTCTGCGATTATATTTACTCTGCAAAGGGGAGGATTTGGTTAAACATAATGCTGTCGAGGGGGCTGAGTGCCTTGGAGTTGAGAGTTCACAGAGATTTCAGCCCTGTTGTTCTCTTGTGCCTGTCTAGTAACTTCATTAATAACATCCCAGCTGCTGGTGAGTCCTGTGGTCATTGTCCCTGGTATATATTTGGGGTTGACATAATAATATAATAGTAATTTAATGTTAAACATGTTCAGATGTCAGAAGAGGAGGTACTATGAAATGCCAGGAGAGTTCATCCCCAGCTTAACTGTTTGATTAATTTCAAATGCTTTCATCCTGCCACAGTAATCCTTGTCTTCACCTCATCCTGGTCTGCTATCCATCAGGAAGTCCCTTTGCTTAGGAATAATTAATTTCATAGGCTTGAAATTTCAGGTCTGGGCATCCTTGTGAGCTGCTCTGCGGGGGCACAGTACCGAGCCTGCGTTCAGGCGTGTGAGCCGCTCTGGCTCACGCAGACATGAACTTTGAGTTATTCACATCTGAATCTTGTAGTGAAGGTTGCAGCAGTTTGCACTGGCTGATACAGGGCTACGTGTGAGGCTTCCCTACACCTCAGCTAGGCTAAGGAATAACAGAATCATGGAATGGTCTGGGTTGGAAAGGACCTCCAAAGGTCATCTAGTCCAACCCCCTCTGCAGTCAGCAAGGACATCCTCAGCTAGATCAGGTTGCCCAGAGCCCTCTCAAGCCTGACCTTGAATATCTCCAGGGATGGGGATAACCACCTCCTCAGGCAACCTATTGCAGTGTTCCACCACCCTCATGGTGCAGAACTTGTTCCTAACATCCAATCTAAATCTGCCTCTAGTTAGAAGCCATTGCCCTTTGTCCTGTCACTGTAGGCCTTTGTAAAGGTCCCAGGCCTTTAATTGCATCAGATGGACTGGAAGCAAGAGAGTGAGAGAGAAAGAGATTCGCATTTGCCTGCAGGACCCCAAAATCCACGTCCTACAGATTCAAAAAGGTTGTGATATTAGCTGGAGTACTCTGTGTGTGTCTCGTGGTATCCCCATGAAGTGAATGAAATTGTGTTTGAGGTATTTTTCACCATGGTGCTCACTCTGTGTTCAGAGAGATTTGCAGGGGGAATAGCTTCTTGGTGCATCACTGGTTTTTAGGTACACTCAGTAGGATTCATAGAATGGGTGTGGGTTGGAAGGCACCTTAAAGATCAGCTGGCTTCAGCCTCCCTGCCACAAAGAGCTGCTTTCTCAACTTATTCTCCAGGAGTGTGTTTATGGCATAAGTAGTGAGGAAATGCCCATGAGACAATATTAGACTTACCTTCTAGATGATGGATTGGTGATTCCAGCCACAAGGCCCATTGAAGGGAGATCAGAAGATAATTGACTGTCAAGCTTTTGAGCAATGCTAAGGTCAATTGCTGCAGAGGTCAGTGTATTTGAACCATGGGCCTGTTTGCAAAGGGTTACAGAATGCTAATAATTTTTTTTTCCCTTTAATGGAAGTTGTCAGCATTGTCAAGGGAGAATTAACTTTTGGATGTTAAGCTTAAATATCTTCTTGAATTTGGAAGGCTTTCAGATGAAGAATCCAGCTTCGGTTTTCTGTTGTTGCAATGAATACCAAAGATTTGAGACAAATATTGTTTGGAAAATGACAAAAAATAAATGCTTTGATTGCATGGCAAAAATATTTCAGTTCTCATACCTCCAACCAGTCAGCTGAATTGCTTCTGTGTGCATGTCTAATATATGCATATGTAGGAGAAATTCCTGCGCAGAAAGGATTCTGAGGCGGTGGAAAAGGCTGCCGAGGGAGGTGGTGGAGTCACAGTCCCTGGGGGTATTTAAAAGAGGTGAGATGTGGTGCTGAGGGATTTGGTTTGGTGGTAGTGGCTTAGCAGTGACAGTGGGATTACAAGTGGTTGGACCTGATGATCTTAGAGGTCTCTTTCAACCTCAGCAGGTCTATGGTTCTGTGGTTTGTTTGTTTTTCAAGTTTCTCAAGGCTTGAGAGAAGTTTGGTGTAAGTAGCTGGAAATAGGACTGAAGGAAGCAGCATGAGCGGGCTAGTCCTGGGGGAAAATCAAATCTCACATTGCTAGTAAGCAGAAGAGGATCACAGAATGGTAGGGGTTGGAAGAGACCTCTGGAGATCATGGAGTCCAACTCCCCTGTCAGAGCAGGATCACCTAGGTCAAGTCACACAGGAACACATCCAGGCACGTTTTGAAAGTCTCCAGAGAAGAAGGCTTCACAACCTCTCAGGGCAGCCTGCTCCAGGGCCCCACCACCCGCATAGGAAAGAAATTTCACCTTACGTTGTGGTGGAACCTCCTGTGTCCCAGCTTGTCCCTGTTGTTTCTTGTCCTATTCACCTGGCTTGGCACTAGAAGCTGAGGCTGTGTCATGCCTTTCTCACCTGACTTAGGGTGTGCAAGATGGGCTTTCATAACAACTTCACACCTCCTATAGGAGACCAGAGTCCTGAATGGATCTTGACAGTAGAAGAGAAATCTGAAGACTCCCAGTGCCTTAGCCGTTTTTCACTGCAAAGTGGTTCAAAGAAGTGATAAAACACTTGCAAATCCCTTTCTTCTAATTAACCACTACACTGTGGGGAATTAGAAGGCTGAATTAGTTACCTAATTCAAAGGGAACCATCCATATACCTTTGATTTTTGCATGAGTCTTCATTGTTTTCCTGTCCTACACACTTCAGGGGGAGCATTCCAGAGTAGCATTTCAGTTTTGTTGCTCTTCCTTCTTTAGGATATCTGTGCAAACAAAACCAAGTGTAAGAGGTTAAACAGTGCCTCCATGTAATTTGTAATTGGTGTGCTTTCTGGTTCTCATGTGCTAACATCCCCCTGAAATATTGGGGTTGCCTGTTCCTTAAAGGAAAGCTTACAGCTTGGCTCCTAGTCCAAACAAGTGAGACCCTGGAAGATTTCCAGGAGGGCTTAGCTACATAAATGGAATTGCAAGACTGGAGCAAATTTGAAGTGCTTCTCTTACGTCATTTTTGTATGAGGAATCTTATATAGATGGCTGTGGAAACCTGGTGAGGAGCTGGCTGAGACCTTTCTCTGTGAGGGGCATCTGAATAATTAATGGCCATGTGGAGGGGAATGTGCCTCTGAATGTGAAGTGTGTGGTGACTGACTCCATTTTAGTCACGTGCTGAAACAAAACTAGTCTTGTCTAAGCTGCTGGGTTGCTTCAAGTGAATCTCTGAGATGCACCAATCTAACTCTCTTTAGGTTCCTCTGAAAATCCAAATCTCAGCTAGAGGAAGCAGCAAGGCTTATAGAATCATAGATTTATAGAATTGTTTTGGTTGGAAAAGACCTCTAAGATCATTGAGTCCAGCCATCAGCCCAACATCACCATGGCCATTAAACCATGTCTTAAAGTGCCATGGCCCCAGGTTTCTCCACCACCTCCCTGGGCAGCCTGTTCCAATCCCTGACCACTCTTGCAGGAAAGAATTTTTTCCTAATCTCCAACCTAAACCTCCCCTGGTGCAATTTCAGGCCATTTCCTCTTATTCTATCACCTGATACTAGGGAGAAGAGACCAACCCCCACCTCACTCCACCCTCCTTTCAGGGAGTTGTAGAAAGCAATGAGGTCTCCCCTCATCCTCCTCCAGACTAAACAACCCCAGCTCCCTCAGTCACCCCTCATAAGATTTGTTCTCTAGATTCTTCTCCAGCTTTGTTGCCCTTCTCTGGAAACTCTCCAGTGCTCTCCATGTACTTCTTGGACATGCATGTGATGTAGGGTAAGGAAAACCTGAAGTTTTAACATATCCTTTTTAGTTTTAGCAAGCTTGAATGATGGCACAAAACACATGCCAAAAGAGAAGCAAGGCTTACAGCCAGAGAATCATAGAAGTGATGAGGTTGGGAGAGACCTTTGTGATCAAGTCCAACCACTCATCTAGAGCTCCCAATGCCACCACTACTGCTAAGCCACAACCACAAAATGGCTACATGGTCTGTAGAAGGTCATCACAGGCAGAAACAGAAGTGAAAGACAGAACTTGGAATGAGATAAGCCCAGGAGTCATGTTCCCCTAGGAATCATGTTCCTAAGCCTAGGAAGGGATGAGTTCATCTTGCCTATGATCTGGGTAGAATTTAGAAGACACAGTAAGTCACACAGGAACTGACTCATCTGGATGTGTTCCTGTGCAACCTGTGCCAGATTCTATGGTCCTGCTCTGGCAGGGGGCTTGGACTCGATGGTCTCTGGAGGTCCCTTCCAACCCCTAACATCCTGTGATGCTGTGAGTTCATCTTGCCTATGTTCTAGGTAGACACTGGAAGCTACAGTAAGTTTCTATAACATTTGTTTTGTGTTTTCCTTCAGCTGCTGCTGTTAACAGTTGTTTCACCCTGTCTCTCAGCTGGGTAAACTCTTTGTTCACCCCCTAGGAGTAATGGATCTCTTGTGTACAGAGAGGAGCAAATCCTTGTAGCAGGATCTTCTTAGTTGCAAGGCAGTAAAGCCTTTGGACTCATTTGCAGTCTTCCAGCCCTATCTGTCTGTTCCTTGTGTTGCCCAACGCTAATGCATTTATATGACTACAAATTCCATTACTTTATGCAACTGAAAGCACAGAGGACTTTGCCAGATGAGGGAGATATCCCAGAGCACTCTTGTTAAGCACACAATACCAGTCCAGAAATGTTTTAAACATTCAGCAAATCAAAGCTGAACAAAGGGGAAAATAGCAAATGTAGGATGGCTTAATTTCTGCTTCAGAGTGTAGGCAGAATTTCTACTTCAGGGCAGAGGAATAATTGCCTGCTCAATAGGCCTCATCTCTGAAACAGACATAGCTTCCCAAAAAATGATATGAAACTCAGACTGTTCTTCTCTACCTTGACGAATAAGAAGGGCCTGGGGGTGCTGGTTGACAGCCAGCAGTGTGCTCAGTGGCCAGCAACATCCTGGCCTGTATCAGCAGTAGTGTGGCCAGCAGGAGTAGGGAAGGGATTGCAGCCCTGTACACAGCACTGGTGAGGCTACACATCAGATACTGGGTTCATTTTTGGGCCCCTCACTGTAAGGACATTGAGGTGCTGGAGCATGTCCAGGGAAGGGCAACCAAGCTAGTGAAGGGTCTGGAGAACAGGAGGAGCAGCTGAGGAAAGTGGGGTTGTTTGGTCTGGAGAAAAGGAGGCTGAGAGGAGACCTCATTGCTCTCTAAAACTACCTGAAAGGAGGTTGCAGTGAGGTGGGGGTTGGTGTTTTCTCCCTAGTCTCAGGTAATAGAATCAGAGAAATGGCCTGAAATTATGCCAGGGGAGATTCAGGTTGGATATTAGGACAAATTTCTTTCCTGAAAGGGTGGTCAGGGATTGGCACAGGCTGCCCAGGGCGGTGGTGGAGTCACCTTCCCTGGAGGTGTTCAAGCAATGTGTTGACATGGCACTTCAGGACACAGTTGAATGGCCGTGGTGGTGGTTGGGTTGATAGTCTCAATGATCTTAGGGGTCTTTTCAACTGAAACAATTCTGTGATTCTGTATGCTGCAGGAAGTTGTTCTGGAGAAGTTTCTATTGGTGATTGGCTTTCAAAATCCTACAATAAATTATTTCTTAAGATTGTGACTGAGGGCCAGGATGTTTCTGTGGTAGTGTGCGTGGTAAAATGTTGCTAAAAGCAGAGGGCATGGACTTGCAGGTCTCACAGTGCTCTAGTGCCAGATACCAACCTGTGTTCAGTATTTGGCTTTCCTAGATGCCTTTTGCTTCAGAAGTCATATCTTGGCCATGACTTGGGGTGACTCCTACCAATAGTGGATGTGGACAAGGAACCCCTTTTGCCTATCTGGAAGATCTCAAGTAGAATAATACTGAATCTAAAGGCAGCTGGATCTGAGCAGGGGTTGGTGACTGAGTGGCATGGAGTTAGGGGGGCTGGAGCAGAGGCAAAGAGCTCTGGAAAAGGCATATTTAGGGACCTTTGAGGAGGTAGTTTGCTGTAAGCAAAAGCTGATTCCTCCTAATACAATTGCAAGTGCATGGCTCTCACTATGCCAGCTATAAGTCTGAGTTCCCCAAGCTCTTTTGATCAGGAGGTGGGATTGCAGAGCATGCATGCAGGTATAATACTTTGCAAGGCCTCCAAATAACTCATGGATGGGTTAGTGTGAGGTGGGGGGAAGGAGAAAGAGGGAAACAAGTTTAAAGGCTAGTTTAGAATTGAGAGGGATTCATAGGAGTGAAAATGGGAATTGTGTATTTTTATTTCTTTCTCAAGTAGAACATGGTCATGACCCAGGGAATCTGGAGGTGCTGAAGGCCCTCTGAAAATACCTCTGGGCGCCCACTGCATCTCTAGGTAGTTTGTGACACCCAGTGTCACTTGGGCACCTCTGCCTTGCTGCAGATGACATGCAGTCAGTCACTGGAGAAAAAATCCCAGCTTTGTGCATGAAGCTGAAGGCTGGGAGACTCTTTTACATTTGTATGTTTTATTTTCCTGGTTGCTGAATAGAAAGAGACTTGAGAGTGAAGTACAATAATCAAGCAACTCATTGATCTAAAGTTAATCTGCTGCAACTGCCTCAGCAAATGCTAAAAATTATCTCTTTTCCTCCTTTCTCTAACTGAGGAAATGGCTTCTGCCAATAGCCCTCTAACACCAGCAGCCCTTGGCACTTCTGTCAAACACACTTCTGTTTGAACAGATCAAATGAAACTCATTTGTTGTTATTGTTTAAGATTAAGCTGTACTTAGAGAATTACTGTGGCATTATTAGGCCAGTTTCCTACAACACAAATAGCATGAAAAACAAATATATATTAACAAAAAAACCCAACAACCCAAAGCCAACCAAAATCCAACCCTGGTTTTGTTTTAAAGCTCAGTGCTGAGGTTTGAGTCTCTGCTGATCTCAGCTGTGAATGACTCAATATTGTATTCGGCAAAGCAGCACCAAGAAGCTGTCTTAAGCATTACAGTCATTATATATGCTGCATCTGGAGTATTGTGTCCAGTTCTGGGCCCCTCAGTTCAGGAAAGACCTCAGGGAACTGCTTGAAAGAGTCCAGCACAGAGCCACAAAAATGATTAGAGGAGTGGAACATCTTCCTTATGAGGAGAGACTGAGGGAGCTGAGGGCTCTTTAGCTGGGAGAGGAGGAAACTGAGAGGTGACCTCATTCGTGTTTATAAAGATGTGCAGGGTGAATGCCAAGAGGCTGGAGCCAGGCTCTGCTCAGTGGTGCCAAATGACAGCACAAGGGGCAGTGGTGGAAGTTGAGGCATAGGAAGTTCCATGGAAACGTTTTTTTCCCTGTGAGGGTGACAGAACACTGGAACAGGCTGCCCAGGGGGGTTGTGAAGTCTCCCTCTCTGGAGATATTCAAAACCTGCCTGGTTGTGTTCCTGTGTGACCTGCCCTAGGTGATCCTGCTCTGGCAGGGGGGTTGGACTCGATCTTTCGAGGTCCCTTCCAACCCCCAGTGTTCTGTGATTCTGTGATTATACAAAGGTTCTACGTAATATTCAAAGCATTCAAAAGTCCCCAGATGCTTGGAAGGTGTGTTTCTGGTGCAAATTAAAAGCAAACAGTGCCTTGTGGCTTTGGGCTGTGATATGGAGGCTGTACAAACATGAGCAGGTTGCTTAAACAGACTATCTCCAGCTCCATCTGCAAAATGAAGATACTGAGTGCCTCAAAATACCCAGGAAAGCCAGAAAAGGTTTCTGCAGGCAAAATATTTTGGTGCTGTCCTACTGTGATTCATGCAGGTCTCACTTTGCTTTTGTACTTTTACTGATGGAGAGCATTTGAAAGAGGTTTTCCACCAAGCCATCAGAAGCCATAGTTCTCTTAAATGAAAACTCATCAGTTCTCTAAGACATCTTGAAAATGTGTGGTGGCTCACAACAATTATTTTGTAGGATCTTAGAATACTTCAGGCTGGAAGGGAGCATGGGAGGCATGGGAGGCCCCTGCTCAAAGTAGGTTCAACAATTAATTCAGCAACCTCCTGCTCAAAGTAGAGCCAACAATGAATTCAGACCAGGTTGCACAGGCTACTGTCCAGTCAGGGCTGGAAAACCTGCACATCCTCCCTTGGCCTCTGCTCTTCATTCTTACAGGCATCTTTTTGTTCCTTTTGCTTTCCTCCTTCTCCCTTGTGTCCAGTCAGGACTGGGCCAGCTCTGATGTATCCCATCGCTACTCTTCTCCGATCAAACGTCTCTACAACAAGCTTAACACCTTTTCTCAGGCCCTTTCCTTTCACTGCTATTGGGTCACAGGGTGATGGAATTGCCTAGATTGGAAAAGACCTTTAAGACCATTGATAGCAATGATTTTGCTAACACTGACAAGTCCTTGACTAAACCATATCCCTAAGCACTACATCTGTGTGACTCTTAAATACCTCTGGGGATGGGGACTCCATCACCTTCCTGGTCAAGCTGTTCCAGTGTCTGATAACCTTTGCAGTAAAGACATTTTCCTAATATCCAGTCTAAAGTTCCCTTGGCAAGGTGTCCCCCAAGCCATCCCTTTCCTGGGCTGAAGAAGCCCCAGTCCTACAGCCTTTCCTTACAGGGCCACTGCTCCTGTCCTAACCAGCTTGGTGGTCCTCCCTGAATTCCCTCCAGTTAACTGCAGTTTTTCTTGTGCTGGGCGTCTCAAACTGCATCCAGCAGTCCAGGAAGGGATGAGTAAAGACCAATAACTTCCTTCATTCTACTATGGTCTTCTTGATACTGCTTAGAATATTGTTTGCTGTCTTTGCAACTCCACTGGCCCACAGTCAGCCTGCTGTGCCCCTGGCCCTTTTGGCAGAGCTGGCCAGGCAGAGTCCAGCCTGCATGCCTGCAGGGGATTCCTCCTAGCCAGGTGCAGGGCTCTGGCTTTGTCCCTGTTGAATTTCATGAGGTTCCATTTGGTCCATTTCCCTGTCCTGGTCCTTGTCCCTCTGGCTGGCAGCCCTGCCCTCTGGCATACCAGCTGCACCCCTTGGTACATTGTGCACGTGCTTGATTTTAACCCAAAACTTAGTTGAGACTTAAAAAGCAAGGCAAGCACCAGCAGCCTCTGTTCAGTCACAGAATTCCACTGCTCTTCCTGAGCTTAGCAACAAGTGTCTTCAGAAATACTTTACCAAGAGAGTTTTTCTTGACTTGAAGGAAATTCAGCGGTCTGCAAACCTTTCCCCTCTGTTTTCAGCAGTGAGTAAACTTTCTCCTGCAGCTCCTTTAGATGACATATACCTGCCAGCTCACAACTTTCTTCACTAAAGAACCAGGAAAGCAAACAAATCTTACATTTGTGCTTCCCACCACCAAGTCAGGATGAAGTTAAACTCCAAAGAAGATTTGTTCTAAGAAAAAAAATGATCCAAATGTGAAATAGAAATCCGTGTATTGCCAGAAGAAAGCTTTTCTGTGATTCTGCCAGAGGGTGCAGCTATTAGGTTGTATCCCACTTGGGTTTAGGATTTTTACTACTGGTGTATTGTCTGGAGCTCAGCCACCGGTAAGGTGCTGATAGAGTATCTGATACCAGCATGAAAAAGACATCAAACTGCTGGAGTGGGTCAGGAAGATGCCATAAAGGTGATCAGAGGGCTGGAGCACCCTCTTCCACTGTGGGGACAGGCTGTGAGAGTAGGAGCTGTTCAGATTGGAGAAGAGAAGGCTCCAGGGAGATCTTACAGCAGCTTTCCAGTACCAGAAGGGGACTTAGAAGAAAGCTGGGGAGAGACTTTTTACAAGGGCTTGTGGTAAGCCGAGGGGGAATGGATTGAAGCTTGAGGAGGGCAGATTCAGACTGGAGAAGAGGAAGAAATTATTTCCAGTGAGAGTGGTGAGACACTGGCACAGGCTGCCCAGGGAGGTTATGGATGCCCCCTCCCTGGGGGTGTTCAAGGCCAGGTTGGATGAGACCTTGAGCAACCTGATCTAGTGGAAGGTGTCCCTGTCCACGGCAGGGTGCTGGAACTAGATGATCTTTAAGGTCCTTTCCAACCCAAACCATTGTATGATTCTGTGAGATAACACTTAAACCACAAAGAGAATTGTCTTCATTCCTTCAGTAAAGAATATCCTTGATGTTTAGCCAGCACACAGAAGCCTTATATAGTAACAAAATGTTTGGCTTTTGACCTCACCATCATTGAAATGGAATCATAGACTGGTTTGGGTTGGAAGGGACCTTAAAGACCATTTAGTTCCACCCCCTGCCACAGGCAGGAACACCTTCTACTAGACGAGGCCGCTCAGAGACCCATCCAACCTGGCCTTTGTGTGTTGTGCTGGATTTTGTTTCTACTGAAACCACTCTTGCAGGCAGGTGTTGTAGAATGTTTTGCTCTCACTGCAGGACTGCAGCATGCTGGTACTGAGAGTGCCACAGCATCCTGGTGAGTTCCCCAAACAAATGTAATTCATTACCAATAATAAAAAGCTATTCCACTCTGGAGAATGACTATTCAAAAAAGGTCCTTATTTAATCAGTAGACTAACTCCCCATGTACACTCAGGCCCATATAAAATCTGTTAGTGACAACATGATGAGGTTTATTGCTTTGTACTTCTATTAACATTGCAGAGCCAATTCAGCTTTGAGCAAACTGAAATCCCCACTTTTCTGTATCGTATCCACCTCTGGCACAGCACAGAACCTCTCAGGCCACCTGAGTGCTATCAATAGTGCACTGCTAATCCAGGTTCTGGCCCTGACCACTGAAAGCACTGGACAGGTTTTGCTGAGAGCCTTATTTCGGTTCACAGGCTCTTGTGTACAGTGTCCAAGTGGACAGAAGGAAGCCAGCTTAACTCTGCCCCTGGGTGGTGGTTACTGCATGTTTCATTGCCCAGCTGAGTAGTTGTGCTGGGCTAATGCAAAGCCCTGTTATAGTATTTTTGAGCTAGTAGAATTGTTTTGGTTGGAAAAGACCTCTAGGAACATGGAGACCATCAATCTAACTCCATTACAGTCATTAAACCATGTCCCAAGGTGCCATGTCCACACCTTTCTTCAATGTCTGCAGGGATGGTGACTCCACCACCTCCCTGGGCAGCTTCTTCCAAGCCCTGACCACTCTTGCAGCAAAGAAATGGTTCCTAAGATCCAACCTAAACCTCCCCTGATGCAATTTCAGGCCTTTTCCTCTCATACTCTGAAGTTACTGGGCATGGGATGATGCAGAGCTCTCCAGGCTGGGGTTGCAGTCTGGGGTTTGAATTCACACACGTTGAATTTGAGGACAGTTTGACTGGAGGGGTTTGACTTGGTTTTGCTTTTAGTGGATGCACTGTGTAGGAAGTTTCCATTTCTAGTTGATCATTATTCAGGGGATTCAAGTTAGGTTTAGGTTGGACATTAGGAAAAATTCCTTTCCTGCAAGAGTGGTCAGGCATTGGAACTGGCTGCCCAGGGTGGTGGTGGAGTCACCATCCCTGAAGGCATTCAAAAAAACCTGTGGACATGGTTCTTTGGGAGATGCTTTAATGGCCATGGTGGTGTTAGGTTGAAGATTGGACTCAATGCTCTTCGAAGTCCTTTCCAATCAAAACAGTTCTATGATTCTATTCTGTGATCATGGAAATGGCAGGTTAGGTGCCTGTGGAGACAGAGGCCGGTGCCCCGAGAAGCAGGATAGACTGCATTTTAGAGTAGGAAAGAGGGAATATTCTTCATGTTCCCTCCTGCAGCCTAGGATACAGTGGTCAGAAAGCAGAAGAGCTGCCAGTACATTAAACCTGGGAGCCAGGCAAGTGAATTTTCAGCTCAGGCAGCCTGTACAAGGAGATAACAATGTTAATTCCTGTGAGTAGTGAGCTGGACTCTGCTCAACCTTGTGCGAGCAGGTGTACTCCAGAGATAGTGAGGAGCAGAGAAACAGGTTCATTACTATTTTTAGCAATGCAGTGAGGACTGACTGGACAAGTTAGGACCGTTGCATTGATGTCAGATTGTGGGTACTCAGGGAGGTAACTGCTAGTTGAAAACTCTGCATGAGCTGGACAGAGACAGGTTTCATGCTCAGCGGATCATACTCACTCCTTCACTGTGAGAATCAGTCTGTTCCTATACTCTACCATCCCTTCAGTGTCCTGCAGGGGCTCCACACCAAGTTTAGCCCTGGTGAGAGGCACCCAGCTGCTAAAAGCTGGGAGAAATCTCTCTTTGGAGTCGGTGCTGCCTCTGGTGCCAGCTCCTGGAGGCAAGAAAGTAGTTCCTCTTGGAATGGGAAATCCTAGGCCTCCTGTACAGCTGAAGGACGGGGGACGACTGGAGAGAGTCCAACAGAGGTCCAGGAGGATTGCAAAGGAACTGGCACATATCTTTCTTATGCGGAGAGGCTGAGGGACCTGGGGCTGTTTGCCTGGAGAAGAACAGACTGAGAGGGGATCTTCTCCATGCTGATTAATAGCTGAAGGATGGAGATCAAGAGGATGGGGCTGGTCTTTCTTTTCAGTAATGGCCAGTGAGAGGCAAGGGGCAATGAGTACAGACTAGAAGAGGAGGTTTCATTTGAACATCTTTGCTGTGATGTTGCTGAGGCAGTGGACTGTGCTGCCCAGAAAATTGTGCAGTCTCCTCCTCTGGAGACTCAAAACCCACCTGGGCACATACCTGTGCAACCTAATCTAAGCAATCCTGCTTTGGCAGTGGGGTTGGACTAGATGATCTCTAGAGGTCCCTTCCAACCCCTGCTGCTCAATGATTCTCTGACTACAGATGGGGGCAGAAACTGCCCCGAAAGGCAAATATTTTGCAAGGGAGAGGAAAACATACATTTGAAACTGTCTGAATGTGCCTGCCAGGGTTAGCAAGGAAGTCTGTGGGTATATGGAGCAGTAGCATCATTCCAGTGGGGATTCAGTCTGTTGTTGGAATTCCCACAGTGTGTTGTGTTCTCTGACATGCAGCTCCCTCGCTGTCAATACAAATAAATGTCTATCTGAAGTCTGTAGCCAAGAGAATTTCTTGCATTTGAATTTTGTGTGAGTTTAGCATAGCTATGCTGCTTGTGGTTTGCTCTTTACTAGATTTTTCTGAGACCTCAGTGACTCTCCACAAGTCTTTTTCAGACTAACCAAGCTGAGAGGCTTCTCCAGCTAAAGGTTCCTGTCAGGGGATTCTCAGAGAGGTGCTGTGACAGCTGGAGAGCAAAGTCATATCTTGTCAGCTGCAGAAGAGTTAGGATCACTTGTCTTGGTTTCTAATGGCAGATTTTCCATCAGGAAATATTGTTTTGAAAAGTAGACTTCCTCTGGGAATACATCAATTTGCACAAAATGCCAGAGTCCTTATCAGGCTGAGAGAAAATCAAAATGAAATGGTTTGACCTTCCCACGACGAAGCATTCCGATTGTTCGCTTTACTTGTAGCTACACCGCAGTATATTTTACTCTAGAATTGACACGAAACACTGAAATTTTAGTTCCTTTACACAAAAGCATTTGCTCCTAAGCTGTTCTCTATCAGTTTTTATTTCCAGGAAACTTCAGATTTATCCTTGTTGATTCTTTCATGTGGAACGACAAGGAAGAGAGACGGTGGCGTTTCCTGCACAGCAGAAATGCAGATTGCCACAGGGATCCAGCACCTATGCAGCACCACGGGCATTTGAAAGACCAACTGGTGCCTAGCTGGAGTACTGCACAAAGCAAGCAAACAAAAAGCCCCACGGGCTCAAATCTGTTCCCAGTAAATATTTGAGTAATTTCAGAGTATTCATCAACTCCAGTCTGTCCATGAACAATTCACACACAGCCAGCGAGTGCCAAATTTCCCAAGCAAACTGCTCATTGCCAGTGGTTTGCCTCTTGCCTGTGACTGAGATGTGTGTCATTAAGAAGCCAACTGTTCTTAAATTAGACTTTCACCCTCCTCCTAGCAAAAAGCTGTGTGTGAGAAGCAGGACAATAGAGTTTATGGGAAAGGATAATTTGAAAACCTTGCTTAGGCATTTAGTCATAAAAATATTTAGTGCTTTTTATCCAAGGATTCCCAAGCTCAGTGAGCATCATCACTTCCATTTTAGTAGCAGAAAGAACAAGGCAAAAGCAGAGAATGCGCATTTTTATCTCAGGTCCCATTCCAGATGAGCTGAGTATGGAACTAGCTCTCTGGAGTTCCAGTTTGCAAAGCAGTATCAGTGGAATGATAGATTGGCTTTTTGTAATGGATATTAGCGTTGCCTTCACCACAGAAGGCACTGGGTAAATCCAGATCTTCAACCTAACAGTTTCCCTAGCAGGCTTTCAACAGAATAGAAGAGAATTGGTTTGGCTAGGAAAGACCTCCAGGATCATAGAGTCCAACCATCAACATAATACCACCATGGCCATTAAACCATGTCCCACCGTGCCATGCCTACAGGCTCCCCGGAGAGGTAGTGAAGTCTCCTTCTCTGGAGACTTTCAAGACCCATCTGGACGCATTCCTGTGCAGCCTGCATTAGATTCTATGGCCCTGCTCTGGTAGGGGGTTGGACTCAATTATCTCTGGAGGTCCCTTCCAACCCCTAACATCCTGTGATCCTATGATTCTTGACACCTCCAGGAACAGTGATACAACCACCCTCCTAGGCAGCCTGTTTCAATGCCTGACCACTCTTACAGGAAAGAAATTTTTCCTCATATCCAGCCTAAACCTCCCCTGGTGTAATTTCAGGCCATTTCTTCTCCTTCTATCACCTGATACACCTCACTCCATCCTCCCTTCAGGGAGCTGTAGAGAACAATGAGGTCTCCTCTCAACCTTCCCTTCTCCAGACTAAACACCCCCAGCTCCCTCAGCTGCTCTTCACCAGCCCAGTTCTCCAGGCCCCTCACCAGCTTTGTTGCCTGCACCTCACTTCAATGTTCTTTTTGTAGTGAGGTGCCCAAAACTGAACCCAGTATTCGAGGTGCAGCAGTAGAAGTCTCTATGCTCTTCCTTTTCTAGATGCAGAAAATGAAACATAGATTGCAGATTATTTTGCAGCACTTTGGGACTGTCAGTGCTGTCTCAGCCTTTTGTGGCCTCTTCTTAATATGTCACTCTTATCATCATCTCTAAATTCACCTTTACAGCAGCTGCTGAAAGCATTTTGATTTCTAGACATGCACACAGATAAAACATTCCACACTCAGAGACTAAAGGTAAAACTGAATAGAGAAAAAGCCTTCACACTGAAGCAGCTCACTGCAGGCAGGTGGTGGTGATTCCTCCTTGATTGTTGCTTAAGGACCACTATTTGCAAGGACCTTATCTCAGGAGGACTTTCCTGGGGAAAAGCCATGGGAGGAGGCCTTCTCGAAGAGGTGTCATCTGTCATAACAAGTTGCCTGTCCTGATGAGCCTGGCGCTGAGACCACATTATGATGACTGATGAGGCTGTCTGGAGCAGTTAACTAAGCCATTTGTAATCATTTCTCAAACAGGCCTTTCAGTAATCACTTTGGGAAATTCTTCTTTTACACTGCACAGGTTCTGGGGAGGGGTAAGAGAAGCCAAATGATTTCTCTCTTACAGGGAAGGATGCAGAGGGACATAAACTTGGGGAGTGTGCCCAGTGACAGGACAAGGGGCAATGGGTGGAAGTTGAGGCATAGGAAGTTTCATGTAAATATGAGGAAAAACTTTTTCCCTGTGAGGGTGACAGAGCCCTGGAGCAGGCTGCCCAGGGGGGTTGTGGAGTCTTCCTCTCTGGAGATGTTTAAAACTTGCCTGGATGTGTTCCTGTGTGATCTGCTCTAGGTGATGCTGCTCTGGCAGGGGGTTGGACTGGATGATTTTTTGATGACCCTTCCAGCCCCTAACATTCTGTGATTCTGTGAATGAAACCCAAAAATGGGTGTAAAATACCTCACTGTCCTAGACATTCCTGCAAGGCTCTTTTATATTTGTGCAGTTCAAAACCCCATCCACATGCTGGCTCTGTTCCAGATGCTCTGCATTTTGTTTTCTTTCATAAACTGGAGTGAAACCCTTGATAGAGACAGGGCTGGACCAGCAGAAGTGAGGACTTCTAGGGAGAAGGAAACAGCAAAAGTGGTTTTCTTTTCTGAACTTTGTTACCATTTTGCAATGTGAAGCTGAGCAGGTCATTTAATGCCAGGCTTCCCTAGCACCCTTAGTACTTAAGCACACAAGAGGCACATCATTCTGCAGCAAATCCATGATGTCCAGTTTTTTCCGTGTGATCCATGTCTTCCAGTTGCTTTACAGCTCCTTATATTTCAGCTCCTTGTGGACCAGTTCTTCAGCACAGCCTTTCTGCCCAGTTTGGATGCATCTGAGGAAGGCTCTGAAGGGTGAGAGCTGGGAGGATGGAGCTGTGATGTCCTATGATAGGACAAAGGGCAATGGGTGCAAGCTGGAGTAGAGGAGGTCCTGGGTGAACATAAGAAAAAGGTTTCTCACTGTGAGGATGCCAGAGCCCTGGAGCAGGCTGCCTCGTCCCTGGATGTTTTTAAGGCCAGGCTGGATGTGGCTCTGGGCAACCTGATCTAGTGGAAAGTGTCCCTACCCATGGCAGGGGGCTGCAACTAGATGATCCTTGAGGTCCCTTCCAACCCTGACAATTCTGTGATTCTGTTGTGGAGCCTCCTTCTCTAGAGACATTCAAACCCCACCTGGATGTGTTCCTGTGTAGGTGTACTGTAGGTGATCCTGCTCTGGCAGGGGAGTTGGATTGGGTTTCTTCTGCTTTGCTGAGGTACTTTGTGGCCTTGATTTTGGCAGCACTTGCACAACTTCCTTGAGAAGTACTTTTACATCTAAATATCCCTCTGGTTGTGTTCAGAGATACTGTCCTTTACCTTAAGCAAAATTAAATGTTGCAGTGAAAATAGACAATGTGAGCACATTGGCAACCTTCCCAGCAAAGGGAATATGCAGTAGTTTTTATTGTTACTGCCAAGACAGCTGTGTTTTAGATTGAAATAGTCATTGCACCCTTTTGCTATTTCTAGACATAATGCAGCTTGCCTACCAATAACAAATGTTTAGTATTTTCTCTGCTACCACAGCACCCTGCCCATTTGTTGCAGTCCTGCAGCACTCTGTCTCAACAGGAGTGCCTGATGTAACAAACAAATGGGCTCAGCCAGACCGATGGCAGGAAATGCATAACTGTCACTGCTTTACAGTCTTGTGTCTCTTGTACATGTGTAGGGCTTCCCAGAACTCCTCAGAGGGCTCACTTCATGTTTTGGTACAGCAGGCATAGACTTAAAGGTTCTCCTCCCAAAACGCCACCTTTGGATTGCAAAGTTTCAGTTATTCACGTATCAAAGCGGGACAAAGCCCCTGGAGCTGCTGTGACCTTTCGAAAGGTTTTCCTCCTGTCTGTGTGCTGCAGTCAAGCCTCTGTAGAATCATAGAATGGCTTAGGCTGGTAGGGACCTTAGAGATCATCTACTCCAACCCCAGTGCCAGGGGCAGGGATGCCTGTCACCTAGATGTGGTTGCCCTAGGCTTCACTCAGCCTGGCCTTGAACACCTCCAGGGAGGAGACATCCACAGCCTCCACGGGTAACCTATTCTGGAGTCTCACCACCCTTGTTCTGAAGAACTTCTTCCTAAGATCCAGTCTAACCCTGTTCTACTTCAGCTTATAACCATTCTTCTAGTCCTGTTGTTAGATACCCTTAGGAAAAATCCCTCTTCAGCCTCCCTGTTGGCTCCCTTGAGTTACTGGAAGGCAACTCTAAGGTCCCCCCAGGCTCTTCTCTTCTCCAGGCTGAACACCCCCAGCTCCCTTGGCCTATCCTCATAGCAGAGGTGCTCCAGCCTTTGGATTACCTTTGTGGCTGCCTTCTGGACTTGCTCCAACAGTCCTGTGTCTCTACAATGGAACTCTCCCTTCATGATTTATGCTTCTTTCGTAGGGAAAATGTCCCGCTTTTACCTGAAATTCCTGTATTGGATTTCCATTGCTCAGTGGCCTGTTTTCAGTTCTAGGAGATGGGCATGGCTGATTTTAAAGACAACCCCAGTTTTGTATGTCTCTCCATGGGAGTGGTACTGAGCCTTCTGATGACATTCTCTTTCCTCTGTGCTTGTGCAATAGGCACAGAAGTTCTCTCCTTTTACAAAAACAAGAATACTAATAATGATAGTGATGAGGAAAAGAAGGCTGACTTGTGCCAGTGCTGTTGCTTGCTTGCTTCCAAATAACCACTATTGACTGGCCACCGTTTGCAGCTGGCACTCCGGGTAGCGAAACAAAGCTAGCTTGCGCCTCAGGTGGGCTTCTGCCAGGTGATGGATGGGAAACTGGCCATTGCCTCATGCTCTTTGAGGAAGAAGGAAGGATGGTGCACATGGCCAAAAAAGCTTTTTTTTTTCCACAAAAGAAGAAAAAATAAGTAGTTGAGGGAGGCAATCCTGCTCTCTGTTCTAGTGAGGCCTTATCTGGAGTGTCATGTCCAGTTCTGGGCTCCCCAGTTCAAGAGAGACAGGGAACTACTGGAGACAGAATCCAAAGGGAGGGCTGTGAGGATGCTGAAGGGACTGGAACATCTGTCTGATGAGGAAAGTCTGAGAGACCTGGGGCTGTTTAGCCTGGAGAAGAGAAGGCTGAGAGGGGATCTGATCAATGTCTACAAGTATCTGAAGGGTGGTTGTCAGGAAGGACCCAGGCTCCTTCCAGTGGTGCCCTGTGATAAGATGAGGGAAAACAGACACAAACTGGAACACAGGAGGTTCCACCTCAGCATGAAAAAAAACTTCTTTGCTGTGAGGGTGCTGGAGCCCTGGGGCAGGCTGCCCAGAGAGGTTGTGGAGTCTCCTTCTCTGGAGACATTCAAAACCTACCTGGACACATTCCTGTGTGACCTGATCATTGTGCATTCTATGGTCCTGCTTTGGCAGGAGGGTTGGACTCTATGATCTCCAGAGGTCCCTCCCAACCCCTAGCATTCTGTGATTTGTATCTGTAGTATGGGATACAGTGAATGTGAGTTTCCAGGGAAAGGGATAAATCAGGTAAAGCAGAGACACTTCCTCAATTAACTTGGTCTGAACTGCAACCTTGAACTCCTCTCATGTTTGTATTAGGACCCACGGGAAGGAGGGTTGTCCTTCCTTCTGGTGTGCAGTAGGTATTTGAAAAGGAACTTGAGTTTTCTCCCCATCCAAGCTCAGTGCTGCATTGCAGTGTAAGAGTGGGTTTGAAATGATCAGGTTGTGTGTGACTTTGAATGGATTTGAATTGGAAAGGGACATTTAGTTGCTGTGTATGAATGAGAAACTGTCTCCTAAACTTTGCTGAGTGTTTCCAGAACCTGAGGTACTGACATGGTTATGAAAGTGTGGGAGGAGAAGTGAGTTACCACTATTATCATCCTGATCAAAGAAGTCTTTGAAAGGTGATGCAGGCTGTCTGCTCTGAGGGTGAAAAGTCTCCTGCAGACCACAAAGGTGTGCATGGAAGCCTGCAGATATGAACTCCCCTGACATTTAAACATCCAAGGGTTGTTTTTTTTTACTTGTGTCTTTCTCCACTGACACTTAAGAAATATGGAGGCAAAAAAAGAAGTGAGCCTTGAAGGCCACACCTTGAAAACAAGAGATATGAATCATAAGGCAGATGTTGAGAAAGAGACGTGCTTGGATTAAAATCTGCAAGGACTGTGGGCCGCTGAGTGTCTCCATGTCTGCAGCTGTGCTGCACTGATAGCTGCTGAGAGGTGTAAGGATCTCTGTTCATTCTGGTTTAGTACACAGTCTGTCTGGTACAAAAGAGGGATTTAAGTGTAAAAAGAGCAGGAGGTTGTTGCTGGGTTTGTTTTTCCCTTTTTCCTTAATCCCTGTGGTTTGAGATGCTATGGGATGTGTGCCAACCTGATGAGAAACTCCAGCTGGGTGTATGTGTTAAATATGGAAGTAGCTATGCAGGAATCCAAGGTGAAGGCACTGTGTGGTTTGAAGTCAGTATGTGTCATGAATTATCAAAACACTATCAAAACAACTTCCCCCCCCCCTTTTTTTTTTCTTTTCTTGAGAGCCTGACCACTGTGCTTCTAGAGGTTATGTTGAGTACAGACTACAGCAAATTTTAGGGAAAGTACATGTAGAAGAGGCTCACAACAACCTCATTCAATGTTACAGGCTTTGGGCAGAGTGAGAGCTACCCAGCAGAGAAAGACCTGAATGTGAGCCAGCTTGTACCCAGGTGGTCCAAGAAGGCCAACAGCATGTTGTCCTGCATCAGGAATAATGTGGCCAGGAGGTCTAGGGCAGTGACCGTGCCTCTGTACTCAGCAAATGGTGAGGCCACATCTTGAGTAGTGGCTCACTTTTGGGTCCCTCACTACAAGAAGGATGTTGAGATGCTGGGGCATGTCCAAAGCAGAGCAACTAAACTGGTGAAGGGTCTTGTGACAGATGGCTGAGGGAACTGGGGGTGTTTAGTATGGAAAAGTAGAGGCTGTGGAGAGACCTCATTGCTCCCAGAAGGGACCTGATAGAGAGGTGGACATTGTTCTCACATGCAATAAGTGATAAACAAACAAACCACATAAACAATAAACCAGGTTGGAAGAGACCTTCAAGATCATCGTGTCCAACCCATCAACCAATCCAACCCACCCAAACAACTAGATCATGGCACCAAGCACCCCATCAAGTCTCCTCCTGAACACCCCCAATGATGGTGACTCCACCACCTCCCCAGGCAGAGGAAACAGCCTCAGGTTGTTCCAGAGCAGGTTCAGGTTGTAAATTAGGAACAATTTCTTCACAAAAAGGGATATGAAGCACTGAACAGGCTGGCAGGGAGGTGATGGAGTCACCATCACTGGAGGCATCTAAAAGGCGTGTGGACGTTGTGCTGAGTGATGTGTTTTAGTGGCAGTGGCTTAGCAGTAGTGATGGGATTGAGAGTTCTAGGCAAGTGTTTGGACTTGATAGTCTCAAAGGTTTCCTCCAACCTGAACAGTTCTGTGGAATAATCTGAGCCACACAAATAGGTAGACACTGGGAATATGTGGGGTCAGGAACCCAGTTATGACCGACAAGAGACATACTGGTATAGCATAAATACTGGTATGGCAATCCCCCTAATATAAAAGTGACTGTGGTATGTATGGTTGCTGCCCAGAGAGGTTGTGGAGTCTCCTTCTCCAGAGACATTCAAAACCCACCTGGAGGTAGGTGTTCCTGTGTGACCTGCTCTAGGTGATTCTGCTCTGGCAGGGGGGTTGGAGTGGATGATTTTTCGAGATCCCTTCCAACCCCTGATGTTGTATGCTTCTGTGTGAGGGTGTGTGTATCTGTGATGTATGTCCTGGTGTAGCAAGCAGACTGGTTGCCATACCAATATATATGCTCCAAATATACACACATCGTAATCAGCTGGGCAAGGAGCACTGTAGCAGAGAGTCCTTCTAGGGGCCAGTCTAGCAGACACTGTAAGGACTCCCACTGACAGCAAATGAAGGAACTCTGTGAGGCTGACATACATGGTCCAGAGATTGATGTTGGCTTTCAGCTGTTTTGTTGGAGGTTTTTCAGAGCTACAACAGACAAATATCCCAGACAGCCATGGAAGGATCACTTTGTTTTCACATGTAAAGAAAAAATTCAGAGCATCTGCATCCTGATGGACTTGAGTGTCCCTTAGTGGAAAGGTTGCCCATTCCACAGACTTTAACTTGCACTTCCTTGCTGTCTGCAGTGCCTGGAGGTCTGTCTGTGCTGCAGGAAACATCAAGACATAATGGCTTCTGGTTTTCACTTCAGACCTGGGCAGTCATTCAGGGGCATGGGTCATCAGTCCAAAGACAAGAACAGGTGTTGCCCTGTGTTGGAATACCACAACCACACAAAGTCACTACTCCAGCACTCCTCTTCAAGCTGTGATCTTAAAACATCCAAAAGCTGATAGAGTGAAGAAGTATGTGTGTGTTTGTGGAGCTTTGCTGCTCAAGGGCTTTCCCCTTTGTTTAGCAAAGCTGCAGGCTAGACAAGCAGGAGAAGCGCATCCCTTGACGCAGTCCTGCCTGCAGCCTCAGCCACTGCTGAGACAAACCAGATCTGTGAGCAGTTCAATTACTAACACTCAGTCCTTTGTTTTCTCTATGTTGCCTACAGAGATGCTTAATTGTGTTGTGGAAGATTATTAGAGCAAAGATCAGTCTGCTGTTGGATATTTTAAAGGTTTCTTGTGTGCACGCAAATGAGTAACAACTTTAAGCCATTTCTTCTCTGGTCTGTAATTGAGATCCCGAGTTCTTAATCAATGATTCATTGCTGTTTTGTGGTGTCTTACTGGGCAGGTCTTCAGCAGCTGCAGAGTATCCAGATGCAGTGGTATGCTCTAGATGGCAGTGTATTTTTAAACTGTAGTGGTAGAACAGGAGCTTGGTCGTTTTAATTGGGGGTGGGGGTTTAAATACTCTCTGTATGCCACTTGCTTTCAAAGAAGAGATCAAATAAACTTCCCAGATTTTACAATATGCATGCAAACACTAAGAAGAATGCAAAGAAAGTAGCAAACAGGAGAGTATTGCTTCCCCTTTCTATTTTTAACAGGAAAATGTTAATTTTCTTTTTCTCCTGTAACAAGCAGCAGCACATAATACTTAGTTAGTACTTCCCTGTCATGATACCTTGATGGAGTTGTAGTTTGGGTGCTTCATGCTCCTGTTCTTCCTAGAGCCAAAGTCTGCTCATCAGATGGTGTCTCCCAGACTTAGCAGACTCCCCTTGCATCAAGAATTGTCCATGGGATATCAGAGGCAGAGGGACTGCCTAGTTGGTAGGAAGATAACAGACCTGTGGGGTACTTGCTGATTGAATTAGTCAGGTTTGAGGCATTTCAAATCTGAAGTTCTCTGTGAAAAGGAGGAGGGGAGTGCTAACAGAAAGGAGTTAAAAGTTTAAATCAGCCTTTACAAAGAGAAAACAAAATGTCAGGGCCAGAAGGATAAGAGTGATGTTGAATTAAATAGAGTTTTATTAGTGACACATGCTTGATGTACAGGAAGTGTATGCTAATCCCAAATTTACTCATCAAGCATCTGCCAGGCAGCACTGTTGATCACTTCTGTGCCTCATGCAGTGTATGTCTGACTGAATCCACTATCCACAGGTCTGCTGCAGCCCTCTAAATGCAAATTTCTTCTCTGCAGCCCTCCGGGTTTGGTCACACACACACACACACGTGCTGTCGTTTAGTTGCACTCATCGGGCTTTCAATATGACACAAAATCATTGCAATGTAATGCATTATTAACTATATTTTCCAACTGAAGACAAACTTGACAGGCTGTCAGGGAACACTTTTGTACTTTAGAAAGGGGCTTATGAAAAGAAACCCTGGAGTACGTCCACCTGTTAGTGTAAGTAAACTACTCAGGGCAAGAAACGGCATGGAATGAGCTTGCCCTTTGCCTTGTTCTCCAGCTTGACTGTAAACAGAATCAGAGTTTTGCTTCTGCATGTCATTTAGAGAGTGATTTGTATGAGCAGAGTTGAGTCTGTGGATTAGTCACAAAGCGTTTGCTTGGGCTGTTTGTTGGGTTTGGTGCTGCTTGGTCACCTCGGCGGAGTGCGCTTTTGGCGCTTTCACGGCTCAGTGAGGCTGCTCTGTAGATGGGAAGAGGGGAGAAAAGGAAAGTTTCTAAGAGGCTGTGTGAGTTGTGAATTTGAGAGCTCACTGGGAATTCTCAGGCAGCCCTTTTCCCCTTGGTTGCATCCCTTTGCCCCTCAAAACCTGAAATTAGGAGCTATTGTGGAGGCAGGGGGTCAGGAATCCTTTATTAAGGACTGCTTGTGTCTGCACTCTTAGCTAGACAATGACAAGCCAGCTGAATGTGACCCAGAGTGTGCTCAGGTGGCCAAGAAGGCAAACAGCATCCTGGCTTGCATCAGGAATGGTGTGGCCAGCAGGAGAAGGGAAGTGACCATCCCCCTGTATTCATCATTGGAGAAGCCGCACCTTGGGTTACTGGGTTGGTTTGGAGCCCCTCACTACAAGAAGGGGCTGGAGAGTGTCCAGAGCAACAAAACTGGTGAAGGGAATGGAGAACAGGTTGGTGAGGAGCAGATGAGGAAGCTGGGATTGTTTGGTCTGGAGAAGAGGAAACTGAGGGGAGGCCTCATTGCTCTCTACAACTCCCTGAAAGGAGGTTGGAGGGAGGTGGGGGTTGGTCTCTTCTTCCTAGTGTCAGGTGGTGGGATGAGAGGAAATGGCCTGAAATTGCATCAGGGGAGCTTTAGGTTGGATCTTAGGAACAATTTCTTTGCTGCAAGAGTGGTCAGGGCTTGGAAGAGGCTGCCTAGGGAGGTGGTGGAGTCACCCTCCCTGAGGATGTTCGAGAAACCTGTGGGCATGGCACTTTGGGACATGTTTTAATGGCCTTGGTAGTTTTGGGTGGACAGCTGGACTCGATGATCTTAGAGGTCTTTTCAACTGTAACAATTCTATGATAAGCCCAAATACTTTGCTGATCACAGCCATCTAGGATTGCATAAATATTTCATAAATGTCCTGAGAGGTGTTTTGCAGGGTAGGGATGTTGGGTTTCAATTCCCTGCAGTGTTGAGTCTGTCTCTTCTTAGGATGTCCTTGATCTGCTTCTGGTTCACAGAAGTCTGCACAGTTTCCACACTTGATGCAGTCAGCTGCGTGGAAGATTTTTTTTCTTGTTTAAGCAAATGAGGTTGCCTTGGTCCTGAGTGCATTTGGCTGTGGGTTGTTTGTTTGGGTTTTTTTTAACCGGAGGAGAAGATAACTGTGTAATATCTTTTCTGTGGCAAATTGGTACTTTTTCCTTAGAACTGGAATAACCTTTTCTGAAATGTCAGACATTTGCTGAGATTGGAACATCCAGCCCTTAATGGAGGCTGTTTCTAAACACATCATTGTAATATTTGCCAAGAACTACTCTCTTGATTGCTGTTATAAATCAGAGCCACACATACTTCTGACGTTGACTTCTGATTTCCACATAAACAAACGTGATTCTGAGAGATGTTTTGGTTTTTTCCCCAGGTGTAGGTGTAGCTGAAAGTACACACTGATCTCAGTTATTCACTGACACATCTGTTGCAACTCTAAAATCTAGAGGATAGGTTCATGCATGTTTCTTACCTCACATTTATCACTGTGGAACTGGGAATAACATCTCTCTGCCAGTTTGCTCTGGTGAGACCTTCCCTGGAGTACTGTGTCCAGCTCCGGAGCCCTCAGTTCAGGAAGGATGGAGCAGGTCCAGAGGAGGAAAATGATCAGGGGGCTGGAGCACCTCTGCTACAATGACAGTCTGAGGGAGCTGGGGTTGTTCAGCCTGGAAAAGAGAAGGCTTAAGTGAGACCTGGGAGCAACTTCCAGTACCTGAAGGGGGCCTACAAGAAGGCTGGAGAGGGAATGTTCCCAAAGGCCTGCAGTGATAGGATGAGGGGCATGGTTTGAAATTAGAGAAGAGCAGATTTAGACTGGATGTTAGAAACAAATTCTTTACCATGAGGGTAGTGGAACACTGGAACAGGTTGCCCAGGGAGGTAGTTGAGGTCCCATCCCTGGAGACAACCACAGTGAGGCTCAACAGGGCTCTGGGTAACCTGATGTAGTTGGGGATGTCCCTGCTGACTGCAGAGGGGTTTGGACTGTATGACCTTTAGAAGTCCCTTCCAACCCAGACCATTTTGTGATCTCAGAACAGTGAGGAGAAAGTTAATCCACTGAATAATGAAGCAATATCCAAGTGTAGTAATAAGCAATATCCAAGTGTAGTAATAAGCAATATTTGCTTGCATCTAGGTGTACTTTTTGGTTATAGAAGGAATGAATGCTTTGATAAAAATTCAATTACAGTTCTGCATTGCACTGCACTTTAGGAAGCTACGTATGGTAATTGCTGGGGATATTTCTTGCTTCTCCCAGAAAAGGAGGAAAAAAGGAGGAAATCCTGTTTGTTTTAAAATGCCCCAGTAAAAAGCTTTTCTTCTGTTGTTCCATTTTTTTTTCATGTGAACACACAAGGTTATTCTATTAAAGAGAGATTTTTCATTAAAATAATACATAAATATTTTATTTAATGACTCTGTGGCCTTGAGGCTTGACTTCAGTACACAGCAGCCATTTCCTAGGGTTTTTTTAACCCAAACTCTTGGTGTGCTGAATGAATTTCACATCCCCTAAGGAGATGATTCTTTTGCACGGCTTTAAAAACAGGAATGTCAAACGTCCTCTTCAGGTGCGTGTTTCTAGCTGTGATGGAGTACCTTGGGTCAGGATTAGGCGCTGGATGTTCCTTTAGGCAGGAATATCAAAGAACCTTCTGTTGGACCTTGCCATACTTTAGGCTGCTAAAAATGGAGCTGTCAGCTTCCAGTTGCTAATCCATTATTTTTTTTTTAAAGGTTAGGATTACTGTTGACAAGTGACAGAGCACCCTGGTGCAAACAACTGGAATGGAAAGTTAGGACATTTTAAAAGGAGAGGACAAAAATGTTCTTACTGCTTTTTGGCTTCAATCTGAATTATTTTAGAGAGGGGAAAACCTCATGATTTGGGCCACAGTCTGGTCTGCATTTGCATTACCCTTGCTGCACAAGAAGCATTTATTTAGCTGATACAGTCTTCTGTAATTACCTTTCTGGATGTAAAATGCCCTGAGGTGGAAGAGGAAAGGTCTCTCCTTCTCCTAACCTATAGCTCACTCTGAAATCAAATCATTCCTCACTGTGAAGAGTAGCCTCTTGGCTATACAAAAACCTTTTACCCAGCATCTTTCTCTGAAGATAACTTAATTGGGAAAGATTCATAACATCTGATACAATCTTCTTGTCTTCGGGTTCAGACCAACAGCCAAAGCAAATCATTTGAAATTAAGTTCCAAAATTAATCCTTAAAGAATAGGAGAAAAACTTCTTAGGTTAAAATAAATTGAACTGGATCCACTCTGTTCTTCAGAAATCTTTCTGAAGGAAAGCTCTCAAATTTTTATGTTCTCTCTTATGCACCTCCTGCTGCTGATAGAGAAGAGGTTCAAGTGCCTTCGCTGTCCTGTCCACTGAGCTGTTCAGCCTTACTCTTTATCTGCATTGACTGCATATATTGGTGATGGAGGGAACATTTCCACTTAGCTGAGGCTGAAGGCAGGCATGATTTCTGAAGAATGCAACCTGGAGAGGCATCAACCTGAAGATGAGGAGTGCCAGGGAATTTGGAGTGCCGGAGCTAATCGTTGTGTTATTGATTCCCAGGAAAAGCTGGTCGAGGGTAGTAGGGGTGGCTTAATTTTGAGTTGCATGGCTGCAGTGTCATGGGATAAAAATGCACCTCAGTGACTTTCTCTCAGGTTGTTGTGCCAAGGGAAGAGAGGTGGGGGGCAGGTCAGCTTTTCAGGTTTGTGTAAGGTTTTCATGGGATTGAGGCCCGAAGACTTGGCTCTTTTATTGGTACTAAATGCACAACATCTGTGTTTATCTAGGTCTAGTAGGGGTAAAGAGGCCCCAGAGTTCTGTCTGCAATCTGTGCTTAGGATTCATAGATTCATAGAATGGTTTAGATTGGAAGGGACCTTAAAGATCATCTACTTCCAACCCCCTGACATAGGCTGAGACACCTTCCACTACACCAGGCTGCACAAGGCAATCACTCTGATATAAAATTTACTGTGGTATACAGTATGCATGGGTGTGGCATACATACATGGGGGGATGTATGTAGGGGATGTACTCAACAGTTCTTTGATTATCTATGGTATCCTGGGGTGCATTATGAAGAGTGTGTCCTGCAGTTCAAGAGAGGTTCTCCTTCCCCTCTTCTCTGCCCTAGTGAGACCACAGCTGGAGTGCTGTGAATTCTTGTACTATCACTTAGCACTGAGACCAGGTTTAATGGAGCCAGTAGGAACATTATTTATTATTTTATTTTTCCACTGGAGAAGGGCTTCATAACACAGAGTGAAGTACATCCTTGTCTTGGAGATTATTGATCTAGACAATGAGCAAGTGGAACACTGGAACAGGTTGTCCAGGGAGGTAGTTCAGGCCCCATCCCTGGAGATATTCAAGGTGAGGCTCGACTGGGCTCTGGGCAGCCTGATCTAGTTGGGGATGTCCCTGCTGACTGCAGAGGGGTTTGGACTGGATGACCTTTAGAGGTCCCTTCCAGCCCAAACCATTTTATGATCTCAGAACAGTGAGAAAGTTAATCCACTGAGTAATGAAGCAATATCCAAGTGTAGTAATGCACAATATTTGCTTGCATCTAGGTGTACTTTTTGGTTATAAAAGGAATGAATGAAGGACTAGATGACCTTTGTAGGTTCCTTCTAACCCAGACCATTCTATGATTTGCAACTCTGACCTAAGAATGGTTGTTTTTCTCTCGATTTTGCTGTTGCTACTCAGTTACAGGAGTGTGCATAGTGAGATTGCTCTGAGAGTGAGATAGGGCACAGCTAACACCTGGTATTTAAGCTTCTGACAAGGCCTCTTAAATTGTCTGGCTTTTCTTCGGTGGCAGTGAGAAGCAAGGTTAAGCAGAGCTTTAAGAATCAAAGCTGTGTTTTCCCTAAGGTTTCAGCCATTTACCCTGTTTACTCTTACCTTCTAAACTGTCATTTATTATGCATTGCTATTTATCCATTCAAGAGCACAGTTCTTCAGCACTCTGAATTAATTATTGCTCTGTTAGTTAATTCCTATTGTTACAGAAAGCTTTACCAAACTTTTTATTTAGAGGTGTTAACAGATTGGTTTGGTGTTATTGCTGCAAAGCTTAGTGTTGCACTGAAACCAAAAGAAGGAAGGGACCTCCAAAGCTCACCTATTCCAATGCCCTCTGTAGTGACCAGGGACATCCTCAACTAGATCAGGTTGCCCAGAGCCCTGTTGAGCCTCACTTTGAATATTTCCAGGTATGGGGTCTCAACTACCTCTGTGGGCAACCTGTTCCAGTGTTCCACTACCCTCGTGGTGCAGAACTTACTCCTAACATCCAATCTAAATCTGCTCTGCTCTACTTTGAAGCCATTGCCCCTCGTCCTGTCACTACAGGTTTGTTCTGTGTGTGGGATATCCCTCTGCTAACAAAACTTTAACCTCCCTCCACAACTGAGGTACTGAAAGGCCAAAGAGAGCTTAGAATCAGTGTGAGATTAAACTTGGCAGTTATTCTAGGTGACAATAATTCTGCAATGTAGAGCGATTAACCTCCTGTCTCCCTGCACGTGCCTGTTTCAAGATCTGACCAAGAAGCAGTAGAATGTCAACGCTTACAGCATCTGCTCTAGAAAGCTGGCTGAGACCTTTGCACTTGATTTGTAGCACACAAACAGCTATGCCATACATAATGTTTGGTTTTATCTTTTCTTCTTTTTCTTCTTTTAAAATGAAAGGTCGGAGCTCGTCGGATCTCCCAGCAAGCAGCCCTCCTCATCCTCCTGCTTACTCTGCTTGGAATTTGACCTGGGTCATGAGAGATACATCCCCTTTCTTCTCCCATAGAGGACGACACAGTGAGTAGCATTTATATGTTGTCTTCAAGAGGCTGTGGCTAACTGCCTAAGGATACTGATGTAATACTGGAGCAAAACAACACAAGTCAAATGATTCTTGATCAAATAGCCACACTGTCAGCCCCTGAAGGCACTAATAAGCCTTACTTCCCCTTACTAGCCAGCCCTGGGGCCTCTCCCTAACTTGCTTATTAGCCTAGCAGTCCTGTTTCAGCTCAGCACAGCCCAGGTGTGACCCTGGCCATCTCCATCTCTACAGAAGTACCTGATCCATGGAATCATAGAATGGTCTGGGTTGGAAGGGACCTCCAAAGATCATTCACTCCCCCCTTCTGCAGTCAGCAAGGGCATCCTCAACTAGATCAGGTTGCCCAGAGCCCTGTCAAGCTCCACTTTGAACATCTCCAGGGATGCCAATCTGTTCCAGTGTTCTGCCACCTACATAGTGAAGAACTTGTTCCTAATATCCAATCTAAATCTGCTCTTTTCTAGTTTGAAGCCATTGCCCCTTGTCTGTCACTGCAGGCTTTTGTAAACAGTCTCTCTGTAGACCCCCTTCAGGTACTGGAAGGCTGCTATCAGGTCTCCCAAGAGCCTTCTCTTCTGCAGGCTGAACAACCCCAGCTTTCTCAGCCTATCTTCATAGCAGAGGTGTTCCAACCCCCGATCATTTTCATGACCTTCTGGACCCACTCCTTCAGGTCCATGTCCTGGTGCCTAGCCTGCCACAGCCTGTCCTGCTCCTTCAGAAGCAAAGTCCCAGACTGACCTGTGAGCCATGTGTTGGCATCCAGCAATAACATAAAGAGAAGAGTTGTGTACCAAACTTATTTTCCTTTTCCATCTCCTTTCATATCTCCCATCCTTTCCAAGTCTAGGAATCTGTTTTCATCTCTTCTCTGGTATGACCTATTTTCTGGCTATCCATAGCCATTCCACTGTGAAATACGATGGTTGTAGTTAGGACTGGACTGCAGAAGGCAATACCTAACATGCAATCCAGAGAGTGACTGAAGTAGAATATATCTACTATATATCTACTACTAGTCTCTTTGAGGGGAGAGAAGGTGCTGAGAGGCTAATAAGATTTACTCACCCCAAGCCTGTAATTATCTGCTTGAGGGAAAAGTTTGACCTACCTATATGAAGGAGTCCCATATTTCTTCAAATTTATGTTGCAGCCTTTTATGTGTGCAATATATATTCTTTCCACTGGCATACAATATCTGCTCTAGCTGTTGTATCTGCTTGAGTGATGAGGACACACCAATTTCATCTGGGAAGGGACAGTAGTACAATCTTTTTTTTTCCCCCTCACTTGGTTTGCTCAGAAATTGCAAGAATGATTTTTAATTTATCCTTTATTATTTCTTCCTAAACTCTTGCAGTTTCTCTGTAATAATGTTCTGAGGGAAAGCTTTGTTCTCAGAAACCTACAAGCAGTGATTCCGTCTGACAGCGTCACGTGGAGAGCCATGTAATGCATCTAAGCAAAAATGATTTTAGCTGCTTGCACCAGACCAAATTCTGCCACGTTCCAACCATCTGTTTTGCAAGGGAAGGCAGGAATTTGGTGAGATGCTACACCAAATACAGTCTTTACTCTCCACCAGTAGGCATAATTCAGGACTTGAAACTGCTGGAGAATCTTGAAGAGAGGCAGGAGTAATTAATTTTATTTTCTTTCCTAGCTTTGCATTTCAACATTTCCAAAAGCTGGCAGAATTCCTTTAAATGACAGGGCTGGCAGTCAGGCATTTCAGACTGGAACACTCTGTGGCATTGCTATGTGGACATCCTTCCTGCCACTTCAGATACACGGCATGCAGAGGACTGCTGTGGGGACATGGAGTAGATTCATAGAGTGGTTTGGGTCGAGCCTGTAAGCATAGCCCAAGCCTAAGAGGGCAGTTCTTAACACTTCTTTTTCTTCCTCTGCATACCTGCAGCTTATGTGCACTTGAGTGTTTATTAGTAAACTTCCCAGGAATCTAGATTTCTGTCCAGAAGTGCCATGACTGTGAGAGGGAGGAACAGTGCCTTGCAGCAGCTGATTATTTGCTCTGGATCTGAGCAGCTCTCTTGAAGGTCTGGCAGGGGCTTAGCAGAGCATGGCAGATGACAAAGTGAAACCATCCAAGCTGCAGGCGAGTAACCTTGTCCCAGGACCGTTCCTGCCTTCCGATTAAGTGATTAATCCAAAATCAGGCAAAAAATCATCAGCAGAAATAAAACCCCACAGTCCTTTACTGTTACTGGAGTGTTTTCCACTTCTGTCAGAAGCTTTCTTTGCTGCTTCCAGAGTAACTGTGATTACAGAGTGCTCAATAAAACTTCTGTCAAAACTTTGTTTGCCTAATCATCTGATGGAACCCATCTAATTAACTGGCTGACATTACCAGAGTGGGACAATATTAGTTGTCTTAATTACCTTTGCCTTGTGTTCAGCTATTTGAGAAGTCTCTGATGGAAAGGCTGAATAAATTGAGAGGTAGGGTCCCTCTTCCTCTGCCAAACTAAGTTCTGTGCCCCTTCCCTCAGAATTGAAATTCTGACAGGCTGCTTCTAGTAGTTCTGGCAGGAAGAGTGCTTGATGAGATCTTTAAAACTCTATGCAGCAGTCCTGAAAGATAATCACTGGCACAACAGGACACTTGATAGTGATGTATTCACACGACTAGGTTTTTTTCTGTTTTGTCTAGAGGTTTCTAGATTTGGCTCTATCTGAGCATTGATTAATCATCCATCTTCTCAGAGATGCAAAATCTACATTCCTTTCAGAAAATAAAGTCTTAAACCCAAAGGAAGTCAAAATCACCTGGGAATTCAGCCCAGAGGGCAGGAGGAGTCTTTATATCTCTGTATTTTTTGTGTGCTCTTTTGTTCTCCTTGAGGTACACTCAGACTCTTTCCTGTGGCTAGAACAAACTTTTAATGCCTCCTGCATACATGGTGGTGTATTAATCTCCCATTTGCAGCACTGATGGAACTCTGTCCTAAGGCTTACATGATTAACTGCACCCAGCCACATATTTCATTCCTTGTCCTGGTTGGTTGAATATTAATTTTCTCTACTGTATAGGTATTGTATAAGAAATCAATTGTCCACTACATAAAATCCATTAAGCTTCTGTAAGAGGAGTTCCAGACGATGAGTGCCTCTTAAGGCCTGGTGTAAGCTTTCATGCAGTTCATACACCACCTTCTGCTCCATCCTCCACCTCCCCCAGGGCCAACCGACAGCCCTGAACCTGGAGCCTGTCCTCCCAGGGTAGGGTGGCAACTGCTGACAGTGCCACCGACTGGAAAAACCTCAAAAGGAATTCCCAGAATCCCCTCAGGCTGTGCCACACTTCTGCAGTATGATTTAGAGATGTTGGGGTTTTTTTTTTGCACACACACACTGAGGTGTAGGAATAGTGGTGGTTTAGGAAATCATGGTGCTTTGGATGACAAAGTTACCTGGGACTGAAGTTCAGGAGGAAATAGTAGATTCAGCTACCAACCGACTAGAGTGCTCCAAAACATCTCCAAAAGGTGAGCTCAGGAGAGGAGGAGCAGATACTTTCAAGACTGCATAACTGTTCACAGCTCTGATTTAATAGGTACTAAAAGCATAATCCAAAGGATGGCCTCTATTAACAGCTTATTAATAATTTCACTCAGCTCTGTGTCTTCAGAAAACTAATTTGACAAGGTTGTTGATTTTAGGGATTTTTTTCCCCACACTTTCTAATGGAGTGTCGTCTGTGATGAGTTCATGATTTCCTAAATTGGGTTTTCTAAGACTAAAATAAAAAGACTTTGGACTAATTTTCCCCTGGAATAATTTGGAGCCATTCTCACTGTGTATTTGATGCTTGGTGGCTCCTCAGTTGTTCAGTGAGGTGTCAGATTAATGACTATTTCATTTTTTTCTGGGGTAGGTCGTGTGTAGCTTGCTGAATTCGTCCTCATGCACAGGCATTCGAAATGCCATTTCATTCATGTGAGTTGGATACTGCATAAATAGTGCTGATGTGAAACCCAGGGAGTCTGAACTTCAAACAAAAGGGAAGATAGAGAGAAAGAGGGCACCAGCCAGATAGATTCATGTTGCAGCTAGGCTCCCATAACTACTTGTTGTATAAGTCAGACTAATACTGGTGTCTCCAGAATGATAATGTGTTTGTGACACTTGGCTTAGCATGGCATAGAGTTCCATTGGTTGGAAAAGACCTCTAAGATCAAGTGCAGACATCAACCCAACACCACCATGGCCCTAAAAACCATGTCCACATGTTTCTTGAGCAGCTCCAGGGACAGTTACTCCACCACCTCCCTGGGCAGCCTGTTCCAATCCCTGACCACTCTTGCAGGAAAGAATTTTTTTCTAATCTCCAACCTAAACCTCCCCTGGTGCAATTTCAGGCCATTTCCTCTTATTCTATCACCTGATACTAGGGAGAAGAGACCAACCCCCACCTCAGTACAACCTCCTTTCAGGGAGTTGTAGAGAACAATGAGGTCTCCCCTCGGTCTTCTCTTCTCCAGACTAAACAGTCAGTCCCTCCTCATGAAACTTGTTCTCTAGACCCTTCACCAGCTTTGTTTCCATTCTCTGGACATGCTCCAACAGCTCCATGTCATCCTTGTGGTGAGGGGAAAACTGAACACAGTATTGGAGGTGTGGCCTGACCAGTGCCAATTATGGGGGATATGTTACAAGTTCCTGTTTGGAAGGTGAGATAAAGTGAGGAGAGAAATGAGGAGGAAAATACCATGTTCTAGAGGTAGAATTAATCAGTGCCTTCTTAGCAAAGGCATTGCAAAAGTGATATACTACCTTAATTCAAGTATATCCATTTTGCAATCTTAGTACTCTAACACAGTTCTGGAAATGGTGTTATGAATATAACAGGATAAGACTTCAATTAACAACAGTTCTTCACACTGGATTAATAGAGCAAATCTAAAATGGCAGCTCCTGTTAGCCTCGTATATACATGCAAGAATTCCTGTTTGACAGTTAGGTGCTATCTGTGCCATGTGCAATGGTGCTGAAATCCAGGAGGAGGAAAATCACAGGGAAATCGGTATTTGTCTAGCTAAAGTGAAGGCTGTGATAGCAAGGAAGAAGAAAAAACCTGATTGGGGGGAATTTGTACTTTCTTGACGTTGTTATTTTTCTTTTGTCCTTTTTTCATCTGCAGATAATAAGCCAATGACAGCTCAACACTTTTTCAATAACAAAATAACATACCGTGAGATAACAAATGACTTTCCTCCCTGTCTCTCAAGTGTTCATTTTCTCTAGAGATATCTCAAACCTCATGCAGGAGGTCCCTCACGTGAATTGTCAAAACATGACAGTTCCTCCAGCCAGTGTTTTACACCAACTGGAGCATGTTTTCTAACAATCGTTCTCAGTTGGTCCTTCAGGCTTTCGGCCGGAACTGGCACCAGAAATGCGTTTGTGTTTGTTGCTTTTGCTGCGTGCGTGGGAGACTCGGTGGACAAATACCTCTTGTGTGGAGGATGAGCTCTGTCACTTCTCAGAGCAGGAAGAATGAAAATGAGAGCTATTGCTGGTTGTCCTCCCAACACCCCCTCCTCGCACCTCTCTCTCTAGCTGTCTTGAAAGACTGTGCTTATAATTGATTGATAAAGGAGTCCTGGCCCTCTTCTTTGTAGCTTAATTTCCACTGCACAAAGCAGCTGTCACAGATTTTGGTGATTCAATGCCTGGTGCACACTGGGGAGCTGGGCAGATATAAAGTATATGCTGTCATTTTAAAGATTCTTTTCACAAAGGGATGAATGGTTGCATTATTGCACTTTTCTCTAAGCTGTGGCCCATCCGGCTGTGGCTCACTTCCCACAGGATTAATGTAAACACTTGTGGCACTGGGCAAGCCCTGGGACCTGCGCTTGGCACCCAGGCTGCAGCTCTCTTCCTGGGGGCAATTCCTTCTGCTGTGGAGCAGGTGAAATCATAGAATTATTTTGCTTGGAAAAGACCTCTAAGATCGTTGAGTCCAACTGTCAACCTAACACCATTAAACCATGTCCCCAAGTGCCATGGCCACAGGTTTCTTGAACAGCTCCAGGGACAGTGACTCCAGCACCTCCCTGGGCAGCCTGTGCCAATGCCTGATCATTCTTTCAGGAAAGAAATGTTCCCTAATATCCAACCTAAAGCTCGCCTGGCACAATTTGAAGCCACTTCCTCTCATTCTATCGCTGATACTAGGGAGAAGAGACCAGCCCTCACCTCACTCCAGCCTCCTTTCAGGGACTTCTAGAGATCAAGGAGGTCTCCCCTCAGCCTGCTCCTCTAGAGCTTTTTTACTTCAGAAAGCAATCTCACTTTAGTAGCCCCTCCTGAGGGAAACCCAAGTGTTGCTTTTTCAGGGCTGGAGAGCTCTGGGGAGCCTTTGGCTGACTCCTGACCTCTGGGTCCTCTCATGCTCCTGAGGAAGGCACTAGACAGTAAGGACGAGGCCCTGGGTCAGGGTGCTGCCCTGAAGGGCGTGGAGGCCTCTGAGGCAGCTGGAGCAAGCTACCAGGGATTTGTCTCACTGAGCCTCACCAGGACACCTTTTGTCCTCCTTCATACTCTGGTTGGCCAAAAGGCACACACTCTTGTCCCCCAGGTAAGTTCTTTTCTGCCTTGCCCTCCTCTGGGGTTTCATCACTGGGGCTTTGTGCAAGGCCCAGCCCCTGGGGGTCACAAAATGGTGGCTGAGGGCCTGTGGGTGAGGCGGGGGCTGGGTGTTGTGAGGGAAAGAAAGTGGGGAGATGCTCATTCTGACCGAACATCAGTGCCATGAGGGAAGAGAGGTGTTCCTGTTAGCAAACTCGAGGTCAGAGGAGTGGATGTGAAGACTTGAGGCACTTGAGGCCATGGTTTGGTTGTCAGGAGGTGTTAGGTATCAGGTGACAGGTTGGACTTGATCTCTGAGGGCTTTTCCCGCCTGGTTGACTCTGTGATTGTATGACCTGCTGGTGCAGAGGAAGAGCACAGAGCAATATGTTAACTTGTGCTAAGTAGCTTTAAAATCCAAGGAGGTTCCTGATGAACACAATCTGTGTCCCAAGGCAGAAAGAGGAGTTGGTGTGCTGCCCAGATGCTCTCCTGACTCCTTTTCTTGCAGGTGACTGAGGCACATCAGGCAGGGTAGACCCCAAAGTCATGCTGTGCAGAGCAAGGTCGTGGGGCTCTTGGAGTGCCTCCCCAGTTCCTCACTTCCCCTGTCCTGCCCTGCTACTGCTCTCATGTTTGTCAGCCCCAGGAGTGATAACCTAAAGGGCAGGCAGTCTCTGTCAGTGCAGGCATTTGCCAGGGTCGGTAAGGTCTGGGGTGCCCAACATGTTCTACATGGGTTGCCAGTTTGTCCTTGCTCAGTGCTGGGCCATGGAAGGAGTCGATGGAAATGTCTCCTCAGGCTTGCTGTTTTTTGGCGGGAACACGGCCGTTCAGCCCCGCAGTTGTTTCTGGCTTTCGTGACTGCTCGCACCTTTTCCCCTACCACTTGTGGGTTTTTCTGTGCCTTTCCATCCTCTGATAGATTTGCTCTTTTTAAATCAGTGCTGTTCCTCCAGTTGCACTGAGGAAAGCTGGCACTAGCAATCCATTCTCAAAGAATTTCATCCCTTTTTTGTGCCAGCAGAGCAATGCTAACCGCCGAGGGCCCGGGCTGTGTTTGCTGTCCCCCTGGGTGTTCAAGCAGGCTGGTGAGCTGACAGCCAGAGACTAGAGTCTCCTATTTATGCTCCATTTTAGGGGGAGAATACTTCTGGGTCAGGCTTCCTTTTATTACCCCACGTGTGTGCCCTTGTATTGGTGGATAGAAATCCGGAAGGGCCTGATGAGGCAATAGAAACTCTTAGATTGAATGCCCTGTGCCCTTTTCTACCCAGAGGGAATGGTGAAGGCTTTAGGAACTGTCTCTGTCCCTAGGATTAATAACTGGAAAATCAATTTGTCATTTCCCTGTCATAAATTAAAAGTTTATAGGCCTTATAACACGAGTATAATAGAGGTTAGTGAGTATTGATGGAGGTCTCAAAGCTCACTCAGCAGAGCACATCTCTACTCTACAATTTGAATTATGTCCCCTCCACAAGGAATATCTGTCAATATTTGTATAAAAAAGGACATCCTGTGCAAGAGTATTTTATCTGTTTCTACACTGCTGCTGTGGTTGTTCCACTGGAAGAGGGGTGTTCCTGAGGGAGGTTATGCTTCAATTTTGGTCATTGTAGATGACCTCTACATTGTGAGTTTGTATCTGCAGATGTAGTTAAAAATTAGTCACGTTTAAGCAGGTGTAACAGCCAGTTAGGATCTATATCTCTGAGCCGCTCATTCTGACAACAGCAAACCACTACTCGCTCCCCTGTCTGTATGAGGTGAGAAAGCCATCACAACCTTTTCCAAGGGAGGGAACCAGCAGAGAGTAATAGAGAAGGAATGATTTGTAAGAGTCAGCAGACCAGGAGTGAAAAGGACTGTTTTAAGTCAGACAAATATAGAGCTACAAAGGAGCAGTCTAAGAGGAAATTACCTCCTGGTAAGATTTTTGCTGTTCAAAGAACATGTGGTTTAAAACAAATAAACCTACTCTGTTGTTGGGCATCTGAAGAGAGGGTAATCACTCTAATTCCTTAAAAAGAACAGACTTTTGGTCTCTCTCTTTAAATGTAATTATTTTTTTTTTCTAAATAAGGCATATTTCTGTGATGTGTGGTTGCACAAATTATCTAAGATGATCAAAAGGAGGAAGCTCTTCACTATGAGGGTGGTGAGACGCTGGAACAGATTGCCCAGAGAAGTGGTGGAGGCCCCATCCCTGGAGACATTCACGGTCAAACTTGATGGGGTCCTGAGCAACCTGATCTAGTTAAAGATGTCCCTGCTCACTGCAGAGGAGTTGGATGAGCTGACCTTTGAGGGTCCCTTCCAACCTGATGCATTCTGTGATGATCCATAATCTGACCTGCAGCAATGTAAAAGAGTATTTCCTGCAGATTATTGTATTTTGGCATATTATACAATGATTTGAAGTCATTTGTTTTCTGGAAAGCTCTAATCAGTTTAATGGAAACAGATGTCATTGCCTGATACTGTAGTTGTTTGTGCACAAATGATTGCTGTTAGGTGCACTGATTAAAATAAATGCATTGAAACACTCACCAGACTCTAACACCATCACACACACATAGATTCCACTGCCTTTTCAATTTGATAGTAACTTAATTGACTTTTCAATCTCTGATTGTTATCCTGTACCTTCTTACACACCAGAAACTGAAGTGATTGGTATGTGCCATTTTTCTTCAACAAATCATAGAATCAATAAGGTTGGAAAAGACCTCAAAGATCATCAAGTCCAACCTGTCACCCAAGACCTCTTGACTACTAAAGCATGGCTGTAAGTGCCACGTCCAATCCCTTTCTGAACACATTTACCTTAGTTTCATTATAAGCATCACTTTTGTTTCCTCTTTAGAGGTCTGTCTATTGCCAAGTGGTTGCAGATGCAAATGACAATTGGACAAGGGCTTGGGCTTTATGCAGTGTATTTTAAAAGACTTTACAGTTTGCTGGATCTTAAATCCCTATACAGCCTTGTGGATCTATAATGCCAATATAGCTGTGGCATAAATGCATGTACAGGCTATAAATCTTTCTGACACCTCTTTAGAAAACGCCAAGACAAACAAACCCCACACTTTACTGACTAGGTACACTGTTCAAGTCCTGAAACTCTGTATCTAGTCAATATATATTGGTAGCAGGCTTTAGAAGTAATCACTAAATGTTGTGTTAATTACCTTTTTCCTGCAGTGTTTGCTGTTTTTCAGAAAAGGGCAGGATGGCCTTTGTTCAGCTTTCAAAGGCACATGGCTACTTCTTTATATGCTTAGCTGGGCAAGAAAAAACAACCAAATTTGGTGTCTCATTTGAACGTAGAATCATAGTATCATTTTTGGTGGAAACAGGCCTTTAAGATCATCAAGTCCAAGCACTGTATAACTCTGCCCAATCTGGTGCTAACTGTGTTAAGACAAAAGCAAAAACACAGGGAGGAAGACTTTAAAAAGGGCGGGTGGCTTGTTGCAGCAGAGCAAAATTGTCCCGGTTCTCTATTCAGTGGGGTGGTTTATATGGTCTTGTAAGAGCTCCCACACCAAGAGCAGCTTATTGCTGAGAAAGTGATATGTATTGTACATAATGGCTTTTTTTTTATTAAGTATATTGCATTGTCTGTAGAGAAGGACATGGAGAAAGAAGGAAAGCCTGAGGGTAGGAAGTTAACACTAGGCTTGGAAGACTGGATGCCCTACCCATAGGCTTTGCTGTGTAACATCAGATACAATTTCTTTGTCATGATGTCTTTGTGCTCTATAGGATAATACCAGCACAATTTGTGTCTGGTAGGAGATTAATTTAAATATCAGCCTATGAGGAGTGCAGATATTCCAGCAATGTGGGAGGGGTATTGAGGTTTGTAGAAGATGCAGGTCTGTCTTCATTTAATTGCAATATCCTCTCAGATGTGTGAGCCAAATAGTCTTTTCCTCCTTCAAGGAATAACCTGTTGTCAAGGCCATTCAGCATGGCCACACCAGGCATGTTAGATTATCTCCATTCCTCTGTAGGCTATTCATTGCAAGGGAAGGAAATGGTATTGCTACTTGTCTTTTCCCCTTTATTTTCCCTCCTTCAGGCAGAGGTTTTAGTTGTCTGCAGGGGTCATAACATTAAATGTGATGACTCTTATTTAATCACATACCCCAATTAAGTTGTCCCAGTTGTAGGTCAGGGGCCTGCTGTGTTAAGGGTTCCACAACTGACATATAGATCTCTTTGAGGAGGAGGTTCTGAAAAGTGAGACTGAATTGAGGAGCTGAGCTGGCTATTGAGTGCTTGTAGGCACTGTAATCAGTGTCAGGGGGTAAGGACTGGAGGAGGAAAACGAGAGCCCTGTGAAGGGCTTCACTGCTTGGGGGCGAGAGGGTAAGAGAGTACAAAGGCTTCTGTTCCCAGCAGCTGGATAGGAGAGGAGTAGAAGCAAGCAGTGACTGCTTGAAAGCTCATGATGATATGAGAGTCTGATGGAGGAAAGAAGTCCATGAAGAATGAAATATTTGATTTGAAATGGTTGCTCTTGCCACATGGTCTTGGCTTGGGCTCTTCTGTCTGTCACCCTATGGGTTCCATAAAAAAAGTCATTAGACAAGCTAATTTTGGCATGCATGTACACCCCCCACCCCTTTTCTTTTTGACAGTGCCTTGGAGCATAGACTACTCAAGGTGTTCCCTGTAACTAAACCGTATAGTAATGATGATACATCTTCTGGCATGTGCAGTTTAGTGCTTGGTTGCTCTTTTGTCCTTTTGTGCTCTGCTACAAAGTTTAATACACACAACGCTTCACAGTGTTAAAGAATCCTGGCTTTGTTTTGCCTTTTGTTGTTCTTGTTTTTTAAGGAACACCTAAGGGACTAGAATTAAGTGGTTTGAGGTTTGATACGATATTGCAGCAGTAAACTGTAGAGCATGAACATATCCACTGTTCCCTGCTACTTAAATTGAAGTGTGCTTCATGTGTCATGAAATTTATATTGATAACACCGAGGCCTAAAGAGGGGTAGTGACTTGTGTGTTCAAATATCAGCAAATATCCATAATCCTCGTAACTGCTGCTTGCATTGTGCATGGATTCCTTCTATTATATGGTTTCCATTGTGTTATGAAACATTCAAGTTGATAAAGCACCTGATTAAGAAAATCAAATATGAACTGGGGGAAAAACATTACTAGATTCTGCCTCTTCCAGCTTGCTGTTGAAAGGCAGATTAGCTGGGAAAAGTACGGTGAGAGGGCAACAGTATTAACCTTCAGATTAGAAAATGTTCTATCCCCAGGAGAATAGGCTGAATTACATAAATCTGTGCACACTAAGAAGAAATTAGCTGTTTAATAGAGAATGTAATTGAAGTTTAAAAAGAAAGAAATAATTAATTTGACTAATGTCAATTCAGATTCTTTGTTCCGCTTGTGTAGCTATTGCAGGACACTAGACAGCGTAGAAAGCACCAAAGAGCAGCTGGATTCTCTTTTAGGGGGGCTGGATTTTTCCAAATGGATCTGGCCTTTTCAGAAACATTGAGCTAGTTCAGAAATAGTTTATTTTTGTTCCTGAATGTTGTGCTGAGTGCTGCCTGCGGTGACAAAAGTAAATGCATACAGGGTGTTCCAGAAAGCTTAGAGTCTTCATGATTAGAAGTAAAATCCGGGCAGGTTATCACTGCATGTGAGTTAAGTAACTTGAATTAATGGTGTAATAGTAAATTGGACTCTGGGAAGTGAATCATTGTTGCACCAGAAGGGTAATTGCTTTCTGAAAGAGCAACCTCTCAAAAAGAAAGGTCTGTGTTGGAGGCAGATGCTGGCTGTGCTGCCTGGAGGCAAAAGTTTTGCAGCAGCAGATGAAGCTTCTGCTGCCTCAGTGAAGCATTTTGAATGCAAGGGGTCAGAAGGTTGCTTTTCAGGGTACAGTCCCTATGGCTACCAGCAAGTCCTATATTCCCAGGATATATGACTTGCTTTACAGAGTCCTGTGCTCACTGAGATGGAACATGACTCTCGTAGTAGTCTTTCCACTGTAATGATCCTGGTTGAATTTGAACCAGCAACCCAGAAGAGATTGGCTTTCTGTCCCATTTTATCAATTGACTAACCAATCTTCCTTTCAGCCTAGATGATGCTTTTCCTTCTTTAGCCTGTGCTGCCCTTTTATCTGTCCTGAAGGGGAATTACTGGCTCTGGGGCCTTCCTCTTGATTTGCTGCTACCTCCATAATGGACCTCTTTGTTCCATCCATTTTGGACACATTTTTGCCTGTCTGTTTATGGCTTTCCTCCATTTCTTTGCTATGGAAAAAAGCAAGCCTTAACTAACTCAAGTATAAAACCAAAGTGCATGCACACCTTCCAGCAGAGAGGACGATGGATTTAATTAACCTGCTATGTTCTGTGTCTGTTTTCTTTTTCTAGTATTTGACTGCAATTTTGAATCTCCTTGTGAGCTGGAATATTCCCTTCCCCAGAAAGATCAAGTAACCCCTAACAATGCCTGGCTCAGACTGAATGCAGAGGAAATCTCACAGCTAAACCTCCCAGATGGGCCAGACAGAGATCACTCTGAGAATACATCTAAAGGTAAGATGAATATGACTATGTAATGCTTTCAGTGTAGTGGTTAGGTTAAAAAAACAACTCACTCCCATGCCCCCCCAGTAGACTCCCCAACAGAAAGAAACAAAACCCCAAACAAACAACACCACCCCCGCCCCCAAACAAATTTACCCTTCTACAATACTTAAGACAGCTGTTATCCTTTTACTGCAGCAGACAATGAATGTGAACAGTAAAGGGAGTAATTCTTCACACCAAAGATCTGGTTTTTGTCAAAAGGCAATCCTTATCACATACATGGGAAGCAAAATATCCAACACAGTATTGTGTAAAATCTGAGTCAGGCTGACCCATACCACGGATGACATTTGGATGAGAACAGGTGCCTGTGTTTAAGGTCACTCAGTGTTTGGAAGAGACGAATAAAATACAGTCTGGGTTTACCTCTGCTCTGGGATCTTGTTTACTGCTTGTGTATTTGCAGACCATTTTCAGCAATATCCTTGTGCCCAGGTGTTCTACTTGGTGAAAAACCAAAAGATGGGTTTTGCCCTTAACATAAGAAAAAAGTTCCCATCTCTAAAGATTGCTCAGAAGCCTGAAAAGAGGGGAGTGCAACAGACTTTTCTCCTTCCTTGGAAGAAAATTTGCTCATGTGGAATTATTTTCCCTGCTCAGGATCATATATTTGAACAGCAGAGTATTTCTTTAAGATTATAAGTTCTGAAAAATCTTTTACATGTATTTGTGCTGCTGCTTTTCTCCTGCAAAAGCAGAAAGAGTCTTAACATCCCTTGTGCTGTTTGTGACACCTGCTTGAAAACTCTTCTGGTAATGGTCAAGGGGTGGCAATGAGAATGGAGCTACAAGGTAGAAAGAGGGGAGTTAGGGCTACAAGCTTTATCCAGGCAAGCATAGAGAGAAGGACAGCAAAGATTATCAGGGATATGGAAGAGTTTCCATGCTAGGAAAAGCTAAACAGCCTGCAACAATAGGATTGGAGGTCTATAAAAATGCACATCAAAGAGCAATAGGAAGCAACTGTGAAGTTAGTGGGTGCCAGGTATAGAGCAAGCAAGAGGAGATACTTTTCATGTCATACCTGAAGAAACTGTGGTAATAAGATGCATGAATTAATGTCACAGAGGCTGCATGTGTGCATAAGTTTAGGGAAAGATGAGATGTGATCTTGCAGCATACATTCATCACTGGTTATTTAATTCAGAGGTTTGTTTACAGTCTCTGACTCGAGAAGTCTCTAGTACAGAAAGCTTCAAGTGAAAGGATCCTTTCCTTAGTAGCCAGCCTCAGAGACAGCAATTGACTTTGCAGCTCTGCAGTCAAACTGCTAATGACTGTTTTTACTTTCAGGCAAACACTGAGGAAACCTTTCTCTTTTGCTTTTGTTCATATTCTTTAATTGTATTTTCTCATCCATATCACCAGTATGGTACTTTCCTCTAGAGAGCCATTATAAATTAACTTTTAAGGCCCATTGCTTGAGCACTGAATCATCAGCAAACCCAAGCCATTTAGATGGGATCTGTGTCATGTGTAAAGCAGACCACATTTATGATGCATGCAAATATCTTCAATTGGTACAATTAAGCCAAAGTTTGAGGTAAGTCAGAATGCCTGGTGGTGGTCTCCTCTTTTGCTTAAGCTGTACTGCAAGCTGGCTGTTGCCAACGTTTAGCAGTTCAAACCTGCTTGTTTGGATTTGAGAAGAGTAGCTGTCCTTTCCCTGGAGTGGGGAAAGTAAATGGGGGAAATGGCCTGGGGGAATAAACGTGTTGTTGCAGAGGAAGGCCCTGGCTGGGTCACTGCAGTGCTGCATGTTGCTGATGTGTGTTTCTTTTGGATTCCGATCACTAAAGTTAGACCTCTCTCTGTGTTCAGTTTTATGTGTCTGTCAAAGCAGAAGAAGGGGAGACTTGGCTGGACCTATAAGCCCAAAACCAAGGGCAGTACATAGAATCATAGAATTGTCAGGCTAGGAAGGGACCTCAAGGGTCATCTGGTTCCAGCCCCCTGCCACGAACAGGGTCACTTCACCCTATATCAGGTTGCTCACAGCTACATCCAGCCTGGCTGCAAAAACCTCCATGGATGGGGCTTCTACCACCTCCCTGGGCAGCCTGTGCCAGTCTCTCACCACCCTTATGGGGAAGAATTTCTTCCTAACATCCAATCTGAGTCTACCCACTTCTGGTTTTGCTCCATTCCTCCCAGTCCTATCACTACCTGACACCCTCAAAAGTCCCTCCCCAGCTTTCTTGTAGCCCACTTCAGATACTGGAAGGCCACAATAAGATCTCCTCAGAGCCTTCTCCTCTCCAAACTGAACAGCCCCAACTTGCTCAATCTGTTCCCACAGGAGAGGTGCTCCAGCCCTCTGATCATCTTTGTGGCCCTTCTTTGGACACATTCCAGCACTTGATTTGCCGTGTCCTACTGGGATAAAATTCCATTTCTAAACCTTAAGTTTTGTGATCTTCTCTTCATCTGGAATATGGGCTATTGAGGCTGAAGCTTGTGTTCTGCTGTTTTCTCCTCTTCCAAGTGTCATGTACCCAGGCCAGTGCCACACCGAGGGAATTTAGATATGAGGAGTGCCAAGGGAGAGTCGTCTGGAGTGGGGTTTTTTTGCTTCTTTGTTTGTTGCATTTGGGGTTTTTATAAATGATCAGGCTTCTTGCATGTGGTCAGTGGTAATTTTCCCTGAAGCCCCTCAGCAGAGGTGTAGGTCTGTGACTCGTAGATGGCTGTTCCTCTTGTGTATGTAAAGACTCATTTGAAAATCAACAGTTGGAGCTAGCATCCCTCTATTTTAAATCACTTTAATTACAGCTGCTTGGCACAGAGAGTTGTGTGGTCTGTTTCAATCTGAAATAATTAAGCACAGTAATTCCAACCCCCACTGTTTCCTGCAAATTGTACTTCCAATTATCTCAATCTCATTTCATCTTCTTTGCAGACTGCAATGCATAGAGATAAACAGATAGCGTAACTAGATTTTGGGATGGTTTAGCTCATCCTTGTCACTTGGCTATCAAGTCATGTCAAGACGTTGATAGAGACAAATGCCTTGGCTATGATTCATTGTGCTTCATTTCACTTTCTGTAAAAGGTTCAGTAGGAAATAATTGGCAGATCTCCTCCTGTTGGAATAACTTTTGTACTGTCCTTGCAGTAGACACAGCTCAGCCTCAAGGAATCTGAACAAATCAGCATGGGTCAGGCTACCTAGAGGAAGAACTAGTTTCAGATGTCTCAGCATTTGGTTACAGTCACATCTGAGTGCTCCACTCACTTGACGTGCAGAATGTGGTGTCACACAAATCATTGGTCTTCTGAGTAGGGATAAATGGTGAGGTGGCAAAATTTGGTGTTAAATTATTCAGGATAAAAGATTGGAGGTCTGGTTTGCAAGGAATTGAAAAAAGATGGTTAACTGGATAATAGTGACAGGTGTAATTTGGTGTGGATTATTTGAATTGTGGTGGTGGGAGAAGCAATCAGAGTTTGCCATTTATAATGATAGATTCTGAGCAGGTCGTGATCTCTTAAGCTGGTATGGGGTAAGAATAGAGCTGTGAAAATATCAGCTCAGTAGCAGTCACAAAAGATGTGTGGTGGTGGGACTTACTGGGAAGTGAGTAGAAACTAGGAGCAAATATGCTCTAGTAAAAATGAATAGAACATCTCTGTCTAGAATACAACATTTGGCTTTGGTCCCCATGCTCCAAATCATTTGGTACAGCTGACAAAGTTACTAACAGAATGGAAAGAAACAAGGATTACCTAAATTGTGTAATGGCCATTTGTAGGCATGCTTAACTAGGGCTACCCTGCCTGCAAAAGACATCTAGAGGAATGCAAGGCAGAGCTTTATATATAAAAATAAACAAATTTTTAAAATTACAGCTTTTTTTTTTTTTAATTAAAATCTTTATAAAGATGCCTAAAGGTTTATAAACTCCCAAGACTTTATAAAGTACTGAAAGGTGGAGTACAGGAGGAATATTCATTACTACTTCTAATACTGAATTGAACAGCAGTAGAGGAAATCAGTCAATGTCAGATTCAAAACAAAAGGAGGTATCTCACAGAATCACAGAATATCTTTGGCTGGAAGAGACCTTCAAGATCATCCAGTCCAACCTTCAACCCAGCACTGCAAGGTCACCACTAAACCATGTCCCTAAGCACCAGGTCCTCACTGATGTGCTAGAGATTGACACAAAAACTTCCACTGCTGAGATCTGAATCAGGCCTATTTGTGGTGCAATCCATTGTGGATTACTGGACTTCTTTTAATTCATGAATAAGCAAAAAGATGCTATAAAAAACTGAAGCATTCTGCATCACTGACTGCATTTATTTATTTTGACAAGTGTGATTAATTCTTAATTATTTATGATCCTTCGTATTATATTATACCAGCAAATGCACTATTGCAGTCTGTTATAATGCAGTCTATTATAATGATCTATGAGGAACTGGAGATCTTGCAAGTGTGGCAGTGTTTCTGAAGGAGGCAGGTTAGGCAATCCAGTTTGTGTTTACACTGACAGAGTTTGTAGATGAAGGAAGTTTTTGCTTTGCAGCTGTGTGGAGGTATGTGTGAGGCATGCTCCAGTGAAAGATTCTTTTGCCTCTCTGATAAACTTGAGATGGACCAAAACAGCCATAAATAATGTGCCTTGCTGCTCTTGATTCAAACCCATGGGTTTCTGTACTATGGGAGCCTCTAGGATACCACTCTGAGTACCAGGTGGTTTAGCACGGGTCAGAAAGTGCCTTTCCAGAAGTCACATCTCCTTCTACCTCAGTGTAGAGCTTCTATTTTCCTGTATAAGCCACAAGGATGATCAGAGCGCTGGAGCTCCTCTCCTATGAAGGCAGATTGAGAGAGCTGGGGCTCTTCAGTCTGGGTGTCAGGTAATGATAGGACTAGGAAAAACAGAGCAAAACTAGAAGTGGGTAGCTTCAGATTGGATGTTAGGAAGAAGTTCTTCCACATGAGGCTGGTGAGAGCCTGGCACAGGTTGCCCAGGGAGGTGGTGGAAGCCTCATCCCTGGAGGTTTTTGCAGCCAGGCTGGATGTGGCTGTGAGCAACCTGCTGTAGTGTGAGGTGTCCCTGCCCGTGGCAGGGGGGTTGGAACTAGATGATCCTTGAGGTCCCTTCCAACCCTGGCAATTCTATGATTCTATAAAACAACATGGCATTGTTGTGTTGCCTGTGGACTTGTGGAGGGTAATAATTGTGGTTCCTGACCTGGCAGCAAGGTCGTGGCTTCCTTTTGTGTCAACTTTGCAAAGTAAAGAGAAACCTCTGGTACAAAGCTAATCCTGTGTATTAAGGAGGAAGGACCAGCAGGAGCTGGACCCAAAATAATCATACACCAACTGGATCCAGAGCCATGCTTAATGAAATGGTGGAGTGAATTGCTTCCAGCTGTAAATGCAGTTTTAAACTGGAGAGGTTAGAAGCCTGACTGCCCCTGCCTATGGTGATGCAAGAGGGTTGCTTGCTCCTCTTTCAAATCTTGTGATTCTAGATAAAGTAATTTCTTCTGTTATCTGAAGGTATCAGGACCATGAAAATACACAGCTACTTGATAAAAATTTCAGTTGGAGAGAGAATTTGGGGAGCTACAACCACCATTTCTAATAAGAATCAGGAAAAAAAAATTAATAAGGAGCCCTGCAAATGTGAAACAACTTTTTAATGGAAAATGGAGATTAAACTTTCATGAAGGGTGGCAGAGGAAGTGGGAGATGAATGAGGACAGTGTCCTAAGCAGCCACTGATTAGTTCCACAGCTCTCACATAAGTTCCAAACCAAGAAGTATCTGCACATTGTGTTAATGTGGCTTTGATTTTTCTAATTATTGCTGGAGAAATGGATCAAGGCAAAGGCACTGAGTACATTAGCAAAGGGGAGATAATGAACTGCAGGATTATAAAATGGCTGCTGACTTTAACTTATGATTCCTGAGACAAAGAAGGATGAGGCAGATAATAAAAGATAATTAAAAATATTTTGTTTCAGATTATCACTTTATTAACAAAACACTAGAGTATAAATCAATGTGGGCTTGCAAGGAGTAGGTAGTTGAGAAGTTATTTTTTTCATGTAGGACTTTTGAGAAGAAAAAAGGTTTGTAATGCTTAAGATGCCACTTAAAACTGGGGGTGTGGAGTGTGGAATTCTCTCTGAATGAATACAATGTAAGGAGAGAAGCTGAGCTCATACCAGGCCAACAAAACACTTTCCCTTACGTTAATTCTTTAGGTTCAAGGATATGCCTTGATCTCATAAGACTGATCTGTCTCATGTGACTTTTAAACAAGAGATCAGAGTATTTCTTCTTGTCTTTAGTAAACCATTGCATGGCCTTTGAGGTTTTGACAGAGTGAGTCTCCAAAAAAAAATCCAGAATTGTCTTCTCAGAATTTCTGCTTTGGAAGAAAAATGGTTTTGAACCTGTCTCAATTTTATTCATCTTGCAGACCCAAACATTTATTCCACCCCTCTTTTTCATGCTGGAGAGGAATGTGTATGAGGCAAGCCTGCAAACATTTGATCCTGATGGATAGCAGTCCTTAAAAAGATAGTACTGTGGTATGACTCATAGAATGATTTAGGATGCAAGGGACCTCAAAGATCATCTCGTTCCAAGCCCGCTACCATAGGCAGGGATACTTTGCACTGATGAGGTTGCTAAAGGCCTCATCCAACTTGGCCTTGAACACCTCCAGGGAGGGAGCATCCATAACCTCCCTGGGCAACCTGTTCTAGTGTCTCACCACCCTCACTGTGAAGAATTTCTTCCTAATCTCCAGTCTAAATCTGCCCTCCTCAAGCTCAAAACCATTGCCCTTGTCCTATCACTGTAAGCCCTTGTAAAAACTCCCTCCTCAGTTTTCTTGTAGCCCCCTTCAGGTACTCTTCTCCAGGCTGAACAGCCCCAAGTCTCTCAGACTGTCCCTATAGAGGAGGTGCTCCAGCCCTCTGAACAATTTCCCAGCCCTCCTCCTGCAGTTTGATGTCCTTCTTATGCTGGGGTCACCAGACCTGCATGCAGCACTGTAGGTGGGGTCCTATATAAGCATTCAGATAAACTACAGGTATCCATGCACTTTGGAATTTTTGTTTCATGAAAGTAAGATTCTGTTTTCTATTAGTCATATTCTTCCTACGGATTTAGCCCTTGAGCCAGTGGAAATAATTGTTGTGTGTGAGCTGAAGGGTCAGCTATATACCACAAGTAGAAGGATTAAGTGAGGTCTAGAAGCAGCACACGCACTGAAAGTTATTCCTCAGTCTTATTGCAAATAAGAGAGATGTGGATTTGTAGAGGTGTCTGTCAAAGTTATTTGTAAACAGAGAGGGATTTAAAATAAAAAATATTATTTACAGGGAATAGTTCTGCATGTTCCAGCTGAGGTTTAAATTTGATACTCAACTTGGCAACATTTTAGTTGAAATTGACCTTGAAGATCATATGCACAGCCCAGCTCCACAGGAATTTATGCCACATTCATACACTAAATGCAAACCAAATTTGCTTCCTGAGTCTACTGGACTGTTGAAAACAAAACAAAACAAAACAAAACAAAACAAAACAAAACAAAACAAAACCCCAACAAACCCACAGCACAACAAAAACCAACCAACCAAAACAAAACAGCCTTTATATATGAGGGTCAGAATCCAGTTCACACTCTGTCAGTACAAGAAATGGATCAGGTGTTCTTAGCATTTTGCAGCTTCCTCTTCTCATTAGTACTGCACTTGTGCTTTGTTATTGAAAAATTATTTCCCTTTAATGAGCCTGCTCTAAAGAAGCAAATTATTGTCTGGCTGTAGGACAGCATGTTTGTTTATAGAGTAGGTAGGTATTTATGTTGACTGTGGACAAGCTCGTGGGTTTGTTGATTGTAGAAATCTTGTTTGTTCAGTCCTTAATTCAGTGAAGACGTGTGTGCAGCTCAACTTGAAGCAGGCTGCTCCCCAGGCTGAAAAAACAAGGAAACATTAATCTGGGTGTGCATGAAATGGTAGCATGCTCTAATGGCTCGCTGCATACCTGTGACTAATGTACTTCAAGGAGTGTATCCAGAAAAGGCTTACACAGTGAGGAATAAATGGGTTGTAAAATGGTCTCTTTCTCACTCTTAGAGATCCTTTCTCTTTGGTGAGATAAGAGGCATATTAAAAGGACAGCTGCAGGGAAGTGCATCCAGCTCTTGGCTGTGTTTGACCTCTTTATAGGAAAATACTTCTCTTGATGAAAATGCATTTGTAGGGTGTGTGGATTTTCCCTCTGTGAGGTAGCGACAGTGTACTTTATCCCTCCATGCTTGTGTGCATCCATCCATGTGTCGTGTTTGACTTTGTTCTCCAACTGAACTTTTCAGAAGTAGATAACTCATATTCGTACAAAGAATATTAAATTAATGGATTGTTATTTGATAGCTTTATTACCTAGCCTGTCTGCCATCTCTGTTGTCTGTTTATTGTCTTACCATGCCTGTGATATCACAGACCTACAGCCCTGTACATAAGAATATGATGTATGATAAAGGAGTATCGGCAAGACCCTGTAAACCTTGCAGCCACTTGGCTGCACACTGCCACTCCTTGCCAACCTTAGTCTAATTACATCTGTTGCCAATTGTTACAATAAATCTTCTTCAGTACTTTACCTGTGAAGCTATGAGAATGCTCTCCCTAAATAAGTCATTTGATATGCTTTCAAAGACTTGGGAGAAGAGTTTCTCCATGTCATCAAAGAGAAACCAAAGCACAGAGTAGTTAATGGTATCTCAAGGTGAGTTTCTTCCTAGCTGTTCAAAGCTTTTATCTCTTGCACCTTAACTAGTACTAATAGTTAGATGCCTGTTACTCTACAGTGTTTTTGTCATGAAGTTGGCTTGGTCTACTTGTAATAAATAGACATCATCATGTGCCAGAGGAGGTTTGGATTGCGTATTAGGACAAATTTCTTTCCTGCAGGGGTGGTCAGGCATTGGAACAGGCTGCCCAGGGAGGTGGTGGAGTCACCATCCCTGGAGGTCTTCAAAAAACATGTGGACATAGCACTTTGGGACGTGGTTTAATAGCCATGGTGGTGTTAGGCTGGTGGTTGGACTCAATGATCTTAGATAGCTTTTCCAACCAATAGAATTCTGTGATTTAATGTGGGATTTTATACAGACATGTTCTGTGAAATGATGTTAAAAGCATCAGTAAATGCACAAGAACTGGAACATTTTCTCTGTTCTTCACATCAGTGATACTGTCTGTTGTGTTGCAGTAGCTGTCTTACACGCATGCACTTGTATTAATACATTAAAAGAATCACAGATCTTTGAAAGCAGAGGTTTCACTGCTGTGACTCTTGTTGAGAACAAAGCCTGGCTAATTAAGTAGAAGTTAAAAACTGTTAATTTGGAACTGCTATAGAAAAAGTGTCATAATTCAGTCAGGAGCTCAGGACAGGTTAAATTAAACATACGTACAGTTTGACCATTTTGCCTGATCTAGGCAGAAAAAAAATTGGGCAAAGAAAGAGGAGATCAGTTTTGAGTATTTCTGTCCTTGGTTTTATGAAGAAATTTGAGTTGCTTAGGTGTGACTCTGTAAAGGATGTGTTGGCACTAATGCTTGCTTAATACCTGCTTTTTGAAAAGACAAAATTGTATGCACTAATTCAGAGGTGTTTCATAGATTCAAAGAATGGTTTCGTTTGGAAGGGACCTTGAAGGTCATCTAGTTCCAACCCCCCTACCTTGGGCAGGAGTGTTGTCAGAAGTGTTCCCCTAGACGTGCCTTCAGAAGTTAAATCTTACTCACTGGAGCTGTTAACCTTAGAGCTAACTACAGGAGCTTCCCCTTGAAGGGGAGGGACACCTATGAGCTTAACTGTGTAATCCTTCAGTTTTCTCTCATAGCAGCTTAAACTGAGCACACTTCTTTTATCCTCCTCAAAGTAACCAAAGAAGATTACAGTGATAAAAACAAGCTACTGAGTGAGAATTCTGGTTTGTATCTCTTAATAAAAAAATTCTTTTTAATACCATGCAATGCCTGTTTAGGAGGCCCCAAGCAACTTGCCTAGATTCTAATGAATAATCATCCATTCAATTATGAGTTAGAAGCTATCCCTGAAGTTTCATCTGTTTTCTTGGTTTGCTTGTTTTGAGAGCACAGTGATTAAACAGAACATCAAAATGGCCATACTGGGAGAGCTGGAGAGGGTGGTAAACTTATGGCCAGACTTCCTGAAATGTTCTCTCACTCTCCAGACATGCTTGTGGCAGGCTGTGCTCTAAGGGGAGTAATAGAATATAGCCCTTTGTGTGATCTTGCAGGTCTGCTGGGATATGTACTACAGCATCTTCTCGTCAATTTGGGATCTTCAATCCTAGACCCCATTTCTCTGCTTCTCTCTCTGTGAGGAAATCTTCCTACATCCCCTAAGTCCCTTTAGTCTCAGTGGCACAGTCTTTCTGGTCTCTCAAGTGCAAGCAATCTAGAAATGCTCGACTTTTGTCTTTTACCTTCCCTATAAATGCAAATAACTGTCTTCTGCTAAAATGGGGAAAATATCAGTTAAAATAAATTTATTTGACTTGGTATTAGTGCTTCACACCACTTGCAACCCCAGTTGAGAGTCAGCTTTGTTAGCTGAATGCTACTGTGTCACAACAGAGATGAGAGAAACAAGCACCACTTAATCTAAATGGCATTTCCTTAAGAATTCAAAAAAGGTAATATTGAGCTTTTAGCCATTGTGTTGTGTTTGCATTTTCTTCTTCCTAATCTATGGCTGTGAGCAAAACTTCCCACTCTTCTGTGAGAGGCTTTCAAATTCATCTGGTATAAACAAGGTGATGAATACACTTCTCCAGGTTTGAAGAAGTGTTCAAACAGCAGAACCAGAAGGCTTGTTGCTTTCATTGCCTGTGTTAAAGAAAAACCAAACCTGATGCAGGACAGAGCTATAATAACTCACTTTGTACCTTGCTTTTAGTGTGGGTCATCTTGCTGCTTTCGTGTGTCTCCAGTGGGCAAGTAGAAAGGTCAGGTAATGAAGGAAGCATTTTGCTGAGTACCAGAGATAGTCATCTCTGGCAGTCATCTGGAGCCTTGCAAAGCACATAAACAGCATAATAAAGGTTAGGTCACAACTCTTTTTCACCTGCCACAATAATTTTGTTTATCAGAGAAAAGCCCAAGCTGCAGAAGGCTGGTATTGATTCTGAGCAGCTGACAGTTTTTAAGGATGTTCTGGTTTCAAGGTGTTTACTCAGAGCACTGAAGAAATAAAAAAGCCATTTAAAAACAACATTATGCTGGAAGTTTAATTCCCCTCTTAGTGTTTTTCCTGAGGGTGTGGAAGTATTTGGTGAGGAGGCAGAAGGTTTTTTATATTTGACTAACCTAAAAAATTGCAGCTTTGCAGGCTTGCATAGGGCAGGCTCTACCTACCTGCCTGAGTTGATCCTGCATGTTAGCAAGATCACAGCTGAAAGTTTACTGTGACATACAGAGCTTGGAATTTTACATACTGAACTTTCTTAGATCAAGGGAAAAGAAGAGATGCTCCAGGTTGCCTCACTGCCCATTTACACAGCAGTGCAAACCTGTTTTAATTCTGTACTTTTGGGTTCTCTACCCAGTTGCCTAAGGACAATGTATTTAGTGTTACCATGTCGTTGTCCAATCAATATTGCTGAGGAATTACCAGTTTAGGTAATTTAATTACTCTGTGCTTTATCAAATAAAAGTTAAAAGCAAGAGGCATAGAATAAGATACTATGAAATGTATTTTCATACATCTTAATTCAGAAGCTGTGGCTTGCACCTAAAGTAATCCCCTTTCCAGTGACTAACCAAGCCAAAGGAGTATCTGTTAAGCAAGAGCAGATTCTAAAACTGACTACTTAGTAAAGATGCCAAACTATTTGCAATTAGTGCCAGCAGCTCAGTGAACAGCAACAATTAGCATTCTTAATAGCAAGTTTCTTTAAGGACATTTATTTCAGTATGAATATTAGTGCAGTATAAGTAGCTAGTTGTCTTATCCATCCATGGAGGAAGATGAATAGATGTGTAGAAAGTTTTAGCTTTCTGAAGGCACTGATCAGCTAATTAGGGAACAGAACATCTGGATTCCAGTTACCTGTAAACCTTCTGAAAAATTAGTGATAATCATAGAATGGCTCAGGTTGGAAGGGACCTTAGAGATCATCTACTCAAACCTCCCTGCCATGGGCAGGGACTCCTCTCAACTACACTTGGTTGCTCAAGGCTCATCCAAGCTGCCCTTGAACACCTTCAGGGAGGGAGCATCCACCACCACTCTGGGCAACCTGCTCCAGAGTCTCACCACCTTTGTACTGAAGAACTTCAGTGCTTGAGTGATCATCACATTTTCATTAGGCATAGAGTAACAAAGTGTAATTGAAATCACTGACCTCCAGCTAGATGAGGCATTGCTTAGAATCACAGAATCACAGAATGGTTTGGACTGGAAGGGACCTCCAAAGGTCATCTAGTCCAGCCCCACTGTAGTCATGAGGGACATCCTCCACTACCGCAGGTTGCCCAGAGCCCTGTTAAGACTCACCTCGAATATCTCCAAGGAAGGGGCCTCAACCACCGCCCTGGGCAATCTGTTCGTGTTCCACTATCCTCATGGTGTAGAACTGGTTCCTGACATCCAGTCTAAATCTAATCTTCTCTAATTTCAAACCATTGCCTGTTGTCCTATCACTGCAGGCCTTTGGAAACAGTCCCTCTGGAACCTCCTTGTAGGCTTGTCTTAGGGGAAGAACTTTTCCCCATATTGAGTGGAATATCCCTGAATTAGGAGATAGGAAATAACTGTATGAAAATACCCACAAATTACAGACAATGCCTTTAGATGATCTGATACATTTCAGAGTGCTTTGTGAGCAGTGAAATGTACTTCATTTCTACAAATTGACCATTGTGGGTGTTACTTAATGGTGCATCCATTAACTCTTGGGGAGAGTGGGGCACCAAAGACCAGCCCTGAGTGTGAAGCTGTTAACGTGAGCTGCAGCAAGAAGGACCTAAACACTTGCAGAAATTAACCAGCTTGTTTGTTACTTGATTGATTCCTTGGTGTACTACTTCTGGCAGCAAGCCAAATATTTCCTTAAATTAAACTGAGTTACTGAGCAGTTCTTCATTGCTACAACTTTTCATAGTGCAGACTGCAGAAACTTCAGTGAACTATAAATTACCCTCTCTCACTCCAGTGAGGTAATCAAAGCCTTGCACTTTTTTGTTTGTTTTCTCAAAGAAAAAAAAACCCCAAACAAAACCAACCAACCAAAACCCCAGACAAACAACAATGAATAAAACTTCCTAATCCCTTTTCTGATCTTTAACAGCTATTCTCCTCTTGTTCTTCTTGGGCTTCCGGGATGAAGGGATACAGACCGTGGGAAATGGCTTCTTGCGAGAGCAGCTGTATCTGCAACAGGCCCGTTGGTGAAATAGCTGAAGTAGCTCCCAGTTTCTCATCATCTGATTTAAAAAGCACATTAGGCTTAAGTTTGGGCTGTTCCTTAAAGTCTGGCACTGCCACAAGGTGATACAGCTGTGCATTGTGTCCCTGGCAGCCTTGCTGCAGGTATGAGAGCAAGCACAGTGAATTTTAATGTTTGGTTGTTGGGGTTTTTTTTTAACAAAGATGTAAGGCCTTTCTTAGATCAGAGACACCAGCTGGGGTGGTTGTGTAAGGAAATAACGGTGTGCCACTTTTGCCCCACTCTGTATGCTTGAAGAAAACAAGTGCTTGTTGTGTAGGTGGATGTTCTGCACTTCCTTCATGGGGTAGGGGTCAGCAGAACAGCCAGAGTGGGGTTTGCCTCTACTTGGAGCATTTCTGAGTGAGATCCAGGCAAGTTTTTGACCAGCAGCATAGACCAACAGCAGCTTGAGAGCCTGTGCTGCAAGCTCGTGAAACAAGCTCAGGAGGGGAGTAACACTACATTTTGCAAACTCTTAATTATATTAAAGATGAATTACATTAAAGATTTATCTTCATAATTAAAGCCTAAACCAATGCCATGTGGTTCAGGGAGGGGAAAATCTTGGGAGCAGCAATGGGGGTGCATCATGTAGGAGTATGTGGCAGTTTTAGGCTGTGCCTAGGAAATTTTCCACAAATCTTTAGTAGAAAGTAGTAGAATGTAAATAAATTACCATTGGATGTGAAAGGGAAAATAATGATAAGGTCTAATAGTCCCATTGGTCTGATTACTAACATACATTTGATTGTATGTTGCTCTTTCTGCTTCTTGCTCTTTCTCTTGCTTCTTGCTCTTTCTGCTTCTTCACTCTAGCAGATATTAGCTGGTAGCTTTTGCTTGGCTGTTGCTGACCTTGGCTAAGTACTAGCAGCTACTCTCTTCTCTTCTCTATCTCTGGTCCTGTGTACAGGGGGGAAGAGGGAAGAAAAGGAGGAAGCTGTTGGTAACGCCCTGATTTTGTCTAGGAGGGTTCTTGTGTTGTGTATGAATTGTAAATATATGTAAACATTGTATATTTTGTACATATTCATTGCATTCCATATTGCTAGATTTTAGTTTTGCTTGTAAATGCAGCTCTGTTTTATTCCATCTGAGCTACCCTGGCAATTTTATTTTGGGGGGGGGGGGGGGGTGTAACTTCAACCCACCACAGAATAGTAGCATAGCTGGTTACTGGAAAAAGTCTCCTACGGGGCTCAGTCCTGCTAAGGACCAGTATCTGCTGTGTGACAATAAATGCACAAAGAACTTCTCTGTGTTTCTTGGGGCTACTCAAATACCTTCAGCTTGTGCTTAAGGGCTTTGTTAAATTGGAATACAAGGCTTGCCTCTTTGCAGTATTTGATCTGTTTGGTAGCCTGTCATCTCTGCTAGTCAGACCTGCACTTTGGTCACCACAGAACCTGTATATAGAAGGAGAATGACTTGTCACTGCTCCCAACACAATGCCTTTTCAGGTGGAGTAAATGACCATAAGGATGGCTCCGCTGCACCTTCTTTGGTCTATAAAGTAGTAGCGCTGAGATAAGGAGATAATTTATCACCTTTCCATATTAGAAGATGTGTCTTTGGTTGATGAAAATATTTTTACAATAACTTAAAAAACCAAAACATTCCTTTTGAGGAATTTTCCCCCAATTGACAGCAATGTAACGAGGGAGTATGACTTTGTAATCAATTTTAATTATTATGTAGTTAATAGTACTAAAAATAACACCTACAACTTTGATGTTGGATGATTGATTTGTGAAGCCACTTGTAAATAATTGATCCTTTGTTCCCTGAAGGATTTTCTGTTAATGCTTTCTAAAGTAAAGCATAAATAACAAACAGACAAACATTTCAGCAGCTAAAGCACAGGCAGTGTGACAGTAATCACTGCTTCCATAACTAGGTCTCTCCAAACTAAGAGCTGTGTGTTTAAATAGTTAAACCAGGAAACTGAAAATCAGTATTTCTAGGTTTTGGTTTTTTTCTCTTTCCATTACTGACTCAGTAGAAATATGATCACATTACAGCAGCAGTTTTGTCCCTCAGTTTGCCAATGAGCAAGACTCTAGTCAGCAGACCCTGTCAAATATTGTAATGCTCATAAGGATCAGCTCTGGTAAGACTACTTCACAAAGAAAGAGTAGAAACCTGCATCATCCTCTTTTTTCCAAGAATAAATGTGCTAAGTTTGTAGATGACAGGATGGCTTTTTTTCCTGCACTGGTAGCTGCCAGTCTGAAAGACCAGTTTCTGCTGGACTTTTCCTTCTGCTGCTTTTGGACTCCTTTTGGACTGCTCTTCTGCTGTTGAATCATAAAGAAAACTGTGCTTTTCATATTTGAAGTGGAGGAGTACCCTCCCTCATTCCTGAAGTTGTCAGCCGTATGGCATCAGAGGTCATAGAATCACAGAAAGGATCTCCAAAGGTCATCTAGTTTGACAACCTCTGCTGTAAGCAGGGACATCCTCAACTGGTGAGCACTGGTGAGCTTTACCTTGAGTATCTCCAGGGATGGGGTCTCAACCACCCCCCTGGGCAAACCATTCCAGTGTTCCACCACCCTCATGGTAAAGAACTTGTTCCTGACATCCAATCTAAATCTGCTCTTCTCTGGTTTGAGCCCATTGCTCTTGTCCTATCACTGCAGGCTTTTGCAAACAGTCTCTCTCCAGCCTTCCTGTAGGCCCTCTTCAGGTACTGGAAGGTGGTTATTAGGTCTCCCCAAAGCCTTCTTTTCTCCAGGCTGAACAATCCCAGCTCCCTCAGCCATCCTCACAGCAGAGGTGCTCCAACCCCCTGATAATTTTCATGGCCTTCTCTGGACCCACTCCATCAAGTCCATGTCCTTCCTATATTGAAGGCTCCAGAGCTGGACACAGCACTCCAGGTGAGGTCTCAGCAGAGCAGAAGTGGCAGAATCACCTCTGCTGGCCACACTTCTTTTGATGCAGCCTTCTGGGGTGCAAGTGCACACTGTCGGCTTATGTCCAGCTTCTCATCCATCAGCACCCCCAAGTCCTTTTTCACAGGGCTGCTTTCTACCACCACATCCCCCAGTCTGTATTGATAGTGAGGTTGTTCCAACCTGATCTAAATGAGATGTCAGGACAAGCCTCCTTGCTCTCATGTGTATTAAACAAGGTGAAGAAGAACAAACCTTTTCTGGGCCACCCTTGTTTAGAGCAGGACCCAATTCTGTATGTTTGCAAAGTTCCTTTGAGTTCCTTCAGAGGAAACGTGCACTCCGTTAACATGACTGTTCTGTGTGCAAGGGATAGTGGGTTGCTGGCAGTAATGGGACAGTGAAAATGGATTAGCATTAATGTCAGCAAATACAGATTTAACAACGTTAAAGCCGTATCTTTGTGAAACTAAATGAGATTTCTCCTAACACAGCTACTTATTTGTATTCGCTCTGCATTGCGCAGGCTACCTCGCTGTTCTTAAAGCAACTACCAATCACTGCAAGGAGTCAAGCAGACGCTGCATTCTCCATAATTACAAGCAATTTTCCAATTGAATTATCCCATGATTTAATTCCTTAGCTTGCATCTGGAGAGCATCAGCAACGTGCAGCTGTTTTGGCTTTGAGAATTAATTGTTGCTAAATACATTAAGAGTGGTCTTGCTGCAATGATTTCAGAGATGAGTTAAATCCTAGCTTACTTCTGGATTAAACTTTTATTTCTTCTTACCCATCCTCTAGACTCAACGTCATGTTACAGGCCATGGGTCTAGTAGCATTTGTCTTGGGTAGTTGTGAATCTTAATTCAAAGTAAATATGTTTAGTCACTGAATTGTAATCATATTATGATGAAACACAAAGCTTAACAGAGCCGTGCCAGAGTTGTTAAAGGCTTTGCAAAGTACAAAGTACCCAGTGAAACAGGTATGCTTATCAGAGAAACACCTGGTTGGAAAAGATCTTCAGATTCACACATTGCATTGGGTTGAAAGGCACCCTCAGAGGTCATCTTGTCCTACCCAGAACCACACTGGGGCTGATCTTGAATGTCTCCAGGGACAGGGCCTCAACCACATCCCTGGGCAACCTGTTCCAGTATTTCACCATTGTCGTTGCAAAGACCGTCCTCCTAATGTCCAACCTAAATCTCCCCTGCTCCTGTTTAAAACCATTGCCCTGTTGTCCGACCATAACCCAACATTTCCCTGTACACAATTGTTACACCAAGTCCCTCACCCAATTGTCTTCTGAACACCTCCAGCGATGGTGACTCCACCACTTCCCCAGGCAGGCTGTTCCCGTGCCCAGTGGCCTTCATTGTGAAGAATTTTCCCCTGATATCCAATCTCACATCACAGGTCCTTTAGGCAGGCCAAGAACCTCAAATACCTGAGTGAGTGGTCAAATGCTGAAACAGGTTGTCCAGGGATGTGGTTGAGGTCCCATCCATGGATACATTCAAGATCAGACTTGATGTGGCCCTGGGTAGCATGATCTAGTTGGAGGTGTCCCTGCTTATTGCAACGGAGTTTGACAGGATGACCTTTGAGGGTCCCTTCCAACCCAATGCAATCTTTGAATCTGTGAATTTTGATAACTCCTGCTTGTTAGTAAGAGCATTCTTGAACTGTACTTAGGTAAATGATAGGAAGAAGATGTGGAACTTGTAAAGCATGCATTAAGTTTCTGTCTTTGACTCGTGTGACCTTTACACTGGTTATTTAAGTCTAGCCCCTGTTGTAAACAAACTCTTTTTGTGAAGTGATGTCAATACATTCACTTCAGCTTTTTCTGTTGCATTATTTTGGGTAGTTAAAAAGGGTCTAGATTTTTAGCAAGAAAAATAGTTCTCTTACATAAATATAGTTTAAAAGATATCCATCCCTGGTAAGGAGAAATGATTTATCCAAAGCTCTGGAAAATTGTGGCCTGGCTAAGTATAAACAAATGGCTGCTTTAAGAGTTCTGAGAGCCTGTGAGTCCTGCTGGTGGAAAATGTGCAGTGCCTATGGTTGGCTTCCCTGAAAGCTTGGCTCTTTTCACCTAGGCATTTGGACAGTTTGAGCCATCCTTTAAGTCAAAACAGCTTCTGTGTAACATCCTAAACTACCTTAAAGTAAGGTAATACAGCCCTGTTAAAATTCAGTGGGGTTTCTATTTATCAAGAGACAGATCCTGCATTAGTACAGCTGTTTATGAAGAAAACTAATTCAAGGAAATTATTTACTTCATACCTGCAGGATATTTGATCTTACACTATGATGTAAAGCTTCTAATTATCTCAATGATGGTCAATTTATTTGAACTTGGAACAGAATATAAGTTTTGTTTGTGCATGGTTTATATCTTCCATACATTTTAAAGGCACTGATTGGTAAGAAAGTGTTACAGATTCAGGGTGCACACCCAGATTTTGAATTCTGAATCACACTTGCTTTCTTAAGAGCAATTTTGTCTTTCCCTAAAGATAAATATTCTATACATTTACTTTGGATTTTTTGGTCGTGTTGGTTGTTTTGTTTTGTTTTGGTTATTTGTGGTTTTGTTTGGTTGTTTAATTTTATTGTGTTTTAGACTGCTGCAAATTAATTTCTGTTATGCTGAATCAAATTTACAAAGACATGGGGAGTCCAATATTTTATCTCTTGTAGCCTTGTAATAGGAGAAGGGAGGGGAAAAGCCCGCTGCTATAAACACTGTGTTTTTCAAACACCTTACAGATAAGGACAAGTAGGTTCTGATTATATCTGAATAATATAAACATGATTTAGTTTGCCTAATGATTATGTCTGTCTCATGATTTCTTCTTCGAGTGAGCATCACATTGTTCAGGTTTAATGTAACCAGGACAAGCAATTGAATTAGCTGCTGCTTGCAAAAGTCTCCTTTGTTCTCGCCCAGAAAGCAGCTTTCTGTAGGGTTTGTCTGCTGAAGAATTTCACGCTGTTATTTTTATTCCTTAAAGGAAGGCTTAATTTGGGAACAAGGACAAGCAGCAAATGGCCTGAATTAACAAATTTCTTCTCTTAAAACAGGAACACCATTTATCCCTTCTATGTTCTATGGCTGGAGGTGTTTTTATCCCCTTCCCGTACAGATTGAAGCATTGTAGTTGCATTTGGAAAGCCCGTGTGGGCTATTGTGGATTCTTCACAGGCTGAAGAGAGGAGCTGGAGGAGGAGCAGTGAGAAAGGCGTGGGGGTGTCAGGCCAACTGATACCAGAATTGATGACTCATTGCCTCTAGACAGTGTAGAGAACTCAGAAGTAGCAGGATAAATGTGGCTGCCTAGAATTGAGAAGCAATCCTTATATGACAGTGGAATAAAGTAAGGCAGAATGTGATGCCTTGAGGACTGGAGTCTTGGAGGCAAAAATATGTAGCAGAAAATGAAAAATCTTGTACATGGAGCATAGTAAAAAATTCTGTTCCCAGCAGGCATTTTATTGGCTGGAAGTGGTGAGAGACTTGAGAGCTTTTTTTAATTACTACAGCAGCCAGCTGCAAAACTGGTGAAGATTTTCTAGAAGAGAGAAGAATGTGCAGTTGCCATTGCATAAACCAGTACACAACACCTAATGCAGGGTACTGCAAGCCACTCTTGTCAGCTGTGTTTGAGAAAGGAAACAAAAAATGGGAATAGATGTAGAAAAGGGCTCCTGGAATGATGCTTTTAAGGAGCAAAGATCTTAAGACAGCAGGTGAGCACAAAATGACCAGTTTTAGCCTACTCACATGGGGGGTAGATATTGATGTTTATAAATATTAGAAGAAAGAAAGGCAAGCATTGAGGTCCAGAAGAGAGCTAGCTGAAGGAGAAGAAAATGTTGGCCAAGGAACATAAAAGCAAATACAGGACACAAATTCATTTAGCACAGAAATGAGAAAAAGAGCAAAGTCTCAGAAGTGTGAATTAGCCTTCCAGAGAAAGGACCTGGCAGTCTAGATGGTTTTAACATAGCACTTCATACTGTCATAGAATCATTCAGGTTGGAAAAGACCCTTGAGATCACCAGGCCCAAACATTAACCCTACTCTACCAAGTTGACCACTAAGACATCCACAGATGAAAGAACTGCCTTTTCCTGCTAGTATTGTTACATATGCTTCTTGCTTTAAAGTACCTGCTGTGGTAATTTCTGAATTGTCCATCTGGCAACTGTTAGAGCAGGGTTACTCTTCCCAGGTGTGTGCTGAACCCACCCATTCATACACAACTACAGCCTGCTGAAATAATCTGTAGCCCACACCACGCAGATCCTGGAATGAGTTCCTAGCTTACAGCTGCACCCTTGTCCCATACAGCACCTATTTTGGCAGTGATATGTGTTGTACAAGTCCATAGGCACTGACTTGCTGCTGCTGCCAGGATGCAGGTTTTTTCTGCTTTTCAAAAACCCTGGCTTCACGATTTTATTTTCATGAGGGTCTGGACACCCTTCACAGAATGACAACTTCACAGAATGACAGGGGTTAGAAGGAAACTCTGGAGATCATCTAGCCTAACCCCCCTTGAGAGCAGATTCACCTGGAGTAGGTTGTACAGGATGATATCCAGGTGGACTCCAAATGACTCCAGAGAAGGAGATTCCACTACTTCTGTGGGAACTGTATTCCAGTGCTCGACCACCCTCAATATAAAGAAGCTTCTCCTCGTGTTTAGATAGAACTTCCTATATTTAAGTTTGTGCCCATTGCCTCTTGTGCTGTCACCGGACACCACTGCAAACAAAAAGACTAGCCCCATCCTCCTGACACCCACCCTTTAAGTATTTATAAGCATGGATGAGATTCCCATTCAGTCTTCTCCTCAGGCTAAAAAGCCCCAAGGCCCTTGACTTTCCTTCCTAAGAGAAATGTTGTCTCCTAATCTTTGTAGACCTTTGCTGTACCCTCTTAAGCAGTTCCCTCTCCTTCTTGAACTGGGAAGCCTGGAACAGGAGACATTGCTCCAGATAAGGCCTCACTAGGACAGAGTAGAGAGGCAGGAGAATCTCCCTTGACCTGCTGGTCACACTCTTCTTGATGTATCCCAGGATGCCACTGGCCTTCTTGGCTACAAGGGCACGTTGCTGGCTCATGGTAATCCTCTTGTCCAGGTCTCTTTCCACAGAGCTGAATTTGTTTTCAAATCACAGAATGAAAGGGCTTCTATCCCCACAGGAGAACAGGGTGGCACTAAGCCATCTGTGCTGTTTGTTTGGCCATGCAGTGAAGAAATAAAAGTAGGCACTGGCAGCTGCATTGGTTCCCCCAAGTACTCCACCAGTCAAGCACCACATGCTGCCGCATTTAAGTTTGGTAACTGAGCAGTTAAGGATGTTGTATTCTAATTACCTGGCCAATTATGTGTGGTGCAAAATTCCCTGCTAGTACTGCTGTGATAGCCTGAACTGCAGACAGTCTTGTGATTAAACTGTCCCTTGATGATGAAGTCGATAATTAACAAGCCAGGATTTTGCTGAGTAGTGAACAAAGTCAAAGAAAGAACAGAATCGAGTTTTCAGTGCTGTAATATGGTTTTAATGGTGCTCTTCTCTGGGGTGGGAATTGTCTCTGACCTCTGAAATTAAAAATGCATACCCATGTGCAACGGTGTGGACCTGATTTCATAGTTTTTATGATCAAAAGGCTGGAGAATCTACAGTATATGCAAAGACTAAGGAGTCAGGTCTTTTCTGCCTGAAGAAGAGGGCTCAGGTGGATCCTCGTCACAGTATTCCAGTACTTAAAGGGCTACTGCAAAGGGGACCAGAGGCTCTCTTTTCTCAAGGAGCCACATGGAGCATTTTAATCTCAAGATAAGACAGACAATTTTTTAATAGTGAGAACAATCATCCACTAGATGAGCTTCCCCATCACTGAAGGTTTTCAAGATGCAATTGGACAGAGTGTTAGATAATCTCCTCTAGGCTCTATTTCCCATGAAATAGTGGGGCTGATCATCTTTGGAGGTCCTTTCCAACCTGGACTCCTCAATGGTTCAAATTTTAACTGGCTAAAGCACCTCAACAATGTGTTTTCTCTGTGATAGCTTCCTTGAATAAAAATCTGGTTGTCCCATGCCAGCCCTCTTGAAGAGCATACATAGCTGAGCATCTTTGCTCTTTGTGCCACTGTGTGGAGGCATATGCTTTCAGCCCTGAAGTCTCAGTGTTCTTGTCCAGTGATCACTAAAGATGAACTTTTTTTTGTTTGTCCTGTAGTCCCAAAGTAAGAAGTAGATATTTATCTCTCATGGTGTTAAGTGTTCACAGATTCATAGAATAGTTTGGGTTGGAAGGAACCTTGAAGATCATCTAGTTCCAACACCTCTGCCATGGGCAGGGGCATCTTCCACTAGAGCAGGTTGCTCAAGGTCTCATCAAACCTGGCCTTGAAATACCCACAATGAGGAGGCATCGATGACCTCCCCGGGCAACCTGTTCCAGTGTCTCACCACCCTCACTGGAAAGAATTTCTTCCTAACAGCCAGTCTTAATCCATCCTCCTCAATCTTCAGTCCATTCCCTCTTGTCCTATTACTACTAGCCCTTGTAATAAGTGTTTTCCCACCTTTCTTGTAGGCCCCCTTCAGGTACTGAAAAGCTGCCCTAAGGTCTCCCTGGAGCTGCCTTTTTTCAGACTGAACAGCCTGAAGTCTCTCAGCCTGTCCCCATAGCAGAGGTTACTCAGCCCCCTGATCATCTTCATGCCCCTCCTCTGGATCTGCTCCAGCAGTTCAGTGTCCTCCTTAGGCTGGGAGCACCAGAACTGGACACAGTACTCCAGGTGAGGTCTCACCATAGTAGAGGGGCAGAATCATGTCCTTTGTCCTGCTGGTCACACTCCCTTTGATGCAGCCCAGGATATGGTTTGCCTTCTGGGCTGTAAGCACACGTTGTACATGGAGAAAAATGGGCACAAAAGCCACACAGCTTAACCTTGACAGCCTGTCATGAGCTAGAAGCCAAGCAGACAGGGGGGAGAGGGGGAAGGAAAAGAAAAAATAATAAAAAATAGCTACATTACAGCATCTTACTTGAACTGATTTTTCTGAATGTCTACTTGAACTTTCTCATTGGAATTTATTAGCTTTTATTGAGAGCTATTAGAGAATTTATTCCTTGCAAAGAAAAATGAAAATACTCTAGAAACTGTGTTTTTCTGACTTTAAAAATGCAAAGTATTAACAGAAGTAATTACCCTGAATGAGCAACTGTTACAAGTTATCCTCAATATTGTGAACGGAATTAAATTATGGTGAATGCTTTAAACAAACTAGACCTGGATTTCTTTCTTCTTGCTACAGGTTGTCACAAGACAACTTAAAAATATACATGAAGTTGTATAAACATCCTTTGGCCTGCTAAAAATTATGTCTGCGTGTAGAGCAAGCCATTTGCCTTAAAAAAACCAACAACCAGCCCCACACCCACTGCAATTAGAAAAAAAAAGGATTAATTTCAATCTAAAAATGAAACTTTGAGCTAAGTGCTTTTGAAGGCAAGAAGAAGTTAAATCAAGGCCTTATGTTCCAGCTACTCAGTTCATAAAAACAACAATCATCATGTGGGAAATTAGTGCCTGAAAATGGTTTGGCAAACATAGAAAGTATAATGCAGTAATTGCAAGAGGTCTGTGGGTACCAGGTTATTACAGCATCGACATTATCAGCTAAATTAAATCTGATTAGTTTTATGTGGGTTTAAATTTTGTGCTTAGATTCTGGAAATGCTCCTCATGGCTGGGCATGGGACCATCTTCTGTAATGCACAATCACAGAGTGGTCTGGGTTGGAAGGGACCTGCAAAGGTCATCTAGTCCAACCCTCTCAGCAGTAAGCAGGGGCATCCTCAGCTAGATTAGGTTGCCCAGAGTCTCACCTTGAGTATCTCCAGGAATGGGGCCCCAACCGCCTCCCTGGGCAACCTGTTTCAGTGTTCCACTAACCCCCATGGTGCAGAACTGTGTGTCTTCCTCTGTGGTTTTGTGAGAGAGATTTGTTCTTAGAATAAGTACTTTATGATGTCTTGCAGATAGAAGCTTCTACTTTGAAAGGTTTTGATGACCTCAAAGACATAGAAATTGCAGCTTATCTCAGCCTTATTATGTCCTTCATCCATTTATCCAAGTTAAGTCTTACTACATCCTTCATTGCTTTAACAATACCAGCGGAAACAGCAAAATGGATAGAGGATGGTTACAGCAGGTATCTTGACAAGCACAACTTTCCTTGAACCGAAAGCAAACAGAACTTCCCTTAACACCTTTGAAGTTTGTGCAGGTCAACCATCCATATCATATGTGGCATCAAAACTGAGCTGGGCTATTAAAAAGAATACTGATCATGTGATTTGCCCTGCCAAGTCTGGCTGCAAAACCTGAGATACAATAATGTGTTCTTGTTCAACTTAATTTTCCTTCCCTGTCTTTAACTTAGGAAAGAAGCATGCAAATGGGGAGTTTATTAGCTCAATTCAGTAGGAATTCAGGCTTTTCTCTAGAGGTGAGTGAAAATGTGAGGGAGAAATTAATATCTTAATGACATCTGTTCTGTGAGGAAAGGCTGAGAGACCTGGGGCTGTTTAATCTGGAAAAGAGCAGATTGAGAGAAGATCTTATTAATGCTTATAAATATCTGAAGAGTGGGTGTTGAGAAGAAGGGGCCAATCACTTGACAGTGGTGCCCTCTGACAGGGCAAGGGGCAACGGGCACAGGAAGTTCTACCTCAACATGAGGAAATGCTTCTTTGCTGTGAGGGTGCTGGAGCCCTGGAGCAAGCTGCCCACAGAGGTTATGGAGTCTCCTTCTCTGGAGACTTTTGAGCCCAAGCTTTTATATCTCCCTGGAGCAGTGGATATTTTTATATCCATTAAAAATCTAGTTGGTTTTGTTTGGTTTGGGTTTCTTTTTTCTTCTTCCCCCCTCCCCTTTTTTTCTTATTTATATTTTTTTAAATGTTCTTGGCTTCAATATTTATTGCAGTGAGAACCAGAAGCTAATTATGTGTTCTCTAAAAGGGAGGGGTTTAATCAGTTTTCAAGCTGTTAGACTTGAAAGGCTAGGCTTTTTCTTCATCCTAATGTTGGTAGAGATCTATTTAGCATACAGGAAATGTTGTTCCTGATTTATTTATTTACTCTTTTTAAAGGAGACTGACTTTATTGAAATTTTTTTTAAAAGCTCTCAGAATCTGACTTTCCCTTATCCCCATGGGACTGAGATACCTAAGCACTGGCAGGTATTTAACAGCCTGTAAAAAAATCTCCTATCTCCAGATGTCTCCTATCTATTTATGTTTTCTCTTTAAGCCTTGCCAGACTATAATTAGAACATTTTCTACAAAGGTTTCTTTATCTGGACAAAGCATTTCACTGATCTGGTGGACTTCTTCCATAGGTTGCAAAGTGATTTGTGCTTCCCTTTTGAGTGAAGCTTATCAAAAGGTATGCTAAAACGTGGCACTGTAGTAGTTTACCGACGGATATGAGTGCTTCAGATCTGTGAAGAGGTTTCCTGAAGTAGTGTGGCTTACTTTGCTTCTGAAATAAATTAACATAATACTCACAGATCACTCTTTATTAACCATCTTTGCATTAACAACGGGCACTTGCAGCCCAGAAGACCAATTGCATCCTGGGCTGCATCAACAGAAGCATGGCCAGGAGGTCAACAGAGGTGACTCTGCCATTCTACTCTGCTCTGGTGAAGACCTCACCTGGACTACTGTGTACAGCTGTAGGACCCCCACCACAAGGGAGACATGGACCTGCTGGAGTGGGTCCACAGGAAGGTCTCAAAGATGATCAGAGGGCTGGAGCACCTCTGCTATGAAGACAGGCTAAAAGAATTGGGGGTGTTCAGCCTGGAGAAGAGAAGGCTTCAGGAAGACCTTAGAGCTGCATTTCAAAATCTGAAATATCTGTTCAAATAATATAGATAAAGAACATGAATTGCTTTTTATCAACAATGTGTTTCAGCTGGTCACACTGATTATGGAACTCATACATCATTCCATGACTGACAACACAGTTCGAACTAATGCACAAAACTCAGTGACAAATGATAACAATCAGAGGAGTTTTCAAGTTATAAAACTGCCCTGGTGAGGTGGAGCTCCTAGAAAGTTAGAGAAGTGTCTTCCCATTATTCTAAATGAAATGGACTTGGAAGGCACTGATGAGAAGGACAAGGAATTAAATTGTAAGAGCTACTGTTGAAGAGCTACAGAGAGACTCCCACTTATGCTTCACACCTTAAGGGTTTCTCTATAAAATGGGGAGATGAGAGGAGGACTGAGAAGATAAGTAGTGATGTTGGTCTGCTTGTCTGATTTTGAGCTTAATAATTGAAAGGACATGCAAAAAAATGTTGAGGGATGCTCCTAAAGCAGAAACCTAGAACTCTGGTGACATCAAGATACAACCAAGCCTTTTGCCCAGTGTTTAAGCATGCTCTAACTTTTCAGAATATCAGAACTGGCAAAACTTGGCATTCAGTTGCTGTAATTTCATCTGGTGGTTAGGAGTAGACTCATTAGACTGGAACCACAGAGGGGAATAAATCAACATATGAGCCTTGTAAGAGACAAGTAACTAAGTTGCTGGGGAAACTGGGAATTGTTCCTAGTAATCTTGTTTACCAGTAAATGCTGTAGTCTGTAAAAGCAGAAGCATTTCCCTCTGCCAATACGAATTCGTTAGGTTGCAATTTACAGTGTAAGTTGATACAAAGCCAAATTCTTCAAGAGCAGAGTTTATCTGCAAAGAGATTGTGCCATTGGTATGATGGCTGACTGCCTGGAAAGCGTATTCTCTCCTTTCTTGAAATTCTATTTTAAAACATAAATAAATGCCTGGGGATTTGTGCCTAAACAGTGTTTCATGAGCAGTAGGAAACAGAGAAGATAGCAAAAAGTTTCCGCACTGTAATGTGAGACCAAACCATCTTTCTTTCACTCTAATGAGAGACCAAACTGTGTTTCTCAAGAGCTGGTCAAGGAAAGGAGGAAGCCTGGAGAGGCAGTGGAGAGAGAGAGAGAGAGAGACACTGGTTGGAATCACAGACTGGAGACTGTTGTACCTGCTGCCACAGCATGGAGCGATGTTGTCAGGGGGCTGAGCAGTTCTGACAATGAGATTTAGTGCAGGGGAACTGGCCTTTTGCATAAGAGCTGTGGATTTGCAAAGGGTAGGGCACTACAAATGGAAAAGGGGGCAGGTTCTCTCCATGCAGTGACATAAAATTAAGGCAGTGACTGCAAATGAAATCTTACAATGACTTCTTCCTGGGAACCTTCACTGGCAGACTTTAGGACGTGTACACATTTGAAGATGTACACATCTTAGATGCACAACTCTGGACAAAACACCTTCATATCTAAAATATCTTAAGAAATAAGTTTGTGGGGTTTATAGAACAATATACCACAGTTTCAGGTTAGGGTGAAGAGATTCAGCAAACCTTAGATTCTACAATCTCAAGTAAAATTGGCTTTTCTGGAATCACTGTCTTTTCAGGGAACCAATGTAAAAAACAGAGGGCATGAATGATTGAGAGTGCTTGGAGTCAATACTTAGAAGTGTTTCAAATCTCTGGCTACACCCTTCAAAGATTTTGTATCCTTAGTATTTCTTTAAAACAAAACCCCTACATAACTTCTGTGTTCAATGTATCATCTTGTATGCTACAGAAAGAGAAGGTTGCTAAGTTAGTTACTGTGAAATCAGAACTAGTATTCTCTGATACTTTTCAGATGTCTTGGATTAATATAGAATGGCTCAGGTTGGAAAAGACCTCAGAGATCATCTACTCCAAGCTCCCTGCAATGGGCAGAGACTCTTCTCATCTAGGCTTGGTTGTTCAAGGCCTCATCCAATATGCCCTTAAACACCTCCAGGGAGGGGGCATCCACAAACTCTCTGGGCAACCTGTCCCAGAGTCTCACCACCCTCATACTGAAGAACTTCTTCCTAAGATCCAATCTAACCCTGTTCTCCCTCAGCTTCAAACCATTCCCCCTTGTCCTGTCTCTAGACACCCATATGAAAAGTCGTTCTCCAGCCTTCCTGTAGGATCCCTTCAGGTATTGGAAGGCAGCTCTAAGGTCCCCCCGAGCCTTCTCTTCTCCAGGCTGAACAACCCCAACTCCCTCAGCCTATTCTCACGGCAGAGGTGCTCCAGCCCTCGGATCATGCTTGTGGCCCTCCTCTAGACTCCAACAGTTCCATGTTCTTGTTGTGGTGGGGACACCAGAACTGGACACAGTATTCGAGATGAGGTCTCACCAGAGCAGAGTCAAGGGGCAGAATCACCTCTCTGGCCCTGCCAGCCACACTCCTCTTGATGCAGCCTGGCACATGAGGGCTGGGCTACATGAGGGCACTGCTGGCTCATGGGGGCTTCTCATCAACCAACACCCCTGAGGCTTTGTCTTCCATGCTGTTCTCAACCCATTCTATACCCAGCCTGGATTTGCGCCTGGGGTTGCCCTGACCACTTTGAGAAGTGGTCAACAAGTAACTTGTAATCTCAACTAAAAAGATGTGTGATTAAACTATCCCAAAAGCAGAGGGGAAAAACACATTCTGGAGTAGCAATCCCATCCCTGGCAAGGTAGACTTGCCAATGAAACTTCTGTTGTATAATCTTAGGAAGCGTCTTGATTTCAAACACATTGCACACTGCAGTTGGCTTGAATTGTCTCATTGAAGGTATGTGGCTCAGTCCTGTTTTGGACTTCCCAAGCAGGCTCCTGCTCTCTCTGCAGCCGGATCCCTTTGTCTGTAATGCATTCATTATTGTTGGGTCTTTTTGCTTATAGTGGCAATGACCTGTTCTTTATTTGAACTATAGTTGCAGCTTAATAAACATTTATAATGGTCTTAGATGGTTTAGATAGCTTGGTAGTTTTCTGAGAGAAAGGACATTAAAATACTTTAAAATTGTGTCTTTTCTTAAGAAGAAATTCCTCAGAGAAATTCTTTCTCCTACAGACAAAGTGCTATTGAAGGGAATGATTGGACATGTTTTTATTAATAATTCAGAAGGATACAATACCACTTCTCATTGGAGTCCTGCCTAGCAAATCACAGCTGTGACATTTACAATTCCACATTTCAGTTCACTGGCCTCAAAATTAGAATGTATGTTCTGGTATGGTTGGGATATTGCAGGAGTAAACTTGGAAAACCTGCAAAAATATTTTCCTGGACATTGCTTTAAGTAGGAGAGAGCTCATGTAATATTAAACTTGGGTTTTGTTTGGTTTGGTTGTTGTTGTTATTTTCCTTTTCCAATATAATTGCATAGATTTCTAATTTTCTCCATCTTTTATAATGATTTTTTTTTTTCATCCTTGGAGTGGCAGACCTGCACAGACTTTACCTTCTTACACATCTGGGCAGTACTGCTTCAAAATGTTCTTTTCCTGGACTCCCAGGCTGTTGCCAGTCAGTGTCCCCAGTATGCCTCCCAGGGCAGGTGGTAATGTAGAGCATCTTAAACAAGACTGATCCTGGACTTTTCTCCCATGCCATGCTGCTGTGGATATGATCCTATAAAGAGATCAAGCCAACACTGTGGTTTAAAAACCTCTGGGGTGATTATTAAGGTTTTCTTACTGAGTAAGACTTTCTCTTTTAAAAGGAGATAAGGAAGACTACTCTGAGGGTGACGGAGAACTTGTGACCAGAGAGGTTGTGGAGTCTCCTTGTCTGGAAAGATTCCAAATCTGCCTGGACATAGTGATCCTGGGTAACCTTCTGTGGGTGCCCCTGCTTTAGGAGAAAGTTTGGACTAGATGTTTTGCAGAGCTTCCTTCCATCCCCTACCATGCTGGGATTCTGTGACTGATTTCTGTGTGCTTTGGGTTTGGAGTTTTTTTGGTATTTGTGTGTGTGTGATTTGGGGGTGTGGGGGTGTGTGCTTGGGGTAGATTTAGCAGTCACTCATCTTTGTAGTCTACCAATATCCTGCTTTCATATGCTGGAAGGTTCATACAGCCTGGGAGCTGTAGTAGGAGTCTTACTCACTGTTAAGAAGAGCACTTGAAGTATGTTCAAGTCAGCCTCCAGAAAGACTGAATTTACAGGCTGTGGTTTGAAGCTTGGGAAAAGGGTTTGAGTGACATGGTTGACATTAGATTTTATGTGCAAGGCTCTTAAAACTGTTTTAAGTAATTAAAGATGATAGGGTCAATAAAACTAAATTAATACCATCATGTACAGCAGCAGGGTAGTTTATGTAGTAGCAAAGCATTAAAATGGGTGAATAAGTTCAGATGAAAGGCTAGACCTCCCATACCTTAATGGAAGTTCACCTTTTCTTCTCTAAACTCTACGGTGAATAAGGTTACTGTCAGTATGACACAGCAGCATTTAGCCTTCTGGGAAAGGCTGGTGAGCCACATTGTTGGGAGGCTATTGCTGAGGGTCAATAAGCTACAGTTGGGTTGCATACAGGATGATCACTTTGCTTTCTTTTGGTCTGCAACAAACAAAATTCCAAGAAATAACAGCGGGCACCAGTACAGATTAGGGCCCTGCTGGAAAGCAGCTATGAAGAGAAGGACCTTGGAGTCCTAGTGGACAGCAAGTTCTCTATGAGACAGCAATGTGACCTTATGGCCAAGAAGGCCAATGGTATCCTGGGGTGCATTAGTAAAAGTGTGTCCAGCAGGTCTAAGGAGGTTCTGTGTCCAGTCTTGGGTTCCCCAGTTCAAGATAGACAGGAACCTGCTGGAGAGAGTCCAACAGAGAGCTATGAGGGTGATTAAGGACTTGGAGATCTCCTATGAAGAAAGACTGAGAGACCTGGGGCTATTTAGTCTGGAGAGAGAAGGCTGACAGGAGATCTTATTCATGTCTGAAAGTATCTGAAGGGTGGCTGTCAAGAGGAAGGGAGCAGGCTCTCTTCAGTGGCACCTGGTAATAGGACAAGAAATAATGGCTATAAGCTGGAACACAGCAGGTTCTACCTCAACGTGAAGTTTCTTTACTGTGAGGGTGCTGGAGCCCTGGAGCAGGCTGCCCAGGGGGCTGTGGGGTCTCATTCTCTGGAGACTCTCAAATCCAACCTGGATGTGTTCCTATGAGACCTGTCCTAGGTGATCCTGCTTTGGCAGGGGCATTGGACCTGGTGATCTCTGGAGGTCCCTTCCAATCCCTAATATTGTGTGATCAGTGACCCCATTATGCATAGGAAGTCAAAGTTGCCATAATAGTCACATTTAATTTGGATTTCCTTTCTCTTTTTTCAGTCCATCTTTGATCTTTTCCCTTTGGACAACCTCTGCTATGGGTATCACATTTTTCTACTTGTTTGGACTTTAGCCTTTCCTGTTGGAAAAGACAAAACATTTAAGCTAAGTATCTGTCCTGATAGTATGATGCCTGGGAGTTTCTTACAGACATATAGAGCATAATTTATCCTCTCAGAAGGTCAGTGCTCTCAGATACCACATTTATATCCCAATTTATGCCTGAATGGAATAGTATCAATTGAAAACAAACCCATTCTAGTAGAAAGTATTTCCCTGCCAAGGTGGCATCCTCCTGCCCTTTCCTTGCCTAGAATGGTAGACAATGAAAACTCTTCTTGGAGTCACGTTTGGTCATCTGTGGAAAACAAATTAGTTTATAGATATTAAGGCCAAAGGAGACCATTAGATCATCTGACCTCCTGTGTACATAGTGTATAGAAATTGATCCAGTAATCTCTGTATTGATTGCAGTAAGTTAGTTATTAAAAACACACCTTGGTGACAGATGGCTAACATTTGCTCTGCTTGCTGTGTTGCATGGCAGTGTGCAAAGCACGTTAAACACTATCAAAATCTTGTGTTATTGACTTATTTCAGGGGGTTTTTGAAGGGAGAGGATGAAAATATCTCAGATAATGGCAGTATGTTGCACTTGTAATTCCAGTGGGGATCTCCATGGACTGAAAGATGGGGAAAGGATTTTGGGAGTGAAAGGGTCACGTTCAGATTATCCTTTGTGCAGCAGTTATGGAATCACTGAATGAGAGGTTGGAAGGAACCTCTGAAGATTGAGTCCAACCTCCCTGCCAAAGCAGGATCACCTAGGGCAGGTCACACAGGAATGCATCCAGATGGGTCTTGAAAGTCTCTAGAGAAGGAGACTCCACGACCTCTCAGGGCAGATATACATGATATACAGGACAAATTCATTGTGACTGTGCTGAACAGCACTGGCTAATTAGACAAATGTGTCTTTAATTGATTACAATTAAGACCTTAGATTTTTCTTCTCTGGAAAGATCTAAAATGACAAAATTGCAATTGATTAAAATTTACACTTTGTGTTACAGCTCTTAGTAAAAAGTAATTAATTAATTGGGTATAAGCAATTTATTTTTGGTTTATAGAAGAACAGTTTTAAAAGATGCCAAGTTCAGGACCTCTCTGTGTAGAAGGGTTTAGTAACTGCAATCTAACTTCCTCACAGTCTGCTTACTCTTGCTGCCTGGCCCAAAATCATATTGCTGATACCAAGAGCTGTAGTCAGGTACCAGCTCCCCAAAAGTTTTACTCAACTGTGCTCAAAGCCCAGTGCAGGCATCATGTTAGAGCAGAACAGGTGGGGCCTCTCAGCACAGCTGGTGGCATTGCCTGACAAATGCAGCTTCAGCTGACCGTGTGATCTTATGACCACATCCTTTTCAGTGACACTGCCAGAACAAGTCTCTTCATACAGTTATGTGACCGGTTTAGGCTGTGCCTTTAAGAGAAGGACACTTTCTGAATACTCTGGCTGAATATTTTGGTATATAAATGAAAACAAGAGACATGCTAATCCAATTTCATTGGTGGAACCCGGCTGTAGATTCTAGCCTGGTCCTTCAGTCGGGGGGGCAGTCAGTCTTCTTCCCCCTGTACTGTGAGCTGGCCTGCTTTTCTCTCTGAAGCAGCAGCTTGCTACGCAGGAACGATTCTTGCTAACCAGATAAGAAAACTAACTTTTGCATCCGCTTTGAGCTTTAACAAGTTTTCACCCTTTTAATTACCTTCCTTTCTCTTTCTCTCTAACCCTTTTGGGAAAAAGGGGAGGTAGGGAGGGAGAAGGGAGGGACAGGCGAACCCCCTGGCTGCAGGGGGGTTGGGGAAAGGTTTCCTGTATTACATACTTTGCTGTATATTTCTGTATATATTGTAAATATTGTATGTTTTTGTACATATTCATTGCATTCCATATCTGCTTGTAAAATACAGCTTTCATCTGCTTCTCCGGCTGAGTTAGCTGTGGAATTCTTTTGTGTGGGGGGGAACCTTCCTACTCCACCACAAGTTATTACTGCACCCTCTTCTGGTGCCCCCAGCCTAAGAGGCTTGTGGCATTGCTGGAGCAGGTCCAGTGGAGGGCCATGAAGATGATCAGAAGGGTGGAGAACTGCCCCTATGGGGACAGGCTGAGAGAGATGGGGCTGTTCAGCCTGGAGAAGTGAAGGTGCTGGGGAGACCTTAGAGCAGCCTTCCAGTACTGGAAGAGGGCCTACAAGAAAGCCAGGAAGGAAGTTCTTACAAGGGCTTGAAGTGAAAGGATGAGGGCCAAAGGCTTTAAGCTGGAAGAGGGGAGATTTTAACTGGATATTAGGAAGAAATTCTTTACAGTGAGGGTGATGAGACACTGGAACAGATTATGCAGGGAGGTCATGAATGCCTCCTCCCCGGAGGTGTTCAAGGCCAGGTTGGATGAGGCCTTGAGCAGCCTGGTCTGGTGGAAGGTGTGAATGCCCATGGCAGGGGACTTGGAACTAGATGATCTTTAAGGTCCCTTCCAACCTAAACCATTCTACAAATCTATTATTGCCATGTCTTGTTTTCTGTATGTCATTTGACACTGAACTTCATTAAAGAACAGGTTGCTTGTACTGCTTTTTAATCAATGGTTTGACCTTTTATTTATGATTACTCAACCTTTATGCCAATTACAGACTTTATTGCCTATTGTATTCTTCTCAATGGATAAGATACAGCAGCACTTGTTCCCCTATCCTTTGTGAAATTGTTTACTTGCTACTTATCTCCTGTGTGTCATGTAAGGACTCATCAGTCAGTTCTGAAGCCATTTATCCTGTTCCATGTTGATCTTCTGGTGTTCAGAATGCCAGGATCACTTCTTTCAGCCTTTTAAAAATACTGCCATAATGCTGAATTTTGCTTGGAAATTCCCTGTTTTTCTAGCCTTTATCTAGGAGTTTCTATCCTATACTAGAGAACTCCTTTAACAGTGTCTTCCACAATATGCCAGGCTTATCCCAGAGCAGACTGACTGCATAAAAACAGACAAACCCACCAACCAAACAACAGAAAGCATCAACAAAGAACAGCAACAACCAAAACCAAAAAAAGCACAAACAGAAAAAAGCTGAGGGGAGGGGGAGCAGGCAAAAAAATGTGAGTTGAATGAATAGTGATTTGCTCAAAACTGTACAAGTCACAAGGTGTAAATGTCAAATTGACTAATAAAATACCTAAAATAATAAGAAGCCCCTGCTGAAACATTAAACATTTGCAAATTATCAGCAAGCAGCCTTCTTGTACACTTAAAGAGAAAAAAAAAGGCAACCCACAAAGTGCTATTGGTAGAGATTACCTCTGAATCCCTACTGAGTGTGTTGGTTTAACAGTAGCAAAGTGCTCAGAAGGTGAACGGTGTCTGAGCAGAGAGCTTTTGGCTCATCACTAGTCCAGTCAGTCAGCTGAACAGTGCCTTGACAAGAGTCTTCCACTTTAAAAGTATTCAAGATCCTAATCAAGTAGTCAGCTGTGACAGAGTGGAAAGGGATCTGGATCTTTGTCCATTACTTTGAACCAGAAATAGCTCAACTGCTATTTATTTTAATAATGTATTCAGCTTTCACAATGTACTGCAGCAGTTGGTCAGTCTGAGCAGGAAAGTTATGTTTATAGTGCTCGGTAGAACCTCATTTGCACACATGCTGATGCATCTACTCTGCTAGCAGAAACTCAGAGTTTCAAGTGATTGCATAACCACAGAATAGAATCACAGAATCATTTCAGCTGGGAAAGACCCTTAAAATCATTGAGTCCAACCATTCACCTCGTCTCTGCCTCTTTTAAGCACCTTCAGGAATGGGGATTCAGCCATCTCCCTGGGGAGCCTGTTCCAGTCTTTGAGAACCCTTTTAGTGAAGAAATTTCTTCTGATATTCAACCTTAACCTCCACTCATGCAATTTGAGGCCGTATCATCTTGTCCTATTACTTGTTACTAGGGAGAAGTGACTGACCCCCACTTGGCTCCAAACCTCCTTCCAGGGAGCTATAGAGAGCAATGAAGTCTTTCCTCAGCCTCCTTTTCTCCAGACCAAGCAACCTCAGTTTCCTCAGCCACTCCTCAAAATGCTTGGCTAGACATCGAGAAGGTGGATCTTCTCTTTAATTTCAATTTCAGAGCAATAGCAATGTACACACAGTTGTAGAGTCAGTGGTGAGTGTGGAGTTTGGTTGTGATTCTGGTTTTGTATGAAGTTCTTGTATGTCCCTAAAAGTAAGCTGTGTTCATTTACACATTATTGAAGCTTAAGCACAGAATTTTGAGATTTGTCAGATATTTAATCCTCTTTCAAGCCTTAATAAAACTTCTGCTTCATTAAATATGAGTTTAAAATCTTGTTGTATTTGTCTAGATGTTTCACACACTGTGCTTAAAAGGTACATTGCTTAGTTCTTCCTTTATTTCTTTCATTCTCACTTTCCCCTATTTCTTCCAGATCCATGGTAGAGTGTTGGATATCTCACTACTTCACCTGATGGAGTGAAATGAACACTTTATGGAAGCTTTCAGGTTTTTAATTAAACATGCAGATAGCTGAGGAGCAGTATATATTCAATTTTTTATTAAAAACACAGATAAGGTGCAACGTTAATCAGAGAAAAAGATCTTGCCCTTGCTTTTCTTAATGGATTATATTAGTCATTAGATCATTAGATTGAGTTCAAAGCGCTCCCCCTTCGTCTCCTACTGTCACTTTGTTAATCCTACTCTCTTATGAGTCACCTTCCCTTTTAGGCAGTAATAAATTTTACCTTTCCTCCCCTCTTCTTTTCTTCCCAGCACCCACTTATTTGATTTGTTGTGTAACTTTCAAGGAAAGGCCACATTACCTGGCTAAGGAGATTGGAAGGATGCAACTGCTAGGCAGTGAATTAGCTTTGCCTGTTCACACTCTGCTTTGATTTATAATCTTTCAAATGCTTTTGAAGCACAGAAGATGTGCTGGTCTCTGGAAATGAACACTTAGTCTCCTTGCCCCCACATCCCCCAAGGTTGACATGAGCTACTTAAGTGAAATCTGATTTATGCAATTGGCCAAGGCACCTATTCAACACCTCTTTCACTTCTCAAGTGAGGAACTTGAAACAAGACAGTTTTTGAATGGCATCCTCATGGAACCAGTTCTCTGTCTTTTCAGCAATAAGAGTATGGGAAAGACAGGAGACTGCTGTTGGGCTTCAGTCCTTCTCAAACCTGGGTCACCAGATGCTGGAAGTCATCACTGTCTGCAGAGCGTTTGACAGTCAGTGAGAAATGTGTTGAAGAAGTCTGTCTTTTCCATCAAAACACTGTCCACAGGAGCTGCCACTAATTGGTCTCCTGTGTTGATAGCTTCAGCTGTACAGCCCAAGATTCTGAGCTGTGCTGTCAATCAGTCCTTGGAGTGGATTCATGTTGTGGTAGCATGGTAGTGGGGACACTTTCTTAAATTTTTACCTCTAGTTATGCTAAGAAAAGCACTTTGAGCTGGGAGGTTGGCAGGGAACAGTGCATTCGTTCCAGTCTCTTTCCAAAAAACAACCCCACAGGAGAGCAATTTTTAACAAACTTTGCATTTTCCTTGGGTGCCACTGAAAAATGCACTCACCCCAATGCCCAAGCAGCTGGGAGAGGAATAAAAACTTGTAGCTGTGTAGCTGCCCAGCGGGACTAAATCAGTAGTAAATGATGAAGTGTCTTGTAGGATGGGATCTTGCTAAGGAGGGTTTTTAAAGACCATCGCATAGGGAGCAGTCTCTTATGTGGAGAATGTAGAATGGAATGCTTTGACAAACAGTATCCTAAGCCTGCTGCTTGCTCATCTAAAGATTTCTGTTTGAAATAGCTTATTTGTATTGTGGCTTAAGCTTCTCCTTCTGTCTGACTCTTCTGAGAAGTGAGCTGCATCTTTCATATTTCCTTGCTTTGCACAGGAGTGCTGCCTTCATTCAGTCAGGAAAAGCAGCACTGCCTCCAAGGAGTTAATGCTCATCCAGGCAGAGGATACATTTGCATTACAGTGCAAACACAGAAGTTCAAACAGTGAATTAAGACTATTGAATTCTCCAAGACATGTACTTCCTAAGCAGTGGTAGAACAATCTATATTGCACACCAAACACTCATCAAATAATTTCCAGTACAGAACGTTTTGTAAAACAACCTTTCCATCTGTTTGCAGATGATTCGTGGCTAAATTAATAGAACAGTTATGGCAACTGTTCTATGGCACCTTAGAAACACCTTGATAAGATGTGCTACAAGAAGCAGCCATATTCAAAACAGAACAAGACCCCCAGATCCAGTGACACACCTGAGGTACATTGCAGGATTCATATGATTTGTAGTACAGTGGTTTCCAGGATCCACATTCCTGGAGAAGGGAAGTACTAAATTCATTTTAAAAACCACTCTTGTTGTGGGTAACCTTCCCTCCACGTAATTTTATTTCAAAGCTCCCTGCAACTGATGAAACTCAGATCATAGAATGGTCCCGGCCAGAAGGAACCTCCAAAGGTCATCCAGTCTCACCTCCCTGCAGTCAGCAGGGACATCCCCAACTAGATCAGGCTGCCCAGGGCCTCACTGAGCCTCACCTTTGAATATCTCCAGGGAAGGAGCCTCAACCACCTCCCTGGGCAATCTGTTCCAGTGCTCCACCACTGTCATAGTAAAGAACTTGTTCGCAGTATCCAATCTAAATCTGCCCTTCTCTGGTTTGAAGATGTTTCAGTGGAAAAACTTCCAGTGAAGTGAAACCAGTGTGCATAGGATGGGAGAATACCAAAAGTGGAGATAGGAAAAAAGAGTAGCAGTGATTAAAGACTGACAATGTGAGACCAGCAAGAAAGCTTCTGTGTGCTAGTAGCTGGATCAGAGAGAGGGATGCATATGAGCAGTGATACTGATTGCAGGAAGCTGCACTGCACAGCTAATCCCCTTGCATCAACAAAGCTCATTCAGCTGCCCCCTCTGCCTTTCCTAGTCCACTTCACAGCATACAAATACCTTTGCTGCTGCCATTGCTGAATGCTAAATAAATAAGTTAATCCTCTAATAAAATTTAGACATGAAATAAATAGGTCAATCCATTTATTCTCTAACTAGAGTTCAGAAGGATAATGAGGTTTGGCTGGAGGCAGCGTGGTGCCCTGGAAGCGTCTTGTTGTTTAGCCTGTTAATGATCGCAGTGTGCTTAATGCCAATTCATTTTAAGTCATCCTTTTGTTTGGGCTTTTAAAAATTAGGCTTAAGAAAATACAGAAAAATAATAGTTTGAGATGCAAGCCCACCAACAGACAAACCTTCAGCATCTTACACTTTGCTTAGAATAAATTTATGTGTTTATGACCTTGCTTGTGTCCTGTTCTGTGGGTACTCACCTTGCATCCTATTACCATTGCTTTGCTACCGTTCGCTGTGTTCAGTTTCGAGTCCCTCACTACAAGAAGGACATTGAGGTGCTGGAGCATATCCAGGGAAGGGCAGTGAAGCTGGTGAAGGGCCTTGAGTTTTATGAGGAGCAGCTGAAGGAACTGGGGTTGTTTAGTCTTCAAGAGAGGAGGCCGAGGGGACACCTCATTGCTCTCCACAACTCCCTGAAAGGAGGTTGGAGCGAGTTGGGTGTCAGTCTGTTCTCTCTAGTATCAGGTCATAGGATGAAAGGAAATGGCCTGAAGTTGCACCAGGGGAGGTTTAGACAATATAAGAAAAAATTCTTTCCTCCAAGAGTGATCAGGCATTGGAACAGGCTGCCCAGGGAGGTGGTGGAGTCACTGTCCCTGGAGGTATCTTAGAGGGCTTTTCCAAATGAAACAGTTCTGTGATCCTTGGTTGGATAAGAGCTTCTTAATTTCTTATTCTATTTTTGTAGTCTTACTTGTCACTATTAAAGGCTTGCTGGCCTTTTCTCAAAATGTGCTGCTTTACTGGATGTGCAAATTAAATCCCTATATGATATTTGCTTACATGAGGTAGGTACTGAGAAGATATATTTTATGAATCACATTTTAAGACTCAGATAAAAAGTGCTCCAGAAATGCAAAATATTTATTACAGCTTTTATGTACTGTTCTCTTCTAATGTCTGCACATTCACTGCAAATTCAGGTTGACATTTACTACCCAAGAATTTCCAGCTTTTTGGTAATTTGCAGTGAATGTTGCAGGATTGATTTCAGCACACTCTAGTTTTTGAAAGGCTTTTTTTTTTTTTGCACTGTAATATGCAAATCTCAGCAGCAGAATCTCCAACTTCTTTTTGCTCTAATTGAATTCGGCAATTACAAAGCCACGACACCTATGTGAACCACCACACATTAGTCATCTTTCTTCTGATGAGGTTGTTGTCTGGTCTGGGGGGGTTTGTCTGCTTCTTCTGCAGTGATTAGTATAATAGAGTTATAATCTCACTTATAATCAGACTTTCAGGGAAGCTTATTGGATTTGAGGTGACTCGTATGCAACAGCCAAACTGGATGCTTGCAATTTATGGGATGGCAAGCCTTTATCATTTCATGGCCAGATTACCAGCACATCTAGTAGTTAGGTTTGGGGATTGTAGGGTTTTGGCTTTTGGAATTCTACCACCCCTCCACAGTCCCCATTTTAGGGACTGTATCTGTGCTTCATTAGCTACAGCATCATTTCATAGGAGCCATTTTTTTCAGATATTTTGTAAGTTTATAGGCCTGTCAGCCTGACCTCAGTGCCAGGCAAGATTATGGAACGGGTCATCTCCAGTGCGATCACACAGCACTTACAGGATGGCCAGGGGCTCAGGCCTAGCCAGCATGGATTTAGGAGGGGCAGGTCCTGCCTGACCAACTTGATCTCCTTCTATGATCAGGTGACCCGCCTGGTGGATGTGGGGAGGCCTGTGGATGTGGTCTACCTGGACCTCAGCAAGGCCTTTGACACCGTCCCCACAGCAAACTCCTGGCCAAGCTGGCAGCCCATGGCTTGGACAGGAGCACACTGCGTTGGGTTAGGAACTGGCTGGAGGGCCGAGCCCAGAGAGTGGTGGTGAATGGTGCCACATCCAGCTGGCGGCCTGTCACTAGTGGTGTGCCCCAGGGATCAGTGCTGGGCCCCATGCTTTTCAACATCTTTATTGATGATCTGGATGAGGGCATTGAGTCCATCATCAGTAAATTTGCAGATGACACCAAGCTGGGGGCAGGAGTTGATCTGCTGGAGGGCAGAGAGGCTTTGCAGAGGGACCTCGACAGGCTGGACAGATGGGCAGAGTCCGATGGCATGAGATTTAACACATCCAAGTGCCGGGTTCTGCACATTGGCCACAACAACCCCAGGCAGCGCTACAGGCTGGGGTCAGAGTGGCTGGAGAGCGGCCAGGCAGAGAGGGACCTGGGGGTGCTGGTTGATGGGAAGCTGAACATGAGCCAGCAGTGTGCCCAGGCATTCAAGAGGGCCAACCGCATCCTGGCCTGCATTAGGAATAGTATGGCCAGCAGGAGCAGGGAGGTCATTGTGCCCCTGTACTCTGCTTTGGTTAGGCCGCACCTTGAGTACTGTGTCCAGTTCTGGGCCCCTCAGTTTAAGAAGGACATTGAGACACTTGAACGTGTCCAGAGAAGGGCAACAAGGCTGGTGAGAGGCCTTGAGCACAAGCCCTATGAGGAGAGGCTGAGGGAGCTGGGGCTGTTTAGCCTGGAAAAGAGGAGGCTCAGGGGCGACCACATTGCTCTCTACAACTACCTGAAGGGTGGTTGTAGCCAGGAGGGGTTGGCCTCTTCTCCCTAGCAACCAGCACCAGAACAAGGGGACACAGTCTCAAGCTGCACCAGGGGAAGTTTAGGCTCGAGGTGAGGAGAAAGTTCTTCACCAAGAGAGTGATTCATCATTGGAATGGGCTGCCCGGGAGGTGGTTGAGTCTCTGTCCCTGGAGGCGTTCAAGAGGGGACTGGATGTGGCACTTGGTGCCATGGTCTAGTTGTGAGGTTGTGGTTACAGGTTGGACTCGATGATCTTCAAGGTCTCTTCCAACCTTGGTAATTCTATTCTATTCTATTCTATTCTATTCTATTCTATTCTATTCTATTCTATTCTATTCTATTCTATTCTATTCTTTCTTATCAAAGGTAGCACAAAGCAATCACCTGTCAGCATTGAGTGTTCCAGACATGGTGAGGTAAGGAGAGCTGACTGGGAAAGAATTATTTGCTTTCAAGAAAAAACACAGATAGATTTCTGTTATTGAGCTATATATCCCCTCAATGTACTAGAAATACTAAATATGTGTGTGTGTGTGCGTGTGTGTATATATATACACACATATATAATAATATACATATAATTATATATTTTTTTTTAAATTCTATATTTGCTTATATATATGTGTAACCTAAAGGAGTTCAACAAGGCTAAACATACAGTCCTGCACCTTGGGAAGAATAACACTATGCATGAGTACAAGTTAGGGGATGACCTGCTGGAGGGTAGCTCCACAGAGAAGGACCTTGAAGTCCTGGCTGATAACAAGTTATCCATGGGAGAGCAATGTGCCCTGGTGGCCAAGAAGGTCAATGGTCTCCTTGAGTGCACTGATAAGACTGTGTCCAGCAAGTTCTCCTCCCCTCTACTCACCCTAGTTAGACCACATGTGGAATATCGATAATGGGGATTGTCCTAGCCTAGGTGCAGGATCTTGCACTTTGCCATATTGAACCTCATGAGGTTCCCTGAGCCCACTTCTCCAGCCTGTCTAGGTTCCTTTGGATTGCATCTCATCCCTCAGTCATGTCAATTGCACCTGTCAGCTTGGTATCATCAGCAAACTTGCTGAGGGTGCAGCCTGCCTCACTGTCTATATCATTGCTAAAGATACTGAACAGCACTGGTACCAATATGGACCCCTGAGGACCACCACTTGTCACCCATCCCCATCTGGACATCAAGCCAGTTTTAGGTTCAAGTAGACCCTGATACTAAAAAACTGTGGCTAGGATGGTAATGCTTGTTCCCTGAAACTGGCAAGTATCTTATAATTTAGATCTTCCTCAGTCTCCCCTGATACCCTGAGTGCCAAGGCGGGGGAGAATCTTCTGAATCTATCTGAAATAATAACTGCAAAGTTGCAGACAGTGTCAGCATCTGTGAGAGGGTGCATCACTGACTAAACAGAAAGGCAGATATGATTAGAATTTTTTGGAAGCAGCTGGCTGGGGAGGAAAGGTACTACATTAAAAGTATCTGAATTATAAAGGCCAAAATTCACCAGCTGTGAAGGTTTTAGGATGATCTGCATGAAATAAAGAGCAGCTGCAACTCAGTTTCCAACTGTGTGAGCATCCACATGACAGAAACCCTCTGTCATAAATTGATAGCCCTGCTGGAAGTCTAGAGGCCAAGGAACAAATTGTCACTGTTATTTGTAGAAAGCCAAGATTATTCTGTGTGCTGTAATGTAGGTGGTGGTAGCCTTACCCAGTACTTAAGCTCCCTAGAAAATATGAAATATTTTGATTCTTTAGAGTGCTTTTATATTTCAGAATGGTTTATGTTCTGGGTCTTGATGAATCATGATCCTCCATCAGCCTTCACCTCCCCTCACACTGAGTATTCCAACCCGCAAATAGCAGGCTGCTGTCAAACCTTTGAACACCCTTTGTAGAGAGGGACTTGAGGGTCTTGGTGGACAAAAGGAAGAGAAAAGGACAAAACAAAACAAAACAAACTCAGAAAACCCAACCAACAACAAACAAAACCAACCTATTAAAACTAGGGATACCCATACCGAGACTTAACTAACTTGGGTACCTTGATAGCTCATCTTCAAAGATGGAAATTGTTTGAAAGCCTCCTCAGCCTCCTCCAAGTCTCTCCAACATTCCCTTCAAGATCAGTTCTGCTTTTGTAATGAACAGAAAAACCATGTTGTTCCCTTCTTTTAAAAACCAGTTTAATAGAAAAACATTAAAACCTTGCCACTTAGGATGAAAAATACTGCCTGGGGGAACTGTAAAAGTGCACGCTGTCAAATGTGATATATATGCACAAATACCTATGGGCTTATTAGTGCCTCCATAGTGATGTGCTGTCAGCGGTGGAGTTCTGCTGCCTATGACCTTGCAATATTTACCTTTGCCTGAAAGGAAAAGAAGGAGGGAGAGATATTTGGTGAAGCTTGGGTATCTCCTGTAACCTTTATGGAGTCTCAACCAGCCAGTTCATAACAGCACATAGCACACTGGCCCTGTGTAGGAATCAGGTTATTGAAAAGCCATAGCAGTAAATCCTGTGTGGCTGGATGTCACAAGAAATAGGAGAAGTCTCTGTTTGCTTTTCATTGTTGTAGTACAGCTTACATGTCTGCTGCCTCCACTGGCTTATTCCTAGGGGAGTTTATTTTCCATCCTTAAAAGAAGGCTGTCAGACTGATTTAAGGCCAGAAGTGATGCTTTCAAAAAAACATGGGTTTATTGAACCTTGGATCATTTGACAGGTGGTCACAAGCTTTTGTTTGAAGTCAAAGAAAGCAGAATCTTTTCCGGGTTTAAATAAGTTAGCCCTTGCCACAAATGTTGGCAGACTTGTGCTAATGCCTCCACTTAGGAAAGGAAGGTAAAGAAAAGTGACTTGCAAGTGAAATGCAAACTGTAGGCAAATTACATGAATGTTGTAAAAGTGAATTAACGGCTGAGATCTTTCCTCTTTTAATAATATGATGATTTACAACACAAGCTTTTAGAAGCAGCCTTATTAAATCTAAACCTAAGCATCTTTCCTTGTTGCTCTGTAGAACACCAGTGACCTTAGTGAGTTTAAAGACAATATGGGTGGTTTCCCAGAAGTATCTTAGATTCACTCTGCTTATTTTTGACTTTGACCTACACCATATTGCATAAAACACTGCACCAGTTTATCATAATGCATTAGTTTGTGAAATGAGGTGTTTCTACAAGTGCTTTACTAGCAGATAAATCACCTATTGTCAGTGAAAAGCTGAGGGGAAGGATACTTGTGTGAAGGTCAGCTGTCCCCACTCAACAAGCCAGATCTTTTTGAGCTCCTAAATTGTGTCTGTACCTCTTGCATACGATACCTGACTACCTGTTCATTTCAAAAGTAATAATCACTGTGGTTTTGCACCAGTGGGACTTAGTTCAGCTAGAATGAGACAGCACCGAGGTGTAAATCTGCTGTAGGAACCACACATGTTTCACTTACACCACCTCTCCAAAATACAGAATCATCGAATTGTTTCAGTCGGAAAAGACCTCTAAGATCAAGTCCAACCATCTACCTAAGACCACCATGACCACTGGGACATTAAACCATGTCCCAGAGTGCCATGTCCATATGTTTCTTGAACACCTCCAGGTGTTTTTATAGCTATTTATATTTATATCTACATGTATATAATCTATCTCTATGTATGTCTGTTGCTGTTTACATTTCACCTATCACCATAACAATAAACATTCTTTGTAACCACCACCTCCCTGGGCAGCCTGTTCCGATGCCTGACCTTCAGTAAAAGAAACTTTTCTTAATACCTTGCTTTGGTGGTGACAATGGTAATGGCTTTATGATGAGGACTCACTGTAATCACCAGCCGGAACCACTGTCAGACAAAACCAGCTTCTAAGCTCTTGAGTGCCATCCTGGACTGTGTCAAACTAGCCCTGAGCCACAATCTTTCCAATCCACCTTACCATCCAGTCCTTCTTCGGTTATCTCCAGGCTAAAACTAGAGAGAGTCTTTTAATGAAACAGAAGTTCTCTCAGTCTACAGCCAACAGAAAACAAACAATGAAACTTCTCATTTATCTTAGGGAATTGTAAAGAGGACGGAATAATTGTAACCAAGACTCTTGCACGAGTCATAACCTTCTTAGCATAACCATGCCTGTTTCTAGAAAATTAGAATGTCACTGAGCTAAAGGTAATTTATCCAGGATGCCAACAGAAGGATAAGTCTGACTATTTGATTTTTCCGCCCCCTCTCATTAGATAGTTTCAGTAAGACTGAAAAATGAGTGTAGCTGGTCAGAAGAACTGTGTACTACTTTGCAGATACACCACCACTTGTCTCTCTCTCAACAATAATGTGTGTGACTTTCTCTGTTTGAGGCAAAAAAATGCTTGGTAGGGCTGTGATGACATTTCAAAGACAGTGAATTATTTTGTTCTGATTGTTCCAGGAAGAAGAAAACTCCTAGGGTGTGTAAGTTAGTGCTCTGTAATTGAATTTCACGTACTATTTCTCCATTACGGCTAGGCTTTACATTGTACAAATTTATTGGGTTTTTTGAAGGTAAACATTTATCTCTTGAGAAGCAAAACTGATTGAAAAGGCATAGTGAAAGTAAGATTCCAACATGTGAGATAATTGGCATGCCCTGTTCAGTGGGCAGGTCCCCTGAGGCTGTGGGTTTTTTTTGCTTTTAGAACCAAAGAGCTGTACAGTCAATCATTCATAATGTTCACAGAGAGCTTGAACTTCCACAATTTGTACTCATGTGAAACCCACATTGAAGCCCCATAGGGATTTGCTTGCAGGAAGAGCAGGGGGCTTGGTTGTCTGTACTGGAAAAACCTCTGTCTTTATTATTTCAGTCAGTTTGTTGTATTCAGAGCCCAAAAGTGTGATAGGCAGTTTGCAGAGTAAGTAAAGAAGCAATGGCTATTCCTCAGCAGAAATGTAATTTCTAAGTCACATGAAGAACAGCAAACTGAAGAGACAAGTCACAGGAATGATGGTTTGGTGCTGTAGCAAAAATATTTTGAGATACACAGGCTTTGATGTCGCTGTTGACTGAAGCTCCTCCTCAGTATAGGTTGGGGACTGACCTTCTGGAGGGCAGCACAGAGGAGAGGGACTTGGGGGTCCCGGTGGACAGAAGGTTGACCATGAGCCAGCAATGTGCCCTTGTGGCTGAGAAGGCAAATGGTAACCTGGGGTGGATTAGAAGGGGAGTGGTTAATAGGTCCAGAGAGGTTCTTCTCTCCTCTGCTCTGCCCTGATGAGGCCATGTCTGGAATATTATGTCCAATTCTGGGCCCCTCAATTAAAGAACCTCAGGGAACTGCTTGAAGATTCCAGTGCAGAGCCACAAAGATGCTGAAGGGAGTGGAACATCTCCATGCTGAGGAAAGGCTGAGAGAGCTGAGGCTCTTTAGCTTGGAGAAGAGGAGCCTGAGGGGTGACCTCATTCCTGTTTACAAATATATGAAGGGCAGTGTCATGAGAACGGAGCCAGGCTCTGCTCAGTGATGTCCAATGATAGGACAAGGGGCAATGGGCGCAAGCTAGAGCAGAGGAGGTTGCATGTGAACATAAGGAAACACTTTTTCACACTGAGGATGATAGAGACCTGAAGCAGGCTGCCCAGAGAGGTTGTGGAGTCTCCTTCTCTGGAGACATTCAAAGCCTACCTGGATGCGTTCCTGTGTGACCTACTCTAGATGATCTGGTTCTGGCAGAGGGTTTGGACTGGATGATCTTTCAAGGTCCCTTCCAGCCCCCAATGTTTTGTGGTTGTGTGAACTTGGCAGTGAATGGCAGAGCTTTGCTCCAGAGAAGCCTTGGTAAACTTGAGGTCAGAACCGAGACCAGATGGCTGAAGTTCAGTCTATTGAGATCTGATCTCACCAGGAGGTGTCACCTTCATCTGAGCCATCCCCCTTCCTTCACCTGTGACACTGTCTCTAGGATAGAGGGGAGAATTTGTTTTATTTGATGAACAAGGCAGATTAGAGCTTTAATTAAAGAGCTAACTGCGGGAAGCAGATGAAACCAGCTCTTTCAAATGAACACCGCTGTCATAAATGATATTGTTGGCACTCGACCAGTTCAAACTACTAATTCTGCTTGATGCCTCATTTTACTGCATTAAGGAGGCAAGCCCCTCACTTTTGTGCATGTCTTTTCCAATTTGAAAAATGAATTTTTGTAGAGATTTAATCAGTTAATGTTTGTGTGTTTTGAATTCATAAAGCACTATCTAACTGCGAGGTTTAGCTGTGCTGGTGGAGAAGACTTTTTAGAAGCGATCTGAAGGTGAAGGGAAAAGTCATTATGCGTAAGCTCCTGGATTCCTGTTGTCTTTCAGTGATTGCCACATCATTATTTTTAGCATGTCTGTCAACGTTCAGAGAAGCTCTAACCAGTTGTCAGACATAGCAGAAGGGGTGATTGTCCCCTCACTTGTCTGCTACTTGACAGGAAGCATACAGGTGAAGCTTGCTTTGTTTACTCTCGGTGGATGTCGGGTGTGTGTTCTGAATCAGCAGAAAGAAAACCAGCAGCCAGTTTTCACAGGAGAGCAGACTGGTCCTCAAAGGGTCTCTGCCATCTGCATTTCTTTCCCACATATAACTGGCATGCCAAGGCACTCTCTTCCTTTTCATCCCTGCAAAGATGGCTTAGGAAAACACAGAAACTATGAGGAAGCTCTGGAGTCAAAAGATGAGTGGACACAGGTCTGCCAGACAAAACCAACTTGCAGAATTGATGAAATAGAGTGGTAACTGAGTTGCTGAAAGGCAGATATGGGATGAATTGGGATAGAGAATAGAGATGGAGGAAGGATGCCTGAGCTCAGTATGGGAAGGGATTTGGTGACAGATGTTCAGTGCTATCAAGCATTCAACAACTCTGGGTAGGAAGATCACCACCTTTCCCCATACTTCCAGGGACAGCTGGCCAACTAATTGTCTCCTAGTACTGTGCACATGGGAGTACAGGTGTGCATGTAAAGGAGAGGCTGATCAAATTTATGAGACATTAAAATACACTGTCTCCTCAAGATTTATCGTATTTATGTTATCCATGGACCAATTTCACGATTCTCCAGTGGACTGAGTTATGGCTCTTGTGCACTTAAAGCTGACATAATGCCGGCCTTTGTGTGATGAGTTTAGTTCTGGCACAGAATGAAAAAGGAGAAGGACTGCACCGAACAGATTTGATTACTGCCCTCTCTTGTGGCTTTTCTAATTCTTCAGGGCAGCAACTTGCAGTACTCACTGCTTGTTTAATGTGGTCTCTGGTGTTACTGACCTGTGAGTTGTTGGAATGCCCATTCTGCTCCAGGCACGTTTCTGTTTGGGTTCTTGTGTGCCAGAGTATGGTCAAACTTCTCAACTTTTCAGCTTCTAGCATCCCGAGTGTAATGGAACAAGCACACTCTAGAGAGAGGGGGCAGCTACAGGCATGGCATTATCTTCCTATCACACTCTTCCCTCAACTGCTGCACACAGTGAGAAGCTCTGAGCAGGCATTCTGCCTCTCCAGTTTTACTGATAGCTCTGGCTTCCGCTTAGCTTTCTCTTTAAGTCTGTCTCTCTGTCTAGCTCCTGATGAGAAAAGATTCTCCCATCCTTTAGTCTCAGAAGAGAGATCTCTAAAGTAAATTGCCATTTAGCTGTCAGCAGCAAAAGAGAAGATGCATATTGGTCAATCAGCTGTGCAAGGCTGAATTCTTTAAATGCTCTTTTGTCATTCTTTAGGAAAGGCTTTAATTTCAGCATTGAATTTTAAGTTTTAATTAACCAGTTCGGTGCTTTTCAGCTGGGAGCTAACACTGCTGAGTCATTTAGGAATTGAGCTGTAACAGCATCTGCCTATAGCTCCCATTGTGGAAGGCAATAGCTGGAGCTTTTAATTGTTTTCTTCATCCTGCTTCTAACTTTTTCCTTTGGAAAAGACGGATGTAAAATGCTTTGTGAGAAAAACATCCTTTGTTGTTGTCTATCTAAAGTAATTGGCATGATGGGATTCAGCTTTCCATACAGATATGGTAAGGGATTATTGGGATTTAAACTGATAAATTGTGAGCAAGTTGTAGAATAGTGTCCGTTTGTTCTTCAGCTCACACACTACACCTTGAGTCGAGGGAAGCAACAGGGGAAACCTGTGAAAGAGCTGTGTGAAGGGCACTGCTAGGAGGCTTCTGTCTCTAAGGCTTCAGGGTGGCCCCTGAGAGAACAGGTAAATTAATAAGGAAGATTCGTGGAGCTGGAGTGTGAGAAACAGGAGGACTCCTGTCTTTCCTCACCTCAAGTTGTATTTGCACAGCACTGCTGCAGTTCCCAAGGATCACAGTGAATGCTGGTTGTTTGAGGGTAAAGGTTTTACATGAATGAATTCTTTGAATTTAAGAGAAGTCATCCAGGGCAATTCACGTTTGCCTTGCTGAGAGGACAAAATTTGACTTGATTTTTGCTTTGATAGGTTATTTGCCTTCCTCTTTATATTTAGGAATTGAAAAATACTTGAGGAGGTGGTAATTTTAAAGACCTTTAACTTGCAGATCTCTGCTCTGATACCAATCTTGGCCACACACTGTTTGCAGTTGTTTAATGCCTGCCTTAACTTGTCCATTTGTGAAATGTATTACGTGCCCACAAGAGCTGTATGAATTCATTAGTGCTTCTGAATTGCTCTTGCATCATCTAGAGAAATGTGCTCACATACCTGCTAGGTATTAGAACTGAAATTTGGGTTTTATTTAAGCTAATAGCAAGAACTCTGATCGACTTCAAAAGAGGTAAGATATCATCCAATTACCATAATTAGATTGTTAAGAATTGTTCAGCTCCAAGTTCTGTAATAATTCAGAGGCCGTTACCTCCATGAATTTTAAGTCAGATGCAAGTGTAGCATGTTGCAAATCTTCTGGTACTTATGCAGTCACATTGCACTCAGCACTAGAGACTATTCACATTCTTATGTTCAGCACATTTTGGAGCCTTGATGAGGCAATTAGAAAATCCATATAAATAAGCCTAAAAATAAGGACAGCAGTATCTTAATTTTGTCACTCAGGTAGTGCCCAGTTCTTCTATGGCTTTGACTAACTACTGAGCTCCTGCTGTGAGAGTGTTTTGCTTAAACAGCTAATTTGGAAGTTAAGTGTAACATGAAGAATCCAAAGACCAGTTCTGTGAAATGTTTTGTGGTACTAGTAGAAATGTTCTCACCACTCAGCATCTCCAAAGACCATAAAACTTGATTCAATTTTTTTTTCCCTACTGTACAGTCCCCAACAGACATTGACTGTTAATAGCTTTTACAGCTCTAATTTAATCTGCTAGAGTATTGAACTTGTACGTGAAAGGTAATAAAATCCTTTTAGTAGGAAGATGGAGTTTATGTTCAGAATAACAATCTATCAGTTTTGCAAAAGGTTGTTAAATTGCTGCTTTATAACTGTGATCAGATGAAGTCAGCCAAGCTGTGTTTTGAGCCTTGCTTTTCAAGGAAGTTACATAAAATAACAAAGCTATGGTCTTTAATTATTAGGAAAGAAAGCTGCTTGAATTTGCATGGGGGTGCTTTAATTTGTATCAGGTATTTCACAGAGTCACAGAATGTTAGGGGCTGGAAGGAACCTCGAAAGATCATCCACTCCAATCCCCCTGCCAGAGCAGGACCACCTAGAGCAGATCACACAGGAACACATCCAGGCAGGCTTTGAACGTCCCCAGAGAGGGAGATTCTACAACCCCTCTGGGCAGCCTGTTCCAGTGTTCTGTCACCCTCACAGGTAAAAAAGTGTTTCCTCGTGTTTTGATGGAACTTCCTATGCCTCAGCTTCCACCCATTGCCCCTTGTCCTGTCACTGGGCACCACCAAGCAGAGCCTGGCTCCAGCCTCTCTATTTGGAGGTCTGCTCTGTGTGTTGCTAAATATGATTTTCAAAGCCTGCAGACTTCCCTCTTTGTGAGTTCTAATGCTTGCCACTCCTGTAACTGACTTTCATGCTCCATTGCCCTGTTTGATGTCCTGTCTTTAGCACCTCATTTGATTGTGTGACATCAGGTGTGCAAGAGCATCTCATGCTGGAAATCCTAGACCTCAGGCACAAATTGAGGACTTGCCTCCATGTGTCTTAGATGAGCTGTTTGCTATTTCCTGCAGTGAATACTTTCCTGTAGAACCTTATTTTCTATTACAAATTCTTGGGATTTTGGGGCTGCAGACATCTTTCCTAGGCTACAGCCTCATAAAGGTCAAAGGATGCCACAGCGTGTGCTGACCTTGCTGTGTGTCTTGAGGCCATTTAGCAGAACCTGCCCTGGCTCTGTACTGTGTTACTCTGAGACTGACTAAGAAAGATCTAGGATGTAAGCAGTTAGCAAGGATGCATTCAAAGCTATGGGATAGCTGACCAGATTTTAAAGGGGCTAGTGATAGGATGTTTCTTAGGACAAAATGGTGGCTCTGTCTTTTGAACACCTTGGGGTTGCCTGAGCAGTCACCAGCATGAGTTTCAGATGTTTTGTGCATCCATATCAGACAAGGATGTCAAGACAGACATTGTAGGAATAGGCTTCACTGCTGGTGTGGTTTTGAGTTGTAATCTTGTTTGGAAACTTTTTTGGGCAGGTGCTTTATTCATAGTGTATCTGGCATGTGCACAGTACATTAGCATCAGTTCTCTTGTTTACAAATCCCTCCGTTACCTCATTAGTCCTGAACGGCCCAACGTGAAGCTGTCTTCATCATCTCAAAACCATCTTGCTACTAAGCTGATAAGCCATCCTTCCCTTTTTGTGACATGAATGTTAAAATGTTGTAAACAAGCTGCCAAAGGATCAACAGCAGTTTTTCATTCAGGTTATATTAATTTGTCTTGTAATACTCCTTTTATGTCAGCAACAATAATTCCCCGTGCTTGGGGTGTAAATATCTTTCTGTGTGTGCTTGTCTGCAGTGACAGCAACTTGCCAGAGATGTTATCAGATACCACACATGAGGATGAGTAAACCATTGTGTTATGACTGCAAGTATTAAAGAACTGGAAAAATATGATTAGAAGCTGATTGCTATTGGTAGAGCTCTCCTGCAGTGTGTGAGTGTTTAGAGGGAATGTGGAAAGTCAAGTATTTGCACTGAGACCAGTAGTTTCTGAATCACAACAGAGCAATCTCAGCTAGTAAGGCTTCTGTTATCTGATGCAGACACAGGTGGGTTTGGAACAAAATACTGAACGCTGTTCCCTCTTCAACTGCATGGTTCTGTGTGATGATGAGGAATGAGCTCAGGACCCAGGAAGTGCCAAGTGCCTGTGGCTGTGGCTATATATCTAGCTGCAATGGGATCCTTTTAGCTGTCTCTCTTCTAATTGGTGTGCTGTCCAGTTTAAAACTTCGAGTAGAAGACCCCTGAAATGACTCATTGGTGACAACAGAGCTTAACAGAGTTCAGAAGGTTGTGACCAGGAACACAGAGTCCTATTGGAGGCCTGTGGCCCGTGCTGTTCCTACTACACATTTCCATCAGGCATTGGAACAGGCTATCCAGGGAGGTGGTGGAGTCACCATCACTGGAGGTATTTAAGAGTCATGTAGACATAGTGCTTAGGGATATGGTTTAGTCAAGTACTTGTCAGTGTTAGGCTGATGATTGGACTCGATCTTAAAGGTCTTTTCCAACCTCAGCACTTCTGTGATTTTGTAGGAACTATCAGAGCTGCATTTGGCTATCTCCAAAGCTGAAAGGCTTGCTAGAAAACCACACAAAATGCAGAGGCATCATTTGAAGATTCCTGTTCACACTCATGCAGTTAGATCTGCTTATTCCAGAGCAGATTGGTGAGTTCCTATAACAACCAGAGCAGACACCTGTTGTGTACATTGTGTACATTGTTCCAAGGTCTGATTATGTTTGTTCCAAGGTCTTCTTTCAGAAATTCTTCCTAATATCCAATCTAAATTGCCCTAGGTGTAACTTGAGGCCATTTCCTCTTGTCCTATCACTTGTTACTTGGTCAAAGAGACCAACCACCACCTGGCTCCAGCCTCCTTTCAGGGAGTTGTAGACAGCATTGAGGACTCCCCTCAGCTTCCTCTTCTCCAGACTAAACAACCTCAACTGCTCCTCACCATCCTGTTCTCCAGATCCTTCACCAGCTTTGTTGCCCTTCCCTGGACACTCTCCAGCACCTCAATGTCTTTATGGACTAGACAAGCAGTAAGAACAAAAAGAGGACACTGGAGTTGGCAGAGAAGTCATCTTTCAACAGAAAGAACAAAGTTTGGTTTCTTTGCTCATTTTTAAAAATATTAAAGGAAAAAAAAAAAAAAAAGGAATAGCATATGTCATAGCTCTAGCATTTGCCCAGGAGCTGCTCTCCCCAGGTGCTCAGCTCCCCACAAGCACGCACTAGGAGGGCATTTCTGACCAGAGTGTATGGGTGGTGAGGCCAACACAGTGAAATAGCCACATCCTTTAGAGAGACCACTTCACAGCAGTGTAGTGTGGGACTCTTCCACCTAACATCCCATATAAGATGGGCTTGTAGTGCTAGGGCAAGGGACAGTGGTTTTAAACTGCAGCAGGGTAGATTTAGATTGGATATCAGGAAGATGTTATTTAGTATGAGGGTGGTGAGACACTGGCATAGGTTGCCTAGGGAGGCGATGGAGGCCCCATCCCAGGAGACATTCTTGGTCAGGCTTGATGGGACTCTGAGCAACCTGACCTTGTCTGGGATGTCCCTGCTTACTTCAAGGGGTTTGGACTAGATGAGGTCTGGAGGTCCCTCCCATCCCACTGCATTCTATGATTCTGTGATCCTGAGAGGCTGTGCCAGGATAGCCCACACCATGGCAAAATTGTGTTCCTGTTAGCAATATAATTCAGAGGGTAGAAGTGGCCCTGTGGTAAGGAATAAGCCACAACTGCAAAGTGTGAGCCCTGTAGAAAAAGTAGAAATCCAAAGCCAAACCAAAGGAGGTTAATGATTACCTCCCAAATTTGCTGTAGCAGCTACCCTTGTCTGCTTCTGGACTTCACTGATGTTTCAAACCTGGCCCCAGGTCAGGGCATAAGAGAGACTGTCCCTGGAAGCCAACTGCAAGAAAAGGGATGAGAGCTGCCTTTGTTTATTTGTTGTTTTTCAAAGCTGAGTCCCTGTTGCAAGGCAGTAAGATGAGCAAATGGCTCTCGCACCTGGCAAGTTACCATCAGCAATTATTGCAATGCTTAGTGTCTTTCTGCCACCAGCAGAAGTCTCTCTGCTCCCTTTCATGTCACAGATTTAGTGTTCTTATGGGGATGGTACAATTAAAGCCCCAAGATTTAGTGCTCTAATTCTCTTTTGTTTGCAACAAAAGGGAGAGGCAGGGAAGGATGATACATGTGGCTGGGGTTTTGTTTGTATTTTACTGACCAGCAAAAATCCTGTGTATGTGTAACTGTGGTGGTAGACTTTGTTTAAACTCATCAAACCATTCCATTAGGAATTGGATTAAAGGCTATTATTTCACATAAAGGAATCTTGTTATTAAAAAAAAATAGATGCTGTGACTACATTTCACTCTGTTTACAAACCTTGGCATCTGCACAGGCCGTACCTTCCACATTGCTGCCTGTTTCAGCACCAATGTTTTCTAGTTTTAGGTGTGTCATTAACATGATGCTGGTGTCAAGAGCCCTGTTCTTGACAAGGATGTCAAAATACTGCTTATGATAAATGTGTGGATGGGAGGGAAATGTGGGAGTTGACAGGAATCCAGCTTTCATTTTTAGCTCTCCCATTATATTGCCACGGGTTTGACCTGCGATGGATTGCCAAATGAGACTTTTTTCAAAGGGGACATCTGTGAGGACAAGTGCAGTTCCTGTGTTCTAAACCAGCATCTGAGAGTGAGATATTCCTGTCTGAGCTCCCAGTTCAGTGGAGAGGAATGGGAATCACCAAAAGACAATTCACCAGATCCATTTTAGGATGAGATGAGCATCGTCTCATTTAGGATTAGAAGAGCAACAAAGCTGGCAAAGGGCCTTGAACACAAGCCTTACGAGTAGCATTTGATGAAACTGGGGTTGTTTAGTCTTCAGAAGAGGAGGCTGAAGGGAGACCTCATTTCCCTCTACAACTACCTCAAAAGAAATTGGAGTGAAGTGGGGGTTGGTCTCTTCTCATGTGCAACAAGTGAAAGGACAAAAGGAAATGGCCTTGAATTGTGCCAGGGGTGGTTCAGATTGGAGATTAGGAACAGTTTCTTCACATACAGGGTTATCAAGCACTGGAACTGCTGCCCAGGGAGGTGGTGGAGTCATCATCCCTGGAGGTATTTAAAAAACATGTGGATGTGGTGCTGAGGGACATGGTTTAGTGGTAGTGGCTTAGCAGTAGTGGTGGATTGTGAGCTCTGGGCAAGCAGTTGGGCTCGATAATCTCAAAGATCTCTTCCAGCCTCAACAGTTCTATGATTCTGTGAACTACCGCAGGAGCTCGGAGTGGCTGTTTAGCACTTTGCGGTCCACACCTTAGACATTGAGGTGAAAGTGAGCAGGATCCATTTGTGGCCCTCTCCATTTTCTGAGACAACCTGGATCTCATTTGAGTCATGCCCGATGCTGGGAAAGATCATTCCTCTGGAGGGTCAGCTTTTGGTATTTTCAAAAACAAGCTGCTGCTTCTGCAAAAATTCATTTGCACTTAAAAAGAGGTTTCAACTGCTGCAGTTTTGAGCCTTAGTTTCTTCGTCTCTGTGAAATTAAACTGCTCATCAAATCTGTACATTGTAAGTGTTAACAAACAGGCTTTGCTGATGGATGCTCCTGCAAATGAAATGTCATTTTCTCTGACCAGACTTGCAAGAATCTGTGGAATATCACAATTCTTCTTGCTTCAAAGATCGGTCCCTTTCATTTCCCTGACTGCACCTTTCATTTACCAGCTACACACCCCAGTGTGCCTGCTCTGTGGACAAATTGGTAAATTGGTCTGTTGCCAAAAGGGAGTAATTTGACTTACCTGAAATGAGCAGCAGTGTGATGAAAATACATTACCTCTGTCCCACTGGATAAGCCTCAGATTGTACTGAAATAGAATTAGGCCAAAGGAGTCAATGTACTGGATAATAATGAAATGTTTAATGTGGATTAGCTGCATATAAAATTAAAACATTAGAATGAATTGCTGAAGAAATAAAATTATTTCAGGCCTTTATCCTGACTCTAATGACCTAAGAATGCTGCACACTTCTGTTTATAGAAGATCAAAACTAAAGCTGTTGGGCTCTTTATTTGAGAGAGAGAAATAGATAGGAAGTGTTGTTAAACACAGATATTTATATTAGCTGTCAACTCTGGATCCCACTGAAACAGGGATGTAATCTTTGGGTGTGGACCACACATGAGAAGTTACAGAGATAAGGGATGAAGTCCAGGACCTTTAAGATCATCAAGTTCAACTGCCACCCCACCATCACCATGGCCATTAAACCATGCCATATGTACAGGTTTTTTAACATCTCCAGGGGTGGTGACTCTACCACCTCCCTGGACAGCCTGCTCCAATGCCTGACCACTCTTGGGGGGATGAGATTTTTCCTAATTTTCAATGTAAATCTCCCCTGGTGTAGCTTGAGGCCATTTTCTCTCATCCTATCACTAGTTACTTGTGAAGAGACCAGCCCCCACCTCCCTACAACCTCCTTTCAGGGAGCTGTAAAGAGTGAGAAGGTCTCCCCTCAGTCTTCTCTTCTTCAGACTAAACAACCTCAGTTCCTTCAGCTGCTCCTCACCTGCCCTGTTCTCCAGGCCCTTCACCAGCTTTGTTGCCCTTCTCTGGACACACTCCAGCCACTCAGTGTCCTTGTAGTGAGGGGCTCCAAAACTGAACACAATGAAATAAACAGCCTAAGCCTAAAATTCCTTAATCACCTGCCTAGTCTTAACATTGAAGTCTCTTAGTCGGTTGGGTCTTTCCTCAGCCTTTGATATTTATGGCTGTTCCCTCTTTATGCCTTTTCTGAGAGTTAAATCTACATGTGATCTTTGGTTTGGGTCATCCGAGCATGGGTTGATTGTCGCCTGCCTGGAAAGATCTTAAAGGGTTTAATACAAAGTGGTCAAGCTTTCCCGATGAATTGGGACAGATAACCTTGGCTGGTTATCTTGGCTGGAGTCTCCTGCTCTGGGGACATTCAAAACCTGCCTGGATATGTTCATGTGTGATCTCCTCTAGGTGATCCTGCCCTGGCAGGGGGATTGGACTAGATGATCTTTTGAGATCCTTTCCAACCCCTAATGTTCTGTGATTCTGTGACTGTGAGGTGTGGAACAGTCACAGAGTGAGCCGCAGTTGAATACAGTTACCTGTATTCATCTGTGCTCTGTCAGGCTTCTTGGGTTGTTGGTTTGTTTGTTCTTAAAGCTTTCTTGTTGCCTCCTCTGTTCTAGGTTCATTTCTGTTTCTCAATGCATCAGAGAGGCCAAACCCTGTCATCCTGAGTCCCTGGCTAAGAAGCAGCAGCGACCATTGCGTGGTTCAAGTGGCTGTTTTTAAGTTTCACCAGCAGAGTGGAGAATACATTGCTCGTGTCCTTCCCATTGAGGAAAGCAGCGGTGAAATCTTAGCAGTGGAGGGACCAGAGAAACATGGGTAAGTCTCATCCTCTCATTTGACTTACAGTTTCAGTTGTGATTGTTTAGCAAGACAGCCACAAAATGTGTGCTGTGTGTCTACGAAGAGCAGGACACCACAGCAAATAGATGCTTGCCTTGCATGGGTCTGAATTATTGCAGAAGCTGGAGTCTGGTTCTTGTTGATATTGGTCCCTTCTCCCAGGTAGCTAGTGATAGAACAAGAGGGAATGGCCTCAAGCTGCACCAGCAGAGGTTTAGGCTGGACATCAGGAAAAGTTTTTTCACTGAAAGGGTTGCCAGGTGCTGGAACAGGCTGCCCAGGGAGGTGGTTGAGTTGTCATCCCTGGAAGTGTTTAAAAGCCATGTAGATGTTGTACTTGGGGATGTGGCTTAGTGAGGGACTTGATAGAGTAGGGTGGAAACCTTGAAGGCCTTTTCCAAGCTAAATGGTTCTGTGATTTTATTATACAAAGCATCATCAAACTACTGGACCCACATAACACTGTGTCTCTTCATTCCCAGTGCTTACAAGTGCAGACACAGTGTGGATACTCATCCTAATTTTAAAACCTTTCTGTCTAGTTTGCTCCGATTTCTGCTTTCTACTTCTTTACCTGAGGACACCACTGGGCTCAGAGTACCTACTGAGTCTTTGCAGGTTCATGTGTCTGCTTATATTTTAAGTATTGTCCTGCACTTGTGGTTTTGTTGGGTTTTTTTAATGCCTTCCCTCGTCAATAAAACAGTTCAGAGGTACTGCCAGAGGAGGAAAAGTTTTGATCTTTCAAGGGTGCAGCTATTTGAAATGTTTCATCTTCTTTGTGCAATTAATAATAATTATTAATTTTATTATTAATTTTAATTGCTGATAATTTATTAATTAATTGCAATTAATTGTTGGTTATGCCTTAACTTGTCAGACTTCCTGTGCATTCCTTAAGCATTTCAATTAGCAGCAAAACAACAGGAGCTGATCACAGTAAAAAATTCAGAATGTTCTAGTAGTAGAGTAACATCAAACTGAATTTGGCTACGTGTGAGGCTGGTGTTGTACCTGTTCTATGTACTGTTTTTTTGCAGTTGTTGTTGTTGCTTGTGCTGTGAAATGTATGCTAAGAAGCATTATTTTTGCTAAGCATCTGAAATGGTCTTTGTTTTGTTGTGATAGAGTGTTTCTAATAGCGAGTCCTGCTGGCTTGTGCTTGTAACAAGATGTGATTATCTGATTACTGTCTGCAGCAAATTCTGTATTTTCCAGTAGCAAAAGGAGGATGCACAATAAAAACAGCAACCAACAACAAACAAAGCAAAACATGCACAAAAAACCCCACCAAAACCAAAACAAAACTCAACTTTACAGGAGATAACCTAACTCATAGAAACAGTCTGAATCATTTTAATTCTCATGTAACACATGGCCTATAAAAGTGAGGAGGAGAGCTTGTGTGTGAGTCTAGATCATACTTAGTTCCAGCAACACCATCCAAATTGTAAATTACTGTTGATGTCTGGGGAAAGGTAATTAGGGGAGCTGCAGCAGCTGTCTTCTTCCTTAGCTCTTTGCAAATGCTGTGCTCTGTGTCACAGCTAATAAACATGCTTTGTGCAATGTGTCTCCTGCATTGGCAATGCCACCATTCCTTGGCACTTGCAGGGAACACTGCTGTGTGTAAAATCCTTTGCTGTGCTGCATGGAGAAGCTCTAGCTTGGATCTGTGTGTGGGCAGAAATCACCAGGAGCACAGGCAAGTGCTAAATGTAAGGAGGTTCTGAAGGGAAGGGAAAGATCACTTTATGCCTACCTTTGCCGTCTGCTGGAGACAACATGGGGAACTCAGCAGTGTGTGGTAGATGGAGATTGTCACCACAGTGAAGAGAATCTGCACATGTAGAGAAGCTGGGTTTGGGTGTAAGGAGCTGTGCTTGTAGAGAAGGTGAGTTTGGCTGTAACTTTGCTATCCCATACTCTTTCAAGAAGCATAGTTTCCTTCCCAACAGCATTTCTGTGGTACATAAGAGTAATAAAGATGTACCTGTGGCCGTGATGGATTTGTATGGATGAGTCCTTAGTACTCTGTGTGCTATAAAACTTTGCAGTGGGACTAACTATCTGCTTTGCTTTTCCTCCTCTGGTCTTGTCTCTTCACTGTGAGAAGCAGTAGCTCTTTTCCCCTGGCTCAGCAATGCAGAAAGGCTCTGATACTGTGCCCACATCAGTGTCACACAGAGGCAGTTAAGTATCTACACACAGACTGCAACTACAGATGATAGGGTAGCATTTTGCTCTGAACCTGCATCCCAGGATTTACAAATGCTCCTCTGCCCTTTGTCTGGAGTGATATTTGATTATCCCAGGTATGATAGCAAAGCATGCAAATCTCACCATTTTCTTTAAATAGGAATCAAAAATCAGTTGATCAGAAGTCAGGAACAATTCAGTAAACTTGGTAACTGAGCTAGCAGTCCTAGAGTGGGCATCTGTCCCGTTTAATACTTTATTTTGTCGTGGAACTGCAAACCAGGTTGCTGTTTTGTAATGAATTCCTGGCCTGGGCTATAACCAAATTATTTCTAAGATTCTATAAGAATTTTAGATCTGGATTCAGGTTAATTGAATTCCTAACCTGTGCTAGAAATGAAAGCACTTCAGAGTTCTCCGAGAGGCACTTCTTTGATTCTGTGTTTTATTTTGCCAACAAGAGGTGTAAAGTGTGCATAGTTCCCAGTGACTTGTATGTGCAGTAGTGAGCCCATGCCATTGCTTACAATCAAGTTCCCAGCAGGATGAGTATGTTTTATTGAAACTAATGCCCCTGAAGGGTGGCAAATCAATAAATTAATTCCAGGGTGAATTTTCTCATATCTTGAACTATGCACAGTGTCAGTGTCTTTCTACACTTCTTTTTATTTCCTCCTCTTTTTTTCACACCACATAACCTGTACTACACACACTAATATCTTACAAGGTCATCACAGTTCACCTACATTTACAAGAGATAAAAAGAAGCTGCTGCTGTCAGTATTACTGTTTCATTCAGGGTGAAATCAGGCAGGAAAAGGTTTTGGTTGACAGCACTTGGAGGTGATAATTTAAAGTAGAATATATGTAAAGCTATGCAATTTTATTAGTTGGATAGAGACAGCAGAGCACCCAGTATTTATTTGTTAACAGGGGTCAATGGTGTTGTCTTTGTGTGCAAAACACCATGTGTGATTTTGATGGGCACTCAACACACACAAAGACTAAAGGGCAGAACTGGTGATGTTCTGTTTGCTTCTTTGGCCTCTTTGGAGAAAAATAGCCCAAGCCTGAGGATTAGAGCCATACCAATTCCATAATGAGGTATAGTTATTGCAGAAATTGCTGTGTGGAACACCCAGACTGGTTTTATTTTCTTTCTTGACATGTTTCACTGCAGCTGATCTGTTGCTCCTAGGAAGAGAGCTGTTCGATTTAAGATCCACAGCTAGCATCAGTTTGGAAGGGATCCTTAAAGGTCATCACGTCCAACTTCCCATAGTCAGCAGGGACACCTCCAACGAGATCAGGCTGCACAGGGACACATCCAGTCTGATCTTGAATGTCTCCAGGGATAGGGCCACAACCACATCCCTGGGCGACCTGTTCAGTATTTCACCACTCTCGTTGGGCAGAACTTCCTCCTTATATTTAACCTAAATCTCCCCTGCTCCAGTTTCAAACCTTTGTCCCTCATCCTATCACTCCAAGCCCTTCTAAACAGTCCCTCCTCAGCCTTCCTGTAGGTCCCCTTCAGATACTGAAATGTAGCTCTAAGGTCTCCCTGGAGCCTTCTCTTCTGCAGGCTGAACAGCTCCAACTCTCTCATCTTATCTTTCATAGGGGAGGTGTTCCAGCCCTCTGATCATCTTAGTGACCCTCCTCTGGACCTGCTCCAACAGGTCCATGTCTCTCTTGTGTTGGGGATCCCATAGCAGTAATATAGGGTGGATGGAACAGGCACTTGGAAGAATATGCCAAGAGTGGGGAATGGTTCCTGACCAGTGAAACATCAGAAGCTGTCAAATAGAGGCAAACAGGACTTTGCCAAATACAGTAACAACTTTTGCTTTGCAGTAATGCTTACCACTCAGGAGATAATCATGTCCTTTTTAAAAATAGTAATATACCTTTTTATTTTCTTGGAAGATCTTCCTCTGTATTTAATCTATGGGCTTCAGAACAACTTTGGTTAGACCTTTTGTATTTTAGTTCCTAAGCTATCTGTAGGACTCCTCTATGGGGAGCACCACATTAGAATTGGATTTGTTGCATAGTAGAGTTTCTAGATGATCTGACTGTGGATATATTTTTGATGTGGTTACTCTCTCCTGGCATCTCCTGCAATGCTTTTGTGTTTGGGAGAAGACCAGTGCAGTGCTATTGATCCCTTGTAATGGCAAAAGAGCTGTTAGCATTCCTTCTACGGAGCACAGAGCACTTTCTGATTGATCCCAAATGCCACTAGAAGTGGGTGCTGTCTCTTGCTATTTCTCTTCTGCCCCGGTGCTGCATGCAGCCCTTTCTTTTTTGCTGTTTAATGGCCTTGCTTCCTAGTGTTGCTGGAGGTGAGGAGGAAGCAAATGCATTTACATGGTGTATTGGTTATTTAACAAAGCAGAGTTACTTACACAATTTGAATGTTGACTTCTGGGTGCTTGTCAAACTGTCATGGAGGCCACTGATTTAATTTCACCTCTTATTTGTTTTGCCATCTGTTAAATTTGTAATTATAAAGCAAGTAAGATTATAATGTGCTTAGTAGAGTGGAGAGAACACAAAGGAAAACTCGTCAGCAAGGCCAGAGTTTGTAACACAGGATTGATTTTTATTTCTTTTGATCTGTGGGTTTTTTGAGAAGTTATATTGGGCAAGGAGAAAAATAGCAGTGTTCATTTTAATTACCATTATTAGTTCCCATCTCTACCTGCACTATTAATGGCAACTTGTACTATGAGATACTATATATCAAACCAAACTTTTTAATAAGCTCATAGCAGATGACAGCACAACTTCAATTTGGTCTTTCATTGAAGAGCTCCCTCATCACTAAATCATGTTCTTGCCCCAGAAAATAATGTAACAAGTGGATCTTGATAGTGTTGAGATGATTGAGGGTAATTGAAGCCTCCCTGAAGAAAAGAGGCAGGGAGGATCCTCAGATCAGCTGTTTCAGCAGGAACAACAGGCTGGCAGCCTTGTTCAGCTGTAGGTTCAAAGGACAAGATTCGAACTACTGGACTGAGTTCACTTTTGACATCTGTCCCACATTTTCTGCATGGGCTCACCACCTCTTCTATCATTTTGCTGCTTTTTCTCTGTGAACAAGAGCAGAGTAGTTTCTTCTAGATATTTTTCTGTGTCATTTACACAGTAAGTGCTTTGTGTTAGAACTTTGTCTTTTCCTGCAAATCCATGCAAACTCCCTTGGAGGTTGCAAGCATTTGAAGGAAGAGACAAAGTTCCACTCCCTTGCAAAGGGAGGTTGAGGCTGTGGTGCTGACAAATCAATGTAATCTGTTCTGTCACCCCACATTTAGGGGATGTGGAGTGCAGAATCTGTGCACAGAATTGCTGGTTTTGATTTAAACATACACATAAAATGACTCAAGCAATATGTGATCTTTTGAGCTGTGAGTAAAACATCCGTTGGGCACCTCAATACAAGAGAGATGTGGAGGTGCTGGAGCAAGTGCAGAGCAGGGCAGCAAAACTGGAGAAGGGCCTGGAGAACAAATCTTATGAAGAGTGACTGAAGGAGCTGGGGCTGTTTAGTTTGAAAAAGAAGAGGCTGAGGAGAGACCTCATTGCTGTCTACAACTACCTGAAAGGACATTGTGGAGAGGCTGCTGCTGGTCTCTGCTCACAGGTAATTAGCGATAGAACAAGAGGGAACAGCCTCAAGCTGCAACTGGGTAGGTTTAGACTGGATATTAGGAAACATTTTTTCAGGGAAAGAGTGCTCAGACTGTGGAATGTGCTGCCCAGGGAGGTGGTTGAATCACCAACCCTGGATGTGTTAAAGCTCGTTTGGATGTGGTGCTTCAGGATGTGGTTTAGAACTGAACCTTGTAGAGTAGGGCTCTCAGTTGGACTTGGTCATCCTGAGGGTCTTTTCCAACCTGTGTCTGTGATTATTTGACTAGTCTAGAGCCTTAACTAAACTGGAGATTCACCTGAAGTCTTTTGTCTATACATGTAAAGTAAAAGATGATCGTAAAGGTTTTTTCTAAGCAAAGCAGTGCTATGATTCCATATGTCTATGAGCATGCATGCCTGAGCAAGGAAGCCACAGAATGCTCCTACTATACATAGCCAGTACTTCTGTAGCTACAAATATATTCCTGCACTGAGCACTTCCAGCAGAGAAAGAGCAGCTGTTTGGGGAGGTTACTACAAATCATGATAGGCTATTCCCTTCCTGGCATCTACAACTTCACTCGAGATTGATTGCATTGATAGATGTCAAGAAAAATAAATGAAGGCATCACTAGCACCTGTCACATTTGACCTTGGGGCTTGAAGTCTGAAGGTTATTTCTTGTTCTGGTGTTGTTCCTTTGCTTGTTCTTTTTTCTTTTGTTCTTTCTGTCTTTTTTTCCCCTTTTTCTTTCCTTCTTTTTAATATCTTCACCAGTCTGTCTCAAAGTTCAGTTTAGTAGAAGGAATTTACTATAAGCTTAAAAATTGTCTTTCTCAGGTTAGTGCTAATATGAATTTGCTTGGCTTTATTTTTACTTTCCTCCTCCTTCTTGAGAAAACACTTTGCTAAGTCCAAGCCTTTGTTTTTGCAATGCCTGGTCTATGACATAAGAAGAATAAAGACCCAAGTGTGTGGCTTTGAGGTAATTCATGTGGGCACTTAAGGTCATTTTTAGGCGTCAAAGTCAGTCTCAAAAATATTACAGCACATTTTTCAATCAGAATTCTGAATCAGGAGTTTAATTCAATCTAAACTACAGATTTGAGAAATTCAGGTAATGCAGGAAAGTCATCTGGATTCATGGTTCCATTAGCAACTGAGATCTCCCACCTTGGTTGCCAGGCACCACTAATCCTTAGTTTTAGAGAGGAAACATCAATTGTTCTAGAGAAAAAAAAAAATTAGTACTTTAACTTTTTGTGTGTTGTTGTACTCTACTGCCAGTTTCTGGTCTCTTTCAGTCTGGCAAATGAAATGCAAAGTAAGAAAAAAAAAGGGGGTGTGTGTGTGTGTGTGTGTGTGTGTGTGTGTGTAAATGTTTATGTCTTTCCCCCTTCCCTACCAAAAGATACTAGCAACAATTAGTCCATTTCATAGCAGCTGCTTGTATTTGTAAAGAGTTCTTTCCTCTCCACCTAACAAAACCTTGGCTCTTTCAGTATCTCATGTCTGCATCTGAAGAACACTTGCTTGTTGCACCTTGAGCAGTTCATGGCTAGTTTGTTTTCAGTGGTGAGGAGAACTGAAGCAAAACCCTTCAGAATGTGTGATGTGAAATGGAGCCCTTCACAGCTTTGAGCTGGGGCTGTTCAGCCTGGAGAAAAGAAGACTCTGGGGAGACTTTAGAGCAGCCTTCCAGTATCTGCAGGAAATCTGAGAAGGGACTTTTTGCAAGGGCTTGTAATCACAAGGCAAGGGGCAGTGGCTTTAAGCTTAAAGAGGGGATATTTAGAAAGGGTATTGGGAAGAATTTTTTACAGTAAGAGTGGTGAGACACTGGAACAGGTTGCCCAGGGAGGTCATGGATGCCTTGCCCTGACTCTGGAGGTGTTCAAGGCCAGGCTGGATGAGGCCTTGAGCAACCTGGTCTAGTGGAATGTGTCCCTGCCCATAGCAGGTGGGGGTTGGAACTAAATGATCTTTAAGGTCCCTTCCAACCTTAACCAATCTATCTATGAAAGCTTTGTGAAACACTATGAAGCTGCTACACAGATGTCTGCAGGTGTGGAAAGACTGCTTTCTAGTTTGACTTCAGCACTAGGTTATATGGATCACGTTGCCACTTCAGCACATCTGTACTGCTCTGCTTTAAACTGCTCAGTGGTTTGGCTGCTGCTGAAATTCTATATTATTCCTTTAGATAAAATTTGATCCTGTTTTTTGCAGACTCTAGGCATCACTGGTTTGCTTTAGAGCGTGCCATATTCTTGCAAGTAACCTAAAGTACAACAAAGCAGCCAGCTTCAAACTGCTTCAGAAGGACTTACTGTATTGTCCCTTGAGAATGGATTGTAGCAGTTGATTTCCTCTTGCCTCTCTCTGGAAATCAACTATTTATTGCACGGAGTAAGATACTAATATTACCAGCAACTGAATTTTGAATGCATTCCCTATTGTGGCAAAGCATATTTTGAAGCAACAAGTTCAGTAATGAGTAATTGCCATTTTTTTTTTTTTTTTACAGTTGACTACAGCCCTGATTAAACTGATTGGAAATCAATTTGGGGAAGCAGGGGTGGGGAAAATGTGCTTTCTTGTCTTCTAATACATATTATCAAACAGTTATTAGGTGGCAGTGCTGCCTTTCATTGATGTTTGCCACATTCACATCCAAACAGGAAGGCCAAAGTTGTGCATCTACTTCCAATTACAGTTATAAAAATTGATTGGGGGAGAGGGGAACAAAACCACCACCACCAACAAAAAAACAACACCACCACTTTTAAAGCTGAAATAAAAGCAGCAAATGAGGAAAGGTTTTGTCAGTCATCAAAATTTGGCTTGCTCCTGGGGGGAGCAGTCTTCTCTGCTGCTTCCAACATGGGGCTAAGCACACTGTAGCAAGGGAGGACTAAGGTGGTGAGCTGGGTGTGCAGTGTGGATCCCTGTAGCTTCCCAAATAATCACATTGCCCGTTGGTGACCCCCTTAGAGCTGCTTCTGTGCATGAAATCCCAGAGGCTGGCACATCTGGTCCTGTAGAAATGAAGCCAAACTGACTGCACTAACAGAGTTGGGGCACCACTAAAAGTGGCTGGCTTGGGTATTCCTTTGAAACCTGAAGTTCCTTCATATAAATTATTTCTTCCATGGCTGAAATAGTTTCTTCAGAACACTCTGAGCAATCTAATCCAACTTCTATGCTATCCAAATCTGGGCTCAAAAAATCCTGTCCTTTTAAACTTTTATGGGTTGTGTCCTTTGGAAGTAATTGCAGGCTCCTCTTTCCTGGTTGTTATGCTACCCTCACTTTTCAGAGTCAGAGTGGGTTTGTTTCTCTCCCTCCTCTCATTCCTTTAACTTATTTCCCTGTTTTTACTGATGTCTTGTTTTCCTCTCTACCTGAGATTTCCACTTCTATTCTTAAAAGCCATCCCAAACTAATCCCTGCAGCCCCATATTCATGCTTTCCCATGTTGTACTTCCTGTCAGTGTGGAAATGCCAATTTCCTAAAACCTGTACCAGCAAAGAACCCCCTGAGCACTCAGCCTCCCTTTCCCAGGCACCCGCACACATTTCATTTTGTCATCTTTCTTTCCTGCATTTAGGGGTCTGTTCTACAGTTTCTTTAGGATCCTGTGCTGTGTAGCATCCGAATATGCTTTCCCACAGCCAAGATGCTTCCAACATTTGTTTCCAGAGACTAGGCAACATGCCTCATTAATACTGCCAGCTTTGTTTCTAGTTATTTTTCTGCTCCCCTCAAGCTAAGCTCTCTCTGTCATTCTACTGTTGGCAAAATTTTATGACTATCCTGCAGTATAATTGCTCTCTGCTGCTCCTACTTCTTTATGACCTTTAAAAAACCTTCTGAGTTCTGTGCAACCTCCTCTGCAGCTCATTCCACCTAAGAGCATGGTTTCATCATTGTGCACAATTTCCTTGGAGCTTTCCTTACTAATGCTCAAGAATCTCCTTCTTATCCAAGGCAAATCTACCCTGCTGCAGTAAGTACTTCTAGAAGATTTTCAAGGTGGTATTCCTCCCTTCAGATTCAGAGAGAAATTATTAACTGGAGCTGATTATCTTCAAAATCATGTCCCTGACTCATCCAGCTGCTAAGAGCCTTTGTGTAGGGATAGTGCAGTCAATTCTGCATTCTGAGCCAGGCTCTTGGCTAGCTCAGTTCTGTTTCATGACTTGCACGATGGGGTTCAAGCCCATCAGGCAGCTTTGCACCTTCACTTTTAAGAGCACTGTCTACTGCTGCCTCACCAAAAATGGTGCCCATTATTCTCAAGTGCTGGTAAGCCAGGTGGTTTTCAGTCAGGAAAGGGGACTCTGATAAACTTGGCCACTAACTTACAAGGTACTTCTGCATATCCAAAAGAAATCAAAGATTGATTCAAAAGAAAGGGAACTCTGATAAACTCGATCACTAACCTACAATGTACTTCTGCAATATCACAGAGAAATCAAAGAGTGATTCAAAAGGAATTTAGAATTAATTCTGAACAAACTGACAAGTGGAAAACCTTCATGAAGGAGGTGTAAGGTAGAACTATGCAGACTGTGCTGGTTGCTTCGGTGGCAGATGAGAAGGTTGAGGTTCCCTTCAGGGATCAAGGAGAGTACTGGACGGACTTTCTTTCTGCAGGAGCACAGTGGGGAGTGGGGTGTTTCACACCCCTGTAAGGCACTTCACAGATCTTTTGATGTAAAACCTGTGTACCAGATCTGTTAAATAGTATTGCTAATGTCTAAAAGTGGTTTTCTGTCATTTTTCTGTCAAACAGCTACCTCTTGTGTGCTTTGCAACTTGATTGTTTTCTATGGCACATACCTGCTACGGTAGAAATTGTATTCCTGTAACAAACTGCTGTCTCAAGGGCTCTTTTGTACTGGCAGTATCAAACCATTAATGTCAGCAGCTAGTCTGGCAAAAACATGGGTTTGGGTTGACACCAACACCAAAGGCACAGGCTTCAGACAAAGCTGACAGGTCTGCTTTGTACGTGGCTTTATGCAGCTTATTTTTGGACTTGTGTGCTGTGACAGAAGATTTTTCCACACATTCTGCTGGGTAATGCTTGTTCTTAAAATAAATCAGTGTAGCAAAGCCATGAACATTCATGTCTCGCATAGTAGCATTTTGGGATGTTGTATATGGAAAGGAACAGTCCTCCCCATTGTATTTGGAAAGCACTTGCCTTTCCCTACCTTTGTTTTTGAGGGAGTGTGTTCATCTGGCTTTCTTTATGGACACTGAGTTCTCTGGGTCACAGAGCATGGTTGCCAATCCTTTATAAAGATCAGTCCTTAACCGTATCATATTTGTTGCCTTCTGTATCAGACTGACTAAATAGGGTTTTCCCTTGGAAATAGTAGCAGTGAAGTTGTTTACTAAACAAAATTGGAGCTTTTCTTGATCATCTCTGGCCTGACATGCCATTCATGCTGATGGATTGAGGCCACAAAGACTCACAATAAAGTTCCTTTTGACACCACAAAGCTATTCTAAGCTGGGACTTGAACCAGCAGCCCCGACTGCCATCCACGATGAACTTCACATGAACATAAGACTGCATAAGATCAGCACAAGTCTAAATCTTTCACAAGGCAATGAAGATTTTATGGCTCCCCTTCATCTAGCAAGGAAGACAAGCAGTAGAGTAAAGGAGAAAAACTCAGCTGTCTCTCATGTTCAGATCAGTGGCCAGTTATTATGATGCCTTTAGAGCACCACAGAGTTACACTAAGGGCAAGATCTTAATCAAAATATTTGCACCAATTTTAATAAATAATTTTAATATTTTTTAATAAAAAAGCTAAATAATCTGATTTTCTTTAGCAGAAGAAAAATTCTCTGTGTAGAAAAACTTGCCCCTGTGTAGTGTGCTTGCTCAGAGACCTCAAGGTAACTTTTGTTGGAGGATTGCTGTCAGTACATTAAGTGCAATGGATAACCTGATTATTTTCGGTTTGGTAGACATCCTAGGAGGGTCTAATTAAGTCTGTTACCACCACCAGAAAACAAAAGCATGAGGTGATTTGCCTGGATCCTGTCATAGTTTGAATGAAGTTGGTGTTCTCAAATCTGGCAACTGATATTTTGCATCTTTGCTCCTTTCCTTGAGCAATGCCTGGCTTCCTGGAGGCCATGGTGTGAGAAGTGTGGGCTAATGCTTTTGACAATTCAGATCCATATCAAACCCATGATGATTGCAATTTGTTATTATTTCATGCCAGATGAGCTCTTCAGAGGCTCATTTCATAGTGGTCTCTAGATAGCATCTGACACAAGTTGATTTCCTTTTCTTGTGGGTTGTGGTTTTTGGTGTTGGGTTTTTTTTCCAGCCAGTTGTCTGGGAGCTTGGGCTACTTTCATTCCTTGAGGCAATTTCTCCAGGTCAAGGCTGGGGCATGTATCTGGACTGCTTGAAAGGGAATTGCTTCTGCTCTTACTTTTTCTGTCCTAGATAGGGGATTTTGATTGCCAGTATCAAGGCAGTTGCCATTGACAGTGCCTAGTGAAACAGCCCCTCTCAGACAATGAGAGATGCCATCAACCCCAGTGTTTCTCAACAGCCAGACCACTATCCATTTTTAAATGGCTTTTCTTTTTCAGGAACATCTCACTTTTCACTTACTGCTTGCTGCCAGAAGGAAATAAAAAAGAACCCTATGTAATGTTGTTGACTTCATTGCTTAATGATTTCAGAGCAGGGAGAGTGATGTTGTCTTGGATAACAGAATTTCTGTTTCCATCATCTCTTTTGCCTTTTCTCACATATTCCCAGTGCTTATTTGTTCTCTGCTCTCTCTCTTTCTCAACACTCTTCCCTTCTAGTTTTGTCTTCCAGGCTTGTTTTCTCTTTCCAACTCCTCAACAGGTCTTATTCTCTCTCTCCTTTCATCTTCACTCCGTCTCTTGCTCCTGCTTGCCTTTGCCTCAGGTATATTTCTTCTTCAGATGTTCTGGGCCCAAAGGCTAGGGAAGACACAGAGCAGCCTGATCTGTGTATCCAGAACTGATACCGCCTGCTGCAGCACAGGCCGAGTGCTGGGCACCTTCCCTCATGCAAGTGAGCTGCCACTTTTTGAAGAAAATCTCAAGAAGACACAAATACCAGCCTGTCAGAGGCTTGCAAGCGGGCCTCATCGAGGTGAATTTTCACAGCAAGGGTAACACAGATGAAGCGAGTGGTGCTATAGCTCTGTGCTTTCATCAAGTGGTCTGAAGGACTCTTAAAAGCATTAAGACCTCACTGAAGTAGGTGGCACTATACAATGGACACAGTCAAGCATTAAAGAGAACTTCTTGCAGGTCGTTAGTGAGGCTGGTATTCAGTAGAAGTGTGGATGAGTGGCACTGCATTAATGCATTACTTCCGCTACAGGAGTGCAGGTTTTGACATGGAGAAATAGAATCATAGAATGGTCTGGGTCGGAAGGGACCTCTGATGATCTAGTCCAACCCCCTCTGCAGTCAGCAGGGACATCCTCAACTAGATGAGGCTGCCCAGAGCCCTGTTGAGACTCATTTTGAGTATTTCCAGGGATGAGGCCCCAACCACCTCCCTGGGCAACCTGTTCCAGTGTTCCACCACCCTCATACTAATGAACCTGTTCCTAACATCCAATCTAAATCTACTCTTGTCTAGTTTGAAGTCATTGCCCCTCATCCTATCAATACTGCCCTCTCTAAACCGCCTCACTCCATGCTTCTTGCAGCCCCTCCTTCAGGTACTGGAAGATTGCTATTAGGTCACCCCAGAGCCTTCTCTTCCTCAAAGGTCCCTCAGCCTGTCATCATAGCAGAGATGCTCCTGATCATTTTTGTGGCTGTCCTCTGGACCCACTCCATTATGTCTGGGTTTTCACAGTCAAAGGAACTGGTTGTACTTGCAACCCAGAAAGCCAATCTCATCCTGGGCTGCATCAAGAGAAGCAAGGTCAGCAGGTCCAGGGAGGTGATTCTCTTCCTCTACTCCACTCTGGTGAGACTCCACCTGGAGTACTGCATCCAATTTCGGAGCCCCTATTACAAGAAGGATCTGGACCTGCTGGAATGTGTCCAGAGAAGGGCCATGAGGATGATCAGAGGGCTGGAGCTGCTCTGCTATGGGAACAGAATGAGGGAGTTTGAGCTTTTCAATCTGGAGAGGAGAAGGCTCTGAAGAGACCTTATTGTGGCCTTCTGTTATCTGAAGGGGGCTACAAGAAAGCTGGGGAGGGACTTTTGAGGGTGCCAGGGAGTGATAGGGCTGGGAGGAATGGAGCAAAACTAGAAGTGGGTAGATTCAGATTGGATGTTAGGAAAAAGTTGTTCCCCAGTGAGGGTGGTGAGAGCCTGGCACAGGTTGCCCAGGGAGGTGGTGGAAGCCTCATCCCTGGAGGTGTTTGCAGCCAGGCTGGCTGTGGCTGTGAGCAACCTGCTGTAGTGTGAGGTGTCCCTGCCCATGGCAGGGGGTTGGGACTGGCTGATCCTTGAGGTCCCTTCCAACCCTGACAATTCTATGATGGTGAGCAGCACATGGCAGCTCATGGTTGCACATTCCTACCCTGCAGGGGACAGGCACTGCACATTCTTGTTCTGTGTTCTTTTCCCCACACCGCTCCCAGCTCTCCTTTTTGCATTAATACTCCTGCTCCTCAGACACGGGTATCTGAATTGTGTCTGTCTAACTGAATTGTAAACATTTCTTTCTCAAATTAATCACTACCCAATCCCAATTTCATGTGCTTTTGATGCCTGGTTTTAATTGCCTCAAAGTAGAAAGCTTCAATGAGCAGAGAAATTAAAATTGCAAAATCCTGATGGCTGTTTCTTTCGTTATTTGCCTCTGCAGTCAACGTCAATAGTGTGGAGGGGGTTTGTCTTGTTTGGGTTTTTTCCCTTTTTCTTTAGCTGAGTGAATGTCTTATTAGTTTTCCACTTCTGACAGCGCCCTGGCCTTGATGGCAATGTATAAGCTACATTTTAGCTCCAAAGCACAGAGTGTGTTGTCCTTGTCCTATGTTCTAGGAGAGATGTTGCAAGTCAGTGAATGACAGAATCACAGAACACATCCACTTGGAAGAGACCTCACAGATCACCCAGTACAGCCCTCAACCCAGCGCTGAAGGGTCAACACTAAACCGTGGCCCTAAGCACCAGGTCCACACAATGCTTAAACACCTCCAGGGATGGTGACTCCACCACTGCCCTGGGCAAACTATTCCAATGTTTAAGAACCCTTTCAATGAAGAAATATTTCCTAGCATCCAGCCTCAACCTCCCCTGCTGCAGCTTGAAAACATTTCCTCTGGTCCCATCTCTTGACACCAAGCAGAAGAGGCTGCCCCCTCCTCGCTCCAGCCTCCCTTCAGGGAGTTGTAGAAAGTGATGAGTTCTCCCCTTAACCTCCTCTTCTCCAGACCCCAGCTCCCTTGGATTCTCCTCATAGGCCCTGTGCTTCAGGACCTTCACCAGCCTTGTTGCCCTTAAAACAACCTCCCCCTTTCTTTGGAAGCTGAATATTACTTAGGAAGGAAACTGGCATAACATATGATGGAGTGCCAGGGATGTGGCAAAAGCAAGAATGAAGTATGTTGTATCCAGCTGAAAACACAGAAGTAGTTTAGGACAACTGCACAATTTCTTTTCTCCAGAAATTGTGTCTTCCATGAAATCAGAACTTTTCACAGAAAAAGTTCAGTTTTGATGAAGTTTTCCCTAAGGCTGAGCTAGATGAAGTGTTGGTTTCTTGGCCTCACCCCAAATACCTTCTTAGCTGTCTGTTCAGGATTACAGTGGATGTCATATTGCTGCCTTAGTTCATGTGCAACACAGTTTTAATGCCCTTTTTCACAGGGGTTATTCTTTATCCCTCATGTCACAAGACAGTAAGTCTTCTTCAGCCACCACGTGACACCACTTCAGAGATCTGGTGGATGGAGGTCCCCTGCTCACTGCAGGGAGATGAGACAAGATGGCCACTAAGGTCTCTTCCAACCCAATTCATTCTGTGATTCTATGATTCTATGCCATGGGAGTTTTATGACTTCAGGAGCATCAGCCCAGCAAAGGGGACCTACAGGAAGGCTGGGGAGGGACTGTTTAGAAGGATTTGTAGTGATAGGATGAAGGTCAATGGTTTGAAACTGGAGCAGGGAAGATTTAGGCTGGACATCAGGAGGAAGTTCCTTACCAATGAGAGTGGTGAAATATTGGAACTGGCTGCCTGGGGATGTGGTTGAGGCTTCATCCTTGGAGACATTCAAAATCAGACTCAGTGTGGCTCTGTACAGCCTGCTCTAGTTGGAGGTGTCCCTGCTGAGTGCAGGGGGGTTGGACAAGAAGACTTTTGAGGGTCCCTTCCAATCCAGTTCAGACTGTGAATCTGGGAGTCTTCATGAGTGCTGCCCATCTCTCTGTGTACCATTTGACTGTGCCATACAGCAGTATGGCATCACAAGGGAGTGCAACTGAGTGATGAACTTTCTCAGAGAAATACTGCAGGTCAGCTGTATAAAGCAAAATAAAACATGCTGATAAGTGAATATCTGTGTTTTGCAGCTGTGGTGCTACATCACAAATTGTTTGGTGTTTTGAACTTAATGAAGTGTAATAGCAAAGCCAAAGGGCCCCATGTGTTCCCAGGCTTAAGAGTGAAGTTACTTTGTGGAGAAAATAATTCTGGGGTAGGACAAGTTCAAGGCCAGACTGGACAAAGCCTTGAGCAAACTGGTCTAGCAAAAGGAGTCCCTGCCCATGGCAGAGGAGCTGGAACTAGACGATCTTTAAAGTCCCTTCCAACCCAAACCATTCTGTGATTCCATTCTAGGATAAGGTTATTAAGTATTGAGTGAAAAAGAAGTTGTCTTTTCAAATTGCTTGATTTCAAATGTGCAATTTATTGCCTTCTAGCCACTTGATTTCTTTTTGGGACTGATACAACTGCCTTTTTATTTTTCCCCTGGTATTGACTCTTTCTTAATGACTTCTGCTTGTAGTCTTCTGTAATAATTTATGCCATGATTGTGCTCAGTTATTATCTATTGACTGATAATAGAGTGTGTTTTGCAAACAGCATTCATTATAATGGCACAGCAAGCCCTGGCCATAACTTCTGCAGGTTAATGTAATTCTTTACTCAGCTGCTGTTCAAAGATCCATCAGAAAGTATCTTGTTTTCTGTTCCCTGCCTGTGACAACCCTAGTGAAAGGGGTTTGTGTTTGTGGGTTTTTTCAGTGTTTAGGTGTACAATGGATTTTGATGTGGTTTTACCTCAGAAGAAGTATTCTAAACTTCCACTTGGAAGGCTCAGGATGTTCTTGAGGGGTAAAGACATAGCCTTTTTGTTTATGGGCTGGTCACTGATTGCTCATGCACATCATTGTTGTGTGTGGGAGAGTCACACACACGTATGCATGAACATATGCCTTTTGCTTTCTTATTCTATTTGAAGAGTTTGATAGTGTATCTTCTTACAGGATCACAGGATGTGAGGGGTTGGAAGGAACCTCTGGAGATCTTCAAGTCCAACCCCCTGCCAGAGCAGGAACATAGAATCTAGCACAGGTCACACAGGAATGCATCCAGATGGGGCTTGAAAGCCTCCAGGGAAGGAGACTCCACAACCTCTCTGAGAAACCTGTTCCAGTGCTCTGTGACCCTTACAGCAAAGAAGTTTTCTGCATGTTGAGGCAGAACTTCCTGTGCTGTAGTTTTCATCCATTGCCCCTTGTCCTATCACAGGGCACAAGTGAGCAGAGGCTGTCCCTTCCTTCCTGACACTCAGCCCTCTGATATTTATAAACATTTATTAGATGTCCTCTCAGTCTTCTCCTCTCCAGACTAAGCAGCCCCAGGGCGCTCAGCCTCTCCTCACAGGGCAGTGCTCAGTCCCTTCAGCATCCTGGTAGCCCTCCATTGGACTCTCTCAGGTGGATCCTTGTCCCTCCTGAACTGGGGAGCCCAGAACTGGATGCAGTATTCTAGGTGAGGCCTCACTAGTGCAAAGTAGAGGAGGAGGGAAATCTCCATCAGTCTGCTGAACTCTTCTTAATGCAGCCCAGGATGCCATTGGCCTTCTTGGCCACAAAGGCACGTTGCTGTCCTGTGGATAACTTGCCACATCCTTCACCTTGGAACGACTGCTGGAAAGTGGCTTTCCTTTTGGAAAAGCCACCACCGTTATGCAACTCCAATCCATCTGTTAGGGAATGCAATCCTAATTTTCTTTAATTTATTTTTCTTACGGTGTAGAAGAGGCACAAGCTCAATATGTTTTCAGCCAGGGAAGGAGGAGGAAGGGAGGGAGCGTTCCTCCAGCTCATTAATCAGAAAGAGAATGAGAAATGGAAACAGCTTTCTAGTCATTTACTATTTGCTCTAAAGTAAATCTATCTGAATATTAGTGCACTGATGATAGTAAAATAAAAAGGGGGTGGTGGAGGAGGCAGGCACAAAAAGCCTTGTCATTAGCTCGTCACGCTCCGTGGCACGGGACAGAGGAGACCAAAGATGAATGGACTGTGGCATTTCTGTAATGAAAACTCGAGCAATGAAAGTAGTTTCTGCTATGTTCTGAAAAAGGAACTCTCAGAGGAAACACATTAACAGTATTTCACATTACAAATTATTATTGCATATTCAGCTATTGTTTCAAATGAGAACTGTGTGTATTACAGGGCAAGGGAAGAAAGATACAGTTCGTATTTCTTCTGCAAGCAGAATTGAGATTTTATGCTTCTGGCTGTATCAGTTCTACACCACAAATAGATGTGGATGCTTTCCCAGGATGGTGAATCCATTGTCCATAGGATACCTGATGGACTTATTAATGTAGTTCAAGTTGCACTAACATTGGCTGAATTTGTGCATCTCTTCACTTTTATCAGAGGGTAGGTATCCCAGGGTGAAGAAAAGACCTGATGGACATAGCTAGTAAAGAGTGGTCTCCCATGTTGGATTTACAGACCTTGTGGCCTCATATTGCACCAGGGGAGGTTTAGATTGAATATTAGGGAAAATGACTTTATTGAAAGAGTGGAAGAAATGCCTGTGACAACTTGATCCCTTCATTATTATTATTATTATCTGTCTATCTTGCTACAGTGAGTTTATTCCCTTCCACAAACTGTGACTGGTGCTGCTTGATTCTTGCCAAGTCTGTATACAGGTTGCCAGCTCCAGTCAGTTTGGTGACATGGATAGAATGCTTTCCTGTTTAGTGGAAAATGCTCACTTGGCCTGCTGGGATGTTGGTCTCTTCCCACAGGTAATTAGTGATAGAACAAGAGGGAATGACCTCAAGCTGCAACTGGGTAGGCTTAGATTGGACTGTAAGAAACATTTGTTCACAGCAGACATTGGAATGTGCTGCCCAGGGAGGTGGTGCAGTCCCCAAGCCTGGATGTGTTTAAAGATGGTTTGGATGTGGTGCTTGGGGCTCTGGTTTAGGGGTGAGCCTTGTGGAGTAGAGTTCTCAGTTGGACTTGGTGATCCTGAGGGTCTTTTCCAACCTGTATTTTTCTATGATTCTGTGATGTTCTCCTCCTAGCATTGCTCAGAACCTCTGCTGATACCTTGCCTAACAAGATGGTAGCCTTCAGATACAAACACCTGTGAGTTTTACAGCATAGGGAGGGTTTGGTCAGACTTGGAACCACTACTAACCCTGTTTCCTTGTTGTTCCCTTTTGTACTCTTCTAGCACAGGGAATTTTATTTTTTCCTCATCAGAATAACAAATAAAACTCAGTAACTGAAAGTGAGATCAACCCTAAACTTTCTGCATGTAATCTCTGCTGCTATAAAGGCTGTAAGATTAACCCAAATCTCTACTTATACCAGCTATTGACATTCATCTCTCTTGGAAGTTGTTGATGTAAGTGCCAGGTCAATCCAGGATTCCTTGAGTAGGACAAGTGGCAGAAAAGCCCTGCTTGGAAAAGCACCGAGGTGTAGAGGTACAGCTGTGAAGAATGAAATGTTAACCTCTACTGAGCTCCCTTTGTTCTTTAGCTCTTTTTCACTCACCATTATCAGCTTTCTAGTTCAGCATGATACTTAAACCTAAGTTGAATCTTCACAGTGTAGAGTGCTGAGGTTGAAGACTTTCATGTCCTTCAGCAACATACAAGTGGTCTTTGAAAATTGACTCATTCTGTGTTCCTGACTGAATCAGTGGACATGTGTACACTCATCTGCTAAATTAGGTGTCCTTCCTTTCTCTGCCATTTCCTTTCCTGTTTCTAGCATATAATATACAGATATCCCACATGGCATTCAATCAGAAATGCACACAGCAATTCTGGAGGGCATTTAGCCCTCTGTACTACATTCTGCAGGCTGCCAACATCTTGAGCCAGATCCAAGCACACAGGTGGTAGAACTGCGTTGATGTGCTATATGGCTTGCCTCGTTTTCCCATGTGGACTTAAAGAGTTGGCCAAATGTGGGAATTGGCCAAAATGTGAAATCTGAGATTTGGCTGTAGAAGTTTTCAGAAACACAGGCTAAATCTGCTCTGTCTTGGTCTGATGCTGTGCTTCCAGGGGTGGAATAGGCTTTTCAGAAAACTTCTCTTAAAGTCGATGCTGGGTCACCTCATTTCCACATTTTAGATGTTATCCTATTTTTTTGCCCATGTATTTTCTATAGCTAGAAACAGCTTTAGGCATTGAAAGAATCAGGTTCATACAATCATACAATGGTCTGGGTTGGAAGGGAACTCCAATGGTCATCCAGTCCAACCCCCTCTGCAGTAAGCAGGGACATCTTCAATGAGATCAGGCTGCCCAGAGCCATATCGAGCCTCACCTTGTGAGTATCTCCAGGCCTCAACATGTTCCAGTGTTCCACTACCCTCATGGTAAAGAACTTGTTCCTAAAATGGATTCCTAAAATGTTAGTAATAACACCTTAGGGGGAAAAAAGGGTTTGTTTGTCATTAATTATTTTTTTACCATTAGTTGTTGTACACTGTAACAAAGCCAACACCTTTTCAAGTGTTAGGTGTGTGTTTCCCGGTCAGGTCCTTCTCTTCTGTCCTGCATAACAGTCTGGCATATATCCTGGGACACACAGCAGACTCACAGCCTAGACCACTCACTTCCTTATGAGGGTCAGCCTTGAGATACTGTTCTGTCTTGCTCGTAGCTGGGGTTCTAGCAGTGTTTGGGATGCTGTGAGTATTGGTCTCTCTTTATGCTCACAGCAATTCCACCATAAAAAGCAAATATATTTTTTGAGATAGGAGTATACTTGAGACTGGTGCATTTCTATCAAAACCCTGCTCTTTGAAAAAGGCAACCTTTTGCAGATGAAGATGTCTTTACCATCAGGTGCTATTACAAAGATTAGTCCTTTTCTAACCAGGTAGTTTTAATGCCAGCTTACAGCTTGCCTCCCAGCTTGTAATGTTGGGAAGTATGAATAATTGTTGTTACTGTAGAAGGAGGTTTTGAGTTGTGACAACTGTTATAGCTGTGTGTTGGTTTTATGAGGAGTGAGTAAATGTCTGTGCCAGTGAGTTAACAGCTTAATCTGCTCCCTTTCCTCCAACATGACTCACTAGAGCATTTCTTTATGCACTGCTGCCACCTCTCTCCCCAGCTGCTGCTTGATTGACATTGGTCTGAGCTCTCCATACTTGTGTTACCCTTTCTGTACCAGACAGCTTTGGTCACAGCGCAATGCCACCAGCTTTCAAATTCTCATGGGAGACTCCTCTGCAAGCTGATCTGACTCATAGACCCCTCCTGAGATACATTTCACACACTAAATTAACTTCAAGTAGCTCTTGATTCTTGTTAGCATCTCCTGTCTGACTGACAGGGATCTTACTCCTCAGTCTTGAGACTAGATGTGTGCAAGGTATATCACAGATTTTTGCCACCCTAGGGTCCCAATTGCTTTTTTTTGTTGGTTTGTTTGGTTTGTTGGGGTTGGGATTTTTTTTGCTGACTGTGTCTCCATGAAGAGCTGCAGGATTATGTGATTCCCTATGGTACAGTGTATCCTTAGTGTGCAAACATTTCTCCCCTGCTTTCTTAGCACTTTAGGTCCCATCCAACTCAAACCATTCCATGATTCCATGAAAGTTGGCTTTGCTGTGCTGCACAGAGGTAACAGAACAGGCTTCCCATAACAGGCTACTCTGGCGTGATCCCTGTAGGCAAGACAGCCAAGGTTGCCCAGAGCCCTGTTGAGTTTCACCTTGAATATCTCCAGGGATGGGATCCCAACCACCTCCCTGTGCAGTTGGTTCCAGTGTTCCACCACCCTTATAGTAATAAGAACTTGTTCCTAACATCCAATCTAAATCTGTTCTTCTCTTGCTCGAAGCCATTGCCCATTGTGCTATCACTGCAGGCCTTTGCAAACAGTCTCTCTCCATCCTTCCTGTAGACCCCTTTCAGGTTACACCAGTTTTTTGGGAAGGCAAGGACATGAATGATCTGGGCAACTCATCAACCCCATTCCCATCCCTGAAAGGAGTGTGGTGCACATCACCTCAGACTATACTGGACTAGGTAACTTCAAAGCAGTATTTTTCCCCCATTTTGTTTATTAAAAATGGAAGCCTGCTCTCTGCTTTTCATCTCTCCATTTTAGCTGATGCTCTGTTTTGTATCTCTTAGTTGTTGTACACTCCCAATGAGTCTCAAATAGATGTTTTTCAGAGTTAAAATTGCTGAGAACTTCCAGGGAAGTTACATCAAGTCTGAAGCTGCACGTTGCCGCTTGGGTACTTTGTGTTTGGTCTTTATTACCTTCAACAAATCAATATTCAAAAGTGAATTTCTTTCCTTCTGTGAGATCATTGAATTTGGGATTTATCCAGTACCTGGTAAGAGAATAAATGCAGGGAACTTAATGTCTTGCAGGGGTCAGAAGAGATTGATCTCTTCAGTTTATTGTGCTGTAACAATTATTTAATGCGTTATAGCTTTGCTGGTTTTCTTCATCTCTTTCCCGGGTATCGTGTAGTGGCTGTATGCTGGAGGCATAGTGAGATCGATAGCCTGGAACATCTAATGTTCAGGTGATATGCAAGTAGAAAACCCACATACTGCACTTCCAGAGCACAATGTAAGCTTCCAGGTAGAAAAATAGTGATTAATTTTGTCAATTACACGTTAGAGTTTCATAGTGTTAAGTGTTTCGATGTACAGTGAGATGCTAACGGCTCTGAAATGGGAAGACTCCTCAGTTTAACGAGAAGGGTATTTTTATTGCTGGTTGTACACTTTGATTAAATGGAAGATACAGAAATTTAACTCTGATGATTATATTTTCAGGATGACACCATTAACAGCAATTTGCTATTTTCCTAATCCAGTGAATATGTTTGAAAGGTAATATTTGTGAGATGCCAGCGTTCTCAGGGAAACAAGGACAGCCTCATCAGGCCACAAAAAAGAAAGAGAAAAAAAAAAATCACATTCCAGGATTGTTTCTGTTAACACTTCTGCCCCACCAATCTCATGGTATGGAACCTGAGCCCCTGCCTCTTACAGACATCTTCTGCTGTGGAGTGGAATGTCAGGGGATACGACATGGCCCAAGGCTCTTGTCGCCTGTGTCAGAGCTAGCCAGTCCTGGCTGAATCAGCCTGCACGTGAAATGAAAATAGTTAGTGCTGTAATGCAGAGAAAAGTTGGGGCCAAGGCTGATTTTCATTCTTGTCCTTCACTCCTCCTGTGAAGTGCCTTCCTGGTCTTTTGCTTTAATACAGACCTTTGTATGACCTAAGCAGATGGACAGGTCAGGCTCCCACACTGGTGGTGTCTGCTACTCCCTTCCAGGGCTGCCACTGCTGAATGCCACTGGGGCTGGATGCCATGGAGCTGTGTGGCATGGGACTGAGTCTTGCAAGCAAGCCCACCTGGAGGGGCAGGACTTTGCAGGAGGTGGCTGCAGCCCAGGGTGGATGAAACTGTCATGCTGCAGTCAAGGTCTGAATGCATAGGCATAGGCATGCATGCTCCCTGGGAGCACAACTCAAACAGGACTCTTACAGGAGTTGTTGTGCTAGATCTGTGACAACTCTTGGCTGGGAATCACCTGATTCCAGAAACAAACCTGCTTCAGGAGAGGAAAGGCACTGTTTTTACTGGATATTAGGAAAAAATTCTGTACAGTGAGGGTGGTGAGACACTGGAACAGGTTACCCAGGGAGGCTGTGGATGCCCCCTCCCAGGAGGTGTTCAAGACCAGTCTGGACAAGGCCTTGAGCAACCTGGCCTGGTGGGAGGTGTCCCTGACCATGGCAGGGGGGTTGGAACTCGATGATCCTTCAGGTCCCTTCCAAACCAAACCTTTCTGTGATTCTGTGATTTTTTTCAAAATAGTAATAATTCAAACAAGCAAAACAATGACAACAACAACCAAAACCAACAAACAAAAAGATAAAAAGAACCCAACACACCAAACCCACAACAAAACAAAACAAAGCCCTCAGAAGCTCTGTGCTGTTATTGATCAGCTTCAGTGCGATCCTGCTGCTGCTGGCCCTGTATTTATGTTCCCTCCTACCCCATATATTGCAATTCTTTCAACAAGAAGGATCTGTGAGGATGGTGACATGGGAGAAAATAGCCACAGGGGTCAGCACATCAGTGTGAAGGAGAAGGAATCATTGTTGTGTTTTATCAAATCCTCAACAGCTTGGTCTGCTGGGGATAAATGTTTTTCCCTTACTGCTCCCTGGAATCCTGGTATTCTTCATCCAGCATGATCCCATGGTGTGCAATTGAACTGAGATTCATATGGTGTGGATTGCCATCACAAAAGCACATTTGAGGAGAGCTGCCTGAAAAATTTGCCATCTGAGGGGAGGTATTCACAGGAAAAATGCTTTCTCCAGCCTCAATTACCTTCAAAACTAAGTCAAAGGTTGCCATATGGAATACAGCAAACTCTGGTGGGTATCTACCAGCATACCAGCGATCTGGTAGCCCCCTTAGGAACAACTCTCATCTCACCAGCTGTGATTCAGGGAAGGCCTGGCTTGATTAAGTCATGCCTTTTCCTGAGAACTCTTGGGGAGATGCTTGAAGTGTGCTCTAGGGCTGTAAATCAGTGCCCTTGGCGCTGAGTTCTGCTAAAAAGCTCTTTTCATGGGTGGTGGTAGACCTTCGATGTTCTTCCTTGAACTGTTAGAGAAGTGATCAGAACTAGGATTTAAAATGGAAGCAAAGTGAATTCTTACACTGAATTTTGAACAAGTATATTATTTTTCAGGTGCTACAGTGGCACATTTCAGTTGGTAGCTCTGGAAGAAGGAGGGGCAGGAGCTACCCGAGCATCTGTAACTAATGGCTGCTGGTGTTGGAGGTTAATTGTCAGATTGTCTTAAGATAGCTGTAATTTATAATGATTACTGTTGGAGATTCAGGCTCTGGTTTAGCTTCTTATAGATGACTCTCTGTGCAAACTCTGTATTTTATGTACCTAGGACTCTTTATCTTGTGCACCTAGGACTCTTAATTAGACCATAAGCTTTATAAAGCATGCACTTTCATACTGAATTTCTTGTTTCTTTTATTGGTTATATTTCCACTTCCTAGTATTCACAAATCCTGCAACTGGCTTGAAAATGACACTGTTGGCACTGTTGCCTCAAGCTTTTAAAACCTTACCTCATATGTTTAAACTTCTTTCTCCCCCAAGCAATGATGGCTAGAAACTTTGAGAGATGAAGAGTTATGTGACATTGAGAGAGACATCAAATGTTGCAAGACTTTCTAATGAACTCACACGAGACAGCAAGGCAGAGTGTTTTGGAGGTGTAGATGACTATGTACCTATTACATCCACTTTTCTAAATTATTAGTAAGTAGCTGTGTATGGAAAGTGTCACTCAGTTAGTTGCTCATTTTCACATTCAAACATCTGTCTTGCTTGCAGCCCGAGGGATCTGGTTTGGGTACAAATGAGGCTGCTGCATTTGAAAGCCTGGCTTAAATCTATCATGCCAATGAGCAATATTTTTTTCCTTAGCATCACAGAAACCATATATATACTTGGTGCCAACAGTATTGCTTATACTTTTCTGATGGAAGACCAAACTCATGAAATGACCAGCAGAGTGATGTTCTTACCCTCTAACTGCTCCTTGTGGACTTCAGCCCAACACAGTGCTGGAGTGTTGTGTCATGTGTCACCGTCACAGTGCAGCCCAAATTCTTTACCATGTGGGTAGTGGAACGCTGGAACAGGTTGCCCAGAGAGGTGGTTGCAGCCCTGTCCCTGGAGATATTCAAGGTGAGGCTTGACAGGGCTCTGGGCAACCTGATCTAGTTGAGGATGTTCCTGCTGACTGCAGAAGGGATTGGACCAGATGACCTTCGGAGGTCCCTTCCAACCCAGATCATTCTGTGATTTCATCTCCGCTGCTGTCAACAGAGGACTGCATCTGGAAGGACCTAATGTGAAGCTTTAACAAAGTGTGCTGTCTGCCCAGGGAGGTGGTGGAGTCACCATCATTGGAGGTGTTCAGGAGGAGACTTGATGGGGTGCTTGGTGCCATGATCTAGTTGTTTGGGTGGGTTGGATTGGTTGATGGGTTGGACGTGATGATCTTGAAGGTCTCTTCCAACCTGGTGTATTGTATTGTATTGCATGTAAGAGAGAGCACTTTGGGGCCACCTCCAGTGGCACAGGCTCACTGCAGCACCAGCTGTGTGGAGGAACAGGCACCAGAGGTGGACACCTACCAGTGTTCAGCTGCACAGTGCTGCCTGTTGGTGCCACAGTTCTAGTGTGGTGTCCTGTTCTGGGCACATCAACACTAACTGGAGGGAGTGCAGAGGAGGGCAGCAAAGCTGGGGAGAGGCCTGGAGGATAAATCTCACAAGGAGCAATTGAAGGAGATGGGGCTATTGAGTTCAAGGAAGAGGAGGCTGAGGAAAGGCCTCATTGCTCTCTACAGCACCCTGAAAGGTGTTTGTGGAGAGGTTGGTGCTGGCCTCTTCTCACAGGTGATTAGTGATAGAACAAGAGGGAATGGCCTCAAACTGTACCAGGGGAGGTTTAGGTTGGACATGAGGAAGAATTTGTGTCCTACAGGAGTGGTCAGACACTGGAACAAGCTGCCCAGGGAGGTGGTGGAGTCACCAACCCTGGAGGTACTTAAAGCTTCTTTAGATGTGGTGCTTGGGGATGTGGTTTAGGGATGAACTTTGGAGAGTAGGGTTAGTGGTTGGACTTGATGATCCCAGGGCTTTTTTTCCAACCTGAATGATTCCATGATTCCATAAGTGAGGACAAGTGGCTCAAAGAAGGATCTCTGAACCCTTCAACAGATTATTTTAATCTCCCTGTTAAACAGCAATATGGAGAGAGATTAGAGATCTCCCATTGTTTGCCAAGAACCATGAGTAGAAACTACTCCCTAGTCTGTAAGTGCAAGGTTCTGACTCTCGTGGTGTGATTCATTGTAAGATTTGTAAACAAACTTAAGCAAAGTGAAAAACAGAACAAGGAGGTTTAGCCACCTTTAATTTCTGTTTTTTCACCAGTGTTTTTCAGGTGACTAACTGGGACTGAGAAATATGAAAACTGCCTTCTTACTAAAGGAGATCAATATCCAAAGGCTTCCTGAAGTTGTAACTTTAAGGCTCAATATGCATTTAATTATGCCCAAGACAAAAATTACCTTTGGAGTGGTGTAATTCTCCCCACACACAGAATAATATGGTTTGCTGAACTGGACCAGGCTTTAACAAGGCCTGCAACCAGCAGTAATTTTAGTGCTTCCTTGGAGATTACAGAGTAAACATGTAAAATCCTCATTTATAGGAAATGCATTATTGTGTTATTTGTCAAGCCTAATTTATTGTTAACAGGATTATTAAAGTGATAGAAAGTGAGGATTGTTCCTGCTGGTTATTATGCATCCTAAGCTCCCAGCAAGGTTGACCAATGTCAGCATCATTGTTTCACTACTTTCTGCAGGTCTATAAAATTCTCATGTGAGCAACACTTAATTATTTCATTTTTCCATAAGTAAAATACTTTATCCCAAAGCAGCCCACCTCTTGTTTTGTGGTAATATCTTTTGCCATGAAATTAGAACTCCAGAAGGTGTGGAACATGTCAAGCTGTCTAATGGCAATATTATTTGATTTACTGGCCTTTTAAACTCAATTGGATTTTTTTCTCTGTGTTTAGCATTTAGTAATCATGCACCTTAAGATGTTTCAAGAGCAGGGTCTGAGCTGCTTCACTAACTTCAGAGCTGACTTCAGGTTTATTTTTTAGCTTGAATTAAGACTCAGGCATAATAACTGGGGTTGTTCAGCCTGGAGAAGTCTCCAGAGGGACCTTGTAACTGCCTTCCAATACCAGAAGGGAACCTACAAGAAGGCAGGAGGGGGACTTTTCACAAGTGTCCACCAATAGGACAAGGGGAAATGGTGGTGCACAGTAAATAAGACAAGGACCAATGGATACAAACTTGAACATAGAAGGTTCCACCTCAACATGAGGAGAAACTTCTTTATGGTGAGAGTGATGGAGCACTGTAACAGGCTGCCTGGGGAGGTTGTGGAGTCTTCCTCTCTGGAGACTTTCAAACCCTGCCGGGATGTGTTCCCATGTGATCTGTCCTAGCTGATCCTGCTTTGCAGGGGGATTGGACTGGATCATCTCTAGATCTGTAATTCTGTGATTATTTTTGTGTTTCTGGTTCTTGCTGTGACCAGAAACTGAAGAACTCTGAGCTAGGATTTGGAACAGTTTCTCAAGAAGTTCCCAGCTCCATTTTGCAAGCAGTACTTGAAAAGGTTTACACACTTCTCAGAAGTTTTTGTTTTAAACCTGAAGCTGTGATGTACTTTTAGCTACTGATGTTGTGGTAAACACTTTGGAGGTCAAACTACAGAAAGTTCTGAGCTGTGTGAAGTTTGCTTCAAAGGTCTTTTCCCAAAATGTTGTGCAGTTTGACCATGAGTTCATCTCTGACCATGTTTTGGAAATGATTAGCACAGAAGAGGTTACGTTGGGTAGTAGTGGTTTTGTTTCTCTTCCTTCTGAAAGTCTGTGTAGCTATGAGGGCACTGTCTGTTGCTTAGAAGGGAAAATAGTAAGACTGGAGGTTAACCAAGCTATTTACTGCTTCTCTATTCATTTGCACAAGATATTATTTTATTACTTTTCCATGCAATAGACTTACCTCAGTTGAAGGCATTAAGGATCCTCAATGTGAAGAGTGTGTGGAGAAGAGAAGGCTCCAGGGAGACTTAATACCAAGTTTCCAGTACCTGAAGGGGGTCTACAAGGAGGATGAAGATAGACTATTTACAAAGGCCTGTAGGGATAGGACAAGGGGGATATGGATTCCATCTAGAGAAGAGTAGCTTTAAATTGGATATTAGGAAGAGGTTCTTTATCATCAGGGTGGTGGAATACTGGAATGGGTTGCCCAGGGAGGTGCCCTGTCCATGGAGGTATTCAAGTGAGGCTCCACAGATCTCTGGGCAACCTGATCTAGTTGAGGATGTCCCTGCTGAATGCTGAGAGGGTTGGACTGGATGACCTTTGGAGGTCCCTTCCAACCCAGTCCATTCTATGATGGGTCCTAGGTGTGAACACTTAACTGTTTGTGGTGTATTGGCAGTGCTCTGGGGTAGGGGTAGCAGAAGTGCTTGGAAATGAGATGTTTTTTTCTTCAAGATTTCTCATTTGAATTCATATCAGATAAACAACCCAAACTGCTCACACCTGAAAGCCAGGCCCTCTCCCCATGTTTTTTTGAGTGCTTTTACTAACAGAGAACATGCTCAGGAGTTATACTTCAGTGTCTTGAATTCTTGTCAGCTGTGATATGTACAAAGCCATCTTTATTTTTTTTTCCCCTGATACAAGGGAAGGAAAACAGCAACAAACCCACTTGTGCTCATCCTGGCATTAAATAGATGACAAAATCCTGATACTGAACTAGTGATTATTATTTGCAGATCTGTAGAGCAGCTTAGTAAAGCACTTGCCTACATTTATCTTTGTGGTTTAAATTTGAAAAGAATTAATTTTCCAACTCACTGTCTCTAAAATCAGCTATTGTTCAACTACGGAAAAGTGTCCATAGCTCTCTGACTGTGCTATTGGTATGTTTACATTCCGGCTTCATCACCCTTTCCTCTTGCATCAGGAGGAGCACATATGCACACAGCAAAACTAGGAAGTGATCTTTCTGTTGCTGTGGAATGCTCAGAATTATGTGGAGTGTCAGTATGTCAAGGGAAGGAAAAACACAAGACAGCTTTTTGCTCCCAGGGACTCTAGACACAAGGATATAAATAAAGTAGGCAGCTGACTACAGCCTCCCTGGGTCTGCAGGGATGTGTACAAGTTCCTCATGTCTCTGTGTATGTTGAGATTAATTCTCTTGTCCTAATAGCGTTTTATTAAACATTGATGCAGCTGATAATGTTCCTTGTCTAACAAAAATGGGTAAATGTTGACCTTGAGAATGCAGAAAAGAAACTGGTCAGACAAAACCCAAGTCTCCAGTTTTTAATTTCATTTCTGCAGTAACATTTAATTGGAAGCACATCTTAGACATTTCGAAGAAGCACAGAATTGCAGAGCGTTAGGAGTTGGAGGGGACCTCAAAACATCAGCTAGTCCAACCCCCCTGCCAAAGCAGGATCACCTAAGGCAGATCACACAGGAATTCATCCAGGCAGGTTTTGAATGTCTCCAGAGTAGGGCACTCCACAACCTCTCTGGACAGCCTGTTCCAGTGTTTTGTCACCCTCCCAGTGAAAAAGTTTTCCCTTATGTTCACATGGAACCTCCTCTACTCCCACAGCTTTCACCCACTGAATGGCTCTGTCCTCCTGACACTGCCCTGCACATCTTCATAAAGATGAATGAGGTCCCCCCTCAGGCTCCTCTTCTCCAAGCTAAAGAGCCCCAGCTCCCTCACTTTCTTCAGCAGCGAGATGTTCCACTGCCTTCACCATCTTTGTAGATCTGCAGCAGGCTCTTTCAAGCAGCTCCCTGTTTATCTCTACCAGCTATTTGCCCCTGTCTGAATTTGCCTCCTCTTTGGTTAATTGCAGATATATCTGAAGTTCTCTTTTGAATGCTCCTTAGCCTGCTCTGAAGAAATGCAGAACCATCTAGTATGCTCATTTTAGATGTTGCTGCCCAGACTTGACCTAGGTACAACTCTGTGTGGATGTCATTGTGTCTGATGTTCTCCTAAATCAAGGGGATTCTGTAGCCCAGCCTTCGAACTGAGTACTGTCTCTTCAAACCTCTCCCTCTGCAGCATACTGTTGATAGTTTGGGCACTTCTGGCTCAACCACTTCTTCAAAAGAAGGCAGTAGGAAGAATCTAATTGTTGTAGTGTGATACATACAGAAATAGCCTGTGAGCAAAGTTTCTGACCATAACTGTCCTTTATGAAGTAAAGTAGGGCTCTGCCAGGGAGTGTAACAAGACTGTGAACCCGACAGTCCTTTGTCCAGCACCTGTGTGCCAGTGTATCCTCAGCTCTGCTGCCTTTTCGGTCAGGCAGGGTCCTGTCCTGTGCCTCTGACAGCCTCAGCAGAATTTCTCACAGCTGTATCTCACAAAAATAAGGGTGGATAGGTGACTGGTTTGCCTTCTAATGACTGGCAGCCCTCCTGATCTGAGACTGGCCTACCTTGGTGAGTTATGTCATAGTTAAGCTGTATCCTACTGAGGGGTCAGTTCTGTTTGGCAGCAGTCAGACTTTGGTTCACAAGATCTGAAGGCAATGCCTGTCTCATGCCACTAAATACCTTAATGAACAGGAGAACATAAAATCCTATTAAACTTTGTCTCCTGCAAGAAAGGAATCACTGTGAAGTTTTCATCTTAGTGCACAGTTCTTGGAGGGGGACACAAGCATTCTACAGAGCCAAAAGCTCTGGTTTTTATTAGAGCTGCTCAGAACCTTTTGTACTTCAAGTTTCTGTGGAATACCAGACTTTGACAGAAACAAAACTTTGTGGAAGCGTTCAAAACCCCTGCATACTATTTTTTTTACTAGCTGTAGCTTGTATTTAGGCTAATAGAGTTCATCTTCAGTAACTTTTGGGCCTCTTTTTGTAGTCCAAAGCATCTGAGGCCACTAAATGATAGTATTTGGAAAAGCATGTCTCACAGGGACAGGACTGCACTAAAATCTTGGTTGAGCACATGTAGGAAAGCTGTGAGGTGTTCCAAGTGGCATGATCTGCAGTACAGGATGGCTTTTGCACTGTCAGTGATGGGGACAGAAGACATGGTGAATAAGTGTTTTGTTTTCATTTGGTTGTGCCATCTGAGAAGGTTTGGGGGTTTTGTTTGGTTGTTGGTTGGTTTCTGGTTGTTTTTTTTTTTTTTTTGTGATGGCTAAATAGCCATCAGGTTTGCTTTTGGATTTGCATGTATTTAATTAGAAGGCAACACTAGAGCCCCTAACCTTAGCCTATTAAAATGTTGTCAAGCTTTTCTGTATTCAAATCACAGAATCATAGAATGCATTGGGTCACAAGGGACCTCTAGAGGTTGTCTAGTCCAACCCTCCTGTGGTAATCAGGGACATCCTTAACTAGATCAGGTTGCCCAGAGCCCTGTCGAGCCTCACTTTGAATATCTCCAGGGACAGGGCCCTAACCTCCTCCTTGGGCAACCTGTTGCAGTGTTCCACTACCCTCATGATAAAGAACTTGTTCCTAACATCCAATCTAAAGCTGCTCCTCTCTAGTTTGAGAGAGTGCCATCAAGCCTGGCCTCCACCACCTTCCTGGGGAACTTTTTACTTCTGGGTCTACCTCAGCACAGAAAAAGCAGAACCAGTTTTCTCTGGTTTTCAGGTTTCCAAGAGGCAGGAAAAGCCTTAATGCAGTTTTAGTCTGAGACAGCGACATGCATGAGGCATCTCACATTTTGACCAAAACCTCTGTGAGGGATCATGACTTCTGCTCCTTCAGTGTGGTCTCACTCTCCGAATCTTGTAATTCCAAATGACATTAACAATCTGTTTTCCTCTGAACATCAGTCTCTGGCATTGTTTGTGTTCTTTCCTCCTTACTCTACCCTTTTACACATATATATGTATGCACATTCAGAGAATATTACAGAGGGATAAAACCAAGCATTTAAAATCTATAAAATGCCTGAGTGTTTTCCTGTCCAATCTTAATTCTACCTCTTGTAATTATATTCATTATGGTACAGTCGTTAATTATATGAATCATAGTACTTTTAGTCCAAGATACATACTTGATTCAGCACAGAGGATAGATGATGCTCACATAATGAGCAGTTATGCAATATTTTTTTCTCTCTCTCTCTTTGTTCTGTTAATGCCTCTGTGCTTTATTTACCAAAATGATTCAAGCCTTGCTCGGAAGACAAAGTTGTTCATTTCCTTAGGGATTCTATTCTTATCACACTCATGACTGGAATTTTGAATCCTTCAGATGCTGATTTGTTTCCAGATCAGCTCAGTCAGATGGGGAGATTATTATTTTTTTTATGGGGTCATAAAACCTGTGCATGTTGCCATTTTACACTGGGGAGCTGAGGAAAAGGGGGGTTCAAAATCATTGGCTTGTTTTTAAGAGCCAAATTTGAGACATGTGTGAGCAGATTTTTATTATGTGACACTGAATATGACAAAATTATCTCCCAGATATTACTCTGTGTCAGTGAAATGCAATCTTCCTGCACGCTTCCAAGCTTCTTGCCTGCCCAGAAAAACTGCCTCCAAAAAAATCCCCCACTACAAACAAAAAAACCCAAACAACCCCACCCCCCCCCCCCCACAAACCCCCAAACAAACCAAACCCAAAGCAAAACAACAAAAAGCCACCCCACCAAAACCAACAAAACCCCAAGCAACAAACCCAAACAGAGATAATTAACCTGAGAATTCTGGGGTTTGTTCTTGGCCTCGGGCAACTGGGCCTCAGACTGGATGGGAATCTACCCCTCAGATTCCCTCAATCGATATTCACGTTTCTGAGAGATGTTGGGAAATATTAAAGTCATTATAGCACCTACTCATAGCCACTGTAAGCTTCTTAATGAGTAGCTTCTGGTGAATACAGGCATTGCAGGAGTGCAGCCTGCCCTGCCATGCCTTTCCTCAGTTCTGTTACAGGTTAAGGGACTAGTTTCCCGATTGTCCCTTCCGAACCCTAACATCCTGTGATCGTGTGGTTCTGCAAATTTCTGTCTAGTTTGGGAACACAGAATGTTCTCTCTCTTCTTCTGTTTTTCCCTCTTTTGCTACTTTTCTGGCCCTTGCCTTTGTTTTTCTCCTGCGCTGATGGATTGTTTAGGCTATTGCAGTGGTGCAGCGGGGGAGGTAAGGCAGCGTGGCCTTCAGGATGCAGAGTTTTTACAGGGGGATAGAGCTATTGGGGAGGGGGTTTTACAGGCTCGCAGGATTTTAGGGATTGGAAGGGACCTCTGTAGATCATTGAGTCCAACTCCCCCTGCCAGAGCAGGACCAGGGAATCTAGCGCAGGTAGCACAGGAATGCATCCAGGCAGGGCTTGAAAGTGTCCAGAGAAGGAGACTGAGGAACCTCTCTGGGGAGCCTGTTCCAGTGCTCTGTGACCCTCACAGTGAAGAAGTTTCTCCTCATGTTTTGCATATGTTTATTATCTTTTATACTTTTAGATTTAGTTTGGTTTCATAAGCAGTACTTTTGGTTTACTTCCAAATTCTCTGTAGTGTAGTAATTTACTTCTTGGAGCAAATTCCACACACTGTGTGGTGTAAACCCACCACAAGCTCTTATCCAGCAGTTTTGCCATTCCATAGTTTCATTTGACTACATCTTTTTTGAGGGGTGGAAAGGGAGGATTTCTCCTTCAGGAAAGATTTCCCAGCTGAAGGTATGTTTATAGGAAATGCTCTCACTTAACTAGACCAGCATTTCTTGAAAAGGAGTTAATGCTTGAAAAGATCTTGTCTGGCTGGATGGTAGATTCCACTTGAACAAGAGTTCAGCAGACAAGGCTTGAGGACACACCAGCGGCACCTCTTGCACCTCTTTTTCCTTTTATATTTTGATTGACTGATTGAGATTGCATCCATGAAGTGTCCCACTACAGTTTTAGCACTGTAACTCATGTTTTGATCTCTTGAATATGGTTACTTCCTTCTTCTTTCACATCAAATTGACTGCTGGCACGATGAGTAGTTAATTCTTTATCCTTACTAGCATGAAAAATGCACTGGCACTGTGAATAATTGTGGTTATTCTGCTTTAAACAAAACTATGGCAGTTAATAAATGTCCTTAAAGAAAGATAGTCAGAACTACATGAGGGTTGGTTTATTATTTGGTTTTTTCCTGGGGTGGTGCTGTTTTTCCCCTAGAGCTGTGTGTAAATGCTGAGGTTCCCACATAGTCAAAAGTATCACAGTATCACAGTATCACAGTATAACCAAGGTTGGAAGAGACCCCAAGGATCATCAAGTCCAACCTGTCCCAACAGACCTCACAACTAGACCATGGCACCAAGTGCCATGTCCAGTCTCCTCTTGAACACCTCCAGGGACGGCGACTCCACCACCTCCCCGGGCAGCCCATTCCAATGACGAATGACTCGCTCAGTGAAGAACTTCCTCCTCACCTCGAGTCTAAACCTCCCCTGGCACAGCTTGAGACTGTGTCCCCTTGTTCTGGTACTGGTTGCCTGGGAGAAGAGACCAACCCCTCCTGTCCACAACCACCCTTCAGGTAGTTGTAGAGGGCAATGAGGTCACCCCTGGTCCTTCTCTTCTCCAGGCTAAACAACCCCAGCTCCCTCAGCCTCTCCTCATAGGGCTTGTGCTCAAGGCCTCTCACCAGCCTTGTTGCCCTCCTCTGGACACGTTCAAGTGTCTCGATGTCCTTCTTAAACTGAGGGGCCCAGAACTGGACACAGTACTCAAGGTGTGGCCTAACCAATGCAGAGTACAGGGGCACAATGACCTCCCTGCTCCTGCTGGCCACACTATTCTTAATACAGGCCAGGATGCCATTGGCCCTCTTGGCCACCTGGGCACACTGCTGGCTCATGTTTAGGCGGGTGTCGATCAGCACCCCCAGATCCCTCTCTGTTTGGCAGCTCTCCAGCCACTCTGACCCCAGCCTGTAGCTCTGCATGGGGTTGCTGTGGCCAAAGTGCAGCACCCGGCACTTGGACTTGTTGAATGTCATCCCATTGGACTCCGCCCATCTGTCCAGTCGGTCGAGGTCCCTCTGCAGAGCCTTTCTACCCTCTAACTGACTAACATCTATTCCCAACTTGGTGTCATCTGCAAACTTGCTGATGACTGACTCAATTCCCTCATCCATATCATCAATGAAGATGTTAAAGAGGATGGGGCCCAACACTGATCCCTGGGGGACACCACTGGTGACTGGCCGCCAGCTGGATGTGGCACCATTCACCACCACTCTCTGGGCTCGGCCCTCCAGCCAGTTCCTAACCCAGCGCAGAGTGTTACTGTCCAAACCATGAGCTGACAACTTAGCCAGCAGTTTGCTGTGGGGGACGGTGTCAAAGGCCTTGGTGAAGTCCAGGTAGACCACATCCACAGGCCTCCCCACGTCCACCAGACGGGTCACCTGATCATAGAAGGAGATCAGGTTGGAGAGGCAGGACCTGCCCTTCCTAAATCCATGTTGGCTGGACCTGAGCCCTTGGCCATCCTGCAGGTGTGCAATTATTGCCGCCAGGATAATCTGTTCCATCACTTTCCCTGGCACTGAGGTCAGGCTGACTGGCCTGTAGTTTCCGGGTTCCTCCATCCGTCCCTTCTTGTGGATGGGGACCACATTGGCCAGTTTCCAGTCATCTGGGACCTCTCCAGTGAGCCAGGACTGGAGGAAAATGATGGAGAGCGGCTTGGCCAGCTCATCTGCCAGCTCTCTCAGCACCCTAGGATGGATCCCATCTGGTCCCATGGACTTGTGGATGTCCAAGTGGCTCAGCAGGTCCCGAACTAGTTCCTCATGGATTTCTGGGGTACTACACTGCTCCCCAACCCTACTACCCAGCTCAGGCGGCCACTCATCCTGGACTCCTACCTTGCTGTTAAACATCGAGGCAAAGAAGGCGTTCAGGACCTCAGCCTTTTCCTGATCTTCGGTCACCGTGTTCCCCTCCAGGTCCAGTAAGGACTGGAGATTCTTCTTGCCCTTCTTTTTAGCATTGATATATTTGTAAAATTGCTTTTTATTTTCTTTCACAGAGGTGGCCAGTTTCAGTTCCAACTGGGCCTTTGCTTCCCTAATTTTATTCCTACATAATCTAACCACTTCCGTGAACATACCTCGAGAAGCCTTCCCCTCCTTCCAAAGGTGATACAGCCTCTTTTTTTCCCTTAATTCCTCCAGGAGCTGCTTGCTCATCCAGGCCAGTCGCCTTCCCCGCCGGCTCATCTTTCGGCAGATGGGAACCGCCAGTTCCTGTGCCTTCAAGAGCTCCTTTTTGAAGTAGGTCCAACCCTCCTGGACCCCTCGGTTCATGAGGGTTGGTACCCAGGGAACTTTACAAATAAGTTTCTTAAAGAGGCTGAAGTTTGCCCTCCGGAAGTCCAAGGTGAAGGTTCTGTTGGTACTCCTCCCTATCTCCCTGCATATTGAAAACTTCACTATCTCGTGGTCACTGCACCCTAGGCAGCCTCCCACGGTCACATCTCCCACCAGCCCTTCCCTATTGGAGAGCAGCAGGTCAAGCAGAGCCTGTCCCCTGGTAGGCTCGCTTAACAGCTGCGTCAGGAAGCAGTCCTCTATTCGCTCCAGGAATCTTCTGGACTGCCTTCTCTCTGCTGAATTAAGTTCCCAGCAGATATCTGGCAGGTTGAAGTCACCCACGAGGACAAGATCTGATGATCTAGAAACATCCCCTGAGCTGCTTGGAATCCCTTCTGGCATAAAACAGAGTTTAGCTTTAAAAACACAATGAGATTTGTCTTGTATGATCTTATCTTGGCTTTCTCACTTAGAACACAAACTAAATCTCTTTTTAAATGACAGGGAGAGCAAATCATGTTAATCATTTGATTTCTATTTACTTAGTGTGATTTTTCAACATATGGGTACACCATTTTCAAGTACAGCCATTCTGGCATTGCTCTGGATGTTCTTAAACAGGTCTCTAAAGACAGGCTGAATGAGTTAATTTCACTAGTCCAATCCCCTGTGCAGTCAGCGGGGGCATACTTATCTAGATCAGGTTGCCCAGACCTCTGTCGAGCCTCACCTCGAATATCTTCAGGGATGGGGCCCCAACCAATTCCTCCATTTAGAATTATTGTAGCCTGACTAAGAAAAAAGAAGGGTTTAAAAGTTTGAAGCAAATCTGCATTAACAAATCCTGCCTCCGTCTTCAAAAATGAGTGTTAATTTTGCCTGCCCAAATGCTGATCCAAGTGTTTTCCTGTGGCTTTGATGTCCTGATCTTTTCAGAATTCTTGGGTGGGGGTAGACAACTCTCAGCAGCTCTCCAGAATTCTGTTTCTCTCTGCAAGATGAAACAATCTCTGTTGATAGAAAAGGCCAGGATCTAAGACTGCACCTCAATGACTCCTTCCACATATATAACTGGGTATACATTTTTATATATGTGCAAAGGAGCAGAAATATTTGAAGGTGTAACCTATGGCAGAGGACAGACTGCTTTAGCATATAACAATACCAATCCCCTGTCCTGTATTTCTTCTTGTATTCTTCTGCTTTCTGATATATTTTTATTACCAGTTGATGATGTTTGCTTAGTTGGCAACTCAGTGATGACACCAAAGAATCCCAGGGTGTTAAAGAAGAGCTCTCCATGTTGGAGAATCTACACATTTAGGTATCATTAATATGTTCAAGGAGAAGGTCAAGCAGCGATATAAATCACAGTGGTTAGACACTGTCTGGACTTTCATTGTGTTTAAACCAGTTTCTGAATTTCCCTGTGTTACCTATGGAAACCATTTTCCCTTAGTACTCAAGTTCATCATGCAAAAGGGTCTTTAATTATATCCTAAGAGGGACCCATCCCTACCTACTATTATCCTGTATCTCCTAGACAACATAGCACCATGGTCAAAGCAGCTGAGACACTTCATTTCTCTTCATGCTAGATGCAGAATAATTTTATCAGGAGTCAAAAAGTTCAGGAGGAGAATTAAATAAGATCATTTTCCCTCTATACTGCACAAAAGCAGGATAGGCCTCTTAGCTCTTGCACCATTCTGTATAGAGAAAGGTTTTCACTGCAGACTTGCTCAAGTCAATTATGTGAACCTCAGAAGAATGTACGCTTGAAATCATCCAACACGATTTTCAGACCAGCAAGGGCAAGAAGAAAATGATACAGACTTGAGGAAATGCTGCAATAGTGGCTGTCCTTCTGTCTTTAAAAGCCCTGAAGCAGTCTGAAGTCATCAGTCTTTGCTTCACAGACCCCATCAAAGCATCTCCTTATTTCATCTGCATCTGCACAGCAACCTGTAATACTTGAGGAAAGGACATTGGAAGAGAATGGAGAACCCTAACAAAGTATGAGACATGCCCTTGGGCTGACCCTCTTCACAGCTACAGAAACCTAAGTGGATCCAAAAATAGAGGAGATTGAGTACCACACAAATTCAAAGACAAAGGGACAAGCATCTTGAAGACATGCTGAGGCTCTCCTGAAAGCTGCTCCTCCTTCCCAGCGCTTCCCTGTGCTTGCCTTCAGCTTGTTGCTGATGAAGCCTCCCTTCCACCCAGCAGCTGGGCAGCAGACTTTCTTGTTGCTCTCTTGTTGAGAGAGCTCTTCCATGTCACCTCATCAGCACCTAGGGGTCGTGGTAGGCATTGAATTAGCTGAGGACTTTAAAGGTGGTGAATGCAGAAAGGGTTGCTACTTTTAAAGGAAATTTTCAGTTTCCCACCCTTCCTTCTTGTCACTTTCTAAAGGGAGGGACAGGATTTCGTTCCTGAGGCAAGAGAAAAGGAAACCCAAATCTTAATCTATTGGTGTGGAGGAACCTCCATGTGATAACTGCCACAGATGCAGCTTCTTCAGCTTTCATCTGAATGACAAGGCAACTTCTGCAAAGTGTTTCTTTTTTCCTAAGCCTTGTTTCTCAGGAGTTGAAAATAAACTTTGTCTTCCTGACTTAATATTCCCTCAAGGCTGCTCGTACAGCAAGGCTATAGCTTTTGTGGAGTCATAACCTACCACCTAATGAGCCTTTCAGGGCAAGGGGAGGCCTGATTTTGTAATGGAAACAAGCAGGAGAGAGGAAAGAAACAAAATGAGCCCTCAGAATAAAAACCTCCTGTAGCTCCTCTGTTCCTCGCAGAGAGATGAGTCACTGACCAGGCTTCTGCTTGCAGCCTTTTGGCTGTTGTAAAAAGATCACGACAAAGGCAACGTCACCATTACCTTCTAATAAGAAAATGAAGAAGCTGGGAAGTTGGAAGACAGTTTTATTGCCTGAGCCTACTGAAATGCTGATCCACTTCTTCCTTATCCCATTCACACTGGGAAAAGAGAGGAGGAAGAAGAGAGGGGAACTGCTGGAGAGGAGAAAGAGAAATAAAAGGAAGAACCGCTTCTGACAGGAACCTCCCTTAGGTATTCAAGTTGTACAGCACAGTTTTTCTAGCCGTTCCTTGCTAGAGCGGAAGATACCAACTGAGCACTTGGGAAAAGGTGGTAAACATTCCATCCCATCTCATCCTTTTGCTCCTAAAATCCAATAAGGATTTTATTTTGCTGTGTTTTGTTCTTGCTGTACTGTGGGAGATTTTGTTGTTCAAACCACAGCACACCTTCTGCACAGAATTTCTCAGTACCTTCTTTTCCTACTTTAAAAATGAAACTAAGGTAGCAGTTTGTGCTTCCTAGGGGGAAAATTGTTTCCCTAGGAGAAATTATTAATTTAAAAAAAAAGTAGAAAAATTCTTCCACACATGCCATTTATTCTGAGGGAAGAAAAGATGTGAAAAATTCATCAAGTAATCAAAAGTTGAAAGGAGCAGAGAAGCGTCGTCCAATCGATAGCTTTGGGAGCTCTGCCTGCCGCCACATTCGCTCACTAACCAAGTTTGACAATGACAGCATCAAATGGCTGTTTTTAGGACACTGCCCTGAGGATTTGAGCAGGATGTGTTACAGAAAGACATGCTCTAATGCTTTGTAAAGTGACAACATTTGCTTTTGTTGTGTCAAATTACAGTACTGAGAGCATTAACTAACTGTGCTGGTGCTGGAGTAATCTGTGTGGATCAGAAACAGAGATTATGGTTATGCCATGCACCGAAACTTTGTGTGTCTCCCAGGGCTGTGGTTAGCAACACGATACACCAATTACCAAAGAGATTGGTAATCAGTGCTAATTAACAACAGAAGGCTTTTTGAACACAGAGTTGTAGAGAGGGAAACATGCCCAGCAGATACCCTCTCTGATGTTTAATTACAGGAGAATCTGATAGAAAGAGGTGTTTACAGGACTGGCTCTGGATTACCTACAAGGGGGTTTCCTCACAGAAAAGGTTTAAAAGAAAGCACAAACCAGTGTCAGCCAAAGGTTAGGACAATAGCACAATTATAGCTAATTAACAACCTGTGAGTGCTTTGCTTTTACAGCCATGCTGCATAACATCACACATGGTGCTTTGCTGCGCAAGAATTTTTCTTGCTGTGGGCTGGAAGAGTCTGATTCTTAAATGCCTTAAATCAAAGAGCTCCAAGATGGAGGACAGGGCAAGAGGAAATGGCCTCAAGTTGTGCCAGAGGAGGTTCACAGAAAGGGTTCTCAGGCATTTGAACAGGGAGGTGGTGGAGTCACCATCTCTAGAGGTATTTAAAAGACATGTGGATGTGGTCCTGAGGGATATGGTTTAGTGGCAGTGGCTTAGCAGTAGTGGTGGGATTGTGAGCTCTAGGTGAGCAGTTGGACTTGATGATCTCAAAGGTCTCTTCCAACCTCAACAGTTCTATGGTTCTAACATACTGATGCTGTAAGTCATAGTTTGCAAATGGTCTTTAAGGGATTTAGAAGGAGTCAAGGCTATGACTAATGTTGGCTTCCTGGTGTGGGGGTGGACAGTTAAGTGCCATATTAGATGTATGAGGTGCTGCAGTTAATGGATTGATTTGGCTCATCATGGGTGTTTTGGTAATGTTGAGGATCAGGTGGTGTGCTGTTCCCTGAAGATAACTGGAAGTTAAATAGAAAATTGAAATGCTGTCTTCTTTATGTGAAGAAAATGGAAACATTTTGAACACTTCATCATTTGTTGCATGGATCGAAAATTCTTTTTGTCCAAAGGCTCTTCAGTTTGTTTTGAAATGAGTCGGTGAACTTGGCATAACTCTTAATGAACCCAGGTGGGATTTTGAGAAGTAGGAACATTTGTCTGACTCTCCTCCTCAGTGAAGCAGATGTGTTCAACCCCGACTTCATCTGGGGCAGAGTTCAACCACATCTGAGTGCCCGGTTTTGAGAAGCCTACGCTTAGTGCCCAGATCACAACAATCTCCTTTACACCTGATACTATTTGGCAGTGTTGTGTGGGCAGATCAAGGAACAAAGAGATGCTGGATACCAACCTTGCTTTCTGCCTCTTAAAAAAAAGTTGTCATTAAGGTTATAGCAGGGTCAGGCTGGTGGGCAATGAACAAATACTTGTGGTGCTGCCTCTAATCCAGAATTACTCTAAGGCTTGTCAATCCAACACAACTAAAATGAATATGAGCAAGGTAGGCTGAGAACATTGTAGCAGAGTTTACACAGAAAGCTTTCTCAAAGTGAAACTTTGCCAGTTATTTTTCCCTTCCAAATAGAAGCTGGGGAAATAAGAGCATCAGTTTGAATACATTTTAAAACTGAAACAGGATGGCTGATGAAAACCTGAGAATTAGCAGTGCCAATAGCTGCTTTCTGACAGACTGGAGAGTGAGAGAAAGGAGACCTCCAGCCTTTTCTCATCTCCTCCAAACATCTAAAGTACAAGGGAGAAGTGTGTCCTCAGAGTGTCTCTACCATGTTTTCCACACAGGGGTGCTTCAGGTTTGTTTAGAGCATTAGTATATTGCTATGCTCTTGAAGGAAATGTGTTCTCATTGACAAGCAGCTGAATATGAGCCAGCAGTGTGGCTAGGTGACAAAGAAAGCCAAAGGCATCCTGGCTGGCATTAGAAATGCTGTGTCCAGCAGGAGTAGGGAGGTGATTGTCCCCCTGTACTCAGCTCTGGTGAGGCCACACCTTGAGTATTGTGTCCAGTTTGGGGCACCTCAATACAAGAGAGATGTGGAGGTGCTGGAGCCAGGGCAGAGGAGGGCAGGGAAGCTGGGGAAGGGCCTGGAGAATAAATCTGATGAAGAGAAACTGAAGGAGCTGGGGATGGTTAGTGTGAAACAGAAGTGGCTGAGGGCAGACTTCATCACTCTCTACAACTACCTGAAAGGAGGTTGTGGAGAGGCTGGTGTTGGGCTCATCTTACAGGTAATTAGTGACAGAACAAGAGGGAATGGCCTCAAGCTGCAACCAGGCAGGTTTAGACTGGACATGAGGAAATACTTTTTCCCAGCAAGAGTGGTCAGGCATTGGAATGTACTGCCCAGGGAGGTGGTGGAGTCACCTACCCTGGATGTGTTTAAAGGTGATGTGGGTGTGGTGCTTGGGGATACGGTTTAGGGGTGACCCTTGTAGTGTAGGGTTCTGCATTGGACTTGGTGATCCTGAGACTCTTTTCCAACTTGAATGATCCTATGAATTCTCCCCACCCTCTTTTTCTGTCTCCTTAATTCAAAGATCATTTAAGCTGTCTTTGGAGGTACTTGCAAAATCAATACCTTTTGCTTATTGCAAGTATTTGACAGGACCGTTTTTTTTCATCTTCCAAATTATATTTTGATAAATATACATTTAATATTTTTTTTTCTTTCTGACAATTTTTAACAAGCTTTAGCAATCCAATCCTCATTGCTATTATTTTCCTGAGCCACACAGAAGGATAGGACACAAACACTTGAATTACTGGCACATTTGTGTTTCAAGACTTGCACATTTTGTTATGCAAGGCAAAAATGAAGCCTCTTAATGTTTAAGTTATAAGCACTTCAAAATTGTAGTCAATTAAATCATCACTTAAATAGGTAATGAATCTATCATTTTTGTTAGGAAAATGATCCAAAGGTAGTTGCTTTGAACTCAAACTGCAATTTCCAGTTTGTTTCACTTGTCACCAGATTGACTTGTAATGTACTGGCTGCCTTCACTGAACTTACTCTGTTAGATGTTGAAGTTCCCTTGCTTTGAGATAGGTTTTTTTCCTAAAACTCTTAAGCAAACAGCATGAGGAATCCTATTGAGAAAACTGAGTGACAGTGGGGAAACTCAAGCCCAGTTTGGGGCTCCCCAGCTCAAGGGGGACAGGGATCTGCTGGAGAGAGTCCAACAGAGAGCTACCAGGATGCTGAAGGGACTGCAGCACTGCCCTGTGAGGAGAGGCTGAGAGCCCTGGGGCTGCTTAGTCTGCAGAGGAGAAGGCTGACGGGGGACTTAACAAATGTTTATAAATACCTGAGGGCTGGGGGTCAAGAGGGAGGGGACAGGCTCTGCTCAGTTGCACCCTGGGATTGGACAGGGGCAGGAAATATCAACTCCAGCACAGGAAGTTCTTCACTGTGAGGGTCACAGAGCCCTGGAGCAGGCTGCCGAGAGAGGTTATGGAGTCTTCCTCTCTGGAGACTTTGCAGACCCTTCTGGATGTGTTCCTGTGCTACCTGTGCTGGATTCTATGGTCCTGCTGTGGCAGGGGGTGGACTTGATGATCTTTGGATGTCCCTTCCAACCCCTAAAATCCTGTGATCCTGTGAACAAGAAAAAGAACATATGAGGAGTTGACTGTGCATCTTGTAACTGCAGGAACCAGGGACAGCCTAAGGAATGATGCTTTTAGCACCTGTGACTATCTCAGAGCTGTTTGAGTATCTTGTGGTGCCACCAGGTTAGTATCAGCTGCTGAGCCAGTGCTGAGCACAGAGCAGTTCACCTCTCTGGATGCCTGCTCATGTCTGAAGACCAGCAACCTCTTGGTTTGACTGTCTGTGGTGGGGTGCAGCAAGGTAAGAGTTTGCCCACTGGATAGTGTGAATGTTGGAACTTTCTCCTAACCCAGCAGTACACTCATACCCAGTGCCCATTTGGAATGAGCCTTTGTAAGTCTGGATGAAAAGCACCAAACAAATACTGTAAACAGTTTTCTTGTCAAGCTAGTGAATGATGCTAAATCTTTCCACTTCAGTTTCCCATTAAAAGGAGAAGTCAGTGATGTGAAGCCTGAATTTGTGCTTAGGAAATTGCTTTTCATCCTACAGCATGGGTTCTTGAGCAGAGGTGGGCTCAAACAATATGTTGAAAATTATCTTTTCACAGAATTTTGATCAAGGTACAAATGTCTTTGCCTCAGGAAGCACTGAGAAGTGATGCTGGAACAATCAAAACTGGCAAAGTCTGTCCCAAATTCTCTCATGAATAAATTGCATCACAAAGCTACCAGTAGCACAACATTTTCATAGGCCCTGTCGTGGTGGTGCTGTAAGAAAAGTGATTTGTAAAACTCAACATTGTTTGGGGAGTGTTGCCATAACAGTGTTATTAGAGATTATTATTGTTTGTTATAGACCTGGGGCTTTTTAGTCTGGAGAGGAGAAGACTGAGAGAGGATCTAATAAATGTTTATAAATATCTGGGGGCTGGGGGTCAGGAAGGAAGGGACAGGCTCTGCTCACTTGTGCCCTGTGATAGGACACAGGGCAATGGATATAAACTACAGCACAGGAGGTTCCACTTCAACATGAGGAAAACTTCTTTACTGTAAGGGTCACAGAGCAGGGAACAGGCTCCCCAGAGAGGTTGTGGAGTCTCCTCTGGAGACTTTCAAGCCCCATCTGGATGTGTTCCTTTGCAACCTGCACTAGATCCTATGCTCCTGCTCTGGCAGGGGGTTGGACTCGGTGGTCTCCGGAGGTTCCTTCCAACCCCTGACATCCTGTTATAATGCAGTAGAGTACAGACACCTAATCAAAGTTGTTCTGATTTAGTGGGATCCAGACCTGAACTGAGTGTTCCCTGTTTTGACAGTTTCACACAATTTTTGATCTGTGAAATGATGTTGAGGCCTTTTGTAGGAGACTATCTGTAGTTAGCCTGTTGTTTAGAATAGCAAAAGGAACAAAATAAATTCTAATTGCCAGTACACATTTGAATCCCTGAAGGATCCAAAGGCTTATCCAAACAATGCTAAATGCCCACTGATGGATCATTTTACTTATTTTAATTTTCATTTTTTTGAAACAGAGGCTTCTCTTTTGCTCTTCAATACAAATGTTTTAGAACCCAGGAATCTTCGTGTGTCAAGAGTCTCTGAATAGGCATCAAGGATTTTCATGAAGTGATTGGGTTTTTTCTCTCTTAGAATTTCTGGTCAAGAGGGATTCTTCCCTTTGCTCTTTGAGACCCCACCTGGAATATTGCATGCAGTTTTGGTGTCCCTGTCATAAGAAGGACACAGAGCTGTTGGAATGAGGACAGACAGAAGAATGAAATTAGGGCTGCAGCACCTCTGCCATGAGGATAGGGTTAGGGAGCTGGGGTTGTTTGCCTGGAGAAGGGAATTCTCGGGGGGACCTTAGAGCTGCCTTCAAGTACCTGAAAGGAGTCTACAGGAAAGCTGGAAAGGGACTTTTCATCAGAGTTTCTAGCAACAGGACAAGAGGGAATGGTTTTAACACAAGGGAGAGTATGTTTAGACTGGACCTTAGGAATAAGTTCTTCAGTACAAGAGTGGTAAGACTCTGGAATAGGTTGCCCAGAGTGGCTGTGGATGGCCCCTCCCTGGAGGTGTTTAAGGCAAGGTTGGAAGAGGCCTTGGGCAACCCAGTCTAGTTGGGAATCGTCCCTGCCCATGGCAGGGAGGTTGGAGTAGATGACCTCTGAGGTTTCTCCCAGCCTAAGCCATTCTATGATTCTGGTGATGTGTTTCTAAACAGAGAAGCTATGGTAAAAAATTTATTCTCTTTTTGTACCCCAGTACTATTTTCAATTGTTTTCACAGGCTTTGAACAATGAGAATTTCTTCTCCCATCCACACTCTCTCTGTGCAGGGACATCTGCTCAAGTTTCCTTCGTCATCCTCTTGAAAGAAGGATGCATCTGTAGCAGAGTTTTTTAGTGCATTGGCTTGAAAGACTAAATTCTGGTGGTAATGGTGATTTAATCTCTAATTCCAAACCAGACTGTAAGGTTGACTAATACTGTTGAAATCCTTTCCCCAGTAATTGACCAGTGTAATCCCTGGTGGCTTACTGGTGGACATGTTATAAGGAAACTTTTTCTAATGCATGTTGAGTTCATCTGCTGGCAGTTTCGGCTGAAAGTTTCCAAGCTGTGGTGTCTAGCAGAGGCTGGACACAGCTGCGGTGCGTTGTCAGCTTGCACACATTTTCCTAGCAGGCTTAGCTGAGAGAACATCTAAAAGCACTGTTCTGACCACCTGTTGCTTTCATACATTACTCCCATGGAAACCCACCTCTGAGGAGCAGAAATGCTTCATCTCTAGTTCTCTGTTCTGTGCAAGTGGAGAGAGATGAGGAAAATACACCCAAGGAAAACCAGCTTGGGAGAAAATTCTGCTACAGTACTGCAGAGGCCCTATCAATAAACTTCCTTTGGATCAGGGCTAAGTGTAGATAAATCTATTCAGGTAAGGAAGAATTTCAACAGGAATCTGAATTGTTATGGGAAATTGGTACCAATACTTGCCAACTTTGTCATTAGCCCACTTGTCGTGGTTGGAGCAATAGGGCATAGCTGGTGTTAATCCTAGATCTGGTCAGAAGCAGAGTCATGCCCAGTTTCATTATTCTTCAGGCAAGACTCAGGACTGTAGACATTTAGTATGCTTCTGACATTTCTTAGCTGGTGTTAATGCATTAAGTGGAACTAGCCTCTTTGGAGACTGAGTGTTCCATTTATTCAGTGTCTCCCTGCAATGCCAGTGTGTCTCACCCATAAACGACAGGAATAATTCTCAGTAGCAAAGCAAGGATTTAGTCTTCACAGTCTGCACAGGCTCCCTGTGTGATTTTCAAGAGAACTTCACCCAGAAATGGCAAAGGAACTGCTAGGGTGAGAATAGGAATCTTCATCTCTTGTACTACCTCAGACATAACACAAATATGAATAGAGCATCTTTCTTTGCTCTGAGTAGGTCACTTGTTTCTAGCTCTAGTTTTCCTTCTCTGTGTGCCCCACTTGATTGCTTCTCACTGACACCTCAGCTGCCCTGACCCTGTTCATGCCTTTCTGTTGACACTTTGACTTAGTTGATGATCCATAATCCATATATTGTTGTTACCTTTTCTTCAAGGGAAGCTCAGAAATGAGAGATTATTGAACTCATGTGCATTTTGTAGCCCTTTTGCATAAAATTAGTTTGGTTGGTGGTTTTGTGGTTTGGGTTGGGTTTTGGGGGGGGGGGGGGGGGTTGGCATTTTCTTGTTTGGGTGATGGTTTGGGTTTTGTTGTTGTTTTGTTGTTCTGGGTTTTTTTGGGGGGGATGGGGCTGAAACAATAGTCAAACATCTGTGTCCAGTTTGCCCTCAGAGAGCAGAAACCTGTATCAGGGCTGGTAATCTAAAGGCTTGAAAAGAAAACAAAACAGAACAAGAAGTAGAAAAGGAGAGGGGAGAAGGCTTTGACCCCAATGAACTCTTTGAATTTAAAAAGCTGTTAGAAGCAAACAGGTTTTGATCACCAGCAGCTTAAAACATATGACTTAAAGTTAGGAACATGAGACTGGGAACAATCACTCAGATTGTAAGAGCCAGGGAATTAGTTTGTGCCTTTCTGGTCTCTCCACTGTAATAGAATTTTGATGTTTTTTCCCTTCCTCTCTTCAAATGAACTGAAGTTCACTAATCTCACCCATTTCTACACAGATTGCTATTTCAGGGGGCTATGTCCAATCTTTAATCTGCTGTCTTCATCTTGTCTCCCTTCTTCTTTCCTTTGCCATGGGTCCCTGTCACTGTCCCCCATTTCCCAGAAAGTGATGATGTTGAAAATCACTATTAAAACTCCTTTCAGTATAGTATTTTTTAGATAAGGCATTTTTAGATAAGATTTCTGATTCATGCCTTCAAGTTTTAGTTATATGCTCTTCTGGATAGCAGCAGGTATTTCTGTGAAGGTTGTAAGTACAGGATTATTCACAAAGCTGATCTCAGGAAAGCGACAACAGAGGTCTCCTCTGAATGGAAATTTGTGCAGCTTGGTTTTCCACCCCAGAAAGATCACTCTGCTTTTTTCTCTTCCACTGGCTTTATTCCTGCAATGTCTCACAGATTGCCTGATGCCCTTTAGAGAATGCTAAACAGCACACGGAGTGTTCCTTTGCTCTTGACTCATGGCTGTGCCCTGAAATGCACGGGCTGAAGGAAAGGGAAAACAATACAAGGCTGAGGCAGAAGTTTACATAGAGCAAGAGTCAGTCCGTGCTGGCCTTCAAATATTTAAATACCCTGCTGTGTTTGTCTTGTGCTAGGCTGTTGTTTTCACCCTGAAGTGTTCAAAGAGCAGCTCTTTTCCCATCTTGCTCTGTCAAGGGGTTGGACTTGAAGATCTCCGCAAGTCCCTTCCAACCCCTAACATCCTGTGATCCTGTGAACCACACTGAGAATGTCATCAAAGTCCTGACTGCCCCTGTCTGAGGCTGCTAGTACTGTTGCATATGTTTTGGCTACCATGCCTGTCTGTACCCTGCCTGATTCATTGGTTGCCAGTCCTGGGGTTGTCCAACTCTGTCATTCTCCCCAACTCCTGCTCTTTGACTCACCAACAGATGAACTTTGTGGCCTGGGAATGATCTGCCCTTACTCTCTATGCCCTATTTACAAGGACACATACACACTTCAAAGTATTAAATGGTGCCCTTTGCTAACACAAAGGAACAAGAAGAAACGAGCTTGTCTCCTTTCTTCCTTCCTCTCTGCTCAGAAAAAATGGCAACTGTGAAAATAAAGTACAAGGTAAACCAAACAGAAAGCAGAATATCTAGTAGGATGTGAAGGGTTTCCCTGCAGGAAGCAGCTGCTTGAGGCTTCCTAGTTTTTGCACATTTAACAGGAAAATGGTTCTTTCACTCCAAAATTAATTTCAGAGGGGAGTGAGATTTGAAATAGCTGACAGATTCTTCATTAATAAGTCTTTATATTCTTCTGGCTCTTTGCATTTCCAAGGCCTACATCAATAGCTGCAAAGCAGAGATTACTTGAAGGAGCTGATAATAATATGCATTTTCTTACTCATATATCCTGTTTCAGTGCTGGTTAGGTTCATTCAACTGAAGGTCTGAGTCTATAGCTGAAAAAGAAAAATTAAAGATGTGGTTACTATTGAACCTCCAGTACCATTGGCCCGAGAGCACCAAGTAGTTCAGCATGCTTTGTTAGGTAAAACAGCAGTGAAGACAGAGGTCTCTAGTCAGTGGATCATCTTCTACCCAGGCAGGATCACAGAATGATTGTGGTGGGTTGAAATTACCTCCAGAACAAAATGGCCAGACCAGCTCAGATCAAAGCAGATGAAGCTATATTTACAAGCAAACCTACAATCTAGAAATATGAAATGCAATGAATATGTACAAAATACACAATATTTACAGGTATTTACCATTTATAAACAGCACAAGCCCCCCCCCAGACAAAACCAGGGGTTACCAACAGCTTCCCCCTCTCGACTCCCTTCTTCCCCCCATACAATAGAAAAGAGAGAGAGAGAAGAGCAGAGAGTAGCTGTTAGTACTTAGCCACACCAAGAATGCAGCCAAGGTCAGCAACAGCCAAGCAGAAGCAGCAGCTAGTATCAGCTAGAGCGAAGAAGCCAAATAGAGGAAAAAGTTAGCTTATGCAACTAACTTCACGTTAGTTACCAGACCAGTGGGATTATTGAGACCTTATCATTGTTTTTCTTTTGCATCCCATGGTGATTTATTGACATTTTACCACTTTTACTCAAGATCTGTCGAAAATTTCCTAGGCACAGCCTAAAACTGCCACAATGGCTGAAGCTGAAGGGCATCTCTGGAAATCATTTAGTCCACCCCGCTGCTCAGAGCAGAGCCACAGTGGGGTATTTGTACATACTGATATGTTGCTACCTGAGCGTTGTCTTCAGCAGGCTCAACAGTCCCAGTGCTCCCTGCCTCAACCTTTATGTCAGATCTAACAAAGCATCTGGAAGCTATTCCTTTTTGTGTGGCTGCAGGGTGAGAAATCTTTCTTCTACTGATAGAATTCATACCTGATTTAGCCAGTGGGATGTATATGGAGACAGAGTTCAGTGCTTCTAGAAGATGAGAACCTGTCCCATCCATCTGTCCTGGAGTGTTGCTGTTCCACTGTTTTGACCTCAGGCTGCAATTTCTGAGCTTTTGTCAGTCTTGCAGTGGACTCCTTTGTGTTGCATCTTTGCATCCCCACTTTCATAATAAATGGACATCGTGAAGCTTCATTTGGTGGTGTGTCAGGGACTTCAGAATGCCTTTCCCTTGGTTACGGATTTGCTAGAGTGCTCTGTTAAAATGCTGGCAGGTCTTGTTCCAGAAGTAACTGCATTATGCTGCTGTATCTATATGTTCAGAGGAATAAAACTGAATTTTTGGTTAGTCAGAGTTCAGTAAAATTGAATTTGGTTTGTTTGTCCACTCGATTGTGTGTGGTTGGACAGAAGTTCCCTCAAGGGAGGAATCTCTCTGTGTGTTTTTAAGCCAGTTTCGTTATTTTCTGTATATTCATTGTGGTCTGAGAACTTAAATGTTTGACTAAGAAAAGTTACAAGGCAAGTTCTTGAATTTATCCGGTTTGCAGTAGCAGGCATGAAATATAAGGCAGAGATTCCCCCTTTCTTTTGTTGGAATAGAGCAATGATTTACATGGGACATTATCTGCTTGGAAATGAACTTTCGGCATCCACCAAGTGCCTCAGGTACAAACTTGTCCCTGTGAAAGTAGAAGGGTAGAGAAGGTACTTAAATCATTTTTCTTCATGAAGCAGAAATTGCAAAGCATATAAACAAGAGGATGGGAATGCTGGAGTTGCTTGTTCTTGGCATGCACTGAAAGGGATATGTTCACATTTGCAAAGCACAGACACAAATCTGGAAGGATGAAACAGAAAATGACCAACTGCTACCAAAGCATTTGCTGCCTTCTTGCTCCGAATGTGCAATTGGCCTTGGTCTTTTAATTATAATCCACAGAGATGGCTCTGTTCCCTACCCACCCTTGGGCTTCCAGGAGCACTGAGTGCTTGGGTCTTGGGCTGCTAATGCTATAATTGAAACAGCTGCTCTGCTCTCTAAGTACTTTATTCATTCACCTTCGAAGATGTTGATGGATCTGTGGTGTGTTTGGGGCCTTTTCTGTAGATGTGAACCTCAAAACACAGCCACTTGCTAGACAGAACTAATGAAGATAATTTGTTACGGCTTTTAGTATGTTGTCTCAGTTTTAAAAAGGAGAGGGAAAAGGGGGGAGTAAAGGGGTAAGGGGAGGGCTGCTCTTAGGCCATAATGCTCTTTGGACTAAATTCACTTTAGTGAAGGCCAGACATCCTAATCCTCTATTATTCTCAATGTCTTAAACTATAAGTGAATGTAAAGTATTACTAGGGCAAAAGGTCACTATTCTTAGCTTCTGCACTGATTTTTGCATTAGCACATAGAGAGCACAGCCTCTTGGAATTGTGCTGCAAATGAGCAGTGTTGGGAGTGGTCCAGCCCCAGGCCAGTGGTTTCTCTGTAATGTCTCCATTTCTCTCTTGCCTTGGGACTGCAGTGGAACGGATAAATTGCTGTTGCAGTCCTTATTAAAGCCTGAAAACTTCAGGCAGTTGGCAGAAGCTCCAGTGTACCTGTAGCATTTCTCGGTATACCTTCCTTTGCCTGTTCTTGTTCCTTATGCTTTTATTCAGCTCATTTCTGAATGCCTGAAAATAATCATAGAATGGTTTGGGTTGGAAGGGACTTCAAAAATCATCTGGTTCCACCCCACCTGCCCTGGGCAGGGACACCTTCCACTAGACCAGCATGCTCAAGGCCTCATCCAACATGGCCTTGAACACCACCAGTGAGGGGGAATCCACAGCCTCCCTGGACAGCCTGCTCCAGCATCTCACCATCTTTACCATACAGAATTTCTTTCTAATATCCAGCCTAAATCTGCTCTCCTCAAGCTTCAATGCATTCCCTCTCATCCTATGTGTACAAGTCCTTATAATAAGTCACTTCCCAGCATTTTTGTAGGCCCCTTTCAGGTACTGGAAGACCCAGAGCCTTCACTTCTCCTGGCTGAACAAACCAAACTCTCAGCTTGTCCCCACAGGGAAAGTGCTCCGGACCAGCCCTCTGATCATCCTTATGGCCTCCACTGGACCTGCTCCAGCAGTTCGACGCTGTTCTTGTTGGGGGCCCCAGAACTGGATGCAGTACTCCAGGTGGTATTGCACAAGAGTAGAGAGGGAGAATCACCTTCCTTGTCACAGCACTAAATTCACTAAGTGAAGTTAGTCATCATGTCAGATGAATGCATTTAATCAGCAGAAAGTCATCCTAGCACAGGCTAATAGCAAAGCCAGGATGTGGCTGGCAGTGGGTACAATGGGTCTCTCTGGTAGGGCTGTGGTGGAGATGGAGTTACTGACTAAAACACAGTCACTTGTCTGCACCGAGAGCGCTTTAGCGTAATGACATCTTCCTTCCAGCCCATTGCTCTGCTCAGCACATCCTACAGACTCAGGCAGCTTTAGCCTCCTTGTGACTAGAGCATATCCTGAGGCAGTGTACCCATGCAAAAAAGGGTTGTGCAGGAGGATCTGAAGTCTTAATTACCCAGGAGCTGCTTCACCCAAGAACAAGCTGAAACTGCATAAAACCTTTGAGCAAGGCAGAGGCAAGGGCCGCCGTGGTCCATAGGCTGGTTTTTATTCAACAGTATTGATTGGTCTTGGCAGATATGGAGCCTGAGAGCTTTGTGGTTATGTTTGTGAGGGAAAATTAGAGGTTATTGTGAGACTTTGAGAGTCAATAAATCTAAATTTTGATGAAAAGGCAAAATCCTACTCTGAAGCAGGCGCTCAGGCAGCCCATATGGGAAAGCAGGTGAGGGAGGAAAGAGCAAGCTGGAACTGTTACGGCATCTTTCCCGTCAGCCTGCAGCATTCGCACCACAGTTGTATTCTGTTCAGGAAGAGGAGGAACAGCGTGGAAATGGCCCTATAAAACACTACACTGAAAATTCCTCTTGACATGGCATAAGCCAGATGATTAATGTCAGGAAATACAGCCTGTATGTTGCTACCCTGTTTGTGCTGCCTGTAGGTGAGCTGCCAGTATGTACCCTGCACAGATGCTCTGCATACCTGCAGCCTGTGCTGTCTGAAGTGCTCAGAGGTTGTTGCAGGTTCATTTAGCCATCCTTGTCGAGAGTTTGATTTACATATTCAAAATAGGGTTTCAGTTAGCCCATAGGAGTGGTGTCTGGATTCATTTGGCCTTTTTTCACTGAGCTGGGTAATTTAAGCCTTGCAAATGTACTCAAGACACCAAGTATAGCTTTTTATACCTAACATTCACAGAAATGTCAGTGTTCCAGAGGTCACACTGGAATGTTATAGCAAGGACATTTTACCCCATTTCTGCCTTGTGAGGGAATCATGGAGTGGTTTTCCTCCCAATCTTTGCCTAATACAGTTGATTTTACAAGCAAGACTATCTCTTTAAGGCCCAGCTCATGTTTCTGAGCTTTCCAGGGTGCTGCAGTGCATGTCTCTTACCCAGAAAGGCAAAAGCTATTACAGCAAATGTTATTGAATTGCATTTATTGATGTAATTTAAAAGGACTATTTGAATTTGGAAAAGAAGAAGAAACCCAGTTCCCTGTGATACTGAGACCAATAGCATTGTCAAGACTGTTGTATTTTGGGAACTGCAGGAGAAGGCCTAGGTATTTTCTTTATCAGGAGACACTAAAGACAGTCATCGTGTTTTCATGCTGTTTTAAAATCACTGCTCAAAAGCACCTTCAATGTCATCAGCAATATTAACCCAAGGAAATGAGCTGCTTGCTTTAGGTACCTTTTTCTTTGACTGGTGGAGCCAGTCTTGTGACTGTGAGAACATCTTGTGGAGTCCATTTTCCGTGCATACTCCTTGTCAAGACATTTTCATTTGCGCTCAAAGGGAGTGTGTTTGCCAAAGAATGAAATGAACAGGGAAATGTGTGCCAAGGTGAATCAAACATCTCTGTGCTCCAAGTTCTGGGGAACTGAGGTCCCAGACAGTGGCCTAAATCTGTATTTCCAGGAAGTGGCAGATGTGGTCAGGTACTCTTGGCTTCCCTTCTGGATATTCAGCATGGTATACTATGATTCTCTTTCCCAGAACTATCCAATACTAAGTATGGAAAATTAGATCAGTGGGACACAAAGAGGCTTAACATGTAGCAGAAGTTAGACTTGACCATAGGCAGCATTTCTTCTCTTTGGACCTACACAGCAGATGTTACTCTCATGCACATTCTAGGTGTGGCAGGATTGCACGGACATTGTGATCTACTCTGACAGCATTGCTGTGACTGCTGCAAGGCTATAAGCTGTGCAAACCTCACTTTCATGGCATTTCTCTCTCTCCAAAGTTGGCATTTCAGGTGTGAAGTGATTTCCAACGTGCCATTTGCTTTGACAAGTAGATGCTGGCCTCCTGAGTTCCACTTCTTCAAACACACTGACCAGGGGATTGTTTCAGTCTCCTTTTTTTTGTCACTCTCTCTGGTTTTTTGTTTGTTTTTTTTCAATATCTTTCTCCATTCAAAGTCAAGTCAGGGTAACTATTATTATACCCACCAAGTAAGCAATAAAGGACACAACCTTTCTGCATTCCAATCCTTATCTTTCCCTATTTAGATCCTTCCTAATGAGTCATTTCTTTCAAAAGTCTGTTTGAAGGAAGCAAATTAAATTGGAAGAGGAAGTTTTTCATCAGGAAAACTTTCACAGTGCTTATATATAGAAATCTTCCTTTATTGTAGAATATTCTGGGAGACATTTCACTTTTATTTATTTTGCACCATGTTCTATTTTGATTTGCTTTTCTCTTTTGCACTGCATATGGCACTTTCTAGGCCCAGCACAGTCATGGCACTACCTCCATGTTGCAACCCAACGCCATGAATAGCTGAAGTTATAGAAAGGTGGCACTTCCTGGGGATTATCTGCTAGCCTTTTCTGATTTTTTGATAGCTCTGAAATCCAGTCAGGTTGTTTTGTTGTCTTTTGTTTGTTTTGGCTTGGCTTTGCTTTTTAATTCTAGCCATACAGCTTTTTATGGGGCTTTTATGATGAATAGGTTTTAGGATCCTTTCATAGGAGGTTAGGGACTGTCTTGTAGTGGGTGGGAATGCTTGGAGTAAATGTTCTCTAAATCCGTCTAAATCCAAACAGTCCTTCATCTAGTCCTTAATCTTTCTTTGGATGTATTAATACCTTATTGTGAAGTCTAGGTTATTAAAGCTGCTAGATAATTGCAACATATCCCTAAAGGATGCAGAGTTAAGCACAGCTGTTCTCTTAAGTAAAATCCATTCATTCCACCTTTGAGACTGAAATCTTCCATAGCTTTTACTCCACCACATAGATGGTGAGCAGACACAATATTCATACTTCCCTTTAGCTGTGTCATGAAAAGCCATTGCTGAGTGCTGAGGTAAAAATCCCAGCTTAACTGATCTCCCAGGCACAGCTATTGAGGACTCAGTTATTTCAGCATACGTTGCCACTGCTTTTCTCTTTGAAAATACATCCTGTCTTTATGAAGCCTTGACTGCACCTAATTGTAATTAAGATTAGATTAGTTTCTTATTTTCAATATTTAAATAAAAACCTGACAGTTACTTGTTGGCACACCTAAGCAGTGCTGCGTGTTGGGTTGAAAGGCTGGAATTTCCTTCTGATCCTCAAAGACAATTAAGTTACTCCCTGAAGCATGAAATTTAATTACCCTCATCAGAAGCAGCATGTTGCAGTGGGTTAGGACATAGGAATAAGAATCAGAAATTTTTATCTCTGATCCTAGTTCTGCCATCCAGTTATTGACTAAATGAGTCATATAACCTTCCTGTGCCTCCTTTTCACCCCTTGAAAAAGCAAGGTGTTTGATGTCTTTGCTAAGGGGCTCTGAGGTCTGTATCAGCACCTGAAGCTGTAATGGTTTGAATGCTAAGTGTTCCTGGGATTGCCTTGGCTTACATGCTGCCAGCAGTTCTTGCAACTTGGTTTCACACAGTGAAATCTCTTTTTTTTGGCAGTGTTGGTTTTGTTAAAGGAAGTATAATCAAGTTCCTATGTTAATAGGAAGAGGACTCCAAGAGGAGATGGCACTGTTGAGACACTGTGCATCAGAAAAGCCTCCTGAGATGGTGTTCTTTCAGGTCAGTTTTGATGCTGCATCTCAGGTTCAGTTGCTAATTGTAGCATCCCAGGAGCGCCTCCAACTTCTCACGAGGTGGAAGAAAGTCCACCGTGCGTAGTTTCACTGAGGAACAGAAAGGAAGGCTCAGCGCCAGATCAACATAGTCCTCTAGGCAAATTGTTTTGCTTTACTGTATTTGCAACTGCAGTAGTCTCTTACTGGTGTGATTAGTCATGTCATGTCAGTGGGGAGCTCCAACTGTTTATTGGCTGTGATGAAGTGGCTAATTAAAATAATTTGTTCTGTCATTTAGAAAACAAGAGTTTCTCGTGTCGCAGCCCCACTTGGCCAGCAGAGCTTTTGAGTAGACACGTTTCTTTACATTCCAGAATGGTTAGTAACAAAAATCATCTGATAATGTCTGGGTTACTCTTTCCACAGGCATTTTAAAAAGGAAAAGTGAGCAAATAGTGACCCTGCCATGTAGTGGGTTACAGATGAGTCTGATGGAAAGCCTTTGCCCTCCAACATACAGCATCATTTCACTCTCTGTCTTTGAATGCCTCTGTAGGTCCTGTGCTCTTCCAGGGCCTCTGTTTGTACTAAGTTCCATTCGGAGATTCTCATTTGTACCCACAAGGATTAGATTCAATTCAAATGCTGAGGTTCTTCACTTGCTTCTCCGATTCATTTCTTTGTAGCATTCAAACTTAAATCTTCAGGTTTTCCAGAGCAGGGGATTTACTTTAAACAGGTTAGTAAAGCAAAATCTTTGTAACTGGTTGTTTTGTTTTCCTGGGATTAGATAGATGGCTGGCTGGATGTTTTTAACTCTGGAATTTAACAGGAAAATACGTTTTCTACAGGCTTTCTCTTCTGCCATTTTAACAAATTTCCCTGTGTGGAGTAGTTGTGGTGTAGTCTTGTAGCACGTTCTAAATAGAGGAGATTCTGTTACCAATGGAATTCTAGTGGCTTATTGCAAACTTTCATCATTTTCCAAGAAGAGGTTTAATTTTAAAATATCCTTTATAGGGTACTTGTGTTTCCCTGAAACCTGAAGCACTTTGTGCCACATTGTGGTGTCTCCCCAGTTATGCAATTCTGAGGGGAACAGCTGCACACAAGAGCCCAGCACTGCAATCCTGAGAGGAGGGTGCAGTTAGCTTCCTTCCCACCAGATGTGAGGTGGTATCATTGCGGTCTGGAGTCAAAATCTTTTGGGTATCCTGTTCTAGGCAAGGTGTCTGACTCATTGGTCACACCTAGCAAAATTACAGAGACCTTCCTTGGGCTGGGGTGATGTTATTAGTTTTCTTTGAAAAGCATTTAAAAATAATAAAAGGAAATAAAATCATTACAATTATTTAGTCTATTTTCATGGCAAAACTTCTGTGAAACCACCTTCTGAAGGCATTTTGAGGGAAGTGCAGGGAAGCATTCTGGGAACCATCAGAGGGATGTTAAAGGTCTGATCCAATGACACTAATAAAGATCTTGACTGTATTTAACCTGTCACTAACAGTTACATCTCGCTTATGCAAAAGGCCACAGAAAAAGGCAGAAAGACAAGTGGCATTAAATCAATAGAGGAAAATGTAAACCATTTTCTTTCTCTTATGATGCATTGCCCATCAAGAATTATCTCTTCTGATGCTAAATAAACTCTGGCATTGATATACAGTAACTTTATTTGCTGCTGTTTTAGAATGTGGTTCCTTTTCCAGACTATCTCATCCTGCATCAAATCCAGGCCCTGGTGTCTTTTGAGGAATTTTAAGATCAGTAGCCTGAAATTAATTTAAAGTTTACAATTGAAAGTCATTACAAGACAGCACACTCTATTGTTTGAATTAATGAGAAAAGAGTTTACCCAGCCTCCTATGGGTCGCTGTATCTTTTGATCCCTTCCATGTCTTAGAATGGTGTTGGTATCTTTTTGAAAACTTCTCTTTTTTACCCCCTGTTAATGATGAATTTATTTGCTGCAGCCTGAAAAGGTCTAATCTAGCTCTTCCTTTGTGCAGTGCCCATTAATTGCTGTAGCAAATGAAAATCTGGAGTAGGATGGTGTCAAGATTCAAACCTGTTCTAAACTCCTGTATAATCACACAAGGGCATGCAGGATGGTGGAAGTTACGTTCTTACAGCAACTCACCTAGTAAAGGGGGGAAACCTCTTTTGGACTCCTACTGCTAGTTTTTAATTCTGCCTTTAAAATTTCAGTCTCAAAAATCAGCTTCTAAATTTTTTTTTCCACTACCTGTATTATGCCACAGGTGCATTTTTATGTGAAATACTCTGATGCAGCCACTCTTATTTCTACTTAATTTTGTAGATTCAAAACTAAGTCCTTGCGGAGTTGCATTGTGTCTTCCTTCCAGGCATGCCTCGATAGGTGTTGGTAACAGTAAGAGTATTTCAGATGAAAGAGAGACTGGACCTGGAGAAATAAAATCCCACTGTAGCTCAGCTTAGATATGAGGAGTCTGTGAATGTCCATAATTATCTTCTGTGGTGAGTTGTGATGAGAGTGCAAAACACAGCTTGACTTCAGAGAGCTTTTGGCTTAAAGAGAGGGGACAAGTCGTTGTCTTCAGTCAACCTCCTGTTAATAGCTGCTGTGAGAACCTAAGCTAATTGTTTCCTTATTCTTCTCATAGGTTGAAGACTTTTGCTTTCAAAGTAGCATCTAAATGTGAGAAAGCAGTGACTTTCTCAGAGCCAGGCTGGGATAGTGTACTGAATGAAACTTAACTTGTGCCTAGGGACCAGTGCAAACTGGCAAAGCACTGTACTGGAAACATAAATGGCTACACAGGTGCCAGGCTGGCTGGCAGCATGGAAATTAATTCTACCTTCCATATAGAGATAGATGTGTGGGGAGTGGTCACAAAGATGTTGCTGTATGTGGAATGTCAAGGCCAAAGTCCCAAGGGTTGCTAGAAGCAAGACTTTTGAAACCCTTAGTTATCAGGACAAAGAACACCCAATGAGTCTCTGTGTATTGGATTCAAAAGCATTGTACCATGGAGGCAGACAAATGAAGGATGCAAGTGTTGTGGCTGAGATTTCACTTGAGAGTTCTAGCACACCTTTTTAATTCACTGCCTCTAACAGAGCATCCTGACTTGTACTTGCAATTAGTCAGTGCAGGCATTGCCCAGAGGTGCATTCAAACTGGCACCTAAAGCACTACTGTATTGATTACAACTAATCAGGAATATATTCCTCCTGAAGCTGTGCATTGCCTGAACAACCAAAGGGTGTCTAAACTGTATCTCACAGAAATTATTGCTATGAAATCTGGATTATGGGTTGTGATGGGTTGAAATTTCCCCCAGCATTAACTTTCAGCCAGACCAGCTCGGTTAGAAGCAAATGAAGCTGTATTTACAAGCAAAAACTACACTCTACAGTGGAATGCGATGAATATGTACAAAATATACAGGATTCACAATATTATGCAGATATTTACAATTAGCAAGCAGTAGGGAAACCCCCTGGGTCAAAAAGACTCCACTGCCCACCCCCCACCCCCTGTACCGAGAGAGAGAGAGAAGCTGAGAGAAAGCAGTGTTAGTCTTATCTCAAGGCCAGGCAGAAGCAGCACATTCTCTTCTCCCTAGTGAAGCAAAACAGCCAAGATCAGAAGAGAAAAGGAGTGAAAAGTGAAGAATTGTTATGGTACAGCTCCTTTTACCCCAGACATTTATCCAATGAATTTGTTTAGAACACCTTTTTGTTTTCCTTTTTACACCCAGTAGTGATTTATTTATACTTTTCTACTTCTCTGCTCAAAATCTGCAGCTACATTTTAAAGGCATAGCCTAAAACTGCCACATGACTTGTGAAGCTGGGAAACTGCATGTGAAATGGAAACAGAAGAGCAAAATGTGGTACCTGGGAAACTCAGTCATAGAATCATAGAATGGCTTGAGTTGGAAGGGGCTTTAAAGATCATCCAGTCCCAACCCCCCTGCCATGGGCAGGGACACCTCACACTAGAGCACGTTGCTCAAAGCCTCACCCAGCCTGCTCTTAAATGCTTTTGGGGACGAGGTGTCCACAGCTTCCCTGGGCAACCTGTTCCAGTGTCTCACCACCCTCATAGTAAAGAATTGCATAAGGGAATAAATAAAGATGTTAAATTAGGCTTTTCTTAATTGCCTCAGGCAGCATCTAGAGAAATCATCATGGGTATTCTGGCCAGTGTTGCGGTGAAATGGGTTGTGTGGAAGTGATAGCTCTGTGCACAGGAACTGATGCCTTTGCCCTCGCAGTTGTTGTCTTACCAGAATGATTCATCACTCTGTGGAGTGCTTAGAGGATAACATGAGCAATCTGTTATCTGCTGTGATTTGATTTTGGGACCTAAATTTCCCCAAACTGCCGAATGGTTGTGATTGGAAGGAAGCTACTGGCCTGGGAATGTGTGGTTGGAAAGCTGTGACTCCAAGAGGGACCTGGGGCTATTGGTTGACAGTTGACTAAATATTAGTCAGCAGTGTTCCCAGGTTCTCAGGTTCCCAAGACAGCCAATGGCATCCTGGCTTGTATTAGGAACACTGAAGTAATTGTCTCCCTGTACTCCACACTGGTGAGGCCACACCTTAAGTGCTGTGTTCAGTTCTGAGCTTCTCACTATAAGAAGGATGGTGAGGTGCTGGAGCATGTCCAGAGAAAGGCAGTGAGGCTCATGAAGGGCCTGGAGCACGTGGCCTGTGAGGAGCATCTGGGGGAGCTGAGGTTGTTCAGTATGGAGAAGAGGAGGCTCAGGGAGACCTCATTGCTCTCTACAGCTCCCTGAAGGGAGGTTGGAGCGAGGAGGGGGCAGCCTCTTCTCCTTGGTGGCAAGAGACAGGAGCAGAGGAAATGTTTTCAAGCTGCACCAGGAGAGGTTCAGGCTGGATGCTAGGAAATATTTCTTCACTGAGAGGGTTCTCAAACACTGCAATGGTCTGCCCAGGGCAGTGGTGGAGTTACTATTCTTGGAAGTGTTTAAGCAGTGTGTGGACATGGTGTTAAGGGCCATGGTTTAGTGTTGACCCTTCAGTGCTGGGTCAAGGGTTGGACTGGATGGTCTTTGAAGTCTCTTCCAACCAGATGTATTCTGTGGTTCAGTGAATGTCTGAGATGGACTAGTTCAAATTCCCTGCTTGATGCAGAGTTAGCTAGAACTGGTTATGCAGAGCCATATCAAGTTAGGTCTTGAGTATCTCCATATGTTTTCTGGGCATCTTGTTCCAGTGTTCAGTCACCTTGTAAGCAAGTTTTCTTTTGTTTTTAAATGGATTTTTTTGCCTTTCAATCCAAGCAAATGTGCATTGTGCTTGCCTGTTGTCCTTTCATTGGATGCCACTGTCTGATTCTGCCTTCTTACCATCCTCCCATGACATAAACATTGATAGCAGCCTTCCTGACCCCTCTCTTCTCCAAGCTAAGCAATCCATATTTTCTCAGCCTCTTCTTGTATGTTGGATACTCTAGCCCCTTAATCACCTCTGTGGCTGTTGGCTGGACTCACTTCAGTAAGGCTGTGTTTTTCTTGTACTGGAAAGGCCTGTGATGGACCCAGAGCTCCAGATGTGTCTTCAAAGTACTGAAGAGAGGGGAAGAATCACCCCTTCAATGTTCCATTTCCAGTGCAGCCCAGGAAGCTATTTGCTTTCCTTGTCACTGAGGACATATTACTAGCTTATATTCAACATTTTCTCCACCAGGACCTTCAAGACATCTTCTGCAAAGCTGTGTTCCAGCCTGTGATGATGCAAGGGGTTGTTCCTCCTGTTGCTGAATTTCATGAGGTTTCTGTTGACTCAAACTTCCATCCTGTCAAGTTGCCTCTCAGTGGCAGCCCATCCATCTTGTGTATCAACCACTCCTCTCAATTTGGCTGTAAACTAGCTGGTGGTGCAGCCCTGTCACATTATCCAGGTTATTAATGAAGGCAGACAATATTATTTGCTCCACCGTTGGCTCAGAGGCATACCACTAGCGACTGGCTTGAAAGAGTCCAGCACAGAGCCACAAAAATGATTAAGGGAGAGGAACATCTTCCTTATGAGGAGAGCCTGAAGGAGCTGAGGGCTCTTTAGCTTGGTCAGGAGGAGCCTGAGAGATGACCTCATTCATGTTTATAAAGATGGTAAGGCTGAGTGCCAAGAGGATGGAGCCAGGCTCTGCTGGGTGATGCCCAATGACAGGACAAGGGACAATGGGTGGAAGTTGAGGCACAGGAAGTTCCATGTGAACATGAGGAAGAATTTTTTCCCTGTGAGGGTGACAGAGCACTGGAACAGGCTGCCCAGGGGGGTTGTGGAGTCTCCCTCTTTAGAGATATTCAAAACCCACCTGGATGTGTTCCTGTGTGATCTGCTCTAGGTGATCCTGCTTTGGCAGGGGGGCTTGGATTGGATGAGCTTTCAAGGTCCCTTCTGGGCCCTAACATTCTGTGATTCTGTGATCTCTCCACTGACCTAATATCTCTTTTTAGTGTCCCTGATAAATCCACCAGTTACTGTCATCTTTAGAGCTGAGGCTGAGGCTTGGGATTTCTGTTCACATGAATCTTTGCATCTCAGTCAACCTGTTGTAGGATCCCATATGATGTGGGTGTATTTTGTAATGGATCTGCATTGAGTGAAGCTGCCTGTTCCAGCCTTGCAGTGCAGCGATATAAACTACCTGCTTGGCAACAGCTCTGAGAGTTAATAAAGTTTCTGTGGTAAGCTATGAGAGGCCTGAGAATTTCAAACTAAAGTTATTGCACCAGTAACTCAGAAAAGCAATTCCTAAAACTCCTGGCACATTTATCCAGAGGGTTAGCAGTAGCACAAAAATGGAAATCATTGTTGAGAGCCACTGTGTACTTGGAATTAAAATCCATCAGTCTTGTGAAGCTGAGGAGAACGATTTCCATGACATAGAGATGCTGCTGCATTTCATAACCAAAATTAAATCTAGGGTGGTATTTCTACTTTATTTGCAGGGAAATTCTCATCCTCTAATCCCTATAATATACCTAATTTGAGATGACATCAAAAGGAATAACACACACAGGAGCTAGGCATTTAAAGTGCTCTCAGTGCTTTATTTTATTTAATTTCAGTCAAGGCAGGCTCACCTCTTTAGGGGAGGAGATGGCAAAGGAGCCATCCCCTTCTCCAGCAGGAACCTCCAGCACAGAGTTTGGAAGATATGTGGAAAGGAGAACATCTCTAAACGAACAAACAAAGGGAATTATAACAATCTGGTCTTGCTCTTTTACTCGGAAAAAGAGGGAGGAAGAAACCTAGAGAATCATAGAATCATTGAATAGTGTGGGCTGGAAGGGACCTCTGCCAAAGAGGGATCACACAGGAACATGTCCAGGTGGGTTTTGAAAGTCACCAGAGAAGGAGACTCCACATCCTCTCTGGGCAGCCTGCTCCAGTGCTCCAGCACCCTTACAACAAAGAAGCATTTCCTCATGTTGAGGTGGAACTTCCTGTGTTCCAGTTTGTGCTCGTTGCCCTTTGTCCTATCACGGTTCACCACTGTCAGGAGATTGGCCTCTTCAAGTTGAGGTGGAACTTCTTTGAAGTAAGTAAACAAAACCCAGTATTAAAAAGAGTTTCAAGCTGAACTGCAGCAGGGTCATTATGCAGCCCTTGCTTAGGACTCTTCCTTAGGTCCTTAACATAGCCTTTGGCAGCTTCCTTGCCTGCTGGGAACTTTGTCCATCTCTTGTGTCCCTGAGGAGATAAACAGTGTGTCAGCCTCTAGAGCGAAGAAAAGCTTCCTGGCTGGGAGCAGGATAGGTTCTGCAGTTTGGGATGATCAGAGGGCTGGAGCACCTCTCCTGTGAGGACAGACAGAGAGAGTTGGGGCTGTTTGGTCTGGAGAAGAGAAGGCTCTGAGGAGACCTCATTGTGGCCTTCCAGTATCTGAAGGGGGTCTATGAGAAAGCTGGGGAGGGACTTTTGAGGGTGTCAGATAATGATAGGAGTAGGGAGAATGGAACAAAAGTAGAAATGGGTAGATTCAGATTGAATATTAGGAAGAAATTCTTCACCATGAGGATGCTGAGACACTGGCACAGGTTGCCCAGGGAGGTGGTGGAAGCCTCATTCCTGGAGGTGTTTAAGGCCAGGCTGGATGTGGCTGTGAGCAACCTGCTGTAGTGTGAGGTGTCCCTGCCCGTGGCAGGGGGGTTGGAACTGGCTGAGCTTTGAGATCTCTTCCAACCATGACAATTCAATGTTCTATGATTCTATGTCCCTGTTGACTGCAGGGGGTGGACAAGATGAGTTTTGAGGGTCCCTTGCAACCTGATGAACTATGATTCTATGAACACAGAGTGAGCTCCATTAGAAGCAAAGCATGTTACCTCAACTAGTCATGCAGTGCTGGGAGTTCAAGCTGTTATGCAAGCCCCGGAGACTGGCTGATTGCTTGTGTGACTAAGAGTTTTGCTGGTGAGAGTGGTATTTAGAGGGTGTGTGCATGTGCTACAGATTGCACAGCTTCTCTGCAAAGAAAGTTAGGCTGCTTCTAAACAGCAGGCAGGCATCTGTGCGACAGCCAGGAGCACAGAAGACTAACAGGAGAAAGCAATAAGCTACTTTGTGGCTGGGTTTTTCTCAGCTCCATGGAAATCTTGGTGCTCGGTGGCTTCCTTTTGCAGAATCCGTGAGAAGGAAAGGCCCTGACCATGGAGCACCATGAGGGGAGTGAGGGCTGTGGCAGGAGGCACCGGGTGACCTGCCCCATGCGGGGCTGCTGCTTTGAGGGATTTGGTCCTTGTAAAGTCATCTTTCTTACCACTCTTCTCCTTTGTTCTTTCCTCTTGCTGTATGATGAGACCAGATGGGTGTTGCTTCAAAGGAGAGTTGGACACCTAGAAAAACCATTTCGGATCTCAGTGGAGTACGTCACTAATGGGAACAAGAGTGTAGCAGCTGTGGATTCCTTTGCCATGAAGAACTGCAGCACAGGTAATGCAGAGTGCTTTGCTGCTTCTGATTTATCGTCTTTTCCTGCCTTTGTCGAGAGGAGCATGGTTCTGGCTGTTACAGAACCTTCACAGAATGAAAGCTTCTCATCAAACCAGTGGAACAAAAATAGAAATGGGAAGATTCAGATTGGATGTTAGGAAGAAGTTCTTCACCTTGAGGGGGTGAGACACTGGAACAGGTTGCCTAGGGATGCCCCCTTCCTGGAGGTGTTCAAGGCAAGGCTGGATGATGCCACGAGCAACCTGGTCCAGTGGGATGTGTCCTGCCCATGGCAGGGTGAGTGGAAATAGGTGATCTTTGAGATCTCCTCCAACCTGAACCATTCTATGAATCGAGGAAAATTTCTTTCTGGGAGAACAAAAGCAGTGTAAATCCTGACTTGGCAAATGCCTATCCTGACAACTTCACTTCTGCAGCAGAAAACACAACAGATAAGTGGTTCATAGAAAGACACCTTGCAAGCCATCTTTTTGCTGTTCCTGGTAACAAATTTCATGGCTGGTTTTGTGTTTGTGGATCTGGGCAGTGGGGGGAGGAAGGTTGGGGTTTCGTTGTTGTTGTTTTGAGGAGTTTTGGGTTGGTTGGGGTTTTTTGGGGGTGGGGATGTTGTTGGTTTTTTTTTTAACAACTGTGGCAAACTTGATTCTATTAAAATCTGCCTTTCTAGGGCAGTGTTCCAAAGGAGATATTGCTGGCTAACCCCTAACAGCTCGATGTGGGATGTGGAATTTTAATAATGGGCAGCATTAATGGAGGTTGCTTTTTAAAATACAAGCTCTGTTATCAATTCAAGAATGTAAATGTAATGCCTTGTGCCAGAAGCAGCTGCATTTTAGTTCTACCAGCTTTATGGAGCTTGTGAATCATGCTGAAATCATTAGGTGGCATGTCAGTGAAGAATAGTATTACATATAGCACTTAACACATTACTTTTTGTCCATGTTATTTATTTGGAGTGCTGGCCATCCTTTTCACCTTCTCCAGGACAGGGAAATCTGCTGGAGGATAGAAAGTATTTTGGTTGTTTACCTTACTCTCCACAAAGACCACTTGTATTCAAGGGGCTTATTGCATTGTCCAGAACAAGGTGATCTCCCAGCTCCAGCAAGCCACAGCCTGACACTGTGCTGAGAGTTCAAGGCGTGTTCAGACAGAATGCGTGTGTCCTGCTGGTGATGTGTGGAATGCATCTTGGTGTTTCTGTGAGGCTGAAGGGAGAGTATTTCAACTCCTAAAACAAAAAAGTAACATAAATGAGTGGCACAGGAATTACTCAATTCCACAATGCTTTGGGAGTTCAGTTCAAGAAATGTTATGATAGATTACCCATGAAGGTACATGAATTCATCTCTTAGGAGTGCTTGAAGGACAGCCACAAATGACAGAGTCAGGTGAGTGAAGGGTTCATAGTTTCCTTGTTTGGGCTGGAAAAGACCTGTAAGATCACTGAGTCCAACTGTCCACCTAACACCACCATGGCCAACAAACCATGCCCAAAAAATGCCATGTCCACACGTTTTCTGAACACCTCCAGGAACAGTGACTCCACCACCTCCCTGGGCAGCCTGTTCAATGCCTGACGACTCTTGCAGGGAAGAAATTTATCCTCATATCCAACCTAACCCTCCCCTGGCACAATTTCAGGCTATTTCCTCTCATCCTATCATTTTTTACTAGGGAGAAGAGACTGACCCCCACCTCACTACAACCTCCTTTCAGGGAGCTGCAGAGAGCAATAAGGTTTCTCCTTGATAAATGATGTTGGCTGAGTGAGCTCATACCAATATTGGACACTGTTCTGCAGATGACAGATGTCAGTTGCTGAGTCTGTTAAGATATTTTGTGAGCAAAAGAAGGAACAAATCTCCCATTTTGTCTGCAGATCTGTAGCAATTGGCTACTCCTCTGCTCTGCTTACAGCACACATTGTATGAATCATGCCATCAGGGCATAAAGCCACTTGTTCTTTTTTCAGCTGGCTGGAGCTATGAAGCCTTTTGCACACAGCTGATGATGTGATATTGTGTCTCTTTAAGAGAAAGAAGGTGATGCTGAGCAGCCAAGGGTGGTACCTTAGGCTTCAAGAAAATAGGGAAAGTAATAAGAAAAGATTAATCTAAATCTAATTTTTTTTTTCCTCCAGCTGTTAGAATCCTTTAGGCAGCTTAACTACTTGGAGAAGTTAATGTCACCAAAGCACCTAAAACATGGATGAAGCTGGGGAAGAAATATCTGAAAATCAGTAACAAGCCTTCAGCATAAATTTTTTTCTAAGCCTTTTGAAAACCATGTAGACAATTTAAAAAGAAATCAAGGCACACAGACAATCTGAGGAAATTAGGCTACAATTTCTATAGGCTTGCATTTGATTTAGACTCCCAACAGGGACTTGAAGAAGCTAGAAGTTTGAGGTTGTGATTTGGTTTTGAGCTCTGGAAATTCCATTTTTATAAAGATGGAATTTTTATTGCATTTGAACTGAAAAGAATTAACAGCCTATTTGGGACTGAATAAGAAATTAAAGCTGAGGAAATCATTTATTCAGGTGCTGATACACTTCTGATATGCTTTTTTAATTCTACATTTAAAAATTCTAGATTCATACCTCACATAACTAACAATTATTGAGTGGAAATGTAGCACTAGCTTCGTTGTGATCCACTTCTTTTTCCATTCAACACTGAAGCAGATTGGAAAATCAAAGTGATCTGTCATTTGAGTATCTTCACAGTTTCAAATTCCCATCATAGGACCAGTCTTGATTGAGTTTGATTGGGGGGGCGGAAAGCAGGCCCTTGCAAATGGAGAGGTGCACTTGGGGTTTGTTTGCAGGGTTTTGGAGTGGTGGCATTGTTGGGTTGGTTGTTTTTTTTTACTGCCCATCATGGGCCAAAACTGCATTTCACAGGATGTTAGGGGTTAGAAGGGACCTCTGGAGATCTTCAAGTCCAACCCCCTGCCAGAGCAGGACCATAGAATCCAACACAGGTCACACAGGAACACATCCAGATGGGGCTGGAAAGGCTCCAGAGAAGGAGACTCCACAACCTCTCTGGGCAGCCAGTTCCAGTGTTCTGTGACCCTCACAGTGAAGAAGTTCCTGCTCATGTTGAGGTGGATCCTCCTGTGCTGTAGTTTATACCCATTGTCCCTTGTCCTATCCCAGGGTGCAAGTGAGCAGAGCCTGTCCCCTCCCTCCTGACCCCCAGCCCTCAGCTATTGATAGACACTGATCAGATCCCCTCTCAGTCTTCTCCTCCCCAGACCAAGCAGCCCCAGGGCTCTCAGCCTCTCCTCACAGGGCAGTGCTGCAGTCCTTTCAGCACCCTGGTAGCTCTCTGTTGGACTCTCTCCAGCAGATCCCTGTCCCTCTTGAACTGGGGAGCCCAAAACTGGATGCAATATTTCAGGTGAGGTCTCAGCAGGGCAGAGTAGAGGGAGAGGACAACCTCCCTGGATCTGCTGGGCACACTCTTCTTAATGCACACCAGGATCCCATTAGCCTTCTTGGCCCCCAGGGCACACTGCTGTCCCATAACTTGTTGTCCACTAGGACTCCCAGGTGCTTCTCCATAGGGCTGCTCTCCATTGGTGCCTCCCTTCTCATTGCTGTAGTTCTCCATCATCATTCTTTTCATGCACTCCATCCTTTAGCTTTCTTTGAGGGGCAGTTGACACGTGCTAAGTGCTGGGTATTTTTAGCAAAGCTTTTCTGAAGCATAGATTTAAGAAATCTATGGTCTGCAGTCAATAGAAAGGCTGCTTGGACATGTATAGGTTTTGGATCAGGACAGTTAACAAGCAGCATTGCCCATCATCCCACAGCCAATTGACTTTCAATTACAGTCTGAAATGTGAGGAAGATTGTGTTTGTCAGTGTGTAAAACCTAAACTATTGATTGTCTAATTTTCTTTCTTACAACTTACTATCTAAATAAGTGCAGTATTCAAAGGGGGGAGGGGGGAAAAGTAATTAACATTGCAGAGAAGTAATATATTAATTTAATAGTGTCAGTTAAGAATTTGTTCCTTCTACAAGTAAAGTAATTGGTGCAGCAGCATTTTATAGTTGACAGTAATTTCTAGTAATAAAAGTAGAGTTTATTTCCTAAGGAATGTATTGACTTATTAATGATATTTAATGGGTTTCTTACTGATTTTTTTAATTATTATTATTGCAGTTGCAGATTAATTAGGTTGCTAACTTATTTCCAAAAGTCTTCATTGAAGTACTTAATGGTAAATGAAAGTAAAGGGCGAGGTGTTGTTTTACTTTAGCAGTCTGCAATTTACCAATTCTAAGTAACTTCTTAAGCAAGGAGCATGGAGCTCAACTGCTCCTAAGACATGTTAAAGGTTTAATGATGCTCTGAAGCTGTTAAAAGCAGTTATTTCAGACACAGCCTGGCCAAGAGGAAGCACTTAGCTTTCAAGTTTTCAAGCTCAGTAAGCAACCCAAAACCCATTAATTTTGGAGAGGGGAGAGACTCTGTGTGTTGTTTATTAAGTTAGTGCTTCTGTCCACTCAGCAATAGCTTTTTTCAGGAGATACTCAAAGTACAGAGAAATGCACTCATTACCTTCAGAGCTGTAGTACTTAGCTCTGCACTGATCCCATGGCTACATTAACATATGCAGAGCTCTGAAAGTTGAAGTAAAGTCTAGTTGTTGGGTGGGTTGGATTGGTTGATGGGTTGGACATGATGATCTTGAAGGTCTCTTCCAACCTGGTGTATTGTATTGTATTGTATTGTATTGTATTGTATTGTATTGTATTGTATTGTATTGTATAAAGGTTGTACTGAAAGCAAAACCCTTGATCCAAAGCAGAGTGCCTCTGATGAAAGGACAAAATTTGAGGACCTGAAGATTATTTTATTAGAAGGACATTGAGGTGCTGGAGCAGGTCCAGAGAAGGGCAGCAAGGCTGGTGAAGGGTCTGGAGCACATGGCCTATGAGGAGTATCTGGGGAAGCTGAGGTTGTTCGGTCTGGAGAAGAGGCGGCTCAGGGGAGACCTCATTGCTCTCTACAGCTCCCTGAAGGGAGGTTGGAGCGAGGAGGGGGCAGCCTCTTCTCCATGGTGGCAAGAGACAGGAGCAGAGGAAATGTTTTCAAGCTGCACCAGGAGAGGTTCAGGCTGGATGGTAGGAGATATTTCTTCACTGAGAGGGTTCTCAAACATGGGAATGGTCTGCCCAGGACAGTGGAGGAGTCACCATCCATGGAGGTGTTTAAGCAGTGTGGAGCAGGTGCTTAGGGCCATGGTTTAGTGTTGACCCTTCAGTGCTGGGTCAAAAGTTGGACTGGATGATCTGTGGGGTCTCTTCCAAGTGGATGCATTCTGTGATTCTGAGAGATAGTGAGGGAGGAGACTTGCAACATGTATGTAGAAATATGAGCAACTGACAGATAGAATTTTTCATGATTACATTTGATAAATAGTCTGGCAGCAGATTTATGAATCAACTGCAGGAAATCAACAAGGGCTTTCTCCAAACAGGATTACTTATGTGTCTGAATCATTACCAAAATGATGGCCTTGTGTATTCACACAAAACCTGAATATGTATCATTTCAGTTTCCCCATGTATGCTCACTTTCTGCAGTTTGTCTTATAAATGAATTTGCTGACAGGATGTTGTGGTTAACTGAACTTAATAAAATGCCAGTAAGCCCCTTTTCAAAATGAGTTCTTGATGCTTCCTAGTGGAAAATTGCCTAGAAAAGTTAACCTCTTCCTAACAGAGAACTGAAAAATATCAGTGTATCCAACAGAAATGGAGAACAGCCCAGGTTGGAAGAGATCTCAGAAGAGCATCTGGTCCAGCCTTTTGTGGGAAGGTGTAAGAGTTTACTGCTAGGGCTAACCTGCCTGCTCCCCAACACAACAGTGAGGTGAAGAGTAACACACACAACTCTCTCTACAACTACCTAAAAGGAAGCTATAGTCAGGTGGGGGTCAGGCTCTTCTCCCAGCCATCAAGTGACAGGACAAGAGGGCACGGCCTGAAGCTGTGCCAACAGAGGTTTAGGTTGGATATTAGGAAGCACTGCCTCACAGAAAGGCTGATTAGCACTGGGATGGACTGCCCAGGGAGGTGGTGGAGTTGCCATCACTGGAGGTGTTTAAGAAAAGACTGGATGGGGAACTTGGTGGCCTGGTTTAGCTGATGTGGTGGTGTTAGGTCACAGGCTGGGCTCAATGATCTCAGAGGTCTTTTCCAGCCTCAATAATTCTGAGATTCTGTGAACTCAGGGCTGAGATAAAGAGGTAAGAGTTTACTGTATCATAAGTTATCATAAGCACGGTGCATAATTACCATGCCTACTAATCTAACTAATGTGTAAAGGAAGCTGGAGAAATTCCTTTGATATGTAGGATGTCAGAAGAAAGTTCTTTAAAACGAAAGTGGTGAAATACTTGAACAGGTTGCCTAGGGATATGGTTGGGGCCCCATCCCTGGAGACATTCAAGATCAGATTTGATGGGGCCCTGGGCAGCCTGAATTAGTCAGAGCTATCCCTGCTGAGTGCTGGGGGGTTGGACAAGATGACCTTTGAGGGTTCCTTCCAACCCAGTGCAATCTGTGAATCTGTAATGCCAGGATCTCACCAAGCTAGAAGATAGTTCCAGAGTTAATCAAAGTCACCAGGAATTATTCAGTACTCAAATGAGTATCCTTCTTTTAAAACATAGATGAAGATTAGGCAGATTGGCTGTTTTCCTTGGAGTGGCCTATACTATTTATGCAGTCCCACTGAACTGCTTTTCCTGTGGATCTCATTTCACTAAGTAGCCATTTGGAAATGTCTTAATATTTTAAGAAAATTTGCCTCCAACTGCTTTGGCAACCACCTTCCTCCCCATCCACTCCTGCTCCCCCACGAGCTATGACTGATTATTCTGGCTATAGGTTGTGTGCCAAAACCCATCTCTGACCTGCTAGTGTTTGAATCTTGTGGGTATCTTGTGCTGGAGGAAACACTGCCTCATGGATTAGTGTGGTAGCTGCAGTGAAGTTAAATCATCCTAAGGTAATTCCAAAGTGAAAATTGTTTCACTTGTGGTTTGTGCCCATTGAAGTAAAATATGTTCAGTGCACTTGTTATGGGGCTTATCTTTGTTGTCCTTTTTCATTTTCATCTTTTAAAAATTAAGTGATAGTAATGCTAGGAATGAAAACCTAAGCTCATTGAGTCTTAATAGCACTTCTAGAAAAGGACACAGTAACTCAATTAGTGCTAGAGTAGCTTTTTATAGTAATGAATTAGTGATTATGCCTTTCTGTTGGTGGCTGTGAACGCTTCTTGTGCAGCCAAATTCAACATAACCACTGATAGTTATGCTAAATAATTGAATCTATTAGTGTGCTCACCAAAGGGGGGGGGAACAGACCTGAATGTGTAGAGCATTTAGTTTTCTTAGTTCTGTCACATTGATGAATGGGACCTAGAATTCTGTTGTTTGATGTAGCAATCAGCTAATGATATATTGGGGGGAGGGAGAGGTAGGGTTCAACTATGAATAGGGAGGTATTAAAAATCATGTGTAACCATGCTCATAAAACTGGTCTCTAAAACTGATGTGTACACACGGAAGGTGGAAATCTGTTGGAATCTGCTACAGCAGGACCAAGTGTAGGTGTTTCTTAGACAAAGCTGATGTCTTACCAGAGCAGGCAGGTTCATCTACATTAATACACACACACACAAAAGAATGGTTAGATGAATTGAGTTAAGAGACAGAATTGAGACAGCTCAACCTATAATATCCAAAGCTTTAATAATCAAAGAGATGGGCCTGCTCAGGAGAGGTACTGGAAACTGCTTGAGAGAGACTGGAAATCCCTCAGTTCCCCTGCAAATGTTGGCAGTTGTAGGTCTTAAGTACTTTTTAACACCTTGAAGAATTAGCCAATACATTATCTTTTTAATGCTGTATATGATTTTTATCTTGACCTTCTCCCTTAATTAAGGCTTATTTCAACAGGGGAACCATTGATTCAGTGAAGGAAAATGAACTCTGTAATCTGTGTTCCCCAAATTGAACTTATTTTTATTACTATTAATTGCTGCCACTTAGTTCTCATGATGGCTTAACTGCTTGAATTTATTGAAACAATCCTAGGATTCAGTAGTATCACTTGAGAGATAGAGAGGACAGTGATGATTTACAGATGACTCAGTGATTTCAAACCAGTATTAATCCAGATTCAGAGCTTTAATGCAAGTTGATTCCATTGTGTAAGCAGACGGCAGCACAACTCTCCCTTTTTCCCTCAATAAACTTTCAGGAGACCACAGGCCCAGAACAGAGGACATGCAGAGCTTTGGTTTTGCTAAAACAAAGCCAGAGGAAGTTTTGCTCCCAGTTTTGTTTTGTGGAAACCTGTGAAGCTCCCTGTTAGCTGTCGGAAACGTTTTTGATGTAAACAAGGCTGATGTTTGAAGCTGTTAAGACCTGGCTATGCAACCTGATTCATGTGTGTGAAGAGTTACAGTGGTCTTTGAAAAGAGGTGAGAGGCAGCAGGGAAGCTTAGAAAGCCAGAACAGAAGAGGGAGATGATTAAGCTAACGAGATAGAAATCAAACTGTGTGAACAAAAGAATAGATGAGGGAGGGAGAGATGAGGAGAGTAAAGACAACCATAAACTGGTAGCACCAAAATGCCTGGATATCAGGCAGGAACAATTGGGTTAGAGAGTGGAAATTATTAAGAGGTTTGACCAGTTAGAAAGTGATTGGAATAAACATTTACAATCCAATTAATTAACTAGAGTGATCAAGCTTCATCAGGTAGCCACTCAATCAACTAGACTGAACTAGCTAGATGGATAATCTGCTGAGCTGGCAAAGGAACCAAATGAGGCTGAGGGAAAATCAGTGAATTTTGAAAAGTGAAAGAAACACAAAAGGATTAATCAATTAACAGTTAAAATTAACAACTCCAAAGATAACTGTGTGGGATATCCAGGTGGAAGCTAATCCTTTTTCTAGCATGACACCAGAGCCTGAGGGGCATTGGTGAGCTAAATAATTCTGGAAAGATGAAGGACAAGAACGAAGATGATGAGCCAAGAAGGAAAGGTTTTCTAGGTGTTCTTCCCAGGTGGAGAAGACAAAATAATGCCAGCAGCAAGAACCTTCTTTTTTTATGCAACCACTGCTGGATTCTGAGGTACTCTGCAGTGGTGTAATGCATACAGGGCTGAAAAAAGGTATAATTTCTTCTCTTTTCCACAGTGGAGAGTTCTTTAGATTTTGGCTCAGAGCACTTCTGTACCTCAGGAGTCACATTCTAAAGCATTCAAGTTTGCTTGTTTTCCATGTCTCAGGGGTCTCGTTGCAAACCTACCCATCTTGCTGTAAGATCTTCTCCAGCTCTTCCCTTTTCTTGCCCAAAACTTTCCTCTTTCTACCTCAGGGAGCCCTGCTTGCTTTGTCCTGCTGGTTTGTTTCTGCACATTCTACTGCAACACCTTCTTATCAGACCAATTGATGCACCAAACCACAGATATTGTTTGCTAATTCAGCACTGTATCTGGGGTGGGAGATGTGTGGCAGCTAAATGACACAGTGAAGCAGATGCTCTGCAGCCGAAGAACTGCACTCAGCCTTGGTGAGGCCACAGCTCGAGTACTGTGTTCAGTTCTGGGCACCACAGTGTAAGAATGACAGTGAGGTACTAGAGCCTGTCCAGAGAAGAGCAACAGCGCTGGTGAGGGGTTTAGAGAGTGTCATATGAAGAGCAGCTGAGGGAGCTAGGGTTGTTTGGTCTGGAGAAGGCTGAAGGGAGACCTCATTGCCCTCTACAACTATCTGAAAGGAGATTGGAATGAGACTGATGATGGTCTCCTCTCTCAAGTAACTAGGGATAGGATGAGGAGAAATTGGCTTAAGTTGTGCCAGGGGAGGTTAGCAAAAAATTCTTTCCTGCAAGAGTGGTCAGGAATTGGAACAGACTGCCCAGGGAGGCAATAGAGTCACCATCCCTGAAGGTCTCCAAGAAGGCCCCTAGTTGTGGCACTTCAGCATATGGTCTAGTGGTCAGGGCAGTCGGTTTATGGACCGACTCAATGGTCTTCAAAGTCTTTTCCAACCTTATTGATTCGATTCTAACTGAAACCACAAAGCCTCAACCTTGCAAGTCCAAATCAAATCTGCAACACATAAAGAGAAATTCAAACTTACTAAACCAAATGCATTGATTTTTGTTCCCCCTGAAAAGTTGAAGAATCTGTTATGGGAGAGTGAAACTTTCCATAAAGGAGTGCTTGCCCTTTTGACAAGTGAGACACCTCTGTGTTGTATTTGCAAACTCACAACCAGTAGCTGCCCATCAGAAATCTCAGTCAGGATCATTAAACCTCTATGTTGTGATTCTTCTGCTTTGAAGCCATGAACAAAAGTAGCTTCAAAGTTGAAGAATCACAACATACAGGGAAAGACAGGAACTTTCAAAAGGTGCCAAATAACTTAGAAGCACAAATTAATGGGCCCCACGCTCCTTAGTCCCCCAGGAGTTTGCAGAAATGCCATCATTACCGAGTGGCACTGAGGCATGCCTTCCACCAGCGAGTCTGACAAAGGCCAGGCGGCACTGTGCTTCCGCGGAGGCAGTTATACGGAGTGCCTCCATAAATGAGGCACCCAGGGCTTTTATGAATTGAGCTTTTGAAAGCCCTGCTGCTGAGGCATATTGATCCATAAGTCACACACGGATGGCAAGATCTTAAATTACCAGTCAGGTTTTATTACATGAAAGAAATTTTAAGAATACCTTTGCTCCCCCCAGCCCCCTCCCTTCAAATGATTGCCAGCTGAAGTGCTGAAGTTTTGTACAACTGGGAGGTTGCGAGCACTTAAATGAGTCAGCTGGATTCTGGGTCCAATTCTAGACCGAAATGTATTGTTCATGGGGCATGAGTGATGGAGTATCAGCAAATTTGTAAGCAAAAGAGGAAAGCTGGAAATATTTTTTTAGCTCTACAAGGGAATATAATTTCCTCAACTCTTACAGAGAGATTTATCATGTTCCAAGAATAGTATCGGAGGTGGATTTTTCATTCGATGTGAATAGAGAGGAACAAAGCAACTCCTTTGATGCCTAAATACTCTGAAGGTTGAGAAGCCATCTGTCTGGTTCTGTGGGGTGATAGCTTGTGGTATACTGAGATCTAAGCTGTTTTGGTTGATTTGCACGAGCCACAATTTAGAGTAAATGATTTTGCAGGGACTACAGCAGTGAATATTCCTTGCACTTAAGCCTAAAATATGTGCTGGCTTTCTAAGACATCACTTAGAGCTGTAAGCAACAACTGCATAAATCCAGCCTAGTGTTATGCAGTATGAAAAAGAGACGAATATGAAAAGGACAAAATGTCAATATTTCTGTAATATTATCAGTGTTGCTATGGATTTATACAGAGTCACTGCTGACTCTTTAAGCACCAAGTGGAATAATAGCGCTCATAGCTTATGAACATGTTAATGAAGCCAGAATAAAAAGAAAGCAATCACTCCAAGATCAGAAACAGCCTCGTTTTGGCTATGCTATTAGCCCATCAGGCACTTTTATTGTATACCTCAGTAACGAAACAGTAGTAAAGTGATTCACTTCTCTACCAAAGTTGCCAAGTGGCTTAGACAGCAAAGAAACAGAAGTATTTACTGCACGTGAGCTACTTCCCAAAGTAAAGGAAGTGACTAACTATGAATTTGCTTGGTGGAGCTTCTGCCAGTGGAAGCTGTGAAGCGCATTGCTTGTCATCCCTTTAGTTCTTGGAGTTTCAGCTGCTTGTATCAGCTGAAAGTCTGTCCCTGGATATTTATCAAAGATTTTTGCAAGAGGTTCGAGAGGAATGTGGCTGATGTGAACATCGGGTGGGTTGTTTTGTCATTGATGAGCTCTTCCCATCCAGCCAGGGAGTTTGGTTTGGCAAACAGAAGAGTTGGGTTTAAGGTATAGCTATTCTCTCGCTGTAGGTAAAGGAGCTGATGGTTAGTGTCTGCAATGATCTGTATTGCTATAAAGTGACACTGATTTTTAGGAGGAGAAAAATGATGACAAAATGCATTTTGTACAGGTCACATGCAGAGGAATGCATCCAGATGGGTCTTGAAAGTCTCCAGAGAAGGAGACTCCACAACCTCTCTGAGCAGCCTGTTCCAGTGCTCTGTGACCTTCACTGTGAAGAAGCTCCTCCTCATGTTGAGTTGGAACCTCCTGTGCTGTATATTTTCACAAAAATACAGTTTACAACTAATTAAGATAAATGAGAAATGCAAAATAACCTTTTCTATCAGATGTGCTAAAAAGTTTTACCCCAAGTGATGTGTGACCTGCAGAGTGCTTTGCAGTTCTCTTCCAGGCTTCTGTTTTCTTGTAATTGCGTTTCTGTGTCGCACCTCCAGCTTCCTCTCCTCCCAAGTGAAGTCAGGCAGTTTCTCTCACTTGGGCAAGCCTTTTCCTCCCTCTCTTGCCCTTCAGTCATAAACCATTCCTGCCTCTATCCAATCTCATCACAAAACCTTTAGGGCAATTATTACTCTGTTATAAGTTTATAAATGGAATGAAGCTGGAAATGGGGAGATCCAGGCTAGATGTGAGGAAGAAGTTCTTCCCCATGAGAGTGGTGAAGCCCTGGAATGGGTTGTCCAGGAGGTGGTTGAGGCCCAGTCCCTGGAGGTGTTTAAGACCAGGCTGGACGAGGCTCTGGCCAGCGTGATCTAGTGTAGGGTGTCCCTGCCCATGGCAGGGGGTTGGAACTAGATGATCCTTGTGGTCCCTTCCAACCCTGACTGATTCTATGATTCTATGATTCTATATTGTAGCAAGTAGTCTTCATCTTTATCTGTAGCATGTAGGCAAAGTTGTGACTTTGTGTAGCTCCCCTTCAATTACAATAAAAGTGCTGCTTGCTGCTCCTGCTGTGAGCAGTGCTAGAGATCAGCAGCGTCTGTAATGCATTACAATTGTCTCTCTCAAGTAGCATAGCAGTGGAAGCTTTCTCTTGTTCGTATTCCATCTGGATGCATTGCTGTGCACCTGTGAGAGATTCTACGGTCCTGCTCTGGTAGGGGTGTTGGACTTGATGATCTTCAGGGGTCTCTTACAACCCCTAATATCCTGTGATCCTGTGAGATTCTTTTTGACTTCTCAAGCATGCAGTGCATTCCTTTCCTGGACAATCAGAATAACTGCCAAAAATGAAACTGAAGCGTTGTGACCAGGCAGGGTGCCACCAAATGGAAGTCAGTTGTGCAGAATTACTCTTCCTGCACTGCAGGCCCACAGTGATATGTGCTGTAAATACCACAGAGGAGTTTATTACCATTTCCATTTATTGATCATCTCGGAGCACTACTCACAAGTGAGTCTGGTCTGAGTATGAGGCAAAGGGTAAAGAAATTAGGCTCTGAATCCTGTAACACAAATAAAAAGACAAGCAGTAACAGCTGGATAAAGATGATCAAAGCCCTTTGGCCAGGCCACAGAGAATGAGCACTGGCTGACACCTGGAAGGACATTAGTTGGGAGGAAATAGGAACAATTTTAAACAGCCACTTTATCAATCTTAAAAAAGAGAAAAAATGTGGTGAGTGACCAGGAGTACACCAATCATGGTGACAACAAGAACCAGCAGTTCACTGGTGCATCTCTAACAAGTTCAAGTCATTGAATTCGATGAAACAGAGTTTTGAGTTAGTGCTAGGCATTGTCTAAGCTGTGACTCTGTTGGTGTAGTTGGGCCACAGAAATAATCAGGAGGTTGGAACCTCTCCTGAGGGGAGCTGGGGTTGTTCAACCTGGTGAAGAGAAGACTCCAGGGAGATCTAATAGCAATCTTCCAGTACCTGAAGTGATCTACAAGAAGGCTACAGAGCCATTCCAAAGCCCTGTGGTGATAGGACAAGGAGCAATGGTTTGAAATTAGAGAAGAGCAGATTTAGGTTGGATGCTAGGAACAAGTTCTGCACCATGAGAGTAGTGGAACACTGGAACAGGTTGCCCACGGAATTAGTTGAGGCCCCATCCTTGGAGATATTCAAGGTCAGCCTCAACAGGGCTCTGGGCAACCTGATCTTGTGGAAGATGCTCCTGCTTACTGCAGAGAGGGTTGGCCTTGATGACCTCTGGAGGTCCCTTCCAACCTAACCCGTTCTGTGATTCTCTGGGAAGTGCTCTTTGGAAAACTGCTCTCATTCAGAAGTTACTCAGGCAGAGAGCTTGGCCATGGCAAAGCTTCACTGTCTGCCTAAAGAATCTTCCTGCACTTGGGTTTTACTAAGTGCCTAGAGTTCATAAAGAGTCCCTAAGGAAGGCATTAGGTGAAGACTCTTTCTTTCCCAGTTTACAAAGCCAAGCAATGGGCTTGTCCTTTTCTCTTTATTTCTTTGCCTAATAGTGTATAGGAGACCTCTTATTTAAGATATCCATATCCTGCCCATGCTAGCTGCCTTGAACAAAGGCCAGAAAATATTTTCAGGTGATAGGAGACAAAAGAGGCTTCTCCTGAGCCCCAACTTGCATAGCTAATTCCCAAGCAGTTCAGCACAATTCTCAGACTAGACCTCAACTGAACTGTCAGTGAATGAAATCTGTATAATAAACCAGACATCTAATCCACGACATCATGGGATTCAATATCCCTAGGCAAGATTTAGTTCAGACATTCAGATGCTTTGTTGTATGAAGCTGGACAAGGTGGTATTTATCTTCTGTGACTTCAGCTATCTGAAAGTTAGGCATCATGTCGAAGCAAGTCTCTGGAGTCTCTCTGGAGTCAACGGAGAGAAAAAGAGGCACTTCAGAGAGCAATTCATTCCACCTTTAACATCATAGCATCATCAGAGTGTCAGAAAGGGGACAATGCTTTGCTTGAAGAATTGTAGCCTGCAATGTCCAACAGAACTATCCTTTTAAAGCCAGTGGGTGCTTTAATGCCTGTCATCTGTAAAGGCTGCCCACCCATTCCTCACACTCGAATGACTAGCTTCAGACAAAGGAATCTTTAACAAACAGATCCTCTATTGAACATCCTCCATGCTCACTGCTTAGCATGCTGAACAAATTGTTTGAGAGTCATTATTTTGCAGGAGTTTATTCAGAGTCTGTTAGGATAAATTCAGGGAGGGGGGAAGGCAAGATTAAATGGCTGTGAGTGCAAAATTAATAGTGCTGTGCAGGAGTACTTCACAGTGGCAGCATTACCCAAACAAGCTTCATTGATGCAGCTTTGACAGGATGCTTTCAGTCAGACCTTAGAAGCCTCTCTGCACTACAACCAAAACCACTAGCACTCGTTTTAGGAAACCTGTAGAACTCAGAAACCAGAAATCAGGCCTGAATTTTTACCTTCTGCAGGTATCTTGTGATTTGGTCCATAAAAGAAGGCAGATCTCTAGAAACAACCAAAAATGAACCAACCAACCATACAAATGAACAAAAATCAACATCAGAACCCCCACAAACCACCAACAAACAAAACCAACCCAACCAAACAAGAAACCAACCAACCAAAAAACAAACCCCACATAAACCATCCCACAATCAAACAAAACAAAACAAATAACCAACCCCAAAAAACAAGCAACCACTTCTGTCACACAGAAGAAGATTCAGGCTTGTCAAAAGTAAAGTGGTTGCTGGTAGAAGCAGAGCTAGGGCCAAGAGCCTTCTAATGGAGCCCTCTGGATCATATTTTTTCTCTGCATTCCTACAGAATCACTTATGTGTAAAAGCTTTGATGATTTGATCTTTTGCTGTTGCTGTTAACCACATTCCTTTTATGGGAGACCTCTAAGAAGGCTTTCTGGAAAATCTACTTAAATTAAGTTGCACTTGGACATTGGATCCCATGCTGTTTCCCAAAGAGTGGTAACAGAAGATCCATATTCTTTTTCCAGTTCCTTCCTTGCCAGTAGGTGCAATTCCCTCTCTTGCATTATCTTGTTTATTTTTATTCCCCTTGTGAATGACTCTGTCACTTCTTCTTAAGCAGAAGCAGTAACTCAATCCCTTAATATAACCTTAAACATTGCTTCAAAATGAAGTTAAGCTCTGTAACATATGCAGCATTTCTCTTGAACCTTAATTCATGCTTCTTCTGTAAGGATATCAGGTTACACTGTGGAGTTAGTAATCCAGTTCCTGAAGATCACTGAGTGCTAGCCTGAATTTCAGCTGATAGGGCTTCTTAGGCATGACACACCATTAGGAGTCATATCAGGGAAGTTCTGTGCCGTTCTGTTAGTGTAGTGATTGCTGCTGCTTTAGCAGGAAAATTTGAAGCAAAATGTGGCGAGGTTCTTTTCCAAACAGAAAGCTGTCCCAAGGAGTTCTTTTGTTATATGTGCCTTGTATTTTACTAATTTTAAATACTGTTCTGCCAAAAACATGAAAAGGCTGCTGTGATTTCCTTCACATGAACACACTTTTATCTCCATCTTGGATTCAGAGAAAGGTCCCTGTTGTGTAGTTCCACATTGAAGCAGAATTTCCTCTGAACTTCATCATCATGCTTGCAGTTGCTTTTTTTGCATTCTCCTTGTTTACAAGCAGGCTTGAGGTGAATATCTCCAAAGAACACTAAGCTGTGTTTACATGTTTTCCCAAAGCTCTAGAGGTAATGGGAGTTAGGAGGCTGATGTTCCACAGTGTGCCTTAAAAGGAAAGGGGAATAATCCATCCTCTATGAATTGCTTTGCATGGAATAGTAATAATATTATCATATATCAGAAGTATCTCACATGTTAGAATGACTTTTTCTTGTAAAGTAAATAGAGTGCATCCACTGAGTTGCTCCTCTACCTTGCAACACCACCATATTGTGGCTTTTCTCCTCTAGTCTTTCAAGAAGGTCACAAGAGTCTGCGAGATGTTTTAATGCAACTGGGAGAGCAGCTGCCATTTGAAAACGAGACAGGTTAACATCAAATCCTTGAGTAGGTAAGAAGTGTTATTCTGGTCTCACCTGTCTGACTTTGCCTGAAATAAACTTGGGAGTACTTCCACATGCTGCTTCATCAGCTAGTCAGAAGGGAAAGCAGTCATGAACAGATGGACTCAATAACCTCTCCTGCCAAGGCAGCTGGGGAAGTATGTCTGCCTGCAACCAAAGGGACTTACCTGTAGCACAGCTACAAATAACTCCAGGATCTCATTGCAGTCCAGTTTAATTTGTTAGTCTTGACAAGTGTGAGCTGAAGTGTTGTTGCTAAGGCTAGAGTCTTGCACTGGCAGGGATCTGTGGAGGGGAATACCCTCACCTTGTGAATTTGTGACTGTACAGCTGACAGTGCTTGAGGTCATTTGACTTTTCACTTAAACATGAGGAAAAGCTTCTTTCCTGTGAGTGTGTCAAAGCCCTGGAGCAGGCTGCTCACAGAGGTTGTGGAGTCTCCTTCTCTGGAGACATTCAAAACCTACCTGGATGTGTTCCTGTGCTCTAGGTGATCCTGCTTTAGTGGGGACATTGGACTAGAGGATCTCCCAGAGGTCCCTTCCAACCCCAAACATTCTGTGATTTTGTGACTAATGGAGGGTAACCTACATAGGAGCATGTAACATGTAACATACACTGCCTTGCAGTGGTTGGGCCAAACAGTTAAGCAGTAAGAAATGCCACAGAAGGGCCCTGAGATCTCCTGCTCTCAGGCATTTCTCGCTGCAGTTTCCTCAAGCAGCAGATCTGTATGGTATTGAGTAGCAGCAGAGCTCAAAGATGGCCAGTTCTTGAAAGCAGCTTTCTAGAGAAATGAATCATGTTCCTGGAGCATCTCTCCAGCTTCAAATGTGTGTCCACTCAAAAAAAAACCCCAAAAAAGGTTGTGTCCAGGTCTGGTGCTGGGAGGTTTCTGTTGCTGTTTTCCACTGTAATGAAAAACAATTTCCATTTGAAGCTTGGGAATCTGAAGAGTTCTAACAGTATCAGGCATTTCAGTAACAAAGTCTGGAAGCAGCTTTGGTTCAAAATTGAAAGTCTTTGTCCATAGTCTCATCCTGAAACTGGAATAGATACTCCAGTGCTACATAGGAGGAAAGTTTAATAACTTAGCATCAAGAACTGCTTGACACCAGAGACACACTGCTGAGTGAAACTGGTGATTGAGAACCTTGCATGCAAAATGTTAGCACCTCATCTACTGCATTAATCAGTGAATGCCAAATCAGTTTGTAGATGGTGTGTAGATCACTTTAATCTCACCTTAACTGTCACTGAAATTTTTAATGTTGGGTTTATACTATCTGGAAGAGCTGAGGGAGCTGGGGTTGTTTAGTCTTCAGAAGACAAAGCTGAGGGGAGACCTCAGCACTCTCAAAGGAGGTTGGAACCAGGGGGTTGATCTCGTCTCACATGCAACAAGTATAAGGACAAGAGGAAATGGCCTCAAGCTGTGCCAAGAGAGGTTGGGTTGGATATTAGGAAAAGGTTATTAAACATTCTAACAGGCTGCTGAGGAATGTGGTGGAGTCAACATCCCTGAAGGTGTTTAAAAGATGTGTGGATATGGTGCTGAGGGGCATTATTTAGTGGCAGTGGCTTAGCAGTAGTGGTGGGATTGTGAGCTCTAGGAGAGTAGTTGGACTTGATGACCTCAAAGGTCGCTTCCAACCCCAGCAGTTCTATGGTTCCATGATTCATGCTACTTCTCCCTGAGAAAGCAGTAGCAGCATACTACCTCCATAGTGCTCATGTGGAACTGTGCAAGCTTCATAGCTGCTTTTCTCTCTCCCAATCTGAGGTCCCCTCAGTCAAATCTGTGGTTTGCTAAGATTTACACATTTTAATGCATGCCAAATGGAGAGCACATTGTCACTCCTGTCACTGCTAACATGGGGGGAAAAATGTCTCTGGTGCACTGTTTGAATAGATTTCAGGGGACAGGACTAAGCTGGAATGACCCAGGGCTTCCTCAGGCAGCTGCTGCATTAGCATGTGGTAGTAACTCGAGTGATTCTGTCATCCTCTGTGCTGGTGAATTAGCATTTAGTGATACCCCCAGTATAGCTTTTCACTCGAGACCCCCGATGTGTTATGCAAGATTAAGCAGCACCTCCTCTTTAAAATACAACTTAGTGGGACAAAGTTACTCAAACTGAGTAAATGTGTGTTCTGAGGGAAAGGGAAAAAAAAGTAAGGGAAGAAACTGAGTTTTACTACCTCTTCCCTGGACTTCAGGGTAGGGTTTTTTGTTTTGTTTTGTTTTGGGGTTTTTTTTTTGAAACAACACTGAAAGTCATAAAGAAAGGATGAAATATCTGCTAAATGGAACAAATGTGGAACAATAACAGGCTTCCTGCAGCTATGCCGTATTTTAGTTCAGGTCAAATAAAATCTTTTGAAATAATGCTGAGCAAACATTTCTCTTCTGCATGGGCACATTTTCATTTTAGATAGCTCTTAAAAATGAAGTGGGTTTTTTATTGTTGTGGCTGTTTGGTTAGTTGGATTGAGGGAGTTTTTTGTGCAAACACAAGGTTTATGCACATAGTGCTAGTTCTACACTATAGTGAGGTCACATAGCCCCCACAAAGTGTTCACTTCTTTCTGTCATGGGAAGGGAGATGGAACCTTGAAGAAGTGAAGATGCTTATCCCCGGGTCACAACCTCAGAGCCAGTTTGGAAATCCTGACTATCAGATTCCTTATTTGATAGGCAACATTCCTGAAAATGATTTGCTAGTTTGAAGTACCTTTAAAAACATGATGCTGGGCTGCTGTGTCTTGCCTGGTTTGTGCTCAGTTTTTGGTTATTTGATTCTCTCTTCCTTTTGCTGGGTATTGGGAAAAGGATGCCAGACTTTTTAATTGTGAGAATCATAGAATGGTCCAGGCCAGAAGAACCCTTTGAAGGTCATCCAGTCCAACCTCCGCACAGTCAGCAGGGACATCCCCAGCTAGATCAGGTTGCCCAGAGCCCTGCCGAGCGTCACCTTGACTATCTCCAGGGAAGGGGCCTCAACCATCTACCTGGGCCACCTGGGCCAGTATTCTACCACCTCACAGTGAAGAACTTTTTCCTGATATCCAGTCTAAATCTGCCCTTCTCTAGTTTGAAGCCATTGCCCCTCATCCTATCACTGCAGGCCTTTGGAAAAGGTTTCTCTCCATCCTTCCTGTAAGCCCCCTTCAGGTACTGGGAGGCTGCTATTAGGTCTCCCCAAAACCTCCTCTTCTCCAGGCTGAGCACCCTCAGCTGACCTCATAGCAGAGGTGCTCCAGCTCCAGCCCCCTGATCATTATTGTGGCCCTCCTCTGGACCCTCTCCATCAGATCCATGTCCTTCCTATATTGAGGGCTCCAGATCTGTACACAGTATGAACAGACCTGTACCCTGGATGAACTGGTAACTCAGTCATGGTCTACCTGGAAGAGGGCTAGGGAGTGCTGTGAGATACCTTTCACTTCTGCATTTTGCTAGCAGAGACAAATTGCCCAGAGACTTTCCCAACAGAATTGCCACTGTGCAAAATAGTAGAGGTAATACAGATGTAGGATGGAGGAGTTGTCACAGCACACAGAAACTTAAACTGCTGCTGTCTGTGCTGAAACTACTTGCCACTCACCCTCAGATATTCATAGACACTGATGAGATCCCCTCTCACCCTTCTCTTCTCCAGACTAAACAGCCCCAGGGCTCTTGGTCTTTCCTCATAGCAGAGATGTTCAGTCCCACAGCCATCCTCATAGCTCTCCCTTGGATTCTTTCCAGCAGATCCAGCAATTTTTTCCTGGTTAAGTACAAATTCCAGGGTGGCTGATTTTGTTGATGATATTTCACTGAAGTTTCTGAATGTAGATTCCCCATGCACTGTGGGTTACATTCCAGGCTTTAAGGTAGTGCAGTGATGTGAGGATGTGAGTGGTTGGCCATTACAGCTGGTGAACTGCATCTGTATTGCATTAAGTTAAAGCCCGGGAGGGCTGGGAGTCAAGAATTTTAACTGTTCTCTTTGGTAAAAATATATGGTGGGTACCTAACACCTCTGCACTCAATATAACTTTACTGTGTATGGGGGGACCATGGGCAGCTTAAGATGAATGGAAGTATAGAGAGAGAGCTGCTAGGGGATCATACTGAAAAAGCAGGAGGAGTTTGTGTTCGCTAAGGTGGTCACCTCCCCAAGAGGGCCTTCTCTCTTCAGAGAGAAGCCTTGGTGTGCTCCAAAAATAATGTTAATCATTATTTAGCCTTTCAAATTGTTCCTTCAAGACCAAGTGCAGGCAAATGTAAATGTAAAGTGCCTTTTAAGTCTCTTCTAGTCCATTTGCTGGATAAAAGAAAGTTTGGTGGGTCTCTTTTATTACTTACTGTCTTTGGGCTTTTTGTGCTGTCAAGTGAGTGCCATCCGGTACAGCTTGGTAACTTTAACCATTTGTTAAGTTGATGGCTTTTCCCCCAACATCTCCTTTAAAAGTGGTGAAGCAATCCAGTAGATCTTAGGTGGGAAGCATACAGAATTTCCTTATTTTCTGAAATTGATTTCTATTTCTCTTTTCTTACTTCCTTCCGTGCCTGAGTGGTTTGTTGGTTTTGTTGGGGGTTTGCTTGTTTGGTTTGGTTTGGTTTTTATCCTAAGTCATTCATAGAATCACACAACCATTTTGGTTGGAAAAGACCTTTGGGATCATTGAGTCCAACCACTGACCTAACACCACCGTGGCTGTTGAACCCTGTCCTGAAGTGACAGAGCACCGCGTGACAGAGCACTAAGCATGCATGTCGTTTCCACGTGCTCCACTCCTGTATGTTGAAAGGACACGTGCTCTGCTGCTCCTCTGGACCTTCCCATAATTCTTCCTGGGTAGCTTAATACCCCTGTGTGTCCCCAAACCAGACTAACTCCATTTCCTTTGCAATGGAGCTACCAACCCGTTTCATATTCTCTTTTCATGACTTTAGTACCCAAATGTTTGTTTACTAAGATCCTGATGAAGAATGAGCAGCAAGCTGTGTGTCCTCCTGCTTCTTTAGTTTGTATAATGAATTGGTTTGCAGTTACAAAGGATTTAATTATAAAGGATTTGTCCTGCAGGGAGAGGTACATTTGCATTGTATAAATAGATTTATCTAGAGTCAACAAGGTGTTATGCTTTGCTGAAACCCAGCCAGCCAGGAGCAGCATTTTACATAATAACAGCAGTAGCAAATTTGTGAGAATTTAATACTATTGCTGATGATAGTTGGGAGATTAATTAATGGCCAGCTGAAGTAGCTAGGAAAATGGGGGAAAGAGGAACTGGAAAAGCTTTGAAGGGGAGCCTGCACTCATCAGAAAGCCTACTGATGAAGAGGCCGTAAATTAACATTTTGGGGTTGCATGCATTTTGTGGTGCCAGATTTCAAGATGAGAACTTGTGTGAAGCCTTCTGAGAGGCTGATTGCACACTGCTCATCAATGAGTGGAGATCTCAGAGAAAACCTGGAGTTGTAGAGACACAACAAATCTTCTGCCTTCTTGATCTTGTCCCTACGTATAGCAACTGTTTTATTAAGGTGCCTATGGTACACCTGAGGCACTGGTGAGGCCACACCTTGAGTATTGGGTTCAGTTCTGAGCCCCCCTCACTATAGGAAGGGCACTGAGGTGCTGGAGAGTGTCCAGAGAAGGGCAATGAGACTTGTGAAGTCCTATGAGGAGCAGCTGAGGGAGCTGGGGTTGTTCAGTCTGGAGAAAAGGAAGCTGAGGTGAGACCTTCTGGCTCTCTACAACTCCCAGAAAAGGAGGGTAGAGCAAGGAGGGGGATAGCCTCCCTGGTGGCAAGCAGCTGGAGGACTAGAGGAAATGGATGCAAGCTCTGCAAGGGGAGGTTTAGGCTGTATATTAGGTTCAGGTTGTAATACTGGAAACATTTCTTCACTGAAGGGGTTCTCAAGCATTGGAATGGTCTGCCCAGGGCAGTGGTGGAGTCACCATCCCTGGAGGTGTAGACCTGCTGCTTAGCGACATGGCATAGCGGTGACCTTGCAGTGCTGGGTTGAAGATTGGACTGGACAGTCTTGAAGGTCTCTTTCAACCAAAGATATTCTGTGATATTGGTCAACTCCTAGAACACACTCTGGAACTCAGCATATGTTTAGGAAACAGATCTTTTATGGAAAGCATTAACCAAAGTGCCTTTTGGCATGCCACCAGATGGTACAGAGACTGAAAACCTGCCTGAAACCTGTGTGCTCACCTTGGAATCACAATGTCTCCCCTTCCCATGCTTTTTGACTCATATCCTCAGTACTTTGGCTGACACAGAGCTAATCACTGTCTTATTTGCTGACATCTGTGGGTTTTCTTCTGTAAGCCTTCCCAATTCACAAGCCTTTCACGAGTCAAGGTTACCAGGGATCCTCTGGCAGGAGGGAGGCCTTCTGCAGGCTTTTCTGGGTTTGTTTTCTGTTGGTTTGTTGTTGTTTTGGGGGTTTTGTGGGTTTTTTGACATTGAGGGCTATTGACCTGCAGCAGCTTTGCTGTTGGGATAATGTCATTCAAGTGTATCAAGGCCTTGAAGCACAGCCAGATACACAAGAGCAAGGAGCTGCTACTTCTCCATCCTGTCAGACTGGCTTCAGAGCACTGAGGTGTAGGCAGGTTCCAGTGCATTCAGCTGGAAGAGTCACCAGTGAGTCACAGACTCAGTGTTCAGGGATGTGTGGAGGTAGGGTAGCAAGGCAGTGTTTCCTCTTGCTTCCCTAGAACTGCAAGCTGGAAAGCCCCCATCCGCATTTAATCCTTCCCAGGGGCAACCCTGTTATGTGTCACCAGTGCTGTTACTCTCCCTCACAGCAAGGGCTCCTGCATCATTTCATCTTGCTAATGCTTTGACGTTTTGAGGTGGTGTTGTTCAGTTTTAGAAGCAAAGTGGAAATTAGCTCCTTGACAACAATTTGTTGCACTTCAGCTGCAGAGTTTTGCAGAGATTGACAGGGGCCAAGATGTGAAAATTTCATCCCTAGCAAGCTTCTGCTTCTACCTGGAACAACAACAAGGAGGGCCACAAAGATGATCAGAGGGCTGCAGCAGCTCTCCTGTGAGGACAGGCTAAGGGAGTTGGGTCCATTCAGCCTGGAGAAGAGAAGGCTCTGGGGAGACCTTATAGCTCCAGTTCCTGAAGGGAGCTGTGGGAAAGCTGGAGAAGGACTTTTGTAATAGCATGTGGTGACAGGACAAGGGGCAATGGTTTCAAACTAGGGCAGGAGAGATTTAGATTGGACATTAGGAAAAAGTCCTTTATTATGAGATTGACAAGACAGTAGAACAGGTTGCCCAGAGAGGCTGTGGATGTCTCATCCCTGGAAGTGTTGAAGGTCAGGCTCGATGAGGCTTGGAGCAACTTGATGTAGTAAGAGATGTCGCTGCCTATGGCAGGGGGTTGGAATTAGATGCTGTTTAAGGTTCCTTCCAACTCAAGCCATCCTCTGATTCGGTGAACCATTGCTCTTTCACTGTGGGGCCACTGCTTTCAACAGGAAGACATTGGGCTGTGATTTGAAGATGCCTCACTGCACTCTGCTGCAGGGGCCACCTAGGCATGCTTCTGATTGTGCTGATTTGTGAGATTCCACCCATCTTCCTCAGCAAGTGATCTGCAGTATGGCCATAAACCTTCATTTAATCCTGCTGACAGCTGAAGGAAAGATACTGGGTTAAACAGTCAGAGAAGCAGAACTGCATTTCAGAAATGAAAAATATGATTGCTATCTAAAATGATGTTTGAATACAATTAAGTGGCAACCTCTATTTGTGTTTTTCATGACAAGGCATACAAATATACCTCTCTTGACTGGTTGGCAGTGCTAAAAGCATATGAGACATTACTGAGATGCTGCTATTGCAGGGTTCAGAGAGAGGTTAGAGCTGACATGTGGGGAATCAGCTCTGCACGAGCCAAGCAATCTTTTCTAGTTTCTCCTTTGAGTGGCTCTTTTCTTGACTCTGGACAATCTTTTCTAGTCTCCCCTTTCTATGCCTTTTTGCTTGGGTCTGGGCAACTTCACCTCTATTGTTCTATTTCTAGCTGTTCATATTTAGGAATCACAGAATGTTAGGAATGGGAAGGGACCTCAAAAGAGCATCCAGTCCAACTCCCCTGACAGAGCAGAATCACCTAGAGTAAGTCACACAGGAACACATCCAGTTTCCTCCTCTTTAAAATGTTATTGATGGTTTGGAGGTTTCTTTTGATGTTGTTTTTAAGAACCAGTAATTGAAGAAAATTCACTGTGTAGTATGGTAGGAGTGTTGGTTGTACTTGGAACTGGGGACCCTGAACAAACAAAGGCAAGATTTATTTTAAATGGATTTGAGCCAAGCCTTGGAATGTGGAAAACAGAATGTGTGCTTCCTATCTAATCAGGTCTTGTGGCCTACCCAAGAGACACACATGAAGTTTGGCAGCACTGTTTTCATGTCCTTACTGCAGCAGCCTTACTTTATTTCATATTTGGTTCCATGATCTTAAGAGTGGCCCCATGTTAAATCTGCTTCTGTTGTTGATAAATAAGCTTAGAGATTTCACCCCACCTCATTATTTTGTCACCTACCACCTCAGTATTTTGTCACCTACCACCTCATGTGGCAAGGAACATTCATCTTCCAGTGAGCCAGCAAACAGTCTGGCCAGCATTTCCCATGGGTAGGGTTGCTGGTTGATAAGAGCTGGTCTCCAAGCCTATTCAGACCCAAAGAATGGGAATGGCAGAGCTAATGATAGAATTTTGGACCTTTTTATTTTCTCCCTTGAAGGTTTCAAGTTTGGAAAATTCCCAGAAAGTCACAGAAAGGTTTTTTGGTCTTTTTAAAAAGTTGTGGTGAAAACTATGGCAATCACTGCTTTTAGGAGATGTAGGAAAGCTAGAAGGTGGCTGGTTTGCTTTGTGGATTTTGTTTTAAATCTCATGAAGATGCAACAATGCCTGAGAGAAAAGGGGATCAAAAAGTAAGTGCAGTCCCACATTGAAGTAAAGGCACCAAAAAGCAACCAAAAGAAACCATTTGGGATTCTAACAGAATTACTCCATCCTATTGTGTTGTTCTCTTTCAAGCTGTTCATGAGTAGGAATCACAGAACCACACAGAATCACAGAATGTTAGGGGTTGGAAGGGACCTTGGAAGATCATCCATTCCACCACCCCCTGCCAGCGCAGGATCACAGGGGCAGGTCACACAGGAACACATCCAGGCAGGTTTTGAATGTCTCCAGAGAAGGGGACTCCACAACCTCTCTGGGCAGCCTGCTCCAGAGCTTTTTCACAGTGAAAAAGTTTTCCCTTGTGTTCACGTGGAACCTTCTCTGCTCCATCTTGCACCCATTGCCCCTTGTCCTGTCACTAGACATCACTGAGCAGAGCCTGGCTCCATCCTCCTGGCACTGCCCTGCACATCTTTATCAACATGAATGAGGTCTCCCCTCAGGCTCCTCTTCTCCAAGCTAAAGACCCCCAGGTCCCTCAGCCTTTCCTTGTAAGGGAGATGTTTCACTCCCTTCAGCATCCTTGTGGCACTGTGCTGGACTCTTCCAATCAGTTCCTTGAACTGAGGAGCCCAGAACTGGATACAGTATTCCAGATGTGGCCTCACCAGGGCAGAGTGGAGGGGCAGGAGAACCTCTTTCAACCTACTAGCCACACTCCTTCTAATAGCGATGCTATTAGAATGTGCCCACAAGGGCACATTGCTGGCTCATGGGCAGCCTTCTGTCCACTAGGACCCCCAGGTACCTATCCCCTACACTGCTCTCCAACAGAGTCACGGAGTCACAGAGTTAACCAGGTTGGAAAAGACCTTTGAGATCATCTAGTCCAACCTATCACCCAACACCATCTGATCAACTAAACCATGGCACCAAGTGCCTCGTCCAGTCTTGTTTTAAACACTTCCAGGGACAGTGACTCCACCACCTCCCTGGGCAGCACGTTCCAATGGCCAATCTTCCTAACATCCAATCTGAATCTACCCATTTCTATTTTTTTTCATTCCCCCTAGTCCTGTCCTGTCATTACCTGACACCCTCAAGTCCCTCACCTGCCCCATTTTCCCCCTCAAATCCCAGAGCACCTGGGCTCTGTTGGAGTCTCCTCCCACCCCAGGTGTGGCCACTTGGCCCTTCCCACCCACTCCCCTTTTTAATCCCCTCCAGGAAAGGCAGAAGCCCCAAGCTGCACCCATCTGGGCTAAGGATCCTCCTCTCATCAGTGGTGAGTGCCTATGGTGCACACTGGGTGATGGTGGTGGTTGAGACTGTGTCCTCTTGTTCTGATGCTGGTTGCCCCACCTGGGTACAACCTCCCTTCAGGTACTTGTAGACAGCAATAAGGTCTCCCCTGAGCCTCCTCTTCTCCAGGCTAAGCAACCCCAGCTCCTTCAGCCTCTCCTCATAGGGCTTGTGCTCTAAACCCCTCACCAGCTTTGTTGCCAGCTCACTCCCCAACCTCTACTGGTCCATGTGGTTATTCTTTCCCAGATACAAGGACTCTACACTTGTCCGTATATGCCGACCTTCAAGGTCTGCTGTGTGAGATGCAATGTAGCAACACCCTATCTAATAGCTATGCATGCACACTGTTTTGAGTAATTATTTTTCCATCTCCTTTGGCCCTTTTCAGTTTTGTAGCCACTGCAGAATACATAGGTGCCACTCTGGTGATTACACTGCCTTTGTGACATTCATTGCTGGCTCTTTACTTGCTTGCTTTTAGTTTTTTTTCTGTGTTTTTGGAGCTTCTAATTCATTGCTAAGCAAATCACAGGGAAAAAATACCCAACAAAACAAAAACACAACCCCCACAACATATGTTACTATGAGCCCTAACAAAGCAAAAAAAAAAATGTGCAAGATTAATAGGGAAAAATATTATCGGGTCATTTATTGCAGTCAGCAATTATTTGCTGTCTCAGGAGCTATTGAGATAAATACTAAATTCTCAGGCAGCTTCCCTCACTGGAAAATGAGAGCATGTGAAATCCAGATAACTTCCTTGTTCTACACTTTTATCTGGTATAGAGTTTTAAGGAAGTTAGTTGGTGCTCAAAGGTCAGGAAAGCTGCGTCACGTTAACATGAACAGCACTGTGGAGAAAGGCCTTGGAGTCCTAGTGGACACCAGAGTTATCCATGGGACAGCAATGTGCCCGTGTGGCCAAGGCGGCCAATGTCATCCTGGAGTATATCAAGGAAAGTGTGTCCAGCAGGCTTGGGGCAGAGTGTCTGGAAAACTGCCCAGTAGAAAAAGACCTGGGGTTGTTGGTTGGCAGCTGGCCAAAGATGATCCAGTTTGTGCCCAGGTGAACAAGAACAAGAAGGCCAGCAGCATCCTGGCCTGGATCAGGAATGAATGGTGTGGCCAGCAGGAGTAGGGAAGTGATTGTGCCCTGTACTTGGCACTGGTGAGGCTACACCTCAAATTATGCCTTCTGTTCTGGGCTCCTCATTCCAGGAAGGACATTGAGCTGCTAGAGCATGTCTAGAGAAGGACAACAAAGCTGGTGAAGGGTCTGTAGAACAGGTCTGGTGAGGAGCAGCTGAGGGAACTGGGGGTGTTTAGCCTGGAGAAAAGGAGGTTGAGGGGGGGAGACCTTATCACTCGCTACAACTCCCTGAAAGGAGGTTGTAGGAAGGTGGGGATGGTTTCTTCTTCCTAGTATAAGGTGATAGAACAAGAAGAAATGGCCTGGAGTTGCACCAGGGAAGGTTTCTTTTGGAGATCAGGAAAAATTTCTTTCCTGCAAGAGTGGTCAGGCATTAAAACAGGCTGCCAAGGGGGGCCGTGGAGTCACCATCCCCGGAGGTGCTGACAGAATGTGTGGATAGGGCATGTTGGGACACAGTTTAGTGGCCATGGTGGTGTTAGGGCAATGGTTAGACTCAATGATCTTAGGGGTCTTTTCCAACCAAAACAATTCTATGATGCTATGGGGTTTATTTTATGGTTAGATGCATTTTGATGTGTTGACATTTTCTGTGAAATGAATGTTCTGTTTCTGTGAGGTGCTGATGAGGAAGATTTCTCTCCTTGGAGCAGCTCACTGGGGGAATGCTGTGCCCTTAGCATGCAGGGCAGAGGGTGCTCCCTCAGTGGGAAGTTATTTACTACCCTCTGTCTTGCCTTCATCAGATGTATGACCCTGTTCATTTTATGCTCTGAATTATTCAAACCACACTGAATATAGAGTAAATAATTTCCTTACAGGTTTGGGTTGTTGGTTTTTTTTTTCCCAAGGCTGTCTTATCCCAACATCTTAATTCCTTACAAAATGTTAATGAAATGAACATCACAGAGCTCTTGTGATGAGTTTATTCCCATTTTATGTATAGGAAATGAAATAAGAAGATTAAAGTGAATTTATGTAACTGGAAAAATGGGCAAGCTTTCAGGCATGTACAAACATGCTGCTTTTTCTGCCTGCTTTCAGGCAGCCTGATGAAAAGAGATTGCCTCCTCCTACCAACGTGGCTTCACTTGCATCCTTAGGCAGTGACAGCAACAGTAACTATACTGTTACAAAGATTAAAGTCAGAAATTATGAAGTGTTGACTGATTTTGGTTGCTCAGTGTGAGAAACCTGGACTCCAATCTTTTTTCAAAGCATTTGTGGAGGATATTTGGGTTTCCAAACCTCACTCTCTCTCTCCTGTCTCATTTGCAGCTGGGACCACTTGGCTTCTCTGCAGATCTGAATAGAGGTGTCTGGGGGGGGGTGGGTGTGTGCCTGGAAAATGAGGGCAGTGTAGCTCCCTGTGATAGTTTTGACTGATGTGTTCTGCCCTGTATCATATTGGAGTTCAGCTACCATTTGCCAAGGACAGCTTCAGTTCCCTTAAACATGAGCTCATCTTTCTCTTCTTTCACATTCCTACCTGCTTTATTTCATACCTTCCAACTTCTCTAGTGGTGAAAGCAGGCGTTTTAGTGACTCATAACAGTGGAAAATTTACTTTGTCCTCAAAGATGGCTATTCGCAGCAGCAGGTGAGCCGTCAGCCTTCAAATGTCTGCACTGCTATAAGGCTGGAGGGTTGGAGATGAGGAGCGAGGAAATGATGTGCCCATCAGAAAATGAGTCACGGGAAAAATCAATAATCAGAAATTCCCCCAAATTCTCTCTGGTGTTTCTGGCTAGCCAGCAGCTTTCCTTGGTTTCACACAACCTTTAAATCTCTCAGCATTGTCTTTTTAAATATCTCTGAGTCAAAGCCTTGAACTGAAACCGGAGGAGGAGCAGATGAAATGGAGAAGTTAATGACAAATACCTGTGATGGATAAGCATCGTCAGTGAGGTTGCACCACCCCTGATTTTTAGTGGCACTTAGTGGAGGAACATTAGACTCCAGCACTAGGCCAGTAAGAAACATTTTTATCAGAGGTGTAATTAAATAGTAGGAAAGCTTCTCCTTTTTTTGACAAGTAGCACTTCTGGTGAGGTAAGCATGCTGGATTTCCATGGAATTAGGAATTTCTTACCATGTACATGGAATTAGGAATGGCGTTTTCTTCATCCTGTGTGCATACAGAGGCTTGTCTTGAGAACCACCAGAATCAATTCATCTGCGTCCAGCTGGGCTTCTCAGAGGCACCCCAGAGAGCAGCTGCTTATTAGCAAATCATGCATGAGGGTGCATATTCATCCTAGGTCTTTGCAGTTTCTGTTCACTTGTTTTTGCAGAGTACAAATGACAAAGCTTTTACCCAACAACCCAGCACTACCTTATTAAGCTCTCATTCTAATGCGTGCTGAGTGGGAGGGCTTTACCTGATTCTGTTGGTCCCAAAAGCTTTCAGTAGCATTAAAAATTATGGTCTGAGAAGTTGAATGTAACACCTGAAGGTATAATTATGTTCTTGGCTCATCCTGCATGATAATTAGCAGCATAGCCAGTTAGTGAGATTAGGGATATCTTTGTGAATGCCTGTAAGAATTTCTGTCTTCTCTCTCACCTGGCCAAGTCTGGTGGCAGTGAGTTGAAGGTTCCCATTTTGCAGTGATCAAGCATCTCAATCTTTCTTGCCATATTCCTCAGAGACAGATTTGCCAGAGCTTGCCAGCACACTTTGATTTCTCTGCTGGTCAGCGAAGGGTGGAGGAGAGAAGAGGCAACCTTAGTCAAAGAAAATCTGCTAAGGAGTGAAATACAAAATCACAGAACATCAGGGGTTGGAAGGGACCTCAACCCTCCTGCCAGAGCAGGATCACCTTGAGTAGGTCGCACAGGAACACATCCAGGCAGGTTTTGAATGTCTCCAGAGAAAGAGACTCCACAACCTCTCTGGGCAGCCCTTTGGCCCCACAGCTGGCTGGTGAGTTGCTTATCCTGCTTTAGGCTAAGCCACACAATTTCCTTTCTATCCTGCTACATGGAAACTAAGTCTAAACCCACAGGCAGTCAAGAGCCCAGGCTGTCACTGGCATATAGGGTCTGGTACTAGATTTGAATTCAGCCAAGGCTGAACTGTGCTCGAAGCAGGACCTGTGAGATACAAAGTCAGCACTTGTTTCCCTAGGAGTTGTTTGTTTCTCCTTTCAATTTAGAGGCTGAAATGCCATTTGTTTAATGTTGCTGTTTAAATAATGATTTATAAGGCTCCAAGCCAGCCGTGGTACAGCTTAATGACTGCTATAATTTATGGATGCCACTGCCTAACATAAACACTGCTGTAAATATAAAGGATGTCTCCCACAAATTTTACTTTGATACTTATTTGATGCCATCCGTTTTCCTTTCCTTACACATCATCTGTGTGTGAGCTGCGGCCACTTGACTCAGCGATCCAGGACATTCCGGCTTTCCCTTGCCAGGAGTGATTAGGGCTGGGAAATGAAAAGATCAAATGTCTATCTTTGATACAAAATATTTTAATTGAAAATTACTTTTCCTTGAGCTTGCATGCAAACATCTGCATCAAGTGGCCTATTAAGAGGACCATTTGTGTTTAGGCTTTCTTCGGTTATCTATTTGTTTTACTTGTTAATCCTCCCCTTCATCCAATTCACTTTGTGCACTGTAAGCCAGCAAACAGGAGACAGGAATAGATCGTGCACTGTCACGGGGCCCAGCCATTCCCCGGGCTGCAGCTTTGCTCTTTGTGTTCTCTAGCCTACACGAGGAGCAGGTCTACACATGTCTAATGCAAATCTGAGCTGATTCAAGCCCTGTCTCCACAGGGATGAATGAGCATGCAAATCTGCTGCTTTGTTTTGGAGGAAAAGCTCCTGCCGTTGCTTGATGTCTGGTGTCAACTGACATCTTTTAAATATTACTGTCAGTTGAATTGAGATTTGCTCTCCTGGACTGCAACAAAAATGCCTGGGAAGACAGTAGGTGCTCTGGAATGCTTTGGTTCTGTTAAAATTAATGTCACTCTAGTCATGTGCTTGGAAAACCAAGTGCCTTTACAAAGTTGTAATGAACTGAGTGAACAGAATAACTTCTATTGCCTGCAACAACCCCTCCTCTAAATGTCTGCATACTGTATCCCAGTAGCTGCTGAGATAAAACATAGACCTTGCTGGGAAGATTGCAGATAAACTGAGTGGGACATGAGAACTGGTTTCTTCAAAACTGTTTGTTGGGTAGTTTAGAGAAGCAGAAGGACTTCTGAACTTCAGCAGGAATTCAACATTTTTTAAGAGTCATGATGTCACTAAACTTTTGGATGAGCTCTGGGGCTTGTCTTTCAGCTTTGTCAGGTGTTCACTGCAGCAACCTGATGCCATATATGTTCATGGCATACCCCTGGAAGAAGGAATCACCAACTGAAGTACCAGAGCTGCTGCTTATAGTTTTCTAGCATCCATGTGCACACCGACCTGAGGCCACTCTGACTGGCTTGTGAGATGCAAAGAGCTTTGCTTCTGGCACAGGGAAGGCTCTCAGTGGTGTCTCTAAAAGTGCATTTTCAAGGAGCAAGACAAAGCCAAGGAAGGTATCTTCTCCTCGCCCTTAAACCTGTACCAAAGGGCCTGCAGAAGTTGTCAGCGACCAGCTCTGAGTTACCGGTCTGTTTTTCCTGCAAAGCTCTGCTCTGCAGTCAGCCTTGACCCTGACTGAAGTACAAGGGCACTGTGCAGCCTGTATGCAGCAAGCCAGAATTGCTCTAAAAGACAGAGCTGACAATAACACAGAGCACCCCTTTCAGGAGCTGAGGTCCTTTTTAATAAAGGTTTGGCATGTGTTCCCCCGGCTCCTGAATTGATTTGCACCATAAAATAAGCCTGAAGAGAAATAGTGGTTGTTTTCCTACATGCTTCATTAATTTTTAGTTTTGGCAGGCAATATAAATAAAAGTATCAAGTGCACATCTAATTGAATCACCAGTGATTCCCAACTCCCTGTGGTACCAGAGAACATGATGTAGCTGTGCTGTTTAGCAAGCACAGATGAGTTAGGGAAACGATGGCTCACTCTGCCCACAGGCTTTGGTTTAGTCTTGAGCATTTACCCATGTAATATGATTCAGGGCAGGAGTTGTTGCAGTGGAGAGTTCACAGCGCAGACTTCTTCGTACGTCTAGGCTGGCCTTCTAGGAGCAATGGGCTGGAAGCACTTCTCTGCAGTCAGGAAAGTTTCAGTGAATTGCTTCTACACCCCGATTTTTGTGAAAATGGGGTCTTGCACTTCCCAAGCATGGCCTCCTCTGGATGTTCTGACTGGAATGTTGCCGAGCTAATTCCTGACTGTCATGGGGTTAAGCACTGGAAGTCTTAACCTTAGAGACAGAAAGTCCTCTAGGGGCTAGACAGTCCAGGAGGTGGACCCAGGAAATTGTGATTTTGTTATTCAATCCCATAATTCTGCTATCTCTGTATAAGCTGGCAGCAAGGCGTGGTGGGTTGAAATTACCCCCAAAACAAAATTGCCAGAGCAGCTCAGTTGGAAGCAAATGAAGCTGTATTTACAAGCAAAACTACAATCTAGGACTATGGAATGCAATGAATGTGTACAAAATACACAATATGTGCATGTATATACAATTTATAAACAACACAAGGACCCCCTGGACAAGACCAGGGAGCTGCCAATAGCTTCCCCATCTCCCCCACCAAGGACAAGGGAAAGAGAAAAAGGAGAAAAACTTATTTTTGAATATTATTCTGTATTTCTCTCCAATTCAATGAGAGTATCCTTGCTCAACTCTTATGGGGGAGAAAAATTACATCTGTCCACTCTTTGAACAAAGACACTGCCTTCTGCAGGTGGCTGATCTAGGGCATGTGTCCTTTAGGACAATTCCTTTTAAGCCTGTTTTGTTTGTGATCTTTTTGGGTATCTCACTTGGCTACAATCAAGGACCTCAGATCAGAGAATTCCTAAAGTAAGGAAAATGATAACCCATAAGGCTGGATAATCTCTGACTTCTCAGCTGTTGGGAGAATCCAGTGCCTCTGGAAAAGGACAGTGCTGAGGGACAAATACTCAAGACAAGTGGATGATACCGGCCTCTGATTATACTGCTCAGTGGCCTCATTTCATAGGAGTTGGCTCCTTTACACATTGCTAACGCCCTTTTGCTGCTTGGCATGACTAAAATGAATTAGTCACTTTTGTATCTTGGTGGATGTAGCCTCCTGTGGACTCCCTGTCTTCAGGGGAGTGCAGGATGTAGGGCTAGGCATGAGTGTAGAAGAGAAAGGAAACTCTTACAAGAAAAATCAAGCTGTTTTCTCTCTTGCAGAAAGATTATAAAACAGGATACATCCAAGTCATAGGTAATACATGTTGATAGGAGAGCTCAATGAAAGCTTGTGTTCTTTCCAAGCCATGTAACCACGTTATTCCTGAGCTTTCTAAAATGGTGTGGGCAAGGAAAGACCAACAAAATGTCATCTGTCTGGATTTTGTAAAGTCTTTGACACAGTCACCCACAACATCCTTCTCTCTAAGCTGTAGAGAGATGGATTTGATGAGTGAGCTGTCCAGGAGATAAGGAATTGGTTGGATCATCACACACAAAGGGTAGTGGTTAGCAGCTTGATGTCCAAATGAAGACAGGTGACAAGTGGTGTCCCTCAAAGGGTGTTGGGGGTACTGGTGGGTAGAAGGCTGGACATGAGCCAGCAATGTGCACTTGCAGCCCAGAAGGCCAATGGCATTCTGGGCTGCATCAAAAGAAGTGTGGCCAGCAGTTTGAGAGAGGAGGTTCTGCCACTCTGCTCTGGTGAGATCTCACCTGGAGTACTGTATTGAGTTCTGGGGCCACCACCACAAGAGAGAGACAGACCTGCTGGAGTAGGTCTCTACTGAGTTCAGGGAGATTGGACAAGATAACATTTGAGGGTCCCTTCCAACCCACTGCAATCTGTGAATCTCTAAACAGAGGGGACATCAGTCTTCAGGACTGCCAGCCTAGCAGTAAATTTGCATACACTTGAAATTCTGCCATACATAAGCTGTGGTGCTCTTGAGAAGTAATCCAGAGCAAGCTGGAGAATTTCAGCCCACTTCTCAACTGTCAAAGGTGCCTTCCAACTTAAACCCCCAGAAAGGTAAGCTAAGGAAAACAAGTTCTCTGTTAGATACTAGATATGTGACTAGATGAAACAGGTCAAACAAAATGAAATAATCACTTGATTGAATTGTTCTTGGATGGGAGGGTTTTCACAAGGTGTTCTCCCCTTCAGTGTTGTCCAGGATCCTTAGACCTTTTGATTGAGATGAAGGAAATTCAGTAATCTTTTTTTTTTTTTTTTTTTTTTTTTTTTTTTTTTTTTTTTTTCTCTAGGATCTGCTTCTGGCTCAAAGATGGCTCTGGAGGGTTCCTTCAGCTGCTGGAATGGAACAGCAATCAGGCTGGGGCAGGTGTGTGACTTCATCAGGGACTGCGCTGAGGGAGAAGATGAGGGAGATCTGTGTGGTGAGTCAATGCAAACCCCCAGGCTGCCTTTTCCAAAAGCAGGGATTGTTTTGAATTTTAATGCCTGAGACTTTAGCACTAAGAGACTACTCCAGTACGATCAAAAGACCAGTATCCTCCCTAACACATGCAGTTTCCTTGGATGTCTGCCTGGAGCAGGCCATTTGATATCTTCCTGTACTCATCTGCATTAGTTCTGCAGCAGGTTCTTAAGATGCTCTTAGTGCTTCGTTTCTTCCAAAGTCCTGATCAAAAATGCAAAGGAAGTAGAGCCTGAATAGCAAGCTGCCTTACAGAATTATGAAATGTGGAGTTTGTTAGAGCTTTTAATCAAAATGGAGCAGAGCATCTGGCAGAAGGGAGAGGAAAGGGAAGACTTCTGAAATGAAAAATGAGTAGATCCAGGAGCTTAGCTTTGACCAACTCCTGTGTCTTTGTAATTCCTCTTGTTTTCTATCTTCTCTTAAGCACACAGTAGACTAATAAAACACAGCAGAAGATAGATAGCAGCCTGAGTTTTCTGAAAATTTGCTGTGCCTGAATACTTTGTAATTGTGCTGCATAACTCAGATTCTTTAGGCCCTTCCTTTAACTGTCTTGAAGATGCCTCTTCTCCTTTTCTATACCTCTACATGTTTTACCTCCAGCGCCTTCCCCTTTGCTAGTCTACAGACAGTTAGGAGTGATGGATTGTCAGCCATATTGTCATCCACAGGGTAAACACAGCAAGAAAAATAATCATTGAGAGTTCAGCATTTATCAGTTTAAAGGTGATGCACAAATGCATCACAATTGATCCCATCCTGTGGACTTCGGTTGACGGAACTGCGCTGATTTGGTATGCAACAAAAGTGTGTTCCCTGCCCCAAATACCAGTCCCAGCAAAAGCTTTTGGCATATAGAAGGCAATTGCTCTCAAGTTAGCTTGCACATGAGACATTCAGAGCAGGGAAGATTCTGTATAAGGTAGTAGAGCACTCATGATATGGAATCATAGAACAGGTTGAGTTGGAAGGAGCCTTGAAGATCATGAGGAGGGAGACTCCCTTTTACAAAGAGTGCCATGGTAAAGACAAGGGGTGATGGGCACAAGGCGCTACTGGGGAGATTCAGATTGGATGTCAAAGACTTTTTTCACCATTTGAACTATAAGACATTGGGATAAACTCCCAAAGGAGGTGGAGGATTTCCCTACAGATGAGGCAGTTTCAAGGCTCAGCTTGACAGGGTGCTGGGCCATCTCATTTCAACTATATTCTTACTCTGAAGGGTTGGACTAGATGATCCTTGAGGTTCCCTTCCAACCTGGCATTCTATGAATCACCCATTCCAACCTTCCTGCCGTGGGCCAGGACACCTTCCATTAGATCATACTGCTCAAAGCCTCATCCAGCCTGGCCTTGAACATTTACAAGCTTGAGGAGATGACCTCACAGTTTGTTTTCACAGAATTGCAGAACATTGTGGTTTGGAAGGGACCTCTGGAGATCGAGTCCAACCACCCTGCCAAAGCAGGATCACCTAGGGGAGGTCACCCAGGAATGCATCCAACCACAGGTGCTGGGAATGAGAGTTCCTGCTCCCAGCTAAAAGGCCTAAAAGCACCATCTTCCACCCAAACAGCAAAAAAGACTGGCTTGCCTTTTCAGGAAGTCAAGCTGTGGGTATGTGTGCTTCTGTGCTTGCAAGGCTGCTCGGTTCTATGGCTGCTTTCTCTGCTTTTGCCTCTTTACTGTGTTTGAATATTCTTGGCATAAGCCTTAGAGAAAATAGTGGAATGATCTGATGTTTTAGATGTCAGTTACATCTGCATGGCAGCCCAACATAAAACATATGTCATCTCTCATCAGTTCAGCTTTCATTTTACTCCTGAGCAAAGTGAATGTTTTCATCAGCTTTTTGCAAGTGTTGCAAAAAGAGATTCAGATATATAAAGCAGGGAAAGGGGTTTCCCAAATGCTTTTGCTTGCATAAAAAAGCTGTCAGGAAAAGATGTAGCCATGCTGAGAACTCGGGGGAGAGCTTTTAAAATGGCTATTAAACAAAGGCTTCAGGGATGTTGTGGGTTTTTAGCCTTTTCACAGTCTGTGCAGGTGAAGATTTTTGTTTATTGTTTTCCTTTGATTTTGGTTCCTTTCTTAGCTGAAAATCAAAAAAAAAAAAAAAAAACTCTCCCTAACGCCAGCTATTTGTTACCATCTCTTTGCTTATTAATGGCCACCAAAATACCATGCTGCTTGTTATCCATGCAACCAGTGAGTCTGTGTAGTGAGGGTAAAATCAGAGGGATGACCCCTAGAGAGAAGCATGTTACTGTTTGAGCTATACTCAAATATTCCTGCAGGACTGATTCTTTTATCTGGTTTAAACACAGAACTTCCAATTCCCATGCAGAGTTTCCAAGACCATGGTCTGGAGTTCTGGTGTAGTTCAGAACAGAAGGCTCTGTGAAGTCTTTCCTGGGGTTGCCTTTCCACATTTTATAAATTTAATCTGGAACAGGGGTTGGAAGTAATGTCTGCCATCTTTCAAATCAACCTCAGAACCACTGGGTCATGGGGCAGTTTCACTCGGCCTCCTTGAATATCTAAGGATGTTGAACACGTTTCCAGGCGAGATAAGGAAGAGTAGGATCTGATGGGTGAGAGGAATGACTCAGGCTGGGCTATCTGGTTGGAGCAGTGCATGCACACATCTGACAAGAGACCAGATTGGCAGCTTGAATAGGAGCCTGCAAAGATGAATTTGTGGTAACAGGAGCAAGCGACCAAAAGAGCATAGATAATTAATGCTACAGCAGCCTGTTTACTTTCCAGGCAAAAATGCATGAGGAAAACCCTGGATTAATTTATATCCTAGTGATAGATACAGCCCAGCAGAGTCTCCCTGCAAGCAAAATGATGAAGTAACGACCTGTTTGCCAGGCTGTACTCTCTTAAGGTTCTTGTCTTGTGTACACTAATCCTTTTGTTTCTTTCTTGATCAAAAGCTGTATTTCCAGCAACAAATTCTAACCTCTGGCAGCAGCAAACTCAGAAAATCCTTCTGGCATTAAAGGATAACTCTTTGTTGACTGTTGAGAAGTACTTTCCCTTTTTATGCTTCATTTCTGGTAGAATTTATCTGACCAACTTTGCTAGCATAGACGCAGACATGGAAACAAACGCATGTTTTGGATTCATGTGCTGCTTTAAATTGTTTGAGTAGCTGATCTCTTTGGCTTCTGAGTTTGGGAAAGGTCCACAGATAGCACAGTAGTATCTGGTTGATTTGCACATGGTTTTGAAGCAAGAGCTTGCACTATCTGCTTCATAAATTATTCTGGTTGCTTATTTTTCTTGCTATTAAAGAATGAAAAATCTGAGTTGAGCAAACAAAAGAACACCCCAACCCTTGAATTTATCTAGGTTTTCCTTGAAAGGTAATTAGTTCTGATGCCTTTAAAATATTTGCTGAGAAACAAGCTTAACACCCTACAGCTTTTCTCTGCTTGATCACTCAAATAAAACCACAGTCTTGCATTCTCACAGTGCTCATAGATGTGGTGCTGAGAGACATGGCTGAACACCAAACTTGATAGAGATAGATAATGATTGGACCCAATGGTCTTCAAATCCTTCCCAAGCCAAACAATTCCAGGATTACTCTATTCTCCATCCTATATCCACAAGCTGCATATTAATATTACTAAGGCTGAAATCTTCTGAGGTTTCTGTCAGCAATGATTACATGCAACATGGCAGGTTTCAGTCGGTGTAACTCCTGCCCCCTCCATTACTTGACTTTTCAATGACGTCAGTTGAGCATTCCACCACTGATGGAAGTGTGCAGCGTGATGTGCTGCCCAGGGAAGTGGTGGAATCACCGTGCCTGCAGGTGTTTGAAAGCCACTTGGCTGAGGAGCTTAGGGGTGTGGTCTAACAGCTGTGTGCAGGGAGGTGTCAGGTGCTGCAGGGTGTGGGACATTAAGACTTAATTGGTATCACCTGACTGGAGGCTGTAGACCGGTTTGGGCCGGTCTCTTCCCTCAGACAGGCAGCGACAGAGCAAGAGGAGGCAGGGTCTCAAGCTGGAAGTTTAGGCTCAAGGTAAGGAGAAATTTCTTCCCAGAAAGAGTAATTTGCCCTTGGGATGTGCTGCCCAGGCAGGTGGGGGAGTCCCTGTCCCTAGAGGGGTTGAAGAGAGGACTGGATGTGGCACTTGGAGCCATGGTTTAGTTGTCAGGAGGTGCTGGGTGATAGGTTGGACTTGATGATCTCTGAGGTCTTTTCCAACTGTATTGGAATATGGTTCTATGAACCATAAAGAAAAGTCCTCCAGTCCCAGGGGGACAGGCAGCTTGTCCAGGATAGTGTAATCTGTTATTCTGTTTTCCTGTGTCTCTTTGTCTAAGGCAGCGTGCAGCCAATTCTCTCTCAGGACAGGTGCTGTTATCGTTATGGTTTGAGGGGGAGAGGCTTTCTCCAGGCCTTGTCTGGCAGTGAGTTTCCAGCTGCACCCCTGGGCCTGCTGAAGCCTGCGGCAGGCCGGGGCCTAGTGTGGGGCCTGCTCGGGGCCTGCTGAGGCTGAGTGGGGTGGAGCTCTCTGGAAAGCTCTGGAAGGTTTTGGCCTGGCAGGCACAGGTGAAGGACTGAGCCTCATTTGTGAATGATTTCCTTTCACCTCAGTGCCTTTTGTGGATATTTGTGAACAGAATTTCCAGTGGGGAGCACTGCTACTTCCCTCCTTGGGAAGAGGGAAAAGACCTTTTCTGTCCTTTTGTCCTGCATAGCTCATGGCTCAAAACTAGGACAGAAGATTAGGATTGGACTCCTCAATGATCTTAAGGTCTTTCCCAAGCAGGAGATTCTGTGATTCTTATCACAGGCTCACAGGATTTTAGGGGTTGGAAGGGACCTCCAAAGATCATGGAGTCCAACCCCCTGACAGGGCGGGAGCATAGAATCCAGCACAGGTCACGCAGGAATGCATCCAGACAAGGCTGGAAAGTCTCCAGAGAGGGAGATTCCACAGCCGCTCCAGGCAGCCTGCTCCAGGGCTCTGGGACCCTCACAGTGAAGAAGTTCCTCCTCATGCTGAGGTGGAACCTCCTGTGCTGTAGACTGGATGCAGTGTGTGCTCTGATGTGTTTGAATGACAGACTTTCCAAAACCCGAGACCCATCAGAGAGGTGCTAGCCAAAGAGGGTGAAGCATCAATATTCAAACTAAGGAAAAGCAGCAAACAAAATGTATCCAGTGCAGGGGACATCTTAACATTCATTAAAAAATAAGTAAATCTGTGGAGAAGGACTGAAATTGCTGGGAAAGTAATAGTTTCTTATTTATGTCCTTACTTGTTCATCAACAGGGAGGTTTTTCTGGCCTCCAGGCAGGGATTGCTACTTAGATGACTCCTCCTGCTGCTCTGACTTATTTACATCATCCTAGATAGCGTCTGGCCATTAAATGAATTCAGTTGGACACTGAGCCAAGCTGTTTTAGTAGGAATTCAGGACACATTAAAATTTGTCATTTTTCTTTGGATCCCAGCCTCAGGCTGCACAATGAAATTGAATCAAGTTCTGTAGAGGGCTAAAACACAAGGAAGCAACTCTCTGCCTAGCAGCCTCACATTTAAACATGAGGCTGAATGATTTCAAAAGGAAATTCTTGGAGAAGCCCTAACTGCAGCACAGGATTTTTTTTTTTTTTTTTTTTTTTTTTTTTTTTTTTTTTCAGAATGGAATTGGGTGCTTGTGAAAAATAAATAGGGTCTGGAGAGCACATCTTCTGAGGAGCAGCTGAGGGAACTGGGGGTGTTTAGTCTGTAGAAGAGGAGGCTGAAGGGAGACCTCATTGCTCTCTACAGCTCCTTGAAAGGAGGTTGTAGTGAGGTGGGGTTCAGTCTCTTCTCCCTAGTATCAGGTGATAGGATGAGAGGAAATGGCCTCAAGTTGCATCAGGGGAGGTTTAGGTTGCATATTGGAAGAAAAAATTGTGACAGAAAGGATTCTCAGACAGTGGAATAGGCTCCCCAGGGAGGTGCCTGAATCCCCATGCCTGGAGGTGTTTACAAGAGGCAGAGATGTTGTGCTGAGGGACATGGTTTACCACCAGCCGTGGGAGAGTTATATACTGGTTGGACCTGATGATCTTGAAGGTCTTTTCCAGCTGAAGTGATTCTATAATTCTGTAGCAGTAACACATAGCTCTCCCATCTCCGGTTCCAGGGTTGGCCCCACTAAAAAGCCATAGATGTAAGATTTGTTTCTCTGAAGTACATTGTGATTCAAGCTCCTGACAGAGTTGCCAGCTGCACCCTGGGTGCGGAATCTGTATTAAAGCTCATGAATGATTCACTAGAAGTAAAAATGACAGTATAGTAGAACTGATTTTTGGTGGCATTTTACAAGCTACGTTTTCTGCCAAGCTTGCTTAATAGGTACAGAATCCGGCCTCGTCTTGAAGGAGGGAAATGCAAAGGTAGAACTCGACAACAGTAGAAATTAAGGAGGAGGCAGTGAGGGTTTATTGAGGATGATGGGGGGAAAAAGTATTTCATGAGTTTTGAAGGAAATGGCTGGTTCATAGCCAAGCAGACTGTTCACATGGCTCAGGGCAAAAGGAGCAGTACTTTAGATCCTTTGTAAGAACTTACAGTGTAGATAGAGAAGGAGATGGGAGGCATGGAGTTAATCTTCTGCTTTGAATAGGATAACTATTACTTTATAACTGGTTAATTTAAAGGGAAAAAAAAATGTTAGTGGATCTTTATTGTTTGGAGCTGGAAACTTGCCTGAAATCCTAAGCCACTGACAGACTGGGTGGGCGTCAAAGCCTGAAAGTATGGCTTAAAATAAACCATCCTCTTTTCATCCATTCATCTCACCCAGCAGACTCACAAGCATGAAAGGATTCAGTGCTTTTCCTGAGGCTGTATCAGTGAGAGGAGTTTGTGGTGCTGAGCTGGGCTGACTAGGGACATGGACTATAAGGAAGGGGAATCACGTCAGAAACTTGTCCCTTTC